>CP124711.1:34747500-35997500 GCA_031232105.1 Capsicum rhomboideum | reverse complement strand
GTTGAGTCACGACATGCTTCCACGTCACGTGGGTGGTAGCCACGCCACGTGACTCCTGCCATGGAAATCAGACAATAATTTCAATCTCTGTAGTGTACCCATGCCAGCCACTCACGTGACGTGAGTGGCAGTCACGCCACGTGACTTGTGTCGTGGGTCCCTATCTTGTGCAGGTTCTTGTTCTTTCTTCTTCTAACACTTCGTTCTCGGGCTTGATTCTTCCTTTATGATCATTTTGCCTTTAAAGCCTGTTTTCCTGCAAAGTAGGACAAAAACCACATCATACCAACAAAACACACTCAAGTTATTGCATATTTTCCTTGTTTTAAGCATCAAAAGTGCCATGTAACCATGAAATGTTAGCTACGTACATGAGGGCCATGACTGCTTTGTTCCATGACATGATCCACAAGGAAATTGAAATTTACATGGATGACGTCATCATTAAATCCAAAAAAGGATCAAGTCATCTTGACGACCTGGAAAAGTTCTTTAACAGACTAAGGAAGTACAATTTGAAGTTGAATCATGCGAAGTGTGTCTTCGGGGTCCCTGTCGAAAAATTGTTGGGCTTCATTGTCAGTCAACGAGGTATAGAATTGGATCAAGCCAAGATCAAAGCTATTCAGGATCTTCCACCTCCCAAAAGCAAGAAAAAAGTAATGAGTTTCTTGGGTCGCCTCAACTATATCAGTCGCTTCATAGCTCAGTCTACAATTATTTGTGAGCCGATTTTCAAGCTACTAAAGAAGGATGCACCTATAGAATGAACGACAGAGTGTCAGCACGCATTTGACAAAATCAAGGATTATTTATCAAATCCTCCCGTTCTGGTTCCTCCCAAACCTGGTAGGCCATTACTATTGTATTTATCTGTGATGGATAACGCTTTTGGTTGTATTCTGGGGCAACATGATGAGACAGGCAGAAAGGAGCAGGCAATTTATTACATGAGCAAGAAATTTACATCGAATGAGGCTCGGTATTCCTTACTGGAACGCACGTGTTGTGCCTTGACCTGGATATCTTAGAAATGGAGACACTATCTCTCGGCATACACAACCTATTTGATCTCCAGAATGGATCCTCTGAAGTATATATTTCAGAAACCAATGCCTATAGGGAAGCTATCTAAATGGCAAATATTATCGAGCGAGTTTGACATAGTCTATGTCACGCAGAAAGCTGTGAAAGCACAAGCCTTGGCAGATCATTTGGCCGAGAATCCCGTGGATGAAGAGTATGAGCCCTTAAAAACATACTTTCCTGATGAAGAAGTAGCATTCATAGGGGAGGATATCGCTGAAGAATATGATGGTTGGAGACTATTCTTTGATGGAACGGTAAATTTCAAGAGAGTAGGTATTGGCATCGTTCTGATCTCGGAGACTGGTCAACATTATCCTGTGTCGGCCAAGCTCAGATTCCCCTGCACCAACAACATGGTTGATTATGAAGCTTACATTTTAGGGCTTTGTTTGGCAATCGATTTGAATATCCAGGAAATATTAGTGATTGGAGATTCAGATTTATTGATTCATCAAGTACGAGGTGAGTGGGCCGCAAAAAACACAAAACTCTACCGTACTTAGATTGTGTATAAGAGTTGCGCAAGAGATTTTGCAAGATAGCGTTCAAGCATGTTCCAAGAATCCAGAATGAGTTCGCAGACGCTTTGGCCACCTTGTCTTCCATGATCCATCATCCAGACAAGAATTATATCGACCCCATCCCCGTTCACATACAAAAGCAGCCTGCATATTGCTTTCATGTAGAGGAAAAAGTGGATGGAAAACCATGGTATACTGATATACAGGGATATCTGAAAAGTGGATATTATCCAGAGAATGCAACGAGTACTCAGAAGCGCACCATTCGGAGGTTAGCAAATCAATTCTTTTTAAATGGGGAAATCCTGTATAGGAGGACTCCAGATTTGGGTTTGCTAAGATGCATCGAAGCTAGGGAAGCGTCCAGGTTGGTCGAGGAGATACATGCTGGAACATGCGGGCCTCACATGAACGAATTTATGTTGGCAAAGAAGATATTGAGGTCAGGTTACTTTTGGTTCACTATAGATACCGATTGCATTCGTTATGTGCAAAAGTGTCATCAGTGCCAAACTCATGCCGACATGATTCGAGTTCCTCCCAATGAACTCCACATCACTAGCTCCCCTTGGCCCTTCACAGCTTGGGGCATGGATGTCATTGGTCCTATTGAACCATCCACATCTAATGGACACAAGTTTATTCTTGTTGCAATTGACTAATTCACTAAGTGGGTTGAAGCCACTTCTCAAAAGTCAGTCACAAAGAAGGTTGTAGATGATTTTGTTCGAAATCACATTATTTGTCGATTTGGAGTACCTGAGTCTATCATCACAGATAATGGTGCCAACCTCAATAGCGATTTGATGAGAACAACATGTGAGATGTTTAAGATCAAACATCGAAACTCCACAGCATACAGACCACAAATGAATGGAGCGGTGGAAGCTGCCAATAAGAACATCAAGAGGATACTTCGAAAGATGATTGATAATTACAGGCATTGGCATGAAAAGTTACCTTTTGCCCTGCTAGGATATCGCACTACAATCAAAACCTCTATGGGAGTCACAACTTATCTTCTTGTTTATGGTAGTGAAGCAGTGATACCTGTTGAGGTAGAAATACCATCTCTCAGAATCATTCAAAAAGCGGAATTGAGTGACGCTGAATGGGTGTAGGGTAGATTCGAGCAACTGGCACTCATAGATGGAAAGAGGATAAACGCAGTCTGTCATGGTCAACTCTATCAAAATAGAATGGCCAAAGCTTTCAACAAGAAGGTTAAACCGAGGCATTTCTCGCCCGGGCAGTTGGTTTTGAAAAAGATTTTTCCGCACCAAGATGAGGCAAAAGGTAAATTCTCACCGAATTGGCAAGGTCCTTATGTGGTTCATCGGGTTTTGACAGGAGGAGCACTCATACTTGTAGAAATGGATGGCAAGGTTTGGTCCAAGCCCATCAATTCAGATGTTGTTAAGAGATATTATGTTTAAGCTTTATTTCATGCCTTCTTACCTTGTAATTGGAACTACGTTTGACCTGATTCCCGTTTAAGAGGGATACGTAGGCGCTCCTTTGGAGTTTGGTCCTATCATAATAAAATTTTCCTATTTCCCCTTTAAACATGTAACTAGGGCAGAATTTTTGAGATCCTCTCAAAAATTCCATGGGATAGCATTTGCGCAACTAGGATACTGGGGCAGAATTTTTGAGGAAATCTCAAAATTTCACAGCAAGCAACCTTCACCTACCAAAGCAATCAAATCTACACTGGGGTAAAAATTTTTGAAGATAAAAAATTTCTAAGATATTCACTTATAAGAAGTTGTGTTGTCTCGAAAGGTGTCACAATCAATGATTCAATAATATTTTAATTTCCTTTTTCATTTCTCATTTTTCAAGAGCGAACATTTTCGAAACATGATTTTTAAAACTTGTTTTTATTTCTACCCAAGGAAAACTCGGACGAAGCCTATTATCGGCCCACAATATCAAGCGAGGAGAAAGTACGCCAGTCATAGCAAAGGTACAAATCAACCTCCCCCTTTTTACAAACTTACATTTTTTCTTTGAGTGCAGAAACAACAGGTACAAATGCAGCGGCTACCTTGCAACACCTGAACGATCATCATTAAAGAAAGCCCACTATGTATCCAACATGGGAAAGCAGCTAAGCTACTCTATCCTCTCCTCAACATTGCATGGCTCCTGCAAGGGTCAATATTGCATGGCTCCCGCAAGAGTCCACACCGCAGTGCATCTAAAGAAATCCACATTGCACGGCTCCTGCAAGGGTCAATATTGCATGGCTCCCGCAAGAGTCTATACCGCAGCGCATCCGCAGAAATGAACATTGCATGGCTCCTGCAATGGTCAACACCGCATGGCTCCCGCAAGAGTCCATACTGCAGCGCATCCGCAGAAATGAACATTGCATGGCTCCTGCAAGGGTCAACACCGTATGGCTCCCACAAGAGTCCATACCGCAGCGCATCCGAAGAAATGAACATTGCACGGCTCCTGAAAGAGTCAATATTGCATGGCTCCCGCAAGAGTCCACACCGCAGTGCATCCGAGAAATAAACATTGCACGGCTCCTGCAAGGGTCAACATTTGCATGTCTCCCGCAAAAGTCCACTCCGCAATGCATCCGCAGAAATGAACATTACACGGCTCCTGCAAGGGTCGATATTGCATGGCTCCCGCAAGAGTTCACTCCACAGCGCATCCGCAGAAATCTACATTACATTGCACCTGCAGAATCTGCAATCAAGTATACAAATTGCATCAAGTTGCTGAACCATTGAATGACACATTATGCTACTCAATACAGATACGCTTTCTTTAATCATTATGTAACTACCCAAAGGCGTCATGGTCTCAAGGAGTCATTTTCATAGCCTGCGGACATCATGTCACGACCTAAGGATTTACTTTCTGTTTATCATGCTCCAAAGGCGTCATTTTCATGGCCTGCAGACATCATTTCATGGCCTTAGGATTTACTTTTCGCTATCATTGCCCTAAGACATCATGGCTTAGAGACATCATCCTTGCCGTCTCAAAGCAAATGCTCATAGTCGAACGGGGAAATTGCATCATGTTTAAATAAATATTTACAACAATTACTTATTATTTATCCACATGATCTAACCATTTTATTTAGTAATACTAGAAGCATGCAGGCAACGAAGGAAGAACAAATCAAAAATGGGAGTAACTCTCACTCCCATTTTCGAGATACAACTCCACTTTCTCTTGGTCACTCCAATATAGTTTGAAACATATTCACTTCTCATTCTCACAATTCTCATTTAACTACTATTTTTGAATTCTATCCACTCCAACCTCATCGGCCCATACTATCTTTGTTGTTGCCCGTGTACCGTATCATTGACATTCTTTAGGAATATTGTTCATTCCTAAATCTAGAACTACACACGACCTGATTCTCGTAAACCCGAGTTATGTAGGCGACTTGAAACCAAGTCTCGGCCCCATTATTTTGAAAAATTTCCTTTTGCTTTTGACTCCAGCAAACCATCCTTTCGGTCGGAAAAAATTGGCTACTACGTCAACTTTTGTTGCTCGACAATTCTTCTATCATTCCCAAGCAACGAAGGGGAAGCTGTTGAAACCCAATTTCGACCTCCCGATATTCTTCACAGGCTGCTATTTTATCAAAATATTAGTTTTAAATTTCTAATTATTATTTTTGGTATCGAATAAACTTTGACATACTCATAATTTACGAACACACGGTCCATAGTTTGATATTATTATTATTATTATTATTATTATTATTATTATTATTAGTAGTAGTAGTATATTTTTTTAATTTTGCATTCACAGGTGCCTAATATATTTTGAATTATTTTTTGTCTTTAATTTTAAATAATATATTACGTACGTAATTTATTCATAATGATTTTATTATATTGATTAACCCGATAATATTTTATCACATATTTACTAATTTTATTAAATAGCAGTCTAATTCAATTCAATTTCCACAATTTATTTAAAATCTAGCCATTTTATATTCAATTTCGTGTCAATTTTAGTCTAAATTGACCTCAATATGGCTCATCTATTTCAATTAAACCCAACTTAAATAACCCATTTTTTTTTTTACTCTTTTTGTAATTTCAAATCTCAGCCGTTGATCAAGATTGAACCAACGACTGAGATTATCTCCCCATTTTCTTTCCTTTTAACCAAATAACCCCCCCCCCCCCAAACCCTAAATTTCACACACACCCCTACCACTACCCCTTAACAGCCGTCTCTCTCTCTCTTTACCGATCTCTCTCTCTCTCTCTCTCTCTCTCTCTCTCATCTCCACGATGCATCACCGATCGGCCACCACCCGCCGGAGGACCTGCTCCTCCACACGTCACCACGACGCCGCCGGTGAGCCCGGATCTCCCTCAAACTCCAACATCCTCTCTCGACCTCTCTCGATCTCCCTTTTTCTCACGCTTCGTTCTCCTCCCTTAGCCGGCAAATCCACACCGCCGTTGAACTGCCGCTGATCTCCACCACCAGATGCCGCCGCCATCGCATCTCTCGGCTCCCTCTTCTACGGTGAATCTCGAAATGCTCCGATAGACAAGCACCATGAATAGGATGCTCTCAAGTGAAGGTTTAGAGACATTCGTCTCGTCTCGGTCTCCATTTGAAACTTCAAAGTTCTGAATTTAAGACGGATTCTTACGAATCCACCCAGGTATGATCCCTTTTATTCATTATTATGTTTGATTGCTACTGCGTGCTCTCCGGAGAGATTATGAGATTGGAAAGTTGTGTATTTTGTGGTTCTATGTGAAATTCATTAGTTGTTACTTATTTTGATCCCGTCCCTAACACTCTACTACGATTGATTTGGTTACTGTATTTGTGTGTTACTTGTCCGCATTAATGTCGGGAATACCGTTTTGGGAAAAAAGTACTACTCTTTGAATTGAAACTCATATACTACAGACACTAGTGTTTCTTGGGATCAATTACGTGATGACTTTGCGTAATTTGCTCCAAGCTCAAGCTTGATTCATGACAAACTTTTTCTTGCTACATTTTGGATAAATTGATGAATATCCTACATCAGCCTTAGATGATATTTTCTTTAGCATTTACTTTTGTTTAAGTTTTTGATTATACTCACCTAGTAAATTGATTTGTGTAATTCCTTGATTAGCTCTAATTGATATCTTCCCTCATTTCACTAAGAAAGACAGCTTGGTACTCGAGTATTTTAGGAAACTTTGATTTACCACCAGTCCGAGCAATTATTTCCTTTCCTTTTTAAAAAATAAAAACATAAAATCTTGTCATGAAGTAGATTGTCACTTGATTATTTATGGTTTGTAGCTTTGGCATGATTTTACACGTAATTGATTTTCTTGAAGAAAAGATCTTCACTAACTGATTTTTGAATATTTTCTACTTCTTTTCTTCTTTAGTTTTACTTGATTAATTACGGCAGTCAAATATAATTTCTCTTCGGAATTGATCTTACATAGTGGTTAAAGGAAAGGGTATTGACTGATTTCAAAATATTCTCCCTTCCTTTTTACATTTGTGACTGGTCACAATTCTTTACTATAAAAACAAGCCTCTCCCTCATTACTAAAGGAGGCTGGATCACATACTCTCTCTAGAATATATATATATATATACACTGCAAGTTCTCTGTTTTGCTTTGGCTTTGAAAAATTATATTCTTGGTTTCACCTTGCTGCACTGGTGAAGGTCTTATTGTTATTATCTGCTTATTCCTTAACCGGTTAGTCTCTATCGACGCATTTTCTTGATATTTATTTGATAGTTTTAATATTAGAGAAAGCTTAAAGGATCTTACTTGAATTAATGCTATCCCGTGTTCTTGTATGTGTGTCCCTCTGTGGTTGTATGTTTGTTTTGTCTCTTTAAATACGATTTGATGATTAGCAGGTTCTATTGTAAGGCTAACATTTCAGAGTCGTTTGAAAAGTTGAAAGGCATTAGGGGCGGCCTAGTTTTGTTCCTTTTCTCTTATAGTTAAATTTTCTATTCTGTTTATTTATTGATTCTGTAATAACTATTGTATGAACATCGATATGTAATAAAGGCTATGGGGATGCTTATGGGGGGAAATTCTGTGATTTAATTATTTTTATCACTTAGGCAAATGATCTAATTTCAGTCCTTGAAATTTAGTTTCCAGCATATAAAAAATAGTTTTTTCTAGAATATAATAATTAATATCCAGCATATCAAAATAATTTTCAGAATCTAAAAATAAATTTTCCAGCATATAATAATTAATTTCTGGCATGTTTATTTAATTTCCAGTGCATAAAAATTAATTTCCAGCATTTTAAAATTATTTTTCAGCACTTTAAATTTAATTTCCAGCACCTTTTATTAATTTCCAGCATGTTAAATTAATTCTCCAGCATTTTAAAAATTAATTTTTCAACATATTAAGGTAATTTCCAGAATATTGAGATATTTTCCAGCATGTCCAATCATTTTTACAGAACCTTAAAATTAATTTCCAGCATATAAATATTAATTTTCAACATATAAATATTTATTTCAAGTATCCTTAATATTTATTTCAGCACTTAATTTATTTTCCAGTATCCTTAATTTTATTTCCAGCACATAAAAAAAATAAAAAATAATAATAATAATTTCAGCATGTTTAGTTAAATTCCAGCATTTAAAAAAGGAATAAATTTCAGTACTTTTTAACTAATTTTCCGCAGTATAGAATAAATTTCAGCGTTTGCTAATTAATTTTCAGCATTTGTCCATTAAGTTTTAGCATATTAATTTAAATTTTTGGTACGTTAATTAAGACCCCTCGTTTAGAAATCATGCCTATAAGTCTCAATTACGTAAAAAGAATAGTTTTTTTTTTTCAAGCATGTCATCACCTAATTAACTTTAATTAATCAAGAGGCTTGTTTGAAACCTTTACGTGCTAATTGCTAGTCTTATTTGTTTTGTTTGACGTAAATCCTGAGTTTAATTAGGTAGCTTAAGTTTCTTCTTGTCTAGAACCAAATCCCAAAATAGTAAGTCCAAACGCCTCTTGGACATTAAGTTGGGACGAGTAGGTATTTTAGGTAACGCTAGTTTTATCGCTTTCTTTAGAACGCCCTTTAATATTAATAACCAATTAGGTGGGGTGGGTAGAAATATTCGAAAATGATGGAAGTTGATCCGAGCAGAATACGACAATGCAACATACGACATTGTCACCATTTAATAAGCCGGGCGCTGATCCGAATAATATAAAATTAACCTTTATCTGGATTTGATCGAATTTTATTTTTGCATGCTTGTTTGGGGTAGTTTAGGCATAATTTAATGATTTTTTTTAAAATTTGTGTCTCCCTATCTTCTCGCTTCTCTAATTCCTTTATTTAGTTTTTATGCATTTTTTTATTTTATCACGTAGCCAATAATTAATTATATAATAATTAAGTTGTATGTTTAATTTTGCCCATTATATTATTCTGTTTAAATGCTTAGTTAAACGTTAAGTTAATAAAATAAATAGACCTTTGCTTAATACATAGAATCCCCCACGTAATATACGAGTTCAGCCGGGACCCACATTTGTGGACCTCGAAAGGTGTCTAACACCTTCCTTTCGAGGTAACCTGAACCCTTACCCGAATTTCTGGTGATACTTAGGTTCTAACCAATACAATTTGGTATATTATGTGGGATTTTTAATTATTTGGGTCTATTCGTTTATTATTGACTCCTTGTTTTTGCTAATTTTTAAATATTTGTTTTATCATGAATAATTATTTGTCATGAAAAATCATGTTATACCCCGTTCCTCTGTCCCATTATTTTTGCTCTAATTTAATTATTTTCTTCCATGTCAATCCCTTTTCCTTGTCCCTTTATTTGTTTATATGTAATTTATTAGCTCAAAATCATGTATTTATCTTTCTTTTCCTGTCTATTTATTTTTATATACTGCTCAACATGCTATTATTTCCTACGTGTTACCGCTTTATATAATTGGCATTCCGTTCATATTTTCTCCACTCGGGAATCTCACACTTTCACTATACTCGGATGTTGTGCCTTCGTACTTCTCCAAATTCTCTTCAAAACCCTGTTATAGAGAGTCGGCTACGACGCGGTTGAGCGGATAGTTTTACTACCGTAAGACCACGTGCCTTCTCGTATAAGGTTACCCTCAATCCGAGTCTACCAACTCTTAGAAAATTAGGATAGTTTCGTACCCACCCTTTGCATTTGAGTCATGCATGCATTAGCCATAGGTGAGTTGACCCTCGAGGTCAATACACCAAGTATAACCAACCAATTGTCGAAAGGGTCCCACCATCCATCGACCTAAATACAAATTATGTGCTAAGTGGTCATGATAAATTCAACCCAAGCCAAATTGTAATAAATGGAGTTTAGAAATTTTGTTTGGTGTCTTATTTTTTCAAATTTTTGCCATGGAGGATGCACCTACTTTCGCTAACACCCAAATGGTCGTCGGTGTGCCTCACAAGTTAAAGAGGTGGTGGAATGACATCAAAAGGGAGCATGGTAAAGAGATTTGCCAGTCACTGGGTTTTCTGACATCTTTGATGGATGTTGCTCCTGGTCGGCATGTGATCAAAGCTCTGCTAAATTTCTGGGATCCAAATTAAGTGGTCTTCAAATTCAAGGACTTCGAAATAACACCCACCATCGATGAAATTGGTGGATTCACTAATTTGCTTTATCGAGATCGGAAGATGATCCTGCCTCGCAAACAATCGGGAAAGAAATTCTTGCATTATCTTGGGCTTAAAAATAACCTCAAATTGGCTTGCTTGGACTTTGGGTGGATCTCTCTGGATTTTTTGTATGAACGTTTTGGTCACAAAGAGGGACATGAAATATTTCGAAGGGAATTCTCTTGCTCAGCCAAAAAATGGAAAAAAAAAAGGTTGAATGCTTTTGCTATAGCTCTACTGGGTGGTTTGGTCTTTCCTAAAGAGCATGGGAAGATTGAAATATGCCTTAGTTCTGTGGTTCGAGGTATAACTAGGGGAGTCGGTCATATAAAGGTCACTTTGGTTCCTATGATTGTGGCGGAAATGCTGAGGGCCCTATCTAAGTGTGCTAGAGGAGGAAGGTTCTTTGAGGGTTGCAATCTGTTGCTTCAATTGTGGGCTATGGAGCACTTTTACAAGCGCCCCAACATGATTGATGTCCTTGATGGAATGGGCAATAGAATTGATACACATTCCAAAAGGATGAGTCTATTTGGTGCTCCTGTGGGTACGGAGGATTGGCACACGTATATGAAAGAGCTTACGAGTTATCAAATTCAATGAAAGTACTCGTGGTTGTCTGAACCAACTGTTGTCATACGAGGTCGTGAGCTCTATTACATCGAGCTCATTGGCCTGAAAAGTATTCAACTGTATGCCCCAATAAGGGTGCTTCATCAATTTGGAAGGAATCAAGTCGTACCTCTGCGAGAACATATGGACAAGTCAAAAGTTGTGATTGGACCGGTCTAAGAAAGCCCTAAGGTTAAGGAAGTGTTACGACGATGGGATAATTTGTTGACTATCAGTGTATACGGCGAGCAGGCTTATTGCACTCCGGAGTACTATGTATGGCTTATGGAAGATGCCGAGGATGTGGAACTCAGCAAGCAAAAGCAGGATCATGGGTTTGAGGACGTGGAGAAATCCATCTGGGCTCGGAACCTGCTGAATCAACACTATGTCACTTCTCTAGAGATGCTGCTGCAAATCATTCCAGGCTCTCTAGATAATCACCACCATTGAGGAGTTCGAATGACAGGATGTTCCCCATTTGTTACCCATTTCCCCTAGTTTCATTTATGTTTATTTTTTTGCAAAAGATTGTCGTAGTTTTTAAATTTATGGATTCAATAAAATAGTTGGGTTTTATTATTATTATTATCTATCTCTAAACTCCCATTTGCGTCTAATGCGGCTTGAATTAATTATCATGAACCATAAAATTTGTCGTCTTAGGCCTACCTTTGGCTCAATGAGGCTCCTTGCATTTTAGGGCGATTATTTGTTGCAAACTAATGTGTTTATTCTAACACTATGTCTCACCTTGCTAACTTTGGTTGTCTTTGATTTTGTTTTTGTCTTTCCCCTTTCCCAAAGGTTGATTTGTGCACTCTGGCCTATCATACACGGTCAAAAGGGGATCCTCCTCCTCTTCCTCCTCCATCAAGTTTGAAAGATAAAGAGAAAATGGGAGATAACAACAGCGCTACAGACAAAAGTACAGAAGGAGAAAGTGTCATGGGACAAAACGAAATTATCATAAGAATGGGACAACAGATTCTCGAACTGCAAAGAGAATTAGCGCAAATGGGCCAATCTTTCTATTACCCTCAATACTCCTCTCGAACCACAAGTGGACGGTCATACTGGTGCAAAATCCCAAACCTCTGCCCCAAGCCATCAATTGCCCTCAACTCAAAACGTCCAAAATCTTCCTCCTCCTCAAAACATCCAAAACCTCCCTCTTCCTCAAAACATCCAAAACCTCCATCTTCCTCAAAACATCCAAAATCTTCCTCTTCAAAACATCTAAAATCTTCCTACTCCCCAAAACATCCAAAACCATTCCTTTCCTCAAAATATCCAAAACCTTCCCCTTTCTCAAAATACCCATAATACTCCAAATCCCATATATCCCACTCAGCATGTCCAAAATACTAAACATCCCACCTACATACATACGCCTTTCGCTAACGCATCATATAACCAAGCATCCGGTAGCAACTCTTTGAACCCCATCTATGTCTAAACAACCCCATTCACCTACCCTCAGTATGCACCTGATCCTTCAGAAAAGGACCCTATGATGCAATCTGTGGTAGAGAGGCTGAAGCAACTTGAGGGAAGCAAAGGATCAAGGGGGCTCAGTTATGAGGATTTATGTGTACACCCTGATGTGGAGTTACCGGAGGGGTACAAACCTCCAAAGTTTGAATTGTATAATGGGGCTGGAGATCCCAAGGTGCATCTGCATATGTATTGTGATAAGCTGGTTGGAGTTGGGAGGGACGAGAGAATAAGAATGAAAATGTTCATAAAAAGTCTCACTGGAAAAGCCTTAACATGGTATATTGAGCAGGATGCAAGGAAATGGAAAGGCTGGATCGATATGGCATTAGATTCTTTGGAATGGTTCGGGTTCAACATTGACAATGCTCCTAACTGGTTCTATATGCAGACTTTGAAGAAAAAGCCTAATGAGTCATTCAGGGATTATTCTATAAGATGGAGGTCTGAGGCTGCAAGAGCTCGACCCCCGATTGAAGAATCTCAAATGAAGGAGTACTTTATTCGCGCACATGAGCTTTAATATCTTGAGAAAATGATAACCGTTGTGGATAAAAGTTTTGCTGAAATCATCAGGGTAGGTGAAATGATTGAGGAAGGTCTTAAGAATGGAAGCATCATCAATCTGGAAGCTTTACAGGCTGCCAACAAGGCTTTACAGTCTGGAGGAATTGCTGAGAACAAGAAGAAAAAAGAGGTAGGTACAGTAGTGTTAGCCCAGCCTTCAAAAAGTGTGCCCAATTACAAAACTCCTATTGCTACTCCACCTCCCTATCCACAACCTCCAATTCCATACCCGATATCTCTATACCAAATGCAAACCTCAATGCCATATCATTCCCCTCTATACCAAGAACCTACCCCATATCCAATACATCCACAATTCCAAAGCCCTGCTTGCCCCGTATATAATGTCCAACCCACTCATTTCCAAGCACCCCAGCCTTCTCCCCAACAAAATCAGAGACCTAGAGCCAATTTTCAAAAAAAACAATACACTCCTTTAGCCGAACCTATAGCCCAACAGTACTAAAGACTTAAGGAAGCAGGCTTTGTCACGCTTATTGCTGCTGGAAGTGAGAATACTCAAGCCAAGTATTTTGATCCTACCAAGGTTTGCTCGTATCATTCTAGGATGCGGGGTCACACCATAAAAACAAGTTATACTCTGAAGGTATAGACCGGCGTATGCCCTCAAAAGTATGTAAAAACAAAACCAATCAACTCCAACCAGTAATAATCAACTCTGTGACCGTATTCCCCAGCAACGGCGCAAAAATTTGATGTCGCCCAAAATATACCTCCGAAAAAGTATAATGCGGTCGCTGAATCAAATATAGAACCCAACTAGGTTGGGGTCGATCCCACAGGGAATAGGTCAAAATTTGAGTAGAATACCAGATGGAACAATTGGGAAGTAAATAAAATTGGGGGGTTTATGTGAATATAAAGTGCTTGTAACTATTGCTGGTTGTATTAAGTTTGTAGAAAATGAGAGAAATACACTAGGACTGTGATCCCCAATGATTCCTTAACTCCACCGGTTACTTGTGCTAACAAGATTGTCCCGCTGTGTTGCATGCAAAATCTAACAAGTTAGGTTCATCTAACTGTCTCTGGACCTTCATTAGACGAATTTCACTCTTTCCCTCTCGGTCTTCGAGTGTTGCACTACTAACCCTTATCCTGGATCTCAGATAACCATTCCCGCTAAGGCTCAGATTATTAGATGAAGGTTGATAGCTTCAAATTTCTGTTGTTATCTCCTTTAACCAATCTCTACCTCTATCTCGATCAAGTCTAGAGCACAGGCAATTTTCTAACGTTTGCAACCGTTAGAAGAGTAATCACAACGAAGGAAACAATAATACATGCATTCACAGCGGTACAAAATTAGTTTGCACTTAATCGGTTTCATTAATTCCTTATGGTTCACACAACCCTAGTTGATGGGTTTAGCTGCTCATAATTGTAAAAACACAAGAAGAATTCAGAGATGAAAACATAATTATGATCTCATGACAATGAAGAAAACTCGAAATCTCAATTATCAATAAAACTCAAATTAGGGTTTGTGACTACAAAACCAAGAATATGTTTGAAACAATATGAAATAACTCTCAAAATAATGTAATGTCTAACTCTCTCACCTAGGACTATACAGGGGTATTTATAGATACAAAACTAGTCCTATCCAAAACAAAATAGGAGAACAGAGTCGACAGCTTCCACGGTATCGTGACTTGGCGTCGTGGAACCAAGTCACGCCACGTAGGTTGGTGTCGTGGGAATCAGGCTCAAATAGACATCTTCAGAAGTTGAGTCACGGCATGCTTCAACGTCACATGGGTGGTAGCCACGCCACGTGACTCCTGCCGTGGAAATCATACAATAATTTCAATCTCTACAGTGGACCCACGCCAGCCACTCACGTGACGTGAGTGGAAGTCACGCCACGTGACTTCTGTCATGGGTCCCTGTCTTGTGCAGGTTCTTGTTCTTCTTCTTCTAACACTTCGTTCTCGGACTTGATTCTTCCTTTCTGATCATTTTGCCTTTAAAACCAGTTTTTCTGCAAAGTAGGACAGAAACCGCATCATACCAACAAAACACACCCAGGTTATTGCATATATTCCTTGTTTTAAGCATCAAAAGTGTCATGTTACCATGACACGTCAACACCCTCAACTTAGAACGTTTGCATGTCCTCAGGCAAACAAAACAAAAATACACATACACAATGCGTAACTAAGAGAAACCTAAGGGACCTATGGCAATCTACTCGTTGCCTTTGACAAAACCTTTCCGACCCCTCCTATTTGTAAATCAAAACCAAAGTGTGTATACAAGCAGCATAGTATCATATCACAAAAGGGATCAAGTGATGGCACGAGATTATGCACGAATAACTTAGCATATATGCAATTGATATTTCTCGAATAACTAGCAACTAATAATGCAACCCATGTGCTCTCACAATCAAAGAAGTCCCATGCACTCACAGTCTACTAATGAATATCAACGTAGGGACGAGGTCAAAACACTCACGCTCACAAAGAAGTTAAAATAGTGTGCATGAAATACCGTAGGCTTGCCCTTATTTTCTACGTCGTTGTTTTCGTACAGTTGGACTAGGATCACTATAGGAATTTACTCGGCTTGTAATGTAGGCTTAGGTACGGGTATGGTGCATATGGGTATGGTGACTCAACCCTCCTTGACACTACACTCTTTTTGGCTCCAACTTCCAACCTTTCTCATTTTTATTCTCCCTTATTCGCCTTTCTTTTATTTTTAGATTTTTGGGTGTGATTTTCTTCACTTTCAACACATAATTTTCTCTTTCTCTTTTTTTTTGTCTTTTTTTCCTTTTTTTTTTTTTTGCAATTTCTCTTCATTTCACCTTTTTTTTTTCTTCACACCCAAACCTGTTTTCTCTTTTTCTTTTACTAACCTCTTCTTCATACCCAACTCAATCTACGCACCCCTATAATAGCCACCCTCAACTTAAGTGATTTGCCTGAGTTGAGGTACACAGTGTCCAAGGAGGGACCAGGGCTAGGACAGGTTCATTGTAATTAAAATGGGAAGGTGAATAGGCTAATGAAAGAAATAATTCAATTAAGGCTCAAAGTAGGGATCAAGGGATACTTATTCATTTGGTTTGGCATTTAGGATAAAAGTGGACTTTATTCAAACACGGCGTATGATCCTTTCCTAATCACTATCCTCTAACCTAGGCAAAACTAATCGGGCAAGTTCTGGATCGCACACACACAGTTAACTAAGTAGTGACCTCACACATACATAGCACAGGGTTGTATTAGCAACTACTACCTATCCGGTTCATGCAATGCTAGCTACCATTATTTGCCTATAATCCTAGTGCCATAACAAGATCCAACAGCTGTCACACATAAGCATGCTATTCACACAATTCAAAAACAGAAATTTTCAGGAGGGGTATCCTTAACAGTCACAACACATAAAAGTTTTTCAAAACTGGACTGCACTACAGTTCCCTTATTTTTCTCCTAATTTAGCAAGAAACACATAAACATCATCAATAACATCCTAAACATGCCGGTTCTACTATGATAGCTCACTTGGGGGAAAAGAAACACGGCAACAAAACCCCCCAAGTGGTGTTACACCCCCACCCCCAACTAAACATGGTGCAATGCCCTCAATGCACCGATATCAATCAAATACAAGGGAGTGGAGACATACCTGTGGTGCCCTAAGCACCGAAAGTGGGTTCGCCCACAGCGGGATCATCAACCTGCTCAGTCGTAGGTGCATCCAATGGAGGGACAACCTGGTTAGCAGAAGCACCACGCACCCTCTACTCCGCCTCCATCTGGCTCGCATGGTACTCCACCCTGGAGGCTTTAACCTCCCTCCACAGATCACTCTCGTACTCAGCATCACTGTCACCCCGATCCTCCAGACTGCGGGGTCTCTTGCCTCTATCCATCGGAGGCTCCTCATCAGAGAACAAATCAACCTCAAATACTGGTCGTACGGAGGTCTAGGCAAGCATAGGTGGTATAATAGGAGTGCTACTCGATGCCAATGCCCGAACCTCCTCTCTCAATGCAGCCACCTCCTTGTTCAAGCCGGTCATATCAGGGCCTGATACAGCACTCAATTAGGAGGCCATACGTGTCTCAAAACTATCAATCCTCCCATGCAATCCCCTCATAAACTGGTCCATCACCGCAGTCATCCGAGCCTCCACCCTTGAATTTTTGGACTACTCATCACGTCTTCCTGGTGGTACATAAAGGTCATTCATCTCTCTATAATCCTCTTTCCGCCTCCAATCACCGTCACGATCTCATTCTCGATCTCTGTATCTTGATTTATTATAGTTGTCTCCATAATATTTCTGACCTTGATTCCCTTGCCTTGAGTTCTAAGAGTCTTGATTAGACCCTTGGCCTTTGGGTCGGAAACCAGCCACTTCGCGATCTAGGTACTTCGCCTCTTCATCAGACTCACTATCCTTATGTCTAGCCGATTTACTTTGTGCACCTACAGCATGCACCTTTTCCGCATCTCTGGCCGCTATCTATTTAGCCAGAAGACCAATTTCTGTCTTCAGTTGAGCGACCTCTTGAGCCACAGATTCATCCAAAGCCCTTTGAGCTACTGAAGCTCCAATAGCATATGTTCCAGCCGGCGTATCTGCCTCCCGAGTATGCCATCCTTGGTTGGTCTTAGTGACACGATCTAATACCTCCGAAGCTTGGTCCCATCTCAGACTCATGAATGCTCCACCAGTGATAGTATCTACTACCGCTTTTGTGTTGACATTCAAGGCCTTGTAGAAGATTTCAAGTAAATTCTTACCACTCATCCTGTGATTTGGCACATTCTACAGCTTCTTTTTGAACCTCAGCCATGTCTCATAGAGTACTTCAGAATGAAGCTGTCTGAAATTGTAAATCTCGTCTTTCAACTGCAGTATCTTAGAAGGTGGGAAAAATCTTTCCAAAAATTGATTTCTCAATTTTTGCCAAGTAGTGATGGAACCTCGTGGCAGCTCAGCCAACCACAAAGTGGCTTCTCCTGTAAGGGAGAATGGGAACAACCTCAACCAAATCGCCTCTTAGTTAACTCCAGGCAGATTGTACGACGTGCAGACCCCCACAAAATTCATTACGTGTATGTTTGGGTCATCAGTAGGAAGACCCGCGAACACACCCTTCAAGTTTAGCAGATGGATTATGGCACTAGTAATGTCAAACTTAGTGCCCGGAGGTAACTATGGTGGGATGATGGCACCAGTCTCTATTGGCTCAAAATAGGCCACATCTTCTTCTTCAGGATCATCATAAACAGGCACATGTGGTCTCGGTTGTTCTCTTAGTAGTCTTTGTCGCTCTTCAGCATCAGCCAGATGTTGTGCTGCTTCCTGCATAGCTCGATTATCTCTCTTTGCTTGTCTAATAGCAGCTTGTCTAGCATGCTCTTCTCGTGTCAATCAAGCAGTAGTTTAATTCGCTGTTTCCTGACCAACCGGATGAATTGGCTGGTTATGAATGTCTCCCGCAGCTGTGGGATTCTTAACTTCTTCAGTATTCACCATTCTTCGATTAGCTCTCAGAGTCCTTTCGATCTCAAGATCAAGTGGAATCAGGGGATTACCTTGCCTCCTAGTATTTGGCATACACCGGCGTATGCCCTCAATAATATGTAAAAACAAAACCAATCAACTCCAACTAGTAATAATCAACTCCGTAACTGTATTCCCCGGCAACGGCGCCAAAATTTAATGTCGCCCAAAATATACCTCCAGAAAAGTATAATGCGGTCACTAAATCAAATATAGAACCCAACTAGGTTGGGGTCGATCCCACAGGGAATAGGTAGAAGTTTGAGTAGAATATCGGATGGAACAATTGGGAAGTAAATAAAACTGGGGGGGTTATGTGAATATAAAGTTCTAGTAACGATCGCTAATGATTCCTTAACTCCACCGGTTACTTGTGCTAACAAGATTGTCCCGCTGCGTTGCATGCAAAATCTAACAAGTTAGGTTCGTCCAACTGTCTCTCGACCTTTATTAGACGAATTTCACTCTTCCCCTCTCTGTCTTCGAGTGTTGCACTACTAACCCTTGTCCTGGATCTCAGATAACCATTCCTGCTAAGGCTCCGATTATTAGATGAAGGTTGATAGCTTCAAATTTTTGTTGTTATCTCCTTTAACCAATCTCTACCTCTCTCTCGATCAAGTCTAGAGCACAGACGATTTTCTAACGTTTGCAAACGTTAGAAGAGTAATCACAACAAAGGAAACAACAATACATCCATTCACAGCGGTATAAAATTACTTTACACTTAACCGGTTTCATTAATACCTCATGGTTCACACAACCCTAGTTGATGGGTTTAGCTACTCATAATTGTAAGAACACAAGAAGAATTCAGAGATAAAAACATAATTATGATCTCACGACAATGAAGAAAACTCAAAATCTCAATTATCAATAAAACTCAAATTAGGGTTTATGACTACAAAACCAAGAATATTTTTGAAACAGTATGAAATAACTCTCAAAATAATGTAATGTCTAACTCTCTCACCTAGGACTATACAGGGGTATTTATAGATACAAAACTAGTCCTATCCAAAACAAAATAGGAGAACAGAGTTGGCAGCTTCCACGGTATCGTGACTTGGTGTCGTGGAACCAAGTCACGCCACGTAGGTTGGTGTCGTGGGAATCAGGCTCAAATAGACGTCTTCAGAAGTTGAGTCACGGCATGCTTCCACGTCACGTGGGTGGTAGCCATGCCACGTGACTCCTGTCATGGAAATTAGACAATAATTTTAATCTCTACAGTGGACCCACGCCAGCGACTCACGTGACGTGAGAGGCAGTCACGCCACGTGACTTGTGTCGTTGGTCCCTATCTTGTGCAGGTTCTTGTTCTTTCTTCTTCTAACAGTTCATTCTCGGGCTTGATTCTCCCTTTCTGATCATTTTGCCTTTAAAACCTATTTTCCTGCAAAGTAGGACAGAAACCGCATCATACCAACAAAACACACCCAAGTTATTGCATATTTTCCTTGTTTTAAGCATCAAAAGTGCCATGTAACCATGACACATCAGCTACGTACATGAGGGCCATGACCGCTTTGTTCCATGACATGATCCATATGGAAATTGAAATTTACGTGGATGACATCATCATTAAATCCGAAAAGGGATCAAGTCATCTGGACGACCTGGAAAAGTTCTTTAACAGACTAAGGAAGTACAATTTGAAGTTGAATCCTGCGAAGTGTGTCTTCGGGGTCCCTGTCGGAAAATTGTTGGGCTTCATTGTTAGTCGACGAGGTATAGAATTGGATCCAGCCAAGATCAAAGCTATTCAGGATCTTCCACCTCCCAAAAGCAAGAAAGAAGTAATGAGTTTCTTGGGTCACCTCAACTATATCAGTCGCTTCATAGCTCAGTCTACAATTATTTGTGAGCCGATTTTCAAGCTACTAAAGAAGGATGCGCCTATAGAATGGAAGACAGAGTGTCAATAGGCATTTGACAAAATCAAGGATTATTTATAAAATCCTCCCGTTTTGGTTCCTCCCGAACCTGGTAGGCCATTACTATTGTATTTATCTGTGATGGATAACGCTTTTGGTTGTATTCTGGGGCAACATGATGAGATAGGAAGAAAGGAGCAGGCAATTTATTACATGAGCAAGAAATTTACATCGTATGAGGCTCGATATTCCTTACTGGAACGCACGTGTTGTACCTTGACCTGGATTGCTCAGAAATTGAGACACTATCTCTCGGCATACACAACCTATTTGATCTCCAGAATGGATCCTTTGAAGTATATATTTCAGAAACCAATGCCTACAGGGAAGCTAGCTAAATGGCAAATATTATTGCGCGAGTTTGACATAGTCTATGTCACGCAGAAAGCTGTGAAAGCACAAGCCTTGGCAGATCATTTGGCCGAGAATCCCGTGGATGAAGAGTATGAGCCCTTAAAAACATACTTTCCTGATGAAGAAGTAGCATTCATAGGGGAGGATATCGCTGAAGAATATGATGGTTGGAGACTATTCTTTGATGGAACGGTAAATTTCAAGAGAGTAGGTATTGGCATCGTTCTGATCTCGGAGACTGGTCAACATTATCCTGTGTCGGCCAAGCTCAGATTCCCCTGCACCAACAACATGGCTGATTATGAAGCTTACATTTTAGGGCTTTGTTTGGCAATCGATTTGAATATCCAGGAAATATTAGTGATTGGAGATTCAGATTTATTGATTCATCAAGTACGAGGTGAGTGGGCCACAAAAAACACAAAACTCTACCGTACTTAGATTGTGTATAAGAGTTGCGCAAGAGATTTTGCAAGATAGCGTTCAAGCATGTTCCAAGAATCCAGAATGAGTTCGTAGACGCTTTGGCCACCTTGTCTTCCATGATCCAGCATCCAGACAAGAATTATATCGACCCCATCCCCGTTCACATACAAAAGCAACTTGCATATTGCTTTCATGTAGAGGAAGAAGTGGATGGAAAACCATGGTATACTGATATACAGGGATATCAGAAAAGTGGAGATTATCCAGAGAATGCAATGAGTACTCAGAGGCGCACCATTCAGAGGTTAGCAAATCAATTCTTTTTAAATGGGGAAATCCTGTATATGAGGACTCCAGATTTGGGTTTGCTAAGATGCATCGAAGCTAGGAAAGCGTCCAAGTTGGTCGAGGAGATACATTCTGGAACATGCGGGCCTCACATGAACGAATTTATGTTGGCAAATAAGATATTGAGTTCAGGTTACTTTTGGATCACTATAGAGACCGATTGCATTCGTTATGTGCAAAAGAGTCATCAGTGACAATCTCATGCCAACATGATTCGAGTTCCTCCCAACGAACTCCACGTCACTAGCTCCCCTTGGCCCTTCGCAGCTTGGGGCATGGATGTCATTGGTCCTATTGAACCATCCGCGTCTAATGGACACAGGTTTATTCTTGTTGCAATTGACTACTTCACTAAGTGGGTTGAAGCCACTTCTCAAAAGTTAGTCACAAAGAAGGTTGTAGATGATTTTGTTCGAAATCACATTATTTGTCGATTTGGAGTACCTGAGTCTATCATCACAGATAATGGTGCCAACCTCAATAGCGATTTGATGAGAACAACATGTGAGATGTTCAAGATCAAACATCGAAACTCCACAGCATACAAACCACAAATGAATGGAGTGGTGGAAGCTGCCAATAAGAACATCAAGAGGATACTTCGAAAGATGATTGATAATTACAGGCATTGGCATGAAAAGTTACCTTTTGCCCTGCTAGGATATCGCACTACAATCAGAACCTCTACGGGAGCCACACCTTATCTTCTTGTTTATGGTAGTGAAGCAGTGATACCTGTTGAGGTAGAAATACCCTCTCTCAGAATCATTCAGGAAGCGGATTTGAGTGACGCTGAATGGGTACAGGGTAGATTCGAGCAACTGGCACTCATAGACGGAAAGAAGATAAACGCAGTCTGTCATGGTCAACTCATCAAAATAGAATGGCCAAAGCTTTCAACAAGAAGGTTAAACCGAGGCATTTCTCGCCCGGGCAGTTGGTTTTGAAAAACAATTTTCCGTACCAAGATAAAGCAAAAGGTAAATTCTCACTGAATTGGAAAGGTCCTTATGTGGTTCATCGGGTTTTGACAGGAGGAGCACTCATACTTGCAGAAATGGATGGCAAGGTTTGGTCTAAGCCCATCAATTCAGATGTTGTTAAGAGATATTATGTTTAAGCTTTATTTCATGCCTTCTTACCTTGTAATTGGAACTACGTTTGACCTGATTCCCGTTTAAGAGGGATACGTAGGCGCTCCTTTGGAGTTCGGTCCTATCATAATAAAATTTTCCTATTTCCCCTTTAAAGCATGTAACTGGGGCAGAATTTTTGAGAGGATCTCAAAAATTCCATGGGATAGCATTTGCGCAACTAGGATACTGGGCAGAATTTTTGAGAAAATCTCAAAATTTCACAGCAAGCAACCTTCACCTACCAAAGCAATCAAATCTACACTGGGGCAAAAATTTTTGAAGATCAAAAATTTCTAAGTTATTCACTTATAAGAAGTTGTGTTGTCTCGAAAGGTGTCACAATCAATGATTCAATAATATTTTAATTTCCTT
This sequence comes from Capsicum rhomboideum, assembly GCA_031232105.1. Taxonomy (NCBI): domain Eukaryota; kingdom Viridiplantae; phylum Streptophyta; class Magnoliopsida; order Solanales; family Solanaceae; genus Capsicum; species Capsicum rhomboideum. The sequence continues at coordinate 35,974,400 of CP124711.1, read as the reverse complement.
TTTCATTTCTCATTTTTCAAGAGCGAACATTTTCGAAACATGATTTTTAAAACTTGTTTTTATTTCTACCCAAGGAAAACTCGGACGAAGCCTATTATCGGCCCACAATATCAAGCGAGGAGGAAGCACGCCAGTCATAGCAGAGGCACAAATCAACCTCCCCCTTTTTACAAACTTATATTTTTTCTTTGAGTGCAGAAACAACAGGTACAAATGCAGCGGCTACCTTACAACACCTGAACGATCATCATCAAAGAAAGCCCACTATGCATCCAACATGGAAAAGCAGCTAAGCTACTCTATCCTCTCCTCAACATTGCATGGCTCCTGCAAGGGTCAATATTGCATGCCTCCCGCAAGAGCCCACACCGCAGTGCATCTAAAGAAATCCACATTGCACGACTCCTGCAAGGGTCAATATTGCATGGCTCCCGCAAGAGTCCATACCGCAGCGCATCCGCAAAAATGAACATTGCATGGCTCCTGCAAGGGTCAACACCGCATGGCTCCCGCAAGATTCCATACCGTAGTGCATCCGCAAAAATGAACATTGCATGGCTCCTGCAAGGGTCAACACCGCATGGCTCCCGCAAGAGTCCATACCGCAGCGCATCAGCAGAAATGAACATTGCACGGCTCCTAAAAGAGTCAATATTGCATGGCTCCCGCAAAAGTTCACACCGCAGTGCATCCGAGAAATGAACATTGCACGGCTCCTGCAAGGGTCAACATTTGCATGGCTCCCGCAAGAGTCCACTCTGCAGTGCATCCGCAGAAATGAACATTACACGGCTCCTGCAAGGGTCGATATTGCATGGCCACCGCAAGAGTTCACTCCGCAGCGCATCCGCAGAAATCTACATTACATTGCACCTGCAGAATCTACAATCAAGTATACAAATTGCATCAAGTTGCTGAACCATTCAACGACACATTATGCTACTCAATACAGATACGCTTTCTTTAATCATTATGTAACTACCCAAAGGCGTCATTTTCATAGCCTGCGGACATAATGTCACGACCTAAGGATTTACTTTCTGTTTATCATGCTCCAAAGGCGTCATAGTCTAAAGGCGTCATTTTCATGGCCTGCAGACATCATTTCATGGCCTTAGAATTTAATTTTCGCTATCATTGCCCTAAGACATCATGGCTTAGAGACATCATCCTTGCCGTCTCAAAGCAAATGCTCATAGTCGAACGGGGAAATTGCATCATGTTTAAATAAATATTTACAACAATTACTTATTATTTATCCACATGATCTAACCATTTTATTTAGTAATACTAGAAGCATGCAGGCAACGAAGGAAGAACGAGTCAAAAAGGAGAGTAACTCTCACTCCCATTTCCGAGATACAACTCCACTTTCTCTCCGTAACTCCAATACAGTTTGAAACACATTCACTTCTCATTCTCACAATTCTCATTAAACTACTATTTTTGAATTCTATCCACTCTAACCTCATTGGCCCATACTATCTTTGTTGTTGCCCGTGTACCGTATCATTGGCATTCTTTAGGAATATTGTTCATTCCTAAATCTAGAACTACACACGGCCTGATTCTCGTAAACCCGAGCTATGTAGGCGACTTGAAACCAAGTCTCGGCCCCATTATTTTGAAAAATTTCCTTTTGCTTTTGACTCTAGCAAACCATCCTTTCGGTCGAACAAAATTGGCTGCTACATCAACTTTCGTTGCTCGACAATTCTTCTATCATTCCCAAGCAACGAAGGGGCAGCTGTTGACACCCAATTTTGACCTCCCGATATTCTTCACAGGCTGCTATTTTATCAAAATATTAGTTTTAAATTTCTAATTATTATTTTTGGTATCGAATAAACTTTGACATTTTGTATTCATGATTTTAAGGTATGCAATTTATTTTTAGTATTTTAATTTTATATTCTTATAATATATATATATATATATATATATATATATATATATATATATAATTTACTAATTTAAATATAATATTTTACATAATTTTATAAATATTTGTTAAATTATTTTTCGCAAATATGCATACTCATAATTTACGAACACACGGTCCATAGTTTGATATTATTATTAGTAGTAGTATATTTTTTTAATTTTGTATTCACAGGTGCCTAATATATTTCAAATTATTTTTTGTCTTTGCTTTTAAATAATATATTACGTACGTAATTTATTCATAATGATTTTATGATATTGATTACCCCGATAATATTTTATCACATATTTACTAATTTTATTAAATAGCAGTCTAATTCAATTCAATTTCCCCAATTTATTTAAAATCTAGCCATTTTTATTCAATTTCGTGTCAATTTTAGTCTAAATTGAGCACAATATGGCTCAATTTTAAACCCCCAATTCTATTTCAATTAAACCCAACTTAAATAACCCATTTTTTTTTACTCTTTTTGTAATTTCAAATCCCAGTCGTTGATCAAGATTGATCCAACGGCTGAGATTATCTCCCCATTTTCTTTCCTTTTAACCAAATAACTCCCCCCCCCCAAACCCTAACTTTCACACACACACACACCTACCACTACCCCTTAACAGCCGCCTCTCTCTCTCTTTACCGATCTCTCTCTCTCTCTCTCTCTCTCATCTCCACGACGCATCACCGATCGACCACCACCCGCCGGAGTACCTACTCCTCCACGCGTCACCACGAAGCCGCCGGTGAGCCCGGATCTCCCTCAAACTCCAACATCCTCTCTCGATCTCCCTTTTTCTTACGCTCCGTTCTCCTCCCTTAGCCGGCAAATCCCCACCGCCGTTGCACTGCCGCCGATCTCCACCACCAGATGCTGCCGCCATCGCATCTCTCGGCTCCCTCTTCTCCGGTGAATCTCGAAATGCTCTAATAGACAAGCACCATGAATAGGATGCTCTCAAGTGAAGGTTTAGAGACATTCGTCTCGTATCGGTCTCCATTTGAAACTTCAAAGTTCTAACTTTAAGATGGATTCTTAAGAATCCGCCCAGGTATGATCCCTTTTATTCATTATTATGTTTGATTGCTACTGCGTGCTCTCCGGAGAGATTATGAGATTGGAAAGTTGTGTATTTTGTGGTTCTATGTGAAATTCATTAGTTGTTACTTATTCTGATCCCGTCCCTAACACTCTACTACGATTGATTTGGTTACTGTATTTGTGTGTTACTTGTCTGCATTAATGTCGGGAATACCGTTTTGGGCAAAAAGTACTACTCTTTGAATTGAAACTCATCTACTACAGACACTAGTGTTTCTTGGGATCAATTACGTGATGACTTTGCGTAATTTGTTCCGAGCTCAAGCTTGATTCATGACAAACTTTTTCTTGCTACATTTTGGATAAATTGATGAATATCCTACTGCAGCCTCAGATGATATTTTCTTTAGCATTTACTTTTGTTTAAGTTTTTGATTATACTCACCTAGTAAATTGATTTGTGTAATTCCTTGATTAGCTCTAATTGATATCTTCCCTCATTTCACTAAGAAAGACAGCTTGGTACTCGAGTATTTTAGGAAACTTTGATTTACCACCAGTCCGAGCAATTATTTCCTTTCCTTTTTAAAAAATAAAAACATAAAATCTTGTCATGAAGCAGATTGTCACTTGATTATTTATGGTAGCTTTGGCATGATTTTACACGTAATTGATTTTCTTGAAGAAAAGATCTTCACTAACTGATTTTTGAATATTTTCTACTTCTTTTCTTCTTTAGTTTTACTTGATTAATTACGGCAGTCAAATATAATTTCTCTTTGGAATTGATCTTACATATTGGTTAAAGGAAAGGGTTTTATTGACTAATTTCAAAATATTCTCCCTTCCTTTTTACTTTTGTGACTGGTCACAATTCTTTACTATAAAAACAAGCCTCTCCCTCATTACTAAATGAGGCTGGATCACATACTCTCTCTAGAAAATATATATATATATATATATATACACTGCAAGTTCTCTGTTTTGCTTTGGCTTTGAAAAATTATATTCTTGGTTTCACCTTGCTGCACTGGTGAAGGTCTTATTGTTATTATCTGCTTATTCCTTAACCGGTTAGTCTCTATCGACGCATTTTCTTGATATTTATTGGATAGTTTTAATATTAGAGAAAGCTTAAAGGATTTTACTTGAATTAATGTTATCCCGTGTTCTTGTATGTGTGTCCCTCTGTGGTTGTATGTTTGTTTTGTCTCTTTGGATACGATTTGATGATTAGAAGGTTCTATTGGAAGGCTAACATTTCAGAGTCGTTTGAAAAGTTGAAAGGCATTAGGGGCGGCCTAGTTTTGTTCCTTTTCTCTTGTAGTTAAATTTTCTATTCTGTTTATTTATTGATTCTGTAATAACTATTGTATGAACATCGATATGTAATAAAGGCTATGGGGATGCTTATGGGGGGAAATTCTGTGATTTAATTATTTTTATCACTTAGGCAAATGATCTAGGATAATTAATTAATTAATTATTTTTTTTAGAAATCATGCTTTAGGATCAACTTTCAATTTGTTAAAAATTAATTTTCCATGTTTAATTAGTCTTCTAGCATGTTCATTTAATTTCCAACATAATATTTTAATCTAAGGTTTGTCTGGCTAATTCTTCGTGTGTTAAATTAATCCCCGACGTATAATTAAAATAATTTTCAGCAAATTCTATTTAATTTTCAGCATATAATAAATAATTTTCAGCATCTTTATGTGATTTCTAACATTTTTCAGCATTTAAAAATCTAATTTCCAGCATTCAAAGTTTAATTTTCAGTATATAAAATTACTTTTCAGCATTTAATAAGTAACTTCCAACACACTAAAATTGATTTCTCAGCACTTTTAAATAATTTTCCTGCACTTTTAAGTTAACTTTTCAGCTCATTTTAAATTAATTTTCAGCACTTTCAACTGTTTCCGGCATTTAAAGTTATTTTCTAGCACCTATAAATCATTTTCTAGTATTTACATCTATTTTCAGTCCTTGAAATTTAGTTTCCAGCATATCAAAAATAGTTTTTTCCAGAATATAATAATTAATATCCAGCATATCAAAATAATTTTCAGAATCTAAAAATAAATTTTTCAGTATATAATAATTAATTTCTGGCATGTTTATTTAATTTCCAGTGCATAAAAATTAATTTCCAGCGTTTTAAAATTATTTTTCAGCACTTTAAATTTAATTTCCAGCACCTTTTATTAATTTCCAGCATGTTAAATTAATTCTCCAGCATTTTAAAAATTAATTTTTCAGCATATTAAGGTAATTTCCAGAATATTGAGATATTTTCCAGCATGTCCAATCATTTTTACAGCACCTTAAAATTAATTTCCAGCATATAAATATTAATTTTCAACATATAAATATTTATTTCCAGCACATTTAATTTAGTTTCCGCACCCTTAAAGTAATTTTTTAGCACATACAAATTATTTCCAGCATATTTAACTTAATTTTCAGCACTTAATTTATTTTCCAGTATCCTTAATTTTATTTCCAGCATATAAAAAAAATAAAAAATAATAATAATAATTTCAGCATGTTTAGTTAAATTCCAGCATTTAAAAAAGGAATAAATTTCAGTACTTTTTAACTAATTTTCCGCAGTATAGAATAAATTTCAGTGTTTGCTAATTAATTTTCAGCATTTGTCCATTAAGTTTTAGCATATTAATTTAAATTTTTGGTACGTTAATTAAGACCCCTCGCTTAGAAATCATGCCTATAAGTCTCAATTACGTAAAAAGAATAGTTTTTTTTTTTCAAGCATGTCATCACCTAATTAACTTTAATTAATCAAGAGGCTTGCTTGAAACCTTTACGTGTTAATTGCTAGTCTTGTTTGTTTTGTTTGACGTAAATCCTGAGTTTAATTAGGTAGCTTAGGTTTCTTCTTGTCTAGAACCAAATCCCAAAATAGTAAGTCCAAACACCTCTTGGGCATTAAGTTGGGACGAGTAGGCATTTTAGGTAACGCTAGTTTTATCGCTTTCTTTAGAACGCCCTTTAATATTAATAACCAATTAGGTGGGGTGGGTAGAAATATTCGAAAATGATGAAAGTTGATCCGAGCAGAATACGACAATGCAACATACGACATTGTCACCATTTAATAAGCCAGGCGCTGATCCGAATAATATAAAATTAACCTTTATCTGGATTTGATCGAATTTTATTTTTGCATGCTTGTTTGGGGTAGTTTAGGCATAATTTAATGATTTTTTTTTAAAATTTGTCTCTCCCTATCTTCTCGCTTCTCTAATTCCTTTATTTAGTTTTTATGCATTTTTTTATTTTATCACGTAGCCAATAATTAATTAGATAATAATTAAGTTGTATGTTTAATTTTGCCCATTATATTTTTCCGTTTAAACACTTAGTTAAACGTTAAGTTAATAAAATAAATAGACCTTTGCTTATCACATAGAATCCCCCACGTAATATACGAGTTCGACCGGGACCCACATTTGTGGACCTCGAAAGGTGTCTAACACCTTCCTTTCGAGGTAACCTGAACCCTTATCCGAATTTCTGGTGACGTAGACTAATTAATAAGTTCATAATTAGTTGTAGAATGATGCTCTAACGCACCTTAATTCGTTAGGTGGCGACTCTTCTCTAAAATAATCCCAAAAGAGTTTTAAAAAGTCAAATCCTGCTTTTCGCGAGAAAAATAGGGCGCGACAGCATGGCGACTCCGCTGGGGATACTTAGGTTCTAACCAATACAAATTGGTATATTATGTGGGATTTTTAATTATTTGGGTCTATTCGTTTATTATTGACTCCTTGTTTTTGCTAATTTTTAAATATTTGTTTTATCATGAATAATTATTTGTCATGAAAAATCATGTTATACCCCGTTCCTCTGTCCCATTATTTTTTCTCTAATTTAATTATTTTCTTCCATGTCAATCCCTTTTCCTTGTCCCTTTATTTGTTTATATGCAATTTATTAGCTCAAAATCATGTATTTATCTTTTTTTTCCTGTCTATTTATTTTTATATACTGCTCAACATGCTATTATTTCCTACGTGTTACCGCTTTATATAATTGGCATTCCGTTCATATTTTCTCCACTCGGGAATCTCACACTTTCACTATACTCGGATGTTGTGCCTTCGCACTTCTCCAAATTCTCTTCAAAATCCTATTATAGAGAGTCGGCTAAGACGCGGTTGAGCGGATAGTTTTACTACCGTAAGACCACGTGCCTTCTCGTATAAGGTTACCCTCAGTCTGTGTCTACCAACTCTTAGAAAATTAGGATAGTTTCGTACCCACCCTTTGCATTTGAGTCATGCATGCATTAGCCATAGGTGAGTTGACCCTCGAGGCCAATACACCAAGTATAACCAACCAATTGTCGAAAAGGTCCCACCACCCATCGACCTAAATACAAATTATGTGCTAAGTGGTCATGATAAATTCAACCCAAGACAAATTGTAATAAATGGAGTTTAGAAATTTTGTTTGGTGTCTTATTTTTTCAAATTTTTGCCATGGAGGATGAACCTACTTTCGCTAACACCCAAATGGTCGTCGGTGTACCTCACAAGTTAAAGAGGTGGTGGAATGACATCAAAAGGGAGCATGGTAAAGAGATTCGCCAGTCACTGGGTTTTCTGACATCTTTGATGGATGTTGCTCCTGATCGGCATGTGATCAAAGCTCTGCTAAATTTCTGGGATCCAAATCGAGTGGTCTTCAAATTCAAGGACTTCGAAATAACACCCACCATCGATGAAATTGGTGGATTCACTAATTTGCTTTATCGAGATCGGAAGATGATCCTGCCTCGCAAACAATCGGGAAAGAAATTCTTGCATTATCTTGGGCTAAAAATAACCTCAAATTGGCTTGCTTGGACTTTGGGTGGATCTCTCTGGATTTTTTGTACGAACGTTTTGGTCACAAAGAGGGACATGAAATATTTTGAAGGGAATTCTCTTGCTTAGCCGAAAAATAGAAAAAGAAGAGGTTGAATGCTTTTGTTATAGCTCTACTGGGTGGTTTGGTCTTTCCTAAAGAGCATGGGAAGATTGAAATATGCCTTAGTTTTGTGGTTCGAGGTATAACTCGGGGAGTCGGTCATATAAAGGTCACTTTGGTTCCTATGATTGTGGAGGAAATGCTGAGGGCCCTATCTAAGTGTGCTAGAGGAGGAAGGTTCTTTGAGGGTTGCAATCTGTTGCTTTAATTATGGGCTGTGGAGCACTTTTACAAGCGCCCCAACATGATTGATTTCCTTGATGGAATGGGCAATAGAATTGATACACATTCCAAAAGGATGAGGCTATTTGGTGCTCCTGTGGGTACGGAGGATTGGCACATGTATATGAAAGAGCTTTCGGGTTATCAAATTCAATGAAAGTACTCGTGGTTGTCTGAACCAACTGTTGTCATACGAGGTCGTGAGCTCTATTACATCAAGCTCATTGGCCTGAAAAGTATTCAACCGTATGCCCCAATAAGGGTGCTTCGTCAATTTGGAAGGAATCAAGTCGTACCTCTGCGAGAACATATGGACAAGTCAGAAGTTGTGATTGGACCTGTCGAAAAAAGCCCTAAGGTTAAGGAAGTGTTACGACGATGGGATAATTTGTTGACTATCAGTGTATACGGAGAGCAGGCTTATTGCACTCCGGAGTACTATGTATGGCTTATGGAAGATGCCGAGGATGTGGAACTCAGCAAGCAAAAGCTGGATCATGGGTTTGAGAACATGGAGGAATCCATCTGGGCTTGGAACCTGCTGAATCAACACTATGTCACTTCTCCAGAGATGCTGCTGTAAATCATTCCAGGCTCTCTAGATAATCACCACCATTGAGGAGTTCGAATGATAGGATGTTCCCCATTTGTTACCCATTTCCCCTAATTTCATTTATGTTTATTTTTTGCAAAAGATTGTCGTAGTTTTTAAATTTATGGATTCAATAAAATAGTTGGGTTTTATTATTATTATTATCTAACTCTAAACTCCCATTTACGTCTAATGCGGCTTGAATTAATTATCATGAACCACAAAATTTGTCGTCTTAGGCCTACCTCTGGCTCAACGAGGCTCCTTGCATTTTAGGGCGATTATTTGTTGCAAACCAATGTGTTTATTCTAACACTATGTCTCACCTTGCTAACTTTGGTTGTCTTTGATTTTGTTTTTGTCTTTCCCCTTTCCCAAAGGTTGATTTGTGCACTCTGTCCTATCATACACGGTCAAAAGGGGCTCCTCCTCCTATTCCTCCTCCATCAAGTTTGAAAGATAAAGAGAAAATGGGAGATAACAACAGCGCTACAGACAAAAGTACAGAAGGAAAAAGTGTCATGGGACAAAATAAAATTATCATAAGAATGGGACAACAGATTCTCGAACTGCAGGAGAAATAGAGCAAGTGCGCAACTTGGCCAATCTTTCTGTTACCCTCAATACTCCTCTCGAACAACAAGTGGACGGTCATACTGGTGCAAAATCCCAAAACTCTATCCCAAGCCATCAATTGCCCTCAACTCAAAACGTCCAAAATCTTCCTCCTCCTCAAAGCATCCAAAACCTCCCTCTTCCTCAAAACATCCAAAACCTCCATCTTCCTCAAAACATCCAAAATCTTCCTCCTCAAAACATCCAAAATCTTCCTCCTCCCCAAAACATACAAAACCATTCCTTTCCTCAAAATATCTTAAACCTTCCCCTTTCTCAAAATACCCATAATACTCCAAATCCCATATATCCCACTCAGCATGTCCAAAATACTAAACATCCCACCTACATACATACGCCTTTCGCTAACGCATCCTACAACCAAGCATCCGGTAGCAACTCTTTGAACCCCATCTATGTCTAAACAACCCCATTCACCTACCCTCAGTATGCACCTGATCCTTCAGAAAAGGACCCTATGATGCAATCTGTAGTTGAGAGGCTAAAGCAACTTGAGGGAAGCAAAGGATCAAGGGGGCTCAGTTATGAGGATTTATGTGTACACCCTGATGTGGAGTTACCGGAGGGGTACAAACCTCCAAAGTTTGAATTGTATAATGGGACTGGAGATCCCAAGGCGCATCTGCATATGTATTGTGATAAGCTGGTTGGAGTTGGGAGGGACGAGAGAATAAGAATGAAAATGTTCATAAGAAGTCTCACTGGAGAAGCCTTAACATGGTATATTGAGCAGGATGCAAGGAAATGGTAAGGCTGGATCGATATGGCATCAGATTTTTTGGAACGGTTTGGGTTCAACATTGATAATGCTCCTAACTGGTTCTATATGCAGACTTTGAAGAAAAAGTCTAATGAGTCATTCAGGGATTATTCTATAAGATGGAGGTCTGAGGCTGCAAGAGCTCGACCCCCGATTGAAGAATCTCAAATGAAGGAGTACTTTATTCGCGCACAGGAGCCGCAATATCTTGAGAAAATGATAACCGTTGTGGATAAAAGTTTTGCTGAAATCATCAGGGTAGGTGAAATTATTGAGGAAGGTCTTAAGAATGGAAGAATCATCAATCTGGAAGCTTTACAGGCTGCCAACAAGGCTTTACAGTCTGGAGGAATTGCTGAGAACAAGAAGAAAAAAGAGGTAGGTACAGTGATGTTAGCTCAGCCTTCAAAAAGTGTGCCAAATTACCAAACTCCTATTGCAACTCCACCTCCCTATCCACAGCCTCCAATTCCATACCCGATATCTCCATACCAAATGCAAACCCCAATGCCATATCATTCCCCTCTATACCAAGCACCTACCCCATATCCAATACATCCACAATTCCAAAGCCCTGCTTACCCCGTATATAATGTCCAACCCACTCATGTCCAAGCACCCCAGCCTTCTCTCCAACAAAATCAGAGACCCAGAGCCAATTTTCAGAAAAATCAATACACTTCTTTAGCTGAACCTATAGCCCAACTGTACGAAAGACTTAAGGAAGCAGGCTTTGTCACGCTTATTGCTGCTGGAAGTGAGAATACTCAAGCCAAGTATTTTGATCCTACCAAGGTTTGCTCGTATCATTCTAGGATGCGGGGTCACACCATAGAAACAAGTTATACTCTGAAGGTATAGACCGGTGTATGCCCTCAAAAATATGTAAAAACAAAACCAATCAACTCCAACCAGTAATAATCAACTCCGTAACCGTATTCCCCGGCAACGGCGCCAAAATTTGATGTCGTCCAAAATATACCTCCGAAAAAGTATAATGCGATCGCTGAATCAAATATAGAACCAAACTAGGTTGGGGTCAATCCCACAGGAATAGGTCAAAGTTTGAGTAGAATACCGGATGGAACAATTGGGAAGTAAATAAAATTGGGGGGGTTATGTGAATATAAAGTGCTAGTAACGATTGCTGGTTGTATCAAGTTTGTAGACAATGAGAGAAATACACTAGGACTGTGATCCCCAATGATTCCTTAACTCCACCGGTTACTTGTGCTAACAAGATTGTCCCGCTGCGTTGCATGCAAAATATAACAAGTTAGGTTCATCTAACTGTCTCTCGACCTTCATTAGACGAATTTCACTCTTCCTCTCTCGGTCTCCGAGTGTTGCACAACTAACCCTTGTCCTAGATCTCAGATAACCATTCCCGCTAAGGCTCCAGTTATTAGATGAAGGTTGATAGCTTCAAATTTCTATTGTTATCTCCTTTTCCCAATCTCTACCTCTCTCTATCAAGTCTAGAATACAGGCGATTTTCTAACGTTTTCAACCGTTAGAAGAGCAATCACAACGAAGGAAACAACAATACATGCATTCATAGCGGTACAAAATTACTTTGCACATAACCGGTTTCGTTAATACCTCATGGTTCACACAACCCTAGTTGATGGGTTTAACTGCTTATAATTATAAGAACACAAGAAGAATTCAGAGATGAAAACATTATTATGATCTCACGACAATGAAGAAAAACTGAAATCTCAGTTATCAATAAAACTCAAATTAGGGTTTGTGACTGCTAAACCAAGAATATGTTTGAAACAGTATGAAATAACTCTCAAAATAATGTAATGTCTAACTCTCGCACCTAGGACTATACAGGGGTATTTATAGATACAAAACTAGTCCTATCCAAAACAAAATAGGAGAACAGAGTCGGCAGCTTCCACGGTATCGTGGAACCAAGTCACGCCACGTAGGTTGGTGTTGTGGGAATCAGGCTCACATAGACGTCTTCAGAAGTTGAGTCACGGCATGCTTCCACGTCACGTGGGTGGTAGCCACGCCACGTGATTCCTGCCGTGGAAATCAGACAATAATTTCAATCTCTGCAGTGGACCAACGCCAGCCACTCACGTGACGTGAGTGGCAATCACGCCACGTGACTTATGTAATGGGTCCCTGTCTTGTGCAGGTTATTGTTCTTTCTTCTTCTAACACTTCGTTCTCGGGTTTGATTCTTCCTTTCTGATCATTTTGCCTTTAAAACCTGTTTTCTTGCAAAGTAGGACAGAAACCGCATCATACCAACAAAACACACCCAGGTTATTGCATATTTTCCTTATTTTAAGCATCAAAAGTGCCATGTAACCATTACACATCAACACCCTCAACTTAGAACGTTTGCATGTCCTCAGGCGAACAAAACAAAAATACACATACACAATGCTTAACTCACAGAAACCTAAGGAACCTATGGCAGTCTACTCGTTGTCTTTGACAAAACCTTTCCAACCCCTCCTATTTGTAAATCAAAACCAAAGTGTGTATACAAGCAGCATAGTATCATATCACAAAAGGGATCAAGTGATGGCACGAGATTATGCACGAACAACTTAGCATATATGCAATTGACATTTCGAACAACTAGCAACTAATAATGCAACCCATGTGCTCTCACAATCAAAGAAGTCCCATGCACTCACAGTCTACTAATGAATATCAACGTAGGGACAAGGTCAAAACACTCACGCTCACAAAGAAGTTAAAATAGTGTGCATGAAATACCGTAGGCTTGCCCTTATTTTCTACATCCTTTGTTTTCGGACAGTTGGACTAAGATCACTATAGGACTTTACTCGGCTTGTAATTTAGGCTTAGGGATGGGTATGGTGCATATGGGTATAGTGACTCAACCCTCCTTGACACTACACTATTTTTGGCTCCAACTTCGAACCTTTCTCATTTTTATTCTCCCTTATTCGCCTTTCTTTTATTTTCAGATTTTTGGGTGTGATTTTCTTCACTTTCAACACATAATTTTCTCTTTCTCTTTTTTTTGTCTTTTTTTCCTTTTTTTTTTTTTTTGCAATTTCTCTTCATTTCACCTTTTTTTTTTCTTCACACCCAAACCTGTTTTCTCTTTTTCTTTTACTAACCTCTTCTTCATACCCAACTCAATCTACGCACCCCTATAATAGCCACCCTCAACTTAAGTGATTTGCCTGAGTTGAGGTACACAGTGTCCAAGGAGGGACCAGGGCTAGGACAGGTTCATTGTATTTAAAATGGGAAGGTGAATAGGCTAATGAAAGAAATAATTCAATTAAGGCTCAAAGTCGGGATCAAGGATACTTATTCATTTGGTTTGGCATTTAGGCTAAAAGTGGACTTTATTCAAACACGGCCTATGATCCTTTCCTAATCACTATCCTCTAACCTAGGCAAAACTAATCGGGCAAGTTCTGAATCGCACACACACAGTTAACTAAGTAGTGACCTCACACACACATAGCACAGGGTTGTATTATCAACTACTACCTATCCGGTTCATGCAATGCTAGCTACCATTATTTGCCTATAATCCTAGTGCCATAACAAGATCCAATAGCTGTCACACATAAGCATGCTATTCACACAATTCAAAAATAGAAATTTTCAGGAGGGGTATCCTTAACAGTCACAACACATAAAAGTTTTTCAAAACTGGACTGCACTTCAGTTCCCTTATTTTTCTCCTAATTTAGCAAGAAACACATAAACATCATCAATAACATCCTAAATATGTTGGTTCTACTATGATAGCTCACTCGGGGGAAAAGAAACACGTCAACAAAAAACCCCAAGTGGTGGTACATCCCCACCCCCAACTAAACATGGTGCAATGCCCTCAATGCACCGATATCAATCAAATACAAGGGAGTGAAGACATACCTGTGGCGCCCTAAGCGCCAAAAGTGGGCCCGCCCGCAATGGGATCATCAACCTGCTCAGTCGTAGGTGCATCTGATGGAGGGACAACCTGGCTAGCAGAAGGACCACGCGCCCTCTGCTCCGCCTTAATCTGGCTCGCATGGTACTCCACCCTGGAGGCTTTAACCTCCCTCTGTAGATCACTCTCGTACTCAGCATCACTGTCACCCCGATCCTACAGACTGCGGGGTCTCTTGCCTCTATCCATCGGAGACTCCTCATCAGAGAACAAATCAACCTCAAATGCTGGTCGTACGGAGGTCTGGGCAGGCATAGGTGGTATAATAGGAGTGCTACTCGATGCCAATGCCCGAACCTCCTCTCTCAATGCAACCACCTCCTGGGTCAAGCCGGTCATATAAGGGCCTAATGCAACACTCAATTGGGAGGCCATAGGTGTCTCAAAACTATCAATCCTCCCATGCAATCCCCTCATAAACTGGTCCATCACCGCAGTCATCCGAGCCTCCACCCTTGAATTTCCATACTACTCATCACGTCTTCCTGGTGGTACATAAAGGTCATTCTTCTCTCTATAATCCTCTTTTCGCCTCCAATCACCGTCACGATTTCGCTCTCGATCTCTGTATCCTGATTTGTTGTAGTTGTCTCCATAATAGTTCCGACCTTGATTCCCTTGCCTTGAGTTCCAAGAGTCTTAATTAGACCCTTGGCCCTTGGCTCGAAAACTCGCCACTTCGCGATCTAGGTACTTTGCCTCTTCATCAGACTCACTATCCTCATGTCTAGCCGATTTACTTTATGCACCTACAGCATGCACCTTTTTCGTATCTCTGGCCGCTATCTGTTTAGCCAGAAGACCAATTTTTGTCTTCATTTGAGAGACCTCTTGAGCCACAGATTCATCCAAAGCCCTTTGAGCTACTGAAGCTCCAATAGCATATGTGCCAGCCGGCGTATCTGCCTCCCGAGTATGCCATCCTCGGTTGGTCTTAGTGACACGATCTAATATCTCCGAAGCTTGGTCCCATCTCATACTCATGAATGCTCCACCAGTGATAGTATCTGCTACCGCTTTTGTGTTGACATTCAAGGACCTGTAGAAGATTTTAAGTAAATTCCTACCACTCATCCTGTGATTTGGCACATTCTGCAGCATCTTTTTGAACCTCAGCCATGTCTCATAGAGTACTTCAGAATGAAGCTGTCTGAAATTATAAATCTCGTCTTTCAACTGCAGTATCTTAGAAGGTGGGAAAAATCTTTCCAAAAATTGATTTCTCAATTCTTGCCAAGTAGTGATGGAACCTTGTGGCAGCTCAGTCAACCACAAAGTGGCTTCTCTTGTAAGGGAGAATGGGAACAACCTCAACCGAATCGCCTCTTGGTTAAATCCAGGCATATTGGACGACGTACAGACCCCCACAAAATTTATTACGTGTATGTTTGGGTCATCAGTAGGAAGACCCGCGAACACACCCTTCAAGTTTAGCAGATGGATTATGGCACTAGTAATGTCAAACTTAGTGCCCGGAGGTAACTATGGTGGGATGATGGCACCAGTCTCTATTGGCTCAAAATAGGCCACATCTTCTTCTTCTTCAGGATCATCATAAACAGGCACATGTGGTCTCGGTTGTTCTCTTAGTCGTCTTTGTCGCTCTTCAGCATCATCCAGACGCTGTGCTGCTTCCTGCATAGCTCGATTATCTCTCTTTGCTTGTCTAAGAGCGGCTTGTCTAGCATGCTCTTCTCGTGTCAATCAAGCAGTAGTTTGATCCGCTGTTTCCTGACAAACTGGATGAATTGGCTGGTTATGAATGTCTCCCGCAGCTGCGGGATTTTGAACTCCTTCAGTATTCACCATTATTCGATCAGTAGTCCGAATTCTTTCGATCTCAAGATCAAGTGGAATCAGGGGATTGCCTTGACTCCTAGTATTTGGCATACACCGGCGTATGCCCTCAATAGTATGTAAAAACAAAACCAATCAACTCCAACCAGTAATAATCAACTCCGTAACTGTATTCCTCGATAACGGCGCCAAAATTTGATGTCGCCCAAAATATACCTCCAGAAAAGTATAATGCGGTCACTGAATCAAATATAGAACCAAACTAGGTTGGGGTCGATCCCACAGGGAATAGGTCGAAGTTTGAGTAGAATACCGGATGGAACAATTGGGAAGTAAATAAAATTGGGGGGGTTATGTGAATATAAAGTGCTAGTAACGATCGTTGGTTGTATCAAGTTTATAAACAATAAGAGAAATACACTAGGACTGTGATCCCCAATGATTCCTTAACTACACCGGTTACTTGTGCTAACAAGATTGTCCCGCTGCGTTGCATGCAAAATCTAACAAGTTAGGTTCGTCTAACTGTCTCTCGACTTTCATTAGACGAATTTCACTCTTCTCCTCTCGGTCTCCGAGTGTCTCCCTACTAACCCTTGTCCTGGATCTCAGATAACCATTCCCGCTAAGGCTCCAGTTATTAGATGAAGGTTGATAGCTTCAAATTTCTGTTGTTATCTCTTTTTCCCAATCTCTACCTCTCTCTCGATCAAGTCTAGAATACATGCGATTTTCTAACATTTGCAACCGTTAGAAAAGCAATCACAACGAAGGAAACAACAATACATGCATTCACAGCGGTACAAAATTACTTTGCACTTAACTGGTTTCGTTAATACCTCATGGTTCACACAACCCTAGTTGATGGGTTTAGCTGCTCATAATTGTAAGAACACAAGAAGAATTCAGAGATGAAACCATAATTATGATCTCACGACAATGAAGAAAAATCAAAATCTCAATTATCAATAAAACTCAAATTAGGGTTTGTGACTACAAAACCAAGAATATGTTTGAAACAGTATGAAATAACTCTCAAAATAATGTAATGTCTAACTCTCGCACCTAGGACTATATAGGGGTATTTATAGATACAAAACTAGTCCTATCCAAAACAAAATAGGAGAACAGAGTCGGCAGCTTCCACGGTATCGTGACTTGGTGTCGTGGAACCAAGTCACGCCACGTAGGTTGGTGTTGTGGGAATCAGGCTCAAATAGACGTATTCAGAAGTTGATTCATGGCATGCTTCCACGTCACGTGGGTGGTAGCCAAGCCACGTGACTCCTGCCGTGGAAATCAGACAATAATTCCAATCTCTGCAGTGGACCCACGCCAGCCACTCACGTGACGTGAGTGGCAGTCACGCCACGTGACTTATGTCGTGGGTCCCTGTCTTGTGCAGGTTCTTGTTCTTTCTTCTTCTAACACTTCGTTCTCGGGCTTGATTCTTCCTTTCTGATCATTTTGCCTTTAAAACCTGTTTTCCTGCAAAGTAGGACAGAAACCGCATCATACCAACAAAACACACCCAAGTTATTGCATATTTTCCTTGTTTTAAGCATCAAAAATGCCATGTAACCATGACACATCAGCTACGTACATGAGGGCCGTGACCACTTTGTTCCATGACATGATCCACAAGGAAATTAAAATTTACGTGGATGACGTTATCATTAAATCCAAAAAGGGATCAAGTCATCTGGACGACCTGGAAAAGTTCTTTAACAGACTCAGGAAGTATAATTTGAAGTTGAATCCTGCGAAGTGTGTCTTCGGGGTCCCTGCCGAAAAATTATTGGGCTTCATTGTTAGTCGACGAGGTATAGAATTGGATCCAGCCAAGATCAAAGCTATTCAGGATCTTCCACCTCCCAAAACAAAGAAAGAAGTAATGAGTTTCTTGGGTCGCCTCAACTATATCAGTCGCTTCATAGCTCAGTCTACAATTATTTGTGAGCCAATTTTCAAGCTACTAAAGAAGGATGCGCCTATAGAATGGACGACAGAGTGTCAGCAGGCATTTGACAAAATCAAGGATTATTTATCAAATCCTCCTATTTTGGTTCCTCCCGAACCTGGTAGGTCGTTACTATTGTATTTATCTGTGATGGATAATACTTTTGGTTGTATTCTGGGGCAACAAGATGAGATAGGAAGAAATGAGCAGGCAATTTATTACATGAGCAAGAAATTTACATCGTATGAGGCTCGGTATTCCTTACTGGAACGCACGTGTTGTACCTTGACCTGGATAGCTCAGAAATTGAGACACTATCTCTCGGCATACACAACCTATTTGATCTCCAGAATGGATCCTCTTAGGTATATATTTCAGAAACCAATGCCTAAAGGGAAGCTAGCTAAATGGCAAATATTATTGAGCGAGTTTTACATAGTCTATGTCACGCAGAAAGCTATGAAAGCACAAGCCTTGGCAGATCATTTGGCCGAGAATCCCGTGGATGAAGAGTTTGAGCCCTTAAAAACTTACTTTCCTGATGAAGAAGTAGCATTCATAGGGGAGGATATCGCTGAAGAATATGATGGTTGGAGACTATTCTTTGATGGAGCGGTAAATTTCAAAGGAGTAGGTATTGGCGTCGTTCTGATCTCGGAGACCGATCAACATTATCCTGTGTCAGCCAAGCTCAGATTCCCATGCACCAACAACATGGCTGAATATGAAGCTTGCATTTTAGGGCTTCGTTTGGCAATCGATTTGAATATCCAGGAAATATTGGTGATTGGAGATTCAGATTTATTGATTCATCAAGTACGAGGTGAGTGGGCCGCAAAAAACACAAAACTCCTACTGTGCTTAGATTGTGTACAAGAGTTGCGCAAGAGATTTTGCAAGATAGTGCTCAAGCATGTTAAAAGAATCCAGAATGAGTTCATAGACGCTTTGGCCACCTTGTCCTCCATGATACAGCATCCAGACAAGAATTATATCGACCCCATCCCCGTTCACATACAAAAGCAGCCTGTATATTGCTTTCATTTAGAGGAAGAAGTGGATGGAAAACCATGATATACTGATATACAGGGATATCTGAAAAGTGGAGATTATCCAGAGAATGCAACAAGTACTCAGAAGCGCACCATTCGGAGGTTAGCAAATTAATTCTTTTTAAATGGGGAAATCCTGTATAGGAGGACTCCAGATTTGGGTTTGCTAAGATGCATCGAAGCTAGGGAAGCGTCTAGGTTGGTCGAGGAGATACATTCTGGAACATGCGGGCCTCACATGAACGAATTTATGTTGGCAAAGAAGATATTGAGGTCAGGTTACTTTTGGATCACTATAGAGACCGATTGCATTCGTTATGTGCAAAAGTTTCATCAGTGACAATCTCATGCCGACATGATTCGAGTTCCTCCCAACGAACTCCACGTCACTAGCTCCCCTTAGCCCTTCGCAGTTTGGGGCATGGATGTCATTGGTCCAATTAAACCATCCGCATCTAATGGACACAGGTTTATTCTTGTTGCAATTGACTACTTCACTAAGTGGGTTGAATCCACTTCTCAAAAGTTAGTCACGAAGAAGGTTGTAGATGATTTTGTTTGAAATCACATTATTTGTCGATTTGGAGTACCTGAGTCTATCATCACAGATAATGGTGCCAACCTCAATAGCGATTTGATGAGAACAACATGTGAGATGTTCAAGATCAAACATCGAAACTCCACAGCATACAAACCACAAATGAATGGAGCGGTGGAAGATACCAATAAGAACATCAAGAGGATACTTTGAAAGATGATTGATAATTACAGGCATTGGCATGAAAAGTTACCTTTTGCCCTGTTAGGATATCGCACTACAATCAGAACCTCTACGGGAGCCACACCTTATCTTCTGGTTTATGGTAGTGAAGCAGTGATACCTGTTGAGGTAGAAATACCCTCTCTCAGAATCATTCAGGAAGCGGAATTGAGTGACGCTGAATGGGTGCAGGGTAGATTCGAGCAAATGGCACTCATAGACGGAAAGAGGATAAACGCAGTCTGTCATGGTCAACTCTATCAAAATAGAATGGCCAAAGCTTTCAACAAGAAGGTTAAACCGAGGCATTTCTCGCCCGGGCAGTTGGTTTTGAAAAAGATTTTTTCGCACCAAGATGAAGCAAAAGGTAAATTCTCACCGAATTGGAAAGGTCCTTATGTGGTTCATCGGGTTTTGACAGGAGGAGCACTCATACTTGCAGAAATGGATGGCAAGGTTTGGTCCAAGCCCATCAATTCAGATGTTGTTAAGAGATATTATGTTTAAGCTTTATTTCATGCCTTCTTACCTTGTAATTGGAACTACGTTTGACCTGATTCCCGTTTAAGAGGGATACGTAGGCGCACCTTTGGAGTTTGGTCCTATCATAATAAAATTTTCCTATTTCCCCTTTAAAGCATGTAACTGGGGCAGAATTTTTGAGAGGATCTCAAAAATTCCATGGGATAGTATTTGCCCAACTAGGATACTAGGGCAGAACTTTTGAGGAAATCTCAAAATTTCACAGCAAGCAACCTTCACCTACCAAAGCAATCAAATCTACACTGGGGCAAACAATTTTGAAGATCAAAAATTTCTAAGATATTCACTTATAAGAAGTTGTGTTGTCTCGAAAGGTGTCACAATCAATGATTCAATAATATTTTAATTTCCTTTTTCATTTCTCATTTTTCAAGAGCAAACATTTTCGAAACATGATTTTTAAAACTTGTTTTTATTTCTACCCAAGGAAAACTCGGATGAAGCCTATTATAGGCCCACAATATCAAGCGAGGAGGAAGCACGCCAGTCATAGCAGAGGCACAAATCAACCTCCCCCTTTTTACAAACTTATATTTTTTCTTTGAGTGCAGAAACAACAGGTACAAATACAGCGGCTACCTTGCAACACCTGAACGATCATCATCAAAGAAAGCCCACTATGCATCCAACATGGAAAAGCAGCTAAGCTACTCTATCCTCTCCTCAACATTGCATGGCTCCTGCAAGGGTCAATATTGCATGCCTCCCGCAAGAGTCCACACCGCAGTGCATCTAAAGAAACCCACATTGCACGACTCCTGCAAGGGTCAATATTGCATGGCTCCCGCAAGAGTTCATACCGCTGCGCATCCGCAGAAATGAACATTGCATGGCTCCTGCAAGGGTCAACACTGCATGGCTCCCGCAAGAGTCCATACCGCAGCGCATCCACAGAAATGAACATTGCATGGCTCCTGCAAGGGTCAACACCGCATGGCTCCCGCAAGAGTCCATACCGCAGCGCATCCGCAGAAATGAACATTGCACGGCTCCTGAAAGAGTCAATATTGCATGGCTCCCGCAAGAGTCCACACCGCAGTGCATCTGAGAAATTAACATTGCACGGCTCCTGCAAGGGTCAACATTTGCATGGCTCCCGCAAGAGTCCACTCCGCAGTGCATCCGCAGAAATGAACATTACACAGCTCGTGCAAGGGTCGATGCTCCCGCAAGAGTTCACTCCGCAGCGCATCCGCAGAAATCTACATTACATTGCACCTACAGAATCCGCAATCAAGTATACAAATTGCATCAAGTTGTTGAACCATTCAACGACACATTATGCTACTCAATACAGTTACGCTTTCTTTAATCATTATGTAACTACCCAAAGGCGTCATGGTCTAAAGGCGTCATTTTCATAGCCTGCGGACATCATGTCATAACCTAAGGATTTACTTTCTATTTATCATGCTCCAAAGGCGTCATAGTCTAAAGGCGTCATTTTCATGGCCTGCAGACATCATTTCATGACCTTAGGATTTACTTTTCGCTATTATTGCCCTAAGACATCATGGCTTAGAGACATCATCCTTGCCGTCTCAAAGCAAATGCTCATAGTCGAACGGGGAAATTGCATCATGTTTAAATAAATATTTACAACAATTAATTATTATTTATCCACATGATCTAACCATTTTATTTAGTAATACTAGAAGCATGCAGGCAACGAAGGAAGAACGAGTCAAAAATGGGAGTAACTCTCACTCCCATTTCCGAGATACAACTCCACTTTCTCTTCGTAACTCCAATACAATTTGAAACACATTCACTTCTCATTCTCACAATTCTCATTAAACTACTATTTTGAATTCTATCCACTCCAACCTCATCGGCCCATACTATCTTTGTTGTTGCCCGTGTACCATATCATTGGCATTCTTTAGGAATATTGTTCATTCCTAAATCTAGAACTACGCACGGCCTGATTCTCGTAAATCCGAAATATGTAGGCGACTTGAAATCAAGTCTCGGCCCCATTATTTTGAAAAATTTCCTTTTGCTTTTGACTCCAGCAAACCATCCTTTCGGTCGGACAAAATTGGTTACTATGTCAACTTTCGTTGCTCGACAATTCTTCTATCATTCCCAAGAAACGAAGGGGCAGCTGTTGACACCCAATTTTGACCTCCCAATATTCTTCACAGGCTGCTATTTTATCAAAATATTAGTTTTAAATTTCTAATTATTATTTTTGGTATCGAATAAACTTTGACATTTTGTATTCATGATTTTAAGGTATGCAATTTATTTTTAGTATTTTAATTTTATATTCTTATATAATATATATATATATATATATATATATATATATAATTTACTAATTTAAATATAATATTTTACATAATTTTATAAATATCTGTTAAATTATTTTTCGCAAATATGCATACTCATAATTTACGAACACACGGTCCATAGTTTGATATTATTATTATTATTATTATTATTATTATTATTATTAGTAGTAGTAGTAGTAGTAGTAGTAGTAGTAGTAGTATATTTTTTTAATTTTGTATTCACAGGTGCCTAATATATTTCAAATTTTGTTTGTCTTTGATTTTAAATAATATATTACGTACGTAATTTATTCATAATGCTTTTATGATATTGATTAACCCGATAATATTTTATCACATATTTACTAATTTTATTAAATAGCAGTCTAATTCAATTCAATTTCCCCAATTTATTTAAAATCTAGCCATTTTGTATTCAATTTCGTGTCAATTTTAGTCTAAATTGAGCTCAATATGGCTCAATTTTAAACCCCCAATTCTATTTCAATTAAACCCAACTTAAATAACCCATTTTTTTTTTTACTCTTTTTGTAATTTCAAATCCCAGTCATTGATCAAGATTGATCCAACGGCTGAGATTATCTCCCCATTTTCTTTCCTTTTAACCAAATAACCCCCCTCCCCCAAACCCTAACTTTCACACACACACACACACACCTACCACTACCCTTTAACAGGTGCCTCTCTCTTTCTTTACCAATCTCTCTATCTCTATCTCTCATCTCCACGACGCATCACCGATCGGCCACCACCCGCCGAAGGACCTGCTCCTCCATGCGTCACCACGACGCCGCCGGTGAGCCCGGATCTCCCTCAAACTCCAACATCCTCTCTCGACATCTCTCAATCTCCCTTTTTCTCACGTTCCGTTATCCTCCCTTCGCCGGTAAATCACCACCGCCGTTGAACTGCCGCCGATCTCCACCCAAGATGCCACAGTCATCGCATCTCTCGGCTCCTTTTCTCCAGTGAATCTCGAAATGCTCTGACAGACAAGCACCATGAATAGGATTCTCTCAAGTGAAGGTTTAGAGACATTCGTCTCGTCTCGGTCTCCATTTGAAACTTCAAAGTTCTGAATTTAAGACAGATTCTTACGAATCCGCCCAGGTATGATCCCTTTTATTCATTATTATGTTTGATTGCTACTGCGTGCTCTCCAGAGAGATTATGAATTTGGAAAGTTGTGCATTTTGTGGTTCTATGTGAAACTCGTTAGTTGTTACTTATTCTGATCCTGTCCCTAACACTCTACTACGATTGATTTGGTTACTGTATTTGTGTGTTACTTGTCCGCATTAATGTTGGGAATACCGTTTTGGGAAAAAAGTACTACTCTTTGAATTGAAACTCATATAATACAGACACTAGTGTTTCTTGGAATCAATTACGTGATGACTTTGCGTAATTTGCTCCGAGCTCAAGCTTGATTCATGACAAACTTTTGCTTGCTACATTTTGGATAAATTGATGAATATCCTACTGCAGCCCCAGATGATATTTTCTTTAGCATTTACTTTTGTTTAAGTTTTTGATTATACTCACCTAGTAAATTGTTTTGTGTAATTCCTTGATTAGCTCTAATTGATATCTTCCCTCATTTCACTAAGAAAGACAGCTTGGTACTCGAGTATTTTAGGAAACTTTGATTTACCACCAGTCCGAGAAATTATTTCCTTTCCTTTTTAAAAAACAAAAACATAAAATCTTGTCATGAAGCAGATTGTCACTTGATTATTTATGGTAGCTTTGGCATGATTTTACACGTAATTGATTTTCTTGAAGAAAAGATCTTCACTAACTGATTTTTGAATATTTTCTACTTCTTTTCTTCTTTAGTTTTACTTGATTAATTATGGCAGTCAAATATAATTTCTCTTCGGAATTGATCTTACGTAGTGGTTAAAGGAAAGGGTTTTATTGACTGATTTCAAAATATTCTCCCTTCCTTTTTACTTTTGTGATTGGTCACAATTCTTTACTATAAAAACAAGCCTCTCCCTCATTACTAATGGAGGCTGGATCACATACTCTCTCTAAAATATATATATATACTACAAGTTCTCTGTTTTGCTTTGGCTTTGAAAAATTATATTCTTGGTTTCACCTTGCTGCACTGGTGAAGGTCTTATTGTTATTATTTGCTTATTCCTTAACCGGTTAGTCTCTATCGACGCATTTTCTTGATATTTATTTGATAGTTTTAATATTAGAGAAAGCTTAAAGGATCTTACTTGAATTAATGCTATCCCATGTTCTTGTATGTGTGTCCCTCTGTGGTTGTATGTTTGTTTTGTCTCTTTGGATACGATTTGATGATTAGCAGGTTCTATTGTAAGGCTAACATTTCGGAGTCGTTTGAAAAGTTGAAAGGCATTAGGGGCGGCCTAGTTTTGTTCCTTTTCTCTTATAGTTAAATTTTCTATTCTGTTTATTTATTGATTCTGTAATAACTATTGTATGAACATCGATATGTAATAAAGGCTATGGGGATGCTTATGGGGGGAAATTCTGTGATTTAATTATTTTTATCACTTAGGCAAATGATCTAGGATAATTAATTAATTATTTTTTTTAGAAATCATGCTTTAGGATCAACTTTCAATATGTTAAAATTAATTTTCCATGTTTAATTAGTCTTCTAGCATGTTCATTTAATTTCCAACATAATATTTTAATCTAAGGTTTGTCTGGCTAATTCTTCGTGTGTTAAATTAATCCCCGACGTATAATTAAAATAATTTTCAGCAAATTCTATTTAATTTTCAGCATATAATAAATAACTTTCAGCATCTTTATGTGATTTCTAACATTTTTCAGCATTTAAAAATCTAATTTCCAGCATTCAAAGTTTAATTTTTAGTATATAAAATTACTTTCCAGCATTTAATAAGTAACTTCCAACACACTAAAATTGATTTCTCAGCACTTTTAAATCATTTTCCAGCACTTTTAATTTAACTTTTCAGCTCATTTTAAATTAATTTTCAGCACTTTCAACTGTTTCCAGCACCTATAAATCATTTTCTAGTATTTACATCTATTTTCAGTCCCTTAAATTTAGTTTCCAGCATATCAAAAATAGTTTTTTCCAGAATATAATAATTAATATCCAGCATATCAAAATAATTTTCATAATCTAAAAATAAATTTTCCAGCATATAATAATTAATTTTTGGCATGTTTATTTAATTTCCAGTGCATAAAAATTAATTTCCAGGATTTTAAAATTATTTTTCAGCACTTTAAATTTAATTTCCAGCACCTTTTATTAATTTCCAGCATGTTAAATTAATTCTCCAGCATTTTAAAAATTAATTTTTCAGCATATTAAGGTAATTTCCAGAATATTGAGATATTTTCCAGCATGTCCAATCATTTTTACAGCACCTTAAAATTAATTTCCAGCATATAAATATTAATTTTCAACATATAAATATTTATTTCCAGCACATTTAATTTAGTTTCCGCGCCCTTAAAGTAATTTTTTAGCACATACAAATTATTTCCAGCATATTTAAATTAATTTTCAGCACTTAATTAAATTTTCCAGTATCCTTAATTTTATTTCCAGCATATAAAAAAAATAAAAAATAATAATAATAGTTTCAGCATGTTTAGTTAAATTCCAGCATTTAAAAAAGGAATAAATTTCAGTACTTTTTAACTAATTTTCCGCAGTATAGAATAAATTTCAGCGTTTGCTAATTAATTTTCAGCATTTGTCCATTAAGTTTTAGCATATTAATTTAAATTTTTGGTACGTTAATTAAGACCCCTTGCTTAGAAATCATGCCTATAAGTCTCAATTACGTAAAAAGAATAGCTGTTTTTTTTTCAAGCATGTCATCACCTAATTAACTTTAATTAATCAAGAGGCTTGCTTGAAACCTTTACGTGCTAATTGCTAGTCTTATTTGTTTTGTTTGACATAAATCCTGAGTTTAATTAGGTAGCTTAGGTTTCTTCTTGTCTAGAACCAAATCCCAAAATAGTAAGTCCAAACGCCTCTTGGACATTAAGTTAGGACGGGTAGGCATTTTAGGTAACGCTAGTTTTATCGCTTTCTTTAGAACGCCCTTTAAGATTAATAACCAATTAGGTGGGGTGGGTAGAAATATTCAGAAATGATGGAAGTTGATCCGAGCAGAACATGACAATGCAACATACGACATTGTCACCCGTTAATAAGTCGGGCATTGATCCAAATAATATAAAATTAACTTTTATCTAGATTCGATCGAATTTTATTTTTGCATGCTTGTTTGGGGTAGTTTAGGCATAATTTAATGATTTTTTTTTTTAAAATTTGTGTCTCCCTATCTTCTCGCTTCTCTAATTCCTTTATTTATTTTTTATGCATTTTTTTATTTTATCACGTAGCCAATAATTAATTAGATAATAATTAAGTTGTATGTTTAATTTTGCCCATTATATTTTCCCTGTTTAAACACTTAGTTAAACGTTAAGTTAATAAAATAAATAGACCTTTGCTTATCACATAGAATCTCCCACATAATATACGAGTTCGGCCGGGACCCACATTTGTGGACCTCGAAAGGTGCCTAACACCTTTCTTTCGAGGTAACATGAACCCTTACTCAAATTTCTGGTGACATAGATTAATTAATAAGTTCGTAATTAGTTGTAGAATGGTGCCCTAACGCACCTTAATTCGTTAGGTGGCGACTCTTCTCTAAAATAATCCCAAAAGAGTTTAAAAACCTCGAATCCCGCTTTTCGCGAGATAAATGGGGCGCGACAGTATGCTCTGCCTGACCATCTATCTGCAGATGAAAAGCTGTGATGAGATCTACTCAGGTACCAAGACCCTTCTAGAAAGACTTCCAAAACTAAATACCCTTATCCAAAATGATAATCAAGGGAACTCTATTAAATCTGACTAACTTATGGATGTAAAGTCTGCCATGGTCCTCTGCTGAATTTGTAGTCTTGATAGGAAAAAAATGAGCTAACTTATTCATCCTATCTACTACCACCCAATGGAATCATGCTATCGTCTTGTGCGAGGTAACCCTATAATGAAATTTATGTTAATCATCTCCCACTTCTAAGTACGAATACCTATATCCTGATTCATACCTCCCATTCTATGATTTTCTACTTGGCAATTAGGACACTTGCCCACAAAATCTGCCATGTCCCTCTTCATGCCATTCCATAAATATACTTCTCATAGATTACAGTACATTTTAGTAATACCTGGATGAATGCAATACCGAGAGCTGTGAGCCTCTATAAAAATCCGTTGCCTCAAGTTATCCATGTCTAGAACACATAAGCGACCCTGATAATAAAACACACCATCTCCCCCTTGGGAGAAAACCTCCACTTTTTGATTGTGTAAAACTTCTTTCAACTTAAGCAAAATAGGGTCACTGTCTTGCTTTTGCTTAACATCCATCACAAGAGAATACTCTGAATCGTTCTAAATGATAACACCACTATCTACTGACTATGTAAGATGAACCCCTAATCGAGCAAGTCTGTGAACATGTTTAGTCAATTCTTTCTTCAACATGGGCCACACTACCCATGGACAACCTGCTAAAAGCATCGGCCACTACATTGGCCTTACCTGAATGGTAAGGCATGCTCATGTAATAATCCTTAAGATGCTCAAGCCACCTCGTCTATAGAAGATTTAAATCTTTTTGACTAAATACCTACTGAAGGCTTTATGATATGTCAACACATCTATATTACACCATACAAATAATGTCTCCAAATCTTTAAGGCAAAAACTACCGCTACTAGCTCAAGATCATGAGTCAGATAGTTCTTCTCATCTCCCTTGGGACTTTATAGTAAGCCTTTTCTAGGTCAATGAATACCATGTGTAAGTCCTTCTTCTTTTATCTGTACTGTTCCACTAGTCTCCTTACCAGATGAATATTTTCTGTAGTTGAGCATCCTAACATAAATCCAAACCGATTCACAGAAATCTCCAAGTCCTACCTCACCATTATCAATACAACCCACTTTCAAATTTTCATAATGTGGTTTAGTAGCCTCACCTATCCTAGGAGCAATAGTAGCAGTCGACTGAAGACCTGGAAATTGATAAGCAGGCATAGCAGTAGTGGCCCCAGTACCTGCAAATCCACTCAGGAAATAAAACACCTGCTGAATCATCTCAGAAGACATCAGAGGCAGAGCTTCACCTCCAGTTGGTGTCGCCTCCTCCTGATCCATAACATCCTTATTCACGAACTCCTCGAACTGATCCTGGGGTACTGGGGTAGGGGAGGTTTCTCAGATCTTTGACAAGCCGAATTAGCTGCCGCCCGAGCTCCACCCCTGGAGGGTGTTGCTCTAACTCTCCCTTTTTCCCAACCTATAGCTCGACCCCGAACAACTGGTTCCGCAGCTGGAGTTACTGGTGTGGGGGCTTCTGTTTTGGATCTATTGGCTCTGGTGTTCACCATCTGCGGATAAAAGAGTGAAGAGGTCAGATACCAATTTGGATTACCAGATACCAATTGAAATCAAGTTATAGCACGAAAGAAGAAAGAAAGTGATAATTTCCTGAAGTACTATAGCTTCTCGAAGAAAAGTATACACTTCTCCGTACTATTTTGCAAGACTCTACTAGACCTATTTTGGTACAACGAGATTAAAAAACCTAGGGCTCTGATACCAATTTTTTCACGACCCAAATCAACGCGAGTGACACCTACACTAACCCTCCAGTGGGAAAACCATTTATTCCAACTACTCAACCCAATACTTAACCAGATTTTAAATAAACCAAATACTTCATTAAATAACCCAATATCTCAAAATGGTCTAGTAATAATATCAAGATGCAGAAATAAAATGGAAACCTAACCAACCCCTAGAATCTGAAAGTCATTATACCGAAACACTATAAAATGTCAATAAATGGGTTCAACCCAAAAACAATAGGAAATATCCAAGTCTGAAACAATTGTACAGGAACTAAATGGAGGACTCATGGTTGCCGGAAGATGTAGCTCATCCTTGAGTCGGAATACAGCCTGCTCTAAAGCTGAGGTCTTGATGTAGTCACCGAAAAATGCTCTGTACTCACTAAAAAGAAAAAGCATGTGTAGTAGCAGTACACAAGAAAACAACGGTGTACTGGTAGAGTCATTGGCCACTACAAAATAAAGAATGTGAACATATAACCATAACTTTTAAAAAAGAACAACCATGAACACCTACTAAATAATTTTGCCTCAA
The DNA here is from genome assembly GCA_031232105.1 of Capsicum rhomboideum. NCBI lineage: Eukaryota > Viridiplantae > Streptophyta > Magnoliopsida > Solanales > Solanaceae > Capsicum > Capsicum rhomboideum. Next base: position 35,944,617 of record CP124711.1, on the reverse strand, counting down.
GTTTATGACACTTAGCCTTGTTCAACTACACCACAGAATTTAGTCAAGTACATGTCAAGACAGATAACAAATCAAGTCAAAACCATAACTACCAGTATCACTCCAAGTCAACAAACCATGACCCAAAAATAATATGCTACACCTTGTCTTAAATTCATAAGTAAATAGACAATAAAAGAGATATGCCAATCATTTGCAATTTAGTTCGGACCACTCATGGATCCAATTCAACAACAACAATGACAATGATTATAAATCCCTGTTCATTCAAGGAACCAAATATAACAAGTCAACAAATAAATCTGGTTCACTCAAGAAACCGCCACACTCACCAATACCTTGTACATATATGTTAAGGGTCTTATGATCGCCCAATAGCCATGACCTGTAGGGGACGAGCTCTTATCCATGTACTAAAATCTCAGACATCTTGTGCCTGCCAACCTTATATCAACTGATCCCGTGAAGATGTCCAAATACCAGTAGATCCTATAAAAATAAAGGATATCACAACAACCACAATTATAATGAGAAGATAACAACCACACTTGTACAATCAACAAGTCATTTAGTACAACTTCATTAGCTGTGATTAACATTTAGGATATCATTCAACAATTACTTCTTGAACATGCATTGTAACAGGTATATGAAGAAACAGTTAACATGCACATATAACTTAAGTTAGGTTTCAACTACGTTAAATTATCACCTTCCTCAATCCAAGCTTGCACCACTCTATTGGGCTTGAGTTTTGCCTTTCCGTATAATTTTTGCTTGGTTGTGGTTTAAAAATAATAATACGATCACAATTCAGACAATGACCTAATACATTTAAGGATTACAACCTAATCCCTTAACAATAAGGTCAATTTCATGATTATTCCTCCTATTTTAGGGTTTTCTATCATCATTCAATATTAGTTCTACCAATTTCATGGATATAATGGTGAATTCTAAGCATGCAATCGTAAATTAACAACTTATAATCAAAACCCAAGAGTTTTCCCCTAATTTACCTAATTGCACCAAAAAATTCACCTAGGTCAAGTTAAATCCTTCCCAAAATCTAAAAACTAGTGATTTTAAGGATTAATAATCGAAAAACTAGTTAGTGGAAGGGACTAACTTACCTTAACGAGGAAAATTGATGAAAAATGGGTTGAAATTGCCCAAAATCATCTCTCCTAGCCCTTAGGCGAATGTGGAATGAAAATAATATTTTTGGGGTATTTGCTACATTAATCAGCGCATACCCGCTATAGCGACCCTATTTCGCTATAGTGGCATGGCTATAGTGGTATTCACCCGCTATGGCAGGATCGACCAAAGCTGACTCTCGCTATAGCGGTGCAGTGGTAGCGGCCCGGGGTAGACTAGGCAGAAACTTGAGGTTTTTCCCAATATCACTATTTTTACAACACACTCCCAGATTTTGACATCTCAGATTAACCCCTTTACGTCAAGTTCGATATCGGGAGTTCTACTAACCCGAATTCACTTTCGAAAGTTTCTACGAACTCCTTATCGTCTTATCCATCATAAAATTACCTCGAAACAGTTAACCTTTAACTAATCCATTGTCGAATCACCCTAGACTATAACACGCTCAGATTTCGTACAAGACTAGTCTAGCCTGAAATTTCTAACTCCTAATTCAGAAAAAACTTAGTCCAAATTTTGGCACGCTAGACTTACCCGTACTGACGAAAAGGATCGTTACATCACGGTGGAGAAACCCCCACTCGTATCAGTATTTACGCCAGTGCTGGAAGCACTAGATGAGGCAATTATAACAAATAATTAGCTTTTGTACTTTTTATCATGACTCTATCTATACATACCATCTATATATGTGATTTTGTGCATTTTATTGTGCTAACTTGGATGAGTCAGTACATATCATCTTTCTATGCTGATTTTATGATTTTACATAGCTTTGTTCAGTCATTTAATTATCCTTTATAGTGATAGATTAAAAAATTAACAAACATAGTTACACGTTGGATTTTATAATATATTCCTAAAAACAGTCATAAAGTCCTCGACGTCTGAATATTTATCTTTTAATGACATCTCACTTTCCTTCGAGTATCATACAGACTTAGATTCACTAGTTCCATGCCATATTGAAAGTTTGATCCATCCAAACTCTCTGTAATGATTTTAACATCCTTAAGGAACTCCAAACCATCATCAATCCCCATAGATTTAATTTCTAATGAATCAGCATTGATCCCAAAACTTACAATTTCTTTTCCAACTAGTTCACTATCCTTATATAGTACAGATTCATTAGAATTTATTGATTATATAAATAATTTATCACAATTTTCTCTCGCATTTTGTAGTTGAGCAGCCTTTGACTAGGCCGTTGTTTTACTCCTTTGATCTTCAATAAAAATATACTGATTTGAAAAATGAATAAGAAGACTCCAAAAATTGTAAGATTGGATATGTATCTTTCAGTAAAATTTTAATATTTTGCTTATCCAACGCGATTGTATATACTCAAAAAAACTGGTTGCATTCACGAATTCAGTCATACTCATGTATCAACCATCAACAATGATGCATTCATTGAAATATAGTCAAAATAAAATTATATACATCTAATAGCGTGTATAAATAATACATACATATATCATAAGTCCATTTTTTATACATATATGGTGTATACTCTCAAAAATACAAGTATATGTTGTATGTATGAAAAGTGTATATTATATGCATATTAGTTGTATGTGTGGTGTTTTGGGATGACGATTGTAAAGTGTATTCAAGTGCAATGTATATGCTAATAAAGCTCATACAAAGCTTGAATACAATGTCTTTTCTTACCCATTAATATAGTGTGTTTAATGAAATTGTATAAGTTGATACAACTATAATAAACAACAGATACAGTGTATACAATGAAATTGTATGTGTTGATACAACTAGGTGGAGCAAAAAAATATAGTATATACATTTGAATTATATGTGTTGATATAAATACATTGAGCAAACAAATATAATGTATCCAACAAAACTGTATGTGTTGATACAACTAGGTTGAGAAAACAAATACAATTCTAAGACAGTAGCTACCAAACATATATAGCCTCAAAATAGTAGTTATAAATTGTAATTAGGTAAACTACAGTTATCAATGATAATTATGCTCCAAACTATAGATGTTTATGAAATTTATTCCTTTGCTTTCTTAAAATGTTGAAAACTCCATGAGTAATGTAGGTTGAAAGCAAGTATTTTTACAGACTAATCCTTGTCATTATTTTTTTTGGAGTCGGTCAATAATATTTATACTCATATTACACTTGCTGTATTGTTGTGTAGATCTTCACCCGAGTACCAGCAAGTCACTTTTCAATAGTGATTGTAATTTTGTTCAATTCACTTTTACTTTTGAAATTGTATTGAAATACACTCAAGCATGAACCTTATTTTAAACAGAAAGAATACATAAAATACCCCCAAACTAGTACCCAAATTTTGAAAAGATACTTAAACTTTGTGAGGGTTATATTTCCCCTTTTTAGCCATGTAGGATAGAGAGTGTATCTCACACACCTTAAGAGGGTGAGAGAGATGAAAAAAAAGGATGAGCATTTTTTAATTTATTAAAAACATTTTCCTACCTTTTTTATCCTTTTATTTTAGTTTTAAATTACTCTTTTTATTTTAGTTTTAAATTTCTAACTAGTATTAGTATCCGCGCGATGCGTGCACAATATTTAAGAAAAAAAATTATAACAGAAAGATAGAAAAAAAAAACTTAGATTTACAAATTTACCAAATGAATAGAAGCATAAAAAAATCATTTTCATTGACAAACAGATAAATCAACATAGACTAATAAAATACATTGTCACCATCTCCTATGACTTACATTTTCTTGAATAATTCAAAAAAGTTAGTTCATGATAAACATCTCAAAGTAAAAAAAATGAGAAATAAAATCAATTTAAATCTGAAGATGTTTACCTATGAATACTAAAAGAAGATTAAGTATAAAGAAAGAATATTACTTTCTAAGTTACACCATTTATAACATTCACATGCAAGTTAAAATAAGACCCAAAAGATATCAAATATAGAAAAGAGATAAAATTATCTTTGAAAAAAATTAAAAAATTAAACAAATAAATCAAGAAAATCTCAAGCGATCACTTTTGCAATTTTCATTTTTCATTAACCTAAAAATAATCACATTCTCTATCATGTATGTTTCAAGACCTCGTTATCTACTGATACTATTTTATTGAAAATTTACAATCTAACGACGATCAAATTTATTAATGAATAACTACTTTTATTTAAAATTCTTATCGTCTTACACATCAGTTAATCCCTGTCAATAATAAACTATTTTATATTTGAAAAGGGATATTACAAAACTTATCAAATTATTATTTTCTCAAAAAAAAAAACTGCTAATGATCAAAATTATTTTTGACAAATGATCTTCTTGTTCCAAACATATGTTGTGAATGCAACATTTAACCTCCTCATGTGTTTTTACTGAGCTCTCGCTTTAAATTAGTGATAGCATTTCACCAATATGTTAGCTTTCTTACTTTAGGGAAACATGATATTAAAATGATTTAAAAGAAAAATCAAGAAAGTCAATCAACTTTATATCACAATTATGCAAGAACTCAAAATAATATATAATCAAGAAACTATTGTTATTCATGATGTAAATTTATATTTGGACAATGAAATCATCAATCTGACAAACTTATTTTTCTCAAGAAAGAAAAACACTATGAATAGTTTAAATTATTTTCGATAAATGATTTTCTTGTTCCAAATATATATTGTGAATATAGTGGCCAACCTTCTCATATATTTTTTCTTTTACTAAACTCTCATTTGAATTAGTGATGTCATTCCATCAACATGTTTGACTCATACTCTGCTGAAATCTGATATTAAAAGAATTAAAAGAAATCAAGAAAGTCAATCACATGTATATCATAATTATGCAACACACCTCAAAATAATATATAATAAAAAAAATATCCAATAGTATAAATATGTATTTGTATAAAGAAATCAACAAACTAACAAACTTAAACTATGGATAATTCAAATAATTTTTGACAAATGATTTCGTTATTTCAAACTTATGTTATGTTGTGAATACATTGTTCAACCTCCTCATATGTTTATTCTTCTGCTAAACTCTTGTTTCGTATTAGTGATAACATTCCACCAATATGTTTGGTCTCTTTCTCTGCAAAAATTTTATATTTAAAACCTGAAATTCAAGAAGGAATTCAAAGTTAATATTTGAAAAAATATTGACAATTCTTATTTCTACATATTCATAATAAAAAACTTGATAAATAAAAATAGAGTTAATAATTAATAACAAAAAGAAAAGAAGAAGAAGGAAGTGTAACAATATATATGTGTTATTGAAGAGGTATTTATAAGAGGTCAAAAGTTAATTTTAATTCAAATTCGAAAATCATATTTTGTTGTTTTAAAAAATCAATTTATATTTTAATACGATTCTATGATTCATATTCCATGCATATAGTTTTGAATAAGATTTTCTTGAATAAGATTCTCCATAAGAGATTTTAAAAAAAAAATTTGAAATGACTCTTTAATTAAAATATTTTTTCCCATAAACGTCACTTTAATTACTATGATTATTTTCTTAATTAAATATCTCTGATTTACTTTCTGTAATTGAAATCTCAATTGATTTTCACTGCAATATAAATGGCTCTTTAATTTTAATATTTTTTTCCATAAACGTCACTTTAATTACTAATTGATTATTTTCTTAATTGAATATCTCTGATTTACTTTCTGTAATTGAAACCTCAACTAATTTTCACTACAATATAAATTTTATTCAAAAACTTTCCTTGTGTAACATTACTAATTTCAAAAAATTATATAAGATCATAATAGATTGTATAAAATCAACTAATTGATTAATTACATTCCCATTGATTTCATAGTTAATTACTAATACTATATTTAATTTAATTAATTTGATAATGTAGTAAATTACTATTCCACAAAAACTTTTCTTGTACAGCAATACTAATTTCAAAACAATCATAAATAAGATTATAATAGATTGCATAATCTGTCAATTGATTAGTTGTATTCTCATTTATTTAAATTCATATTATTATTTTTGATTTAAATATATAGATTAAATTCTTTAAATTTGAACTATTATTAATTGAATACATATACATAATAATTAAAGTGGTCTGATTTTAGAATCATCCTAACCTATTATTATCTAAATTCAATTATGGGTTTTGAAATATATTCACCGCTTCTGTCAATATTAACTAATTTTCACCTTAATTTGATTTAATCAATTTGACTATAGTGAATTATTGTTACGTAATTTCAATTTTTTAATTCAAAGTAATTTAATTATTTGAATAAAATTTATATTAATATTTAAATATACATAATATCCCACTAAAATGGTTTAATGTATATTAATTTGAAATTTCAATAAAATAAACTCTTTTTTTATACTCAAAACTTACCGTTTGATAATCGTTTCATTATTGTTTTTTTAAAAAAAAAAATATTTTATTACTACTCCATTAGTTTCCTTACCAAATGAATAACTTCTATAGTTAAGCATCCTAACATGAATTCAAATCGGTTCACAGAAATCTCCACGCCCCACCTCACCATTATCTCTACAACCCTCTTTCAAACTTTTATAGTGTGGTTTAGTAGCTTGATAGCTTTATAGTTGTTGCAATTTTAAATGTCACATTTGTTCTTGTACAATAGATTCATTATACGCCATCTCCAATCTTTTGGTATTTTCTTCATCCGAAAAATGACATAAACAACCCAGCTAACCACTTCATACCTACCCTGTCAGTGCTATTTCAATATTCCATTGGGATCTCGCTCGGTTCGGTTGCTCTTGCCTTCGTATCCTACAAATATCACTCTCAACCTTTATACACCTACAAAACTTAAAATCGTGATGCTTCTGTAAATGCTCCAAATCCTAAAGCACGATATGGTTGTCTCCTTCTTTGTCCAAGGTTTTATGAAAGTATGATTGCTACCTTTGCCTAATAAGGTCTCTTACACCAGAACTTTTATGTTTTCGTCCCTGATGTACTTTACTTGATCCAGATTGTGACCCTCCTTTCTCTTGCCTTGGCTAGCCTGTACAACTTCTTATCTCTGTCGTTGTCTTTTAATTCAACAGGCGTTCAAAAGTCGTTGTCTTTGTTGTGGTAACCGCTAATTTTGTCTCCTTCTTTGCCACCTTATACCTTTCTCTATTCGTCCGCTTGTCCTCCCTTCCTTACTTGAAAGAAAAAAGTATTTGGAAGTTAAAGTTATGCTTGAGCAAGCATGTAACTTGAAAAAATAAAAGTTTTGTGAGTAGAAAACAAAATTACTTAACAATTTGATTAAAATCACTTATACAAACTTGAAATTTAGCTTTAGATTTTTCTTCAAAAAATAAGTCTAACATATATTTAAAGCCAATCTCAAAAAATAATATTCATGTCCTCAGCTCCTATCAATTATTTTGAAAAAACAACACTTGAATGTCCTGTCATAATATACTAGTGTCTAATAGGAAACCCAAAAATTAAATGTAAAAAGCAAAGACAAACAAGTGTTTTGAGAAGTGACAGAAAACCCCAAGCAACTAACCAAATTTGTCAAAACTTCTTCATTACTTCCCCCCTACCCTCCTCACTTTCACCTAAATTTAGGTTAAATTAAATGGGTTTCAGTAAGGGAAATTGCTAATAGTACCATGTATTGTATTTTAAAGAATCGAGATGAAATAACCACACTCATGTCATGTTGCACACATTCATCCATTCAGTGACGTAATCACATGTAATGAAGGATAGTCAATTGAGTATATTCCTATAATTACTTCACAAAAGAGTGAAAGCTACAACTTTATGTTTGTGTATGAACGAATGAGGTCATTGACTAAAAAGATCAAGTTAAGGTGAACATGACGGTAAACAAGATGATTGAAAGTTGTGGTAAATCTGTAAAGCAAAAGCAATAAATGAACTGAATTATTAATCTAATTAGTGAGTACCACTACCACTATATGTTAAAGTGTTTTCTATTTATGGAGATATATTGGGTCGGCCTTCCCTGAGGTTTGAGCACTTTTAATTGTCGTGCTCAGCTCCTTTGAATATACTCTGAATTAGTTGATTGTAAATAATTGATAAGTATTTTTAAGTATTAAAATTAATTTTATAAATAAATAATTATGTATTTAAATAAAATAACAGTTGAAAGTAATGATAAGTCAATGATGTGTTCGGTCAAAAAGTGTTGATAAGTTATTCTTCTGGTATAAACTAAAATACCTTTAATTTTTATGAAAAAAAATTTATTTGCAAGGAAAATGACGACGACATATATAAAATAGAGAGGAAGTTAGTGCTATTGCTTTGAAAAAAATTATTTTGAAAATTTTTAAAATATATATTAAGAATAAATAATAAAAATCTTGGTAAAATTAAAAGTGTTCATATGTCTTTTGAATTATAAGCACTTTAGGTATTTTGGTTTATAAGCAACTTATGTATTTTGACTTCATAAACACTTTAGGTAAGTTAAAAGATGCTTATAAGCTAATTTGACCGACTTATAAGCTTAATCAGACATTCTCTTAGTTAAGAATTTACCAATTCAGCCTAACCCCAATAGTTTTGACTCAAACATTACATGTGTTAAAAAATCAACTACCTAGGTACAAATTATAGAGTTCGAACTCGATAAATCAAATAGATTAGTGGTAGAATTGTGAACTCAAAAGACATAACATTTTAATCCTAGATCCACCCTGGATGTATATAAGTTAAATCTATTCTTTTTCACTACGATTTTCTCTGGTATTTTTGCATTATCATTTGAAGATAAGCTTTTGATTTCTGCCACTTTGGTTGCAATTATTAAGGATAACTTACATAAATCCCATAAGTTTAGGAGTCAATTATATCTCTTACCACATCTTTGCCTAATTACATAATATCCTATAATATGCATTTTTTTATACATATTTTTAGCTGTGATACATATTTGATTTGATATATTTCCAACTAATCAGTTAGTTAAATATGGAAGTAACAGAATCGCATTAATTTTGGCGAGTGAATCACGTTTCAGCCTTTTTGGAAAGAATCACTAAAATATCTAAACCATAAAAAAAAAAAATCAAAATCATCCATCAAATTCATATTGATTTCATATTTCAATTTGGCTAAATTTCTTCATCTCTCCTTTTCTCTTCTTTCTCAAATTTTTAATTCTCGGATAGTTTGAATCTAATATTGTCATTGTCGACTGTCTCAGTGTTGTTACGGCATTCGGGATTTTGGGTTTCTGAGATCAGGTATGAGGCGTATAAAATTAACGGAATTGTGATTCATGAAAAAGCATCGTACCAAGATTTAATGTTTGCAATATCAATTCAACTTAAAATTGATGAATATCTGAAAAAAGTTCATGTGAAATACATTGTTCAAGGGAATTCAACAGCAATGGAGATTCATAATGATATGGGCGTGAAGCTTTTTTCCTAGATTCTGAAATTTAGATAAGTGTTATCGTAATTCGTTATGGATTTATAAAATTTAGATGATACATATGTAGTAGAAATTAAAATAACCTGAACAGTTGTGTTTCTGAAATATTTTTTGAATATATATCGTTTTGATGCATTTGAAAACATAGATGAATGATTATGAGAAAAAATGCAAGTAATGTTTCTGGATTGATTCATACTGTATTGATGTAAACAGTCGGACAATGTACCTATATGCATCACTTATATTATATGTATCAATTATAATCATTCATATATCTTTTTATCTATATCAAGTAATACTTTTTCTACATTTATATATTTTATTTTTTAAAAAAAAGATGTTCATCATAATTCATGGATACATACATAATGTTCAACAATTCATGAAAAATAAATTTGTCTTATTTTTATACATTTCTGCATATGTGTGATATATATGTATGAGTCATGCATGTACCTTGAAAATTAATGTTGGTGATACATTTTTATGATTTATATTCTTTTGATACGTATTTTTGATATATCTGACACTGTGCCAGAAAGGTCTTCGAAATTTTTTATATGAATCATATTTATGTTGGTGATAAATTTTTGTGAATCATATTTTTTGATACATCTGACACTATGCCAGAAAAGTCTTAAATTTTTTTTTATATATGAATCATATTTATGTTGGTGATACATTTTTATGATTCATATTTTTTTGATACATCTGATACTGTGCCAGAAAGGTCTTAATTTTTTTTTTATATGAATCATATCTTTATCAAAATATTACTTATACATATATTTGATACATATGTTTCAAATATGTCAGACTTATGCAAATTTGATATGTGTTTCTAACACAATAATATATAATTCTGCTAAAACAGTATAATAAACGAAGTACTACATGTCATTAATTGAAAATAAAAAATTTTGTCTCGAAAGTTAACAGCTGGCAAACCACCAATTAATTATCCAACAAAAAAAAACTCACACACAAAAAGGGAAACTACTAGAAAACAACTACTCAAGATCTATCAAAACAAGTATTGCGTTTAGGCTTAGGCGGGTCTTGATTGTTGCTAACATATCCATTCATTGCCTTGTTCAACCCATAATTCCATAAGTGTGACGCATATCTAGACCGATGAAGCTCGAAATTAAAATCTGAATAAGGTATTTCAACTTCATCACTTAAAAATTCAGCATATGCCGTCACATACGATCTACAATCCCTGAAATATATAAGTATATATATGATATGTAATGTAAAGTACTTATGTAAGATCAATATCTTAAAATTGAAATCTGATACATACAGTGTGCCGCTTGACCATTGGGCAATTCCATTAATATACTGAATATCAAATGCATGTTGGTCAGACTTTTTCGTATAATCCCTTCTTCCTTGAGAATTCCTTTGAGTTTTGAGATAATTTTGCGATTACGTGCGCTATCGTACCTTAAATTGTGAGAAGGCCGCTTTTTGACCACCAAACTGATGTTATGTAGAATTAAACGGCATATGTATCAATTTGACTTACATATCCGACAAGGTAAATAAGGTATGCTGGACACACAACATTAAACTATAATCTGATATGTATCTAATGTATAAAATAATTATGTTGATAAATATATTGATTGATACATATGTAAAATGCATCAAATTATTATAACAATATTACACAGACAGTTTCTGTAGTACAAAATGTATCAAATAAATGTATTAAAGGTGCACAGATCAAATGTATCAAAAAAAATATTGATGATTTTTTACCATGTTACGTTTGGGGGGCATCTCCCTTGCTTCGTCCTGATCCGTTATTTGCATGTCTGTGGTGTCAGTTCTTGCAACATAATCTTCTCGAATCTTCTTCATCTTTACGGGGTCATTGCGATGTCTTGATCTATTTTGGGGAAAATCGTCAGAAGTGTGATAAAAAATATCTGAAATAAAACCTACAACTTCATCAATCACAGAACCAACAATATTATTTTCAATTTGGGTAATACCCAAACTAAATGAGGGTAAATCATACGAAGCCATTAAAAAGGACCAAGACAATAATAACACCACAATAAGAAGTGTTTTGAAAAAGAGAAAATGATTTATTTAAAATCTACTTCAACAATCAACTCACCTCTCAAAAAAATCAAAAAAAAATTGAAATCGAATTGACTTCAACTTGTTGCATCTGGGCAGTTGTTGGAGGTTGAAGATAAAGTGATGGAAACTCACTTGTGGAAAGAAGTTATCGATTATTTTTGGGGTGAGAAATTTTGAAAAATCGAATGGCGAGATTTGGGGCGTCATAGGTGGTGTGATATGCGGTTGAGGGGAGAGAAAGATATGTATAAAGAGGAGAAGAATAAATGTGGGATTTTATGAAATATTTTAAAAGATATGGAATTTTTGGTACTAATGACCCTTAAGTTTGATGATTTGTATAATTTAACCCTTATGAATTGAGTTTGAAGTCGCACATCTAGGCCATCTGCTTGAGAGTTTTGTGGGCTTAGCCCAAACTTTGTTATGTCGGGCTAGCCCAAATCTGCTTTCTCAGGACATAGTAATAGGGATAATTACGTGGGGTATTAATGCAGGAAATTACATGGGATGACCCCCATAGTGGGTGGCTTTATTTTTTTGTCCCCCATAAGAAAAGTCTTTAAAGATTAGTCTTCCTTCTTTTTTATTAATAGAACAAGTACCTTTTTGCCCCTCTACACCTCAAATGTTTTTACACTTTTTATGTTCATTTATCTCTCAACCTTTATTTTTCTTTTCTTTTTGTTTTTTTCTTCTCGTTTTCTTTTTTTCTCAAACATTATTTATTTTTCATTTCTCTTTTTTTTTTCCTTTTTTTTAAGTCATTTGTCCCCACCTTTATTTTTCTTTACTCATTTTTTTTATTTTTCTCAAACTTTATTTTTATTTTATTCTTTTCATTTTTCTTTTTCTTAACCTTTATTTTTTGTGTGTGAGAGAGTTTTTTATTCTTCTTTTTTTCTTAACCATTATTTTTTTTCTTCTCTTTTTTTTTTTCTCAATCTTTATTTTTTTCTTTGCTTTTTTTTTTTCTTATGTTTTTTCTTTTTTCTCAACTTCTATTATTTTTTGCTAATGAACAGAAATTTTGATGATCCGCAAAGAGAATCTTTTTTCTCTGACATCAAAGTAAACTTAAGGGTGTGACTTGTTGTTTGGAAGTCCTTTGGGATAAGTCTTGCCTCTAAGGCTAGAGTTATAGAACATCTCAAAATTAAGACACAATGTGGTAGTGTCAACTCTTGCCCATGGAGCGTAACTTGTTGTTTGAAAGTCCTTGGGCTAAGTCTTGCCTCTAAGGCAAGAGTTATAGAACATCTCATAAATCAAGACACAATGTGGTAGTGTCAACTCTTGCCCATAGGGCGTAACTTGTTGCTTGAAAGTCCTTGGGCTAAGTCTTGCCTCTAAGGCAAGAGTTATAGAGCATCTCATAAATCAAGACACAATATAGTAGTGTGAACTCTTGCCCACGGGGAGTAACTTGTTGTTTGAAAGTCCTTGGGCTAAGTCTTGCCTCTAAGACAAGAGTCATAGAACATTTCATAAATCAAAACACAATGTGGTATTATCAACTCTTGCCCATGGGGCGTAACTTGTTGTTGGAAAGCCCTTGGTCTAAGTCTTTGATGTAAAACAAGATAAAGATAAGGAGAATCAAGAGATAATCAAGAAATCAAGTGGAGATAGAGAAGAAAGAAAGAATAATCCCACAATTGAAGTAAATTAGAGACAACAAATATGAATTTGAAATACTCTAATTTGAACAAACAATTACATGATTAATTCAAGGGAGAAGAGAATTGAACTCATACATGAATAATCTTACCAAAAGATATTCAAGAGAGATCCAATGTAGAGACAAAGTGATTCAACGCATAAACTCACAAGAGTCTTCAAACCTAAAAAATGTTGTCTACCCTAATAATGTTCATCATGTTCAATTTATACTACTAGGGTTAACTTCAAATAAGAAAAAACACAAATGCCCCTTGATTACATATATATCATACTATGAACAAAATGACCCTAAAACATAATGTTAAGCTATTCTTTTTATTTATTCTTGAATTCCATACTCTCTTGAAATACTTCAAGCTCTTGATGTCAAGTTGAAATTCTTCCATGCAATAAGTACTTCTCGAACTTGCATCATTCTTGCATCATTCTCCCCTTGTTGAAAAGAATTCGACCTCGAATTCGAACCTTGCAAATCATAGAGGGAAATTATTACCCAAGCCAAAAAATAATCTTTCAAATAGGTGACATACCACTCCCAAAAATACATACTTTTGTGATAGATCCAAGAATCATGAAATCCCATAAAAAATAATTTTTCAAGTATAGTATCAAGAACTTGTCTTAAAAGTATACCACAATCATAAAATGGGTTAAAGAAATCAATAATTCTGCACATTAAAACTTTCAAGTCAAAACTAATTTTTTCAACTACTTGGACCAAATAATTTCTCAATCCATAATTTGATTGTACTCTTCTAACCACAAGATTAAGAGAACTAACAATATTATTCACAAACCTTAAACACAAGTATGTATTTCCGAAATCAAACACAAACATCAATCCCACAACTTTCTTGAATTTCTCAATTAGTAACTCACAACATGAATCAAATAGCAATAATAAAGAATTTTTACCAATCATAACAAAGTTGCTATTGTATAGGTCAAGGGCATAGAAATTTACCTTCATGGCTTTAGAAAGTCCAAAAATAAGCACTAGCCATTCAAACAAATCATTCTTGGAAGGACAAAGATACCTCAAATTTTTTTTGTAGCCCAAGAAGATGCTCTCAAGTATCTTACCTCTTTGTAGATCCTCTCTTGATGGTGTTTCACAAATAGATCAACAAGGTTAGTAAACTCATCAAAAGAAGGATTTTCACATTTACGCCCATAGATATTTGACAATGCTTTAAATAGATCATGTTTACTTTTCTTTCTAGAAGCATTCAAAAATTCAATCCAAAAATTATCCTCAAAAGAAAGATTAGAGTAAGTAAATAAATTGACACAAAAATTTGCATCTATCAATTTACTACTACTATTACTTGTACTCCCTCATTCCTTAAAAGACGTTCCTTAACCTTGGAGGATTTTCTAACACAAGAGATGCTTTCAACAAACATTTTGGGAGTTAGCTTGCTAACATCCAAACAATTAGCATCCTCAATCAAGCCACAAGAATTATTTTCTTAAGTCATGCACTTTTTAAATTTTGGATCATCTCTTTCATCAAGTGCAGACAAGTCAACAAGACATGAATCATTCAATTGGACTTCATCAATATTTTTCACACTTTTAAACTCAATTTTCAAATTATGATCATTGCGAATCACACAATCAAGATTAGGACAACTCAAAGAATGACTCACACTATCAACACAAAAATCACCTTCAAATAAAGGATTGCTAAATATTTTAAAATATTGACATTCTTTAGGCTCAAAAAGAATATTATCACACATTTCATGCTCCATTCTAAGAGTACTACCACAAAGAATATTCATGTCTTTACAAGATAAAAGAATGTTACAATCAAACTCACTTGCAAAGAGACATTCATTATCAATCACATTTTTAGTGTTTCTAGTAGCCAAAGAAGAAATACATTCGTCTTCATCAAAAGATTTCAAAAAAACACCATATTTTTTCATAGTTGACATAATACTAGCTTCAAATTCTTTAAGCTCACAATTAATAACAATTTTAGCTCCACAATCATATTCAACTAGTGTATAACCACAATCTATTTGCATATTAACACAAAGTAAAGAATCGTCAACCACATCAAAAGATGGTCTAACATTCACACTCAAGTCACTAGCAAGTTCATTTGAAGTAACTATAGAGATAGGATTAGCCTTTTTACCTTGATGAGCACTTAAAGAACCTTCTTTATCTTGATTTTCTAAAATTAAGCTTATTTGCTCACTTGAAGAAGTAGTCCCAACTTGACATGCTTCTTTCAATTCTTGAATTTCTTTCCATGTTGAGTCTTCATTTTTGTATTCTTCTTCAAAAATACCTACAAAAGAAGTGAAAACACTAGAAGAACAAGAATTCAAAAGGTTAGAGTTAGAATAAGAAAACCTCTCACTCACACTCTCTTGTTTTTCTCTTAGTTCATCTTCTTTCCTCTCACTTGCTTCACTTTTCTTCTTTTCTTCTTGTGACAATTCACTCTCATTTTTCAACTCTCTTTTCTTTTGTGCTTGTGTCCACTCACTCACTTCGTTCCAAATATCCTTTCTTTTTTTTCTCTTTTGAGTTTTCATTATCCACTTCCTCACTCCTCTTTTTCTTTTCTTTTTCATTCATTCCATTAGGAGTTCAATAGGCTCCAAGGATGTCTTTTGAGTCATTTGGATGACTCTTCATATCAATTTTCAACTTAGCATCACTAGAAGCTCCAAAGACTCTACTTGAATTATTGGATTGACTTTGTACATCAAACTTCAAGTTAGGAGTCTTCACTTTCACTTTCATGACTTCCTCATTTATTATTGAAGATTCTTTAATGACCATAGGAGTCAAGGCATGCTTTCGTCCCATCGAATCTACAACAACAAACTTTTTCAAATTCCTATCAAACCAAAATTTATTATGTTTGAACCAAGGAGCTCCTAAACATACCAAGCAAGTAGACAAAGGATAGACATCACACTAAATTCCTCCTTGATAGTTTCCATGGTGAACAATTATTCTCACCTCTTTGTCAACCAACCGTCCACCAAATTTGTATGGTGAATCTTTTGTATGACAAGGTATTTTCAACCGCTTAACCAAAAATGGATCAATGAAGTTGGTATAACACAATTTATCTACACCTAAGATGCAATCAAATGTGCAACCACTCTCATATCCCTCAACAATAACTTCAAATTTAATCAAACTTTCATTAGGTTCATGCTCTCTTTTTCTTCTAGAAGCACCACTATAATCATGAAAACCTTCACAATAACTTCTACTAAAAGTAGAGTTGGAAGATGAAATTCTCCTTTCTCCATTATCATCCAAATATTCATTATAACTTCTTGAACTTGTATAAGACATAATTAATATTAAAAAAAAAGTAGTTAGTGAAATAATGGACCTTACAAGTCACTCCCTCACGTGTATCACTCAAATATTTGCACTCAATTTTTTTTTTTCACTTGTGTATACACTCAAAGGTCGTTGGCTTTTAAGATCACACTCAAATGATCTCACCACTCAAGCCTTTTACCACTCAAGGGTATCCCTTAGTCTCTTCACAGTTCTACAATCTCAAATAAGCTCAAAGCAAGATTTCAAGTATCGGTTCAGAATGAAGTTTATGACACTAAAAAAGAAGGGGGGAAAATACACTAACGGACTAGGAACGAAATAAATCCACAATGAAACTAAAAGAAAAAAGCACGAAATAAATTGACACGAAATAAAAATCGGACACAAAAATAACTAGATAACACTAGTTGAATTAATACTCAATGTAATCTAGCTAAAGAAATTTACATGCAATATGATTTAACCATACACCAAACAACTCAAATCTAAGAGTTTGGGCAAAAAGATCACTCAATACAAGCTCAAAACATCACATTCATCAAATCTATCAAGACCCAACTCAAATCAAGTTTACCCAATCAATATGGGACATTTTAAAGCATCACCCAATAGTTTTTGAAGTAAGGAATTAACTCAAACTTCAAAATATCCACTAAAATTCGCACAAGAAAAATGCCCAATTTTTGAACCCAAAATTGACCTCAATTTCATCCTCAGATCCCTAAATTAGAACCTAATATAGTTTACCCATGATGGAAATAACTTAGATCCAAAAGATGGTGCTAAAATTTGCAAAAAAAAACTCAAAAACTCAAGTTTCGCACTTTAAAAAGTGCAGATTTTTTTAGTGCGAAAATAGGGGGAAAATGGGCAAAATCAACTCCAAATCACCTTCAAATGCTCCCAAATTTGATAGTCAAGTGATTTAGACTATTCTCAATAAAACCCAACAACACCCATTTGAAAATTTTATCAATTTTGGATCTGATTTTTTTTAGATTTTTTTTCTGAGATTTTCAAAAGATACAAGTCAAGGATTAAGAATTGTAGGAACAACTCTTTAGCCTTGCTCTAATACCAATTGATGTAAAACGAGATAAAGATAAGGAGAATCAAGAGATAATCAAGAAATCAAGTGGAGATAGAGAAGAAAGAAAGAATAATCCCATAATTGAAGTAAATTAGAGACAACAAATATGAATTTGAAATACTCTAATTTGAACAAACAATTACATGATTAATTCAAGGGAGAAGAGAATTGAACTCATACATGAATAATCTTACCAAACGATATTCAAGAGAGATCCAATATAGATACAAAGTGATTCAACCCATAAACTCACAAGAGTCTTCAAACCTAAAAATGTTGTCTACCCTAATAATGTTCATCATGTTCAATTTATACTACTAGGGTTAACTTTAAATAAGAAAAGACACAAATGCCCCTTGATTACATATATATCAGACTATGAACAAAATGACCCTAAAACATAATGTTAAGCTATTCTTTTTATTTATTCTTGGATTCCATACTCTCTTGAAACACTCCAAGCTCTTGATGTCAAGTTGAAATCCTTCCATGCAATAAGTACTTCTCGAACTTGCATCAGTCTTGTCTCTAAGGCAAGAGTTATAAACTATCTCATACATCAAGACATAATGTGGTAGTATCAACTCTTGTCCATAGGGCGTAACTTGGTTGTTTCGTAGGTCTTTGGGCTAAGTCGTAGTCTCAACTCTCACCCATGGGGCGTAATTTGTTGTTTGGAAGTTCTTTGGAAAAAGTCTTGCCTGAGTTATAGAACATCTCATAAATCAAAACACAATGTGGTAGTGTCAACTCTTGCCCATGGAACGTAAATTGTTGTTTGAAAGCCCTTAGTCTAAGTTTTGCCTCTAAGACAAGAGTTATAAAGCATCTCATAAATTAAGACACAATGTGGTAGTGTCAACTTTTGTCCATGGGGCGTAACTTGTTTGTTTTGAAAGCTCTTGGTCTAAGTTTTGCCTCTAAGATAAGAGTTATAAGACATCTCATAAATCAAGACACAATGTGGTAGTGTCAACTCTTGCCCATGTGACATAACTTGTTGTTTGAAAGCCTTTTGGTCTAAGTCTTGTCTCTAAGGCAAGAATTATATAGCATTTCATAAATCAAGACACAATGTGGTAGTGTAAACTCTTGCCCATGGGGCGTAACTTATTTTTTGGGGAGGTCCTTGGGCTAAGTCTTACCTCTAAAGGCAAGACTTATAGAACATCTCATAAATCAAGATACAATGTGGTAGTGTTAACTCTTGCCCATGAGGCGTAACTTGTTGTTTGGAAGTTCTTTGGGATAAGTCTTGCCTCTAAGGCAAGAGTTATAGAACATCTCATAAATCAAAATACAATGTGGTAGTGTCAACTATTGTCCATGGAACATAACTTGTTGTTTGGAAGAAATTGAAGAAAAGAAAAGATAAGGAAAAAAAAAGGTTGAGGAAAAAGAAGAAATATGAAGAAAAACAAAAAAAAAGAAAAAGAAAGGTTCATAAAAAAAAAAATTTAAAAAAAAAGAGAGAGAAAAAGAAAAAGAAATTGAGAAGAGAAAAGAAAAAAAAAATAAAGGTTGAGAAAAAAGAAAAAAACACAAAATAAAAAAAAAAAAAAAAAGGTTGAGAAAAATTAAAAATGAAAAAAAAAGAGAAAATAAAAAATAAAAAATAAAAACCAACGAAAAATAAAAAAGAGAAAAAAAATTTAAAAAAATAGAAGTTGAGAGGAGAAAAAAAAATCAAGGTAAATAAAAAGAGAAAAAAATAGAAGATGAAAGATAAATGAGAATGGAGAGCTGTTTAAAAATATTTGAAGTATAGAGGGGCAAATATGTATTTGTTCTATACATAAAAAAGAAGAAATACTAGTTTTGTAGGATTTTTCTTATGTGGGATAAAAAAGCAAAGTCACTCAAAAGAGGGTCTGTAGTTTATCCTTATTAATTGTAAGACCTATATTACCTATAATATCATAGACTTTGAACAAGAGGTGGAGGCAACACTCAACTTTTCTCAGAGGCTTTCAATGTCGATGTTGAGATGATAGTTCAGGGACAAATTAGGTGATGTTAGTGCCAGTGGAGGTCGTGTGATTGAAGACAAAACTTGGTTTACTTTATTGTATATAACATGTATATAAAAAATATATTGGTATAATGTATATATTGTGTAAAAAGAGAATATAAAAAGTATACTGATAAAAATATATATAATGTATATTTATATTGTATTAAAAGTGAATATGAAGCCATACGAAAAGTCATAAAAATGTATATAATGGTATTGTGTATATACATTGTATAAATATGTATATATAAGATAGTATAATAAATGTGTGTGTGTATATATATACACACACATTTATTATACATCTTATATACACATTTTTATGTATACATATGTCCTAGTTGGTGCATTTCATATTAAAAATAAAAATAAAATATTGGCTACTAAATGTCAATTGAAATTCTATGACTATCTCTATGTCAAAATGTATTGGTCTAGAGGTCATTTGTGTACTTAGCCCGAGGAAAAAAGGACATGATGTGGTCGCCAAAAATTTAAATGGCTCAATTTTGGGGTAGTAAATACACTTTAGACTTAAAATAATAACAAGTTATAGTCAAACCCTAAAATCACCCTTGCTCCCTTTTTCATCATCCTCACTCCCCTCTCTTTAGCACCATATTTATTGCTAGAAATCCTCATCATGTTGTGCAATAACAAATATTAGGAACACAACAAGAGAAATCCAACCAATTTGAAAGAAGGATCTATGAAAAAAGAGAGTGAAGGCAACATATGAAGCGATTAAGTGATGCTCAACTTCTCTCAATGGCTTTCAACGTTGACGTAAAGATGATAAGATCAGTTCAGGGCCTAATTGGATGTTGCTAGTGTCAATGGTAGCTTGTGTGGCTGAAGCTAAAACTTGATTTATTCTATAGCATACGAATTATAGTGTATGAAAAATATATTGATAAAGTGTATATATATATTGTATAAATAGCATATATGAAGTGTATATAAAAAGTGTTCTAATTGATGTGTATAATATGTGTATATTTATTGTGTGAAAGCGAATATGATGTGTATATAAAAAGCCTATTGATAATAATGTATATAATAGATTAATAGGTACCTCTTACGTAAAACGTGTATATATGAAGTATCTAGTAAATGTATATATAATATAATGTAAATATATGTCCAAACTAGTGTATTTCAAAAAACATAATTTCTTTTTAAATAAATAATACAATTTAGCTACTAAATGTCAATTGAAATTCTATGGCTAACTTCATGTCAAATATTTTGGCCTAGAGGTTAATTGTGTACTTAATTAGTCCTAGTAATAAGAGGTTAGTTAATTTTTTAGATGAAAAAATCATGTTGCATAACTAAATAAGTGTCACTACTCCAAATTTGGAATTGTGATGACATCTACCCCATCTCAGCCTTGGTAAGTAAGTCAAACTCTCAAATACAACAGAATAATAATGTGAAAGTAAAGTAAATGAGTTATCAAATAATTTCAAAATTAATCTTACTCTTAGGATATAAATACAAAATAGGCATAAATCTCTACAAATTTTCAAGACTCAGTATCACATGCACAAGAGCGTCTAATACAGGGAAAAAAGACTGACAAAAATATAATACATCATTATCTGAACATGAAGAAATAATAAATAAAAATAGAGAAGGAAAAAAGTAAATCACTGGAGGTTGGAGCTCACTATGACTTCGAACAGGATAGACCTTGAACTAATTTGAATCAGTGTTAGTGACTTACATCAAGGTCTGCATCAGAAAAGATGCAGAAAACATAGGGTGAGTACAAATCACTAGTACTCAGTAAGCCTCATAAATCGACCGAACTTAAGCAATTACTCTATCGAATAAAAAATGCTAAAATTCAATCCTGCCGATATAAAAGTCACAGCTGTTCACGAAAAATACATAAAAATATGAATATACGATGCAATATGATGCTTTATGATGTAACCAGATGAAATGACCAATGAATCGGTGCACCTCCTACAAGTGCATGTTGTGAGGTGGGACCTATGGAGGACTTACAAGGTCCATATACCCGTCTGAAATAATTTCCTATCAGATATACAAAGCCGTATCTTGTTCACTGCATGCTAAATTTTGTCCATGACATCATGAAGTACTAATCAACTCGAAGTTTGTCCATGACATCATAAAGTAGTAAAATTCACCCCGAAACAGTTTTCATTGGGCATGCAAATCTTGAAAAATATCATTTATGAAAAAACAAATCCATAAGTCCACAAAAAAGAATGAAATTTTTAAAACTTAAAATCTTTTAAAAAATTAATTTATAACTTTATATTTTATAGTAAATGAAAATATCAAAGCTCAATCATTAGAAGACACAGCTATCCCCCAAGAGAGACATTTTCCCTTATCTTATTTATGGATTACCGAATTCCATTCTTTCGGTTAGGAAGGAGGTTCACTTAGAGCCTGGGTAGTTCGTAAGATTATTGATGCTAGAGACTGGATAAACCATATTGGTAATATTCTTGTAGCACTTCAGGTCTGTTGCTTATCAAGAAATTATAGCATAAAGTCAGCTTATCAAAACATGATGCCTCAATAACCAATGGTTGGATGGAAGGCATTGATGCTGCTCCCATGGTTAGCCCTGCATAAAAGGCTATCCACTGTAGATAGATTACTTAAATGGGGCATCCAAATACCTACTAATTGTGTCTTGTGTGAGAAGGCCATAATCGAGACCCATGATCACTTGTGACTATTCCAAACTCATCTGGCAAGGGATGTTGTTATAGGTGGGGATAGTAAGGTAAAGCTTTAGTTGGGACATTGAGGTACAGTGGCTATTCAGGAAGCTTAGAGGTGCTTGGCCAAAGAATGCTATCTTGAAATTTCTTTTCACATATGTTGTTTATCAACTATGGATTGAGAGGAATAATAGACGATTCAGTTTGATAAAGAAGACATACAAGACTCTCATCAAAGATATCATATTACAATTACATATAGTAGGACAAGGCAATTGTAAATGTGCAACATGTCTACATAGTCTAAATTGATTCCCTACTTTGTATAGGTTGGCACACAGGGTAGGTAGTTAGTCGTTTCTTTATGGCCTGATAGGAGTTTACTTTTCCAGTCTCTCTAGTAATCTTTTGTAGAGCAAAAACTAGTTGAGTCCAAAGCTAGTTGTACGTAACAGTTGCTGGCTGAATAAAAAGAAAATTCATTTGACCAAAAAAAATTATAAATGTGTTAAAAATATAATTACACCAAAAAAATATTTATTTAAATAAAAACTTCAAAGGCTCAAGAACTCTATATTTTATTAATATAATACAGTAACACTCAAATGTTAACTAAAAGTTAGAAATAATATTACCGTTGAACCGGGCCGAGCCGATTTTAGCTAGTATGGATACTCAATTAAATAGTGAAGTGATAATATCAGGTTGGACTGATTTCAAGCCACCCATGGGCCATCTTGACCCTTGTGGGTTTGGTCTAAAGGAGAGATCCAACCAGCCCCTCATCCCCACCCCCCCTCCCCATGTGGGCGGTCTGGATCGGATAAATTTTGATCCAGTTCGCTTCTGGGTCAGCCCCCTTTAACAGGTTACTTTGAACTAGTTGAGTAGAATTCTTTTATTAATTTGATTTGTTTTAACTCAACTAATTTATCTATTTTCACCTCTAGTTTTGATCTAACCCGCTTATTTTGAATCTCTAAGATGTTGTGTGAGAAACCAGACCAGCTAGTGCAATTGAATCAATACTTGACCAGTTAGCTCTTGTGCAAGAGTGAAGCTAGTGTAAAAATTACAAGTTCGATAGAATCTAATAATTTTGACGCAAACATTGTATTTATATTAAAAAATTTATATAAAATGTACAAATAAACCATTCAATTATCTAATAAATAAAAAATATTATAATTCAAAAACCATAAACTAAAATGTTTGACTCTCTCTACTCTCTTATAGAGTTGTCCAAATGGGCTTAGCCAGTGAGGTCGGCCCAACCCAACCCTTTAACTAAGTGCGGTTGGGCTAAGTTTTTTCAGCTCATTTAAGAACAAGGCTTATAAGCCCAGCCTCACTTGGTCCGTCGGCCTCAGAGGTCTAACCCATTAGCCTCAGAAGCCAGCCCGTGGGCCGGAACTTTAAAAATAAATATTAAATATTTTAAAGTTGGTCTTTTATTTGTTAGGAATTATTTTGTCAATAAAAAAATAAAAAATCCAAGTACCCAAGCCCAACCCAACCTTTAAAATATTTTCTTCTCCTAAGTACGCAACATTTCTTAGAAAGAGACTTAGGATTTTAAAAATATTTTCTCTTCTCATGGTTTAGTACTTGTTGCCTTTGATTAATGCAACATTCTATTCATTTAGGCTCTCTTATGTTACGATCTTACTACTTTTATGTAGTTACTTTGTGTATACATGTATTTATTATCTTAACCATAATAGAATTTTCCCATGAAATTTATAGCTAATCAGCCTTTCTCCACTTATTACAGTAAATGCCACGAGCTAATTACAACTAAAGTAGTAGTAAGATGCCTATAACATGCTAAAAACTAGTAGGTGACATAGTAATGTGAATGCATAATAGTTGGTGATTGTTTAGTACTTACATTATTTTTGTTTACTATGCTTTGGTTTACTTTTAGTTTTTGTGAAGGGTCAACCCATCCCAACTCATGGCTCGCTTAAGGTTGGGTTGGGTTGCTATTTTAAACTCTCTAGCCCGCTAGAGTTGGGTTGGGTCAACCTATTTTGACAACTCTACTCTTTTGCACTAATTGATTATCCTAGAAAATTATCGTGGAGCTCTGATACAAGTATTATACAAACCTACAAGTCAAAGCTAAAGTGAAAAGATGAGCTAGCATAGAGTTAGTTAGACGCAATTATAGATGTATTTGAAATTCTGTTTTTACTGTAGTTGGCAGTTATCACTGTAGCATAGTCCCAAAAGTATTTAAAACAGTTAGGCAACTTTGCAGTTGATACTTAGCTATATAGATGTGATTGTAGTGATGTAAAAATCCATTCAATGAAATATAACTCTTTTTCTTCTTCTTCTCATATTCTCTTTGTTTTTAGCTCAATTTTGGGATTATCCCTGATTAAGCACTTTAATTTTTTGAGTTAAATCCTAAAACTAATCCACCGATACTTGATTATCAATTGTGTATCAGTTGGTATCAGAGCCACTCGATTCTTGTCCATAAATGGTTATTAGAAATAAATCTAGTGAGGGCATGGAAGACAAGATTGTTCAGATACGAGATTAACTCACGAAATTAATGGAGGGAATGACAAGTATTATGGACAGGAATTCTCAAGCTGACAAGGAGATGGGTGAATTGAAGAAAAGTTTGGCACGATTAGGGGTCAATAACAAGGATAAGGATGTGGGAAGAATAGTGTATTCAACTGGAAGATCTTTCCCCATGGAATTTCATAATGATTACAGGTCCAAAGATAATCAGAACCATGGTAATTTCTTCACTCGATTCTCTAGGTTGGATTTTCCCAAATTTTATGGTTTAGAATTAAGAACTTGGTTACACAAGGTTGATCAGTTCTTCTCTATGGATGAGATTCCATTTGACCAAAGGGTCAAGATAGCTTATGTCCATATAGAAGGAGAAGATATAGCTTGGCACAGATCTTACATGAAGTTCAGAAATTCAACTGTTGATTTAAGTTGGATTGAGTATACATTGGCTTTGAATAAAATATTGGGGAAGGGTTTGAGGATGCTATGGAGGCACTCAAGAAATTGACTCAAACAGGTAGTGTTAGCGAGTATCAGACTGAGTTTGACAATCTATTAACTTCTATAAACAGTTGAGAATCAAATTAGTTGTTATTTAGAAGGGCTGAAATTAGAGTTGAATAAGTCTATAAGATTGCAATCACCAAGAACTTTGATGTAAGCATACAAGTTGACAATATTGCAAGAAGAGGTATTTGAAGCTCAAGCAAACTCTTGGGGTTTGAGAAATGAAGGAAGGTTGTAAGGGTCTATATTACCTACTCCTTCATATTCTAAACCATCTGGAATTCAAAGAGCATTAGTGCCAAATTTACATTTAAAAGGGTTAGTGAAGTGCAACCTAACAAGAATTTTAAGTTCAATGGAAACAACAATAGAAAGAGGTTAACATTTATAGAAATGGATGAAAAGAGAGTCAAGGGCTTATGCTTCTTCTGTGATGAAAAATATATGTTGGGGCATAAGGGTGCATCAAAGAAACAAATCTATCTAATTGTGTAATAGATGATGAAACACTGGAGGATGAGGAAGGTGAAGAGGCAGAACAAGAGGTTGCCTTGGAACATGATGAACTAATGACTATATCATTACAAGCCTTTATTGGTGTAACTGGTTATCATGAGAAGAGGCCTTTGTAAGTTCTAATTGACACTGGGAGTACATATAACTTCATAGATCAAAAAGTTTTCAAGAAGTTGAGATGCCAGGCCAATAGTATTTTTGAACAGTCTGTGAATGTAGCTGATGGAAGGAAGGTCACAATAATATCAACTTGTAAGAATTTGTAGTGGCTTTTATAAGGGACTACATTTGCTTCAGATTTCCTACAACTTTCATTAGGAAATATGGATATTGTATTAGGCATACAGTGGTTGAATACTCTTGAAAGGATACTTTTTAATTTCAGAAACAAAATAATTGAGTTCAAGTATCAAGGCAAGAAACTTGTTTTAAAAGGAGCAACTAGCCAATTGAAAATAAGTAAGAGCAAGGTCCTAGTTAAGCATTGTGAAGTTGATACTCAGTTCTACATGATATCCCTTATTCCTGCAGATTATGAAGAAGTTCATTGCTATCATATTCAGACTGAACAAGGTAATACAGTTCCTTTGATTTTAACTGCTTTACTTGATCAATTTACTAGCATTTTTTAGGTACCAACAACATTACCACCACATAGAGGACCTTTTGATCATAGAATACCATTGATAGAGTCTTCTAGTTCTGTTAGTAAAAGACCATACAAATACTCTATAGTTAAAGAGGATACTATAGAGAAGTTGGTTCAAGAGATATTGGATCAAGGTGTAATACAACACAACACTAGTCCTTATGCTTCACCAGTAGTCTTGGTTGGAAAAAAATGGAAGTTGGAGATTATGTGTAGACTATAGGAAACTTAATTAGTTAACTATTAAAGACAAGTTTCCCGTTACTATTAAAAGAAGATTTATTGGATGAATTAGACGGTGCAAAGGTGTTTTTCAAGATAGATCTTAGAGATGGATACCATCAGTTGAGGAATTTTGAAGGGGATACTCATAAAATAACATTTAAAACCCATGAAGGGCACTATGAGTTCTTAGTTATGCCTTTTGACTTAGCCGATACTCCATCCTCATTCCAAAGTCTTATAAATCTATTAAACCCCTGTTAAGAAAGTCAGTTCTAGTCTTCTTTAATGATAGCTTGATTTATAGCAAGAGTTGGACTGATCATGTTGATCATGTGAAGGCAGTATTTGAATTGATACAACAGTTCCAATTGTATGCCAAGATGTTTAAGTATGCTTTTGGAGTATTAAAAGTGGAGTACCTTGGTCATTTCATAAGTGCAGAAGGATTTTCTACTGATACTAAGAAGATTGCTACAGTTCAGCATTGGCCTATTCCTAGTAACCTTAAGCAGTTGAGGGAGTTCTTGGACTTAGCTAGCTACTTCAGAAGATTTATCAAAGGGTTTGGTTTTATTCATAAATCCCTACATGATCTCTTGAAAAAGGATGGATTCATATGGTCAGATCAAGTTACTGAAGCTTTTGCTAAGCTCAAATAGGCCTTGATAACAGCTCCAGTTTTAGCTATGCCTGATTACACTAAGACCTTCTTAGTAGAAACTAATGCTAGTGGTAAGGGAATTGGTGTTGTACTAATGCAAGATGAAACATCTTATGCTCTTATCAGTAAGTCTTTAGCACCTAAACATCAAGTTATGTCAGTCTATGATAGGGAATTGTTTGCCCTTATTTTTGTTGTCATAAAATGGTCTCATTATCTATTGGGAAGACTTTTCATTGTTAAGACTAATTAGAAATCCTTAAAGTATCTGTTGGAGCAACATATCCATACTGACTTCCAAGTAGCTGATATAACCAAGCTAATGTCCTTTGATTTTCCTATTGAGTACAAGAAGGGAGCTGAAAATAAGGTTGTTGATGCCCTATCAAGGAAACCTAAAGCTGAACTCTTAGCAGTTTCCTTGCTAACCCATGATGAAATTTTGTATACTAGAATTCAAGCTTCTTGGCAAGCTGATTCAAATTTACAAGAGATAATAGCTAAGTTACAAGTTCAACCTATTAAGTCCTTCACTTGGATTAATGGACAGTTAAGGTGAAAGGAAAGATTGGTTATTGGAAATGACTTGCAGCTGAAAAGAGACATTCTTACATTATGGCATGCTATTCCACAAGTAGGACACTCAGGGATGGATGCAACTATCAAAAAGCTACAATCACTGTTTTATTGGAAATCTCACTCTAGATACCAGAGACTTTATTGGTAAATGTGATGTTTGTCAAAGGAACAAGTATGATGTTGCTGCTTACCCAAGGTTGTTGTAACCTTTACCTGTTCCTGATGGGGTATGGACTGATATTTTCTTGGACTTTATTGAAGCTTGTGGTTGATAGATTAAGCAAGTCTGGCCATTTTATCAGTCTTCAACACCCTTATACTGCTCAATCTGTGGCTCAGTGCTTCATTGATAATGTTTTTAAACTCCATGGTCTACCTGCTACACTCACTAGTGATAGAGATCCTATCTTCATTAGTTTATTTTGGCAAGAATTGTTTGCTCTGTTAGGAGTACAGGTACAACACTCTACTGCATATCACCCCAAATTGATGGCCAGACTGAAGTGCTCAATAGAACACTAGAGACTTACTTAAGGTGTTTTTGTTCAAACAAGCCTAAAGAATGGGTCACATACTTGCCTTTTGCGGAATAGTGGTACAATAATACCTATCATACTACTCTCAAGTGCTCTCTATATGAGGTTCTTTATGGTCAGAAACCTCCTATACATCTTCCTTATTTAGCTGGAGAGTCTAAGTCTGAGATGGTTGACAGATCACTCACTGCTAGGGAAACTATTATTCAACTTTTGAAGTTCCACATTCTCAGAGTTCTACAAAGAATGAAGGACTTGATTGATAGACACAGGTCTGACAGATGTTTTGAAGTAGGAGATTGGGTTTATTTGAAACTTCAACCTTATAGGAGAGTTTCAGTCTCAGTTAGGCCTTTTAGTAAACTTGTTGCTAAGTACTATGGGCCCTATATGGTGGAAGCTAAGGTTGGAGCTGTTGCTTAGAGATTGTTGATGCTTAGTGATGTCCTTATTCATCGTACTTTTCATGTCTCTCAACTAAAGAAGTGCCATCAAGTTCCACTGAACACTGCTCATCCTCATGTTATTTACTTGTCCAGTCCTTATTGTCACCTTCCTGATAAGGTTCTGGATATAAGGCTAGTTAAAAGAGGCAACAAAGGTGTGGAGCAGGTGCTCATTGAATGGAAGGACTTGACTGCTGAACATGTTACTTGGGAATTCACTTCTGAGTTGCAGCTGAGGTTTCCATCCTTTAATCCTTGAGGACAAGGATATGCTTGAGAAGGGGGTATTGATACAAGTATTATACAAGTCTACAAGTCGGAGCTGAAGTGAAAAGATGAGCTAGCATAGAGTTAGCTAGACACAGTTATAGATGTATTTGAAATTCTGTTTTTACTGTAGCTGACAGCTATCACTGTAGCACAAGTAGTTAAAATAGTTAGACAACTTTACAGTTGATTCTTAGCTATATAGATGTGATTGTAGTGATGTAAAAATTCATTCAATGAAATATAACTCTTCTTCTTATATTCTCTTTTTCTTAGCTCAATTCTCGGATTATCCCTGATTAAGCACTTCAATTTTTCGAGTTAAAATCTAAAACTGATCCACAATCGATACTTGATTATCAATTGTGTATCAAGCTCTTGCGCACATGTTGGTCATCCTAGAATAAACTTTTTTGGAGGAAGCATCTCTGCACATTATTCTGTAATTCAATCATACAAGTGAACATCCTTTTCAGATTATCAACAAGGAAAAAAGGAACATATTGGTTGAGGAAAAATAAATGTATTAAGAGCTACTGCGTCCGTCAATGCTTCGATACTAGTGTCCCATATAATACTAGACTACATATTAATCCTTAGCAACGTTCCAATTAAAAGAAGCAAATACCATTATCTATTTATTTTTAATATCGTAAACGGTAATTTCCTCTTGCGATAAAAAGGTTCCCCGTAACTTTTGGCTACGAAAGAAGATGAGAAGAAATCACCTAGAATTTTGCTTTCACTTGAAATTGAACTTGAGGGCTGAGACCTCATATTTCTCAATCCGTTGATCACTAAGTCACATCCTTAAAAACACATTAAAATATTAATATTACACTATCAATAACAAAAAAGAAAAAAGAAAAAAAAAAGGCAAAATGTGTGAGACGAAATAAAAGTGGTAACATTATCCATCAGAATGGGATATGGTAACACGTGGCAGCGTGTCAGTGGATGAAGCAATGTCGTGTGGTTGCTAGGTTGATCTTTTGTCCAGGAAAAAGATATCCCATTAACTCAAAGCCTCTCAAATCCTACTTCTGCTTTTGCTACTTGCATTATTTTCATCCTTCGTCATATCTCTGCAGCAGAAGAACCAAGTTCAGACAAAAAAGACATAAAGAACCATGGCAAGTAGCAGCATAGCTTCTGCTGCATCTGGTTTTATGGTGGCAACCCCTAATGTCACCTCTAACACTGCTCCAAGGAGCTCTATGTTATCCTTCTCCAAGAACAACACCACCAACATCCCGAGGCTCGTTGTCAGGGCCGCTGAAGAGGCTGCACCACCAGCTGCTACCACCACCGCTGAAGGCGAAGCTCCTCCTGCCAAAGCTGCCAAGCCACCTCCAATTGGACCCAAGAGAGGAACCAAAGTAAGTAGTTCAATAAAAGAAACAAGACCAACTTATCTCTTATATAGTATGTGCTCGCACAGACAGATCAAGATTTAAAACCAATAGATAATATGTATATACACGCATATGTATAGATGCTAATTCAAGATTTAAATGTGATTGATGGATTCTAACATACAGGTTGTTATGGCTAAAACTCAATATACTTTTGAAATTATGGGTCCAGAATTTAACAGTTGAGATTTTAGTAATTTTTCTTATATATATATATATAGTATGCTTCCTGTCGAAAATGTTGGGTTTTTAGTTGACTATATACCACATCAGTTACTGTGCGTGTATATAGATATCATTAATTTTTATCCAACTATATATAATCTAAGTCTGTTAGTAGGCATTTGTACATCCAGAGTCTATTATGATGGTGTCCAGCTCAGGTTGTTCATTACCAATTGATTCTTACAATGTTCTGAATACAGGTGAGAATTTTAAGGAAGGAGTCTTACTGGTACAAGGGTACCGGCTCAGTTGTAGCAGTTGATCAGGTAAGGGAATTGATTGAAATCCATGTCCTTCGTAACTTATGAGAGTGAAAATTTAATTACAAATAGATGTTAACTTTTGATGTTATTTATTGTTGCTGATGATGGTGCAGGATCCAAAAACATGCTACCCAGTTGTAGTGAGGTTTAACAAAGTGAACTATGCTAATGTATCCACCAACAACTATGCGTTGGACGAAGTTGAAGAAGTGAAATGAAGGAGTGGAAGTAATTAGTTCAAGGTTTTTCATATTTGTAATATGTCCAGCCCTGTGCTTTCCATGTTTAATCTCTAGTTATATACTGGCTTTGAATGTGAATGTGTATCATAATTTTCAGGTAACTTTCTCCCTCCAATTCTTATTTACTTGTTGCCTTACTCAATCCAATTCCTACCATGTTGCGAACATTATGTTGGAAAGCTTTATGTCTGTATAATGGGTTTACACCTTAAGGTAGACTATCTAGCTGAGGACGTAAGGAGGATGATCAGAACCCACCCCCAAATATTCGAACATATTTGCAGTGCTTTGTGGTACCTAGTGTGGATCATATGCTACCTTGTACAAATACCAATTACATGGGTACGACGCCACAAGTTAAATCATGGTTCAGAATTCGAAGAGAGGAAAAAGTCTTTACCTCAATGCAATTACAGGGACAGAATCCATTCACCGTTTCCATCCCAATCTTTTGGCTTATACTTAAATTAATCCCTCTTGTTTACATTCCATTGTGAGAAGATAGAGATTAAAACTACGCCAAGACATTTTCATGTTTTGGAAGCAAAAATATAGTTTTTCGATCCGGGAAACGACACTATGTATCACGGACAGAATCCATTCACCGTTTCCATCCCAATCTTTTGGCTTATACTTAAATTAATCTCTCTTGTTTACATTACATTGTGAGAAGATAGAGATTAAAAGTACGCCAAGACATTTTCATGTTTTGGAAGCAAAAATATAGTTTTTCGATCCGGGAAAAGACACTATGTATCACATGTGGATTATAGACGATAGGAATGACCTATGGAAAGATGGAAATTTTGAGGACTTTGACTTTACATTTCAATAGACATCGTTTCTATCAAATAAACTTAATTTCGGAAACTACAGTAATTAATATCACATTCCCATTTCGGTCATAGGCTTATTAAAACTTGAACCACGTAATTAGAAGAGGATATGTACATACTTGAGCAACATGCATTCTCTGGCTCCCATCCCCTGCTTCCATTCTCGAAAACACCCTGGCCTGGACACACGTGAAGTTAACCTCACCAACAAAGAGAAGAAGAGAGGGAGGAACAGAGTAAACGAAGCAAAAGAAAACTTGGTGAATGCTGCAATTATATATTGAAGAGGAAAAAAGAAGTATATTGTCAACATAACATAATATAATATAGTTCTTCAAAGAATAAAAAGAGAAAAGAAGAGAATATCTGATCTCAATTCTTAAAGCACTCTTCCATCCATGCCATCAAGAAGACCAGACCAAAAGCCCTTTACTGGTGGCAATTGCACTACGAAAGCATTCCAAGGAGGATAACCAACACCACTGCCACGCACACGACCATCCAAGCGTAGAGATAAATACCTACACAGGATTAAAATGGCAAAAACATCATTCAATTGCTTAAAGTTAGTAACTCTTTTATAACGTTATCTATCAGCATTTCAAGATTTGTTTAAAGATTCACGTAAAACCATGATAAGGGTCCATTTTTGAACTCGATAATGCTTACATTGCAGTCATATTTGACAAGTCCCTCAAAGAAGTCAATCAACCGACCTTTCTTTTAGAAAAACTTTATATACTACTAAAGTTGTAGAATACTTACACTGGAGATTCAGGAGAGACGCTGGCTAGTTTCTTTTGTTCATCTATCCACCTATCACGAATGAGCCAAATATGAGAATCTTTGTTTTTACTTCTCGATGTCAATGTAATTATCGTTAAAGTCAGCAGCAAAAGTGAGAAGAAACAGTTTCAAATTGGACAAAGTTTCATGTTGTTGTTAGCTCACTAACTTGGTCCACTCAGTGGCATAAATAGGAGCAAGCTGCCATAGCCTTTTTCTTCTGGAAATTTTCGTCTCAAGTTCTTCATTCTCCTCAAACTCAAAATTAGGAGAAATTCCATCTGTTGCAAAAGGGATCACAAGCACCCCTCTTTCAAGAAGGCCATCAGTAAATGGCGCACTGAGTTTGAAACATTCTGAAATGAAAGCCGAAGGGCCAGCAAGGATGACCAAACGAGCAATTCCTCTGAAAGCACTAATAGGAACAATTTTCTTCTCATCCACACGAAGCTTAAGATTTGAAAGATTTTCCTCTCTTGCTAGTCTTGCCACCTGAGCATTTTTCGCTTTATTCTCCCTATAATACAGAAAAGCAAATATGGAGACTGCGCCGAGATCTATGGCGAGGCCTTTTAGGATCTCAGGAACTTCAGCAGTTCTTGATGAATTGGTCAATGCAGCAATAAGTCGTGTAGATGCAATAAGTCCTCCAAGACCACCGCTTGCAATAAACGCAAGATAGAAGAACATCCGAACAGACCGAAAGGGAGAAAGAACTTCACTTCTTATCTTGGCTGTAGAACTAAATAACAAATAAAATGAAGATCAAAATGTTGTTTTATTTAATGAAAATCTGGTAGAAAAATATTTTGATAATAACTATCCAATTAGATGAGTACTGAAACTGGGGTACATATACAGAAAACACATCCATGCTAAAAGCTAAGTTAAATTTCGTACATTCTTAACAAGCTAGCACAAACTTGAGAAAGGAGTAGAACATTCTTAACAAGCTAGCACAAACTTGAGAAAGGAGTAGACTTGTTATGGCTAAATGTGTGACACAAGGACCTTAATGCACACAAAATTATGTCTGGAAATAACGATTCTAACACAAAATTGAGCTGAAATATTAATCTTTTCTGGAGCAGCAAGTTCTTCGCTGTTGATCCATCGATAAAACAAGGCTTTATTATAACCTTTAACAAGTAAACTTCCTCCAAACCAGTTCTTCTACAGAGGTTAACACGTATTTTATTTTTTTTGATAACCGTGGTGTTCGGGCCAGCTTTCGCGCACCTCGACTAAATACACGTATTTGTACAAACTTTCTCCAAAGGAATTCCATTTTCAATTGTTCGGTAGAACATAAACAGGGAAACTTATGAACAGACAATGAACCCCCATTAAAGGAAAGTAAATGTGGAATTACACATATATGCAAATTTTTCCCTTATTGATAGGCAATGTAGCTTTTTGTTAAAGGTTCCGAAGAGGATATATACACAGAGGTTTGTACTCAATAAGTTAATGGTTTAATTTCCTTCGTCTTACCCTCCCCCAACCAAAAATAGTCTTAGTAATTCCCACGATTGTTTCATATATTACACGCTGATTTGCAAGCAGATTATTTCTGTTTTAACCAAATAGAGTCTCAAGAGACGCCACAAGTAATAATATTGGAAATACACAAATAAACAAAACGAAGGGGAGCCTTGGACTAACTGGTAAAGTTGCTGCCATGTGACCTGGAGGTCACGGGTTCAAGCCTTGGAAACAGTCTCTGGCAGAAATGCAAGGTAAGGCTGCGTACAATACACCCTTGTGGTGGGGCCCTTCCCCGGACACCGCGCATAGCGGTAGCTTTAGTGCACCGGGCTGCCCTTTTTTTTTTTACAAATAAACAAAACAGCAAACTCCATCTCAACCGAGAATGAGGAAGCAATAAAACAAGTCAGTACTCATGTATAATTTGATGCTTCATCAAGCTAGCAATTATACACACCATGAAATTGGGCCTACTTAACCTATAATACATAAATTCATAATCAGTATCCAATATGTTCTAAAATATACCTACCTCAAAACTTAAGGGACCAAATGGGTTAAAGCTTTGAATTGCATGTATTTTCTTGTCTAAATAGATCTCCACATGATTTATTTTGGATAGATTTAGCCGACAAGACAAATTATTGTGAAGTTAGATTCATGCATATTGAAGGGAATATTCTTTTTTGACAATGAATACCGACAGCAAAATGAAGGGAATATTCTATCTACCGAGGATTCTGCAATTGCAACATACTCATTCCCTCTAATGAATGACTAGACTCATACCAGATTCCTCCTGGCAATCTAGCACATGATGAGCAATGAGTGGAGGCGTCTACTATAAGTATTACAAAAGAAGCTCTATCTACTCTTGCCCATTCACCAGTGATATGATACACACATCAGAAGCAGCAGGTTACTAACTGATGAAGTCAACAAGGAGTATTAGTATTAAAACTTGTGTTTCAAGAAAGGAGATAAGGTCTTTAATCTATGTCACATCCTTCCTTGTGGATTGATTCCCTGTTACTAAAGGAGTATGCAGTAGCGTATTTAGAATAGGTTGTATGGGTTAGGCTACACCCACGGCTTCCAGCTCAAACCATGAACACATAAAATATATATATGTGTCTGTGGAGAGAAGAGATGTATAGAGAGTTAGATATGTATCTCAAAACAGGAGCTGTAAGTGGGAACAACCCAAAGGTGTGGCCTAGTGTTTCAATGAAGTGGGTTGAGCACCATGAGGTCTCAGGTTTGATTCCCAACAGAGACAAACATTAGGTGATTTTTTCTCATATGTTCTAGCCTTGGCGGACAGAGTTACTTGATACCTGTTGTTGGTGGGAGGTGACAAGTATCCCTGGAATTATTCGAGGTGGTTATCAAAAAAAAAAAAAAAAACTATATATGTATCTCAAAACACATCCTCCCCATTCAGAACATACACTAATTGAGTAACAACCTATGCCTCAATTATGCTTAGAGGGCTTTGCTACGTTAATATAACTCGTGCAACCAACGTTCATTGGAAATAGGAGTTCCTTATCAATTTAAAGTTAATATCCAAATGTCAATGATTTGTTTCTAATAAGCACGTTCTCGCTCCTTGGTGGTTAACAAACAAGATTAACAGGATTTTCTATAAAACAAAGGGTAAGTGTCTCCATTCACATTAATCTTCTGTTAAAAAGCTTCATAACATATGGAACAATGAAATACGTCTAGAATTGGATGTAATAATTTAAAAGCTCAAGATTCATGAATTGGATGTAATTTATACTTGTTCAATAAGAAGTAAAACTTAATTTTCCGTTGAGGGCGTAGTTTTAGCAATTTATTATCACATTACAATTCTCGCGTATTAAGGATAACAAAATAAAATTAAGCGAGCTGAAATGATACCTTATATCAGAAGAAGAAGAAGAAGAAGAAGAAGGAGTAGAATTGTTACAAACTACGGAAAGCAATTTCGGTTTACGTCTCGAAGTGGTGAGGTCAGTGAAGCCGGGGTAGAAGTAGAATTTGCCACCACCATTCACATTCACACACACATTCAATTGGCGGGAAAATGCGGACGGTTTAAGGGTAAGATGGAAGTTGAGGGTAATATAGGAGAATTGGGCAGCCGTAGCCATGGATGAGCAAACCTTATTCCGGCAGAAATACAGTGATTAGTGAAGGTATAAACATGGCCGTGACTTGGAGGGATATTAATTTTGGATGATCCAAACACAGCCACGACGATTTTCGCTTCCTTACCTAAATGGTATATATTACTTTTTTGTCCCAATTTATTTGACACAAATAGAAATTAGATAGTTAATCAAATTTTTTATATTATTTTTATATATTTTAAATTGTTAATAATTATAATTTATAGTATTTTTTACATAATTTTAAAATAATATATATTACTTCTCTATCTTAATTTATATGACATTGATAAAATTTTGAGAGTCAAATAAATTTATTATATATATATATATATATATTTAAAATATTTTAAGTTGTTAATTATTGTAATTTATAATTATTTTTATGTCATTTTCAAATAATATATGTTACTTCTTCTGCCCCAATTTATGTGGTATTCATAAAATTTTAAGAGTTAACCAAATTTATTATATCTTTTAAATATTACTTAATTACTATGTTATTAAATGGAGTTAATGTAACACCCCGTAAGTTTCGGAGTCTGATTAATTCCTATAACATTTTTGGAAATCATAAAACATGAGAACTTTGATGATTTTTGCATGTAAAAAATTTTGGGCTAGTTATTGGGCCTTAAATAGAACCCACAAATAAAGAGAAGACATGGCCCAACACAAGATTTTGACCCATTCTTTCATTTATGACCCATTTGACCCATTCAACATAATAATGAGGCTTTCGTAGACCTATGTGGGTATGTGAATGAAAGAAGTGTACGTTCAGTTCTACGTAATGGCTCCAATGGCCAAGTTTTATATATATGTTTATGGCATAAGTTTCCATGTTTATAATTCCTACATAGTTGCATAAGAAAGAATAAGACGCATATGAGGGCATGCATGTGAAAGGTTCATGAGCAAAGATTGGTTCTCTCGGGCCATATCGGCTTCGGGTGCCAATCACGTCCTGATGGGATTCGGGGCGTGACAGTTTTAATTTAAAGTGATTAATTATTTTTAAAAATTAAAATAAATTGAAGAAAGAGAGGTAAAATAAGATACCAATACTACAATATTATTATCGGAAAAGGGATAAATATACCCCCGAACTATGATAAATGGTACATATATACCCTTCGTCATACGTTGGGTACACATATGCCCCTACCATTAATGAAATGGTACGTATATGCCCCTCACACTAACCATAGTTCGAGGGGTATATTTGTCCCTTTTTTGTTTCAATTTTTTTATTTCAAATAATTAGCCCAAACCCACTATCCGACCCAATAAACCCACTACCTGACCCGATCTCAATTAAAACCCATGAGACGCCTATCTAACAAACGCATTTTTTCCACCCCTATAACGATATACACACACAATACAGTAACACCCACTATTACCAATTTCAAAAAAAAAAAAATCATTAACCCATAACACCCTAAAACAACACCAAATAAATTGAACTCCTCACGTTTCAATTTCCAGTGAAATTTCATTCGAAAAACAGTACCCACCACTGGTCAACACCACATAGCCACCGTCTCTGTCAAACCGAAAACATCCCACCGGCGAACCATCGCCTCACCCCTAGATCCGGCCACCTCCGACCTAATCTCCACTCCTTTTAACCAGTAAACACCAACTAGCAGCAGCGACCAATCACTGTAATTTGATTGGGGTTCACGTTTAAGAGAAAAACAGAGGGAGCATCAGGTTTGGAACAAAAAATAGAGGTCGGGTCGAGTTGGTTTGAAATCGGGTTTGATGGGTTTATTAGGTCGGAGAGTGGGTTTGGGTTAATTATTTGGAATAAAAAAATTAAAACGAAAAAGAGATAAATATACCCCCAAACTATAATAAATGGTACGTATATATCCTCCGTCATACTTTGGGTACACATATGCCCCTACCGTTAGTATGAGGGGCATATACATACCATTTCATTAACGGTAGGGACATATGTGTACCCAAAGTATGACGGAGGGTATATACGTACTATTTATTATAGTTCGGGGTATAATAGTTCCTTTCTTGTATTATTATTAATAAATTACTAATAAAGAGCTAAAGAAGGTAAAATAAATATTATATTATAATAAATTAATAAAGAGCTACATTTCAAAAGCGGCAAGTGAAAAGTTGGGCCCCACGTAAGCAAGTCAATAGTTCTATTGCAATTTACATGAAAATCTGAGGGTTCTTTCATAAATTCACGTGAACGGGAAGCTCCTCTATTCACACTTATTAATAAGAGTTATTTATTATAGTTCGGGGTATAATTATCCCTTTTTCGTATTATTATTAATAAATTACTAATAAAGAGCTAAAGAAGGTAAAATAAATATTATATTATAATAAATAAATAGCTACATTTCAAAAGCGGCAAGTGAAAAGCTGGGCCCCACATAAGCAAGTCAATAGTTCTATTGCAATTTACATGAAAATCTGAGGGTTTTTTCATAAATTCACGTGAACGGGAAGCTCCTCTATTCACACTTATTAATAAGAGTAAAGTAAAGTAAAGTAAAAACGACTTTTCAGAAATTCTAAATACACATATGAATTACTCCATATATAACTAGGTAGGGGTGTGATGGTACGGTTCAGACAAATATTTTATAAAATTTATATTTGTCACGACCCGAATCCCATTCGGACCGAACTGGCACCCGAAGTCGATAAGGCCCGAGAGAACCAATCTTCGCTCATTACTCTCATATGTATGATCGCGTATGAATCTCATTTTATCTCATGTAATTAAATATCAATGGCCGAAGTCATGGCAATATGTGCAATATATGAAACTTGGCCGTTAGGGCCATCACGTCAAAATGAACGTACATATCTTATATTCAGCTTCCTACATAAGTCTACAAAGCCTCTACAGATACATGACTATGACAAACCTAGAGTCGGGACACACCCCTCTCTATACTCATATACAATCTCAAACCAATATGCATAATGACTCGGAAGAGCCCCGGATCAATTGGAGCTCACCAACAATCTGCGGATATCTCGTCGCCTACTGCGGAGATCTACTAACACCTGTGCCTGCAGCATGTAAGGTAAGTCCCCCAAGAGTGGTCAGTACGAAGAAAGTACTGAGTATGTAAGGCCACATGAAACTATAATAATACATAAGTACTTCCAAGAAATTAAGCGTAAGAGAATAATCAATATGGATATACCTTCATCCTGAATATGTGGAACCATGTTCATTACTTCTATTATTTCCATCACTTGGTCATTTATTCTTATCATCATAATTCTTATAATAACCTCCATATTTGTATTCATGCAAGGGATATACTCTAATTTCTTTTACAACTATCTTCATTATATGGATTTTAAATTAATACCAATCATCACCTTCTAGGTGGGTTAATAATATAATACCGCTCATCACCTTATAAGTGGATAATAATATATATACCGCTCATCACCTTATAGGTGGATAATAATATATATACCGCTCATCACCTTATAGGTGGATAATAATATATATACCGCTCATCACCTTATAGGTGGATAATAATACCATAGCATAATATTGGGATTATATCATCTTGAACTTATACCCTTTTGATTGTGATCCATAATCAATAAAACATAAAGTAACCATATGTGCATTACTTCTTTACAATCTTGTGTCCTTAACATGTCTATAAGAGTGACACATTAGAGATCATGACATTAATTGAAGCACACACTTATATATATTACTTCACTCCTTTACTTTGTGAGATTGATACATTGAGGATCATGATAATATTGGAAACACACATCTATGCCTTACTTCACCTCCTTACTTTCAAGAGAGTGACACCTTAAATTGTGAGGGGTAGATATATTAACTCGCACATTACCTCTTCATTATTCGTATGAGATCTTATGAGATTTGTACCTTTACACTTGGGAGAGATTGGTACCAACATACTCATAATATTATTAGACTTTGGAACATGACATGATTGGAAAATGCTTTTCAAGAATAAATAGATTCTCTTACATCTAACTTTCTTTAAGGTAGTTCTTTTAGAAATTTCAACGTTATAGCATCTTTGGAACTTACTATTATTAGGACTTGGGAACCATGTCCATAATTAGGTAACTCATGAACAACAACGACTAATGAATAAGGGATACGTTTCTTAGGAATGAATAGATTCACCTTACGTCGTCACTTTCCTTGAAACAGTTTCTTTTAGTAGTCACAACAACATTATGAGAGCTTTAGGAATTTCAGTCCATGGATAAGAGACATATGAATACCAATCGGTCAATGAATAAGAAACGTGTGGATAACAATAAATATCAAATCCGAATAAGATACCTTAGCATATTTCGGGATAGGACAAGTGTAATGTCATTATGAACATTATGTGCTGCAGAAGGATACGGACAGAGTAACCTTACATACATTATCCTTCCAATGTAAATACACAATCCAATATGTGAGTACAACAATTCAGCTCCTTCCTTACGTTTCACTCTACATCACAAGTACATAACGGAACCAACATTAACCACCAACTACCTTACAAATGCATATGACAACAATGAGTTACATGTTTATCTTTAAAATGTCATTTCCTTCTCCACAATACCATTTACAGCATCGTCATACCAACAATACCCCATTCATGCCATACATTGACTTCAAGCTACATTCCAAGTGTATAAGACGACCATGAGTTACATGAGTTCCCTATAACATTATTTCACCCTTTACAATACCATTCATGGCCTCTTCATGCCCACAATACCATATCATTCTATACATTGAACACAACATAACATTCTATACATTGACCACAACATCACATACCAATAGCATTTCACAATAAAGTTTCCCCTTTACACTTTCTCATGAGCACCATATCACAATTAATCCATCAAGTCACCTCAATACACCTCATATCACATATCGGCCAAAATCCCATAATTTGCACTTATAGAAAAATAATAAGTTTAATAACATAATCACACCATACATGTTGATATTTTATCCATACCATGCTCTTTCATCAAAACCACAAGTCATAATTAAAGTTACAATCCC
Source organism: Capsicum rhomboideum (assembly GCA_031232105.1). Taxonomy (NCBI): domain Eukaryota; kingdom Viridiplantae; phylum Streptophyta; class Magnoliopsida; order Solanales; family Solanaceae; genus Capsicum; species Capsicum rhomboideum. The sequence goes on along the minus strand of CP124711.1, from coordinate 35,902,690 downwards.
ATGGATAACACATCTTTTTAACAAAAACCAAAAGTGTCATGTCCAACACTTCCAAGCATAACCAACATGATCTACATAATTTCTCATGCTCATAATATGTTAAAGTACAAGAATAATCACTTACCCAAGCTTGGAAGATGATGATCTTGTCCAAAAATGTCTTAGGGTTTGAAGAGCCAAGAGAAGCTTTCTTGAGAATTCTAGAAAATGAGAGAATGTGATGTGTGTGTCTAATGAATTAAAATCTGATTTTTTTGCCACCTTTTATAACATCATAAAGTCATCCTTAGCCATTTAATCCAACCTTTGACAAGTCAAGGCAAGAATGGGTCATTTTGACCCATTGGGCCTTTCATGTTTTGCTCATTTTGGGTCTCAAATTAGGCCCAATAACCCATATCATCTTAACCCACTAACATCAATGTGTAATCCATCATATATCTCATGTTTGATTATTTCCATAATCGTCACGACAATATTCACTTACGAGATTTTCGCTCGTAGCCTCATTCACAAAAATAGAAATTCTAGTCGCATATGGCTTCTTTGAACATAATTTGTCAAAATAGTTGTGACGAAGCATTAACCACAATTCGGATGCTAAACAAGGTTAATAATAGTCTTACTATGATGGGGTAATGATACCATGACTTATAGGTCTTATACGCATCATAATAGTCGAAGAAAAATTTTAGCGAAAACCACCCCGGCACGCCGCTTGGAGCGCCCCAGTGCTGCCTCTGGGCTGAAAATTTCAGCCCAGAGCGGCCTGGCACGCCCCTGGGCATGCCCCACTGTATTTTTTTCAAATTTCGTTTCTTCGACTTTTCTTTGCGGATTCGGTTAGGTACTTCAAGTTCTATTCTTTAGCTTACTTCTTACCTTCAAGAACCTTTATTTAGGAGTCATCCAAGCGTCATTTATTGCTCCTAAAATGTTCCAAAAAGTTTCCAAATCCTCATACAAAAGTTTAGTCACATTGACTAGTACGATATCAATTGTTCTATCCAAAACCAATGCAACACATGTACTTAGGGTAAGCGTAGCTAAGGTTGATAATTGTATTCTAGGTCTCCAATCAGTCAAATTAGGGTCGGGAATGTACGGGGTGTTACAATATTGTATCAATTTTTTGGTTATTTTATTTTATATAACTAAAATTAAACTTTTTAAAATCATTTCATCATCTCGATTTTTCTTCGGTATCGATAAAGTTCGGTTAATTTTCATTTTTTTTTTACTTTTAAAATCTCACCTCAAAATACATCATTATTTTTTGTTTTGGGCAAAGATACATTGTATTTATCCTCACGAAGCAACATTACAGAGCATCATCCTCATACAATGCTACCAGTAGTTTATGCTATTCTAACTCAACAAGTAGTTCACCGATACATGTAATCCCTATGCTATTTCAAGATATAATATATCCATTGTTTGATGGAGTATGTATTATAATATATCCTTTTAATTTTTAAAGCTAATTAATTAAAGGCTAATTAAAGGGAAAAGGTTCAAATAGGGATGTCAACAGTGGCCTAGGACCTAGATTATATTTTATATTTGAAAAATATTATAAAATATATTTATATATTAAATTTAACATATTGTTAATATATAAATATATTTGCATACATTAAGGTTATTCAGTTCGGTTCGAAAATTTTTTGGGTTTTTTTATAAATTAAAAAGACCATCTCAATTATTCGGGACGGTTATACGTTTAAATAAAAGTTCACGATTTTATTGAAAAAATAATATAAATCGGTTCGGTATAGTTAAGTTCGGATGGTTTTTCATATTTTTTTGACTCCCCTATAACTAGGCGAGAAATGATTTTCTACTTCTTTATAATTTATTTTAACTTTATGTCTTTTTCATAAAAATAAATTTACTTTTACTATTTGAAAAGATTATTTTCATAGGCTTAATTTGTAAGAGGGAAAAATATTTCATTTTCTCATAATAACTTTTTAATTTTTTGTTCTTACTGCTAACGCTTTCAAAAGTTGACATTTCTTTTTTTTTCGCTTTTTAAAAACTCTTAAATTTTATGAAACAATCATTTATTAATAATTTTAGTATTCCCTCTGTTTATTAATATTTGTCCATTTTTGGCTTGACTCATAAAACAATAAATGATAGGGATAATTTTATTATATCACGCTTTGAATATAATAAATTTAATACTTTAAAATAAATATTCCTATTTAATACCAAGGTAAAATAAATATAAATGGATAAATTATTCATTGATTTTTTTTAAACTGAACAAATATTATTGAACATTTACTTTTAGTAATATCGACAAATAAAGATGGACAGAGGAAGTATACCCTTGATGATCTGTTCTTACATAAACGACCTAACATATTGAAGAATACAAGATTTTAAGAATAGTTTTAATATTTTTTATACTTTCTCCATTTCAAATTATTTGATATGTTTGCTAAAAATTTTATCTCAAAATAATTGGTATATTTAAGAATTTAAGAGATAATTAATTATTTTTTTTCACCTATACCAATATTAATTGAAGAAGATTCATCTAATCAAGATTAAATAAAATCATATTAATCTATTTACACCACTTATTTATTTCTTTTTAATAGTTATACAAAAGCCAAACATGTCAATAAATTGGAAATGGAGGAAGTATTACCTTATGCATAAGAACAATGTTAACTCATGAGGTGTAATGGAACGGATGCAATTTCTTAAAATTAAAGAAAAATAAAAGGTTGAAGAGATGATTTCATCCACTTTACATCTTTCCACTTATCATTTAATTTTTTTTTTTTCCATTTATTATATCTTTTGTCTCATATCCATAGATTAGTAGAGAAGCACGTATTACCACGTGTGAGTTTTGCTAAAAAGGTTTTAGAAGAGGGGATATATAACTAAATAACTATTTTCTCTTAGTTAGAGGTGTCTCCGATTTGAATTTTGAGTATAGAAATTTTTTTTGTTAGGGAGTACTTTTCCCGAATAAGTCTTACGCGGCATAAATTTAAATTAATCGAGTTTTAATACGGACATCAAATGAAAAAATAAATCAATAAATGAGAACGTGATTCATTTGTAAGATGGGATAAATATTACTCCCTCCATTTCTCTTTAAGTGATCTATTTAGGTTGACACACTCCTTAATAAATTTTTTACTCATATAAAATTTAAAGTACTTTTACTATTATATCCCTAATTAAATTTAGGTTGGGTACACCCCTAATCCCTTCTCAATTAATGATCTTGATAATTTGAACAAGAGTATAATAGAAAGATTTTAATCAAATTATTTTTAAGAAATTAAAAAAGTACTTAAAAAGAAATATAAATACAATTTAAATAGAACACTTAAAAAGAAATGAAAGGAGTACGTAGCCATCAAGAGATCATTATTTAAATTGGAATTTCTATCTTGACTCCACTTGTCTCATTTTTATAAGTAGGATTTTAATTATTCAAATTGGTAGAATAGAAATAGTTTTCTTGCTAATTGACATTTTGTTCACCCAAAAAAAATTGACATTGGTCAAAATCTCAAAGTTTTGAAATTTGCGAACAGTCACAACTTGAATAGAGGAAAAAAAATGGAAGAGAAAGTGAAATTGTTGGGAGCTTTTCCAAGTCCCTTTAGTTACAGGGCCATTTGGGCTTTGAAACACAAGGGGATCAATTATGAATACATAGAAGAAGATCTTTCTAACAAGAGTCATCATCTTTTGACATATAATCCTGTTTATAAGATGATTCCAGTTCTTGTACATGCTGGAAAACCAATAGTTGAGTCCACAGTCATTCTTGAATACATCGAAGAGACATGGCCACACAATCCTTTGTTCCCAAAGGATCCTCTTACCAAGGCTGAGGCTAGATTCTGGATCAAGTTTGGAGAAGATAAGGTAATTACTAATTACTTGGGGCTCGTTTCACCCTGTGAGATGAAATCATGAATTGAAAGCATGAGATTAAGGACCCGTTTGGTCATAGATTTTTCAAGTGATTTTTGAGAAAAAATTTGACAAATAGTGTTTGGTCATATAATTTGTCATTATTTAATAAATAATCTAAATTCCCAAATACTATAAAATATTAGTATTTGGGTCAAATTTTAATTTTTGTGAATCTTTAAAAGTAAAATATGTTTTTCAAATACTATGGCCAAACATATAGTGAAATTTCAGCCAAATCTTCATCCAAAAATGACTTGACAAAAATATTTGGGAATCTATGGTCAAACGCTAGCTAAATCATGATTTGAAATAACGAGATGAAGTTGAAGTTTTGTTTGGACATACAATTTTTACTTTATATTTTGTATGTTTTTTTTTAAACATAAAAACCTCATAAGTCGTGAAAACAATGAAAATTGCCCCAACTCTTTATACAATCTTACCAAATAAATAAAAGTTTATGACAAAATATAACACATTATCACAAAGTTATTCTATAAAAATACAACATTTATTGATCGAACTTTAGTTCAATAAAAAAGTAAAGTTGAACATGAATTGTAGTGTATTGCTCTTTAATATAATTCTTCCACATAGTATGAACAATCTTGGTTATTAAACGTTGGTTAGAATGAAGTAGTAATAAATTTGGTCAAAAATAATGAATTTAGTGAATAATAAATGGCAAAGTAGGAGTTAATTTGAAGTAATAATAAATTTTATGTTAGTGAGAGTAATGGTTATATGAGATATAAATGATTTAAAGAGTAATAGTATGAACCATAAAATTTATTTACATATGAAATAAATGGTTAGTAGATATAAATGATATTTTTTTTTTACAAAATATAAACTTGTGGGTTAACTTTTGTATTTGAAAATCTCAAATCATGATATGACATTTTCAAATCAAGCTTTTTGGAGAATTTGAAATTTTATCCCATGATATGAAATCATGAGATTGAGATGAAATCAGCATTAAATTCCAAATGCTGATTTCATCTCATGATTTCAAATCATGATATGAAATGGCATTTCCAAACGCCTACTTAGTGTGTTTGGTCTGAAAGAAAATACTTTCCATTCTAGAAAATATTTTCTTGAAAAATAAGTTGGATTCTTATTTATTTTCTAGTGTTTGGTAAGTAAAAAAAAATATGATCTCAAGAGCATTTATGTAATCTGGCAAAAAACTATAGAGGTGGAAAAGGGTGGAAAGGGGTAGGGGTAGGAGTTGGGGCAATTGGGTGGGTGAAAGGATACGATAAATATAGAATGTCACTTATATAGTACTAGTTTTTCCTACTTCCATTAAGAAAGTCATTTTCCTCATTTTTAAGGAACATATTTTCCTAGAGAAAATATTCTCCCAAAATTTTGTCCAGTCAAATATGAGAAAATAATTTCTGGATTTTCTCCGTATCAAACACATCAAACACACCGTTAGTCTACTTCAACTTTGCCTCGTTACCACATTTATTTTAGGTCCAGTGGTTGCTAAGAGTCTAGAGATCATTTATGGAAAATACAGACAATATCACGAGAAACTAAAGTTCAGTATTATAGGACGAGCAAGAGTACTTTAATTTATAGGTAAGGTAACAATTCATATAATCGATCCCAACTTATTTTAGTATTGGGACGTACTTGTTCTTGTTGTTATTGGTAACGCAGAATTATTTAATTACCTCATCTAAGATCTTAACCGTTAATGAATGACACTTCAGTCCATATTAGTTATTACAGATATTATAGATCTACTACGTACCCTCACACAGGCCTAATCGTTTTCTTGAGCCAAGGAAATCTAATTATTTTTTTTTATGATGATATGAAAATTGAACTCAACTCTTATATTATGTTGAATTGAATGAACTGCCTTGTTAAAAAATTAAGTTAACAGATAATAGTTAAAAATATTTATATATACAACAGGGCCTACAAGAGCAAGCATGAAGTAACATGTTATTGTTTTAATGTAGAGCTCAGACTTTTTCCAAATATTTCACAAGATAGGAGACGAGCAAGCCAAGGCAACTGAAAATGCCAAGGAAGTACTGAAAATTATAGAAGAACAGGGTCTTGGAGAGCAAAAGTTTTTTGGTGGGGATACATTTGGATTAGTTGACATAACTTTTGGTTGGATAGCTTTCTGGCTGGAAGTCATACAAGAAGCTGCTGGAGTAAAGGTCTTCCAACCAGACAATTTTCCCCGTTTACAATCTTGGATTAATAACTTTAAGCAAGTCCCTATAGTCAAAGAAAATATCCCAGATCGCGATGCAATGCTAGGTTATTTCACACGCCGTAGAGAAATGATTGTAGCATCAGCAGCGCAATGTTAAGGCCATATATGTATTTTTTATCTGTTGGTAGAACGGATTACACAAATATGGTTGATCTATGTATAATCATACTAAGATCAATTATTGAATCTTCAACTTTTTCTTGTTCTTTTTTGAGTCCGAATAAGAAATATCAAAAAAGAATCAGTATAGAATGAATTGCACTTGGTTTGGAAATTGCATTCATGACAAATTAACCAAAGACATATTTTTCACTAGCCAAGGCACCATTCGAGTGAACAAGGTTTCCCTCAAATTCTTCCGTTATGCACAATTTTTTCTTCCGTTATGCACAATTTTTTAATGACTGGTGTCGTGATGAAAAATGCGTGCAAAATATCTTGTTTTCTAAATAAATTAGTGACTGAATAGACTATGATTTTCTGCGAGTATTTTAGCCTTATGGTAGATCTATACGCCTCCAGAAATATAAGGGACTTCTAATACTATTTTTTACTAACCTTCTTTCTTTTACTTTTATTTGGTATGGTTGTCGCATGAGATGAGTTTAAATGGAGAAGCACAATGAGTGACGATTCGTACAGCTGAACTTATTTTTAACTGAGGCTTGTTTGGGATTGAAGCATAATTATTGTTGTTGGTTGATTAACTGAATTGGACAACCTGTGACAGATAAGCCATGAACCACAATAGAATTCTTGTTTAGACTTCAAGCAATTAAAAAAGTTCCTTAACGAGGGAAAGGATAAGGAAAATTGACATTCATGCTTAGATAAAAATTTACTAGGCACTAAGGAGCTTAGAGATTTGCTAGAGAAAGAGGCAGTGCTTGATGTACTTGGCGTTTGAAGAGTTTCTGGAAATGAATCTTGGGAGAAGTTTTATGGAAATGTTTGTTGGGAAGATAGATTTCTGGAAAACAAATTTTGTTCGGATGATTGTTATTTCAAAAATATTTTTGAAAAACTATGTTTATTGAAGAGAAGAAAAAATATGTGTTTAAAGGAGTTTGATGAGAAAACTTACAACCTCAAAATATTTGGAATAGAGTTGAGTTACAATGATTATTGGCATCCCTTACTTGCTTACTGCAGGCAGCAGATGTTTGTTTTGTATATTTGGCAGAAGCCTAATACATTTTCAAGCTCCCAATAATGTAGAGATGGATGTCAAAGGTTGTGCTTGAGAGGGGAATGCTTAAGATTTTGCCTTCCATATTGAACAGAGACTTACACAGACTAATTTTTTTCACTCTTTCGGCCAAAATTGAATGTTTCTTTTGATTAACTGTACTTACCACCTCATAGACATGACCTTGCTCGATTAAAACCTATACTTAGATGTAAGCATATCATACCCATAGGAAATGAATCTCTTGCCAACGGTGAAAAAATCATGATCCTTGCTAGATATCATTTCCGACTAAATCTACCAAAGCTTCTACGTAATTGAGATGAGAGAGCAGATTGTTCAAGCAAGCTAATCAATTACCCTTTCTAGGGTAGGGTACGGTACGATATCATCTCTCTTTTGCTTCCTCACTCCTTGAAGAAGACCAAACTCAAGGTTGAAAACAGGAATGTGGTCAGCTGCAGGACCCTCAGGATTCCTGATGAAGTCGATCAAAGAGGATGTCCTCCGCTTGGGTGCCTATCGAATCAGTTATGCCTCTGGTGAGATGAATGATGAGTTCATACGTGTGGTATAACTATCCAAGAAGACACTCTAAACTAGAAGGATAAGAAAACCCACCCGGTTGGTATCTGCGATTTAATTCGTTGTTTCGTTGGCCAGCTGAGAAAAAGGAAAATTATATTTGGAGGATGTTCTCCAATCAATGCCTCCAGGCCTCAGAAGCTACTTCACGCCCAACAACTCCTTCAGTTGCACTGTATGTAGAACCTAGCAGACAACTAAGCATCAGTAACAACAAGAAGTACATGCCATAACAAAGAAATCTATAAGGAGATGTGAGTTACTCTTTTTAGTTCATAAGGCTTTTTTTAAGGCAGCGAGGAGTAGTTTACTCGGACAAATTGAGTGAGGATACCTTCTTAAATAGAAACACTTGGTCCAGTATAATACTCTCTCCGTTTGTAATTAGTTGTCGTTCTTACTTATAATTAGTTGTCGTTCTTACTAAAAATAGATGTTCCTTAATACTTGTCATTTCGCAAAACCTAGACATAATTAGTTGTTTGTTTTCATTTTTACCCTTAGTAATAAATATGGAGAGATATTAATATAGTGCAAAAAAGAGAAGTATTAAATAAAGATGAGTAATAAATAAGGGTAATTTAGTCAAACTAACTTCTAGTTATTGCTTTTCTTAAGGGGTGTGCAACTTAAAAAGGTGATAAGTAAATAGGAATGGAGGGAGTATGTCACATTGACTACTACTCCCTCCGTTTAAAAAAGAATAACATGTTTTGACTTGACACAAAGTTTAAGAAAATAAAGAAGACTTTTAAATTTTATGGTCTTAAATTAAAGTTATGTCAAATATACCAAAATGTCCTTTAATCTTGTAGTCTTAAACATGTCACGTGAAAAGTTGGAATTAAAGTGTTGTCAAAAAGAAAAGGATCATTCTTTTTGAAACGGACAAAAAAAGAAATTACGTTATTTTTTTTTTTGAAACGGAGGGAGTATTACTTTTACAAGAGAGGGAGTTAACATAATACTATGTTATAACTTGGTCAGACCAAAAAATATAGTTGTCTCCATTCAAAGCTACTAATGGACACCGAAAGACCTAGTTACAACAAGCACAGAGGCAACGTTCTTTTTTCCTTGTATCAAAACTAAAGATAACTCTTGATCATGTTCACTTAAGATCAATTCGGAAGGTTAAAATTGATAAACCTCGATGTACAATTATTCAATTCCATTTATTATCCTCCGTCCTTTATCAATATACACTGAAGCTGTCCTAACCACTTAAAAGGGTATTTGAATTGACTTATTTTTAGGTATTTTTTGCTTTTAAACACTTTTTTATTTTTGAAGATGTTTGTCAAAGACTGTTGAGATTCATCTCCATCTGATCTTCATGTCCCTAGGCTTTCTATCGGTGAAATTGAGAAATAAGAATTGGGGAAATGACCTGCTTTGGTATACTGAATTAGGTATGATTTGATACCGGGTCTTGGGCCTCAATCAAGTGACTATAGAGGCCCAAGTTACATAAGTGACAATAGGAGGCCCAAATCGCCCAAACCCCGGCTTGTGTTACTTGTATATTCTGCTTCTTCATGTATGTATATTTTAAATATTTTTTCTAGTATCATAGAATTTTTTTTTCCTTTTTTTAGGTTATGTAATATTTCCTTTCCTTTATTTTGTTTTGTAATTAGTACAGGTTTGATTTTTTCCTAGTTTAGTTGGCTAGACCAAGGGTATAATAGGGGTCTTGTCTATAGAATGATTATCAAGTAATACAGAAAGAAAATTTCACACATTGCCTTATTTATTTTTACATGGTATCAGAGAGGTGCTGATTTTCTTTTCTTTCGATCTGTTTTTTTTTTTCAAAACTAATTTACTGCTTTCTCATAATCTTTTAGTATGTGTAATACTGAAGATAATAAAGTTAACACTATTGAAAAGAGTGATGCAATTCCTACAACTAATATAGTGGATTCATCACATGCTTTCTACATTCACCCTTCTGATTATCCTGGCATGAACCTTGTCTCCACTACATTTGATGGTAGGAGCTATGGTGGATGGAGAAGGGGTGTTATTATTGCTCTTTCAGCTAAAAACAAACTAGGATTCATTGATGGATCTCTAACTTTTTCTGCTGATAAAATCCTTTAAAAGACCTGGACAAGGTGTAATGATATGATCTTGTCCTGGTTGCTCAACTCTCTCTCCAAAGAGATTGCTGAATCTGTTCTCTATTTTAAAAGTGTCAAAGTTCTGTGGTTTGACCTAGAGAATAGATTTGGTCAGGCAAATGGTGCAAAATTATTTCAACTTCAAAAGAATTTAAGTGTTGTAGTTTAAGGAAACACTAGTATTTTTGCTTATTTTACAAAGATGAAGAATTTATGGGATGAGCTAGATGCACTAAACACCTTTTCAGCTTGTAATTGTGAGTGTGTGTGTGTGTGGAGCAAAAGAGAAAGATGTTAAGGCTCACCAAGATGAGAGACTACTTCTGTTTTTAGTGGGTTTAAATGATATTTTCATAGGTGTTAGGAGCAATGTTTTATTATCTTCTCCTCTTTCCACTATCGGTCAGGCTTATTCCCTTGTTATTCAAGATGAAAAACAAAGAAAAATTCATACTACTCCTGCTTATTCAGTAGAATCATCCTCTTTTTTGTTAGTAATGGTGGAGAAAAGAGGTTCAATGAATATAAAACTCAAGCTGGAAATCCTGTTAAGAAAAATTCTCTGGTGTGTAATTATTGCAAGAAAATAGAACATGGCATTGATCACTATTATAAGAACCATGATTCCCCTTCTGATTTTAAATTTACTAGATCTAAAAAATATCAAAAGGAACCTGTTGCTGGTAATGTGTTCAACACAGGGAAAGGATCTCATTATAGTACAAAGAATGTCACAGATTCTTTAAGCCAAGAAAATATTGCACAGCTCTTGCAACTTTTGCAGAAGATGAATAAGAAGAATGGAGATACTGTAGATGCAGCAACAAGCTTGACATGTTCTAGTATGACTAAGTTCTTTAATTCTTATGCTTGTTTGTTTAAAATTGACAGTGATTCTTGAATATTAGATAGTGGAGCATTTGAGCATATGACTTTTGATAGAATTTTAAAAAAAAATTTGAATGTTCTTCCTAAACCTTTATTGGTTACTCTTCCTAACTCTCACAAAGTTAAGATTACTCATTCAGGATCCGTTCCTCTCTTGCATAATCTGACTCTACAAAATATTTTATATATTCCATCTTTTAGATTCAATCTAATATCTATTCATAAGTTGTGTAAGCAACTTCAGAAATTTGTTCTTTTCACCCTTAATATTTGTTTCATGTTGCAGGGCCCTTCACTGAAGAGCCCTCAGGTTCTTGGTAAAGAGGAAGAAGGTCTATATATTCTTAAGTCAAGTCATCCAGAAGTTTCTACAAAGAGCCTACCTAGTTTCAGTTCTCATAGTCTTTTTCTTTCCAGTATTTTAGGAGATAAATTTGCTTCTTGTTCAAGTTATTTTGATTTCAATGTAAAAGAAAAATCATGGCACCACAGATTGGGGCATATATCAAAAATTAATATGAAGAAAGTTTTTTCAGATTCTGCATCTTGTTCCAATTCTTCTTCTCCTTGTGTTATTTGTCCCATGGCAAGACAATCAAAATTATCTTTTTCTTCTAGTGCTATTTCTACTAAAGCTGTTTTTGATCTAATATATGTGGACACTTGGGGTCCTTATAAATCTACTACACATGATGATTTTAAATATTTTCTTACAATTGTTGATGATTTTAGTAGAGCTACTTGGATAAATCTTTTGAGTACTAAATCTAATGCTTTTTCCATCCTTCAATCTTTTCTTTCTAGGGTAGAGAGACAATTCAATTCTAAAATTAAAATTATAAGAACATATAATGCTTTTGAATTAGAAAATGGAAAAGTACAATCTGATTTTTTTCTTCCCAAAGGAATTATTCATCAAACATCTTGTGTTTATACACCACAACAAAATGAAGTAGTGGATGTTGAATCCCATTTTAGCTCGTCTTGTTTCTTAAATTATTTTGCTATGCTTCTTAGTCCTAAATAATTTTCTAAAAATAAATTCGAATTTTAATTTCTATAAGTTTTGAAAGAAAGAAAAAGAGAGGGGTTATCTTCCCCTACCATGTTTTTAAATATTTTAATATACTTAGTTATTAAAATCACACAAAAAATATGTTGATACTCGCATTCACATTTTCTTCTAATTATCTTTTCATACTATATATTATATATATATGTATTACAAAATTATTAAAGTTATATATGTATATTAAATTATTTATATAATTTATGTAACACCCAGTATATTTCGGAACGCATGCGACTACCTAAATATTGATGGAATTATTTAAACTTGCTATAGTTGGTGCAAGACTCATGAATGTTATTGGACAAAAATTAATCTTGTGATTATGGACTCAAATTAAGGCCCAAATTCAACAAGAAAGACATGACCCAAAAAGGAAATTTTGACCCATTCATCTTGACCAAGTAAACATATTAATTATTTGACCAAGTGTTTGGCTAAGAAGGACATTAAGGGACTATATAAAGTGGAAAATCAAATTTTTATTGAACAAAACACACATGCCATTTCTAGAGTTTTCCACAAAATTCTCTCTACTCCCAAACCCTAAGGCAACTATCTCTTTGGACAAGATCACTCGTTTGCAAGCATTGGTAAGTGTTTACTCTTATAGTTTAATATATTATATGCATAAGAGGTTGTGTAAATCATGTTGGTTATGTTTAATAAGTGTTGAGCAGTCCACTATTTGTAAAACAGTCTACTTTTGCTTAATCGGTAAAAGATTTGCCTTCTATGTGGTTTAAACTTGAAAGGGGACTTAAGGTCTTGAAGGAATTGAATTAGATGGACTAAATTTCAGCATTTTTAAGTGTGGTGATGTCCCTAATTCGTTCCCCTTGTGTATGGATTGATGGAAATGTTTATACGTGTTTGTATATGGAACGTTTGGCGTAGTGAAAGGAGAATACTTTCTTGTTATGTTAAAGTGAAATCTGAACCTGTGTGGACTGTTTTGGTATATTGTTGTGGAAGGTATTTATGTGACTTGATGGAATAATTATGTGGAGTTGTATTGAGGCGAAAATGTAAAGTAGAAACTTGGTGTAAAATTCTATCGGTTTGAGATGTCTACGTTGAGTTGTGGACTGTTTTGGTGGTGTGTGGACTGTTTTGGTGGTGTTGTTTTGCTGAAGGAGTAAGTTATAGTGTAATGTGGTGGAATAATGTTATTTGGTAGTATAATGAAGGGGGGGGGGAGTGATGCACCATGTGTTTTGGAGGTTGGACGGTTTTTACTTTCCGTTAAGCACCTACTTCCGTTAATGGTTGACGTGAGCTTCGTGATGTACTTGTGTTGTAAAGTAAAACGTAAGGAAGGAGATGGATTATTGTATTCACATATAGGACTATATATTCATATTGGGAAGATAAGGTATGTAAGGTTACTTTTTCCGTATCCTTCTGCAGCACATAGTGTTCACTTTGTCATTGTACTTGTTCCATTCCGAAATGATCTAAGGTATCCCATTTCCGGTTATTAATTATTGTTACTCACATGTTCCTTATTCATTGATCAATTGTGATTCACATGACTCATGTTCATTGGCTAATATTTCTAAGTTCCAAAAATGTTAGGTTCCAAAGTTCCAATAATATTACGTTCTAAAGTTCCAATAACGTTACAACATATAATGTATCACTTTTATAGCTAAATAATGAAGTAATACTGAATTAGTTGTATCCATGGGGTGGAAGGAACACCCGCATGATGTATCCATGGGGTGGAAGTGTAACACCCCGTACCTTCCCAACCTAATGTGACGACGATGAACAATGGTTACTTAGGTGTCAAGAAGCCATAAGTATGTAGTTGGTAATGTTAATAATAAGGAACATGAAATTTGGCTTCATACATGTGATTAGCCCTTCACAAAACTGGCGCAGTTGTGGGGTGCAAAATAAGGCTAAGAGGACCTCTAAACAAATTATATTAAGGGTAAGAAGTAAGTTAACGAATAGGACTTGAAGTATCTAACTGAACCCGCGAAGAAAAGTCGAAAAATGAAATTTTTGGAAAATTTTAAGGTGGGGCGTGTTTGGGACCGTGCCAGGACGCTCTGGGCTAAAATTTTTAGTCCACAGGCAGTAAGGTAGCGCGCCCAAGGGCGTGCCGGGCTGCTTGTGTGCACCTTTCAAAAGTTGGAAATTTTCTTAAGTCCCAAGGGTGCCCGGGGACGTATTGAGCCGATTTTTACCCCGTTTCTTCTACAACCATGAGAATATACATGAAATGAATGAAATATTATATTGGCATGATAAAATTACTCGAGAACGAATTTGGCGTCAAAATGACGATTTTACCCTTATGGTCAAAATAAGCCATACGTGGCTAGAATTGCTTGTTTTGGGAGTTGAGGCTACAAGTATGCATTGCGTGAGTGGAAATATTGTTGTAACACGTATGAGATGATTTAAAAACGAGAAATTATTGATTTTATTGGGTTAAGTGCATTGGGCTCAAGATGGGCCCAAATTGTGCAAGAAAGCATGGGCCAAGAATGGGTCAAATGACCCATTCTTCCATTAACTAATGCAACACATTGCATTAAATGCCAAGAGTGGATAAGTATGAAAGTAAGGTCCTATATAAAGGGGCAAAGTGCTGATTTTATTCAAGAGAATACACATGCTCTTTCTATCATTTTCTAGAAAATTCTCAAGAAAGCCTCTTTGGCTCCCAAAACCCTAAGGCACTTCTTGGAGCAAGATCACCATTTTCCAAGCTTGAGTAAGTACTTATTCTTGTACTTTAACATATTATAATCATGGGAGAATATGTATATCATGTTGGTTATGGTTGAAAAGGTTGGACATGACACTTTTGTTTTGTGAAAGAGATGTGTTATCCATGAGACTGTAGCTTGAATTATGACTTGTGCCTTTGATGAAAAATCATGGTATGGATAAAATATGAGCATGTATGGTGTTATTTTTTTGTTAAACATGTTATTTTTCTACAAGTCTAAATTATGGGATTTCGGCCGATTTGTTGTTGTGAGGTGTATTATAGTCATTGGATGGAATAATTGTGATGTGGTGGTGATGGAGAAGTGTAAAATATGAGCTTGGGGTGACATGCTATTGGTTATCATGTGTTGGTAAATGTATGGAATATTGTGGGATTATTGGTATGATGATTTCATAAATGGTATTGTCAAGGGGGAATGACATGTTAAAGTTAAACATGTGACTTATTGTTATTGTATGCCATTATAAGGTAATTGGTGGTTAATGTTGGTTTCGTTATGCACTTATGTTGTAGAGCGAAACACAAGGACGGAGCGGGATTATTGTATGCACACTTAAGATTGTAGAATTGTATTGAGAATACAAGGTATGTAAGGTTACTCTTTCCGTATTCTTCTACAACATATTGTTCCTATTGACATTGGGCTTGTTTCCAATTCCGAGAGGTTTGAAGTATCTCAATTTAGGGTGACGTATATTATTCATATGTGCTTTACTCTTAGATGAATGATGATTCCCTTATCTTTTATTCATTGACTGAAGTTCCAAAGAGGCCATAACGTTGTAGATTCTAAGAGAACTATCTCAACGAGAGTAATGAGGTAAAGAGAGCTTGTTTAGTTTGAATAGTATTATTCCAATCATGTCTTGTTCCAAAGTCCTATAGTATGATGATTATCCTTGTGCCTATTGTTTATAAGTAAGAGTACCAATCTCATAAGAGTAATAAGAGAGGTGATGTGCAAGTTAGTATAATTATTCCTCATAAGTGAAGATGTCAATCTCATGGGTTAAAGGAGTGAAGTGAAATGTGTATATAAGTGTGTGCTCTAGTGTCATGATCTCTAATGTGTCACTCTCATAACTATGTAAGGGGTATAGGACTGTAAAGAGCAAGGCGTATGGTTACTTTATGTTCCATTTAGTATGGATCACATTCTAAAGGCTATAAGTTCAATATGGAAAATCCTAATATTATGCTATGTTATTTATTATATCCCACCAAAGGTGGAAGCCCGGTATCATGCTTACTTATATAAGAGCTCATAAGAATAGGGAAGGAGGTGAAGTGCGAGCTAGAATATCTATGCCTCTCAAGTTAAGGTGTTAATCTCATGAGGTATAAGAGTGAAGTAAGGCATATTTGTGTGTTTCAAATAGTGTTATGATCCTCGATATAACAATCTCTCACAAGTTAATGAATCAATCTATCACAAGTAAGGGTACCAATCTTACAAGTGTAAAGATGTGAAGTAATGTATGTATGTGTTCCAAGTCACAAGATATCGCTAAGCAATGAAAGAAAGAATAACATGGGAAAGAAGTAAGGTATTAGTAATGAATAATCATGGGTGGTATCCCAGGGGTTCAAATACCTAGCATGGGTCGATCCCAATAACACGGGTGGTATCCCAGGGACGACAGAACATCCTAGCATGGGTCGATCCTGATACATCCCAGGGGCGATATAAAAGCCTAACATAGGTTAGCACGGTACATCCCAGGGGCGATAAGCCTAGCATGGGTTAATGACATCTCAAGGGCGATATAAAAGCCAAGCATGGGTTAGCATGGTACATCCTAGGGGAGATAAGCCTAGCATGGGTTAATGACATCCCAGGAGCGACACGAAAGCCTAGCATGGGTTCACATAACATCCCAGGGGTCAAAGTACCTAGCATGGGTTAATCTCATCCCAGGGGCGACAGAACAGCCTAGCATGGGTAGAACGATAATGATGAATGAGTATAAAGGCAAGAGAAGTAAAGAACGTAATGTACATGTTTTCCCCACATGCAGAAGAGATTTCATTCACAGTTACCATTTCTCTTATATTGATTCCGGTATTGTTGTTATTATGTATGAATGATTGGAGATGATAATAATGAAAGGAAGGTACATGGTTCCACATTTAGAGTTTCTCTTATACTTATTTCCATTGAAGTTCTTATGTACTGACGCAGTTTTCTTATGGCCTTACATACTCAGTACATTCTTCGTACTGACCCCTTTCGGGGACTTACCTTACATTACAGGTGCAGACATTTGTAGACCTCCATAGTAGTTTGAAGGTAGTTGCAGATCTTTGGTGAGCCCCAGTTGCTTCAGGACTTTCCGAGTCATAGATGTACAGTTGTTTTGATGTTGTCGATGTTGTATAAAAGCAGGGACTTGTCCCGACTTTTAGTTGGTCTTGTAAATGTATCTGTTAGAGGCTTTTGTAGACATATGTGGGTTATGAAGGTAAAAGAGAAATGTCAGTGTTGACTCGATGGCCCCAACGACCACGTTTTATTTATATCTATATATGGCATATGTTTCCATATTTATGTCTTCCACATAATTACATGAGATAGTATGATGTTCATACGAGGATATGCATATGTACATGAGCAAAGATTGGTTCTCTCGGGCCATATCGGCTTCGGGTGCCATCACGTCCCGATGGAATTCGGGGCGTGACAGGAAGGAACACCTGCATGATGTATCCATGGGGTGAAATGAACACCTGCACGATGTCTATTCCTAGTATCACGGGATGTATCCATGGGGTGAAAGGAACACCTGCATGATGTATCTCATGGGATGAAAGGGACATCTGCATGAATGACGATTCTGATTATTATGTTTTTCCCACTGATCAGTTGGTCCCGGGCATTATATAATTGATGATTGATGATGTAAAGTAAAGTAAAGTAAAGTAAAGAAGGCAATATACATAGTTCCACACATATACCTTACGGTGGTTTTATCTATATTGTTCACTCACTTGAACTTGATTCCATTAAAGTTCTTATATCTCATACAGTTACTTATAGCCTTATATACTCAGTACATTCTTCGTACTGACGTCCCTTGGGGGACTTACCTTACTTGCTGCAGGCACATGTGCTAGTAGACCTCCACAGTAGGCTGAGAATCATCTACGAATTATTGGTGAGCTCCAGTTGGTTCGGGACTTTCTGAGTCTTATATGTACATTTATTTTGGTACTGTAATGTTGTATAAAATGGGGACTTGTCCCGACTTTAGGGTGGTTATGCATATGTATCTGATAGAGGTTTTGTAGACATATGTGGTGAGATGAATAAAGGCATGTGTGTTCATTTTGGTTTGATAGCCCTAACGGCCAAGTTTCATATGTATATATATATTGCGTGTTTTCCATGACTTCCGCCATTGGTAATTTGTATCTAAATGGGATAGAGTGTTGCTTTTGTAGTAAGATGCATATGAATGTACAGGAATGTAGATTGGTTCTCTCGGGCCTTAACGGCTTCGGGTACAAGTCTGCCCCATTGGAATTTGAGGCATGACAAAAGTGGTATTAGAGCGGGTTGTCCTAGGGTGTCTACAAAGCCGTGTCTGAGTAGAGTCTTACTTATCGATGTGTTGTGCACCACATTTATAAGTAGGAGGCTACAGAACATTTAGGGGTTGTTTCTTTTCTTCATTTCCTAGATCGTGCAATAAAGCCAAAGTTATAGATGGAATCATTTTTGATCTCAAAAATTATTTTTCTTGTATTATAGAAAAATGCCGATGGCAAGAAGAGGAAGGGGGAAAAGTAAAAATATAGACAGAATTGTTGAAGAAGGAACCAGTAGACCACCACCCAATCAAGTTAATCAGGGTGATGTTGAGAATGAATGTGTATCGCGGGCTTCCTCCACTCCTTCTGTTCCAGAAGAGTCGAGTAGGAGAGAAGTATCTGCTGAAACACTTGTTAATGCTACTGAGCAGGATATAAGGAATGCGGTGCACCTGTTGACTCAGATAGTCGTTGCACAAAATCAAGGATAGGTTGGTCCTGCCTTTGCACAAAAGAGGGGTAATCAAAGGCAAAGAAAAATGGCACAAGAATCTGAAAGAGGGCTATCAAAGAGGGCTAGACCTATGGGACAGTTCATGGCGTCCCAAGGAAAATTTAGGTCTCGGGTACACTATTCATATTTTTACATAAGGTATATGTATTGATTGATCCGAGTTTTACCCTATCATATGTTACTCCCTTGATTGTTGAAAAAAATATAAATAAAAGGACATAGAATTATTAGTTAAATCATTTGGAGTATTACACCCATGGGTGAGTCTATTGTAGCTAAGAAAATCTATCGTAATTGCATAGGCACTATTTGTGGTCATAATATGTTGGCTGCTCTTGTTGAGTTGGGAAAATGATGGAGTTTGATATTATAACGGGTATGGATTGGTTGGCTTCTTGTTATGCCACAGGATGTTGAGTTGGGCAAATGATAGAGTTTGATATTATAACGGGTATGGATTGGTTGGTTTCTTGTTATGCCACAGGAAATGGCCGAGGTGAGAAGGTACATTCCTTTTTTCCTAGAAAGACCTTCCTTGAATGGAAGGGTAATGTTGGAGCACCGAGAGGTAAAGTTCTATATTATCTTAAGGCAAGGAAAATGATACTCTAAGGGGTACATATTCCACCTAGTAAGAGTGCAGGATACTGATGTGAAGCCACCAACTCTTCAATCGATTTTGGTGGTAAATGAAATTTTTGAGGTAGTTCCTGAAAATCTTCTAGGTTTACCTCTAGAACGGGAAGTAGTGTTGGTATTGAGGTAATGCCAGGTACTCAGTCTATCTCTATTCCTCAGTATAAAATGGTCCCAACAAAATTACGGGAGGTAACGGAGCAATTAAAAAATTTGCTGGAAAGGAATTTATAAGACCTAGTATGTCCCCTTGGGGTGCACCAGTGTTATTTGTACAGAAGAAAGATGGTACACTGAGAATGTATATTGATTGTCAGCAACTGGATGAAGTAATGGTTAAGAATAAATATTCCTTCCCCAGAATTGATGATTTATTTGACCAATTATAGGGTGCCAAAATATTTTTTTTTCAAAAGATTGACTTGAGATCGGGATATCACCAATTTAGGGTTAAAGAGCAAGATATACCCAAGACAACTTTTCGAACACGGTATGGTCACTATGAAATTCTAGTTACGTCATTTGGGCTAACCAATGCACCCGCAGTTTTTATGGATTTGATGAATATGGTGTTTAAGCCATTTCTAGACGTGTTCATGACCGTGTTCATAGATGATAGTTTAGTTTACTCAAGATCACAAAAGGACCACGCTAATCACTTACAACAAGTGTTGCAGATTCTTCGTGATCGTAAGTTATATGCAAAGTTCTCTAAGTGTGAATTTTGGTTAAAATCTATAGCATTCTTAGGTCACATGGTATCAGATGAAGGAATAAGGGTTGACACATAAAAGATAAAATTCGTGAAGAATTGGCTAAAACCTACGACGCCCACAAAGATTCGTAGTTTTCTTGGGTTGGCCGGCTATTACAGAAAGTTTGTTGGAGAGTTTTTCTTCCATTTCAGCACCCTTAACAATCTAACACATAAAACAACCACGTTTCAGTGGAATGATGCATGTGAGAAGAGTTTTCAAGAGCTGAAAGATAAATTGACTTCTACACCTATATTAGTACTTCCCGAAGGTACAGAAGGGTATGCAGTATATTGTGATGCTTTAGGAGTCGGCTTAGGATGTGTAATGATGTAACACAGTAATGTGATAGCTTACGCTTCAAGACAATTGCGTCCATATGAATAAAGAAATTATCCAACACATGATCTTGAGTTAGCAGTCGTGATAATTGCTTTAAAAATATGGCGCCACAATTTGTATGGGGTTCACATTGATGTATATACTGATCTTGAAAGTTTGCGGTATATTTTTAAGCAAAAAGGACCCACATGGAAGACAACAAAGGTGGCTGGAATTACTAAAAGATGATGATAGTGACATTTTATACCATCCGTGGAAAGTAAACGTGGTAGCCGATGCGTTAAGCCAAAAAGTGTTGGGAAGCATAGATGGTTAACTTGCGAAAGGGCAAGGTATTATTAAGGGTCTACATCAATTAGAAAGCTTGGGGGTTCGTCTCCTTGAAACTCCAGATGAAGGAATTATAGTGTAAAATGCAGCAGAGTCTTCATTTGTAGCTGAGGTGAGGAAAAAGCAATATGTAAATCCTATTTTATTTCAGTTGAAAAAGAATGTACAACAAAGTTCGACAAAGGTAATTGAGCTTACATACGGGGGGAGTACTTCAATGCCAAGGTAGATTTTGTGTACCGGATATATGAGCTAAGGAAATGAATTATGACAAAAGCACATCATTCATGATATTCTATTCATTTGGGAGCAACCAAAATGTACCATGGTTTGAAAGAGATGTATTGGTAAGTTACATGAAAAGAATGTTGCAGAATTTATAGCTTGATGTCCAAGCTGTCAATAAGTAAAAGTAGGGCATCAGAAACCTGGAGGTTATATGCAATGTATAAATCTACCTGTCTGGAAGTGGGACATGATTAACATGGATTTCATCACAGATTTGTCTCGTACACTGCGAAAAATTGATTTCCATATGGGTGATAGTTGACAGGCTTACCAAGTTAGCATACTTTTAGAAATCTTTTCAGAAAAGATTGGGCACCCAAGTGAATTTGAGTACGACTTTTCATTCTCAGACAGATGGATAAGCAGAACGTACTATCCAAACACTTGCAGATATGCTACGAGCTTACACATTAGACTTTAAAGGTAGTTAGGATGATCATCTACCTCTTATTGAATTTGCTTATAATAATAGTTATCATTCAAGTATCAAAATGGCATCTTTCGAAGATTTATATGGAAGAAAGTGTAAATCATCAATTGGATGGTTTAAAGCGAGTGGAACTGCCTTACTTGGATTTTGTTCATTAAGCTATGGAAAAGGTTGAGGTGATACAATAGTAGCTACAAGTTGACACAAGTCATATGCCGATGATAGAAGAAGGGGGCTAGAATTTGCCGAGGTGATTGGGTATTCCTGAAAGTGTCACCCATGAAAGGGGTGATGAAGTTTGAAAAAAAAAAAAAAAAAGTTGGCCCTATATAATGTGCCATATGAAATTATTCTAAGATTTGGTCAAGTCGCGTATAAATTGAAACTACCCCAAGAACTCTCCACAGTTCATCCAGTGTTCATGTTTCAATGCTTCGAAAGTGCATAGGAGATCCATCCCGTATTGCTTTCATTGAAGATATACAATTTATGGAGGATCTAGCCTATGGTTGGACAAGGAATAAAGAAGTGACTTCCGTAAAGATACCTTAGAGAAATCAGCAAGTAGAAGAGATCACATGGGAAGTTGAAGAAATGATGAAATCGAAGTACCCGTATTTGTTTCAAACAGAAGAAAAAGTGCAAGACGCTAAATTGGAACAATAACAAGTAAGTATCTATGAACATTATAAGTATGTAATAATATGAAGAATGTACTTAGACTTACACTTGTTTAGATCGGTTAATGTTACCAACATTCGAGGATGAATGTTCCTAAGGGGGGAAGGATGTAACACCCCATATATTTCGGAATGCATGCGACTACCTTAATATTGACGGAATTATTTAAACTTGCTATAGTTGGTACAAGACTCATGAATGTTATTGGACAAAAATTAATCTTGTGATTATGGGCTCAAATTAATGCCCAAATTCAACAAGAAAGACATGGCCCAAAAAGGTAATTTTGACCCATTCATCTTGACCAATAAACATATTAATTATTGGACCAAGTGTTTGGTTAAGAAGGACATTAAGGGACTATATAAAGTGGAAAATCATATTTTTATTGCAGAAAACACACATGCCATTTCTAGAGTTTTCCACAAAATTCTCTCTACTCCCAAACCCTAAGACAACTATCTCTTTGGACAAGATCACTCCTTTGCAAGCCTTGGTAAGTGTTTAATCTTATAGTTTAATATATTATATGCATAATAGGTTGTTTAAATCATGTTGGTTATGTTTAATAAGTGTTGATCAGCCCACTATTTGTAAAACAGTCTACTTTTGCTTAATCGGTAAAAGATTTGTCTTCTATGTGGTTTAAACTTGAAAGGGGACTTAAGGTCTTGAAGGAATTGAATTAGATGGACTAAATTTCAGCATTTTTAAGTGTGGTAATGTCCCTAATTATTTCCCCTTGTGTATGGCTTGATGGAAATGTTTATACGTGTTTGTATATGGAACTTTTGACGTAGTGAAAGGAGAATACTTTCTTGTTATGTTAAAGTGAAATCTGAAACTGTGTGGACTATTTTGGTATATTTTTGTGGAAGGTATTTATGTGAATTTATGGAATAATTATGTGGAGTTGTATTGAGGCGTACATGTAAAGTAGAAACTTGGTGTAAAATCCTATCGGTTTGTAATGTCTACATTGATTTGTGGACTGTTTTGGTGGTGTGTGGACTATTTTGGTTGTGTTGTTTTGCTGAAGCAGTAAGTTATAGTGTAATGTGGTGGAATAATGTTATTTGGTAGTATAATTAAGGGTGGGGGGGAATGATGCACCATGTGTTTTGGAGGTTGGACGGTTTTTACTTTCCGTTAAACACCTACTTACCATCTTGTGAACTTGTGATGTAGTTAATGGTTGACGTGAGCTTCGTAATGTACTTGTGCTATAGAGTAAAACGTAAGGAAGGAGCTGGATTATTGTATTCACATATAGGACTATATATTCATATTGGGAAGATAAGGTATGTAAGGTTACTTTTTCCGTATCCTTCTGCGGCACATAGTGTTCACATTGTCATTGTACTTGTTCCATTTAGAAATGATCTAAGGTATCCCATTTTCGGTTATTAATTATTGTTTCTCACATGTTCCTTATTCATTGATCAATTGTGATTCACATGACTCATGTTCACTGGCTAATATTTCTAAGTTCCAAAAATTTTATGTTCCAAAGTTCCAATAATGTTACGTTCTAAAGTTCCAATAACGTTACAACATATAATGTATCACTTTTATAGCTAAAGAATGAAGTAATGCTGAATTAGTTGTATCCATGGGGTGGAAGGAACACCCGCATGATGTATCCATGGGGTGGAAGGGACACCTGCATGATGTATCCATGGGGTGAAATGAACACCTGCATGATGTCTATTCCCAGTATCACGGAATGTATCCATGGGGTGAAAGGAACACCTGCATGATGTATCTCATGGGATGAAAGGGACATCCGCATGAATGACGATTCTGATTATTATGTTTTTCCCACTGATCAGTTGGTTCCGGGCATTATATGATTAATGATTGATGATGTTAAGTAAAGTAAAGTAAAGTAATAAAGGCAATATACATTGTTCCACACATATACCTTACGGTGGTTTTATCTATATTGTTCACTCACTTGAGCTTGATTCCATTAAAGTTCTTATATCTCATACAGTTACTTATAGCCTTACATACTCAGTACATTCTTCGTACTGACGTCCCTTGGGGGACTTACCTTACTTGCTGCAGGCACAGGTGCTAGTAGACCTCCACAGTGGGTTGCGAATCATCTAAGGATTATTGGTGAGCTCCAGTTGGTTCAGGGCTTTTTGAGTCTTATATGTACATTTGTTTTGGTAGTGTAATGTTGTATAAAGCGGGAAATTGTCCCGACTTTAGGGTGGTTATGCATATGTATCTGATAGAGGCTTTGTAGACATACGTGGTGAGATGAATAAAGGTATGTGTGTTCATTTTGGTTTGATGGCCCTAACGGCCAAGTTTCATATGTATATATATATTGCGTGTTTTCCATGACTTCCGCCATTGGTAATTTGTATTTAAATGGGATAGAGTGTTGCTCTTATAGTAAGATGCATATGAATGTACAGGAATGTAGATTGGTTCTCTCAGGCCTTAACGGCTTCGGGTGTCAGTCCGCCCCGTTGGAATTCGAGGCGTGACAATTTATATACGTGTATATATATATATATATATAAATTAATTACGACAAAAAGAAGCATCGTTAAAATTAATTTTAGTGGAAAAGAGAGTGTTTGGGCCAAGTATAATTCAATTCCAATTATATATTTTTCAAAACCAAATTTTATTCATCATTTTTTAGACAAAAGTGGCCCAATATTTCGCCCAAACCCGGTCCAATCCACCTTAATTAATCCACCTCATCAATCCACACCACCATATCCACCAATCATATGTCACTACGTCAGCAGCAAAATCAAGAGAACGCAATCCTTGTCAAAAGAAGCACAAATCCATCTTGACCGTTTAAATTATTTTGATCCAAGGGCCTTGTGTTTTTCAACTTATATATAATATATATATTTTTTCAACTTATATATAATATATATATTATTTAATTTTTTTAGATTAATTCTAAACCATCCGATCATTTGATCGAACGGTTCAGATCGTGGTCAACAATACAAGTATCCAACGTGTATTACTCCTTCCCAAAAATCAGATGCATGCGTTTTCCTCTCTCCAATACACCATTGTCCCATCGTTTTCAATATTTCCCAAAATCAACAACAAACCATCAACCCTTTTCTTCTCTCTTCTTCCTCCTCTTCTCCATCACCCCCAAAATCGAACCCTAGCTGCGCCATAGCAGCCATAGCTGCCATCTCTGAGCGAGATTCACCCTTTTCCCCCTCCCTTAAACCCGTGAATCCTTTAATGGCAGAGAATCAGGCCCCAAATCAGTGTAAATCTGCCATTAAAGCTCTTGAATTCGTCCAAAATGATAAGATAAGAACGAATCTTATTAGGATTTTGATTTCAAATTTCAAATCCCTCTACTTGCTCACACGTTTTTGCAAACTTTGGTTTCAAATCCGAACTTTCATTTCACCTATAAATATGGGTGTTTTCCATCCCCATAAAACACAAGTTGAATTTCAGAGAAACAAGTGGAAATTTGGGGGAAAATGAGTGAAGGCTGAAATTCGAGAAGACGAGTGAAAATTGGGAGAAAAAAGTTGAAAATTCAAAAAAAAGACAAGTTGGAAATTCAGAAAAATCACAAGTGGAAGATTTGAAAAAATAGGTGAACATTCAAGAAAAAAAAAGCATCAGTGAATCTGAAAATTACTAGCTTCTTTTCTGTTTTCGGTCTAAGTCCTCGAGGTTCGAGTTTAGTGGCCGAAATCCTTGATGGAAAGCTCTAGTTTCACTGCCTAACTGTCACGACCCAATTTCTCAGGTCATGATGGAACCTACTATAACCCATCAGTAGGTAAACCAATCCATAGTCTGGAATGACTAGTAACGGACTACCAAGAGAAATAAAGAAAACTATGGAATAAATATAATAAAAAGACTAATATAGTCCCAAAACCTGGTGGGGCCAGTACAAGAGCTTCTAATACAACATGAATACAAGTGAAATACAGAAAAAGTATAAATACAAGACGTCTCTGATACAACATAGAGAACAGTCTAACAATAAGAGGGAGAGTATGAATACTCCAAAACGCCAAGAGCTCACCCTGAATCTCTGATCTATAGCTGCTCCGCACGATATACACACTAACGGTGATAACTCGTACTATGATCTGCAGGCTGCAGAAGTGTAGTATAAGTACCAAACACGTGGTACTTAGTAGGCATCGGCCAACTGAGCTCCAGAAATAATGTAAGCATAAAATAACATGTAAGACATGAATGTAACTACAGGTAAATATCCAAGGAACTAGGCATAATAAGACTAGGGGAGAAATAAGGATAACTATTCTATCCTGACAATACTCAAGAACTAAAGTACAATACTGTATATCCCTGGCCAATACATGAATAAATAGAGAAAGAAATATATGTAGTAATATACAAGGCCAAAGGATACATATAGAATACGAATAGATCAAGGAAGAGAGGGATATATGGTAATAACGTACATATATATATATATATATATACATATAGGACTAACTCAGAGGTAAATGCCTGAGGGAGTCAACCTAACTTCTTGGGGTCCATAACCATGTAAGGGAGCTAACACTAGCATAATCAAGCCTCCAATCCAAAGGCGACTAATCATGAGGTAATCTAGCCATAATATAATTCACCGAAAAAGAGAAAGAAATCAGAAACATACCTCCAATCTCGGGTACCAGTCCATAACTAACCTGCCACGAACTAACCATAATAACCAATAATAAAGTATCCAGCTAGTCCGGGCAAAAAATTACCTAATCGAGCCCCATAAACCCAGAAGGTTCACTGAAGCACTCAACAAACAACAATCCTAACCTGTACCTATATGGACCCCCCATAAGACCGATAGATACAAGCAGCAAACAATCATACTGGTGATAGGCGATGCATATAAATGAATGAATGCAACAAATCCATAAATACCATATTCGATCCAAGTGCCATAAAGTACCAAGTACCATAACGTAACAAGTGTATACCCTCCAGCCCAGTAGCTCGCAAAGGCAGGACCTACGAAGATCATCCTTCTCTGGCACTGCGGCTACGGATGAAAGGGCCCATAGGAGATTTGGGATATCTGTATACACTACCTGGTCCCGAACCAGGACTTCGTATAACTATCATAATCAATCTACTTCGTCCAACATCGTATATATATATATATATATATGTAATAAGTGCATGGACTCGAATCGTGACTAAAAGAGTGTACATAGTGTAATAAGTGCACGGACTCGAACCGCGACTAAAGGAATGTACATAGTGTAATAAGTGCACGGACTCGAACAGTGACTAAAGAAGTGTAAGTCTATAAATCCATTGCCCGAGATCAAGTTTGGGATTAAATCATTATAATAATATAGAAAGGGTCGAAATCTCCGTCGATCGAAGTAAATAGTAGTGGTAAAAGAGTGGGTAAACCATGGACTGGAATCAATCACGGTCTAATTTCCAAAACATCACTTTGAATTCCAAAAGCTCACAAATCATCAAATAAGGTGGTATGATTTCCATTATAAAAGAATCCATTTTAAAAGTGAAAAGTGGGAATAAATCCCTTTTTGAAAAACAGTAGTAAAGTCAAAGTTTTGGTTGGAATCGTACCACTAAGTGAGCATGAATGCGCCTAACAGTATGCATGTCATCACCAGTATCCAAACAATACAACCATGAGCGTCTAAACGTCTATAAATCAGAATCATGACCTCTTTAAGGGTAAAATGCCCACCTGGAGTCCAACTGGTATCGTAACCACGACCTCGGACCCAATAATACATAATCAACATAACAAGCCTCATAAACTGGGAATCCATAGTAATCAAGGGAATAAAGCCACTACAAGGATCTAATCGGGGAAATACCTCCCAAATTACTAAGGCAAATGATAAATCTTATACTAAGGGATCCTTAATATTAAACTATGGTTAACATGCTTATAATCGAGGTAGTAGGATTCTATAGCCATAATGGGTATCCAATGCTAAGGTTCGGATAACATTTCTATTCCGAAATCCCTAAATAGACTAAGTCATGATATACTAGTCATAAGTCCATCCTATAATCCCTACCTAACATGCAATCTATACTATACACAATCTCATGGAGAAAAGTAGACCGAAACCTACCTCGATGCTGAATCGTAAATCTTGGATCGCCCACAATTTGCTCAACTTTGCTCCGCAATCTTGGAATAACGTCACGCTATCAAAACAATCATCTACATGTCAATATGAGTAAAATGAGACCCATATTGATATATCAAACGTCGGGTTGAAATTTGGGTCAAGAACGGGCCCGCGAGGCCTGCAAATGAAATCCAAAATTGAATCCGTCATGAGGTCCCTCGAAGGACAAGGAATGTGTGCTCAAAAGTTGAGCACAAATGGAGCATAAATCGGTTCAAATTCGCCCCTAAATTTTAGGAATCAAAGACCTAATTTCTAAGAATTTATAATGAAAAGAGACGGAATTTGATGGGAAAAATACCAAGGAGAATTGAGCTAGCTTACCTTAGCTTCAATGGAAGATTCCCCACACTTTCTCTCTCTTTAAGCTCTCAAAAATATTGGAAAAAGGTTGAGAAAATGAGAGAAAATAGGGTGAAGAAGGGGGATTTAACACCCCCCTAATTACCGCTAAAGCGGTCACTTGGCTGCTAAAGTGGTCACTTAGCCTCTAAAGCGTCTACTGACCGCTAAAGAGGCCAGTACCCAAGGCGACTGGCCGCTAAAGCGGCATCCCCATCTCTAAAGCGACATCTGCTTAAGCAGACAAGGGGCGCTAAAACGGCCCTCAACTAAATAGCCAAGGAAGCTAAACAGGCTTGATGTCTCTAAAGCGGCTTCCGCTTAAGTGGTCATTTGGCTGCTTAAGCGGCTGCACCAGAAATTTTGAGGCATCATATTTTCTAAGTACAAACGGACTCCGATAGGGTGCTTGGGATTCGTTCGGAACCACGTGCGCACAAACGAGCTATGCTACCATACCAAATTTGACATTTCGAATTCAATGGAACCATCAAAACTTTTATCTGAGATTGTTTTGATTAAAAGTGGGGCCCACACCTATAGTTCCATTTTTCATCCAATCTACCCGATAGCCCAAAATGAGTCCGAAAGCCTCGGACCTGAATTAAGGGTCTCCCTAGCCCAAAAGCAACGTTCCGGAGCTGATGGCACTTGCAGAATTTCCATCTGAGATCATCTACTAGGAGTTTTAGTCCAAGATCAATTCCTTACAACGAAAGCTCCAAAATAGGGAAATGAGCCTAAAATGCAAATGAACTGTCCGATAACCGAATCGACAGTTTCAGCAAGTCATAAATGACCCGTAGCCACTGCGGGCAGGTTCAAAACACTAAAAATGCATGAAAAATGAGAAAATAACCTGGAGGGTCATTACACTAACAAAAGGTGCGAATCCATTCTCTGTTTCACTCTCTTTTCCTTCATCTATTTGGTTTTTGGGAACATGTGATTTTATTTCAATTTCAAGCGCACGTCATTGTTGTTTTCCTTTAACTTTGTGGATAAAAGTGTATTTTGATTGTGGAAAAACTATTTCGCTTATGAATATATAAGTCCGTAACTATGTGAATACATGATTTCTCTTGATTTCAAGTTTGGTTGTGGTATCGTTATTTGTTTTCCATGAAATCAAGTCTAAAATATGGTTTCATTTTGATTCATTTCAATGTATGACCGTTTCGAGTTCGAGTTGTGTTAAACTCAAAAACTATTCCTTCGCTTTGACTATTTTGTTATATGGATCACGAGCTGTTTATTGGAATTTGGGTGATGCTTACACAACTGTCCTCATTATAATAATTATTTTAATCAAATAATAATAATTATTTCTTGAACATCCAACATAGTAGAACATGCTTAACAGCCTTTATTTCTATATATTGTCTTTGGTAATATG
The DNA here is from genome assembly GCA_031232105.1 of Capsicum rhomboideum. NCBI lineage: Eukaryota > Viridiplantae > Streptophyta > Magnoliopsida > Solanales > Solanaceae > Capsicum > Capsicum rhomboideum. The sequence goes on along the minus strand of CP124711.1, from coordinate 35,872,449 downwards.
TGATTGTTGTTTATTCACCACTTGCTCCGATTATGTTAATGAGTTTCGTTTTATTTTGAATTAGTCATCGTAGGGGATGCCATTGTCTTTAAACATGTAATAGCATGTGGATTAGAGTTAATAATTTGGTTTGAGAGGTTGTGCTTAAATGAAAGGTGTAGAACTACGTCAAATCTACTACATAAATTCATCCTTTGTTTCACTTTTATTTTCTTCCCTTTCTCTTGTTTTGGCCTAATTTTCGTGAATATGGGATAGATTTCGATTTTGAATTTGCTAGTGTCTAAGTTTCTTTAATGGTTAAATTTTGATTTGTCTTTGGATATAGTTACAGAAAGTATTGAACTTTAGAGATTATGTGATAATCTAGAAATAATAGTCAGTATGGTCACTTTAAGATTAGTAAAAAATGGGTTGAAAAAAAATCATCGTGTTGTCCTAGCTATTTGTCGTTTGGTTGATAAAAGTTATTGAATTGTTTTTAGCTAGTTTAAGAGTCATATGGTGTTATCTTAGTTCTAGTCGTAATATTTGTTACCACTGTTTAAGTATTTTGAGATAGATTTGTATGTGGATGCAGCGTAAACTCTCAATTTTCACTTGGGATAAATCTCTGCCAACTTGCCTTTATCAATATGTTTCATCATATTTTTGACTAATTTTAATCGGCTACGAATCCTTATCTTCTTTTGTTTTCATCTGAACTCGAGAGTCGGAGTTTCAATTAAAACTCTATTTCGACTCAATTTTCGGGTCTACAGCTATAGGATGATCGCAGAGCCTCAGAGTCTCGTAAATTAGAAGCTCGACTTCTCTAGGAGTCTAGTATCTCTTAGCCTTTTCTTTACTCATCATATTATGTTTTTTTTTTTAGAATGATAACTAATTCTTTCTTTTTCGTTATTGAACTTGTTTAAGATAACCTTATTTGTTTATTGCTTTATATTGCCTTATTATTTGTTGATTCTTTTAAAGTAGGTTAACATCCCCACCTCTTCGCAATTAACACATAATTAGTTAAGTGAATTTTTCTTAAATAAAAAGGGACTTTAGCAACCTTAATATTCGGCTAATTTTTTTAAAAACTAATCACTTGCCTTAAAATATTTTTTTAATAAGAATGAACGTCGTAACCATAATGTTTTCTTAAAAATAAAAATGAGAATTTAATATTAATTTGGTAGGAGAGTAAGTTGCTAAAATTCAAATTTTTCAAAAGAGTTTACCCATCAAGTTCGACTTATTTTGATAAATTAAATACCAACGTTTTCACTTTACTTCCATTCGTTTTCTCAACATTAATTTCAAATTCTCTAGACTAAAAAAAAACTCAAAAAACACAAGATACATATATATACACACTACCATATACAAGATATTTTTATCGCTATTTTTATTTATTTATTTTTCTTTAAAATAAAATTATTATTATTATTATTATTATTTACACTTTATTTCAACTCTATATTTATATATGCGTATTTTTACTATTACATTTATCTACTTTTAAACTATCACCTTTGAAGTTTTCATAAATAAATAAACACTAGCATGATTTCTTACGTTTTAAATATACGCAAGTCTATTTTGCTTAAGAGCTAATATGTTTTGATATTTTACTTTCCGATAAATACTTACATAAATTTATTCTCAAATCAAATGAATTTTCATATCATACTCTTAGAAATACATCTATTTATGTTTATAATAAATAATTTTTTTATATTTTTTTAAATTATTCTTTCTTCTACCTCGCAATGATTTCATTTATATACTTAACTTTACATGTCATTCGACTTTACATTCTTGTAAGATTATAAACCTTTAAATTTTCTAAATATACATATTATAACAAAATACTAATTTTAACTTTTTCTCTCCTCATTTTCATGTTTTTTGAAACATACATATATATTTTGCAGTAAACTATGCTATATTTTCTGTATATCGTAAGTATATGCTTATATATCTTATGTGTTTTCTTGATTTTAAATTTGATGAATTTCATGTAGTTATCACTTTTTCGCAAATAATAAAATAAATTATTTTTCAAATATTTTTTCTAAAACCTGAGTTTAAGGACTATCTTCGGATAGGCTCTGAGGGGTGTTTAACACCTTCCCCTCGAGTAATTAAAATCCTTACTCAGAATCTCAATCGTGTTAAAAGATCAAAAACAGAGTTTTACATTAAAAAAAATGATTTTCCTAATTTTTTCTAAAAATTTAGGTGGCGACTCTAAAAAAAAAATAAATTCAAAATCAGAGAGTCACAACGACCATCATATGTTGTGCACTATTTTGACCGGTTCGAAATAAGGCGCGACAGAATGACTACTTTGCTGGAAGAAAAAGACTTTACATTACACACATCCATATGTTCAGAACAACTTGTGGAAGATGACACGATATGTTTGAACTTGATTAAAAATTAATTTGCAAGGAAAATCTCAATAGGGACTGAAAATCTTATTTTTATATTGAGTTAAAGAAGGCAAAAATGAGCAAATTTTGAACATTAAATAGATTATTTAAAGTCACGTTTCAGCTTATTAAAATAAGAAATCTGTTCATTCACATTTTATTATTTTTGAAAAAAAACACAACCTAACAAATTAGTAGGAAATAACCTATCTTGTTAAAGATTTTTCAATTTAACTTATTCCCAAATGTTTACATGTATACCTAATATAGAAAGTCACTTGAGCTAATTTTATCAAATTTTCTTAGGTGACATTAAACTAAGAAATCAACCTCTAAAGGGGTGAGTAAATAAATAGTTGCGCTTCGTCATAATGAGCCTAGGCGAATCACAAGAGTTAAAAAAACAAAAAATCAAACAAATAGCTAATGACAATTTATAAGAGGAACTGTTAGCAAACAAAAATTAGTACAAATAAGAAAATAAAGCTAAAGAGGAGAAGGCTCTAGGTACTATCGACGCGAGCAAGGCTACTAGACACGAGCATATAGATGCAACTACTAGTCGCTCTCTGATTTGGATAGAGATGGAGTCTCGTCTCATAACTCCAAACGCGCTCCCGAGTGTACATGAGAATAAAAGAAAAATAAAGATTAGTATAATTAAAATTTGATACTTTAGTAATGTACATGAGTAATAAAGACAGTGCAGGAACCATAGTTGAACTTTTACAGAAGTGAATTCAAAGTCTACCAAAACAAAGATACGAAGAAAATAAGCTAAAAAAAAAAAATTCAAGTCAAAGGTTAAGCATGGTAACCTACTATCCAGAGAGTCTTCATGTTGGTTTCTTAATTAAGGAAACTTAATTGTTTGGTCTAGACAAAGAGCCAAAGTTCATACTAACAGAACTTCTAAAATATCAAGTAAGCTCAATCACTCCAAATAGCTTAATCACTTAACAAAATAAATACACAAGCAATATTTCTATAAGTCTAGAGGGATCAAAGTAGGTAGAAAACTAAGTTTGAAACTTAGCCAGGACTATTAACGTAATTAGAAATTAATTTATACTATGCCTAAACTCATCATTTCTTTCATCTCTATTACTTACTGAAAAGTGACCAACACAACTGCAAATTATATTTCTTTTTAATACGGAATGAACATTCAGAGAATTTAAACAAAAAAAACTAGAAATTAGAAACTAGATGGAACCATTTGATTTAAATTGATGAAGTTCTCTCTTCCTCAAAGAGAGAATTCTATCCTAAATCTCAACTTTTTTATAAAAAAATCACTTATTTATTCATGGTAGCTTACTATAAAAATATAATCAAGAAGTGGTACTAAGAGCTTTGAATTTCCATGAAGAAAAAAATTCAATAACAAGATACAAAAGCTACGTTGAACCTCTTTTAGACATACCTTGTTAAGACTATTCACACAACTAATTAAAGAAAAAGAAGTAGCTAAAGATTACATATGATCAAAATAAGAAAGAAAATACTTCAAAGATGCAATAATCTCACTTTGAAAAAAATAGAGACAGCCTTTAACAAATCAGATCTTTAAACAGGAAAAGATGCAATCATGTTTGTGAGTTAATATTCAAATTCCCAATCTTCCTCATGTTAGGTGTTTTATTCGCATATTCAGACAAACAAAAATTGCACAGTTCAATAGTTTTCACAAAAAAGTTGTCGCATCTCTATTTTCATAAGGCGCAACTTCGAAATTCAAAAAATCAATTAATAAATTATTTGAAAAATTTTGAGAGTCGCCACCTAATTTTAAAAAAATTAGAAAATCAATTAATTAAATTAAAGGAAAATAATCTGCGGAATCAATTAGATTCTACGTAAGGGTTCAGGTTATTCCAAAGGAAAGGTGTTAGACACCCTTCGAAATCCACAAAGGTGGGTCCCAGCTAAACTCATTTTTTCAATTGAGGAGGAGATAAAAAATTATTTGTACGTACAAGAAAAATAAAAACATGTACAAAATAAAGTAAAGAACGAATAATGAAGACGATTTAGTATTTGCCTATCATTAAACAAAATAATAATTACAATAAATAACTCAAAATGATTCTCAAATTTTGAATTCGAGTGTCTTCGTCGAAAAGAAGCTCCATGTATCTGTAAAATTTTTTGGTAAAAGTGTTAGTAATAAACGAATATAAATCAAAATAAATTAATGAAATAATAAACAAAAAAGTAAACCCCATCTTATATTCATGAGAGACCTTGGAATAGATGAAAATTTCTTTATCGGTCAAGTATATTAATATTTGAAATAAAATAGTTGAACTTAAAATAAAATCCGTCTTTTATAAAAAAAAAAACCTCAAAAATTCGACAATTTTTTTTTATCATTGATCAATTAATAAAAGTGAGATAAAAAGGTATCCATAATCAAAACAAATATAAAATTCATCAAAACAAATTTCTAAACAAATATCGATCACAAAATTAGCAAACGATTACATAAGATATCAACATTCCAAAATATTGAATAAAGATAGTATAAAATAAGACATACCCCACTGGAAAATATCATCATTAACAATTTTAGCAAACAAAGTAAGACACACAAATAACTAAGCTCCTATCAATCAAACTAACACGAAATTAATCAAAATTTTCAAGAACAGTAGCATAAAAATAAAAAGGTAATTAAACCAACCCACAACAAGTATGTCCATGGCAAAAAGGAGAAGATAAATGTCATCTGAGTTTAATTTCTAACAAATTTTAAACAATATCAGTAATGAAACAAAAATAAAAATTGGGAGAAGAATTGTACAGTGATTTAATAGGGGTTGCCGGAGAAAAATGTTTGTCGGCCAGATCTGGTTGTGACTTCGTTGCTGTTGTTGATTTTTGGATATTCCGGCGTGAGACCTTCAATGGAGCTCGCCGGCTGGTGGTGTTTGTGGTGGTGCTCCGATTTATTGTCACCAGAGATGACGATGACGAGGAAGTGATGAATTGGGCGGATCTGGATCGTCGGAGCTGTGCTCCGTTGCGGGAGTTGTTTGGGATCGTTTGGTTAACCGATTACGTGAGCTCGGAGCTCCGGTGTGAGATGACGATAATGAACAGTGGCTTGAGTGGTGTTCTTGTGGTTATGATGAGGAAAAGGAGATGAAGTGGAGCTGGTTCCTTTCACCGGAGCTTGCGGTGGTGGTTTGTGGGTTGGAGCTTTGGTGGGCTGGTGGAGAAATGGAGGGTTGTTTTCCGGTGTAGTTGTACTGGTGGTGGCTGGAGATGAGTTTGGAGCTAAAGCTCCGGTCTTTCGCCGGAAATTTGATGGAAAAAGAAAAGGAAAATGGAGGCAGTGAGGTTCACAATTGGGTGGTGTTCCGGATACTTACCGGAGATCAGATTTCGGTGAGGGTAGTCGCGGTTGATTTTGTCAAAAATAACAAAGAAAATAAAAATATCTTTTAGATTTTCATTTTTAGAAATTTTCATTACTATTAATTGTGAAGGGAGTGAATTAGTTTTATTAAGAAAATAAAATCACTGAAGAGAAAAATTATGTGCTTAATATCATGATTTTAAAAATTATGGGTTATTCAAAATTATGAGTCATTTAAAATAATGACTATTTGAACTTATTTAAAATTATAAATATTTAACTTACTTATGTAAAAATATTTTCTTCATCTTTTATGAAATAATGAATTGTGATAAAAAAAATAAATTAATAAATATATTTAATTCAAATAAGAATATGATTTGAATTTAAAATAAAATTAATGATTGAATAAAATTCAAATAATAATAAATAAAATTGATGATTGAATAAAATTCAAACAATATTTGTTTATAAAAATAATTGTGTAAAAATCAGTGATAGTCAATAATTAAAAATTATAATAAATTGATAAATATTCTAATATTTTTAAGAAAAAAAATAATTATCAATAACTTGTGTTAAATTAAACCAAAATATGTAAAAATAGAATTTTATGCTCTTTAACAAATAAAAATCACAAAAACATTTATTTTGAAAATGTTGGTTCAAAATTGGATGTCAACAATAGTCATGATCAAATTCAAAACAAATAATTCATGGGCTTGTTTTAAGTTCTCTTATTCATTTTACTTGGTCATGTTGAAGTAATTGACTTGGACAAACATATTACAAACAGTGAAGAAGTTTTAGCTATTCAAAGTTTTCAAAATGGATAATTGCAGCCTATTTAGCTCAATTGTAGAACCTAAAATAGTGCCATTATTTATGCTAGTTACTTAGGCCAAGTAGATACAAGTTGGTACAATATTTACCATACAAGAAGCTATTAAAACTAATTAAAATCTACCTTAACAGTGAGTTTTAAGCTTATTTAATCACATTTAAACTACTTCCATACTCAGGTTATGAGAGCAACTAGAATAGTGAATTCCAAACATACAAAAATATCTCAAACACATGGTTAATCACATTTCAACGCTTAAACTCGTATAAAGTTTTCATGCTAGGTTAGAAGTTAAAAGATCCTATTTAAGTGAGCGGCTAGCCTATGTAATGACCAACTCTCAATGCCATGTTCAGAAATTCAAGCACAACAGGTTACAAGTATCCTATTAGGGGCAACTTAGTACACTTACAGTTTTAAGTCTCTTAGAGCCTTTTTCATGTTGTGTTTAGGGCCTCTAATATCTTGTAAGCACCCAGATAGGCATGGAAAATAGTTAAAACCTGCTATGGTGATATGCGAGCATCTCAATCGACGTTACGATAGCCTTAACAGTCAACCAACCATACTTAAACCTCAAACTTTATAGGATTTATTTAAACTAAATCTCAAGTCGCAAACACTTCACGAGCACATAATCTAAGGTAAGTAAAACCAAACAACCATAAATTCTTTATGTTTCACATTTTGTACTCAAAATCAGTTGGCTAAAACGGCCAATGCCAAACTAAAAATTCAGAATCTATTGAAACGAAAATGAATGCAATAAAGTAAATGAGAAAGGCGTACTACCGAATGTTGTGCAGCAAATAGGAGTTTTTTTTCAAGGATTTCAGCTTCGAAAATCGGCTTTCAAACTCAACTCGGAACCAAGAAAAGATCACTAAGAAGCTTTGAATTTTCTGAATATAAAAGAAAAAGTACTTGCAAAAAATCACTTTCTTTTTAGATTTGAAAAAAAAATATAGCTCCCAACGTTTGGAAAAGTTACAAGAAAAGTCACAAAATTATTGGTCCTTTCTTTGGTTTTCAATCTGAGTTTGAAGTTTTCGGAGTTTGAGTTCTTCGCTGGAATCTTGACGAAAAGCCTCAGTTTTGCTGCCCCGCAAAAGAACATTGATTTGTATTGATTTGCCAGCTGGATAAATCACAATACAACCTCCGATCTATAGAAAAAATGACGAAAGAATCCAACAACGCCTCAATGATACCAATAGATAGTGCCGAGAGTTTCCAAAAGCTGCTAGATACTCAAAATGACAAACAAATGGCCAACATGGCACAGGAAATTGAGATCCTAAAGGAAGAACTTCGTCAAGTGCGGACTTGACTAAGCTTACGCCTGCTACCTTCCTTTCTCAATATCAATTTCCAAATGCTGAACTACCTCCAGTCACTTCCGCCAACTTAACAAACCCACCTAAGCAAGCACCACATATTCCCACTTATGCTCAAGCTCTACTTGTTCCTCCACCTGTTGCCAGGGCTGCACCTAATCTTTCATTGCCTACTCAGAACTTCACCATTCTCGTTCACCCAATAATGCAGCACATACCTGAGGCACACGTCACTTGTGAGATACCTGTGCAACCAGTATATGCTACTAAAACTCCTACTTTCGTAATATCTACGGCTATCAAAGTCCCATATGAGATCGATCAGTACATGGAACTAGAGAAGGGCATTCGGTTGAATGGAGAAGAGTCGATAACAACTCAACTCAACAGTCTGAGAAGGATGTTAAAAAACATACAAGTCACCAAAGGAACCGAGACCCTGGATTATGATGACGTATGCATCCATTCGGACATCGACATGCCAGTCGGGTACAAACCACTTGTATTTGATGGAAAGGGTGACCCTCATGCACACCTTAGAGCTTTTTGCGACAAGCTGGTCAGCCTAGGAAGGAACGAGAAGTTGAGGATGAAGTTGTTCATTCGAAGTTTGTAGGGAGAAGCTTTGACTTGGTATACTCACCAAGACCCTCGTAAATGGCATGATTGGCAAGAGATAGCCGAAGATTTCATGAGTTGCTTCAGGTTTAATATTGATATCACTCCAGATAGATTCTCATTGACCAACATACAGAAGAAGCCATCTGAGTCATTTCTGAAATATGCATGGCGATGGAGGACTGAGGCTGCTAGGATCCAACCCATGAGAGTGAACTCTCCAAGTACTTTATCCGAGCATAAGAAAGTTTTTACTTTGACAAGATAATGTCAATGATGGGACAGAAGCTTGCAGAGTTGGTTAATATGGGAGATTTCATAGAGGAAAGCATCAAGTCAAGAAATATTCAGTCTATGGTTGAATTGCAAGCCGAAAGTAAAGCCATACAGTCAGGTTCTATCAGTGGTAACTATTGTGTCGTGAATTTATGGCACTTGAGATGCTTAAAACGGTGAATAACTGCAAGTACAAGGGTATTTTTTTATGGATATGATGGGTTTTCTAGTGTTTGCAGGATAAATAGGCTTGGAGAAGAAAAGTACTAAAAATGGGACTTGAAGACGATCAGTCGAATGAAGGCACAATCGTGGGATCTAACTACGATCATATCAAGATGGTCGTGGCATAAAAAAGAGAAGAGGTTCTCAAAAGTAGATCAGATGAGAGCTCCCACGACCGTGTAATGATCGCATGATTGTACCATATGGTCATGGGAGGAAAGCTGGAAAATAAGATTGCAGATGTTAAGTATGAGGACAACAGACGAGAGTCCTCATGATTGTGCTTTGAAGTCACGATAGTACCATGATATCAAGGGGAGGGACTCCAGATTTACAAGTTACAGGATTCTAAGTTAAGATCGTTCAGACGACCACCAAAGGATGATCGTGGGTTCTAACCAAGATCGTACCTTCCTCTCGTCCAAGGCGGCCGACCCAGATTTCCTGTTTGTAACTGGATAGGTTCTATTTTTTCTATAAATACTCCTATAGGGATTTTTGTATTAGTTTACACTCATTCATATTTTACAATATTATATTGTGGGATTCTAAGGCATATTCTTAAAATTTTAAGAACATCATTTCTAGGGTTTTAATTCAAGTTGAAATTTTAGGGTTTCATTCTTATTGTAAGTTCATAATCATGTTTTCATCTATGAATTCTTCTTATGTTCTTGCAATTATGAGTAGCTAAATACCTCAACTAGGATTGTGGGAACCATGAGGAATTAACGAAATAGGCTAAGTACGAAGCAATTCTAGACCGATGTGCTCGCATGTATTGGTATTTTCTTCATTATGATTGCCTGTATAACGGTTGCATACGTTAGGAACTTGTTTGTACTCTAGACTTGCTCGAGAGAGAAGTAGAGATTAGAAAAATGAAATAACAACAGTGATTTGAAGCTATCAAACTTCATCTGATAACTCGAGCCATAACAGGGAGAGTTAATCTGGGATCAAGAACAAAGGTTAGAAATGCGACACTCGGATACCGAGAGGAGAAGGGTGAGATTCTTATAACTAAGGTCGAGAGATATTTAGATGAACCTATCTTGTTAGATTTTGCATGAAATGCATCGGGATAGTTTGCTAGCACGAGCAACCTGTGTAGTTATGAAATCATGGGGATCACAATCCTAGTGTTTTTCACATGTTGATTACAAATGCAACAACCAACAACTGTTACTATTGTTCTTTTGGTTCACAAAACCCCCTCTTTTACTTATTTGCCAGTTGCATAGATAAACACTTGATAGAATTTTGACCTATTCCCCGTGGGATCGACCCCAACCTTGTTGGATTCTATATTTGATTCAGTGACCTCTTTATACTTTTCTGGAGGTATAATTTGGTTGACATCAAATTTTGACACCGTTGTCAGGGAGTACGGTTACGAAGTTGATTGATTGTGTTTATTGGGTTGTTTGTTTTGTTTACTGATTTTTCTTTTCTACTATTTCTAGGGCACACGCCCGTGTATGCCCAGTACTCAGAGTCAAGGCAATTCCCTGATTCTACTTGATACGAAATAGAAAGAACTCTCAGAAATAATTGAAGAACAGTTAACGACGGAGTTCATGATCCAGCAACCTTGCTCGAAGGTGCTTATGGTGGTGGTGAACTTCATGACCAGCGAACATTTCATCCGGTTGGCCATGAAACTACAGAGCAAACCACTGCACGATTAATGGCTGAAGAGAATACCAGACAAGAGGTTTTCATATAGGCAGCTAGTGTCACGCTTCAAATCCCATTGGGGCAGATTGATACCCGAAGCCGTTAAGGCCCGACAGAACCAACCTATGATCGTGTACATTCATATGCATGTCACTAAGTGAGCAACATTCTGTCACATATAGATACAAGATATCAATGCCTAAAGTCATGGAAAGACATTCAAATAGATATGAGACTTGGCCGTTAGGGCCACCACGTCAAAAGGGTAAGACATTCCTTCGTTTGACTTACAACGTCTACAAAGCCTCTAACAGATACATAACCATGCCTAAAGTCGGGACAAGTCTCCGCTTTATACAACTGTTACACAGTACCAAAACAAGTGTATACAAGTGACTCGAAAAGCCCCAAACCAATATGGAGCTCACCAATAGTCTACAGATGACCTGTGTCCTACTGTGAAGGTCTATTAGCTCTTGTGCCTGTAGCAAGGAAGGTAGGGCCCCCAAGGTACGTCAGTATGAAAGAATGTACTAAGTATGTAAGGCCATAAGTAACTGTATGAAACATAAGAACTTTAATGGAATCAAATACAAGTGAATGGACAATATTGATAGACCACTGTACTGTATATGTGGAACCATGAACATTGCCTTCATTACTTTCCTTTTACGTTCATATTAATATCAACATCTATCATACAATGCTCGGGACCAACTGATCAGTGTTAAATAACATTGGGATTGGCTCGAGCTAGGCTTACTCCCCCAGAGTTGCCACCCATAAATCAATAAATCAGGTTCAGCTCGAGCTAGGTTTTCACCCCCAGAGCTGCCCCTGTATCCAATAAATCAGGTTTGGCTCGAGCTAGGCTTTCGCCCCCAGAGCTGCCCCCTGTACTCAACAAAATATACCTTACTTCATTTCTTTACTTTTTGTGAGATTGTTACATTGGTGGTCATAACATTATTGGAGCTGTGGAATAATAGTCAAAAAATAAGAGACACCTGAATAACAATTGCTAACAACCTGAAATGAGACATTTTAAAACATTTCAGAGTGGAAACAAGTTCTGTAACGATGTGAACAATAGGTGCTGCCAAAGGATACGGAAAGAGTAACCTTACATACCTTATCTTTCCAACAAGTGACTACAACAGTTCAACTCTTCCTTAAAGCGTTATTCTACAATATGAATACATAATGGAGCTTACATTAAAAGTCAACTACATTACAAGTTCATAGGGTGATAATAAACTACTCGACTGCTATATAACTTCATTCCACCCTCCTACAATATAATTTACTGCCTTACCATACCAACAACACTAAACCAGTCCATACATCAACCTAGATATCACAAATCGATAGGACTTCACACCAAGTTTATACTTTACATTTCCTCCTCAACACATCGTCACATTTACTCCATCAAGCCACTTAAATACCTTTCACAATAACACATAAAACAAACAATCCACAATTGGAACAATCCAAAATGCCTCCGAACTACCCCTTTAGAGCTCTCCAAAGGGTACTATGAGTTGGTGAATGCATCTAAGATGGGTAGAGGGGACTTGGAGGGTCAAAGATTAACAAAAACAAGCTAAAAGAGGTTCTGGAAGGACCTGCGGAGCAACCTGCACCTGCAGGTGATGAGGTGCCGCCACAGGTGCCCTCTTGGCCCTGTCCAGAGCCTCCTACGAAGTGACCTGCGCGGGTAGGTTGCTCATCCGCAAGGGTGGATGCCCGAATTGGCTGCAATGGGTCACTTTTGGGTCCATCTTTGTAATAAATGGCCCATGGCCATAAGTGAGCTTCTTTTTTCATATTTTAGGTTTACTTTGATGCTAATGAATAATTATGGTTTCAAAATGCACATGAACATCACAAAACTATATTCTCCTTTCACTACACCACAGGTTCCATGCACACTTTCATAACAACATTTCCACAAGTCATACACAAGGAGCAAACAAGTTAGGGACATAACCACATCCTAACATGTTGAAATTTTATCCACCTAATTCACTTTCTTCAAGACCTTAAGTCCCCTTTCAAGTTTAAACCACATAGAAGTCAAATCCTTTAGTAAAGAAGCAAAAGTGGACTGCTCAACACTTTTTAAACATAACCAACATGATCTACACAACCCCTCATGCATATAATATATTAAACCATAAGAGTAAACACTTACCAAGGTTTGCAAGGGGAAGATCTTGTCCAAAGGGGTGGTTGCTTAGGGTTTGAGGGAGGAGAAAATATCTCTTGGAAAAATCTGGAATTTTGCAAGTGTGTTATGGTGAATAAGAGCTGAATTTCAGCCTTATATAGTCCCTCCAAACCACCTCTCTTTATGTTCATCCTTAGCTAAACTTTTGGTCAAAGATGATGTGTTTACTTGGTCAAATTTTGAATGGATCATTTCTTTTTGGGCCATGTCTTATTTGCTTAATTTTTTTGGGCCTCAATTGAGCCCATTAGCATAATATTAATTCAGCCCAATAAAGTTAGTGGGTAATACACCAACTATCCCAAGTTTAAATAATTTCATAAATATTAAGGTAGTCAAATAAGTTCGGAAATGTATGTGATGTTACATCCTTCCCCCCTTAGGAATATTCGTCCTCGAATGTTAGTAACATTATCCAATTTAAGCAAGTTCACGTCTAAGTTCATTCTTTATATTATCACATACACATAATACTTATATGTATACTTACTTGTTATTGCTCCAATTCCGCATCTTGAACTTTCTCTTTAGTTTGAAATAAATGCGGGTACTTAGATTTCATCATTTCCTTGGCTTCCCATGTGATTTCTTCTACTTGTTGATTTTTCCAAAGCACTTTTATAGAAGCTACTTATTTATATTTTAACCTATTAACTTGTCGATCTAGAATAACAATAGGTACTTCTTCATAGGTGAGATCTTCTGTAATTTGTACATCTTCAGTGGGAGCAATACAAGATGGATTTCCTATGCACTTCCGAAGCATTGAAACATGAAACACTGGATGAACTATGGAGAGTTCTTGGGGTAGTTCTAATTCATACGCAACTTGTCCAAATCTGTGGACAATCTTATACGGCCCTATATAACGTGGACTCAACTTTTCCTTCTTCCCAAATCTCATTACCTTTTTCATTGGTGACACTTTCAAGAATACCCAATCACCTATGGCAAATTGTAGCCCCCTTCTTCTAACATCGGCATATGACTTGTGTCGACTTTGGGCCGTTTGTAGCTACTGTTGTATCACCTTAATCTTCTCCAAAGCTTGATGAACAAGATCTGGCCCAAATAAGGCAGTTTCACCCGCTTCAAGCCATCCAATTGGTGATCTACACTTTCTTCCTTATAAAGCTTCATAAGGCGCCATTTTGACACTTGAATGATAGCTATTATTGTAGACAAATTCAATAAGAGATAAATGATCATCCCAACTACCCTTAAAGTCCAATGTGCAATCTCGTAACATATCTTCAAGTGTTTGGATAATACGTTCTACTTGTCCATCTGTCTGAGGATGAAAAACTGTACTTAATTTCACTTGGGTTCCCAAACTCTTCTGAAAGGACTTCCAAAAATTTATAGTAAATTGAGCTCGCCTTTCCGATATAATAGAGATTGGAATTCCGTGCAATCGAACTATCTCTTTAATATATAACCGCACATAATCTTCAACTGTATAGGTGGTCTTGACCGGTAGGAAGTATGCTCACTTGGTAAGCCTGTCAACTATTACCCATATAGAATCAAATTTCTAAAGTGTACGAGGCAAACCTGTGATGAAATCCATGTTGATCATATCCCACTTCCAGATTGGAAGATTTATACATTGCATATAACCTCCAGGCTTCTGATTCTCTACTTTTACTTGTTGACAATTTGGACATTGGGCTACGAATTCTGCAATGTTCTTCTTCATGTTACCCTACCAATACATTTCTTTCAAATCATGATACATTTTGGTGGCTCCCGGATGAATAGAATACCGTGAATGATGTGCCTCTACCATAATCCATCTCCTTAGCTCATCTACATCGGGTACACACAATCTACCTTGGCACTAAAGTACTCCCTCTTGCGTAAGATGAAATGCCTTCGTCAAACCTTGTTGTACATTCTCCTTTTGCTGCAATAAAATGGGATCCGCATACTGTTTTTCCTTCACTTCAGCTACTAATGAAGATTCTGCCGCATTTTGCACCATAATTTCTTCATCTGGAGTTTCAAGAAGACGAACCCCCAAGCTGGCTAGTTGATGTAGATCCTTGACTATACCTTGCTTTTTCGTGAGCTGACTATCAGTGCTTTCTATTGCTTTGCGGCTTAATGCATCGGCTATCACATTTGCTTTTGCCAGATGATATAAGATATCGATATCATAATCTTTTAGTAGTTTCATCCACCTCCGCTGCCTTAAATTTAGGTCTTTCTGCTTTAAAATATACTGTAAACTCTTATGATCGGTATATATGTCAACATGAACCCCATACAAATAGTGGCGCCATATCTTTAAAGCAAATATCACAACTGCTAGCTCAAGATCATGTGTTGGATAATTTCTCTCATGTGGCCGCAACTGTCTTGAGGCATAAGCTATTACATTACCGTGCTGCATCAATACACATCCTAAGCCGACTCCTGAAGCATCACAATATGCCGCATATCTTTCTGTGCCTTCTGGAAGTACCAATACGGGTGTAGAAGTCAATTTATTCTTCAGATCTTGGAAACTCTTCTCACATGCATCATTCCATTAAAACTTGGTTGCCTTGTGTGTTAGCTTTATTAAAGGTGCCAAAATGGAAGAAAACCCTTTAACAAATCTTTTATAATAACCTGCCAACCCGAGAAAACTACAAATCTCTGTAGGTGATGTAGGTCTTGGCCAATTCTTCACCGCTTCTATTTTTTGGGTGTCAACCCTTATTCCTTCATCAGATACAATATGACCCAAGAATGCTACAAATTTTAATCAAAATTCACATTTAAAGAACTTTGCATATAACTTACGATCACGAAGAATCTGTAACACCTGCCGTAAGTGATTAGCATGGTCCTCTTGTGATCTTGAATAAACCAGAATATCATCTATAAACACTATCACAAACACATCTAAAAATGGTTTGAACACCTTATTCATCGAATCCATAAAAACTGTTGGTGCATTTGTTAGCCCAAATGACATAACTAAAAACTCATAATAACCATACCTTGTTCGGAAAGCTGTCTTGGGTATATCTTTTTCTCTGACCCTTACTTGATGATAACCCGATCTCAGGTCAATCTTTGAGAAGCATTTGGCACCATGAAATTGGTCAAACAAATCATCAATTCTGGGGAGGGGATATTTATTCTTGACTGTTACCTTATTCAGTTTCCAATAATCAATAAACATTCTCAACGTGCCATCTTTCTTTTGTACAAATAACACTGGTACACCCCAAGGGGACATACTAGGCCTTATTAATCCCTTTTCCAGCAAGTCTTTTAATTGCTCCTTCAATTCTCGTAACTCTGCTGGGGCCATTCTATACGGAGGAATAGAGATAGGTTGAGTGCCTGGAATCACATCAATACCAAACTCTATTTCCCTTTCTGGAGGCAAACCTGAAAGATCTTTCAAAAATACATCAAGGAATTCATTTACCACTGGGACCGATTGAAGAGTTGGTGGATTCACATCGGTATCTTGCACTCTTACTAGGTGGCATATGTACCCCTTGGATATCATTTTCCTTGCCTTAAGATAGGACATAAATTTACCTCTCGGTGCTCCAACATTACCCCTCCATTCAAGGATGGTCTTTCATGGGAAATGCAAATGTACCTTCTTAGCTCGGCAATCTACCGTGGCATAATAATAAGACAACTAGTCCATGCCTATTATAACATCAAAATCTACCATTTCCAGCTTAATAAGATCAGCTAATGTATTATGATCACAAACAGTAACCATACAATTACGATAGACTCTCTTAACTATAATAGACTCACCCATGGGTGTAGATACTTCGAATGGCTTAACTAATAATTCTGGTGTTCTTTTGAATTTTTCAGCAATCAATGGGGTGACATATGATAGGGTAGATCCCGGATCAATTAATGCATATACATTATGTGAAAAGACGGATAAGGTACCTGTAACTACATCAGGAGAAGCCTCCAAATTCTGCCAATCCGCTAAAGCATAGGTACGGTTCTGTACTCCACTAGAATTAGCTATTCCTCTACCACCTCTACCACACCCCATAGGCTGTACACCGATGATGATGATGCAACAGCTGATCCCGTAGGTCGTGCCATACTACCCGTGCCCCTTTGTGGGCACTCTCTCATCATGTACCCCAACATACCGCCCCAAAAGTAAACATTCGTTCCAAACTGGCATTCACCTAAATAAAGTTTCCTGCAGTGCTGACACGACTGATGAGACAACCTCGATTGGCTCATTCTTCCTTGTTCCTGATATCCAACTGTCTGTAAACCCTGAATCCTACTACTTTGCCTAACTTGACTACCTCTAAACCCTCGAAATTAGGATGGAGTACCTATTGTAGAATAAGAAAATGAGGGTCTAGGCGGTCTATTAAAAACTTGAGGCCTAAATTCTCCTTGGGACACTATGAACTCTCCCATAGGTTTAGTCCTCTTTGACTGTCCTCTTTCAAATTCTTGTGTTCTTCTCCTTTGCCTCTGATCCTCCATTTTCTGTGCAATAGCTTGTATCCTAGCTATATCCATGTCTCTATTCAAAGCAGCAATAGTACAATCCACATACCGATGAACTCTATTGTCCATAGTAGCTACTACATTAGGAGCATACCTGGCCAAAGAGTTAAACCGAAGACTGTACTCTCTGACGCTCATATTTCCTTGACGAAGATTTAAGAACGGGTCCGTACGAGCCTCTCAGATCTCATATGGAAGGTAATGATCAAGGAATGTCGCTTTGAATTCTTCCCAACTAGCTGAAAGTGCACCGATACCCCTAGATCGTTTCCAATCTTCATACCATAATATAGCCTCTCCTGTTAGTCTATATACTGCAAGCTTAACTGCTTCTGTACCAGATACATGCATAACATCTAAATCCCTTTGAATTTATTCCATGAAGTCTTATGGGTCTTCATTAAGATCTGACCCGATGAACGTGGGAGGATCTAATTTTAGAAAATCCTGTGTCCGCCGACTAGCTGCCCTAGCCGCACCGTCATTACTTGTCGTTAGGCCAACTTGTCGTTGATTTTGTGCAGCAACTATACAAGTCAACATCTGTAGCGTATTCCTTAAATCCTGCTCAGTAGCATTGACAGGTGGTTCTGGGGATACTCCTCTCCTTCCTGGCTCTCCTGGAAATGGAAGAGTAAAAGAAGCCCACGATGCAAACTCGTCTTCAGCCTCACCTTGATTAACTTGTTCAGGTGGTGATTTACTGGTCCCTTCTTTGGCAATCATGTTTACCTTCTTACCTCTACGCATAAATCTTCTTGTAATCGACATTTTACTATACTGAGGAAACAGAAACATAAAACGAATTCAGTGATTAAATATGACTCTTTGGCCCTATTGCACGATCTAGGAAATGAAGAAAAGAAACAACTCCTAAATGTCCCATAGCCTCCTTCTTATAAATGTGGTCTACAACACATCCATAAGCAAGACTCTAGTCAGACACTGCTTTGTAGACACCCTAGGATGACCCGCTCTGATACCACTTTTGTCATGCCTCAAATTCCATTGGGGCGGACTGGCACCCGAAGCCGTTAAGGCCTGAGAGAACCAACCTATGATCGTGTACATTCATATGCATGTTACTAAGTGAGCAACATTCTGTCACATATAGATACAAGATATCAATGCCGGAAGTCATGGAAAGACATTCAAATATCTATAAGACTTGGCCGTTAGGGCCACCACGTCAAAAGGGTAAGACATTCCTTCGTTTGACTTACAACGTCTACAAAGCCTCTAACAGATATATAACTATGCCTAAAGTCGGGATAAGTCCTCGCTTTAAACAACTATTACACAGTGCCAAAACAAGTGTATACAAGTGACTCGGAAAGACCCGAACCAATTTGGAGCTCACCAATAGTCTACAGATGACCCGTGTCCTACTGTGAAGGTCTACTAGCTCTTGTGCCTGCAGCAAGTAAGGTAGGTCCCCCAAGGGACGTCAGTACGAAATAATGTACTGAGTATGTAACGCCATAAGTAACTGTATGAAACATAAGAACTCCAATGGAATCAAATACAAGTGAATGGACAATATTGATAGACCACTATATTGTATATGTGGAACCATGTACATAGCCTTCATTACTTTCCTTTTATGTTCATATCAATATCAACATCAATCATACAATGCCCGGGACCAACTGATTAGTGGTAAATAACATTGGGATCGGCTTGAGCTAGGCTTATGCCCCTAGAGCTGCCACCCATAAATCAATAAATCGGGTTTAGCTCGAACTAGGTTTTCACCCCCAGAGCTGCCTCCTGTACTCAACCAAATATGCATTACTTTATTTCTTTACCTTTTATGAGATTGTTACATTGGTGGTCATAACATTATTGGAGCTGTGGAACAATAGTCAACAGATAAGAGACACGTGAATAACAATTGCTAACAACCTGAAATAAGACACTTTAAAACATTTTGGAGTGGAAACAAGTTCGGTAATGATGTGAACAATAGGTGCTGCCAAAGGATATGGAAAGAGTAACCTTACATACCTTATCTTTCCAACAAGTGACTACAACAGTTCAACTCTTCCTTAAAGCGTTATTCTACAATATGAATACATAATGGAGCTTACATTAAAAGTCAACTATATTACAAGTTCACAAGGTGATAATAAACTACTCGACTGCTATATAACTAAATTCCACCCTCCTACAATATAATTTACTGCCTCACCATACCAACAACACCAAACCAGTCTACATATCAACCTAGATATCACAAATCGATAGGACTTCACACCAAGTTTATACTTTACATTTCCTCCTCAACACATCATCACATTTACTCCATCAAGCCACTTAAATACCTTTCACAACAACACATACAAAAAATAATCCACAGTTGGTACAATCCAAAATGTCTCCGAACTACCCCCTTAGAGCTCTCCAAAGGGTACCATGAGTTGGTGAATGCATCTAAGAAGGGTAAAGGGGCCTTGGAGGGTCAAAGATTAGCAAAAACAAGCTAAAAGAGGTTCTGGAAGGACCTGCGGAGCAACCTGCACCCGCAGGTGATGAGGTACGGCCGCAGGTGCCCTCTTGGCCCTATACAGATCCACCTGCGGTGTGACCTGCATGGGCAGGTTGCTCATCCGCGAGGGTGGATGCCCGAATTGGCTGCAAGGTCATTTTTGGGTCCATCTTTGTAATAAATGGCCCATGGCAATAACTGAGCTTCTTTTTTCATATTTTAGGTTAACTTTGATGCTAATGAACAATTATGGTTTCAAAATGCACATGAACATCACAAAACTATATTCTCCTTTCACTATAATACAGGTTTCATGCACACTTTCATAACAACATTTCCACAAGTCATACACAAGGAGGAAATAAGTTAGGGACATAACCACATCCTAACATGTTGAAATTTTATCCACCTAATTCACTTCCTTCAAGACCTTAAGTCCTCTTTCAAGTTTAAACCACATAGAAGTCAAATCCTTTAGTAAAGAAGCAAAAGTGGATTGCTCAACACTTTTTAAACATAACCAACATAATCTACACAACCCCTCATGCATATAATATATTAAACCATAAGAGTAAACACTTACCAAGTCTTGCAAGGGTAAGATCTTGTCCAAAGGGGTAGTTGCTTAGGGTTTGAGAGAGGAGAAAATATCTCTTGGAAAAATCTAGAATTTCACAAGTGTGTTATGGTGAATAAGAGCTGAATTTCAGCCTTTTATAGTCCCTCCAAACCACCTCTGTTTATGGTCATCCTTAGCCAAACTTTTGGTAAAAAATGATGTGTTTACTTGGTCAAATTTTGAATGGATCATTTCCTTTTGGGCCATGTCTTATTTGCTTAATTTTTTTGGGCCTCAATTGAGCCCATTAGCACAATATTAATTCAGACCAATATAGTTAGCGGGTAATACACCAACTATCCCAAGTTTAAATAATTCCATAAATGTTAAGGTCGTCAAATAAGTTCAAAAATGTACGGGGTGTTATAGCTAGGGACTAGAGAGCAAGGCAAAATGAGGCTAATTGGCGTGCTACACTTGAAGATAGGGATAGACAGAGAAGGCCCAGGGGGAATCAACCACTTGAATAATATCTTCCCATTTATGAATAATCTAAGGAAGATTCTGACTAATTGGAGCCAATTGAGACAGGTGCTATCATTCCACTAGAATTGCCTTAAGGGACTAAGTTTGATATTACGAGCGCTATGATTCATTTTCTGAACCTAAATGGGGCATTTGCTGGACTTCCTACTGACGATGCGAACATGCATGTGATGAATTTCATGGGAATCTACACATTGTATAATCTTCCTGGTGTGATTCAAGAGGCAATTAAACTGAGGTGATTTCTATTCTCTCTAATGGGAGAAGCTACTCTGTGGTTAACTGAATTACCACGTGGATCTATTACTAACTAGAACGACTTGAGGACCTAGTTCTTAGATCAGTTTTTCTTGCCCTCCAGAATGTTATAATTGAAAGATGAGATCTATAATTTCAGACAATTGCATTCAGAAGCACTATACGAGACTTGGTTTAGGTTTAGGAAAAAGCTGCAGAATGTTACAAACCACATGATGAGTGGGAAAAACTTGCTCGAAATCTTCTACAGAGCCTTGAATGCTAACACTAAGGCTGTAGCAGACTCTATCATAGGCGAAGCATTCATGAGTCAACATTGGGAGCAGGCTTCAGAGATTTTTGATCTGATCACTAAAACCAACCGAGGTTGGCATACTCGGGAGATAGTGGCTCAAGAGGTAGCATAGCTGAGGACTGAGATTGGGTTGCTTGCTAATCAATTTGTAGTAGTTGGGGCAGAAAAGGTGAATGAAGTTGGTATACAAGGTAAGGCACCTAGGTATGAGAATCCAGATTCTGAGAAAGAGGCTAAATATCTCGACAGAGAGGTGATGGTTTTAGCCAAGGGCCAAGGGTATAACCAAGATAATTACAACTCTAGGCAAGGGAATCAAGGTCGAAACTACTACGAAGACAATTACAATAAGTTAGGATATAGAGACAGAGATCGAGATCGTGATGGTGATTGAAAGTAGAAAGATAATTATAAGAAAAAGAGTGGCCTTTACATTCCATCGGGGAATCGTGATCCTGATTCTGGCAGTTCGAGAATGAAAGCCTTACTTGTGAAACTTGTTAAGGGGTAGGAGAGCCAATAGAATTGCCTCAAGGAGATTAGGGCAGACAATTTAGGGATGAGCCAAAAAGTTGACTCTCATGTGACCGCCATAAAATAGCTTGAGCAACAATTTGGACAGATGTCCGCCACATTGAATCAGCATCAATCAGGCACCATCCAAAACCCCAAGAAGGATGGACATTTCCTATCCATTACTACTAGAAGTGGGAAGACTACTACTGATCTGCCTATGCCTGTGGTTGATGATAAGAAAGACGAGACCGTACTTATTGACAATGAGAATAATGCTGAAGCAAAAAATTTGGATGCAGATGATGATACATCTCAAATACAGATCTCTACCTCCTTTTACACAAAGGTTGAAGAAGAAAGTTGAAGAGGGAAAATATCAAAAGTTAATCTCAATGTTGAAAGAGTTGTCGGTGAACATCCCTCTTGTGGAGGCTTTAGAACAAATGTCGAGCTATGCAAAATTTATGAAGGATTTAGTGACAAAAAAGAGGATTGTGAGTTTTGAACCCATGGACGATGTGCACCATTATAGTGCCATAGCCTCTAGATCTTTGGCTGAGAAAAGAGAGACCCAGGAGCTTTCATGATCCCATGCACTATAGGGTGTTTCAATTTTACAAAGGCATTATGTGATCTGGGTAATAGTATTAACTTGATGCCGCTAGCAGTTTACAAATAGTTAGGGTTTGAGTCACCCAAGTCGACTTCAATAAAACTCTTCATGGCAGACCGCATTGTGAAGAAGTCAGTGGGTATCTTATGTGATGTTTTAGTGAGGGTTGCATCTTTTATCTTTCCAGTTGATTTTTTCACATTGACTGTGAGGTTGACTTTGAGTTTTCCATTATCTTGGAAAGACCCTTTCTTGCGACTAGACATGCTTTGGTTGATATGGAGACTGGGCAGATAAAGTTTTGATTGAATAATCAGCAAGTCACTTTTAATGTATGCCAGTCTATGAAGCAGCCGAAGGATATCTATGTTTTTTCTGTGAAAGATACAATCGATGAAGATGAGTTGGTAGCTCCCATTAAGGAGAGACTTGGAGTTGAGGCCCTCGCGACAGTTATCATAAATTTTGACAGTGATGGTATTGATGAGTACGATGAGATGGTGAATGCACTTGTTGGTAGGGGTTCATACAATTACACACCAAAGAAGCTGGATCTTGATTTACAAAATAGAGTACTGACCCCACCGACCCCAAACCTTCTATTGAGTAGCCTCTAATTTTAGAGCTCAAAGCTCTACCGTCTCATCTTTGATATGTGTTTTTCGGGGCCAATAACAAGCTGCTGGTTGTCATTGTAGCTGATTTATTAGAATTTCAATTTGAGGCCTTAGTTTCTGTCATGGCTGAGGTTTAAATGGACCATTGGATGGTCCATTGCTGACATTATTGGAATCCCACCTGGAATTTATACACATAAAATTCAACTCGAGCCGAATCGTATACCCTGTATTGAGGACCAACACAGGTTGAATCCACCCATGAAAGAGGTTGTGAAGAAATAAATCATTAAGTGGTTGGACGTAGGTTAGTATATCCAATTACTGATAGCAAGTGGGTAAGTCTGGTCCAACGTGTGCCGAAGAAGGATGGAATTACGGTGGTTCCAGATGAAAAAAAATGAGTTGATTCCTATGAGGCCAGTCACCGGATGGAGAGTTTTCATGGACTATAGGAAGCTGAAATCATGGACTGAAAAAGATCATTTTTCTATGCCATTCATGGACTAGATGTTAGACCATCTTATTGGTAGAGAATGGTATTATTTTCTTGATAGTTATTCAGGGTACAATTAGATTTTCATTGCTCCTGAGGACCAAGAAAAGACCACCTTCACTTGTCCATATGAGACGTTTGCATTCAAGAGGATGCTTTTTGGTCGATGTAATGCTCCCACAACTTTTCAGCATTGTATGATGTCCATCTTTTCGGACATGGTAGAGGACACTATTGAGGTTTTCATGGATGACTTCTCAGTTGTGGGTGACTTGTTTGATGATTCCTTGACACATCTAGCCAATGTTCTGAAAAGATGCGAGGAGTGTAACTTAGTATTAAATTAGGAGAAATACCACTTCATAGTAAAAGAAGGAATAGTGCTGGGTTACCAAATTTCAAAGAAATGGATTGAAGTCGACAATACGAACATTGAGGCGATTGAAAAGTTACCTCCACCAATTTCTGTGAAGGGCATTCATAGGTTTTTAGGACAGGTAGATTTTTATTGAAGATTTATCAAGGATTTTTCTAAGATTGCTAATTCCTTGTGTAAGCTATTGGAGAAGGAGGTGAAATTTGTGTTTGATGATGCATGTTTAAAAGCCTTCGAGTACCTAAACAAGAAGTTGATTTCAGCCCCTATTATTGTATCTCCTGATTAGACTTTGCTATTTGAGATTATGTAAGATGCTATTGGCGTGGCTCTAAGTGCACTCCTAGGCCAAAGGTGAGAGAAGATCTTACATCCAATCTATTATGCTAACAAAACATTTAATTCGGCTAAAAAAATTACACTGTGACTGAACAAGATTTGCTTGCTGTTGTGTTTGCTTTTGAGAAATTTTGGTCTTATTTTCTTGGCACAAAAGTGATTGTCCACACTGACCATGCAGCTCTTAGATACATCATGGCAAAGAAAGATGCAAAGCCGAGATTGATTAGATGATACTTCTATTGCAAGAATTCAGCTTTGAGGTCAAGGATCGAAAAAGGACTGAGAATCAAATGGCTAATCATTTATCACGCCTTAAGGAAGAGTCCAAGCTAAAACTAAGGGATGAGATTGAAATTGATGATACTTTTCCAGATAAGCAAGTGCTGGAAGCATCACAAGACTTAATCCCTTGGTTTGTAGATATCGCCAATTATTTTGCTAGTGATCTAGTTTCGGAAGATATGTTATTTCAGCAGCGAAAGAAATTCATGCATGAGGTGAGGAAGTTCTTTTACGATGAACCATACTTATTTAGGGTTTGTGCTGATGGTGTGATTCGAAGATGTATTCTTGAAGTTGAGATGATGAGTATCTTAGAGGCATGTCACTCGTCACCGGTTAGGGGTCATCATAGAGGTGCGCAGACGTCGCATAGGATCTTGTAATGGGGTTACTATTTTCACACCATTTATAAAGATGCCCATGACTATGCTTGGGCTTGTGCCAATGTCAAAGGCAAGAGAACATCTCACACAGACATGAACTTCTAATGACGACTATCTTTGATCTTGAATTGTTTGAGGTTTGGGGTATTGACTTCATGGCCCCTTTATGAGTTCACATGGAATGAAGTACATCTTGGTGGCTGTTGACTGTGTCTCCAAATGGGTGGAGGTAATTTTGCTTCCAAACAATGAAGGTAAGAGCATCACCGCCTTTTTCAAAGAGAACATCTTCTCCTGATTTGGTACCCTCTGAGCTATCATTAGTGACGGCAGTTCACATTTCTATAATCGTCTCTTCAAAACCTTGCTTGATAAATAGGTGTTAACCACAAGGTGGAAACACCTTACCATCCTCAGACGAGTGGGCAGGTTGAGGTCTCAAATCGAGAGATTAAGTCTATTTTGGCAAAGACTGTGAATGCCAATAGGATAGACTAGGCTAAAAGATTGGATGATGCATTGTGGGCCTATCGAAAAGCTTTTAAGATCCCTATAGGTTCCTCTCCATATCAACTTATGTATGGTAAAACTTGCCACTTGCATGTCGAACTCGAACATAATGCATTGCGGGCATTGAAGAGGTTGAATCTAGAATGGAGCGATGCGGCAAAAATGAGATTAGAGCATATGAATGAGATAGATGAATTTTGTCTCCGCGCCTATGAGAGCTCAACCTTATATAAAGAAATGATGAAATTTTACCATGACCGAAAGATTGAAAGAAGAGAATTCCACCTAGGAGACTTAGTCTTTCTATATAATTCATGGCTTCGCTTGTTTTCTGGTAAACTGAGGTCCAAATGGATGGGAACATTCACTGTGGAAAGAGTATTCTTGTATGGTGAAATTAAGCTAAAAGAAGATGAAGGTGTACCATTCAAGGTAAATGGTCAGCGTGTGAAACACTATGTGGGAACTACAGAAGAGATGAGGTTATGTGAGAAAGTTAACCTTGATAAAGTCTGAGTAGTCATGGGCTTGTTGGTGAAGTCAGAGTAACCAACATAGCCATATCGTGCCGTGACATAAAATCAAGCGCTTCTTGAGAGGCAACCTATGTTTTGTACTTTATATTTTTATAGGGTAATATTTGTTACTGGTGCAGGGATCGTACTGGAAAAAGGAAATGTTGAACTAGACTCTGGACTGAACCCACAAGAGGTTTGTATGATCGTGGGAAGAATACACGGTCGTGGATTCAGTCGTTTAAGCTCATATGATCAAAGTCCTATAGGATGTAAATTTGGGAGTTGTACTACGATGGGTCACCACAATTATACCAAGATGTCACGATCGTGGTGCCCATCGTCTGATCAAACTCCTCCAGATCATCAGGTTAGACATTGAACCTACGATTTTAAGAAACGATCGTGACTATATACCACGATCTTCCTTAAGGCTCATAGGTTCCCAGATAAATTTCTTGAAATACTCATCCTACGACATGATGTTATGATCATGGATCGACACCACGATCGTATGAGGCTCCCATCTGGGGAGTTCACTTAAAAGAGTGAGGACGCTATTCGACCCAACCCAACTAGGGTTTAAATGTTTAAACCCTTAATCATTGACCCCATCCTCACACTTTCTTATTTCAAAGCATTACAATAATAAATCATTGCCCCTAATCATTCCTAAAAGCAAAAAACAATCACAATACCTATGATTCGAAGCCACTCTTTCCATTTTCTCATTCAATCGAGAAAAATATTGTGAGTATTCAAACACATTTTTAATTGATAGAGTTATGAACTGAGTTCATATTTGTTGAGTAAAATTTCGGTCATGGGTGTGTTATAATTATTTCTAGGTCTTGGTTTTGCATTATTGAAAGCACAGGAAAAGTCTGAGTACCTATTTGTGCACAAGTGTTGGTCAAGATTGGTCTCAAATCGTATCATATAAGGGTCCTCAGTTGGGTTTTGAAATCTATTAAGGATCAGTAGACTCCACGACATAACCTACGATCACAGTATCTACAAACGATCGTAGGTTGGATCATTGTGGGGTCCCAATTGTATGTTTATAAGTGCTCTTCATACGAGCGCATCCCACAATCATCCTATCTAGGTACGATCGTGGTATGTACTCGTATGATGTGACATACTCTCAGTTCTTTGGGAATGTTCCTACGGTCAGAAGGTACGATCATACTTTCATTGCACGATCATAGGAACAAAGTCGTCTGATGAAAACCCTTCCTACGATAGGAAGGGATGATCATGCCTTCATTACAAGATCATAGTTAGGGTCGTCTGAGACATTTACTGCACCTGTGCACTGCTTTGAATTTGGTAATAATCTGTTTTCCATCTATAGTTCAATGGCACCTAAATCAAAGAGAACACAAGGGACCATAAGATTGATAATGAGGCCGCTGATAAGCAGATAGGCTTCTCGGCGGGGGAGGAGGAATCTAACCCCGAATCCTTCGAGGGAGAAACGGAGCAACTGCAGTTCCAGTTCCAAGAGGCACATATTCATGAAAATAGAGTGTGTGAAACTCTAGAGTTTACTATTTGGATGGGTGTCCTTGAAGGACAACGAAAATCAAAGAGGAGTGTCCAAGAGGAACACTATTTTGAGTCACTACAGAAGGTCTCGAAGGTCATCCAATTGTTTGAAAAATATAGTTTGGGTTGGATGACTAGGCCCCTCCAGAGCTCATGAGGGAGTTTTATGCTAATTATGTTGTAACTCTTAAAACAATGACTCCCTTCGAAAAAGGAAAAGACATGAACAAGCATCCCCAATTAGATTCCGTTATTGTTAGGGGCAAGGAAGTGGATATCTCCATCAAGGCAATCTCTAATGTATTGTTCAGAGAAGAGTTTGTATCGATCAAAGAGACTCCAAAATACGATTTCCAGATGACTGGTTTAAAAAGGGTGTAGAAATTATCCATTGACGACAAAGTCATGCACTACAAGTGGTTGGCGGACCACATTGCGGAAGCAAGAGAAAATGCCCTATGGATCAACGAGCAACTATTTATAAAAATACTCTCAAGTTCACCACCAAGGTGTGGTGGTCCATTATGAGGCATCGTATCGCACCCATGACAAATGATAATACATTGTGTACCACCAATGTGGGCCTCATAACAGCTCTCTTGGCGGAGCTAGATTTGAACATTTCGTGAATAATTACGGAAGAGATTCGAGACAGGGTCTTGTTGTTCAGCACGAACTTACCTTTCTCTAGATTGATCACTCAACCGCTATAAAATTTGGAGGTGCTATCCATTCCGACAGTCGATAAATTCTTTCAACCAAGAAAGACTGCAGATTTGGCGATGATCAAAGATTTTAGGAACCCGATAACTCCAGTATGGGGTGATTTTCCATAGGCACCACCAGAGGTTGCGGGAGGTACCCCCGCTAGTAAGATCTTGACATCTATAACTAATGCTACTTCATCCTCCTCACAGCCGGCCACTACACTATTGGGTGTGTACACACTTGCTCCTGCCGGCTATACGTTGATACCAACTGCACAGACGGAGCATATTTTAAGGATGCAGGTGCTGCATGATGCCTAACTTAAGAAGTTGGAGGTAAGGGTTAAGCCCTACATGGCAGATGAAATTAAGGTTGTGGTATAGGAAGTGCAAACCCATTTTGGTAGGTTTGAGAGCCGAATCTCAGCTAGAGTTGATACTATCCAGGCTCTCAACATGAGCACCTTTACTACTGACCTGGCTACATTGAAAGAAGCAATCCATACTCTCTATGCTATCATTGGAGCAGTTAGCTGCTAACACTGACTTTTAGTCTCAAATTTTTACAATAGGCACTCGAGGATTAAGAGAGAGGATTCTGATGTTGAGGAGATGGGTGAGGATTTTCAACCCCATTGGAAGAGGTCCCGAGATTAAAGTGGTGAGAATAAGAGAGAGAGGAGTGGCAAGAAAAAGAAGAAAAGATTGAAGGATGATGCGCGAACCTTTGAGATAGTAATTTCGGAGGGAGTTGAGGTACCATCCGCAGTTGTGATGGTAGAGCAGAATTTGGGGGTTACACAGACTACCTTCGCAGTTGATACACTGAGTGCACCGGTCTCCACTGGTGCCAACGTAACTGAAAGTGCCCCGGCTACAGCTGAGGCCACAGGAGGACCAGAGGATGAAAGGGTCCTATCTCGAACCCCAACCAACTAGAGTATGATGAACGTTTAGTGCAACCCAGGTATGTCCCTTATCCCAATTTTTACTTTCCATGATTTTGTGCAATGGGGATATTGCATGATTTCCAAGTTGGGGGTGGGGGTGTACCACAACCAAGGTTTTTGTTGTCGTGTTTCTTTTCCCTTGATCGGGCTATCCTAGATAGAACCGGCATACTTAGGTGTTTAATTATGTTTTTATGTTATTTTGAGTCAGTTTTTTCATATGTGTAATTTAGGGTAAATTGAGAAAACTTAGTGCAGTCGAAACAAAAGAAGTGTGCAAAATTTTGGTTTAAAATGATACCCCTCCGAAAATGTTTGTTTTGTGCTGTGTTGTATGCTTACTGAAATTATAACCAATGTTTGGATCTTGACATGACATTAGTATTAGTGGTGTGATAACTTGGCCATACTATGAATGAAGTGATTAGGTAGTAATTGAAATGATAGCCCTAAGCCGAGAGTGTGTGTAGATATACCAAGTCGGCGTGTGTGTACGGTCTAGAACCTGCCTGGTTAGTATCGCTGAAAGCTGTAGGATAGAAGGTTAGGAAAGGATCATAGGCCATTCTTGAAATAGTTCACTATAGCCTAAATAGCCTACCAAATGAATATGTTATCCCTTGAACCCAAAATTTGAGCCTAATTAGACCTTTTCTTTGAACTACCCATTCACCTTCCCAGTTTTTGTACAATGAATCTCCCTTGACCCTAGTCCCTCCTTGGACACTGTAAGTTGAGGGTGGCTACTATAAGGGTGCATAAAAAGTTGGGTGATGAATGTGTAGTGAAAAGAAAAGGAGATTCGGGTGCGGTATACAAGAAAAGAAAAAAAAGAGAAAAAAAGAAGAAAAAGAAACGAAAACAAAAGAGAAGAAGAAAAAAAAAAGAAAAAATGGACTGAAATAAAACCGCACCCGGGGACCTGAGTAAAAAAAAGTTGAAAAAGGGAGAAAAATAAAAGAAAGTAGATAAGAGTGGAAGTCATAACTAGTGTAGTGTCAAGAAGGGTTAGTCACTTTATCCAGATATACCGTACCTACCCCCGAGCCGACATTACTAGCCAATAAAGTCCTATAGTGATCTTAATCTAACTGTTCAAAAGCTAAGGAATAGAAAATAAAGGCAAACCCATGGTACCAACTGCACAAGGCCAGACTTCCTTGTGAGAGTGAGAGATTTGATTTCGTCCCAATTTCTGCGTTACATTGCATATACCGAGTATTGGGACTTCTCTGTTGTAAGGGTGTAAGGGCTAGATTTTGGGTTACTTCTTGATTAGGTAGTGTCATTTGTCTAAAGTGTTGGGTCATCTGCTGCTGATGTAATTGTCATGTCTTGATCCCAATGTGTTATGGTGTTTAGTTTGTATATGCACTGCACTTGTTGATTTTGAATATCAGTGGAGGGAGTTGAATTGTGTTTTGATAAATGCGTGCTGAAAATGTGGTTTTTGTGAAGCTTGGACTTCCGTAGTATTCTTAGTTTGCACTATGTTAAGCGTCTTTAAATTGTTTATTCTATTTTATTTGCCTGAGGACATGCAATAGTTCTAAGTTGAGGGTGTTGATGTACCATGAATTTATGGTACTTGAGACGCTTAAAATAGTGAATAGCTGCAAGTACAAGGGTATTTTCTGTAGATATGATGGGTTTTCTCGTGTTTGCAGGATAAATAGGCTCGGAGAAGGAAAGTGGTGAAAATGGGGCTTGAAGACGATCAGACGAACGAAGGCACGACCATGGGATCTAACTACATGGGACTAGAGAAGTCCCATATAAGGTCGATCAGTATATGGGACTGGAGAAGGACGTCCGATTGAATGGAGAAGAGTCGATAGAAACTCAACTCAACAGTCTGAGAAGGGCATTAAAAAACATGCATTTCACCAGAGGAATCGAGAGCCTGGATTATGATGACTTATGCATCCACTCGAACATCGACATGCCAGTCGGGTACAAAGAACTAAAGTTTAATGTATTTGATGGAAATGGTGACCCTCATGCACACCTAAGAGCCTTTTGCGACAAGCTAGTTAGCATATGAAGGAACGAGAAGTTGAGGATGAAGTTGTTCATTCGAAGTCTGTTGGGAGAAGCTTTGACTTGGTATACTCACCAAGACCCTCATAAATGGCTTGATTGGCAAGAAATAGCTAAAGATTTCATCAGTCACTTCAGGTTTAATACCGAAATAATTCAAGATAGATTCTCATTGTCTAACATATAGAAGAAGCCATTTGAGTCATTTTAGAAATATGCATGGCGATGGAGGACTGAGGCTGCTAGGATCCAACCCCCACTAGCTAAGAGTGAACTCGCCAAGTACTTTATCCGAGCCCAAGAAGGTGTTTACTTTGACAAAATGATGTCAATGATGGGACAGAAGCTTGAAGAGTTGATCAATATAGGAGATTTCATAGAGGAAAGCATAAATCCAGGAAATATTCGTTCTATGGTTGTATTACAAGCCGCAAACAAAGCCATACAGTCAGGTTCTATCAGTGGTAATTGATATGTCATGAATTTACGACACTTGAGACACTTAAAATGGTGAATAACTGCAAGTACAAGGGTATTTTTCTGGGGATATGATGGGTTTTCTGGTGTTTGCAGGATAAATAGGCTCAGAGAAGGAAAGTACTGAAAATGGGACATGAAGACAATCAGTCAAATGAAGGCACGACCGTGGGATCTAACTACGGTCGTGTCAAGGTGGTAGTGGCATGAAGCAGAGAAGAGGTTCTCAGGAGTAGATCAAATAAGATCTCTCACGACCGTGTAACGATCGTACGATCGTACCATATGGTCGTGGGAAGAAAGCTGGAAAATAAGATTGCAGATGTTAAGTATGAGTACTAATAGACGAGAGTCCCCACGATCGTGCTTTGAAGTCACGATCGTACCATGATGTCATGGGGAGGGATTCCAGATTTACAAGTTGCAAGATTCCTAGTGAAGATCGATCAAACGACCACCAAAGGATGATTGTGGGTTCTAACTATGATCGTACTTTCCTCTCATCCGAGGCAACCGACCCCGATTTCCTGTTTGTAATAGGATAGGTTTTATTTTTTCTATAAATACTTCTATAGGGATTTTTGTATTAGTTTACACTCATTCATGTTTTATAATATTATATTGTGAGATTCTAATTCATATTCTTGGAATTTTACGAACATCATTTCTAGGATTTTAATTCAAGTTGAGATTTTGGGGTTTCATTCTTATTGTAAGTTCATAATCATGTTTTAATCTATGAATTCTTCTTTGTGTTCTTGCAATTATGAGTAGCTACACACCTCAACTAGGGTTGTGGGAACCATGAGAAATTAACGAAATGAGTTAAGTGCGAAGCAATTCTAGACTGATGTGCTTGCATGTATTGGTATTTTCTTCATTATGATTCCCTTTATAACGGTTGCAAACATTAAGAACTTGCTTGTATTCTAGACTTGCTTGAGAGAGAAGTAGAGATTAGGAAAAGGAAATAACAACAGTGATTTGAAGCTATCAACCTTCATCTAATAACTTGAGCCGTAATAGGGAGAGTTAATCTGGATCAAGAACAAAGGTTAAAAATGTGACACTTGGAGACTGAGAGAAGAGAGTGAAATTCTTATAACTAAGGTTGAGAGACATTAAGATGAACCTATCTTATTGGATTTTGCATGCAACGCATCAAGATAGTTTGCAAGCACGAGCAACCTGTGTAGTTATGAAATCATGGGGATTACAATCCTAGTGCTTTTCTCATATTGATTACAAATCCAACAACCAACAACTGTTACTATTGTTCTTTTGGTTTACAAAACCCTCTTTTTTTACTTATTTGTCAATTGCTTAGATAAATACTTGATAGAATTTTAACCTATTCCCTGTGGAATCGACCCCAACATTATTGGATTCTATATTTGAATCAGTGGCCGCTTTATACGTTATGGGAGGTGTAATTTGGACGACATCAGTAACGAGAAGAAGAAGGAAGATGTCTCAACTATCATACCATACTATCAACCTGGAAGTTCTTCATACCAATACCCTAACAACCCCCAAATTATTGTGCATACCCCATATGTTCCAGCATACAATAACTAGCCACACTAAAATCCACCCCGAACCCCAGCATACCAAAATCCGCCAAGACCTTATACCCCTGTCCAAGCTCCAGTTCACCAAAATGGACCAGCATATGCACCAAGACCCCATCCAAATCTATAAGCCAGAAATAGCCACACATATACACCTATTGTTGAACCTTTGGCCCAATTGTTTGAAAGGTTGAGGGAAACAAGATTGTTGCACCCAATCGAGGGAAAAGTCCCTAGTCCAACCTCTCAGAACTTTGATGAAAACAAGAGATGTGCTTAACACTCCGGCGTCCAGGGGCATCATACAAAAGAGTGCTATGGTTTGAAGAATCATATTGAGTCTCTAATTAGAAAAAGGAGTGATCAAATGCACTATGGCTCCTCCAAATATGAACAACAACCCTTTGCCAAATCATGAGAATTGAGACATCAACATGATTACTCTAGAGGAAGAGTATGACTTGGAGGGAACCATTATGCCTATTTGGAACACAAAAGAAGTTATCACTACATCTTCAGCATAACCTGTTATCACAGTTCAGTTGAGGGAGCCTTTGACTGTTCAAAACTACCTGCCGAGAGTTGTAGTAACTACTATAGCCACTAAAAAGCATGACTATGACACTAAAGCGGTCCCATGGGAAAACTGGACAGGATACAAGGGCAAGACAATAGACGCTGTTGTGGCTCATGGAATGACTAGGTCGGGAAGATGTTACGCCCCAGAGGATCTAAATTATGAAGTTCTCGGGAAAGAACGAAATCCAAAGAAGAATGCTACTGATACTGAAGTAGCAGAATTTTGAAAGAAGATGCAACCTAAGGACTATTTAGTTGAAGAGCAGCTAAAGAAAACACCAGCCCACATATCCATTATGTCCTTGCTTATAAGTTCTAAAGCCTATAGAAATGCTTTAATGGAAGTGTTAAGTGGAGTTAGCATATCGAAAGAGAGCACAAGTGAAACTTTGTCTATTACAATTGGACGTATGGTGGAAGCAAATAAGATCTCTTTCCATGATGATAAGCTACCGTTAGAAGGGGCCGGGCACAACAAAGCATTTCATATCATAGTCAAATAGTCTAACAAAATTGTGATCAGGGTTTTGATCGATGGCGGTTCTGGTTGTAATATCTGTCCATTCTCTACTCTGAGAGATTTGGGTGTGAATATAGGAGAGATAAGGAAAATTTGGGTGAAGGTTAGAGCTTTTGATGGATCACAAAGGATCATCATCAGAGAAATCTACCTAACATTACAAGTAGGGCCAACTAAATTTCCCATCTTATTTTAAGTAATGGATGTAGCGTCTAGTTATAACTTATTACTGGGGAGGCCGTGGGTCCACATGATGAGAGCAGTTCCCTCAACTCTCTATCAGTGTGTAAAGTTTGAGTAGGGTTGCAAGGAAGTTGCCATTCATGTGGAGATCAATCATCCCATTTATTCTGTTAATTCTGTTCCAGTCACTGAGAAGTTAGATGGAGCCGTTTTCCATACTCTGGAGATCATGCAAGCTATAAGGATTGAGGACAATGTAGAGCCGATTGATGTGAAATTTTCGAGTGTAGCAAAGATGGTTGTGTCAGAGATGTTGAAATATGGGTATCAACCTAAGAAAGGACTAGGGCTAAAAGCCAATGGTAGAATTGAGCCAATCCAGTTGAAACATCAGAAAGATACCATTGGGCTTGGATTTAAGCCTGCTTTGGGAAAAGTCTGTGGTAAAGGGTCAGGTAAAACAGTATTTGTGCTAGCCCAAGTCCCAGTTTCAGAGCAAGTAGCTAATAAGGACATCATAGAGGGAATAGGGAATCTGTTTGTGGCCGTGATCAAAGAAGGGCTGGAGATAGATCTCAAGAAGCTGACCATCCGTGATGCTGAGCCTGGAGAAGTCTTGCAAAACTGGACCATCAACCCATCTCTATTTCAACAGGAGTCCTGGTAGTGTGGAATTGTAGTTGATTTCAAAGATGTTTTGCATGATCAATAGAGGCTTAAATCATGCCTAAGCCTTTTAGCTACTCGCCTCTTGCTAAAATCTGAGTGCTTTTCTATTAATAAAAGTCTTTATTTTCAAAAATTATTTTCCCTATGTTTCTTTAATATCTATTTATTTTACTCACCTTTATACCTTTCAGCGCTAATATTAGTAAAATTCCCCGTTCAATGATTATGACATGTAATGAATTCACCGAACTAAATACGAGCGATGAGCAGTATTTTGAGGAATATGACGAAAGCATGATGCCTGAAAACCTATCACATAAGATTAAGAAACTTAAAGGTCAGAAAAAGCCTAACCTGGATGAGATTGAGGTTGTCAATTTGGGTGATGAAGAAGCGGTGAAGGAAACGCGAGTCAGTATACACTTGGATGTCAAGAGAAAGCAAGAATTGATAAAATTGCTCAAGTAATATATTGATGTGTTTGCTTGGTCTGTCCACCCGTGAAGTAAAAGATGAGGAAATTCAAACCCGATTAGAATTTTAGAATTAAAGAGGAGGTTACCAAGCAGATAGAAGCAAACGTCGTAAGGGTCACAAATTACCACACATGGTTGGCCTACATTGTACTGATATTGAAGAAGGACAAAAAGATAACAATATGTATAGATTATCGAAAGCTCAATAGGGCTAGTCCTAAAGATGATTTTCCTCTTCCAAACATTCATATACTCATTGATAATTATGCAAAACATGAGTTACAATCATTTGTTGATTGTTTTGCGGATTATCATCAGATTTTGATAAATGAAAATGATGTGAAAAAAACAATATTTATCACTCCGTGGGGAGTATATTGCTATAGGATAATGCCATTGACTCAAAAATGTCGATGCAACGTACATGAGGGCCATGACAACCCTTTTCCATGATATGATTCACAAGAAGATTGGGGTGTATGTGGATGATGTCATTATCAAGTCCAAGAGGAGTTTAGATCACCTGGATGATTTACAGAAGTTCTTTGAAAGGTTGCAAAGATACAACCTAAAGTTGAATCTAGATAAATATGCTTTTAGAGTTCCTGCAGGAAAATTATTGGGGTTTGTTGTTAGCAGCAGAGGTATAGAGTTAGATCCATCCAAGAGTAATGCAATCCGAGAATTACCACCCCCAGGACTAAGAAGAATGTAATGAGTTTCATGGGAAGACTGAATTACATCAGTCGGTTCATAGCTCAGTCCTCGATAATCTGTGAGCCCATATTCAAGTTGCTGAATAAGGATGCTACCGCAGGATGGATGGAAAAATGCCAAAAGGCTCTTGATAACCCATCGGTATTGGTTTAAACAGAGCCCGGGAAGCCATTGCTGTTGTACCTATCTATTTTGGATGGTGCATTTGAATGAGTGTTAGGGAAACATGATGAGACAGGAAAGAAGGAGCAAGCCATTTACTAACTAAACAAGAAGTTCTCACCATATGAAGCAAGATATACATTGTTGGAATGAACCTGTTGCACGTTGAATTGGGTTACGCAAAAGTTGAGGCACTACTTATTTGTATATACCACACACTTGATTTTAAGAATGGATCCACTCAAGTATATCTTTCAGAAACCAATGCCCACTGGAAAATTAGCAAAATGATAGATTTTGTTGAGCGAGTTCGATATTGTGTACGTGACTCAAAAAGCCATTAAAGGACAAGCTTTGTCTGATCACCTCGTGAAAAATTTAGTGGATCAAGATTACAAGCCACTCAAAACCTACTTCCTAGATGAAAAAGTGTAACACGCAGGAGAGGATATCTCAGAGTCGTATGACGGGTGGAGGATGTTCTTTGATGGAGCAAAAAACTTTAAAAGAGTGAAAATTGGGGTAGTCCTAGTGTCGAAAATAGGTCAACATTATCCGATCTTAGCAAAGATTTGGTTTCCTTGCACGAACAACATGGCAGAATACGAATCTTGTATTCTCGAACTTAAGATGGTTGTAGATGTAACACCCTGTACATTTTCAAATCCATGTGACTACCTTAGCATTTATGGAATTATTTAAACTTGAGATGGTTGGTGAATTACACACTACATTTGTAGGACTGAATTAATTATATGCTACTGGGCTCAAATGAGGCCCAAAATTACATAATAAGGCATGGCCCAAAATGGAAAATGACCCATTCCAAAAAGTTGACCAAGTAAACACCTCATTTATGACCAAAGTTTGGCTAAGGATGACCATGAAGGACTATATAAGGTAAAAAAAAAATAGATTTTATTCAACACAAGACACTTGCCAATTCTAGACATTTCTAAAAGATATTTCTCTCTACTTTTAAACCCTAAGCTATCACTCTCTTGGGACAAGATCATTCCTTTGCAAGTTTTAGTAAGTGGTTCCTCTTATGGTTTAATATATTATATTCATGAGGGGTTGTGTAAATCATGTTGGTTATGTTTAAAAGTGTTGAGTAATTCACTTTTGCTTCTTGTTGCTAAAGGATTTGCCTTCTATGTGACTTAAACTTGAAAGGAGACTTGAGGTCTTGAAGGAAGTGAATGATATGGATGAGATGTCAACATGTTAGGGTATGACTGTTCACATGTTAGGATGTGGTTATGGCCCTAACTTGTTTACTTTTTGTGTATGACATGTGGAAATATTGTTATATGATGGTGTAATGAAAGGAGAATATAGTTTTGGTGATGTTCATGTGCATGTTGAAACCATGATTGTTCCTTGGCATCAAGTTAACCTAAAATATGAAAAGAGAAGTTTACTTATGGCCATGGACCATCTATTCCATAAAAAGGACCCAAAAATGACCCCTGGTAGCCGAAACGGGCACCCGCCCTCGCAGGTGAAGTACCTACAGGCGCAGGTGGCCTTGGATAGGTCCAAGAGGGCACCAGTGTCCCAAATCACCACCTGCGGGTGCAAGTGGCTTCGCAGGTCCTTCCAGGACCTCATTTGGCTCGTTTTTGTTTCTCTTTGATCTCCCAAAGCCCCTATACCCTTCTTGGATGCAATCGCCAACTCATGGTACCTATTGGATAGATCTAATGGTATAGTCCGGAGACATTTTGACTTGTAACAATTGTGAATTATTTGTAATGTGTTGTGGTGAAAGGTGTTTAGGTGATGTGATAAAGTAAATATGACGATGTATTAAGGACGAAGTGTAAAGCATAAACTGGTGTTTAATACTATTGGTTCGTAATGTAGTTGACTTCTAATATAAGCTCCGTTATGTATTCCTATTGTAGAGTAGCACTTTAAGAAAGAGCTAAACTGTTATAGTCATACGTTGGAAGGATAAGGTATGCAAGGTTACTCTTTTCCGTATTCTTTGGCAGCTCCTATTGTTCTCATTGTTATCGAACTGGTTTCTATTCCAAAATGTTCTAAAGTGTCTCATTCAAGGTTTGTAATAAATTGTCATTCACATGTTTCTTATTCATTGATTATTGTTCCAAAGTTCTAATAATGTTATGACCACCAATGTATCAATCTCACAAAAGTAAAGGAAAGAAGTAATGCATATATGGTTACTTTATGGTTCTTTGATAATGGGTGGTAGCTCAAAGGGGCAAAAACCTAGCTAGAGATGATCCCAAGATTATTGGATCAGGGGGTAGATCAATGAGGAGAAAGCCTAACTTGAGCCAAACCTGATAGGGGGTAGCCCAAAGGGGTGACAACCTAGCTAGGGTCGAACCTGCTTTATTGATTTATGGGTGGTACCTCAAAGGGGCGAAAGCCTAGCTAGAGACGATCCCAATGTTATGTTATGTTATGATTTCCCACTGATAAGTTGGGGCCCAGGCATTATATGACGGTAATGGTAATGATAATGAACGTAAAAGTAAAGAAAGTAATGAAGGCAATGTACATGGTTCCACACATACAAAATGGTGGTTTATCAATATTGTCCACTCACTTGTTTTTGATTCCATTGTAGTTCTTATATTTCATGCACTTGCTTATCGCCTTACATAGTACATTCTTTCGTACTGACATCACTTGGTGGACCTACCTTACTTGCTGCAGGCACAGGAGCTAGTAGACCTCCACAGTAGGATACGGGTCATATGCGGACTGTTGGTGAGCTCCAGATTGATTCAGGGCTTTCCGAGTCACTTGTGTACATATTAGTTGTGGTACTGTGTAACAGTTATATAAAGCGGGGACTTGTCCCGACTTTAGGTGGTTATGTAACTGTTAGAGGCTTTGTAGATGTTGTAAGTCGAACGAAGGAATGTATGATCCTTTTGATGCGGTGGCCCTAACGACCAAGTTTCATATCTATTTGAATGTCTTTTCCTTGACACCTATCTTTGACATATTGTATCTATATTAAGCAGAATGGTGTTCATTTGGTGACATGCATATGAATGTATACGAATGTATAGGTTAGTTCTCTCGGACCTTAACGGCTTCGGGTGCCAGTCCGCCCCAATGGGATTTGGGGTGTGACAAAAATGGTATCAGAGCAGGTCGTCCTAGGGTATCTACAAAGCCGTGTCCGAGTAGAGTCTTGCTTATGGATATGTGGTGCACCACATTTATAAGTAGGAGGCTATGGGGCATTTAGGAGTTGTTTCTGTTCTTCATTTCTTAGATCGTGCACTAGATCTAAAGTTGTAGGTAGAATCATATCTGACAATTGAAACTATTTTTCTTTCGTATAGTAAAATGTTGATTACAAGATGAGGTAGGGGCAAAGGTAAGAAGGTAGACATGCTTGCTGGGGAAGGAACTAGTAAATCACCACCTGAACGAGTTAATCAAATTGAAGCTGAAAATGAGTTTGCATCGCGGGCTTCTTCTATTTTTCCAGCTCCAAAAGAGTCGAGGAGGAGAGAAGTACCTACAGAACCTCCTGTTAATGCTACTGATCAGGATTTAAGGAATGCGGTGCAAATGTTAACTCGTATAGTTGCTGCACAAAGTCAAGGACAAGCTGGTCCAACAACAAGTCATGACAGTGCGGCTAGGGCAGCTAGTCGGCGGACACAGGATTTTCTGAAATTAGATCCTCCCACATTCACAGGGTCGGATCTTAATGAGGACCCATAGGACTTCGTGGACCAAATTCAAAGGGCTTTAGATGTTATGCATGTAACTGGTGTAGAAACAGTTGAGCTTGCAGCCTATACATTGAAAAGAGAGGCTATATTATGGTACGAAGATTGGAAACAATCAAGGGGTATCGGTGCACTTCCAGCTAGTTGGGAAGAATTCAAAGTAGCATTCCTTGATCATTATCTTCCATATGAGATCCGAGAGGCTCGTGCAGACCAATTCATAAACCTTCATCAAGGGAATATGAGCATCAGAGAGTACAGTCTTCGATTTAACTCTCTGGCTAGATATGCCCCTAATGTGGTAGCCACTATGGCTGATAGAGTTCACCGGTATGTGGGCAGATTGGATACATATTTTGTGAGGGATTGTACTATTGATGCTCTGAATAGAGATATGGATATAGCCAGGATAAAAGCCTTTGCACAAAAGATGGAGGAACAGAGGCAAAGGAGAAGGGCGCAAGAATTTGAAAGAGGGTCGTCAAAGAGGGCTAGACCTATGGGATAGTTCATGGCATCCCAAAGAGGATTTAGGCCTCGGGATTTTAATAGACCGCCTAAGCCATCATTTTCTTATCCTACAACAGGTACTTCATCCCAATTCCAAGGGTTTAGAGGCAGTCACGTTGGGCAAAGTAGTGGGATTCGAGTTTAACAGATAGCAGGGTATTGCAAACAAGGAAGTATGAGCCAATCAAGGTTTTCTCATCAACCGTTTCAACACTATGGAAATTTTCATCTGGGTAAATGCCGGTTTGGAATAAATATTTGCTTTTGGTGTGGTATGTCGGGGCACATGATGAGAGAATGCCCACGAAGGGCACGGGTAGTATGGCGCGACCTACTGAGTCAGTCGTTGCTTCATCATCATTGAGTGTACAGCCTACTGGTCATGGTAGAGGTGCTAGAGGAGCAGCCAGTTCTGGTGGAGTCCAGAACTGTACCTACACCTTAGCGGATCGGCAGAATTTGGAGGTTTCTCCTGATGTAGTTACAGGTACATTATCCGTCTTTTCACATAATGTATATGCATTGATTAATCCAGGCTCTACTCTATCATATGTTACTCCATTGATTGCTGAAAAATTTGAAAGAACACCAGAATTATTAGCTTAGCCATTTGAAGTATCCACACCCATTGGTGAGTCTATTATAGCTAAAAGAGTCTATCGTGATTGTTTGGTCACTGTTTGTGATCATAAGACATTGGCTGATCTTATTGAGATGGAAATAGTAGATTTTGATATTATAATGGGTATGGACTGGTTAGCTTCTTGTTATGCCACGGTAGATTGCCGAGCTAAAAAGGTATATTTTCATTTTCCACAAAAAAACGTCCTTGAATGGAGGGGTAATGTTGGAGCACCGAAAGGTAAATTTATTTCCTATCTTAAGGCAAGGAAAATGATATCCAAGGGGTAAATGTGTCACTTAGTAAGAGTGCAAGATACCGATGTGAAGCCATTGACTCTTCAATCGGTTCCAGTGGTAAATTAATTCCTTGATATATTTCCTGAAGATCATCTAGGTTTGCCTCCAGAACAGGAGATAGAGTTTGGTATTGATGTGATTTTAGGAACTCAACCTATCTCTATTCCTGCATATAGGATGGCCCCAGCAGAGTTACAGGAGTTGAAGGAGCAATTGAAAAACTTGCTGAAAAAGGGATTCATAAGGCATAGTATGTCCCCTTAGGGTGCACCAGTGTTGTTTGTACAAAAGAAAGATGACACGTTGAGAATGTGTATTGGTTATCGGCAACTGAATAAGGTAACAGTCAAGAATAAATATCCCCTCCCCAGAATTGATAATTTGTTTGACCAATTACAAGGTGCCAAATATTTCTCAAAGATTGACTTGAGATCGGGTTATCATCAAGTAAGGGTTAGAGAAAAAGATATATCCAAGACAGCTTTTCGAACACGGTATGGTCATTATGAATTTTTGGTTATGTCATTTGGGCTAACAAATGCACCAACAGTTTTTATGGATTTGATGAATAGGGTGTTTAAGCCATTTTTGGATGTGTTTGTGATCGTGTTTATAGATGATATTTTGGTTTATTCAAGGTCACAAGAGGACCATGCTAATCACTTACGACAGGTGTTACAGATTCTTCGTAACCGTAAGTTATATGCAAAGTTCTCTAAATGTGAATTCTGGTTAAAATCTGTAGCATTCTTAGGTCATATTATATCTGATGAAGGAATAAGAGTTGATACTCAAAAGATAGAAGCTGTGAAGAATTGGCCAAGAACTACGAAGCCTACAGAGGTTCGTAGTTTCCTTGGATTGGCAGGTTATTATAGAATATTTGTTAAAGGGTTTTCTTCCATTGCTGTACCTTTAGCAAAGCTAACACACAAGCTACCAAGTTTCAATGGAATGATGCATGTGAGAAGAGTTTTCAAGAGCTGAAGGATAAGCTGACTTCTACACCCGTATTGGTACTTCCAGAAGGCACGGAAGGGTATGCGGTATATTGTGATGCTTCTGGAGTCAGCTTAGGATGTGTATTGATGGTGCATGGTAATGTGATAGCTTATGCCTCAAGACAGTTGCAGCCAAATGAGAAAAATTATCCAACACATGATCTTGAGCTAGCAGCTGTGATATTTGCTTTAAAGATATGGCACCACTATTTGTATGGGGTTCATATATATACTAATCATAAGAGTTTGCAGTATATTTTCAAGCATAAAGATCTAAATTTGAGGCAGCGGAGATGTCTAGAACTACTAAAAGATTATGACGTTGATATTTTATATCATCCGGGAAAGCAAATGTGGTAGCCGATGCATTAAGCCGCAAAGCAATAAGAAGCACTGATGGCCAGCTCACGAAAAAGCAAGGTATAGTTAAGGATCTGCATCAATTAGCCAGCTTAGGGGTTCGTCTTCTTGAAACTCCAAATGAAGAAATTTTAGTGCAAAATGCGGCAGAATCTTTCTTAGTAGCTGAAGTAAAGAAAAACAGTATGTGGATCCTATGTTATTGCAGCTGAAAGAGAATGTGCAACAAGGTTTGACAAAGGCATTTGATCTTACACAAGAAGGAATGCTTCACTTCCAAAGTAGATTGTGTGTACCGGATGTAGATGAGCTTAGGAGACGGATTATGATAGAGGCACATCATTCACAGTATTCTATTCATCCGGGAGCCACCAAAATGTATCATTATTTGAAAGAAATGTATTGGTGGGATAATATGAAGAAAAACATTACAGAATTTGTAGCCCAGTGTCCAAATTGCCAACAAGTAAAAGTGGAGCATAAGAAGCCTGGAGGTTATATGCAATGTATAAATCTTCCAGTCTGGAAGTGGGATATGATCAACATGGATTTCATTACAGGTTTGCCTCGTACACTTCGGAAATTTGATTCCATATGGGTAATAGTTGATAGGCTCACCAAGTCAGCACAGTTCCTACCGGTCAAGACCACCTACACAGCTGAGGATTATGCAAGGTTGTATATTAAGGAGATAGTTT
This sequence comes from Capsicum rhomboideum, assembly GCA_031232105.1. Classification (NCBI taxonomy): domain Eukaryota; kingdom Viridiplantae; phylum Streptophyta; class Magnoliopsida; order Solanales; family Solanaceae; genus Capsicum; species Capsicum rhomboideum. The sequence continues at coordinate 35,828,321 of CP124711.1, read as the reverse complement.
GATTGTATGGAGTTCCAATCTCTATTATATCAGACAGGGGAGCTCAATTTACTGTAAATTTTTGGAAGTATTTTTAGAAGAGTTTGGGTACGCAAGTGAATTTAAGTACGACTTTTCATCCTCAGACAGATGGACAAGCGGAACCTATCCAAACACTTGAAGATATGCTATGAGCTTGCACATTGGACTTTAAAGGTAGTTGGGATGATCATCTTCCGCTTATTTAGTTTGCCTACAATAATAGCTATCATTCCAGTATCAAAATGGCATCTTATGAAGCTTTATATGGAAGAAAGTGTAGATCACCAATTGAATGGTTTGAAGCGGGTGAAACTGCCTTATTTGGACCAGATCTTGTTCATCAAGCTATGGAGAAAGTTAAGGTGATACAACAACGGCTACAAATGACTCAAAGTCGACACAAATCATATGCCGATGTTAGAAGAAGGGGGCTAGAATTTTCCATAGGTGATTGAGTATTCTTGAAAGTGTCACCACTGAAATTAGTAATGATATTTGGAAAGAAAGGAATGTTGAGTCCACATTATATAGGGTCATATGAGATTGCCCGAAGATTTGGTCAAGTTGCGTATGAATTAGCACTACCCCAAGAACTCTCCACAGTCCATCCAGTGTTTCATGTTTCGATGCTTTGAAAGTTCATAGGAGATCCATCTCGTATTGCTCCCATTGAAGATGTGCAAGTTATGGAAGATCTCACATATGAAGAAGTACCTATTGCTATTCTAGATCGACAAGTCAAGAGATTAAGGAATAAATATGTAGCTTCCGTAAAAGTGCTTTGGAGGAATCAACAAGTAGAAGAAATCACATGGGAAGCCGAGGAAATGATGAAGTCCAAGTACCCGTATTTATTCCAAACTGAAGAGAAAGTTCAAGATGCGTGATTGGAGCAATAACAAGTAAGTATCTATAAGCATTATGTGTTATGATAACATGAAAAATGAACTTAGACTTGAACTTGTTTAAATTGGATAATGTGACTAACATTCGAGGACAAATGTTCCTAAGGGGGGAAAGATGTAACACCCCGTACATTTTCGAACCCATGTGACTACCTTAGCATTTATTGAATTATTTAAACTTGAGATGGTTAGTGAATTACACACTACATTTGTTGGGCAGAATTAATTATATGCTAATGGGCTCAAATGAGGCCCAAAATTACACAATAAGGCATGGCCCAAAATGGAAAATGACCCATTCCAAAAAGTTGACCAAGTAAACACTTCATTTATGACCAAAGTTTGGCTAAGGATGACCATGAGGGGCTATATAAGGTGAAAAAAATCAGATTTTATTCAACACAAGACACTTGCCAATTCTAGACATTTCTAAAAGATATTTCTCTCTACTTTCAAACACTAAGCTATCACTCTCTTGGGACAAGATCATTCCTTTGCAAGCTTTGGTAAGTAGTTCCTCTTATGGTTTAATATATTATATACATGAGGGGTTGTGTAAATCATGTTGGTTATGTTTAAAAGTGTTGAGTAATTCACTTTTGCTTCTTGTTGCTAAAGGATTTGCCTTCTATGTGACTTAAACTTGAAAGGAGACTTGAGGTCTTGAAGGAAGTGAATGATATGGATGAGATGTCAACATGTTAGGGTGTGGTTGTTCACATGTTAGGATGTGGTTATGTCCCTAACTTGTTTACTTTTTGTGTATGACTTGTGGAAATATTGTTATGTGATGGTGTAATGAAAGAAGAATATAGTTTTGGTGATGTTCATGTGCATGTTGAAACCATAATTGTTCCTTGGCATCAAGTTAACCTAAAATATGAAAAAAGAAGCTTACTTATGGCCATGGACCATCTATTGCAAAAAAAGGACCCAAAAGTGACCCCTGGTAGCCGAAATGGGCACCCACCCTCGTAGGTGAAGTACCTGCAGCGCAGGTGGTACCGCAGGTGGACCTGGATAGGTCCAAGAAGGCACTTGTGGCCGCACCTCACCACTTGCGGGCGCAGGTGGCTTCGCAGGTCCTTACAGGACCCCGTTTGGCTCGTTTTTTTTTCTCTTTGACCCCCCAAAGCCCCTATACCCTTCTTGGCTACAATCACCAACTCATGGTACCTATCGGATAGCTCTAATGGGATAGTCCGGAGATATTTTGACTTGTATCAATGATGAATTGTTTGTAATGTGTTGTGGTGAAAGGTGTTTAGGTGATGTGATGAAGTAAATGTGACGATGTATTGAGGACGAAGTGTAAAGCATAAACTTGGTGTGTAATCCTATTGGTTCGTAATGTAATTGACTTCTAATATAAGCTCCGTTATGTATTCCTATTGTAGAGTAGCACTTTAAGGAAGAGCTAAACTGTTATAGTCATACGTTGGAAGGATAAGGTATGTAAGGTTACTCTTTTCCGTATTCTTTGGCAGCTCCTATTGTTCTCATTGTTATCGAACTGGTTTCTATTCCAAAATGTTCTAAAGTGTCTCATTCCAGGTTTGTTATAAATTGTCATTCACATGTCTCTTATTCATTGATTATTGTTCCAAAGTTTCAATAATATTATAACCACCAATATATCAATCTCACAAAAGTAAAGGAAAGAAGTAATGCATATATGGTTACTTTATGGTTCTTTGAGAACAGGTGGTAGCTCAAAGGGGCGAAAGCCTAGCTAGAGACGATCCCAAGATTATTGGATCAGGGGGTAGCTCAATGGGGCGAAAGCCTAGCTCGATCCAAACCTGACAGGGGGTAGCCCAGAGGGGTGAAAACCTAGCTAGGGTCGAACCTGCTTTATTAATTTATAGGTGGTACCTCAAAGGGGCGAAAACCTAGCTAGAAACGATCCCAATGTTATGTTATGTTATGATTTCCCACTGATAAGTTGGGGCCCGGGCATTATATGACGGTAATGGTAATGATAATAAACATAAAAGCAAATAAAGTAATGAAGGCAATGTACATGGTTCCACACATACAGAATGGTGGTTTATCAATATTGTCCACTCACTTGTTTTTGATTCCATTGTAGTTCTTATATTTCATGCACTTGCTTATCGCCTTACATACTCAGTACATTCTTTCGTACTGACGTCCCTTGGTAGACCTACCTTACTTGCTGCAGGCACAGGAGCTAGTAGACCTCCATAGTAGGATACGGGTCATATGCGGACTGTTGGTGAGCTCCAGATTGATTCGGGGCTTTTCGAGTCACTTGTGTACATATTGATTGTGGTACTGTGTAACAGTTGTATAAAGCGGGGACTTGTCCAGACTTTAGGTGGTTATGTAACTGTTAGAGGCTTTGTAGACGTTGTAAGTCGAACGAAGGAATGTATGATCCTTTTGATGCGGTGGCCCTAACGGCCAAGTTTCATATCTATTTGAATGTCTTTTCCCTGACTTCTGTCTTTGACGTCTTGTATCTATATTAAGCAGAATGGTGTTCATTTGGTGACATGCATATAAATGTATACGAATGTATATGCTGGTTCTCTCGGGCCTTAATGGTTTCGTGTGCCAGTCTGTCCCAATGGGATTTGGGGTGTGACAGTAGACATAAACATCAAGGAGCTTTTGGTTATAGGAGATTCGCATCTTCTAATTCATCAGGTGCAAGGAGAATGGACCACTAAGAATGTCAATATCATTCCCTATGTGCAATGTGTGAAGGAACTGAGCAAAATATTCACGAAGATTGTGTTCAGACATATCCCTTAAATTCAAAATGAGTTTACCGATGCCCTGGCAACACTATCTACAATGATCCAACATCTAGATAAGAATTACATTGATCCCATCAAGGTGGAGATATATGACCAACATGTGTACTGTTTCCATATTGATGAAGAACCGAATGGAAAGTCATGGTATTATGACATCAGAAGGTTGCTCGAAGTAGGAGAATATCCAAAAAGTGCCACTAGCAAGCAGAAGAGGACTTTAATAAGGATGGCAAATCACTTTTTCTCAATGGAAAAATCTTGTGTAGGAGGACTCTGAATTTGGGATTGCTATAATGTGCCGATGCCACAGAAGCAACAATACTATTGAAATAAATACATGTAGGAACTTATGGACCCACATGAATGGGTTCATGCTAGCAAGGAAAATTTTGAGAGTTGGATATTTTTGGATGACCATGGAGAAAGATAACATTCGATACATGTAGAAATGTCATCAATGTCTAGTTCATGGAAATTATATACGGGTTCCTTCAAACGAGCTCAATGTGATGGGTTCCCCTTGGCCATTTGCTACTTGGGGAACAGATGTTATTGGGCCCATAGAGCCTTCCATATCAAATGGACACCGTTTCATCCTAGTAGCTATCGACTATTTCATAAAATGGGTTAAAGCGTCAATACACAAGGCAGTAATAAAGAAGGTCGTAGCAGATTTCATTCGCAATAAAATAATCTGTCGATTTGGGATTCTAGAGTCAATCATAACAGATAATGGGGCCAATCTTAATAGCGATATCATGAGAGAGACTTGTGAAAGGTTTAAAATATCTCACCAAAATTCCACACCATATCGACCACAAATGAATGGAGCTGTTGAGCCTGCAAACAAAAATATCAAGAGGATTTTGAGGAAAATAGTGGACGATAACAGAGAATGGCATGAGAAGCTACCGTACGATTTGATCAGCTATTGCACCACAATCAGAACATCCACTGGGGTAACTCCTTACATGTTGGTTTATGGTTTGAAAGTAGTGATACCCGCAGAAGTGGAAATACCTTCCTTGAGAATCATTCAAGAGGTCGGTCTAGATGAAGCTGAATGGATTCGTAGCAGGATTGAACAATTGATGCTCATTGATGAGAAGAGAATGGACGCAGTCTGTCATGGTCAATTCTATCAAAACAGAATGATCAAGGTGTTCAACAAAAAATTCAACCCTCGATGATTCACACTAGGATAATTAGTATTGAGGAAGATATTCCCTCACCAAGATAAAGCTAAAGGGAAATTTGTGCCAAATTGGCAATGTCCCTACATGGTTCACCGAGTACTCTCAGGAGGAGCAGTAATCCTTGCAGAAATAGATGGTCCAGTGAGCACGAAGCCGATAAATTCAGGCGCTATCAAGAAGTACTACATTTGAAGACATTAGGACTAGTTGTTATTTTCTTATATTTTTACATTTTTCTCTAATGTAACAGAACTACTTATTAGCCTGACTTCCCACGGCGGGATACGTAGGAAACCCTCATCGGGTCCAGTCTCCCTTAAAAAAAAACCAAAAACATCATATTTCCTGTATTCAAAACTACGCTCGACCTGACTTCCCTTGGTGGGATACGTAAGCAATCCTTATCGGATTCAGCCCCTTCATGTTTTACTCTTTTATTGTACTGAACTACGACTTAACCTGATTCCACTTGGATACGTAGGCAACCTGAGTCAGGCTCGGTTATTGCATTTTATATTTTTATTTCTCCCCTTGTACATAAACTACGTTTTGACCTGATTCCACTTAGATACGTAGGCAGCCTGAGTCAGGCTCGGTCGTTGTATCTCATCTTTTATTTCTTTACCCTCAAACTACGTACAAACCTTATTCCCATCTGGGGATACGTAGGTAACCTAAAAGGTTCGGTCTTACCCTTAGGAAAACCCTTCCTTAGCTCATTGAATTGCCTCAAAATATGAGAGATCTCGCCGTCAGAATCATCTTGGCATCTACAAAATCCAGAGGAGCGTTATCCGAAGGACAAAGCTACATGGGTTACGATCGATAAATCGAAAGACTCAACATATTTTGAAACATGACAACATGAGCCACAATATTTTTTCTTTACTCTATTTTTTTGAAAACATCTTATACTGACACTCACAAGCTCTAAAAGTTTCATTTATTATATGCCCTTCACACCTTACTTTTTCTTTTAGCCTTCGTGCCCCATCCCCCAATGGTGCATTCACTCCCCGCCTTAAGGTGCAGGTACATCCAAAGATTTGGATCAAAGGTATAGAGGATCCTTATAGGACGAATAGGCTATTTCACTTCTCCCAAATAAACTCCGTCAATCGGACCTAGCCATTTGACTACATCGAATAACTTTGCCAATCAAAGAATCACCGTCTAACTTCATCAAAAGCTCCACATCTTGAAGACTATACATAAGAAAACGAAGTTAAGCTCCCATATTTTGAAGACTGTACATAAGCAAGAAAAGTCAAACTCCTGTATTCCGAGGACTGTAAATAAGCAAACGAAGTCAAAATTTTGTATTTCGAAGATTGTACATAAGCAAACGAAACAACTCTCTGCCATATCGGAGGATGTAAATAAGCAACACGACTCTCCGTCATATCGGAGGTTGTACATAAGCAGAGGACTCTCCACCATATCGGAGGATGTACATAAGCAAAATGACGCTCCGCTATATCGGAGAATTAGATTTCAGCAAGCAAGCATGCCCTGCCAATCAAAGATTCGTACTATAGAAAGCACCGTCAGAAATTCACTATCGTAGCAGCATTTGAAATCCAGTATCAGCATAAAAAATCCACTATAGTAGTGACATCGAATTTCCATAGCAATATCGTCGAATAGTTTGTTTCAAAGGTTGCATCGATGGGGGCTTTACATTCTAGCAATCATCCCGCCAGAAAAAGGCTTTTACTCTTCAGTAATTTCTCCACTGATAGAGGCTTTTAAATTTCAGCTATTACCCCGCTAGTTGGAGGCCTCCACAGAATGGAGATTACAACACTAGTTTGAATATCTACACTCTACTCTTTACATTATAATTTCAATTTACAATTTTTGAACCGCAACAGGTACTTTTCACTCTTTTACGTATTTTATAGGATAACACACTACAACATGGAACTACCCTCTAAGCAGCAAACTGGGGCAAGCTACCAAAAGGTCAAGCATCCCTAGATATGTCAAGGATTCATTCTCCAAACTCAACTCGACTCAATTCAGATCTGATTTCATAACTCTTTACATCCTAGTGTCATTGTAACTCGACACTGGGTAATTTTTCAAATCCTCAATTGTGTTTTTCATCTCAAAATCCTCAGCAGATATTATTGTCAAGCATTTTCTCATTCCAAGCTATCACAAAGAACTACATCCAGCCTGATTCCCATATTCAGGGATATGTAGGTGAGCTTAGCTTAAGCATGGCCATATCCACTCCATTCGTGCTAAAATCTTCGCAGTAACTACCAAGAGAACTCAATGTCGCGATAATTCTACGCTGGACAAATTTCGAAGTTGATCAAAATTTGCTATTATTCAAACTATAAATGGCCTAATTTCTCGTGAAGCCCGAGATATGTATGCAACTCAGAAATCGGAGTTTGACCATAATCTTTCAAATCTTCTTTTTTTCCCGAGACAAAATTGCCTATGTCAACTTGTTCGTCCAAAGACTCTTACATCATCTTCGGCCAAGCAGGGGCAACTGTTGACACCCAATTTTGACTCGTCTTTTTTCTTAAATTATTTTTCTATGCTTCTTAGTCCTAAATAATTTTCTAAAAATAAATTCATATTTTAATTTCTATAAGTTTTGAATGAAAGAAAAAGAGGGGGGTTATCTTTCCCTATCATATTTTTGAATATTTTAATATAATTAGTTATTAAAACACAAAAAATATTTTGATACTCGCGTTCACATTTTCTTCTAATTATATTATATTTTCATACTATTTATATATATATATATATATATATATATATATATATATATATAATAAAATTATTAAAGTTATATACAAAACCCGTATTTCTCCTTCCCAAAAATCAGATGCACACATTTTCTTCTCTCCAATACACTATTTTTCCATCGTTTTCAATATTTCTCAAAATCAACAACAAACCATCGACCCTTTTCTTCTCTCTTCTTCTTCCTCTCCTCCATCTCCCCCAAAACCGAACCCTCGCTACGCCATAACAACCATAGCTTCCATCTTTGAGCGAGATTCACCCTTTTTCCCCTCCCTTTAATCCTTTAATGGCAGAGAATCCGGCCCCAAATAGGTGTAAATCCGCCATTAAAGCCCTCGAATTAGTCCAAAATGGGAAGATAAGAACGAATCTTATTAGGATTTTGATTTCAAATTTCAAATTCCTCTACTTTCTCACACGTTTTTTTGCAAACTTTGGTTTCAAATCCGAACTTTCAAGTCCGGATTTCACCTATATATATGGATGTTTTCAGTCCCCATAAAACACAAGTTGAATTTCAGAGAAACAAGTGAAAATTGGGAGAAAAATAAGTGAAGGTTGAAATTCAAAGAAACGAGTGAAAATTAGGAGAAAAAAGTTGAAAATCCAAAAAAAAAAAAAAAGTTGGAAATTTGAAAAAATCACAAGTGGAAGATCTGAAAAAATAGGTGAACATTCGAGGAAAAAAAAGCATCAGTGAATTCGAAAATTGCTAGCTTTTTTTCTATTTTTGGTCTAGGTCCCCGGGGTTTGAGTTTGGTGGCCGAAATCCTTGACGGAAAGCTCTAGTTTCGCTGCCCAACAAAAGGTGCGAATCCATTCTCTGTTTCACTCTCTTCTCCTTCATCTATTTGGTTTTTGGGAACATGTGATTTTATTTCAATTTCAAGCTCACGTCGTTGTTGTTTTCCTTTAACTATGTGAATAAAAGTGTGCTTTGATTCTGGAAAAATTATTTTGCGTATGAATATACAAGTCTGTAACTATGTGAATACATGATTTCAAGTTTGGTTGTGGTATCGTTGTTTGTTTTTCATGAAATCGAGTCTAAAATATGGTTCCATTTTGATTCGTTTCAAGGTATGACCATTTTGAGTCCGAGTTGTGTTAAACTCGAAAACTATTTCTTTTCTTTGACTATGTCGTTATATGGTTCACGAGCTATATATTGGAATTTGGATGATGCTTACACAACTTTTCTCATTATAATAATTATTTTAACAAAATAATAATAATTATTTCTTGAACATACAACATAGTAGAACATGCTTTAACAGTTTTTATTTCTATATATAGTCTTTGATACTATGTGATTGTTGTGTATTCATCACATACTCCGGTTATGTTAATGAGTTTCATTTTGTTTTGAATTGGTCACCATAGGGGCTGCCATTGTCTTTAAACATGTAATAACATGTGAATTAGAGTCAATAATTTGGTTTGAGAGGTTATGCTTAAATGGAAGGTGTAGAACTACGTCAAATCTATTACATAAATTCATCCTTTACTTCACTTTTTTTTTTCCTTTCTCTTGTTTTGGCCCGATTTTCATGAATATGGGATAGATTTCAATTTTGAGTTTGCTAGTTTCTAAGTCTCTTTAATGGTTAAATTTTGATTTGTCTTTGGGTATAGTTACAGGAAGTATTGAACTTTAGAGATTATGTGATTATCTAGAAATTATAGTCATTATGATCCCTTTAAGATTAGTAACAAATGGATTAAAAAAAAATATCATCGTGTTCTCCTAGCTATTTGAATGTATTCATGTATGTCAAGGTGTCAATATTTGTCGTTTGGTTGATAAAAGTTATCGAAATTATTTTAGCTTGTTTAAGAGTCATATGGTGTTATCTTAGTGCTAGTCGTAATATTTGTTACCACTGTTTAAGTATTTTGAGATAGATTTGTATGTGGATGCAACTTAAACTCTCAATTTTCACTTGGGATGAATCTCTACCAACGTGCCTTTATCAATATGTTTCATCATATTTTTGATTAATTTTAATTGGCTACTAATCCTTACCTTCTTTTGTTTTCATGTGAACTTGGAAGACGGAGTTTCGATTGAAACTCTATTTCGACCCAATTATCGGATCGACAGCTATTGGATGATCGCAGAGCCTCAGATTCTCGTAAATTAGAAGCTCGACTTCTCTAGGAGTCTAGTATCGGTTAGCCTTTTCTTTTACTCATCATATTATGTTATGTTTTTTTAAGAATGATAACTAATTCTTTTTTTTTTTCGTTGTTGAACTTGTTTAAGATAATCTTATTTGTTTATTGCTTTATATTGCCTTATTATTTGTTGATCCTTTTAAAGTAGGTTAACGTCCTCACCACTTCACAATTAACACATAACTAGTTAAATAGTTTTTTCTTAAATAAAAAGGGGTTTAGCAACCTTAATATTCGGCTAATTTTAAAAAAAACTAATTACTTGTCTCAAAACATTTTTTAAATAAGAATGAACGTCGTAACCTCAACGTTTTCTTAAAAACAAAAATGAGAATTTAATATTAATCAGGTAGGAGAGTAAGTTTCTAAAATTCAGATTTTCTAAAAGATTTTACCCACCAAGTTCGACTTATTTCGATAAATTAAACGATCCCAACGTTTTCACTTTACTTCCATTCGTTTTCTCAACATTAGTCTCAAATTCTCTAGACTTAAAAAAAACTCAAAAAATACAAGGCACATATATATACACACTACCATATACAAGATATTTTTATCGCAATTTTATTTATTTATTTTTCTTTAAAATAAAATTATTATTATTATTATTATTATTATTATTATTATTATTATTTACACTTTATTTCAACCCTATGTTTATATATGTGTATTTTTACTATCACATTTATCTACTTTTAAACTATTATCTTAAAAATTTTCACAAATAAATAAAACTAGCATGATTTCTTACGTTTTAAATATACTCAAGTCTATTTTACTCTAGAGCTAATATGTTAATATGTTTTGACATTTTATTTACTTTCGGATAAATACTTACATAAATTTATTCTCAAATCAAATGAATTTTCATATCACACTCTTAGAAATACATCTATTTATGTTTATAAAAATATTTTTTTACATATTTTTAAATTATACTTTCTTTTACCTCGCAATGATGTCGTTTATATACTTAACTTTACATGTCATTAGACTTTATATTCTTGTAAAATTATAAACCTTTAAATATTTTAAATATACATGTTATAACAAAATACTAATGTTAACTTTTTCTCTCCTTGTTTTCATATTTTTTGAAACATACATGTATATTTTGAAGTAAATAAAATTATGTTACATTTTCTGTATATCGTAAGTATATATTTATATATCTTGTGTGTTTCTTTTTATTTTAAATTTGATAAATTTCATGTACTTATCACTTTTTTGCAAACAATAAAACAAATTATTTCCCAAATATTTTTCTAAAAGCTGAGTTTAAGGACTATCTTCGGATAGACTCTGAGTGGTATTTAACACCTCCCTATCGAGCAACCAAAATCCTTACTCAAAATCTCAAACGTGTTAAAAAATCAAAAACAGAGTTTTACATAAAAAAAAAAAAGTTTTCCTAATTTTTTTCTAAAAATTTAGGCGGCGATTCTAAAAAAAATGTATTTTCAAAATCAGAGAGTCACAACCACCACCATATGTTGTGCATTGTTTCGACTGATTCGAAATAGGGCGCTACAGTGGAAAGGAAATACAAGCACTGATTAGAAACATCAATAACTCTTTTATTTCAATCTCATCTTCCTTTAAGTTATTGGGGGGAATGTCTTTTAACTGCAACCTATTTTATAAACATATTTCCTCAAGTGTTTTGAATTCAAAGACTTCTTTTGAAATTTTGTTAAAAAATAAGCCATCTTATAATCACTTAAAGTGTATTGGGTGCTTATGTTTTGTGTCTACTCTATCTTCACATAGAAGCAAATTTGATCCTAAAGCAATGCGTTATGTTTTTATAGGATATCCTTATGGAAAGAAAGGTTATAAGGTACTAAATCTACAAACCAAGAAAATTACAATTCCTAGGGATGTTATCTTTCATGAAGAATATTTTCCTTTTCTTTCACAATCTATTTTATATCCTACTATATTCCCTTCTGATGCATCTGATTCTATTTTTCTACAAAAATCTTCTCTTCCTCCATTGGATTATTCTTCTGATTGTGAACCTAGTTCTGATCAATCAATTTTGTCTACTGATCTTCCTCAATTTCAATCTATTTCCAGTAGTATGCCTTCAACAAATTCAAATTCCGAGGTGATTACAAGCTCTCCTCCTCCACTGCCTGTTGTTCAAACTGTACTCAGAAAATCTTCTAGGAATCATAAGAAGCCTGAATATTTGGAAGATTATATTTGTAGTGCTCTTCACCTGACAGATGTCACCTCTACCTGCTTTCTAAGTCCTGTTACTCCTACTTCTTTCTCTTTTAATGCTTTATCTTCTAACAATAAAGTCATGCTCAACTCTTTTGCTAGTATACAAGAACCTGTTAATTATATTCAAGCAGTACATCATCCAGGTTGGCAGAAAGCCATGGATAAAGAACTTGCTGCTCTAAAATTGAACAATACATGGGATGTCATTCTACTTTCTCTAGAAAAGAAAGCCTTACCATCTAAATGGGTCTGTAAGGTGAAACAACACTCTGATGGGAACATTGAAAGACTCAAGGCTAGATTAGTAATTAGAGGTGATGTGTAAAGAGAAGATGTTGATTACAATGAAACCTTTTCTCCAGTGATTAAAATGATAACTATCAGGTGCATTTTAGCCATTGCATTGAAGAATGGTTAGGGAGTTTTTTAGTTAGATGTTAATAATGCATTCCTTCATGGTGATTTACATGAAGAGGTTTATATGAAATTTCCTCCAGGTATCGCACCACCTTCTCCTAACCATGTCTGTCTGCTAAAGAAATCCATTTATGATCTTAAACAATCATCCAGACAGTGGTATGCTAAACTGACTTCTGCTTTCAATTTTAAAGATTTCAGTCATTCATTAAATGATTATTCCCTTTTTTTAAAGAAAACTGGGAATTCTATTTCCATTGTGGCAGTATATGTAGATGATATATTATTAACAGGGAATGATGAAGTTGAATTACAGGCCTTGAAGTTATTTTTAGATAAGAAATTCAAGATCAAGGATCTTGGTTAGTTACATTTTTTCCTTGGTATGGAAGTTGTTAGAGAGCCTGCCGGAATGATTATTTCCCAAAGAAAATTCACATTGGACCTTCTAAAGGAGTTTGATTCTTTACATTTACGTCCTGTTTCTTCACCTTTAGATCCTACCGTCAAGTTACAAGCTAATCATGGGACTACTATCAAGGATCCTACTTTGTATATACATTTATTGGGGAAGCTCAATTACCTCACTCATACACGGCCTGATTTGTCCTTTACGGTGCTGCATTTGAGTCAATTTATGCAGGATCCACGTAAACCTCATCTTAAGGCTGCATTATGGGTAGTTCGATATTTGCTTACTGATCCTGGGCTTGGTTTGTTCATGTCTGCCCCTGTTTCCTTTGATTTGATAGCATTTTACGATTCCGACTGGGGTACCTGTCCAGAGTCGAGGAAGTCAGTCAGTGGATTTTATATTTCCCTTGGTTCCTCTCCCATTTCATGGAAATAAAAAAAATAGACATTCATTTCTCTCAGCTCTGCTGAAGCTGAATATCGTTCAATGAGGAGGCTCGTGGCTGAGCTTCCCTAGTTAATTCATCTCTTTGAGGATCTCGGAGTTTTCATATCATTGTCAGTACCCTTCACTCTGACAGTCTTGCCACAATCTACATCGCCAAAATTTATTTTTTCATGAACGAATGAAGCATGTTGAGATTGAATGCCACATCGTCCGTCAACAGTACCTCGCCGGGTTAATCTCCTTGTCGTATGTCAAGTCTTCTTCCTAGCTGGCCGACATCTTCACCAAATCATTAACTGGTGCTGCACATAATCAGCTACTGGGCAAGTTGAGAGTTTTGTCCACCCCTCCAACTTGAGGGGGGGTGTTGAGATTCATCTCCATCTGATCTTCATTACCCTAGAATTTCTATCGGTGAAATTGAGAAATGAGAATTAGGGAAATGAACTGATTTGGTATATTGAATTGGGTATGATTTGATACCGAGTCTAGGGCCTCAATTAAGTGACTATAGATGCCCAAGTTACATGAGTGACAACAGAAGGCCCAAATCGCACAAACCCCTGCTTTTGTTACTTGTATATTCTGCTTCTTGATTTATGTATATTTTAAATATTTTCCCTAGTATCATAGAGATTCTTTTTCCTTTTTTTAGGTTATGTAATATTCCTCTCCTTTATTTTGTTTTGTAATTAGTACATGTTTGATTTTTTCCTAGTTTAGTCGGCTAGGCCAAGTGTATAAATAGGGGTCTTGTGTATAGAATGATTATCAAGTAATACAGGAAGAAAATTTCACATATTGCCTTATTTATTTTTACAAAGACAAAAAGTGTTTTAAAACACTTCACTTTAGGCTTAAAAAGTACTATAAATAAGTCACTTAGAAAAAGCCCATCCAAACACCCCCTAAGTTCTTTTACCAAATAACTTAGAACTTACACTGCCATAACATCACTTTTATGCACCAACCTCAACAAACCATATTTTGCGATAATTGGTCATAATTCTGCATTTGGCAAACATTCTTTATCTCTTTTAGGGCCGGGAGGGAGCATTTTACAGTTCTGGAAAATTCTTTAATCCATTATTGACAGATAGATAGAAAGCAAAAGAATATATTAGAATAAAAATTGGTCCACAGGATTAGACTATGATAACTGTCTTGCCGTGGAACTGTAAAGTAGATGGCCTTTTGTTATGGATCATAAGTAGAAGATTTGTTTAGAGATAAGCATCTCTGAGTACGAGCTTCCATGATATTTACTTTCCATATCAAAATAAATAACAATAGATCATGTGTAGAGGTAATGCTAATTTATGAAGAGACCAGCAGACTCAAAAATACCTGTTCGAAAATGAAGGAATTATCTCTTCAAGAACATGGAGCATAATGGAGTTAGTGGTGTCATCACAAGAGATTCGCCTATCCTTGAGAACTGTAAATGAATTAAAATAGCCAGTCAATCACCACCCTTAAAATACGAAATTTCAAAACTTCCTAAGGATTGGAAACAAGAGAACTGGTGTAGGGGCATATATATTTGTAAAGGCTTCATATTTCAAAGGACTACCAGAGAATATTGAATTATGCCATTGCATCAAGTCTGACACTTCCATGATAATCACTCAAGCAGTCAAGCTATCTCGAATCACAATCACCCATAACTTTGATGTTTCTGGGGACTCAGCGATAAAAAAGTAACTTGGAGAAATTTACAAGCACTTTCCTTTTAGAGATTATGAAAGTTAGGATCCAGCGAAATCATTACACCATGTCACCGTATCAGTTTCTCACTCATTAAGCATGTTACCTTCAGACAATAAAATAACCATTCTACACCCTGCATATCATATATAGATGCCTAAGATGCTTGGTTCTCATTTCTGCATTGTTTTATTGTAAATCTCAGTTTACTGTGTGTGCTGTTTCTTTTGCTTTCTTAAAGAACCTCTCTATGAGTCTATGTTCATAGATGCTTGGTTCTCATTTCTGCATTGTTTTATTGTAAATCTCAGTTTACTGTGTGTGCTGTTTCTTTTGCTTTCTTAAAGAACCTCCCTATGAGTCTATGTTCATGTTCCTTTTTTTTATTACATTCAGGTGGAATATAAAAAGTCTAATGAAATGCACGTTTCTACAGGTTCTTTGACATTCCCATACAATGCAGTCTGTCACTTCAAAGCATCAGATAAATGACATTCCAAACATTCTTGACAGCATTCAGAAGTCTAAATAGGCAGACAAATTTACTTGGAGAAACAGAATCCTGGAAAATACAACAGTAATCAGAACAAATTGCAGTATTACTAGGAAGATGTATAGAATTTTGTTTCATCTCTCTGCAGCCATAGTCCTTTTATTTTTTTGAACTTTAAACAAGTACAAGCTTGCCTAATTTACCACATATTATCAGAGGGAACTGATGAGCTTTTGTTAATACTCAAAATTTAAGTAGCAGAAGCTTGGTTTCTATGCACTTTCTTCAAAAAGAGTAAAGGACTATTAAGGTACGGCATACAAAAAAATTCCAGTTCATACTATATGGTAAGTACCAATTACAACACACAACATGAAAACATATACTCCATCCGTCCCCTTTAACTCGTCCACTATACTAAAAATATTTATTTTCTTTTACTTATTCATTTTAGCAAATCCAGAGATATTAAATATTTTTTTCAAATATTGCCCTTATCATTAAGTAACTACATAGAGTACTAGTAGTCAAATTTGGATTTCTAAAACATAGTTAATAACTTTATATGGAGAATTTAGTAAAAAGATTACCTAATAAATGATTTCTTAAAGGAAATGTCAAGTTAAAAGTGGACAAGTAAAAAGGATCAGAGGAAGTACTAACCAAGCACATACACATCCGATATGCTAGACCTAACGTTAAGGTGATAGTATGAATGTGCAATATCTATTGAAGAAACTTTATTCCTCTCCAAGTTGGCTTTATTTTTTTCCCCCCGAAATAACCTTTATAGATTCAAATACAAGCCCTTCCTCGTTCACTAAAATGATCATCTGTGTCCTCCTTATTGCTAACCTCACATTCATAAATTCTTTAGGCTGTGCTTGGTATGGAGGAAAATATTTTTCGGAAAATGTTTTCTTATTTTCACATGTTTGGTTGGACAAAATATTTGGAAAACAAGTTTCTTTGAATGAGGAAAATGACTTCCTTAATGGAAGTAGGAAAAACAAGTTCTATAAGACATTTTATGTTTAATGTATCCTCTCACTCACCCAACACCTCCAACCCCTACCCCTTGATGATGTACATCAAAGTGACGCTCCTCCAAGAAGGCCTTTCACAAGAAGTCAAGCTAAGGACCTTCAAGCATTGCAATCTTTATGGATGAAGATGGAATGTTTGGAAGGTTCCAACATAGAAGACTTGAAGATATTTACTATATTAAGTGTCTACCATTTAAATTAGCTTGTAATTTAAATGAAGGGCAATTTGGTCTTTCTATACTTTTTTTAGCCCTTAGTATAAATAGTTAGCTATTAGGGTTTGGACATTAGTTTTTGGACATTTGAAGAATTATGCCTCTTTTGACAGCTTAAAACCCTTTGTTGATTTTCAACATCTTATCCTAGGATTTGCAAGTACCGTTATTCGTTCTTGAGGATTCTAATAGATTAGACGCTATTAATTCCCAATTAAGTGGTGTTTTGGTTAGTTTCACCAATACATCTTTTAATTATTTGAATCTAATTGTGTCTATCTTTCTTGAATTTGTATCTTTAAATTTTATCTTGTTTCTATTTTCTTGTTTCACATCAAATTGGTATCAAGAGCTTGGATTAGATTTGCTTCCACAATCTAAGTCTTGGGTTTTAAAAAAAAAAAATTGAAAAAAAAAGTTCAAATTCATTGAAGGTTGTTTGATTTTGTTTCTTGAACTACATATTGGTGTTTTTCTTGTTGAAAATCAAAAAAATACATGACTTTTAAAAATAAAAATTGAAAGTCATTGTTGAAATTTGAAGCTTTGAAGAAACTTGAAAATGAGTTTTGTTGATTTGGTGTTTGTTTGAAGAAATTATTGGTTAGAGGTTGTTTATAGAGTTTTGGGGAAATTATATCTCAAATTTAAGCTCATTTGTGGAGATTGATTCAATTTTTTTTTTTTTTTTTTGAATTTCTTCTTGGAGAAGAAGATGAATTTGAGAATTACAAAATAGCACAAACACTACTAAAAAAAGACCAAAAAACGACGGAAAAAAGCGACGGACCGCGTCGTTTTTTTGGTCAAAATCGACGGAAAAGCGACCCAATCACTTGCGTCGTTAAAAGGCTCGATGATTTTTAAAAACGACGAACAGCGTCGTTTTTTTGCAAAAAAAAATTTACAATTTTTTTCAGAAAAAGCGACGCTGTCCGTCGTTTTTTGTTCTTCATATGAAGAACACATGATAAACAAAAAGCGACGGACAGCGTCGATTTTTAGAAAACAATAATTTTAATTTAGTTCAGAAAATGCGACGCTGTCCGTCGCTTTTTTTCTTCATTTGAAGAACAAAAAACGACGGAACGCGTCGTTTTTTTAGAAAAAAGAATTATTTTTTTTCAGAAAATGTGACGCTGTCCGTCGCTTTTTTTCTTCATTTGAAGAACAAAAAACGACGGAACGCGTCGTTTTTTTAGAAAAAAGAATTATTTTTTTTCAGAAAATGCGACGCTGTCCGTCGTTTTTTTGTTCATTTTTTAGAAAAAAAGATTATTTTTTTCAGAAAATGCGACGCTGTCCGTCGCTTTTTGTTCTTCAAATGAAGGAAAAAAGCGACGGACAGCGTCGATATTTTTTTTTTTTTTAAAAAAATAAACTGAAAAGCGACCGACACCGTCGCATTTCTAGAATATTTTTTAAAAAAATTCCAGAAAAGCGACGGACAAAAGCGACACGTTCCGTCGCTTTTCTGCATATTTTTTGGATGCAGAAAACTGCATTTTCTGCATCCCACCTGTCAAATGAAAATGCAATTTAATATGTACAGCCCCAAGCAACACACATTACACATATAACACCTAATACTAGTCAACAAAACTTAAACAATTAATCCAACAACATCTAAAACACTTAAAGAATCGTAAAAGTTTTCAAAAAGATATAAGTTAAGTTCAAGAATGTCTAAAAAGTGTCTAGAAGCATCAAATCCAACAACACTAAGGAGTAGCCCCAACTAACTCCTCGTCACTCTCTGTGTCTTCTTCGCTACTTGAATCGGGTGATGGAGAACGGTGACGACGACGACGAGCCATGCTAGCCATTTGTTTTTTAAGTTCCTCGACAGTCTTGCACGTGATATCATTTTGAGCAACAGACTGTGTCAAGGCATGTGTAAGCTGTGCAATCTGCTGCGACATAGCAGCAAGCTGAACACTGTCAATTGCCTCTGCCTGGCGTGAGGAACCAATACCTTCCAATCCTGACCGGATGCGTCCCAATTCATTTCGAGAGCCCATCCCATAGACTCTCCCCTTTTGTTTTCCCCCCGCTACTTTTTCCGTCCAAATTTGAGTAGCTTCTTTTTGTGAAGGCGCGGTTGGACCGAACTCGGACAAGTAGCGTTTATAATCATTCTGCACATTAAAAAAGAAATGTTAGTAGATTTTACTATTACTACGCAAGGTGGAGCAGAACGTAGAAAAGAACTACTACTTTGTAAGTAAATTTTTAAAACTTACATTGGCATTTTCAGCCCTTGGCTCAACCCATACATCCGGGTCTGACTCTTTCATCTTTTTCCTTAAATGTGTTCGTTCGAAAACCTCAAGTTGGGTCGGTTCGCGACCCAAAGCTTTCGTCTGCAAGCAAAAAATAAATAAACATAATGAAGTAGTATTTAATGAAATTTATATAAACATGTAAATTAGAATTTAAGGTTATTACTTACCATTTCCCGAATTATGGTCCCGAGACTCTTTGCACCGCCGGTGTGTAATGAACCACCTTTTAAACTAGCTCTGGCTTGCTTATTTTTCACAGACAATGCCTTGTATTCAGGAGAATCCCAAATAACACGCATGTCATCATACACTTCTTTAAGAAGCCATTCTTTTGCATTTCCCTTACGCCTAATACGTTCAAGCCAACCTTTTAGCCTCGCTCCAGCATGATTTTCAAAAATAACAGACATGACTTTATTGTGCTTTCGCAACCAAGTACACATAGTCTGAAAATTAATTGACTAGCATTAGATGATATATATATTATTATTAAATTTAATTAAATAACAATTAAATTCAAGATACCTTAAACTCATTAAACATGGCTTGTCGATATCTCTCTGGAATCTCCCTCCAACTGACCCAAGGTTGCGAATAAAGCCTCCTAACGCTCTCCCTTACAGCTTTATTAACTTCTTTTGATGAGGGATACCACCTGTAAAAAAAATAAAACTATGTCAACTCATAAATATTTAATTAAAAAAGATAAAAAAAAATTAAAAAACTTTTCAATTAAGAAAATAAACTTACGATGATCCATCAGGCTCCATGAACACTCTACCAAGCCTGTCCATATCACCAGGTACTAGTCCGATCAAATCCGCATCAGTATCATCATCTACAGGCGGAGGTGGCGGTACAGATTCAGATGTAGATGCTCTTCTCGGGAGTACATAATGCTGAGTCAAAGGGGGAGTAGATGTCTGTGCATCGGAGTCAGAGCTATCTCTAAGCCTCAATCCTGAGAGGCGGGGGGATGAATCGCGGGGGGATGGACTAGTAGATGATAATCTCGAAGTCCTTATATCTGTAGGCCTAATAGTATGTGAAGCAGCAATGTTTAGCGGTTGTGATTGTTTTCTGGGACCATGAAAATCTGCAGGATTTCCAGTGCCATAGGGGACATAAGACCGCCCTGATGAAGAAGTGTGCATCCATGGCTGGGATGAAAGTCAACCAGGAGTATCATTATGGTCTATAGGCGTCCTAGATTTCTTCTTAGCAATTGATTTCGAACTCTTATTAGTACGAGGTCGATCTCCATCACCATCGGATGTCATCTGTATGCAAGTTTATATTAAAACATATAAAAAATCATTAGTATTAACAAATAATTCGTGGTAACAAAAAAAACTAACATGCTAGTCTATATTCTCCCAATCTTCCTCCTCGCTTGTTTCATTTCCATCATTCTCCCATTCTTCCTCTTCAGTTGTTTCATTTTCGTCATTCCATTCTTCCTCCCAGAATAATTCATTTTCCTCATTTATTTCTTCCTCAATATTTTTCATGGCAATGATCTCATCATCAGAAACTTCTTCTAAAATGCGTTGAGGATGTTCTAAATTATTTTCCAACTCAGCATCCACTGTTTGATCAACAACTGCGACTTCGTTCTGGTATGCCACAGGTAACACATTCTCAATCTCAATTCTGCCCACAGGCTTAGTCTTTATAACCACCCACCAATTGATTTTATCTCTACGCAATGGATATGTAGCGTAATATACCTGCCTGGCATTTTGTGCAATGATAAAAGGATCATAGCGATTATATTGCCTCGTGTGCTTAACTTCAATTATATTATGTTGCTGATTTACCTTGGTACCTCTATGTGATGGATCAAACCACTTGCACCGAAATAGTATTATTTTTTTTTTTGGCCAACCAGGGTACCTAACTTCAATAATCTCTTGTATGACCCCAAAATATTCAACGATTTGACCGTTACCATCAACATCACCTTGAACGCACACACCGCTGTTATTAGTTTTCTTATACTTAGAAACTTCTTCAGTTTGAAACTTGAAACCATTCACACAATATTTATTCATTGTATGAATTTGATTTTCAGGCCCAAATGCAACATCTCTCACCAATTGCAAATGTTCGATGGTACTATATTCATCCGAAACCTACATATCGTTAATCCAAAATATAAAGTTTTATTAAATGACATATAATTTTAGTAAATGCACATATGAACTTTCATACTTACATATTCATTCAGCCAATCGGAAAACCTTGTATATATGGCATCATTACCCCATGTCCTTATGAATAAACTGTTAAGTGTACATCATTGAGATTTTTCATTAGTTAAGTGTCCTTACCAAATGAACGTAATTCGATAACACAATTAATACTTACTCAAGATATGGTTGAATCTCTGGACAATTAACCAAAACATGTGTCATAGCAGATTTTCTTTCCATACCAGTGAAGGCTCGTGTATCATGATTTTTAGATCCTTTGCTCGATTGATTAAAAATTGAAATTGGTGGAAACATAGGATCACCATCACCTTCATCATTGCGATTGGGCCTATTTCTCTTACATGGCACTTCATGCCCAAAGTAGTAAGAACAAAAATGAGAAGTTTCTTTTGCAAGATAAGCTTCACAAATCGATCCTTCAATCTTTCCCCTTTGCTTTATAGTTTGTTTGCACTCTCCAATTTTTCTGCATAATTGTATGTTAGGTTGTTAAATAATTTTTTAAAAAAACTAAAGCATTAATCAAAATAAAATGTACCTCTCGCCTGGATACATCCACCTCATTTGAACTGTCCCCCCAAGACGTGCCTCTTGTACAAGGTGAATTGGAAGATGCTCCATCACATCAAAGAAACCACATGGAAAGATCTTTTCCAACTTAGTGGTGATGACGGGAATATTCTGCTCCATTCTGTCCAAACTACTCTCCAACAACTTTCCCGAACATAAATCTTTGAAGAACAGACTTATCTCTGTGATTGGTTTCCATATCCTCTCTGGAAGGTGACTAAATGCGATAGGAATCAAGGTTTCCATGAAAACATGACAATCATGACTTTTCATACCAATCAATTTTCCTTCTTCCATATCTGCTCGTTTTCCTAAATTCGAAGCATAGCCCTCGGGCATTCTCAAATTCTTAACCCACTCACATATTTGTCGTTTCTCATCCAATGTGAATGAAAAACTAGCCTTGGGCTTAAACACCTTACCATTTTCTTTTTCTGTCAACCACAACTCTTTTCTCTTGCAATATTGCTTTATGTCCATTCTAGCTTTTGGATTGTCTTTTGTCTTGCCCTTAATATCCATGACTGTGTTGAACAAATTATCAAAATAATTTTTTTCAATGTGCATCGGATCAAGATTATGTCGGAGTTTATTGTCCCCCCAGTACGGCAACTCCCAAAATATTCTTTGTTTGGTCCAATTATGTTCAACACCATATCCGGGAAGTCTAGAAGGTGGACCATCTGTAACTTTAGGCAAATTACAAACTCTTTCCCAAATCTGATGCCCTGATAGTGATGGAGGTGGCGGATCATTCTCAATCTTATTCTTTCTGAATGCATTTTTCATCTTTCTAAACTCGTGGTCCATTGGCAAGAACTGACGGTGACAATCAAACCAACAATTTTTTCGACCATGCTTTAAAGTGAATGCTTTACTATTTTTCATGCAATACGGGCAAGCTAATTTTCCGGCAGTCATCCAACCAGACAACATCCCATATGCAGGAAAATCGCTAATAGTCCACATTAAATTAGCATGCATAACAAAATTCTGCTTAGTTGATATATCATATGTCACTACACCTTCATACCATAATTGTAGTAACTCATCTATCAATGGCTGCAGATAAACATCAATCAAACTTTTTGGATTACGAGGCCCAGGAATAATACAACTTAGAAATATGTAGGGACTTGTCATGCACATTTCAGGCGGAAGATTATATGGAGTAATAAATACAGGCCAACAAGAATAAGGTGCACCAGAATTAGAGAATGGTGTGAAACCATCTGCACACAAGCCCAATCTAACATTTCTTGGTTCTCTTGCAAAATCAGGATAAGTTCTATCGAAATACTTCCAAGCTTCTCCATCCGATGGATGAGACAAGACACCTGGTGGCCTTCTATTTTCATCGTGCCATCTCATATGTGGGGCAGAACTCATTGAAGCATACAACCTCTTTAACCTAGGTATAAGAGGTAAATAGTGCATTGCCTTAATCGGAACCATCTTTCCACCGGGAGTCCGCTTATAACGAGCATGTCCACAAAACTTACAATTATCTAATTCAGCATCATTCTTATAGAACAACATACAACCAGTCATACAACAATGGATTCTATTATACGACAATCCCAACTTGGAAACCAATTTCTTTGCCTGATAAAAATTTTGAGGTATGTTCAACTCCGGGTTAACTAGTTCACCCCAAAGACCAACCATAGAGTCCATAGCAGATTGAGCAACATTCCAATCGGATTTGATACTCATTAGTCTAACTGCAACAGACAAAGCAGAATGATGACTCCCTTCACATAGTGGGTGACTAGCCTCTTCTAATTGTTGATAGAAGCGTCTTGCTTCTTCATTGGGAGATTCTTCTAAATTATGTTCTGGTTCCATCCCATTCCCAAACCCAAAGGCATCATTAACCATTTCATGAACTCTATCATCATGTTGTACCCTATCGTGTTGAACCCTATGTTGAACTCTAGCATGTTGAATCCTAGCATGTCGACCATGTACAAGCATGTCATATTCATCCTCAGGCAACGAATTATAAAATATACCATTCAAACCATCTATCTCTCCGTGATCGACCCACACAAAATATCTTGGCTTAAATCCATTTCGATAGAGATGAGTCATAACTATATCTGGTTGAAAAAACTTCATGCACCTACATGAACTACAAGGACACCTAACCACCCCACTTTTTTGAAACAAGCCTAGTGACATTGCATGAACGATAAAACCTCTAACACCATTAAGATATTGCGGTTTTAAACCCCCACCAGTTTCATAATCCATATCATACATCCACAAACGATGATCCATCTACAAAAATATAGATATTCAATTATAAATTTGCATTTCCAAGCCACAAGTTCACAATTTCAAATCACTACACTTAACAATTTTCAAAAAATAAGTCCACAATTTCAATGCTTACACTTAACCATTTTCAATTCACAAGTTCACATTTCAAGTCACTAAACTTAAACATTTACAAGTCACAAGTTCGCATTTCAAGTCACTACACTTAACCATTTTCAAGTCACAAGTTCACAGTTCAAGTCACTACACTTAAACATTTTCAAAACACTAATTCACAATTTCAAGTCACTACACTTAACCATTTTCAATTCACAAGTTCACATTTCAAGTCACTACACTTAACCATTTTCAATTCACAAGTTCACATTTCAAGTCACTACACTTAAACATTTACAAGTCACAAGTTCACATTTCAAGTCACTACACTTAACCATTTTCAAAAAACAAGTTCACAATTTCAAATCACTACACTTAACCATTTTCAATTCACAAGTTCACATTTCAAGTCACTACACTTAACCATTCTCAAGTCACAAGTTCACATTTCAAGTCACTACACTTAACCATTTTCAAAAAACAAGTTCACAATTTCAAATCACTACACTTAACAATTTTCAAAAAATAAGTTCACAATTTTCATGCACTACACTTAACCATTTTCAATTCACAAGTTCACATTTCAAGTCACTACACTTAAACATTTACAAGTCACAAGTTCACATTTCAAGTCACTACACTTAACCATTTTCAAAACACTAATTCACAATTTCAAGTCACTACACTTAACAATTTTCAAGTCACTACACTTAACCATTTTCAATTCACAAGTTCACATTTCAAGTCACTACACTTAACCATTCTCAAGTCACAAGTTCACATTTCAAGTCACTACACTTAACCATTTTCAAAAAACAAGTTCACAATTTCAAATCACTACACTTAACAATTTTCAAAAAATAAGTTCACAATTTCCATGCACTACACTTAACCATTTTCAATTCACAAGTTCACATTTCAAGTCACTACACTTAAACATTTACAAGTCACAAGTTCACATTTCAAGTCACTACACTTAACCATTTTCAAAACACTAATTCACAATTTCAAGTCACTACACTTAACAATTTTCAAGTCACTACACTTAACCATTTTCAATTCACAAGTTCACATTTCAAGTCACTACACTTAACCATTCTCAAGTCACAAGTTCACATTTCAAGTCACTACACTTAACCATTTTCAAAAAACAAGTTCACAATTTCAAATCACTACACTTAACAATTTTCAAAAAATAAGTTCACAATTTCCATGCACTACACTTAACCATTTTCAATTCACAAGTTCACATTTCAAGTCACTACACTTAAACATTTACAAGTCACAAGTTCACATTTCAAGTCACTACACTTAACCATTTTCAAAACACTAATTCACAATTTCGAGTCACTACACTTAACAATTTTCAAGTCACTACACTTAACCATTTTCAATTCACAAGTTCACATTTCAAGTCACTACACTTAACCATTCTCAAGTCACAAGTTCACATTTCAAGTCACTACACTTAACCATTTTCAAAAAACAAGTTTACAATTTCAAATCACTACACTTAACAATTTTCAAAAAATAAGTTCACAATTTCCATGCACTACACTTAACCATTTTCAATTCACAAGTTCACATTTCAAGTCACTACACTTAAACATTTACAAGTCACAAGTTCACATTTCAAGTCACTACACTTAACCATTTTCAAAACACTAATTCACAATTTCAAGTCACTACACTTAACAATTTTCAAGTCACTACACTTAACCATTTTCAATTCACAAGTTCACATTTCAAGTCACTACACTTAACCATTCTCAAGTCACAAGTTCACATTTCAAGTCACTACACTTGTTGGTGGGCAAGGGCAGTGGTTCGTCGCCGGCTGCTTCTTTCCGTCGGGAGCAATGTTGGTGTAGATTAGTGTGTGAGAGAGAGAGATTTGTTGAATATTTGAGAGAAAAAAAAAGAAAGAGATAGAGAGAAGAGAGAAGAGAGTCTTGAAAGAGAGAGAAAGAGCAAGAATAGAGTCTTGCCCTAATTATATGGGTGGCTAAAAAGTTGACTAAAAAAGCGACGGAAAAAATCGACGCTGTCCGTCGATTTTTGCGTCGATTTTTTTTAAAAAAATATATATGAATTAATTTTTTAAAATATAAAAATTATTTATTTATTAATAAATTAAAAATATCAAATATCGACGGACAGTGTCGTTTTTATAAACTTATTTTTAGAAAAATCGACTCTGTCCGTCGCTTTTAATAAAAAATAAAGAAAAATTAAAAATAAATTTAAAAAGCGACGGACGACGTCGTTTTTTCTAAAAAATAATTTTCTTTTTAAAAAAAATAATAGCGACGCTGTCCGTCGATATTTGTAAAAATAAATAAAAATTTAATTTAAATTAAAAAAGCGACGGACTGCGTCGCTTTTCTAAAATTAATTTTCTTTTTTTAAAATTAAAAGCGACGCATTCCGTCGCTTTTATTAAAAAAAATATTATAAATTATTTATTAATTGTTTGGCACAATAATCCGCGAAAATAAGCGACGGAAATTGAGACGCTGTCCGTCGATTTTAATAAAAAAATAAATAAAAATTTAAAATAAATTAAAAAACGACGGACAACGTCGTTTTTTCCGTCGTTTTTCTGAAGCGACGCAATCCGTCGCTTTTTTGTCCGTCGTTTTTTTGCCTTTTTTTAGTAGTGAAATCTTTCAAACTTGTTTTCTCTTCTTTTCTTGTTAGTTCTAGCTAGTTTACTTTGAGTATTAATTCATACTTAATGTTAAACTAGTTCTTATTCATTTAATTTGTCCGTGCCAAATTATTTCGTGCTTTTTTCTTTCATTTCGTTGTATGCTTATTTGTTTCCTTGTCCTTTAGTTTTTAATTGTCCTTTCTTGATTTACATAAACTCCACACCATCCCAAATAAGTAGTACCACTTGTGAATTATTTGACGGTGTTGACTCTCAATGTTGGGTTATTCAAGAGTGGTAAAAGGCAAGAGTAAAGTGAGTTCATTTGAGGGTGGCCTTAAAAGCCTTTGGCCTTAAGAGTGATACATGAGTGTGAGTGATAAAGAGAGGAATGCGTCAAGGGAAGGAGTGGTGAGAAACTTTTTCTACTAATTTTTTATTTATTCTTGTAGGTACAATGACTCAATTGGAGGGAGAATCCTCTGGCAAAATGGAAATGTTGATTCAAAAATTATTAGAAGAAATATAAGAATTGAAGGAGAAATTGGAAGATGTGGAAAGAAGGGTGAGAAATCAAGAAATAGCAAAGCAACCACTTGAGATTTTCAATCCCATTGATCAACATGATGAGGGATCAAGTAAGATTCCTCTTGATACAACTCCATCACACTTGATAGTGCAAGCTACCCTCTCTCCTAATGCTATTTTACCAAGGGTTTGCAATCAACAAACAATTTCAAAAGGGGAAAATCAACAAACAAATCTTCTACCACAAGCCACTAGACCTCAAATGAGAGCCCAACTTAACCTTGAAGAGCATGATTTTTTTTTATGGTGATAATTATGATTATGGAGTCAACAACCAAGTTCTATAAAAGAGGTTAGATGGGAGAGGAAGAAGAGGAGGAAATGGAGGTTGGTATCCGGTGGATGGTAGAGAATACAATAGAAGGAATGATGATGGAAATCTAGGATTCAACAACATCAAGGTTACACTTCCTTTCTTCAAAGGAAGTAGTGACCCGAATGAATATATTGATTGGATTGTGAAGCTTCTAAGATAATATAATCTCAACAATGTGAGTGATGTCAAGAAAATGAATTATGCAATAAGTCATCTTGAGGGTTTTTCTTCTATATGGTGGGAGAAAATTGAAAAAGATGCTTTGGTGAATAGAGATTTTGCTACAAGTTGGAAAGACATGAAAAGGCGTATGAGAGAAAGGTTTGTGGGTCAATATTATGAACAAGCTACACTCAAGAAGTATTACAATCTTCAACAAGGAAGCAAGAGTGTGGAAGAGTATTATGAGGAGCTAGAGCATACTAGGCTTCGAGATAATGTCAATGATGAAGAGGAGAAACTTGTGGCAAGATTTATGTCGGACTTAAATAAGGAGGTAAGGTAACCATTGAAATTGCATCGTCTTTCTACTTTATATGAAACTTATCAAATGGAAATCAAGGTGGAGGGTCATCAAAATGATAACAATTCAAAGGTGCAATCTTCTTCTTCTTTTTCATGGGTTAAAAATAAAAAAGTTTGGAAATCATCTTTTACTTGGGACAAATCCAAAGGTGGAAAGCAAGATTTCAAGTCCAACTTGGACAAAGGCAAATAAAAGGTGGACTACAAGAATGTAGGTAACAAAGCTAAACTTGAAACTCCATCTAAAATAAAGTGTTTTAAACATCAAGGATATGGCCATAAAGCAAATGAGTGTCCTAATAGAAGAACTATCATTGCATTGAATGATGGTGGTTATCAAACGGAAGATGAATCTATAGATGACCATGGGGAGGATGATAGTAGTGAAGAGTTTATGGGAGAAGGTGATGGAGAAGAAATTAATGATGACAAAAAACTTGTTCTTGTTGTGAGGAGAAGTATGAGTGCTCTAGCAAGGAAAGATCTTGATCAAAGGGAGAACTTGTTTCATAATTTGTGTAGAGTTCGAGAGCAATTATATTTCTTTATCATTGATAGTGGAAGTTGTGTCAATGTTGCTAGTGTATCTATGGTAGAACAATTGAAACTTCCAACAAGAAGACATCCAAAACCTTATAGATTGCAATGAATCAATGAATGTGGTGAACTCAAAGTGACCAAAAGAATGTTGATAAAATTCAAGATTGGAAGTTATCATGATGAAGTACTTTGTGATGTTATACCAATGCAAGCTTGTCATTTATTATTGGAAAGGCCATGGGAATATGATGTAGGGGCTAAACATGAAGGAAGGTAAAATAAATATACATTTGTTAAGGATGGCAAAAAAACACATTCTTAACCCTCTTTCTCCTTTTCAAGTGAGTGAGGAATATAGAAAAAAGGGAGAGTTAAAAGAAAAACTTGAGAGAGAAAAGAAAGAGAGGAGTAAGGGAGCGAAAAATGATAACTCAAGAGAGGAAAAGTGAGAGGTTGAGAGCTCAAGTGAGAATGAGTTATCAAAAAAAAAGAGAGGTGAGCAAGAAAAGCAAAAAATTAAAGAAAGAGAGAAAATGTGCATGATTTTGCAAAATCAAGAGAGCATAAAAGAGTTAAAAATTGAGGATGCTACTCGAGTCGTATTTATTAAACCTCAAGGTTATTTTTTTCTAACAATGAACTAACCTCTTTGTCTTTGCCAAGTGTTGTCTCTTCTTTGTCGCAAGGTTATGAAGATTTATATCCTGAAGAAATACCAAGTGGATTACCTCCTTTGAGAGGAATAAAGCATGAAATTGATTTTGTACCGGGTTCTCAAATACTCAATAAAATCACTTATAGGAGAAATCCTTAAGATACCAAAGAATTGCAAAGACAAGTCGAAAAACTTTTGAATAAAGGTTTGGTGAGAGAAAGTTTAAGTCTATGTGCGGTGCCCGTAATTCTAGTACCCAAGAAGGATGGGACATGGAGGATGTGTGTAGATTGCCGTGCCATTAATAAAATTACAGTAAAATATCGACATCCCATTCCTAGACTTGATGATATGCTAGATGAATTATGTGGTTCTACTTTATTCTCTAAAATTGAATTGAGAAGTGGATACCATCAAATCCGAATGAAATTTGGAGATGTATGGAAAACTGCTTTCAAAACTAAGTTTGGATTATATGAGTGGATGGTGATACCTTTTGGGCTAACCAACGCACCAAGCACTCTTATACTATTAATGAATCATGTGCCTAACTTATTTATTAATAATTTTGTTGTGGTTTATTTTGATGATAGTTAATATTTTGGTTTATAGCAAGTGTTTGGATGATCATGTGCAATATTTGATGATGATATTTGATGTGTTGAGAAATGAAAAGTTGTATGTGAATTTTAAAAAGTGTTCTTTTTGTGTGGACCATGTTGTTTTTCTTAGCTTTGTTGTAAGTTCAAGAGGAGTTGAGGTGGATGATGCAAAGGTAGAGGCTATTAGAAGTTGGCCAACCCCTAAGTCCATTAGTGATGTTAGAAGCTTTCATGGGTTGACAAGTTTTTATAGGAGATTTGTGAAGGATTCTATTTCTCTAGCTGCTCCTCTAACTGAGGTCATTAAGAAGGATAAGCCTTTCATTTGGGTTAGAAAACAAGAGGAAGCCTTTAGAATTTTGAAAGAGAAACTTAGTTCCACTTCGTTACTTCAACTTCCCAACTTTGAGAAGATGTTTGAAATAGAGTGTGATACTAGTGGGGTAGGCATTGGTGCGGTCTTGATGCAAGAAGGGAAACCCATAGCTTACTTTAGTGAGAAATTAAGAGGAGCTCAATTTCAATATTCTACCTATGATAAGGAACTCTATGCCCTAGTGAGAGCTTTAGCAAATTGGCAACATTATCTGTGGCATAAGGAGTTTGTTATTAGAACTGATCATGAGGCTTTGAAGCATATTAGGGTTCAAAATAAGCTTAATAAGAGGCATGCCAAATGGATAGAGTTCATTGAGTCGTTTCCATATGTGATTATTATAAGCAAGGCAAAGAAAATATTGTGGCGGATGCTTTATCTAGAAGATATACATTGATGAATACCTTGACTTCTAGGTTGATGGGTTTTGAGAGTTTGAAGGAGTTATATTCTAATGATGAGGATTTTGGAAAAGTCTTTGGACAATGTCAAGTGAGCTTGAATAGGTGTGTGCAAGTTGTTAAGGAGGGTAATGAAGTTAGAACTCCTAGATTTGAATTGAAGGAGGGCTATTTGTTTAAAAATGGAAAGCTTTGTGTGTCTATGTCTTCATGGAGAGAGTTATTGGTAAAAGAGGCACACAATGGAGGTTCGATGGGTCATTTTGGAGTGTCAAAAACCTTAGCTATTCTTAGTGAATATTTCTTTTGGCCTAAGATGATAAGAGATGTGGAGAGAATTTGTGCTAGGTGTTTGGATTGTAAGCATGCTAAATCTTGTACCCAACTCCATGGCTTGTATACCCCTTTGCCTATTTTTACCGGTCCTTGGCTAGATATTTCTATGGATTTTGTTGTTGGCCTTCCTAGGACTAGGAATGGTAAGGATAACACCTTTGTTGTTATGGATAGATTTTCCAAAATGGCTCACTTTATTGCTTTCCATAAAAGTGATGATGCATCTCATGTTGCTACTTTATTTGTTAATAATGTGATGAAACTGCATGGTGTTTCCCAAACAATTGTTAGTGATAGAGATTCAAAATTTCTTAGCCATTTTTGGAGGTGTTTGTGGGGAAATTTGGGAATAAAGTTGCTATTTTCTACTTCTTGTCATCCTCAAACGGATGGGCAAACCGAGGTAGTTAATAGAACTTTAGGTAACATGCTTAGGGCTATGGTTAAAGGAAAGTTAACTTTTTGGGAGGATCGATTGCTATTAATTGAGTTTGCATATAATAGAACTATTCATAGATCTATTGGTATAACCCCTTTTGAGTGTGTTTATGGCTTTAATCCCTTGATTCCATTAGATTTAACTCCTTTACCCAAAGATGTTATTGTGAGTATAGATGCAAAAGCTAAGCCAAAAGTTATGAAGACCATCCATGAGAAAGTAAGATTGCAAATTGAAAAGGCCAACAAAGATGCAACCGAAAGAGCCAACAAGGGAAGGAAAAGAGTCACCTTTGCACCCGGTGATTAGGTATGGGTTCACTTTAGGAAAGAGAGATTTCCAAGCAAAAGGAAGTACAAGCTAATGCCAAGAGGAGATGGACCTTTTCAAGTGCTTGAGAAGATTAGAGATAATACTTACAAAGTGGATTTACCAAGTGAGTATTTTGTCCATAATGTTTTCAGTGTTAGTGATTTATCTCTTTTTAATGTAGATTTGGTGAATTTGAGGATGAACTCTTTTGAGGAAGGGGAGAGTGATGTACATCAAAGTGACGCTCCTCCAAGAAGGCCTTTCACAAGGAGTCAAGCTAAGGACCTTCAAGCATTACAATCTTTATGCATGAAGATAGAATGTTTGGAAGGTTCCAACATGGAAGACTTGAAGATATTTAAGATATTAAGTGTCTACTATTTAAATTAGCTTGTAATTTAAATGAAGGGCAATTTGGTCTTTCTATATTTTTTTTAACCCTTAGTATAAATAGTTAGCTATTAGGGCTTGGACATTTGAAGAATTGTGTCTCTTTTGAGAGCTTAAAACCCTTTGTTGATTTTCAACATCTTGTCCTAGAATTTGCAAGTATGGTTATCCCTTTTTGAGGATTCTAATAGATTAGGTGTTATTAATTCCCAATTAAGTGGTATTTTGGTTAGTTTCACCATTACATCTTTTAATTGTTTGAATCTAATTGTGTCTATCTTTCTTGAATTTGTATCTTTAAATATTATCTTGTTTCTATTTTCTTGTTTCACATCACTTGATCATCCCACCCACGCCATCCCCGAGACCCCACACCCTACCTCCTCCCACCTTTGTAGTTTTTTGTTAGATTACACAGAGATACTCTTGAGATGACATTATTTTTGACTTACTTAACACTAGAAAATAAGTACGAAACTAACTTGCTTTCCAAGAAAACATTTTCTAGAAAAATATTTTCCCCTTTATACCAAACACACTCTTAATCTATGTGGTTCTTCACCCTTTCCCTCCAAAATCAGACCATCCTCTCTCCCATTTTAGACTACCATACTACAATACAACTACGCCTCACCTTTTACACGACCCTATTGGGCTAAAATTTTCCAACACAAACCACTAACTTGGTTTAGCCATTCAACAGAACCACTAAGCTTTAAAGAAACAGATAAAGTTTGCATTTAAAAACCATTGACATTTGACATCAAAGTATAATTACATGTCAAAAGAAACACCAGAATGAACTCACAAACGCAATCAATTGCATTTGTTATTTTCCTTCCACTTCTCCTTTACAAAAGGTTTGTTGTTTAATTCTACTCATTTAGGTACAGAGGTTCGGACTCCATCAAAACCCCTCCTCCTTTCTTATAGCTTTCCACCCCACTCCCAATAAAAGAGTGAAAAGTAGCAACAACAACTAGGCCTCAATTCTAATCTAGTTGTGAGTCGACCAAAAAGAACAAGGAGAAGAAAAATAAATAAATCTAAAGTGCTAAATCTAACATATGATTTCATTTTTTTCCATTAAGACGCTTTTATGGTAATCATATCAGAATACTCACCCCAAATCACACTAATAAGAAGACGCATCAATCTGACGTGCACCCCTACATGTTACAAATGTTTCCTTTTTTTACTTGCACTAGGTCTTCCCCTAGACTGTGTTTCCCAAGGTATTTCTTAGGCATGCTTAACCGCTTTAGGAAAAGAGTTAAATCAAGCAAGCCAATATAGAACAAATTATGCCTGTCTACATCTGAGTTGGTTCATAACAATTTTTAAAGGTGTCACTTGTTGCGAGAGCAATATTGAACAATTGTGATCTTGACTTAGACTTTACAGGATAAGAATTTAGATAATCCACTTCACCACTTAAATGTAGTGCTCCCCATAACTCAAAATGCAGGTATACTAAACCTTGTGGGAGTTTTCCAAGCATGAAGTTCCTCAAGTGACACCTTAGACATTTTTACACCCACAGAGTGATGTGACATGGAAAATATGAAAAGCTAAGTCAAGAATGGAGAATCTTATAAAACAATCAAAAGATATATTATTTTCAGTGACTACCCAATTGGGTAGACTTAAAAGCAAAATAAGGATAATTCAGTGTTCATGTACCTTCAAAAATTTTGGGCTATGAACTATTAACTTGGAGATATGATACATCATCCTCAGATAATTATAACCCGTCCAACTGAGAAAACTTATTCAACTTAGACTGACAAAACTATAAGCAACCATACTTGGCTCATCAGAACCTTTCTGGATAATAAGATATTGATTTCTACTCAAGTTTTGTCTGCGAAGCTATGCATTTTTTCTTTGAAACACTATGCCAGTGTAAATTTGGGTGGTCTGAATCCCAAGTCCCCTGCAGTTCCTTTTTCTTCCATATCAATCCTCCCTTATCCTTTATTAGGTGAGTAATGCATAGAAAATCTATTTTGATCTCTGGTTGACATCGATGGGCATAAATATCTTTCTTCCTGTTGGCTTCTTAAATGGTAATCTTTACCACTCATACTCTTTGATTCAAAAGCTTTTGATTCTAACTATGGCAAGGAATTATCAAATCAATTGGAATGAACTGATTCTACTTCATCGGTACACATTGGCTCAAGTTTGACGCTCGACTTATGTTTCGGTGAAAGTAGAGAGGATAAACTATCATCTTGACTAGCAGTGATTGGTGACTTGGAATCACTTTGGTTTATCTCACCGACTCTTTCTGCTTGGCTCTATGAGACATTAGGATCAAACCTTCAATTTTGAGGAAGATCAGAAAGATGCTTATCTTCATCACCACCTTCACAGTAACTTTCCCCTACATTCTCCATGTAAGCATCTGCAAAATCCTCACTGACATCATACTCACTGAGTAAATCCCAAACAATTTGTTTTAGCTGAGCACTAATAGTCAGGACACATTTTACTTTTTCTACCTCCTCGTTTGAGTAGGTTTTGTGAGATACATCCCTAGATGTTTTGTTAATAATAGCTAGACTTTCTAGTAAACTTTCAGGGATAGAATTCCAGTCACTACACTCGAAAAGATATTCAGTCAACAGTTCCCTCACTTTCACATGCAAACGAACACTTTCTTTGGCAACTTTAGCCTTAAAAATCCAGCACAAGAGGCAAATTTCTCAACTCTGCAAAACTTAATTTCTTTTTCTTATCTAGAATCCTGATTGCTTTTGCTATATCATTCTGCAATACTTCTACATCTGGTGAAAGTTTTCGGAAAACCATCTGAGAGTGATAATAATCAAGTTCTGGTTTTAACATTGTGGCTGCTATGGACAAAACCTTGGCTAGGGGTTCTGGTGGCTCATCCCCTTCTTTATAGTTTGATAACATTTCCTCTGATGTTCTCCTAATTTGTTCAACTACTTCAATACAACTTATATTTTCAGGCTGTATCTTAGTGATGTTACCTGCGACATGCCTCAAATTCATATGCATTTTACTCAAAGTTAGATGAGACAGTTCCTCAAGTCTAGCTAGTACATAATAGCAGAACAGTGAAAGGATTTTGAGGTAGAACAAGAAGCTCCACAATTAACATTAAAGTTTTAAAGATCTTTGAGGAATTGAGAAATTTGTTTGATTCGACTTTGACTGGAATCATCATGTGTTGAAGGAAAGGATGCAGTCACTTGATAGAAGGGTAAAATGGTCTTTTCATTAATTAATTAAGTGTCAATTCAATTATTCGGTTAGAAAGGTGGTTCGAGGTAGTTAGTTGTTAATCAATTATATAAACTCCCTCTCAATGTACAAAGCTCACTCCTTTTTCAATTCAATCAATGAAATCTCTCTCTTCTTTCTCCTTCTTCTCTATGTAATCACCTTGAATCAGGGTTCTTCATTGTCGAGAAGTCATATTACTTCATGGTATCATATCCAGGTGACTAGTAATCCTAGTCTACTAGGCTTTCTTTCTTGATCACAAATTTCGCAAAGTTTCTTTCAATTATTAAAGAGTGAATTGATTTCAAGGTCGTCAATAGTTTGAAATGGCGATTAATGGTAATCCATAATCGAGTTCAGCTACTCCCTCCTCTATTCCTTCTAATTTGATCGACTGCAACCATCCTGTCTTCCTAAGTGTTTCAGATGTAAGTGGTACGCAAATCATTTCTTTTCAATTGACTGGAGCTGAAAATTATTCTCTGTGGTTTAGATCTATGAGGATAGCATTGTTAGGAAGAAAACAATTAGGAATGGTTGATGGTACTTGTACAAAACATAAGTGTCCCAATTTTGAAAGTAATTAGGAAAGAGTGAATGCTATTGTGCTTTCTTACATTATGAATTCTGTGGGTAAAGGGCTTCTTGGAGGTATCATGTATGCCTCAAGTTCTCAAGAAGTTTGGGAAGATTTTTTTGAATGATTTAATAAGGTAGATAGCTCAAGAACTTTCAATTTTCACAAAGAAATTGCAACTCTTAGACAAGGCACCAATTCTGTGTCTGTGTATTTCTATAAATTGAAGGGGTTATGGGAGGAATTTGAGGCTTTGGTTCCTCCTCCTTCTTGTAGCTGTGATAAATCAAAAGAATTTGTGTTGTATCTTTAGAAACTGAGACTTTTCCAGTTTCATATAGGCTTAAATGACTCTTACTTACAAGCAAGAAGTCGGATTCTGCTTATGTGTCCAATGCCTTTTGTTAATCAGGCATACTTAATGATAATAAGTGATGAGAGTCAAAAATCTGTGGTGGCTACAGTAGGGATCTTGGGGGCTAATCCTGCAGGTATGCAAGGATATTTTGACACAGACTTGTACTCAAGAAATGGTCCAAGTCAAAAGTTTAAAAGAAACTACAACGTGTTCTGTGATTTCTACAAGATTAAAGGTCATACTAGAGAAAATTGCTTCAAGATTGTAGGGTATCCCCAGGATTTCAAGTTCAAAAAGAAAGGGGTAAACAATTCTGCTTACAATGTGATATTTGATCCTATGGGAGATTTATTGTTTGAGTCTACTAGGAGTGGTTCATAGAGTTATCTTCACAACAATATGAAGTACTACAACAATTTAGGTTCCAAGAAATATGGTCAGGATTCAAGACAATTCAAAGATTCAAATATCCTCGAACTAGTCAGCTGAAAGATGATGACAGCTACACTTTAACTAAGGGTCAGTACAACCAAATTATGCAGTTTTTGAGTAGAGCACCTGTTCCAACTCCTTCTGCTAACATGGTCACATATAAATCCAACCTGACAGGTAGTGCATCAGGTATAGATATTGCTCTTACTGCTCATACTATCAATAACAATTGGATAGTTGCTATAGGTGCTACCAATCACATGGTAGCAGACTTGAACATACTTGACTATGACACAGTGTTAAAACCTGATAAATCAAGAAAAGTCTATCTTCCTAATGAGATGTAGCATCAGTTATACATACAAGATCAAGTACCTTGCCAAATGACAATGTTATTACTAATGTTCTACATATTCCACAGTTTAGGTTCAATATATTTTCTGTTTCAAGGCTAACCAAGGAACTTAAATATTCTGCTACCTTCTTTCGTGACTTTTTTATCTTGTAGGATCGATTGAGTGGGAAGGTGAAGATGATTGGTAAAGGGGCAAATGGACCATACATTCTAAAAGGGAACTCAAGCAGCAAAGATGTTTCATTAGTAGCTAGAATTTCTGATCATATGCTTACTTCTAATTCTAGTTTAGATGTAGAAATATGGCATAAAAGATTTTGTCATGTATCCATTACTGTCTTCAAGAATCTTCTACCTATAAATCTGAATACTATTACTGAGACAGTGAATAAATGCCAGCTATCATCCTTGTGCTAAGCAAATTAATTGCCCTTTCCATTAAGTATTTCTAACAATTTAAATAAGTTTGAGATGTTGCACATAGATCTATATGGTCCATACAAGACCCCTACACATGATGACAATAAGTACTTCTTAACAATAATGGATGACTACACAAGAATGGCCTGGATTTTTCTCTTAAAACTAAAAACTGATGTGTGTACAGTTCTGAACCACTTCTTCACTCTAGTTAAAAATCAATTTAGCAAACCTGTTAAAATTGTTAGAACTGATAATGGAACTGAGTTTGTAAATACTCAGTGCACTTACCTATTCTTAGCTCTTGGCATGATCCATCAAAAGTCATGTGCTTATACTCTTTAGAAAAATGGAATTGCTGAGAGAAAGCACAAACATATCTTAGAAGTAACTAGAGCCTTAAGGTTTCAAGCTAGCATACCTATTAGATATGGGGGTCTATGTGTTAAGGTTGCTGTGTATCTTATAAACAAACTACCTAGTTCTGTTATTAGTAATAAATCACCATATGAGCAGCTGCATGATAAAAAATCATTTGTGCATCATCTCAAGGTTATTGGTTGTTTGTGTTTTGCTAAAGTAATACAAGAAATTGACAAGCTTAAAACAAGAGCTAGAATTTTTATTCTTATGGGATATGCAGAAACACAAAAAGGTTATCTGTTAACAAAGAAAGCATGACTACTTAGATCATATAACAGATAACCTGATGGAAACACAAGCTTCATGTAACACCCCGTATATTTACGATCCTACTTGACAACTTTGAACAATGTTTACTTAGGTGTCGAGAGCCATATGTATGTATTTTGTAGTGTCATTGATGAAACATTTGATATTGGGCCTAGTACATATGATTAGACCTTTGTAGGAGGTGTTTGTGACTTCGTGGAGCAATTGTGGGGTGAAAAATGAGGTTGGAGGACTTCCAAGCAATGGATATTAAGATTAGGAGGTAAGCAAAAGACTTGAACTTGAAGGATCTAACCAAATCCGTAAAGAGAAGTCGAAGAACGGGAAAAAATCACATTTTGGGTGTGGGGCGCGCCCAGGGGCGTGCCGGGCCGCTTCTGGCCAAAATTTTTTTGGCACAGGCAGACCTGGGGCACGCCAGGCAGCGTGCCAGGCCGCCTATGCCAGAAATTTTTCTGGCATAGGCAGCATTGGGGCGCGCCAAGCCGCGTGCCAGTGTGCTTTTCGCCGAAATTTTTCTTCGACTATTATGATGTATATAAGACTTTTGAGTCATGGTATCATTACTCCATCTTAGTAGGAATACTCTTGAGCGCGTTTAGCATCCGAGTTGGGGTTAATTCTTCGTCACAAGTATTTTAACAAATTATATTCAAATAAGCCATGAGTGGCTAGAATTCCTTATTTTTGAGATTGAGGCTACGAACATGAATCGCGTGAGTCGAAGGTTGTTGTAAAATTTATGGAATTATTTAAACATGATAAAATTGGAGACTACACATTGAAAAGATAATATGTGCAATTGGGCTCAATTTGAGGCCCAAAGAGAGGCCAAAATGCAAGGCCCAAAGGGCAAATGACCCATTCTTCCAAAAATTGACCAAGAAACATGGCATTTAATGCCAAGGAATGGCTAAGGATGACTTGAGGGCTATATAAGGCACAAAATCTGATTTTTAATCATAAAAACTCTCATGCCTTCTAAGATATTTCCAAATCCATTTCTCTCAACTCAAACCCTAAGGCAACCCTTCTATTTGGTAAAGATCATCACTTTGCAAGCCTTGGTAAGTGTCTACTCTCGTGGATTAATTTATTATACGCTTAAGATGGTGTGTATATCATGATGGTTATGTTGGCAAGGTGTTGAAAAGTGCTCTTTTGCTTTTTGCTAAGAGATGTGCCATCTATGTGATTTAAAAAATTAAAAAGGGACTTGAGGTTTGAATAAAAGTGAATGGTATGGATGAGATATCAACATGTATGGTGTGATTATGATCCCTAACTTGTTATTTTTATATAAGTGTAAATTGTGGGATTATTGTCGATATGTGGTTATGAAGTGTATTGAGGTGACTTGATGAAATCATGGTGACGTGGTGTTAATGAGGAAGTGTAAAGATTAGATGTGGTATCAAAATGCTATTGGTTTATGATGTTGTGGTCAATGTATGGAATGTTGTGGTATTGTTGGTATGATAATTTCATAAATGGTATTGTCAAGGGGGAAATGTCATGTTAAGGCAATCATGTAACTCATTATCGTTATGTGCATTTATAAGGTAGTTGGTAGTTAATGTAAACTCCGTTATGTACTTGTGTTATAGAGTGAAGCATAAGGAAGGAGCTGGACTATTGTAATCACGTATAGGATTGTGTATTCTTATTGGAAGTATAAGGTATGTAAGGTTACTCTTTTCGTATCCTTCTGCAGCTCATAGTATTCACATTGATGTTGTACTAGTTCATTCCAAAATGCCTAAGGTATTCCAATTCCGGATATCAATTATTATTAATTACATACTCCTTACTCATTGATCAATAGTGATTTGCATGACTCATGTTCTTTGGCTTATGTTCCAAACTTCCTACGATGTTACGATCTAAAGTTCTAAGGTTCCAATAAATTACTGTTACCGATGTATCACTCTTTAAGTTAAAAGAAGGATGTAATGTATAATTAGTTGTATCCATGGGGTGACATAAACACCTTCATGATGATATCCATAGGGTGAAGGAAACACCTTCATGATGACCATCCCAACATTATGGGTATAGCTATGGGGTGAAATGAACACCTGCATGACGATATTATTTTCCCATTGATCAGTTGGGCCCGGGCAGTATAGGATTAATGATTGACAAAGTAAGGTAAGGTAATATAAAGAAGCGAGGAAAGTAACGAAAGTAGTATGCGTACCATATATAGATTGATGGCCTATCCATATTGAGCTATGCGTAGTTCCATATATAGATTGATGGCTTATCCATATTGAGCATTCGCTTATAATTATTTTTTCCATTGAAGTTGTTATGTACTGATACAGTTTCATATAGCCTTGCATACTCAGTACATTCTTCGTACTGATCCCTCTTGGGGGACTTACCTTACTTGCTGCAGGCACAGGTACTAGTAGACCTCCACAATAAGCTGCGGGTCATCTACTGATCTTTGGTGAGCTCCAGTTGGATCGGGGCTTTCCGAGTCACAGTTGTACATTGGTTTGGGTATTGTAAATGTTATGTAAAGCGGGGACTTGTCCCGAATTTAGGTTGGTCATGTATGTACTTTTGTTAGAGGCTTTTGTAGACATATGTGGGTATATAAATGTAAGAGATGTATGCCCATTTTGGCTTGATAGCCCTAACGGCCAAGTTTCACGTATATATATATATATCATATGTTCCATGATTTTCGCTATTAACAGTTTATGTCCTTACGTGGTGGTGATGTTTCTAATGGCATGCATATGAATGGACAGGAGTAAAGATTGGTTCTCTCGGGCCTTATCGGCTTAGGGTACCAGTCCGTCCCGTTGGAATTCGGGGTGTGACACTTCACCTCATATTGAGCATATGCAGCCTGCAGCACCAGTTATACATGCTCCTAATCCTGCATTACCCACTCTAGTTGTAGTACAAATTCTAGTTCATTAATCTTCAACAGCTCAATTAGACACAAGGAAATCAGAAAGAATAAGGAAACCACCTCTTTGGATGACAAACTTTGTTTCTCTCGGAATACAAGAGACACCCCATGCTATGTCAAACTACTTGTCTTATCAAAAGCTTTCTCCATCATATCAAGCATACTTGTCCAAACTTTCTTCCACTACAAAGCCTAAATCATACAAAGAAGCTGCTATATGGATAGAGGCAATGCAGTTAGAAATTGAGGCACTACAAAGCAATCTCACTTGGGACATTGTGCAATTTCCAAAAGGAAAGGTTCCAATAGGTTGCAGATAGGCATACAAGGTGAAGTATAAGGCAACATGTGAAGCAAAGAGGTTTAAGGCAAGGTTAGTTGCCAAAGGATATAGCCAAAATGAGGGCATTGAATATCAAGAAACTTTTAGCCCTGGTAAAGATGAAAACAGTTAGAACTGTTTTGTCATTAGCTGCTCAAAGAGGTTGGACAGTTCATCAAATGGATGTCTTTAATGCCTTTCTACAAGGAGGCTTGAATGATGAGATATACATGGAGTTTCCTCAAGGATTCTCAAGTCAGGGGGAGAACTAAATATGTAGACTTGTCAAATTCCTTTATGGGCTAAAGCAGGTTCCAAGATAGTGGAATGCTTAACTGTCTGAAGCATTATTGAAGCTACAGTTTAAGCAGAGTGAGTATGATCACTCATTATTCATCAAGAATACTCTAGTAGGTACTGTTTTAGTACTTGTGTATATTGATGATATGCTAGTTACAAGAAATAGTCTTCAAATTATAGAAGAAACCAAAAACAAGTTAAAACAATTTTTTAAAATGAAAGACTTGGGAGAATTGAGATATTTTTTGGGGATTGAGTTTGCTTGATCCAAGAAGGGAATACTAATGAATCAAAGGAAATATGCCTCAGAGTTAATTGCTAAAATAGGGCTAAGTGCATCTAAACTAGCTGTAACACCTATTGATACAAACTGCAAGTTGACTACTAAGCAGTTTGATGACTTTATTAAGCCTGCAGCTGAGTCAAAAGCAGCAAAAAATGACTCAATAGTAGATCAAGAAGCATATCAGAGGTTGATTGGCAAGTTACTATATCTAACTATGACAAGACCTAACATATCTTATGGAGTACAGACCTTGAGTCAGTTTCTACAACAACCTAAGAAGTCACACATGGAGGCAGCTCTAAAGATAGTAAGATATATCAAGAATCAACCTGGACAAGGTGTTTTATTGTCTAGTAATCAGAAGCATACAATTACAACCTTTTGTGATGCATATTGGGCATCTTGTCCACACACTAGGAAATCAATAACAGGTTATTGTGTTTTGCTGGGAGATTCTCTTGTGTCTTCGAAATCCAAGAATCAGTCAACTGTTTCTAGAAGTTCAGCAAAAGCTAAATATAAATGTATGGCCAGTACAGTTTCATAACTTATTTGGTTTCTAGGACTCTTGAAGGAACTTGGTGTTGAAGTTACAAAACCTATTGATATCTTTACTGATAGCAAAGCTGCAATACAACTTGCTGCAAATCCTGTTTATCGTGAGAGAACCAAACATATAGAGATTGATTGTCACTTCATAAGAGAGAAAATAAGCCAAGGATTAGTGACTATCAAGTATATTACAACTTAATACCAACCAGCAGATGTGTTGACAAAGGGACTAAGCAAAGTTCAGCATCACTGCTTATGTTCCAAGCTTGGAGTTCAAAACATCTTCTCACTTCCAAGCTTGAGGGGGAGTGTTGAAGGAAAGGATGCAGTCACTTAACAGAAGGGCAAAATGGTCTTTTCATTAATTGGTTAATGTAGTTTAATTAGTTAAGTGCCAAGTTAATTAGTTAGTTATAAAGGTGGTTAGAGGTAGTTAGTTGTTGATCATCTATATAAACTCCCTCTCAATGTATAAAGCTCACTCCTTTTTCAATTCAATCAATGAAATCTCTCTCTTCTTTCTCCTTCTTCTCTATGTCATCACCCTGAATCAGGGTTCTTCACTGTCAAGAAGTCATATTACTTCATCATGCTTATGGAGAATTTTGGGAAGAAATTTCCTTATTATCCTTCTCATTTGCCAATTGGTTTTCCCAAAAGCAATTGAGCCACCAGTTACAGTCTCTGCA
This sequence comes from Capsicum rhomboideum, assembly GCA_031232105.1. Taxonomy (NCBI): domain Eukaryota; kingdom Viridiplantae; phylum Streptophyta; class Magnoliopsida; order Solanales; family Solanaceae; genus Capsicum; species Capsicum rhomboideum. Next base: position 35,784,734 of record CP124711.1, on the reverse strand, counting down.
ATACAGCATAACCACTTGTCGTTCATCTTATCACACATGGAATAAATACCTCTCAAATTCTCAGTTGAATTAGAAAGCAATGTGGCTGGCACACCATGACATGTCCTTGCGTCCTATGCAATCCAAATGCCTTTGTAACAGAAGTTCTAACTTCTCATAATGTAACTGTAATTAAGGCACAAAGAAAATATATCAGCTTAGTGGGGGAAGGGATTTATCTTAACAACAACAGATAATATTTAAACAAACAAAGAAACAGGTTTTTCTGAAATAGGGAGTGCATAGTGCTCAAACTCTTTTGCTTTAAAATTGACACATGAGCAGTACCATTTGAATTTATTTTTTTTTAAAAAAAGAGATACAGTAGGAATGTTTATCAACTTTGAGTTGCAGCATGTCATTACATCAGCAAGCATTAAAAATGACACATCTTCTTCTCTAAGCAATGATTCAGGAAAACTCCTGCAGATACAGACAAAAGAGTAGAGGTTTAGTTTGAAATGCAAAGCATTACTTGAAAAACAACATGCAATCTATGCTAATACAATATGAATCCAGATAACAATATGCATAAATAAGTTACTAACAATAAGAGCAACCCATGTACTAAGGTACTGTACTCTTCTAATCAGTATGTAGAAAGAGTATTCGAAAACAACTTTAGCCAAGAAAGCAAAATTCTTTAAAAGAGCCAAGTCAAGGAGATAAATTTTTTGCTTCATCTTCAATTATAATAGAGACCACTGCTGTAGTCAGTGCTGCTCATAATTCTGTATATCCAACTTAAAAGAGAAGTGCTAACTGCACCTTGCATTTAACAAATCCAAGTCTTCTTTGTTTTCTTAAACTTCGTGCCAAGTCAAACTAAGAAAACAAATTGAAAAGGAGGGAGTATTAGATAATGAACTAATTGCATGGGGTCGGGGAGGGTAGAGTGTACGCAGTCTGTACCACTTCCTCAGAGGTGAGGTAGAGAGGTTGTTTCCTATAGACTCGGCTAAAGACAAAATACAATCTAGAAAAAGACATAGTAGAGGTACAAAAAACAATAGGGAATAATACAACAACAGATAATAACAGAACAATACTACTAGAAAATAATACTACAATCGATCTACCCGAAACAACAAATATCAACAAAAATCCAAGAACAAGAAACTACAAGCATGACACTACGACTACTAATAAGGGAAGTACTCAACTCATATATGTTGGATATTTTTAAAGTTTTGAATTGTGAGTTTCACTTCAAGGAAGCAGGCACTTCATTTGTGGTTTTCTGTTTAAAGCCCCAAGGATTTCATCACGTTTTTTCACTTTTAAAAACACTGCCAGAAAAACATTTGGCAACGCAAATCACCTATAAGATCTACAACTTTTGCATGAGAAGTTACTGAGGAAGTGAATTTTACTGGTGATAATCTGTGAAGTATTATGCTAATTAGAAACTGTGGTACTCTTAACAGAGGGGCTGAAGACAGTTAACCATCTACGATTACATTGTCCCTGAGCTGCAGTATGCTGGCCTTGTGTTTTGTGCTGGCAGGATCCAATGATATATGCACCCTCATCAGTCTAGAAGTTGCTAATGTCTGGGAAAATGCACTTCAGAGGAAACTATAGAAGAATATGGGTAAGCATTTCCTCAGAGTCTTTTTCAGTGCATCCTTGTTCCACAACCGAATAATCAGTATTTAATAGAAATGCGTGTTTGGAACATTTAGAGGTCAGCTTTGAGTGGTTGATTTTTTTCAACTTTTGTTGAAACACAACTCACATAACTTCTTTCAAAACCTGGTCTAGGGAACATCTTTTATGTCGAATAACAAGTGATTGTAAAATTCGAATATTTGTTGTATTTTTATACAGTTTATCCCTGGTATTGGCGTTGTCTGTAATTTCCTTTTGTCCTTGGAATTGCTGAGGTGTCACATTTCAATATACTACTAGCCTAAGAAAAATGTGATCCACATTTGTAGAAGCTGAAAATCAGGACCACAACAACATGCTATCTTTCATCTCATTCCCAAATACCAAGATTCAGAATATCAAAATTCACTGTTTGAAATATGATTCATTACATTATGGTCTACGAACTAATCAATGGAAGAATCTCAACATTCAGTAGATGTAGAACAGAACGTTTACTCAGTGATCTTTAGTATGAGTTCCCTAACTTATTCAAAGGTAACAGAAGAAGGAAATGTCAAAGGGAATTGACAGATATCGCTTTCCAGTACCCTTGCAGTCAAATGGAACAGTCAAAATATTCAACAATAAGAAAGCAGTGCAACAGCTAAAATGCCTTTACTAGGGAGAGATATTTTTACTAACCAGGACAACACTAATACAAGAAGCCCAAAAGAAGAGTTTTTTATAAAGAAAATATAAAGAAGAGTTTTTTTTATAAAGAAAATATAAAGAATAATTAAAGGAGAAAGAAAGTTCTCACTTATCACCGGGAGGTTTGAGTCTTTCCATCTTTATTTGCTCTATTTTGGGTAAAGGCAAGTCCATTAACCACCTGCAAAATTAATTTTGTTTGTCTAAAATAATTCTCACAAGGATTATTCCCACAAATACTTTGTACTGCACCGATACAAAGAAAATAGTACAATTTTATATGACACTTTGCCCACTTTAGAACATTGGACATCTCCAACCACCCTCCCTTTTTTTGTTTAAACTCTATATTTGGAGGGAAAAAATAGAGATGATCATCTTCAACCACTCTTCAAATTACCCTCTATACTCCATATTTGGAGGGATGAATAGTGTTTCTCCAAATTTGGAGATGCACTATTCATCCCCTCTATTTTACTTATTCATTATTATATTATTATTATTTATATTATATAACATTTTTAATTTAACATATTATAAATTATATACGACCATAAGTAAAGTCCCTAATATTCATAATTATTTTCTAATATAATATCTTTATTATATTAATTTTAATTTTTATTAAATTAATTTATGTATATAATATTTTTATTTAAGATATAAGTTAGTTTTATTATAATTTATAGTTGTACAATAAATATGACCATCACAAAAATTAAAAGCACACGTGTAAAATGAGTAAATAAATTAGTTCACGAAACATCTGATACGAGATGAAATTGTTAAAAATACAATACATAACATAATAATTTAAAAAATTAAGGACAAAAATGCTTATTTTGAACTTCATAATGGATTAATAGAGCATTTATGGGAGCAACGTATTAATCTTGAAAGTTGAATATTTATGTAGAAATTAAAATAAATTTTACCATGATGTAATATTTATTTAATTGTATTTCATCAATGATTTCACTTTTATTTAAATTATCCATTAATATGAATAATATATAATATTTGCCTGCAATTTATGTTATTTAAAAATTTGAGGTAAAATATAATTTTGTATTACATGAAGATCTTGAAAAGAATATGAATTTTATAGGGTGATTTTATATATATATATATATATATATATATAAAAGAAAGGATTTATTTTATGAAATAAGAAAATATAAATAAAATAAAAATAATAATATAATATTGAAGAGAGAGAAGAAGATTCTTTTTGGGAGTGTAAACTAGAGTTGTGGGTTGCAGTTGGTGTTCTCCAGCTTTTAATCTCTTTTTAAGCTTTTTAGGTGTTTGGTAAAATAAAAAAATTCTTAAAAAAAGCTAAAAACTGATTAAAAAAGCAAAAAGTGATAAGCTGGGTATCCTAGCTTTTTACTTTTTAGCTTAAATTACTTTTAGGTTTGACCAATACATTTACCCTTTTATTCCTTATATTTTGTCCTAATTCCAACAATACCCTTAATTTGTAGCCCTTAAATATATCGCGCTATTTCACTTTCTCTTTACCAGCTTCTTCATCTCTTTCCTCCTCGTTTCCTTTTCGATTTTTCTCCTTTGTTTTCAGCTATTTTTCTCCTTTTTACAAGCTCACAATATTACAAAATCATACTATATTTATATAAAAAATGTCCTAAAGTTTTTATTTTTTAACATTTAAAAATAAAAAAGTATTTTATTTTTTAACATTTAAAAATAAAAAAAGTAACTTATAGTTATAAATTTACTTCACATAATCACTTTACGTTGAAAGTGTATTTAAATAAAAATCATTTTTGGATTATTCGAATTAAAAGTTATATAATTCAACTTATTTATAGTATTTAACAACTTTAAGGACTTTAAAGTCATTCTGACAACAAAAAAATCCTTAACAACCCCTGTTTATCAAACACATCAACAACTTTTTTTCAGTTTCGACATTTTTATCCAAACGCTTGTTTGCTTAATTTATAAACACTTATTTTAAACTTTTAAGCATTTAAGCTGAAAAGCTATTTGTTTTAGGGCTTGTTTAGGATTGCTGTGAGAAAACTGCTTATTTGAGAAGTGCTTTTATAAAATGGCTTTTCAGAAAAGTGCTTTTAAAAAAACGCAATTTGTGTTCGACTAATTAATTTGAAAAGTATTTTTGATAAACAGATTGTGTTTGGTTAATCTTCTTTAAAAAGTGCTTTTGAGAGACAAATTACGAAAAAGAGCATGTATTAGTGGTCTTTTACTATTAAGATTATTTTATTGAGAGAAATTATTTTAAATATCTATTATAATATTTTTAATTAAAATTTTATTTTTATTTAATTAACAAGTACATATTACAAAATTTTTAATCAATATTTATATATATAAATACATAAAAAATATTAAATATTGATATAATACTAATATAATGATTTAAATATACTTACGAATATCAAGCAAAATGAATTTAAAAACTATTTCATAAATTATATCACTAAATATGAAAAAGTCCACCATAAAAATAATTAGTTCTTCATAACTCACAAAAATTCTCAATAATTTCATTCCTAATTTTATCACGCAATGTCTCCATAATAGTAGAAGATAGGATGAAAAAATGAAGGAAGAAAAATTCACTTGGTGCTCATCGAATGTTGAGCTAGCTGATTGAAGAGGAAGAGGAAAGGACAAGGATCCTTCTAGATAGAATTTTTAGTCTTATTTGTTTTGTTGGATCGGTTCATTTATTTTTTATCTTTATTTATGCTTGACTCTTTTTTTATTTTGGGTTAACCTTTATGCTTGAATTTTGATAATTAATAAAATGGCTAATGGCTATCAAAAATTTGCCTTCCCAGCCGTTGAAAGACTGAGCGAGAACGGTAAGGGGCGCACAAACAAAGAATATCGTTGTGCGGGGATGCGATTCGCCAAGCTAAGGCAAAAAAAGCCGTCCGACCCTCTTTTTCAAGAGAGAGGTTTAAGGCGCATTAATCACGCCTTGAAGAAGGGAAGTAGTGGAGTAGAAGAGGTAAAGATGGATAGGGGCCGAGCCGGAATTTCTTATTAGAAAGGGCAGGCAAAGCCCGAAGGAGGCTGAAACGAATAGATCAGGAATTCGACCTGGGATCCGCCCGTTTCAATCCTTGCCGATTAGTATACAAGATGATCAACATAGTAATAGGATGCATCTGCTGAAGCCAAGGAGCTCACTCGACTGAAAGGAGAGGGATGAGAGTAGTCTTTTTCCAATAGGCTAGCTGCCTATTGCAGGAGTTCCTGACCTGAAAGGACACCAGCAAGCTGCTACTGAATGTGAACAAAGCCAAACCAATATGATATTCAATAAGCCCACTTTTTTTGAGAGAAAAAACCATTCCTTTGAAGGCCGAAAGGTGAAGAAGTGTTTAGCCACACTCTCTGCGGAACAGTCTTATCAAAGCACTCTCTTTAACCAATCAAGCAAGACAGATGGAATGAAAGAAAGAAAAAGTAGCTCCACAGCTCGCCCTGCTCAATCAAATAATGGACACTGACTATGATTTGGATTGTCTCCCCGGCTCAATGGAAAGACAACCCCGTTCTATACTTCATCAAGACGAAAATCATGCCTTTCCTCCAAATACCATTTGACTTTTCCTTAGCCAACCAGCAAAACAACGAATTCAACCGCAGATACCCTTTAGCTAGCACATGCTAAAAAGAACAAGTAAATACCCGTCTCGTGCTTGACTCTATCTGGAAGACAGGTGTGTGCAGCCACTTAGTGAGGAGACAAGACCGGAGAGAATAAATTCTCACGAATAAGATAGTTGACTCAAACTTATCGTATACAACTCTTATCTACGACAAGCCTTGACTCTTCTCCTTATGGACTCTTAGCTCTATCTGTCGGTGCTCTAGCTGTCCAAAAGCCAGGAGCAGCTACTGGCCTGGACTGATTGTAAAGAAAGAAGCCAAGAGGCCGCTAGAGAAAGGGTTCCGTTTTCAAGTCTATTTTCGATTCTTCCGACCTTGAATCTAGGTTTCCCAGGATTGGACTAAGTTCGGGCAGATCTCCGTCCCATTTCATGGATGCATCGCATTGAGAATTGACTCGTCGGATTAACCACTTAGACGGAGAGTTCCCCATATTCCATTTCATTGGCAACTGAAATAGATTGAAACGGATTGCGCGGTACCCAGGGCTTCAAAAATTAATATAGTAGGCCCTATACAATAGACGACAGTTCCATTCTAACTATACTAACTATATGTCTTGGGGGTTTCAAAGACCTTCAAAGAAAGAAAGAACTTCACTCAAACTTTCTATTCTATCTCGGACCCTGAGAAAGTATCAGGAAATAAGAAGATTCAAGAGGTAAGAAAGGGATTGGATAAAGACTGGTTCCAGTAGGGGATGTTTATGTCATTACTACATGATAGTAGGAAGAAAACGCATAGGAGTTGTTAACCAGACGCAGGCCTAAAACTCAATCTATCTGCTATGTACTATTTGCTAAAGTTCAATCGATCGAAGCCCTTCTTTTATTCGATTCCGCTTCTTACGGCCGGAAGCCACTCCTTCTCTGAGACGGCTCGCCCATCTCTTCTTACTAAGCTTTCAAAAGGGCGGCCCACTTGCGCTTTGTGCAGCACTGAAAGCTTAACGCAACCGACATAGGTAATCAAGCAGCTGCTTTATGAAAGTCGGTCCACAACAGTGAAAGTACGATTGATTCCGTCGATCGAACGAAAATCGCTTCTTGCCCCAGAAGAAGATAGACCTGCCACTATAGATTTGTCAATCCCTGGGCTTGGCCAAAGACATACCCGGCATACTAAGACTAAGATGAATCATCTCAGTCCCTCAACAGGCCTAGTCCCTAAATCCCTAAACTAAATAGGATGCTTATAATCGCGATCATGCCGCATCAGCTCTTTCAGTCACTACTACCTGTGTCGCACCTACAGTGGCAGAGAGGTTGATAAGACGTTTAAAAAAAATTTGTATGTATACTATGTCATTTATTGTCACTAATAATAATAATAAAAATAAAGAATTATATGTTCATTTATCATCATCATCAATTATGTTTTCGATTTTTTTTAAAGAAAAGGAACGAGTAGTAAAATAACAATAATATATAAATCGTAAAATAAAATAAAGAATTTATGATGTAAAAATGAAAAATAAAATTTTAATCAAATTTATGATATATGATAATTAATTAATAAGAAATGTATTAGTATATATGTATAAGTGATAGGCATATATTTGGAAAGGAAAAAATAATTTTCTGCTTCTGTGTGGTTGGAGATGTAAATGTTTTAATGATATTCTCTCTCTATACAGTTTCATGACTATAAGCAAATTTACAAAATTAAAATTAATTAAGTGGGTTTTGTGCACGAATTTACTGGAAACTATACATATTTTATATTTTGATGCTGTGTCTATCAAACTAATTTTTTCAACTCCTCCACTACCACGCTAATATAATATGTAAGTTAATTTTATCTCAAAGGGGCTAGGGCTTTGTTCTAGTGGTAAGGGCGCAACCTGAATGTGAGGGTTATCAAATAAACCATATCACAAACAAAAATATGGTATTTAAGTGGAGAAGAGTTAAACTACGGTCCTTAGAGGTGTACATACCAAATTGTCAAGTTAAATCGAACCGATGAACCAAACCAAACCGAAAAAAAAAACTGACTTGTGGTTTGGTTTGGCATTAGAAAAAAAAAAACCACCATTCTTGGTTTAGTTTGATATTAACAAAAAAAAAAAAAGTCAATCCAAACCCAAACCAAACCGACATAATATATATATATATATATATATATATATAATTTTAACTTTTTATACAAAAAAAATATTAATCATAATCTACTTTCTAAATATTTTTTAAATTAGTTTTATTAATTTTCAATATTTAGAAAGTAGATGTAGATAGATATTCATATTGGGCCTTTAAGTTGTAATATTTGTCAATTATTTGATAACTAAATAATCCAAAGCCCAATATAAACTTAAAACCTAAAACTTTTCATTCTTCATCTAAATTTTTAGTTTCAAGAGAGTTCTCCACTCCTTCTCTCCACTCCTCATTTTTTTTTATAATTGTGCTTTTCCACTAGCACACGAGTGAAAATATATTTGATCTTGTATTCAATCACAATATAATTGTAAAAACTAAAGATTATAAAAAAACCGAGAAAACCGAAAGAATCGACTAAAACCTAAACCGAAAAAACCGGTTTTATGTTGGTTTGATTTGGTTTATAGATTTAATAAACCGATATGATTGATTTGTTTTTTTTTTTAAATAAAAAACCAACCCAACCCAACCTATGTACACTGTCCTTTAGAGATTTCTCGATTATTAAGAAAAAGGTAATTCGTCTCTTACTCCATATCTAATCAAACAAAAACAAAGTATAAAACTAGTCAATAGAATCATATAAAATGAGAGTGGGGTGGCGGTGGTGGTTTGGTATTAAGCAAATTGGAAAGAATTAACAACAACAACATGCATAGTGTAATCCCACAAGTGGAGTCTGCGGAGGATAGAGTATACATAGACCTTACCCCTACCTTGAAAGGTAGAGAGGTTGATTCAGATAGACCCTTGGCTTAAGGAAATAACGGAGGTGAGGAAATCATGGCAATAATCTAGATTTGAGTAATAATAATTAAAAAAAAAAGATTTCTTTTTTACTAATGAAATATGTTCAGTTCTGCGTGCAAGCTGGACCGGACACCATGGTTATAAAAAAAAGAGAAAGAAATATGTTCAGTTCTATACATAATACATTAATAGTATTGTTAGTCATACAAAAGCCCTAATTACCCAAACTCTAACTGCTGCATTCAGCCAAAGAGAAATTTTCAAATTCAGCAGAGAAAACATATGAGTGTGTATATTGAGAGAGAGCGAGAGAGAGAGGCAACTGCACCATATAAGAAACTTATGCGACAAATTCGTAAACCCAATGCCATAATTAAAGCTCAAAGTTGTGCAAACCCTAGCAGCACAAGAGCTAGTGAAAAAGAGTCAAATTTTATCATAAAAAAAATAGATATTAATATACACATAACTAAACATCCCCACAGGCCACAACACAAATCTGACGAATATCCATAGCACTACCCAAAAATTGGAACTTCACTCAAAAACAAAAAACTGAAGCAAACAGAAAAGGCAAAACTAGAATACACATCAAATTTGGAAAGGATCATCAACTATAGCATACTGATGTGAGATAAAAGAAAAAGCTTACATCCTCTTGAACCTAAGTTCTTCATGTTGCTTCTTCAATTCATATACCAATGTTTTACAATCCTCCATGTAGGCCCCCATATTATCCTATTCTTTCAGAACACAACACAAAACATGCTTTTTTTAAAAAAAATTGAACTATATATATGTTTGTGTGTGAGAGTGAAATTGAATCACTTGTTTCTCAAGTCATTTAGATTTATCCCAATTACTCAAACCCGTATATTAAGTTGTAAAAAAAGAAATGATAAGCAACTGCACATATGCACACACAAGCGTACGTGGTCAAACAAGTAGTAAAGTGACTCTTTTTTAGAGCCGGGTTGTTATACCCAAGGAACTTGAAGTTAGTTCAGTTCTAATTCCAATTATACTTATCAATTTAACAAGTGCGAGTTTGCAACAAGCGATTAAAACTGAGCAACAAAAATAACAATGATATGAAATTTAGATTGTAAACAATAGATGGAGAGTTCCAGAGTTGAGGCATCTACTTCACTTTCATGCATAACTATAGTTTCTAGCCGGTGTTGGTGTTTATCGTGATTATTGATTTACAAGATTGGTAATATAACTTGGGAATGGTCATCCTCTAAGTCATATACCCAAACTAATCTCACAACTACATCGTTGAGCGGGGATTTGAGTTTTTAATTTAGATGCATTAAGCTATCTTCCCGACTAGTAACCAAGTGGGGCAATTAGGTATATCTCTATATCCTAATCGCAAATCATCCTTTAACACTTAGCCCCTAATCAATTAAAGCTATGATCCACACTCTCCATATTCTTCGTTTCATCCCTCAACTCCTATGGTCAATTTATTTTGAGACTTGGATTTATCCTAAAGTTCATGACTTTTTAGAATAGTATTGCAAGAATGCAAGCACAATCACATGACATGACAAACATAGAAACCAAACTAATAAACCATAATTAACCAATCATGTTGTAGCCTAAACCCTAAAAAGAGGGTGTTTAACCACTCATAGCTATACAAAGAATCACCATAGATGAGTTCATAAAATAAAACTACAAGAAAGAAAAGGAAGAGAACAAAGAACCCTAGTTTGAGCTCCTTGATGTCTTGTTTGCTCTCCAATTCGTGTGTGCTCCAAAGATGATATGTAAATGCGGTTAAGTTATCTTTATATAAACCTAAAAGTCATACATAAGCTGTCCTACATGAAATATATGCATTGACCAACTTGCCCTTAACTTAAACCAAGTAGAAAAGTTTTAGCCTCCTTGAATGTGTTGTTTGTGTTGTGTGTTGTGATTTTGTGTTCTGAACCACCCCAACATGTTATCCCCCTCTTTTCTATGTATTTAGATGTTTATATAGCCTCCAAGTCGTTATAACCAAGTTCCAAAAGGATTAGATATAATTACAAACTTGTTTCCCACTCAAACTAGGACTAGGAACCACTTTTGCCCGTCTAGAGAGGATGCGCATCGCGGAGGCCATAACTGGCAGTAGGGGCATGTGGCTTGGATATTTTTGATGGAAATCCAGTGGAAAACCTAAAAAAGTTGTGCATGGCCTAGCTGAATGGGGGGTGGAAGCTGAGTAGCATGGAGAAAGCTGCAAAACAACACAATTTCGCGTGATTTTTACTGTATGCTTCCCGTCAAGCTTGCTTCTTGTTTCCTCACCCATTGTGGCTAATGTGCAGCTTAATTTATCACCTTAAACAGATCCAATAGTCTCCTACAACATCTCAATACAAACATTAATCCATACAATACAATAAAGCTCATCAAAAGCAACTAGAACAAGCATAAGCCGGGTTGACTAGTTATCTCGTCTAATCCTTATTTGATCATTTTGGCTCTTGTTTTGGGTCAATTACACCTAAAACCATATAAACATGAGGCTTAGCACTATTTTACACAATTATCACTAAATACACCTATAAACACACTAAGTTATCCTCAAAACTAAGCTAAACGTGCGTAGATAATGACACTTGGGTGTATAAATACGCTTAAGATCACCACCCCACACTTAAAGCCTTGTTCGTCCTCGAACAACTCTTTACACTAATCACAATCAAGGAACACTCTAACATCACTACTTAAACTAAGACACTCAAGTTAGAACTACAATGACTACACAAAAATCAAGTTCTACATTAAGCATGTTATATTACAATTGAAAACACATGAATACTAATTCAAGACTTCCTAGCCTCAAGAATTGACTCTATAATATTAGCAAACTCATGAAATTACTCAATTAAGGAATCAAATAAGTCACTCATCTTTCATCAAACATGTACCCCTCACACCAAGAGAGTCACCCATAATTACTCACCAATATGCAATTTAACACAAGAATGGGTGCAAGAATCAAATTCTGCTCACTCTCACAAAGAATTCACATGTTACATAAGATGATCCATAAGCTTTCCCTTAGTGTATTACTCCACTAATATTGGAATATAAAACCTCAAGATCAAATAGGACTTTAAGAGTTGTAATGTAGGCTAAGGGACGGGTAGAACTATTCTGGCCAGTAATAGTTACTAACTTTCCTAAGAGCTTTAATACACCACACGTTCATTAAGCTCATATTTAACCAACATATTTTTCACCACTTTTATTTTTCACAATTCTCTTTGATTTTGCCCTATCTCTTTAAGCTAACTCACACATCTTTAGTAGGGAGTATTTTCTATTAACACATGATTCACTTCTTTTGATCAATTTTTCTTTTCATTACATTACTCCCCACCAACAACACATAAAATTTGAAAACACTCCCATAGTTTTTACTTTGGGGATTCAACTTCACTTATTCCTTCTTCAATTTTACACTCCTTAACATCTTAATTTTTCAACTAAATCGCTTAGGAGTTTTGGATCAAATTATGGTCAATTAAAGAAAAAAGAAATAAGCTCCATATGAGGCTACCAAATAATAGGCTAAAGGCTCAACGGGACTAGCTAAGATCATGCATTATGGGTAGATAAAGCAAGGGATAAAACTTGGCTATTAAAGAAATATCTATATCATCTCCAAAACTCAACATTTTTCATTTCGCTTTGCAAGCACACCGAGAAAGTTCTGGACATCAATATGCAAGCATGGAATACAACAAAAATCTCACACGCATGACACATGTTCAACTCAATAAGGATCCCTATAAATTCTCAATCAAGCAATTGCAAGGATTCAAATTTAAGCTAAAATTAAACAAGTCACAAAATGAATCTAGGTGTCTCAAAAATAGTCATTAAAATTAATTTTCAGCATGCTTTCACCTTCAAAACACTTGCATCTCGTAGTCATATAGCCTAATAAGAGCACCTATTATCCAATTACTTAAAGGATTCTATCTTATTAAATCCTGATGACTAATTTTCCCTCAAGACAGTCGTCATCCATCCATCGTCGAGATAGATGAAAAATAACCAAAAGAAATATAAGCAAATAACCAAAAGACTCATATAGCACATTACATCCTCAATATATATCGAAAGATTCCGCACCCCACACTTAAAATCACACTCCCCAAAGTATAATTTAAGAATGAAAAATAGAAATACTCCCTGGGCCTCTAGGCCTATCTAGTAGCATCATATCCATCAAAGAGGTTCAGAGGACCCCACACTTAATTTTTTCCATGCTCCTTAGACGATCTCAGGTACTCAGACTTTCCTTCAACCTGTCAACACAAAACAAAAATATAAATCAAAGGTGATAACCCCCCTTCCCCCCAAAAAAAAAACTAACTTAACTTGGGTTGCCTCCCAAGCAGCGCCTGATTTATTGCCGCGACATGACACACATCACAACTATTATCCACAATCTCTCATTCTTTTTCGCCATTTTTGGGGACCATCTTCTCCTTTTTTTCTATACTCTTGAGTGCTCAAACTCCAGTTCCGTAAATTTTCTCACATTCACCTTTTTAGGATTTCATTCAAACTTTTCGGGCTCAGGCTTACTGATCAACTTGGGCAACTCTCTGAGAGAGCTCGAAGAGGCAATTGGAAATGAGTTGAGAATGCCTATCAATTCTCCAATTAATTTAAAAGGTTGAGTAGATCCCATAATATTAGTGGGTCAAGTCCTTCAAACAACTGTACACAGTTGTTCAATAACTGCATTTGTTGTCTCGACAACTATTCAGTTGTCCAACAACTTTGCACTGTTGTCAAACAACTTTTATAGTTATTGGGACAACTTCTATTATTGTTGAGACAACTTCTATAGTGGGTGAGACAACTTTTACAGTTGTTGGGGTGGAAGTATAAAAATAAAAGCTGAAAAAAATTTGTCACTTTTACTTAATTTTTATAACTAGCTTGTACTTAGACTTTTCTTCAACTTGTCAGCACAAAACAAAAATAAAAACCAAAGGTGATACCCCCTCCCCCCCCCCCCCCTCCCCCAAAAAATAAAAATATGCCTTAACTTGGTTTGCCACTCAAGCAGCGCCTGATTTACTATTGCGACATGATACATATCACAACTATCATCCACAGTCTCTCATTCTTTTTTGCCCTTTTTGAGGCCCATCTTGTCCTTCTTTTCTGCACTCTTGAGTGCTTACACTCCAGTTCTGCAATTTTTCTCACACTGACCTTTTTAGGATTCCATTCAAGCTTTTCAGGCTCAGGCTTACTGATCAACTTAGGTAACTCTCTGAGAGAGTACGAAGAGGTAATTAGAATATTGCACTTCACCAATTTGTATAGAGAGGGTGAAACTCCCTGGGTCTTTGAGCTTTTTGGGCATCTTGCTCATAACCACAGAATTGCACTCTTCAATAAGTGCCACAGTCTCAATATCACCAAGCCTCCTTTTGTTCGCTACCACATCCTTTAAGTACTTAGCATACTTGGGCATTCCCTGCAAAACATCTAACAAAGGAAGGTTAATGTGAAGTTCTCTGAACATGTCAAAGAATTTAATAAAACAAGCATCCTCTTTGGATTTCTTAATCTTTTGAGGGAATGGTGGAGGTAGTCTCTTTGATTCTTGCTCAGCCTGTTTAGTCTTCTTCTTTTCAACCACTTCTTTGGGACTTATTTCTCCACAGGTATCAGTTTTTTCAACTCTACTTGTAACTCATGACTATGCTTTAGTGGTGCATCTGTCAAGTTTCTACCACTCCTCAAAGTGATTACCATAACCTGTTTGAGATTTTCTGTATCATCGAGTAAACCTCCTTGAGGTATTGTATCCTGAGCCTGAGCTATCTGGCTTATCTGTTTCTCTAAAGCCTGAGTTGCAAGTTGCTGATTTTTCTGGTCTGCATCTATCTTTTCTTGCTCAGCTATAATCTTTTTGATCATCTCTTCAACATTGTTAGACTGAGCTTGTTGCTAAAAATTTTGTGCCTGATTTTCACCTCATACGTAATTGGGCTGAGTCTGCAAATTTTGACTATAGGAGTTACCAAAATTTTGGTTTCCCTATTATGCATTTCTATAAAATTTACCGACTCTGAATTTTTTCTACACAGGGTTGTATAATAATCACTACCTCTATAGACTTCACACCAAAACCTGCACTTGCTGCACAGGTTGAAGCACATTAGATGGAGCTTGGACGTGAGACAAACTTAACTTGTTGAGCTGAATCATTATCTGGTTCTAAAAAGTAGATAACTGTGCAGCCAATACTGCGATTACATCCCCTTTTAATGAGCCTGAAATCTTTTTCGCTGCAGCTCTTGAGGCATTACTATGCCAATTCGGATGACCCTGTGAAATTTTATCCAATAGAGTGTAAAAGTCTGTATATGTTTTCTCCAAAGCTTGACCACCTGTAGCTGAATCTAGCAAAATCATTATACATGGGTCAAGACTTTCAATGAAAGTGTGAGCTAATACCTCATTGGATTGATGTAGGCAATCTCTGAGAAGACCTTTGAACCTCTCCCAAGCCTGGTATAAGTTCTCCTCGAGATTTTGCTTGAAGCTAAGGATTTCTTTTCTCAATTTCACAGTCTTACCATATGGGAAGAATCTGATGAGGAACTTTATTGCAATATCGTCCATTTTGTGATGGAATTCACAGGCTCTCCATTTAACAACTTCTTAGCTTCTCCCAAAAGTGAGAATGGGAAAAGTGTATGCCTCACGTAATCTGTGGAGACCCTTGCAAGAATGAACGTGTCACTGATCTCTAGAAAATTCTGAAGATGGACTTGTGGGTCCTCATGTAATTTACCAGTGAACTGTGTGCTATAATTGCATCATGTTCTATTTAAGCTTAAATCTACCTCCAAGTTTTGATTTATGGATGGCATAGGTAACATTAATTGTGAGTTGGATTTCCACTTCGCACACTATCCTTGTTGCTGCTATGACTTCAGGAACAAGCTCAATTTGTTGATCCTTCTCAATCTACGGTATTGGGTAGAGAAGTGTTGCTTCTCTTCTCAACTGGTGTAAGAGACGCTCGGGTTCAGGATTCGATTGGACCAAATCCTTATCCCTTGCCAGCTTACTAGCTTCACAGACCTGTACCTGCAAGATGAGTAGCTAAGACCAAGTTGTTAGCACTTATCAAATAAAACAGTAAATTTAAAACTAGAAATTTACTAATTTTTAAGTCCTCAGCAATGGTACCAAAAACTTGTTGTGACTTCTGCATATGAAAGCATACATGGTCAAACAAGTAGTAAAGTGACTCCTTTTGAGAGCCGAGTTGTCGTACCCAAGGAACTTTAAGTTAGTTTAGTTCTAATTCCAATTATACTTATTAATTCAACAAGTGCGAGTTTGCAACAAGCTTATGAGATTCGTAATTATAAACCGAGCAACAAAAATAAAAACAATATAAAATTTGGATTGTAAGCAATATACGGAGAGTTCCAGGTTTGAGGCATCTACTTTACATTCATGTATAACAGTGATTTCTAGCCAGTGTTGGTGTTTATCATGATTGTTGATTTACAGGGTTGGTAATATAACTTGGGAATGGTCATCCTCTAAGTCATATACCCAAATTAATCTCACAATTACATCGTTGAGCGGGGATGTGAGTCTTTAATTTGGATGCATTAAGCTATCTTTCTGTCTAGTAACCAAGTAGGGCAATTAGGTATATCTCTATCCTAATCGCAAATCATCCTTTAATAATTAGCCCCTAATCAATTAAATATATGATCCGCACTCCCTATGTTCTTCATTCCATCCATCGACTCCTATGGTCAATTTGTTTTGAGACTTAGATTTATCCTAAAGTTCATGACTCTTTAGAATAGTAAAGCAAGAACGCAAGCACAATCAAATGATATGATAAACATATAAATCAAACTAATAAACCATAGTTAAGCAATCATGTTGTAGCCTCAACCCTAGAAATAGGGTGTTTACCCACTCATAGTTTCACAAAGAATCACCATAGATGAGTTCACAAAAAAAAACTACAAAAAAGAAAAGTAAGAGAACAAAGAACCCTAGTTTGAGCTCCTTGATGTCTTGTTTGCTCTCCAATTCATGTGTGATCCAAAGATGATCTGTATTTGCTGCTAAATTCTCTTTATATAACCCTAAAAGTCATCCATAAGTTTTTCCACACGAAATATATGCATTGACCAACTTTCCCTCAACTTAAACCAAGTAGAAAACTATGTTTTAGCCTCCTTGAATGTGTTGTTTGTGTTGCGTGTTGTGATTTCGTGTTTTGGACTGCCCCAACATGTTCTCCCGCTCTTTGCTGCATGTTTAGTTGTTTATATAGCCTTCAATTCATGATAACTAAGTCCCAAAAGTATTAGGTACAATTACAAACTTGTTTCCCACTCAAACTAGGACCGAGAATCATTTTTTGCTCGTCTAGAGGGGTGTGCATCGCGGAGGCCATAAGTGAAATTAGGGTTAGCGTGGCTTGGATATTTTTGATGCCAATACAGTGGCCAACCTGAAAAGGTGGCGTGTGTCCTAGCTTAATGCGGGGTGCAGGCTGCGCGGCATGGAGAAAGCGGCTAAATAACATAATTTTGCTCGGTTTTCACTCTATGCTTCCTGTCAAGCTTGCTTCTTGTTTCCGCACCCATTGTGGCTAATGTGCAGCTTCATTTATCACCTAAAGTAGATCCAATGGTCTTCTATAGTATATCATAACAAACATTAAGCCATATAATACAATAAAGCTCATCAAAAGGGCACTATAACTTAGGCCGGCTTGACTAGTTGTCTCTTCTAATACTTATTTGATCATTTTGGCTCTTGTTTTGGGTCAATTACACCTAGAATAATATAAAAATAAGGATTAGCACTAGTTTACACAATTTTCACTAAATACACCCTTAAACACATTAAGTTATCCTCAAACCTAAGCTAAACGCATATAGATAATGACACTTAGGTGTATAAATACGCCTAAGATCAATATACAATAGAATATTCAATGAAATCCCACAACTGAAATCTGAAGATGTTTGAGTGTATGCAGACCTTACCACTACTTGATGGAGGTAGAGATATTCTTTTCGAAAGACACTTGGCTCAAGTGCAAAAGTGCCGATATTAGAATCCAACTCACCCGATATTTAGCTAGTTGTTTAACGTGGGACAATGGATGTAGTTGGCCTGGTACAAAAAGATAGAATGATAAGGATCTCTCTCTCTCTCTCTCTCTCTCTCTCTATATATATATATATATATAAAGTTACCTCTGTTGCTGGTGGGAGGTGACAGGTATGCCATGAATTTAGTCTAGGTCCGCGAAAGCTGGTCCGGACACCACGGTTATCAAAAAATAAACAATAAAAAAATAGCACAACTATATAATCTAAAATTTGTGTTTCACCATTATAAATTATTGGAAAAGAAATAGATAAGGGCACAGAAAGAAGAAAATCTACAAAAATAAACGTATAGCTTGATTCAACGGCAGAAAGAAATGAAGAATTTGAAGTAGTGCATGCGAACGTTGAGGGTATAAGTTTGAAGCTTGTCCCATTTAAGCTACTAGTAATGTTATTTATTATTTTTTTTAAAAAATACTACCTCATGAAGGAGTTAGAAAAAGAAAGGCGAAATGACATTGGAGACCCTTATACTTGGCTTTGTTTGTAAACTGGACCCTCTTACTCTCAACTTTGTCAACTGAACCCTTAAAACTCACTAGAACATAATATTTTATATCCTTTTTTCATCTGACCAGCATGTGTGTAATATAATCTAGGACACGTGGACTTTCACGTCATTTTTTAATTGACACATAAGAAATTAAATATTACAAAGAAATAATTTAATAAAAATAATAGTAAAATATGGAATTAAATTAAAAAAAATAAATATAAACACAGAAAACCATTCAGTTGCCTCCACCCAAAACACACCGTCAAACAACCAACTCCAATGAACTTCCACCACCGGAGTCCCACCAACAAACAAAATCCATCCATCACAGTTCCCTTTCTCCAACATTTGACACCACAACTACACCCATTTTCACCGTTGCTCAACCATGAACCAACCCACTTCCATTTTCTCCGATCAAAACCAAACAACCAACAACCACCGACCTCCACCAAACACCCCACTTCCATTTTCTCCATTCCTTAAAAAAAATTAATTTTTGTATGTATTTCTATTTCATGGAGAAAATATAATTTACAAAGAAAAATAGGTGATGAAGAGAGGCTCTGGGTGTTTTAGTGTCACTATGAATTTTTAGTGCTTGTGTTTTATTTTTACTTGGAAGAGATGAAAAAATAAGAGAATTTTGAGAGAGCTTTCCGGTAAAAATGGTGGTGGCGGTAGTTGCTCTTTTGGGCCTTTAGGAAGTGAGAAGAAGAAGGGGTATTTTTCTTTTTTTTTTTTTAGTTTTTTGACTTCTCTTTTTTTTTTTTTCCTTTGAAATTAATTATATTTTAAGTGAAAATTATCAGTCCATACTCCAAAAGTGAGTGTATATCACGCACTTTGGATGTTTATGCCACACATGATGCCAAGTCAAAAAAATAATTTAAAATATTGTGTTCTAATAAGTTTAAGGGTTTAATTGACAAAATTAAGAGTAGGAGGGTCCAGTTTACAAACGGAGCTAAGTATTAGGGTCTTTAAAGTCATTTCACCAAAAAGAAAATATTACCATCTTATTTACTTGATTATATTAAGAACTAGTAAATTCATCCGTGCTTTGGGTGGTGAATATTAAGTTATTGTACTCCCATTTTATTATGTATGAATTTTCTTATATGGTCTTATTAAATGTTAATGTAGTGCTGATAAATCCAAAAAGTAAATATATAGTAGTCTTAATATTAGGCTGTATATTTAAGTATTTATTTCCATTATGATCAAGTATAATGTCACATCCGATTTGTCAGGTCATGATGACACCTACTCTAACCCACCAGTAGATAAGCCAAGCCATAGCCCGGAACGACAAGTAATGGGCTAATGGGTGGAAGATAAAGGAAGACGAAAATGAAGTCAACAACAACAAGTAATAAGCAGAAGCAAAAGAGATATACATATATAACATATTGTACAAGAGAAAAATGTACAAAAGAACTCCTCCCAAGACCCGGTAAGGTCGGTACAAGAGCTACTATATTAAAAAACAGAGCACTAAACATTATCCAAATTATATATACACCTAGTAGTCTCGAAAGACACAAAAGACTATCACTAAAGCAGAAGGAGGAGGATCAGCTCCAGACTCTAGAAAGCTAACCTTGTCTCCGAATTAGTAGTAAATCCCGAGGATAACGTCAGCGGAGGTGACTCATACTTGGATCTGCATCAGAGAAAAAGGCCGACTGAGATCAAATATAGTAAAAGTATAAATAAAGTGCGAGAATGTAAGCTAAAATCAACAATAAGAGATAGAAATGGAAATAATAAGTTAGACTAAGCAAGTGTGAGAAATACGGAGTAAGTGACTTGAGAATAAGAGTAAAAGCCTAGCTATAACCTAACTGGTCATCCATAATCCCAGAAGGCAAACACAAGAAGACAAGTAACCCAACGGAGCCCCCATAAGCACGGTGGGTGCAAACAAGAGAAAATCTAAAGTAATAACCATAAATAACAATAGTAATCATAAAATAAACCAAGGTGGATGATGTGCGTACCGTATACTCATCTCCCAGATGTAACCATAAACATTACCAGTTTCCTATAAGTTTCCAATCCTAGATCCATAGCGATAAAGATATACCGAAATTCGTGGATAATAATAAGAGGCCAGATGTCGGACTCAAACCAGAACTCATAAATAGTAAACCATAACCATAAACCTATATAGAACTCGAACCAGAACTCATAATGATATCAATAAGGCATATGCTGGACTCGAACCGAAACTGGCATATAATAGTAGTATAGAACTTGCCGGACTCGAATCGAAACTGGATGGCATAAGATCAATAGCAATATACCTAGGTTTTAACCTATCTCAAATCTATTTAGATGATATAGGCTAGTTTTAAGAGGTCAAATTCTATATGGAAAAGAAGATTTCGATTATCAAGGCTGAAGGCTCAATCTAAGGTCAAATACTACACTATCCGAGGTAACTGAGCTAAAAAAGCATAAAACAAAGCCTAAGTCAACCCCCAAAACCTTGGTACTGAGTAAGCAACTAAGGTTCTAGTCCAGTCACAAGAGGCGCTATCCTATATATTCTAACTAATACAGACTGTTGGGCCTACTACCAAAGCCCTATGACCTAACCTAAGGCAAACACCTACCCGAACCTAGGCTAAGGCTTCTTAATCCCGTCCCAAGGCACTAAAAGCACTAAGTCTAATCCTAAAGGATGATAATTAACTAACCTAAGGTAAAATGGGCCCGAATTATACCAAAAAGGGCCCCTAATTGGCTAAATAAGGCACAAAATGCTAAAACAACAACCGAGCCATAAATACCTATCAATTGCTATCACAATACTACACTAATACCATAATTAAGCACATTCTAGGAAAAAGGTAAGCCTAGCCTACCTGAATGCCACTGATCGCTCGAAAAATCATCTACTCTGGAGTTTTTACTTTTCGAGAAGCCTCCGACTGCTGCCACACTATCAAAATAATGATCTATGCATCAAGACGAGAATATCAATACTCATATTATATATAAATACTCTGAGTCAAAAATCAGACTTACTCATATTTATATAAATACTCCGAGTCAAAAGTTAGACTAAAAATTCCATATAGGGCCCATTTACAGAATCAAAAAATTAAAACAGTCGCAGTGTCCCTCTCAGCTCAAGGATCATATTGCCTTAAAATTGGGTGTAATTTGATCTCGAATCAGTCTAAAAACAGTCCTAATAGAAATCAAAGAAACAAGGTTTTAAACTACTCATTTAAGCAAAAATTGAATCGATTACTTACGAGGTAACGATGCTAAAATGCTCATGAGTACTTCCCCGAGCTAAAACCAACTTTAATAATTGATTCACACATAATTTTTAAGCTCCCAAATGTCTACTATGATGGTTTTTACTTAGAGCAATAGCTAGAAAAGGAGAAGGATGATATATATATACACTACCAGTGATGACCAACCACTAAAGTGGTCATCGCTAAAATGGCTAGGTGGTCACTAAATCGACCAAGCTGATGATTCGGCAAATTGCAACCCAGTTTCCCTAAAACTAGGGAGAAAACATGTCCTGAATGCTAAATTGAAGTATTTTTAATGCAAATTTAGTTTAATTTCAGGGTAAAGGCCTAGAAGTGATTTGGTTTAATTTCAGGGTAAAGGCCTAGAAGTAATCAAAATAGCAAAAAGAGACAAAAAGATAGAAGATTGAAGCAAAAATTGCACAAAGGCATAAAAGAGACACTTCAGAGCATCACCAAAGTGACTGGTAGATCTCCAAATAAGCACTTCCATCGCCAAATTTAACAGAAAAAGGCCAACAAAAAGAGTAGCAAAACAGCAACGCAATGGACACATAGGCGCATCACCGAACCGATCGGCGAACCAAGTGTTGCATCTCCAAAAGGAATAGAAGCCGACCCTGGGATCTTTTCATGTTGAAAAATTGGCAAGCCATGCACATTTCAGCATATCGCCAACTCATTCGGCGATGGAATCTGCTCAGTCGAATTGTTAAGTGGTGGCATCTCTGTAATTACGTGCCCCATTTTTCTTGATGCTATTTAAGCCTTTTTGGTCATTAGAAACCGGGTTTCTTGAGCTTGTAATCAAACTCTAAACTTGGTATTTACTACTTTTAGCTTGAAATTTAGAGTTTTCTTGAGAAACGTTTAGATTCTTTGGTAAATATGGAAGAAGAATTTGATATAATTTACTTTTCCTTCTTTATGAGTAGCTAATTTCCCATACTTGTGGTTATGCATTATTGAGTAGTGATTATGTGTGGGTATTAATTATTTACCTTTGAATTAGATTGTATGTTATGATTTTAGGTAAATCTCTATGTCTTAATCTATAGATTGAGGTTGTAAACTTAGTCTATGCTTGGATCTCTTGTATTCCTTGAATGGGGATACAAGAGTGGTAAGTTTTAGCAAGTGGAACTTAAGTTACACTCATTTAAAAGGTAATGCTAGTAATAGATTATCCACACTGAGGTTAATGATTGCTTAGTGGTGTAGATACTTGGGTGTTCTAGAGAAGCCCATGTGAAATTTGGTTGTGGATTGAGAAATCATTTCCAATATCTAAAATCATGCCTAATCATAACTAGCAATTGAATCTTAGGTGTATTCTCATTTACCCATACATATAATCATTCTCAAGAAGGTATAACCCTAAGTGTTTTAACCTATTTGATTACAATCTTGTTGCATTTCGCTTTGGCAAACCAAACATTGATACCGTTAACTTGATACTAAAAAGTTGTTCAAACAAACCCCTATTTTACTTTTATATTAATTTTGACATTACGTGCGAGCCTAGAGTAGGTTTTGACACTTAAGAGTGAAACTAGCACTCTCATTCCCTGTGGATTAGACCCAAACTCCTAGTTGGATAAAATATATTGTTAACGACCGGGTACATTCATATTCGAGAGTGTATTTTTATCAAAAATGGAACCATTGCCGGAGAATGAAATGTATTGTTCATTCTTTTAGTGTTATAAGTTACTTGGGTTAGACCTAGTGTAAGCTTTACCTTCTTTGTTGTTTTTGTTTTCTTCAGGTTATAATCTCTATGAAATAATGAGCTCAAATGGGAGTGATGCCGCATCTTTTGATGGGTATCTTAACGATGAGGATCACTTAGGGGATGCAGGTAGAGCTAGTGCAATTCATATTCTACCCGTGGAGGGGAACAGAGTGTTCCATGTGACTAGCGTGATGCTCCATCTATTTCAAATAAAAGGTTTGTTCAGTGGTCAAACACATGAAGATGCCAACCTTTATTTGAAGAATTTTATTGATGTGTGTCTCCCGTTTGAAATGGCTCATATATCACAAGAGTCCATCCGATTGAGACTCTTTCATTTCTCATTGATGGGAGATATTGTTTTATAGTTGCGGGAGTTGCCCACGGGTTCAATAACTTCATGGGTTGAGTTAATTGAAGCATTTTTAGATCGATTCTTTCCACCATCCCATATGCTCCAATTGCAAGATAAAATCATCAACTTCCAACAACTAATTGGCGAGCCATTGTATGAGGCATGGCAAAGGTTTAATAAGAAGTTGTTACAATGTCCCAATCATGAGGTTTCGGAAAAAATGCTCCTCTAATTCTTTTATAGAGCATTAGCTCAATTGAACAAAATGGTAGCAGATAATGTGGCCAGAGGGTCTATCATTAAGCAAACTTATGGGGTTGTATCGACCCTATTGGGCCAAGTGACGAAACAAAGTCAAGGATGGCATACGAGAGATACCGAGGTGGCCGTAAGGGATCCCTCTGCATCTTTTTTAAGCCAAGAACAAAGAAAGAAGTATAAGGAAAGAGATGAGAATATGGCTAAAGTTATGACACAATTGGATCTCCTTACCAAGCATGTTATAGGTTCAACTCCAAAGGTCGTCAATGTCGTTGCTTCTAAGGTGCTAAAGCGTATGATGAAGATGAGTCATAAGCTCTTGATGAAGAAATCCGATTTATGTCAAATCAAATGGGGGGGGGGGGGTTCCTAACCTACCTATCAAAGGCAATGTGAGAATCAAGGTTGGAATAAAAGGGACCGTGATTGGAAAGACCATGATTGAAAAGATCGTGACCGAGATAGAGATTAGAGGGAGAAGGATCAAGATAGGGATTATGATTGCAGAGATAAAAATCATGACCAAGATAGGTATGTTCCTTCACATGATTGGGGGGTTCCTAACCTTCCTATCAAAGGCAATGTGAGAATCAATGTTGGAACAAAAGGGACCATGAATGGAAAGACCATGATTGGAAAGATCATGATCGAGATAGAGATTGAAGGGAGAAGGATCAAGATAGGGATTATGATTGTAGAGATAAAAATCATGAACAAGATAGGTATGTTCCTTCACATGATTGGGTAAAGGGTAAAGCGGTGTCACGACCCAATTTCTCAGGTCATGATGGCACCTACTATAACCCATCAGTAGGTAAGCTAACCTGTAGTTCGGAGCAGCTAGTAATGGACTACTGATAGAAATAAAAGAAACAACGGAATAAATATAATAGCAAGGCTAATATAACCCCAAAACCTGGTGGTGCAAGTGCAAGAGCTTCTAATACAATAGGAGTACAAATGAAATATAGGAAAATGTATATATTCAAGCCATCTCTGAGACAACACAGAGAAGAGTCTAACAATAAGAGGGAGGGTAGGGATACTCCAAAACGTCAGGAGCTCACCCCAAATCTCTGATCCATAGCTTCTCCGCACGATACATACACCAACAGAGATAACTCGTACTATAACCTGTAGGCTACAAAAGTTTAGTATGAGTACTAAACAAGTGGTACTCAGTAGGCAACGACCCACTGAGCTCCAGAAATAATGCAAGCATAAATAATACGTAAGGCATGAATATAAAACACGGGCAACCATCCAAGAACTAAGAATAATAATGCTAATGGAGTAATAAGGATCAACTATCCTATTCTAACAACAACCCAGGATCAAATAATGCAAGAATAAAATCACTGTACGAACTCAAACCACGACTAAAAGGATTTAATTCCATAAATCCATTATCCGAGATCATGCTTGGGACTAAATCATCATAATCATATATAAAGGGCTAGAATCTCCCTTGACAAAAGTAAATAGTAGTGGTAAAATGAGTGGATAAGTAATGGATCGGAATCATCCTTGGTTGAAGTTCTAAAAACTCAATTTTAGTCCCAAAAGCTCATAATCCAATAAATAAGGTGGTACAATTCCCATTATAAAATAATCCTATTTAAAATGAAAAGTAGTAATAAATCCCTTTTTGGAAATAATAGTAAAATCAAGGTTTTGGTCGGAATCATACCACTAAATGAGCCTGAATGCACCAGATAGTACGCATGTCATCACCAGTATCCAAACAATACAACCGTAAGCGCCTAAGCGTCTATAAATTATAATCATACCCTTGCTAAGGATAGAATACTCACCTAGAGTCCAACTAGTCTCATAATCACGGTCTCAAACTTAATAACATATACCCAATATAGCAAGGTCTCATAACCCGAGAAACTACAATAATCAAGGGCATAAAGCCACCACAAGGATCTAATCGAAAAAACCCTCCCGAATCACTAAGTCATATGGTAAGTATCATACCGAAGGATCCTTAATCATCAACTGTTGTTAACATGCTTATATTCAAGGGTAATAAGACTCTATGGCTATAACAAGTATTTATACTAGGGTTCGAGTCACATCTCTACCCCAAATTCCCTAAATAGGGCTAAGTCATGATACACTAGCCATACTCACATCCTGTAATCCCTTCCTAGCATGGAATTTATATTATCTACAATCTTATAGAGAAAAGTAGACCAAAGCCTACCTCGATGCCGAACCGTAATTCTTGAAGTGTCCATAAGTAGCTCAACCTTACTCCACGATCCCGAATCATCGTCACACTATCAAAGTAGTAACCTAGACATCAACAGGAGTAAAATGACACACATATTGTAATATAATACTTTGGGCCCAAAATTGGGTCAATAATGGGCCGATGGGGCTCGCTAATAAAATCTCAAAATTGAATCCATCACGAGGTCCCTCGAAAGACAAGGAATGTGTGCTCAAAAGTTGAGTACAAATGGGACACAAATCGGGGCCAAAATCAGTCCCCAAAGATTAGGATTTCAAAGACCTAATTTCTAAGAATTTACAATAAAATCAGACGGAATTCAATAGCTAAAATGATGAATAATGACTAAGAAGTGATGAGATAACTTACCTTAGCTTCAATGAAAGATTCCTCGTACTTTCTCTCTCTTCAAGCTCTTAATAATATTGGAAAAGGGTTGAGAAAATGAGAGAGAATCAGGTGAAGAAGGGGATTTATCATCCCTCAGGTGCCTCCAAAGTGGACACCTGGCCGTTTAAGCAGCTAGCGCTAAAGCAGACTTTGAACGCTTAAGCGGTCACCGATAAAAGGGCTGAGGCCGCTAAAGCAACACCCCATCGCTTAAGCGGTCCTCGCCGAAATATCCAAGGCCACTAAAGAGGCTTGGTACCGCTAGAACGGCTCCTTGAACACTTTACAAGTCACACCAGATATCAGCTACCATATTTTAGCCAAGTCCAAAATGGACTCCGATCGAGTGCTTGAGCTTCGTTCGAAACC
Organism: Capsicum rhomboideum; assembly: GCA_031232105.1. Lineage (NCBI taxonomy): Eukaryota > Viridiplantae > Streptophyta > Magnoliopsida > Solanales > Solanaceae > Capsicum > Capsicum rhomboideum. The sequence goes on along the minus strand of CP124711.1, from coordinate 35,757,469 downwards.
CTGTACACGCAAACAAACTATGATACCATATCAAATTTGATATTTTGGACTTAAATAAACCATCTCAATTTCCATGCAAGGTTGTTTCGACTAAATATAGAGCCCATACCTATAGTTCCATTTATCAACAAATCTACCCAATAGCCCAAAATGAGTCTGAAAGCCTCAAGACCTAAACCAAGGGTCCCCCTAGTCTAAAATCAGTGTTTCAGAGCTGATGGCACTGTCACAACTTCCATTTGAGATCATTTACTAGAATTTTTGGTCCAAGACTTAATCCTTAACAGTAAAAACTCCAAAATAGAAAAATGAGCCTAAAACCCAAACAAACTGTCCGATAATCGAGCTGACAATTTTGACAAGTCATAAATGACCTGTAACCACTATGTGAAAGCTTAAAAAGCCAAAATACATGAAAATCAAGAAAATAACCTGGAGGGTCATTACAAGAGGCAACCACTATTGACCCGAATAAGTATAAAAAAGAAGATATGCTTGTATGGATCCTCATAGGGGTTAAAGAAAGTTCTAAGATGTTAAGGGAAATGAAAAGTGATTTTTCACAACTCAACCAAATCGTCACTTCACATTCAGACTAAATCAAACAACTCGAAACCCAATTGGGTCAAATTTTCTCCCATTTGAATACAAGGCAAAAAGGAGGTCTTCCTAGTGATATGGTGTCTAATTTAAAAAATGATGCTCATATCATGGAAATTGTTACTAGAAATGGGAAAACTCTTGGGAATGACGCTGTGAATCTTGATAATGACCCTATTGATAAGGGTGTTGGAGAACAAATTAGTGGAAAGAGAAAGCGGATTGATAAGTCACAAGGTAAGCCAAATGATGAAAAGTCGAGAGAAGTAGAAGAGAAGGTTGTAGATGAAGAAGTACCACAAACGGGTGAAAATAATATTTCAAAATCTGATGAAAACCTGGTGATTTCAAAGCTGTAAGTCTGAAAACCTGGTGATTTCAAAGCTGTAAGTCTGAAAACCTGGTGATTTCAAAGTCGTAAGTCAAAATCTCCCCACCATTTCCCAAAAGGCTTAAGAAGAAAGAAGATGAGTCCAAGTTTAAGAAGTTTCTCTCAAAGTTTAGCAACTTATCGATAAATATTCCATTGTTAGAGGCTTTACAAGATATGCCCGGGTATGCTAAATTCATGAAGGACTTGGTGACAAAGAAATAAGTTATGGATTTTGAAATAATTGAAGTGACTCACAATTATAGTGCGATCATGACTAGCCAAATGGTTGTGAAAAAGAAAGACTCAGGAGCTTTTACCGTTCCATGTACTATCGGGGTATATATGTTTGGAAAAATGCTATGTGATCTTGGGGAAAGTATTAATTTGATGCCTTTAGCCATATATCACAAGCTAGGTATGAGTGGTCCCAAGCCAACCACAATGAGATTTTTTGATGGCCGATCGTTCTATTAAGAAGCCTATAGGTGTGTTGTATGATGTACTTGTAAAGGTGGAGCGTTTCATCTTTCTGGCAGATTTTGTGATTCTAGATTGTGAAATTGATCATGAGGTCCTTATTATTCTTGGTTGGCCATTTTTTTTTCTGCCGGTGGGGGTTTTGGTTGATGTTGAGTGTGGTGAGATAAAGGTTTGGGTCAACAATGAAGAAATGTCGTTTAATGTGTGTAAGTCATTGAAGCAACCCATGGACCTACAAGTCATCTCCGTAATTGATGTAATAAATGATAAAGTGATCGAGGCCATAGAAGTGAACCTTATTAGTGAGCCATTAGCGGGAGTGTTGTGGAACTATGGTAGTGATGATATCGAGGAATATGATGAAGTTGTTTCCTCTTTGCAAGGTCTTGGTTCTTACACCAAGAACTCTTGCAAGCTTGATCTTGACTTGAAAATTAGGAGAATCCTCCTACTAAGCCCTCAATTATAGAGCCACCAAAACTTGAGCTTAAACTGCTACCACCACACTTACATTATGTATTCCTGGAAGAAGATAATGCATTACCTATCATCATTGTAGGAGATTTGATGTCATAACAAGTTAAAACATTAAAGTTGGTGGTGAGATAGCTGATATTATCGAGATTGTACCCAAAATTTGCACCCATAAGATAAAGTTGGATCCCGAATTTGCACTAAGTATTGAGCATCAAAAGAGGTTAAATCCTCTCATGCAAGAGGTTGTGAAAAAGGAAATCATCAAATGGCTAGATGCAGTTGTAGTCTATCCTATCTCAGACAGTACTTGGGTAAGTTTCGTCTAATGTATTCTCAAGAAAGGTGGTATCACGGTAGTCCCTAATAAGAACAATGATTGTATACCCATCTGTCTGTTCATGGGTTGGTGTGTATTGATTATAGTAAGTTGAATTCATGGACGGAGAAAGACCACTTCCCCATGCCCTTCATGGACTAAATACTTGATAGACTAGTAGGAAGAGGTTGGTATTGTTTCCTCGAAAGATATTTGGGTTACAATCAAATTTTAATAGCACCCGAAGATTAAGAAAAAACTACCTTCACTTGCCTTTATGGAACTTTTTATTTCAAGTGCATGCCCTTTGGGCTATGCAATGAACCTACCACGTACCAATGATGTTGGCTTTCTATCTTTTTAAACATGGTGGAAGACTCAATGGAGGTATTTATAGATGATTTCTCTGTTGTTGGTGATACATTTGAGAGGTGCCTTGAACATTTGGAAAAGGTCCTTGAAAGGTGTGTGGCAAACAATCTTGTCTTGAATTGGAAAAAGTGCTACTTCATAGTGAAAGAAGAGATCGTCCTTGGATATAAAATCTCAGGCGGCCAAGGGATCTAAGTTGATCAAGCTAAAGTAGAGGTGATCTCTAAATTTCCCCCTTCAATATCTATCAAAGGCGTGAGGAGTTTTCATGGCCATGCGGGTTTTATAGGAGGTTCATTAAAGATTTCTCCAAGATTGCTCATTCTATATGCAAGCTTCTTGAGAAGGAACCAAAATTCAAATTTGATGGAGAATGTGTGAGGGCATTAAATTTCTTCAAAGAGAAATTTGTCTCTGCCCTCATTATTGTGGCACCTAATTGGTCACAACCATTTGAAATCATGGGTGATGCTAGTGGATTTGCCTTGAGAGCTGTGCTTGGTCAAAGGAAGGCGAAACTCTTTTATCCAATCTTCTATGCTAGTAAATCATTGAATGATGCACAACGGAATTACACCATTACGGAGCAAGAATTACTAGCCGTGGTTGATGGGTTTAAGAAATTTTGAGCATATTTGTTGGGCATAAAAGTTGTGGTGCATATCGATCATGCCTCTTATTGAATTTGCTTACAACAATAAGTATCATTCAAGCATTAAAATGGCACCTTATGAAGCTTTATATGGAAGAAAGTGTAGATCGCCAATTGGATAGTTTAAAGCAGGTGAAACTGCTTTACTTGGGTCGTATATTCTACATCAAGCTATGGAAAAAGTTAAAGTGATCCAACAGAGGCTACAAACGGCCCAAAGTCGACACAAGTCATATGTGGATGTTAGAAAAAGAGGGCTCGAATTCGCCATAGGTGATTGGGTATTTTTGAAGGTGTCGCCGATGAAAGGGGTAATGCAATTTAGGAAGAAAGGGAAGTTGAGTCCCCAATATATAGGGCCATATGAAATTGTTCGAAGATTTGGGCAAGTTGCGTATGAATTGGCACTACCCCAAGAACTCTCCACAGTGCATCCGGTGTTTCATGTTTTGATGCTTCGAAAGTGCATAGGGGATCCATCTCGTATTGTTCCCGTAGAGGATGTCCAAGTTACGGAGGATCTTACTTATTAAGATATACCCATTGCTATTCTAGATCGACAAGTAAAGAGGTTGAGGAACAAAGACATAGCTTTCGTAAAGGTACTTTGGCGAAATCAACAGGTAGAAGAGATCACCTGGGAAGCCGAGGAAATGAGGAATTCCAAGTACCCTCATATGTTTCAAATGGAAGAGAAAGTTCAAGATGCGTGATTGGAGCAATAGCAAGTAAGTATCTATGAGCATTATGTGTATATGTTTATATATGCTACTATAGAGATGCATTTGTTGTAATTGAAAAGATGCTGTTAACATTCGAGGATGAATGTTTCTAAGGGGGATAGAATGTAACACCCCGTACCTTCCCGACCCTACTTTCCAACCTTGAACCATGTTTACCCTAGGTTCCGGAGCAATAAGTACATATTTTGCATTGTTATTGATGGAATATTTGATATTGTGCTAGTAAATGTGATTATACCTTTGTAGTGGCTGTTTGTGACTTTGTGGAGCATTTGTGGGGTGAAAAGTGAGGTTTAAAGGACATCCAAGCAAAGGATATTAAAGATAGAGTCAAGCAAAAGGTTGGGACTTGAAAGATCCAACCAAATCCGCAAAGAAAAGTTGAAATCAAAAATTTAGCAAGCGGCGATACAGGTGGTGTGCCAGGCCTCTTTAGGCCTAATTTTATTTGACACAGGCAGCAAAGGGGCTCGCCCAGGGGCGTTCCAGGCCTCTCCTGGCCACCTTTCCAGAGCTGAAATTTTTCTAAGTCTCTAGGGCACCCGAGAGCGTGCCGGGGTGCTTTTTGCCCGATTTCTACTACGATTATTAGTCTATAAAGAGGACTCTTGGGTTATGGTATCATTATTACATCATAGTAGGGATACTCTTGATAAAGTTTGGCATCCAATTTGGGGTAAATTCTTCGTCACCAGTGTTTTATCAAATTATGTTCAATTAAGCCATGAATGGCTAGAATTTCTTATTTTTGAGATTGAGGCTACGAACATGAATCTCGTGAGTTGAATATTGTTGTGAAATTCATGGAATTATTTAAACATGATATAATTGGAGTATTACACATTGAAATTGGTGGGCTAATTTAATATGTGTTAATGGGCTCCATTTGAGGCCCAAAATGGAATAAAATGCATGGCCCAAAGAGCAAATGACTCATTTTTCCAATTTGACTAAGTAAAACATGGTATTTAATGACAAGAAGTGGCTAAGGATGACTTGAGGGGTTATATAAAGGCAAAATCAGATTTTTATTCCGATAATCACACATGCCATTTTCTAGATATTTCCAAAACATTTCTCTATTTTTCAAACCCTAAGGCAACCATTTTCTTTGGGCACTTTGGACAAGATCATCACCTTGCAAGCTTGGGTAAGTGTTTATTCTTGTGATTTAATATATTATATACATGAGAGATGGTGCAGATCATGATGGTTATGTTGGCAAGGTTGAATAGGGCACTTTTGCTTTTTGATAAAAGATGTGTCATCTTTGTGATTTAAACTTGAAAGGAGACTTGGGGTTTTGATGAAAGTGCATGGTGTGAATGAAATATCAACATGTATGGTGTGGTTATGTTCTTTGACTTGTTATTTTTCTATAAGGGTAAATTGTGAGATTGTTGTCGATATGTTGTTATGAAGTGTATTGAGGTGACTTGATGGAGTAATTATGATGTTGTGTTGATGGAGAAGTTTAAAGTATGAACTTGGTGTGACATGCTATTGGTTTGTGATGTATTGGTCAATGTATGGAATCTTGTGGTATGATAATTTCATAAATGGTATTGTCAAGGGGGAAATGACATTTTAAGGCAATCATGTAACTCATTGTCGTCATATGCATTTGTAAGGTAGTTGGTGGTTAATGTAAACTCCATTATGTAATTGTGTTGTAGAGTGAAATGTAACGAAGGAGCTAGACTATTGTATTCACATTTAGGATTGTATATTCATATTGGGAAGATAAGGTATGTAAGGTTACTCTTTCCGTATCCTTCTGCGGCACATAGTGTTCGTATTGTCATTGTACTTGTTCCATTCCGAAATGTTCTAAGGTATTTCATTTCAGGTTGTCATCCATTGTTAGTCACATTTTTCTCATTCATTGATTAAATATTACTCATGTGTTACATAATTTGTGGACATGTTCCGAAGCTCCAATAACGTTATGACTATCATTGTATCAATCTCTCAAAAGTAAGAAATGAAGTAATGCATATTTGTTGGTGGCAAGAGTACGGGTGGTATCTTTAGAGGCATAAGTCTAGCTCCAGCCGATTCCAAGATTATTGGATCAGGGGGTAGTCCTAGAGGCATAAGCCTAGCTCGGGCCGACCTTGACAGGTGGTAGCTCTAGAGGTAAGAACCTAGGTCAAGTCGAACCTGATATATTGGTTTAGGGGTGTCATCTCTAGAGGTAATAACCTAGCTCGAGCTGAGCCTGATATATTGATTTATGGGTGGTAGCTCAAGAGGCATAAGCCTAGCTCGAGCCGATCCCAACATAACGTTATGTTATGTTAAGACCCACTGATCAGTTGGGGCCCGGGTACGATATAATAGAAGTGATGATGAATAAATAATAGAAGCAATGAAAATAATGAATGTAAGGTACATGGCTCCACTTATGCAGAATGATGGTTTATCCATAGTGACTATTCTCTTATATTTGATTCCATTGAAGTTCTTATGTAGTGATGCAGTTTCTTATAGCCTTACATACTCAGTACATTCTTCGTACTGACGTCCCTTGGGGGACTTACCTTACTTGCTGCAGGCACAGGTGCTAGTAGACCTCCACAGTAGGTTGTGGATCATTTTGCCAATCTTTGGTGATATCCAGTTGGTTTGGGGCTTTCCGAGTCGCATGTGTACATTTGTTTTGGTATTGTAATGTTGTATAAAGCGGGGACTTGTCCTGAATGTAGGTGGATTATGTATATGCATCTATTAGAGGCTTTGTAGACGTATGTAGGAATATGAATGTAAGGGATGTATGTCCATTTTGACTTGATGGCCTTAACGGCCAAGTTTCTTATATGTATATATTACATGTTTCCATGACTTCCGCTAATGGTATCCTACATCTTTATACGTGGTGGAGATGTTTCTTGAGTGGCATACATATTAATGGACATGGATGAAGATTGGTTCTCTCGGGCCTTATTGGCTTCGAGTGCCAGTCCGCCCCGTTGGAATTCGAGGCGTGACAAAAGTGGTATCAGATCAGGTCGTCCTAAGGGTGTCTATAAAGCCGTGTCTGAGTAGAGTCTTACTTATGGATGTGTTGTGCACCACAGTTATAAGTAGGAGGCTACGGGACATTTAGGAGTTGTTTCTTTTCTTTATTTCTAGATCGTGCAATCGAGCCAATATTGTAAGTGGAATCGTATCAAACCATTGGAATTAGTTCTCTTTGTTATAGTAATATGCCGATGACAAGATGAGGTAGAGGCAAAGTTAAGCAGGAAGATATGCTTGTCGGTGAAGGAATGAGCAAATCACCACCTGACCAAGCTAGTCAGGGTGGAGCTAACACTAAAATTGTATCATGGTCTTCTTCTACTTTTCCAGCTCCGGGAGAGCCAAGAGGTAGAGAAGTACCCGCAGAACCGCCAATGAATGCCACTGACCAGGATTTAAGAAATGCAGTACATATGTTGACTCAAATGGTTGCTGCACAAAGTCAAGGACAAGCTGGTCCAATGACAAATGAGGATGATGCGGCTAGAGTGGCGAGTCACAAGACACAGGACTTTCTAAAATTAGACCCTCCCATATTCACTGGTTCAGATTCCAAAACAGATCCACAGGTCTTCGTGGATCAAATCCAGAGGGCTCTAGATGTTATGCACATGACTGGTATAGAAACAGTTGAACTTGCGGCCTATAGATTGAAAGGTGAAGCTATACTATGGTATGAATAATGGAAAAGATCGAGGGGTATTGATGCACTTCCAGCTGGTTGGAAAGAATTTAAAATGGTATTCCTTGATCATTATCTCTCATATAAGATTTGGGAGGCTCGTGCAAACCAATTTCTAAATCTACGTCAAGGGAATATGAGTGTTAGAGAATATAGTCTTCAGTTTAATTCCTTGGCTCGATATGCTCCGAATGTAGTGGCCACAATGACAGACAGAGTCCATCGATATGTGTACTGATTAGAGCCATATTTGGTAAGGGACTGCACCTTTGCTGCCTTGAACAAAGATATGGACATAGCCAGAATACAGGCCTTCACACAGAAAATGGAGGATCAGAGACAGAGAAGAAGGGTACATGAATCTGAAAGAGGACAGTCCAAAAGAGCTAGACCTATGGGACAGTCTATGGCGTCCCAAGGAGAATATAGGCCTCGTATGTTTCCTAAACCGCCTAGACCATTATTCTCCTATTCCACAGCAGGCACTCACTCTCACTTCCGAGGGTTTAGAGGCGGTCAATCTGGGCAAAGTAGTGGAATTCATGAATCACAGGCAGCAGGATTTTCTAGTCAACAGTGTCAGCACTGCGGGCGTACTCATTCAGGTATATGCCGGTTAGGGACGAATGCTTGCTTTTGGTGAGGTATGATGGGGCACATAACAAAAGAGTGTCCCCAGAGGAGCATGGGTTGTATAGCACGACTTGCGGGATTAGCTGGTGCGTCATCATCATCGATTCTTTCTTTAGGCTGAGGCGTGCAGTCTGTTGGTCGTGGTAGAGGTGCCAGAAGATCATCCAGTACTAGTAGAGTCCAGAACCGTACTTATGCTCTAGTGGATCGACAAAATTTAGAGGCATATCCAGACGTAGTCACAGGTACATTATCTATATTTTCGCATAATGTATATGCATTGATTGACCCGGGTTCTATATTGTCATATGTTACTCCGTTGATTGCTGCGAAATTTGAAAGAACGCCAAAATTATTAACTAAGTCAATTGAAGTATCTACACCAATTGGTGAACATATTATTGCAAAAAGAGTATATCGTAATTGTGTGGTAACTGTGTGCGGTCATGATACACTGGCTGATCTTATTGAATTGGACATTGTGGATTTTGATGTCATAATGGGTATGGATTGGTTGGCGTCTTGTTATGACACGATATATTGCCGAGCTAAGAAGTTACATTTTCATTTTCCACAAATGAATATGCTGGAATGGACGGGTAATGTAGGGGCACTGAGAGGGAAATTTATTTCCTATCTTAAAGCAAGGAAAATGATAGCCAAAGGGTACCTATGTCACCTACTACGGGTGAAAGATACTGATGTGGAACCATTAACTCCTCAGTCGGTTCCAGTGGTCAATAAATTTCTCGATGTATTTCCTGACGAACTTTTAGGTTTGCCCCCAGTATAGGAAGTAGAGTTTGGTATCGATGTAAATCCAGACACTTAGCCTATCTCTATTCCTCCGTATAGAATGGCTCCAGCAAAATTGCGCGAATTGAAGGAGAAATTAAAAGACTTACTGGACAAGGGCTTCATCAGGCCTAGTATGTCCCCATGGGGTACACCAATATTATTTGTACGGAAGAAAGATGACACATTGAGAATGTGCATTGACTATCGGCAATTGAATAAGGTAACGATCAAGAACAAATATCCCCTCCCCAGAATTGATGATTTGTTTGATCAGTTACAAGGTGCCAAGCGTTTTTCAAAGATTGACTTGAGATCGGGTTATCATCAAGTCAGAGTTAGAAAAAGATATACCCAAGACAGCTTTTCGAACACGGTATGACCATTATGAATTTTGGTTATGTCGTTTGGACTAACAAATACACCCTCTGTTTTCATGGATTTGATAAATAGAGTGTTGAACCCATTTCTAGACGTGTTCGTGATGGTGTTCATAGATGATATTCTGGTTTATTCGAGATTACAAGAGGACCATGCCAATCACTTACGGCAGGTGTTACAGATTCTTCAGGATCGTAAGTTGTATGCAAAGTTCTCTAAATGTGAATTTTGGTTAAAATCCATCGCATTCTTGGGTCACATTGTGTCAGATAAGGGAATTCAGGTTGATACGCAAAAGATTGAAGCGGTGAAAAATTGGCCAAGGCCTACGACGCCTACAAAAATTCGTAGCTTCCTTGGGTTGGCAGGTTATTACCGAAGGTTTGTTGAAGGGTTTTCTTCCGTTGCTTCACCTTTAATGAAGCTTACACATAAGGCAATCAAGTTTCAGTGGAATGATGCATGCGAGAAAAGTTTCCAAGAGCTGAAAGATAAATTAACCTCCACACCCGTATTAGTACTTTCGAAAGGAACAGAGGGGTATGCAGTATATTGTGATGCGTCCAGAGTTGGTCTCGGATGTGTATTGATGCAGCACGGTAATGTAATAACATATGCCTCACGACAGTTGTGGTCACATGAGAAAAACTATCCCACACATGAACTTGAGTTAGCAACGGTGATATTTTCTTTAAAGATATGGCGTCATTATTTGTATGGAGTTCATGTTGATATCTATACTGATCACAACATTTTGCAATATATGTTTAAGCAGAAGGAACTCAATTTGAGGCAACGAAGGTGGCTAGAGCTCTTAAAAGACTATGATATTGATATCCTATATCATCCAGGAAAAGGAAATGTGGTAGCTGATGCATTGAACTGCAAGGCAATAGGAGGCACTAGTGGCCAATGGACGAAAAATCAAGACTTAGATAAGGATCTACATCAATTAGCCAGCTTGGTGGTTCGTCTTCTTGAATCCTCAGATGAAGGGGTTATTGTACAAAATGCGGTAGAATCTTTATTAATAACTGAAGTAAAAGAGAAGTAATTTTCGGATCCTATGTTATTGTAGCTAAAAGAGAATGTACAACAGAGTTTGACAAAGGCATTTGATCTTACGCAAGAAGGAATACTTTAATGCCAAGGTAGATTATGTGTACCGAATGTAGATGAGCTGAGGAGATGAATTGTGATAGAGGTGCATCATTCACGATATTCTATTCATCCGGGAGCTACCAAAATGTACCATGACTTGAAAGAAATATATTGGTGGGGAAATATGAAAAAGAAAAGTGCAGAATTTATAGCTCAATGCCCAAATTGTCAACAAGTGAAGGTAGAGCATCAGAAACCAGGAGGTTACATGCAATGTATCAATCTTCCAGTCTGGAAATGGGATATGATTAACATGGATTTTATCACAGGTTTGCCTCGTACTCTGCGGAAAGTTGATTCTATATGGGTCATAGTTGATAGGCTTACTAAGTCAGCGCATTTCCTACCAGTCAAGACGACCTATACAGCTGAAGATTATGCAAGATTATATGTTAAAGAGGTAGTGAGATTACATGGAATTCCGGTCTCCATTATATCAGATAGAGGAGCACAATTTACCGCATATTTTTGAGATCTTTTCAGAAGAGCTTGGGTACACAAGTGAATTTGAGTACGACTTTCCATCCTCAGACAGATGGACAGGCAAAATGTACTATCCAAACACTTGAAGATATGCTACGAGCATACACGTTAGATTTACAAGGCATTTGGGATGATCATTTGCCTCTTATTGAATTTGCTTACAACAATAGCTACCATTCAAGCATTAAAATGGCACCTGATGAAGCTTTATATGGAAGAAAGTGTAAATCGCCAATTGGATGGTTTGAAATAGGTGAAACTGCTTTACTTGGGATGGATCTTATACATCAAGCTATGGAGAAAGTTAAAGTGATCCAACAGAGGCTACAAACGGCCCAAAGTCTACACAAGTCATATGCGGATGTTAGAAGAAGAGGGCTCGAATTCGCCATAGGTGATTAGGTATTCTTGAAGGTGTCGCCGATGAAAGGGGTAATGTGATTTGGGAAGAAAGGGAAGTTGAGTCCCCGATATGTAGGGCCATATGAAATTGTTCGAAGATTTGGGCAAGTTGCTTATGAATTGGGACTACCCCAAGAACTCTCCACAGTGCATCCGGTGTTTCATGTTTTGATGCTTCGAAAGTGTATAGGTGATCCATCTCGTATTGTTTCCGTAGAGGATGTCCAAGTTACGGAGGATCTTACTTATGAATAGATACCCATTGCTATTCTAGATCGACAAGTAAAGAGGTTGAGGAACAAAGACATAGCTTTCGTAAAGGTACTTTGGCGAAATCAACATGTAGAAGAGATCACCTGGGAAGCCGAGGAAATGAGGAATTTCAAATACCCTCATTTGTTTCAAATGGAAGAGAAAGTTCAAGATGCGGGATTGGAGCAATAACAAGTAAGTATCTATGAGCATTATGTGTATATGTATATATATGCTACTATATAGATGCATTTGTTGTAATTGAAAAGATGTTGTTAACATTCGAGGATGAATGTTTCTAAAGGGGGAAGAATGTAACACCCCGTACCTTCCCAACCCTACTTTCCAACCCTGAACCATGTTTACCCTAGGTTCGAGAGCAATAAGTACGTATTTTGCATTGTTATTAATGAAACATTTGATATTGTGCTAGTAAATGTGATTATACCTTTGTAGTGGGTGTTTGTGACTTTGTGGAGCATTTTTGGGGTGAAAAGTGAGGTTTAAAGGACATTCAAGAAAAGTATATTAAAGATAAGAGGCAAGTAAAAGGTTGGTACTTGAAAGATCCAACCAAATCCGCAAAGAAAAGTCGAAATCAAAAAATTAGCATGGGGCGCTGCAGGTGGCGTGCCAGGCCTCTTCAGGCCGAATTTTGTTTGGCACAGGAAGAAATGGGGTGCGCCCAGGGGCGTTCCAGGCCACTCCTGGCCACCTTTCCAGAGCTGAAGTTTTTCTAAGTCTCTAGGGCACCCGGGAGCGTGCCGGGGTGCTTTTTGCCCGATTTCTTCTACGATTATTAGTCTAGAAAGAGGACTCTTGGGTTATGGTATCATTATTACATCATAGTAGGGCTACTCTTGAGAAAGTTTGATATCCAATTTGGGGTAAATTCTTCGTCACCAGTGTTTTATCAAATTATGTTCAATTAAGCCATAAGTGGATAGAATTTCTTATTTTTGAGATTGAGGCTATGAACATAAATCTCGTGTGTTGAATATTGTTGTGAAATTCATGGAATTATTTAAACATGATATAATTAGAGTATTACACATTGAAATTGGTGGGCTAAGTTAATATGTTTTAATGGGCTCCATTTGAGGCCCAAAATGGAATAAAATGCATGGCCCAAAGAGCAAATGACCCATTCTTCCAATTTGACTAAGTAAAACATGGCATTTAATGCCAAGAAGTGGCTAAGGATGACTTTAGGGGTTATATAAATGCAAAAATCAGATTTTTATTCCAACAATCACACATGCCGTTTTCTAGATATTTCCAAAACATTTCCCTATTTTCAAACCCTAAGGCAACCATTTTCTTTGAACACTTTGGACAAGATCATCACCTTGCAAGCTTGGGTAAGTGTTTATTCTTGTGATTTAATATATTATATACATTAGAGATGGTGTATATCATGATGTTTATTTTATCAAGGTTGAATAGGGCACTTTTGCTTTTTGATAAAAGATGTGTCATCTTTGTGATTTAAACATGAAAGGAGACTTGGGGTTTTGATGAAAGTGCATGGTGTGAATGAAATATCAATATGTATGGTGTGTTTATGTTCCTTGACTTGTTATTTTTCTATAAGGGTAAATTGTGAGATTGTTATCGATATGTTGTTGTGAAATGTATTGAGGTGACTTGATGGAGTAATTGTCATGTTGTGTTGATGGAGAAGTTTAAAGTATGAACTTGGTGTGACATGCTATTGGTTTATGATGTATTGGTCAATGTATGGAATCTTGTGGTATGATAATTTCATAAATGGTATTGTCAAGGGGGAAATGACATTTTAAGGCAATCATGTAACTCATTGTCGTCATATGCATTTGTAAAGTAGTTAGTGGTTAATGTAAACTCCGTTATGTACTTTTGTTGTAGACTGAAACGTAAGGAAGGATCTGGACTATTACATTCACATTTAGGATTGTATATTCATATTTGGAAGATAAGGTATGTAAGGTTACTCTTTCCGTATCCTTCTGCGGCACATAGTTTTCGTATTGTCATTATACTTGTTCCATTCCGAAATATTCTAAGGTATTTCATTTCAGGTTGTCATCCATTGTTAGTCACATGTTTCTCATTCATTTATCAAATATTACTCATGTGTTACATAATTGACATGTTCCAAAGCTCCAATAACGTTATGACTATCATTGTATCAATCTCTCAAAAGTAAGAAATGAAGTAATGCATATTTGTTGGTTGCAAGAGTACGGGTGGTAACTTTAGAGGCATAAGCCTAGCTCGAGCTGATCCCGAGATTATTGGATCAGGGGGTAGTCCTAGAGGCATAAGCCTTGCTCGGGCCGATCTTGACAGATGGTAGCTCTAGAGGTAAGAACCTAGCTCTAGCCAAACCTGATATGTTGGTTTAGGGGTGGCAGCTCTGGAGGTATTAACCTAGATCGAGCCGAGCCCGATATATTGATTTATGGGTGCTAGTTCAAGAGGCATAAGCCTAGCTCAATCCAATCCCAACATAATTTTATGTTATGTTAAGACCCACTGATCAGTTGGGGCCCGGGTACGATATCATTGAAGTGATGATGAATAAAAAATAGAAGCAACGAAAATAATGAATGTAAGGTACATGGCTCCACTTATGCGGAATGATGGTTTATTCGTAGTGACTATTCTCTTATATTTGATTCCATTGAAGTTCTTATGTAGTGATGTTGTTTCTTATAGCCTTAGATACTCAGTACGTTCTTCATACTGACGTCCCTTGGGGGACTTACCTTACTTGTTGCAAGCACAGGTGCTAGTAGACCTACACAGTAAGTTGCGGATCATTTTGCTGATCTTTGGTGAGCTCCAGTTGGTTCGGGGGTTTTCGAGTCACATGTGTATATTTGTTTTGGTATTGCAATGTTTTATAAAGCGGGGACTTGTCCTGATTGTAGGTGGATTATGTATATGCATCTATTAGAGGCTTTGTAGACGTATGTGGGAATATGAATGTAAGGGATGTATGTCCATTTTGACTTGATGGCCCTAACGACCAAGTTTCTTATATGTATATATTACATGTTTCCATGACTTCCGATAATTGTACCATATATGTCTATACGTGGTGGTGATATTTCTTGAATTACATGCATATGAATGGACATGGATGAAGATTGGTTCTCTCGGGCCTTAGCGGCTTCGGGTGCCAGTCCTCCCTGTTGGAATTTGAGGCGTGACAATTCTCTAAAGATAAAGTTCCTCTATGATGTGAGGAGATATTATTGGGATGAACCATATATTTTTAGGGAGTGTGTACATGGCATGATCTGTCATTGTGCTATGGAAGAATAAATGATGCCTATCCTTGAGGCAAGTCATTCGTCATCGATTGGTGGCCCATCATGGTGGTGTTCGTACGACATCAAAAGTCCTCCAACGTGGCTTCTATTGGGCAATGTTGTATTATAAATCATATGAGTTGGTGAAAGCGTGCGAGCACTGTCAACGGTAAGGAGGGATCTTGAGGCATCATGAAATGCCTTTGCAACCAAGTATAGATGTTGAATTATTTTATGTATGGGGGTTAGACTTCATAGGACCCTTCATGAGTTCATATGGGAATCGTTACATCTTGGTAGTGGTTGATTATGTTTCTAAATAGGTGCAAGTTGCTGCCTTGCCGAATAATGAAGCTAAGTGTGTTACTAGATTTTTAAAGAGATACATTTTTATTTGATTTGGCACTCCTCGTGCTATTGTAAGTGATAGGGGTTCTCATTTTTGCAATCAATCTTTTCATTCCTTGCTTACCAAATATGGGGTCAAGCATAATGTGGCTTTCCCATACCACCCTCAGGCCAATGGGTTGGCAAAAGTGTCTAATCAAGAGATAAAGGCGAGTATGGTAAAATCCATCAATGCTAGTCAAACGATTGGGTTACTTGATGATGCCTTATGGGCCTATCATACTGCATTCAAGACCCCTATTGGTATTTCTCCCTATCAGTTGGTGTTTGGAAAAGATTTCCACCTTCCCATCAAACTTGAATATATGGCTTCATGGGTCTTGTAGAGGTTGAATGCGGATTGGAAAGATGCTTCCAAGTTTAGGGTAGACCAACTCCATGAGATGGATGAATTTCATTTGAAGGCCTATGAAAGCTCTACTCTATACAAGGAATGGATGAAGAGATGACATGATGCCAAAATTCTAAAGCAAGATTTCATGTTGGGTGATGAGGTCTTATTGTTCAACTTGAGGTATAAGTTGTTTTTGGGTAAACTCAAAACATGATGGTCGGGTCCCTTCAAAGTGGTGAATTTTTTTCCTAATGGAGCGGTTGAATTGGAGGAGGACTCGGGGTCCTGATTTATCATGAATGGATAATGAATTAAACTTCACCATATGTTGCTCCTGAAGACGGATATCTTAGAAGTGATCTACCTCGATGATGCTAGCTGAATGAAGGACAACATTGTACCATGATGATAATTAAGGTACTTCTTGGGAGGCAACCCAAGTTTATTTTTGTTCTTTTGAATAACATGTGCAGATATGTACAGGTGAATGATGAAGTTGAAAGGTGGAAACCTGATATGAATATGGTCAGAGAAGAAAAAGTTAGGAAACTGTGTGCCAAGCTCTAGTGAGGAAACTTTGGCGATGCATCGATCGAATCGGTGCATCACCAAAGTCCCACGTCAAAGAGGTTTTCCTACTTAGCATGATCTGTTAAAATTGGCAATGGAATATGCTAATCAGTGCATCACCAATGTATTTGGCGACATGCCTCTATCGCCAATTTGCTCTGCTAAAAGTGAAGGTCAAGGGTCTAATATGTTGTTACATTCGGTGATGAGAACACACATCGGTGCATCGCCGATGAAGTCAACACAGAATTGGTGGGGTTTTAAAGGTGATGGTTTGAATTTTAACTTTTAAATTTTCATTAACCGCTGACCCTTGGTATTTATTCAAACACTTTTCATTTCCCTTATTTTCTTCTCTTTTCACTCTCTCACTTCATCAACTCATACACACACATACTTCAATTCTTCAAATCTCAATTCCAATATCACACGCGTACCTTGGGTTCTTGTTCTTGAAGTTCTACATTGAATTCTCCACAAAAGTTCAAAGGTTAGAGTTCATTTTTGTGTAAATAGCAGTTATAATTGTTGATAGTTGAGTGTTCATAAAGCTCTTGTGTTGAATTCATGATACATACATAAATTCATTTAATTTTTGTTCTTGAAAATTTATATAATGGTTACTTTTGCTTCATGACTAATCCTTAATTATGGAAAATGGTAATCATTGGCATGAATTTAAGTTGTTGTTGCAATGGGGTTGAGGTAATTAGTTTATAATTGTTGTGGGTTATTGTTAAATCGAATGATTTTTCCCAATGATAGATTGGATGACGTCATTCTTAAGGGAAAAATTGTCGTATGGTTCTGTGCGTAATGAAACCTGGGAAAGTCTAAGTACCATGGCCAAAAAGTGTGAAAAATTTCCATTGAAGGCCAAAATTCGCTATTGGGAGCTTGGGCAAACTGTGTGGTGCATCGCCGAAGTGTTCTCCTTGTCGTCAAAAGTTACCGAATAGTTGGCTTACTTAGGTACAAATCGACAATACCTTAGTGAATCGGAAATGCTCGAAGAGTATTGCTGAATCCTTCAGCGTATCGCTGATTTCCCATTTACCTTCGCCAATTTTCCCCCAAATTTTCTATCCATTTCGGCTACAGACCCCTGCAACACTAAATTATTTGGCGATGCGCTGATTTATTTGGCAATGCCTAACTGGACTTTGACAAATGCGTTGCTTTGCTAACACGGGATAAGCCCATTGCTACTCTTATGTGCAAGAATACCTCGAATGAAGTGTGTCTCTAAGAAACAGACTAAGTTACCTCCTCTCTCCTCAAGAATGTCAAGAGGGGTCGAGATTAGAGAGGTTGAAAGGCCAAAGAAGGTTGTCAGGCAAAAATGGAATGATACGGACAGGCCTAAGGCCCAGGTTGTTGAGGAAAGCAGTTTGGAGCACAGCTCAAACTCCAAGAGGATTAGCACTAATTCCTAAGAGGAAGGTAACACCACACCCATTCATGCACCTCTCCGCACTCCCGAAGCAGCACCGACAAAAAGAACTCGAGTAGAGAAACCCTTTACCACTTCAGCTGCACCTTTTGTACACCCTCACGGGGAACATTATGTGCTCAACCTACTCAAAGTGCCAAATCAGTGCTCTATCATAGAGGAGCAACGATTGAGCATGACTGGGTTGAAGGGCAAGCATCCTCGAGTACTTTCACCTCTGCGTTATCATGGCTTTCAGGTATTCACTGAATCCCTTAAGCCTTATGTCAAGACTTGGACTAGAGAGTTCTATGAAGATTATGGGGCACTATTGCCAGAAAAGAAAAAGAGGGGTCCGATAATGAAGGACGTTGTTAATTTGAAGGGGTTTGATGTGAAGTGTGATAGGGATACGATAAATGCGGTCCTAGGGTGCACCAAAATTAGTGAGGACTGTTTTATTACTCAATTAAAAGACTCGATAGAGCATGTACGGGCTTGGTTAGCCCTGTTGCTAAGTGATGTCATGCCCAAGTGGCTTGAACCGACAATTTAAACATAAAAAACAGACATTCACTTAGAAGCTCAGTTTTGGCTGAGTTTCATTTGTAGCAATTTGTTGCCATCCCAAAACCAATCTATTCTAGTGAGTTCCCGGGAGTAACTTATCGGATTAATCATCGCAAATGAGAGTTGAGTTTGGGATCCCTCATAGTCCCGGATATTGCTTGTCAGGCTCACAAAAAAGAGCAAAAAAGAACATAACCTCCGATAGGATAAACAGAATAAAATTATATCGAGGTCCTAATTGTACGACTTTGGTATGTGCAAAAGCAGACCCTTCTTGCTTTTTCGTGTTTGATTACAGAGTTGTGTAGACTTGCGAAGCTTCCCTTCAATAAGAAAAAGGATTTTGAATACAACCCTATCTTTACAATTGATATTACGAGGATAATGTTGGTTGACGAGGTTAGAGAAAAGAAAGCCCGAGAGTAAGGTGCCCCGGTGATTGACTTGACTTCTGATAGTGGTTCTAGCCAACCCACTTCTATTTCTATTCCAGATTCCACCGCCCCTGCATCCTCTCCTACTCCCGCTACTATTGCTCTAGCTATAGGGCATCTCCACAGCCACCTAAACCTAGTGGCCCTACTCCTCAGTCGTGTACTGTTGCAGGTGCCTTGAGGGCCCCATTGACTGAGGCTGATATCATTAAGATGGGGTATTTAGCTTACTCAGGGGATGTTAGGTCGGCTCAACATGAGAGAGATATTTCGGACATGATTTCTAGTGCCTTTAGAGCTACTATGGATCCGGTAAATGAGGAGACGTGAGGTTTTAGGGAGACTTTGAGGAATTTTGGGAATAAGCTGGATGAGTTGAGTGCCCCTCAACAGTCTATTCCACTAGAGATTATTACTGGCATGCATGGTGAGTTAGCTTCCCTTTAGAAGAAGGTTGATGAGCTCCGATTTACCAATGTTACTCGCTTATGGGGAGCTTTGTCCGAGACACTAGCCACAGAGTCTGCACCTGTTCATGAGACTACGCCAGTGATTGAGGAGGAGGGGATAGATGATGCTGATTGTGCATTGGATGATGCAGTAGACAGTACTAAGATTGATGTGTTCTTTGAGGACGAGGGCCAGATTGGTATTCAGGTTGAGCTACAGGTAGAACAAAAGACTGACAAGCAAGTGACCGAGGATGCTATACTTGCTGCCACTGTGGAGAGGTTGGTTTTTAAGACTTCACAGATCAAGACCTCTAGCTCAATTACTGCCAGAGAGACATCAGATGTTGCACCAGATCTATCCCTTTAGACAGATAGAGCTGAGCCGGGCATTGATGCCCAGACAGTGGCTACTTCGGTGAGCCAGTCTTAGCCACATTTAGGGGGACCCTCACTTCTCTCTCTCTCTCTCTCTCTCTCTCTCTCTCTCTCTCTCTCTCTCTCTCTCTCTACTTTATTTAATCCTATTGTATTGAGGAAAATGCATACATTTTAGTTGGGGTGAGGTGGTTATTTATTTGGATATGTAATATTGGTGCCCAGTTCTCTTGATACATTTTGGATATTGTTTTACTTTATTTCGATGCATGGATTGACAGTAACAGTTGGATACTCGTTTTTATTTTCATTCGGGTTGTAATATTCATATATTGGTGGTTTGGATTTCATTTTATATATTGGTATTTTGAGATTCTATTTGAGGTGTGATGTATGATTTCTATTTCTTTATTATCATATTTTAATTTTTGTTTAGTAGTTGTAGTTTCATTGCTAATAAAAATTTATTTTATCATGCATTCTCAAGAGGAAAAATGTACTAGCAATAGAACACATTGACTCAAATGGTACACTTGGGTAGATATTTCTCATGGCAGATTTTAGCATTCATTTTTCATTGTGATGAATATCCAAATTTTGCAAAAATATTCCTTTCTTTAAAAATTCTCCATTGGTCTAGTTTAAGCTAGTTAGGCCCTCATTTTTGTGAAAACTCGCATCTCATTTTGGCTACTTGAATACCTTCCTTGATATGTGCTATGAATGTTGCATGACAATTGAGGAAGAGTACTTTGAGTATGTGATTGAGTGCCATGTGCAGAAAAGTTTTTGATTTGATCTTGTGAATCGAGTCCACCCAGAACTTGCCCGGTTGCTCCGTTTTGAAAACCAAGAGTGTGCGATATTGGAGATATGATATTAGACCATTAATTGAGAGAAAACAACCATGTATGACCTAAATTGAGTCATCCCTTGGTGAGTAGAGTGACCAATTTTGTCCCCTATTGAGCCTTGAAACCCGTTCTCTTGAATAACCTTGTTATAAGCCGAAACCCTTTTCTCTCAAACCCTTCTCTTGAACCAAACCTCCTCAAAGTTTCTAGGTGATGTGATAGACCAACTGAGGCCAAAAGCCTAAGTTGTGGGTGGAAGAAACTTCGAAATTTGCATGTGCTTGGTAGTTCATAAATATGGGGACAACAAGCATTCTCTTCCAATTATCCTTGTATCCTTGGTTGATATATAGAAAAAATTTATATATTTTTATATAGTAGTATTTTCTTTCTTGTTGTAAATATTGGTAGTTATTCAAATTTGGAAAGGATAGGAAGAGAAAAATAGTTTGAAAGGTTTTGAAAGATTAGTCCTAAAAGTGTTATAAAGAACTAGCCTTAGGAGAATAGATGGATTGAGTTCTCTCTAGATGCTTTGTTGAGGTAGAGTCACTATAACTTTAATCTTCCCTACCTTACCCATTGCCTACGCTACAAGTCGAACTAAGACCTAGGTGATCTTCGAAGTGCATGCTTTGAAGTGGTGAAATGGAGCTTATGCGTAAGCCTATGATATGGAACTTGAGTTTTTGATCTTCTTTTGGAGAGTGAGTGATTTGTGGTAGTCCCGAGAGTTTTTGATAATTGTGTTTTTAGGGAAGGGTCTTCTTTGTGTGAGGGTGCTTAATTGTCATGGTTGAGTATTCTTCAATCTTGGTCTTGGTAATATTTTGCCAACGTTTGATGTTTGTTGTTGACAAATTGAGAACATGATAGGCTAAACATGGGCCTTGGTTTTCAAAATTTATGAGGGCAAATTGTTTTCATAAAAGAAGTGTATGTCTAAGCTCCCAAGTTGTAATATTTGAAGACATTGGTGATTTTGTTGTGTGTGCATTGATTTATTCGGGGGCAAACAAAGGTTTAAGTTGGAAGTGGTGATGAGTTGGCAAATTACGACTCAGTGGCCCTAAAACTAGGGACCAAACATGTCCTCAATACTAAATTGAAGCGTTTTTAATGTTGATTTGGTTTAATTTCAGGTTAAAGTCCTAGAATTGATCAAAATAGGAAAAAGGAGCGAGAAGAGATAAAAAGATGGAAGATTGAATCAAAAATTGCACAAAGGCATAAAAGAGACACTTCGGCGCATCGCCGAACCGATCGGCGGACCAAGTGTTGCATCGCCAAAAGGAACAAAAGCCAACCCTGGGAGCTTGTCATGTTGACGAATCGGCGAGCCCTGCACATTTCGGCGCATCGCCGACTCATTCGGCGATGGACTCTACTCAGCCAAATTGTCAAGCGGTGGCATTTCTATAATTATATGACCCATTTTTCTTGATGTTATTTAAGCCTTTTTGGTCATTAGAAATTGGATCTTTTGTCAATTTTACTTATGATTGAACTTTTAATCAAACCCTAACCTTGGGATTTACTACTTCTAGCTTGGAATTCAGTGTTTTCTTGAGAACTGTTTAGATTCTTTGGTTGATATGGAAGAAGAATTTAGTATAATTTCTTATTCTTCTTCCTTTGTTATGAGTAGTTAATTTCCCATACTTGAGGTTACATATTATTGAGTAGTGATTGTGTGTGGGTAGTGATTATTTATTTTTAAATTAGATTGTATGTTATGATTTTAGCTAAATCTCTATGTCTTAATCTATAGATTGAGGTTGCAAACTTAGTCTATGCTTGGGTCTCTAGTATTGCTTGAAAGAGGATACATGAGTGATGAGATTTAACAACGGAACTTGAGTTACATTCATTTAAGTGGTAATGCTAGTAATAGATTATCCACATCGAGGTTCATGATTGCTTAGTGGTGTAGATAGTTGGGTGTTCGAGAGAATCCTATGTGAAATTTGGTTGTGAATTGAGAAATCATTTTCAATAGCTAAAATCATGCCTAATCATAACTACCAATTGAATCTTAGGTGTATTCTCACTTACCCATACATATAATCATTCTAAAGAAGGCATAAACCTAAGTGTTTTAACTTATTTGATTACAATCTTGTTGCATTTCTCTTTGGCAAACCAAACATTGATACCAATAACTTGATACTAAAAAGTTGTTCAAACAAACCCCTCATTTTACTTTTATGTTAATTTTGACATTGTGTGCTAGCCTAGAATAGCTTGTGACACTTAAGAGTGAAACCAGCACTCTCATTCCCTGTGGATTCGACCCCGACTCTTAGTTGGGTAAAATAGATTGTTAACGACCACATACATTCATATTCGAGAGTGTATTTGAGCGTTATCACCAGCCTCAACTGGCCGGCCTCCGCTAAAGCTGGCCAGAGCCGCTTAAGCGGTTGCCGCTAAAGCGGTCTCTTGGATGCTAAAGCGGTCTCTTGGCTGCTAAAGCGGCTACTGCTAAAGCGGTCTCTTCGCCACTAAAGCGGCTGCACCAGATAATTTGGCACCAGCAAAATTTGATGTCCTAACGGACTCCGATTGAATGTTCGGGATTGGTTCGGAATTTCCTGCACATAAACGAACTATGCCACCCTACTAAATTCGGCGTTTCGGACTCAAAGACGCCATCAAAATTTTCAGCCGAGGTCATTTTGATAAAATGTGGGTCCCACACCCAAGGAGCCATTTTAGCCAAAATCCACCCAATAGACCAAAATGAGTTCAAAAGCCTAGGGACCCGGGCCAAGGGTCCCCCTAGCATGACATTGACAAAAAATAGCATCTGAGGTCATTTGTCTGAAGTTTAGGCCCGAGACCCATTTCTCAACTTTAAAAGCTCCAAAACAGGGAAATGACTCTAAAAACCAAACAAACTGTCTGGTAACCAAATTGTCGGTCTCAGCAAGTCATAAATAATTGGAGAAGCTATAAGAACGCTCTAAACATAGAAAAAACATGAAAACGTTGCAAATGACCTGAAGGGTCATCACATATAATGCCTTAATAATCATAAAGTACACATCTAAGTAGTAGCATGTATTTATATCAATACGTATTATTTCAAATTAACAAAAATAATATTTATAAATTTCTATGCAGTGATTTACCTGAGTACATATTAGCTAAGCATTTGAGTAATCACATTGCAAAATGATACCTTTTTTGATCTATAATTTCTTTTAGGTGATTAATAATATAAATTAATGATATCTCACCTAAGAAAATGTATTTGACGATAATACCTATTGCCAGTTAACTAAAATGGGATAATATCTTAATGCCATATTTTATCATTAATAAATATTAAATTTAGAAACTAAAAAATTGTAGTACCTCGTTAAGATTGAAAGAGTAAATATTTTTCATTAAATTTTGGAATGACCAATCTCCTCTTCTCTTTTCCATTTCTGTAAAAAAATATATGGAGTTATAACAAAGACTAATTATTTTGATCAAAATAAATAAATAATTAATTGAATTAAAATGACAAATAGTATGGTCCCTTTTGTAAAACCATCTTTATGATTCTTTGACAATAAGAATATTATATGTAGTTAAATATTTTACTATCTTTCAAGTTTAATCGCCAATTTCTAAAACTTCAGAATCCATTTTTGGGATCATTTGCACTCAAAATTTAAGGAAAAAAAAAATCAGCCTTTCAATATAACACAAAAAAAATACTCTAGAATTTGAATTTTAAATTTATATGATTAATAACATATTGATTAAAAAAATTGAAATTTTATAGCTCCTTTATACAGTAAAAATAGATTTACATTTCGAAAGAAGCAGAAAAAATAATTGTCCAATCCAAAAAGATTCATAGTTAATTTGAGAGTGAGAAATTCATTGGCTTCTTCTTCAAAAAAGAGACTCTGACTATGTCGGTTGCAATTATTGCATTCATCCAATGATTTTTCTCACCCTTGAATGACCTTATTTCTCAGTTTTTCTTCCTTTTCTTGTCCTCGTTATGAGATGCAACTATAACCAATATGCAATATACCAGCATAAACCACTGCAAAAAGGAATAAAACAAAGCAAAATAAAAAGGAAACAAAAATTTGTGTTTTGAAAGTAACTTGACAAAGTTATAATATTATTTTTCATGGACACTTTTATGCACATTTACAAACTAAAATTCAATATAATTTGTGCTACAAATATTTAATATTTCTTATTTTTACTATGAAGAAATTAGTTAGGAATTTGATACGTTTGCATTAGAAATTAGAAAGACGTAACATTGAAATTCAAAACTAATTGTAACAACCTCATTGTGATTTTTAGGTTTTTTTTTGTATTTTGATCATTTTGCCCTTCCTCGTGGTTGTTTTATATCTTTTATGAGTTCGGGGGATGGTTTACACGGTCTCCGAAGTATTCAAAAATGATTTATGTGAGTTTGAGGTTTTGAATAGCTT
The DNA here is from genome assembly GCA_031232105.1 of Capsicum rhomboideum. Classification (NCBI taxonomy): domain Eukaryota; kingdom Viridiplantae; phylum Streptophyta; class Magnoliopsida; order Solanales; family Solanaceae; genus Capsicum; species Capsicum rhomboideum. Next base: position 35,732,461 of record CP124711.1, on the reverse strand, counting down.
TTCAAGTGATATATTTAACTTCGGTCAACATTTTGTGATCCGAGTGTCGGATGGTGATTCTATCATTTCCACTAGATCCAGAATGTTGATTTTGGATAAGTAGGGTGGTTGGTTTGGGTTTCAAGACTATATTATGAGTTTTGAGCGTTTAGACGAGAAATTAGTTTATTTGGCCTAAAGGGGTTCCCGGGGTGTAACTTGTTGATACCGACCTCTTTTGGTAAATTCAATGGTTTCATTGAGTCCAAAATGTCGAAATTAGCGTAGTAGCATTATTATTTTATTTTTGTGGAGTCCAAAACGAATCTCGAGTGTCCGTTCAAAATATTTTTAGACTTGAACTGATTGTTGGTGCCCAATTTCTGGTGCACCAACTATTTACTCATGGTGATCGCGTGGTAGGGATCACGATCGCATAGATTTGGGAAGTTGTACATCGTGTTCGCAAGGTGGAACACCGCGATCACGAGGTCCGAGTCGGCTACTCATCATGATCGCATGACCTCTTCCCGTGACCATGATGAGCAATTTTAGCGTGGTCAAACTTTGACCCTCGTGATCGCATGGAGGTTGTTGCGATCGCTAGGTACTATTCATAGAACAGTATAAATACTCCATTTTTACATTTTTACTTCATTTTCACCATTTTTGAGCTTGGGAGCACGGTTTAGGGATTTTTCATCAACTTTGAAAAACCTATTTTCTATCATTATCCATTGATTGTCTTCCTAAATCATCTTCAAATCTTGGATTTTAAACTTGAAATTTTGGATTTTATCCGGTAAAGTGAGAAATTAGTTTTTCAATTATTTCAAGCTCGATTTCAACTCAGTCTTAAAGTATGGGTAACATGATTCTTTTTTAAAAATTTCAATTGTACCCTTTTATTTTTTAGGTTGGTTTTTGAAGTAATTTTGAACTCCAAACCAAATTATGCTAATATGGTTATCAATAGACTCCTATTTTGTATAGAATTTATTTTTGATAAATTCGGAGCATTCTAAAGCTGCTTGAAAAGGGAAGAATTCTTATTTAGGGGGCAGACTCGTGTTTTCGACTTTTGAGGTAGGTTATGAATTAACTTTCTTCAGACCGTGCTGGGTATATAACCATTCATATAAAGTATGCTATAGGTTGAGGATTGTATCATGGCATCCATATTTTGAGATCATTATTTCATCGTGTTGCTCGTGTGGGGGCTTGTGTGAATCTTATTATTGACTTGAGAGATTTATTATCATTGAGATGCCCATATAGGGGCTGGAATTGGTCTTGTTTGAGTATTATTTGTTCTTTATCATTATTGTGGTGTCCGTGTGGGGTTTGGATTGATATTATTAATGTCTTACATAATTATTTACTACTGTGTTGCCATGAGAGGACTTGTATTATGATCTATTAAAAGTTTAGGACTTGAGCTCATTTATACCGTCATCGAGTTGATTTATTTATGTGTTGAGTTGGTTATGAGCATGCATACTCATTCATTCATCCATATGCATGGAACTGGTATCATTGAGAAATACTGATTTTGAAAGAAATGAGACACTTTATAAAATGTCTTAACCGAGGCATGTGTTGGTAAGGTTGATTGATGAGATTGTGATAATATATGGGTTACAAATCCCCCATGGATCCTCTCCTAGAAGCTTAAGTTCGGAAGGTTTATACGAGGTGAACATTTGAGCATTGCATCATATCATTTCATTATATTGCATCACTTGCATCTCTCCTATGTAATTGATATCATGTACTTTAGTCTTCCTTATATTTATATCTGTGGTGTTGGTATTTCTTATACTGTTATTGTAATTGTATTATTTATATTGTTAGGAGTTGTACAACTTGAGCCGCTGTTGAGAACTTTTTTGTATTCAAGTGGAAGCGTTTCTCATAGTTTCCTTTATATGTTTAGTTGTCTACTTAGCTTGGTCGGCCTATGATGCCTACTGAGTACACATGAACCTTGCTCACTCCTACTTTTGTACCCTTTTGGTTCAGATCCTAGTTTGAGTGCCATCCATGGATCGTGATTATTTGTGCAGCTTGGAGTCTTTTTAAAGTCAGGGTGAGCTCCTCGTTCGGAGTCTACACCCGTCTTCATCCAGTTTTTATGTTTTTATTTCTTTTAAGAGACAGATGACTATGTATTTGTATAAATGTTGGTTTAGAGTGCTTGTTATTCATGACACTAGATCTTTGGGATCAAAGTTGTATTTATATCATAGATTGAGTTGTTTTATCTTATTCGTCTGACTTTATCAAAGTCTCATATTTGATTATTATTTATTGTCATATATTTTTTATTTCTGTTGTGGAGTTAGGCTTACCTATAAGGATTAGGTCAGGGAAGGTGCCATCATGACCTTGATTTCTAGATCGAGACAAATTAGTATTAGAGCGCCAGGTTCTCTAGTCTTATGAGTAAAAGAGTAAGATATCTAATAGAATCCTACGGATCGATACGTTAACGTCCGTATCTATGTTCTGCAGGCTATAAGATGTTTTTAGAAAACTTCTCTAATTTGATTCCCTATCATGTGTATTGTTCATACTCGATATTTTAAACTTGTATCTCACGCATTCTGCACCGTTGTTGAGAACTTATTCAGGTCGAATTGAGGATTCTAAGCCAGCACCCATTATAGGAGCCTTAGGCAGGGGATGAGGTAGGGGTTGCGGCCGAGACAGAAGTAGAGGCCAGACACGAGGAGAGGCTCTGGCTAGAGGGTGAGCTATAGTAGCCTCTCTCGAGCAAGTGCTTGATTATGTTGAGGTGGCTTATTAGCTAGAGGGTGCGGAACCAGCCCTAGCCCCTTAGGGTTTTGTTGTCACTCCAATATTACAGGATATTATGATTCAGCTTTTGAGCCATTTGAATGGCACCTCTCTGGTAGGTATTCTACCAGGTACACCAGATGGTTGTTAGACAATAAAGGGGGGGGGGGGGTCAACCACCATGGCAGGTTCCTATTCAGAGTTTTTAGACTCTCAGGGCACAGCTAACTACTGTTGTGGCCTCACATATTAAGGTGTTACCTGTCAGACTTGTTGTTCTACCTGTAGCTCCTGATCCAGTGATGTCTACTGATGAGCATAAGAGGTTTGAGAGATTTATGAAATTGGCCTATCTCAAGTTTAGTGGTGTTTTGGTGAAGATGCTTATGAGTTCTTGGTCAATTGTCTAGAGAGGTTGGATAACCTCATTTTGCTTGAGTCTCATGGTGTTGATTACACTATCTTCCCATTGACTGATGTGGCTAAGCAGATGTAGAGATCTTTTGTCAGTTGTAGACTAGTGTGTTCCCCTTCTTTCACTTGGACCCAATGTTTAGAGATTTTTCTTGAGAGATTTGTTCCCTTTAGCTTGAGGGATAGGTTGATAGACGAGTTTGATGCTTTGCAGTAAAGCTCTATGACTATTGTTGAGTATGAGGCTCGTTTTCATGCCTTGTTTAGGTATGCCACAACTAGTATCCTGAGAATATCAGAAAGTTTGTTAAGGGTTTGACTACTTCTTTTCAGTTGGCGACGACTCAGTTTGTGACTTTCGATGGCTATTTTCAGAGTATTGTAGATCATGCCAAGAGAAACGAGACTATTCGCCAAGATGATCAAAGTGGTGGTGGTAAGAGGGGACACCGACAGGGCAGTTTCAGTGGTCATTCATCTTGAGGTGGGGATTTTTTAGGGAGAGGTTCTCATGGTTACTAAGGCAAATCAATTCAGGCAGCTTCATGTACAGAGTTCAGATAGTGGGTTTGCGGGTTTTGAGGCTTTGAACAGTCAGATATTAGATCATGCAGGCGAGGGTCTCATTTTAGTTCATTAGGTTATGAAGGACGTTCTGGTTCTTCTGGGCCCTTACAGCGTGATTCATCTATTAGGGGATATTAAGCGTGTGATGAGTTTAGACACTTAGTGAGAGATTTTCCCCACCGTGCGATGGGTCTTCCCATTGGGGTTCTTATCTTTAGATTTTTATGACGCATCATTATCAGTCAAAGGAGGTGCACAAGGCAGTAGAGGTGAATTTAGGGGTACCAAAGGTGGATCTTAGAGAGCTCATGGTTATGGACGAGGAGTTGCTCAGTCCAGTGGCATACGCTGGTAGTTCTATGCTTTTCCTGGGAGACCTGAGGCAGAGGCCTCTGATGCTATGATTACAGTTATTGTCCCGGTTTGCCATCGTCCTTCTTTAGTGTTGTTTGACCCTGAGACTACATTCTCTTATATTTTTGCATATTTTGCTACTGGCATTGATGATATGTGTTAGCCCCTTGTTATGCCCATTTGTGTTTCTACCCCTATTGGCTATTCTTTAGTGGTGTATCGGGTGTACCGATTTTGTGTGGTGACTTTTTTTTGGGCGTGAGACTTAGGTAAATATGAGCATACCCGGTATGGTTGATTTTGATGTTATATTGGGTATGGACTAGTTATCTCCTTATCATGCAGTTCTGGATTGTTATGCCTAGACCGTTACCCTAGCTATTTCAGGTGTGCCGAGGTTAGAGTTGAAGGGTATTCCTAATTTGTGTCCGAAAGGGGTTATATTTTTTTTTTATGCTCGTCACATGGTAGTAAAGGGGTGTCTTTCTTATTTGGCCTATGTGTGCGATACCAGTGTTGATTCACCACCTCCTTTGGATTCTGTGAGAGTTGTTAGAGAGTTCATGGATGTGTTTCCTACAGACTTGCCTGGTGTTCCTTCGGATAGGAATATTGATTTCGCTATTGACGTGGAGTAGGGAATTAAGCCCATTTCTATATCCAATAATGGTAAAACTTATGAGTTGTATATTTTTCGATGAAATCGCAGCAAAAATAATATTTAACGTACTTACATTTATAACATTGTCGTTTGATGGAACACACTACGAGTATATTGTCATCCCAAAATTTATCTTCTTCAACTCTGTATACACTTCAATACTTATATCATTGAAGATTATAATTGGTGGATATTTTTCTCCAATCAAATATTTGATATCTATAATAGTCGTATCAATATCCTTTCACAATTGCTTTATAATTTCTTCGATAAATTCTTCAAATTCGCAATTGTGATTGACCAGAATTACATCAATATTAAAATTCATGAAATTGTGTTTATCATTTCACTCTCTGGTGTGATGCATCAAAATTATTACATTTTTCATTGGTATACAAACTTTCAACTCAAATTGTAAAACTAATCTATGATCTCTAGATTTATTTGTGCTTTATATAAATTCATATAATTGTATGAAAATTAATCTCAAATTTAAAGTTGAGATGGGGCGAATTTCAACATTGGTATATAAATTCTCAACTCAAATTATTAAATGAAGCTTTAACTCCACATATAGTTGTTTTCTCTTTTTATTTTTATATTTTCAAAATAAGTTTGATCTCCAAATTTATATCTCAATTGTGTTGATCTCCAAATTCAAATTTTAAGTTATGCTTATGTAAAAGTTGGCAGGGCTTTGTGTTCGTAGTTGTGACTTAATATGAGCATCGTCATACAAGTTCACTACAAATACATCATAAATAAATTCATTACTCATAATTTTTACCACACAACAAAATCACACCGCTAATCTCCACCACAAATAGATTATAAACAAATCAATTTTAGTTGATTTTCTCTTCTCCACCGTCATGGATCTATATTCATAACTTCCATTTACACTAGATACAAAAGTAATATCTTAATCCACTACAAGAAATTAGGTTTATGACGACATTTTATAAATGTCGTAGTAAGGGTCATAAATGTCGCAAAAGCACTTAGCGACATTTATTTTACATTTAGTACAAATGTCGTAAATTTTAGTGTCGTGAATTTTCTGACATTTATATTATGTCGCTAAATAATTTATGACATTTATTTACTACTTTTCTTGAAATGTCGCATTAAAATATCCAACATTTAGATTGAAGTTGACATAGTTAGTGACATTTGCTTACGACTTTTATCAAATGTCACATGTTTTGAGTTTCAACTCAATTTAATTGCGACATGTAAAGAAATGTCAGCAAACCATATCCATCCTTGCTACATCTCTAGTCAATATTTTTTTTAATTTTTATATACTAAAGGAATCTTATCTAATACCATAATCATTCATATAATTTCTAAACACAAGCCATACACTAAAAAAAAAATTAAATTAATACAAAAGAATCACTTTGACAATCTATATTCTTAAAAATCTCATAACACCATTAAATAATAGATTATCAAACATTATAATTTTTTTCTCAGCTAAATGCTAATTATAAATAAACTCTAATATTTACTAGTTACTACAAGAACACTAATTCATTGATGGTCATTTGGTGAACCTTCCAGTAACTTGAATCTCTATAATGACACACTCTTCACAAGTGCTCATTTTGACTCTTATTTTTCCATATCAACTTCGGATGAAGATGAAAAAGAGATCCCTAACATAAAATCAAAGATAAAGGTGAATATTATAAGTTAGAATTGTTTAAAATAAAAAATTATCAGGCAACTTTGGTAGAACTCCAAAGATCCTGAAATAAGAATATTGCAACTTTTACGGTACAGCTAAAAAATATATAGATCTCAAAATTTAGTGTGAACCCTAAAGATCACACGATAAAATATTACCTTCATATCCACAAAAGAAATGAACCATAGCAATAATAATGTTATGAAATTCATCTTTACTTTGCAAAATCTACAAAAGAAAAAGTAAATTAAAAAAGTAAATATCACATAAAATTCAAGAAGAGAGAGAGAGAGGGAGGGAGATGGCGGGTAGGGGGGGTTGAGGGACGAAGGTAGATTGGTGATTGGGGGAAAGTGATTGAGGGTTTCTCGTTATTCGAAGAAGGAGGAATTTATATTTGCTTGGGTTTTAAATTTTGGGGGGAGAGGATTTACATTGTGGGGATTTTTTAAATTTTTTTGGGAGAAGGTTTGGGTTCAAATGGAAAGGGAAGTTTCTTATTTAAAGTATAGAACCATAAAAAAGAAGGGATAACTGATCTATTACTATATTTCATTTTTCTCTTTATAACAGATTATTACTAGTAGCAAACTTGTAACGTTCCGAGAGTATACCCTAGATGTGATACGGTACTTAGGACTACAAGTAGTCCAAAGCTAACCCATGAAATATGGCATAACATTAAATCTATATTCTAATATCATAAAAATTCATGAGCGGAAGCTATATGTTCATAAAAACTGAAAATAGATAATAGCAAATCCAAGGTCTATCAAAACCAACTGAAAATGGTCTGAAACATACTAATAAAGTGAAACATTCACTTAGTCTAGACAAGCCCCTAAAAATACTGAGGAGTCACTGGGAAAAACTCCCAGCTGACTCAGATCCATGAAAGACTGAACTAAAGATAAGCTGAACTACTGAAAGCAAGAAACATAACCAAATCCCTCGAAACATGAAGACTCAAAGTCACTAGTGATCACAACTAATAGTGAAGCTGGGGGCGTGTAACACCCTGTACTTTCCCAACCCTACTTGATGACATTCAATAATGTTTACTTAGGTGTCGAGAGCTATACGCATGTATTTGGTAATGTTAATGATGAGAAAAATTGAAATTTGGCCCCATATATGTGATTAAACCTTCGTAGGAAGTGTTTTGTGATTTTCGTGGAGCAGTTGTGGGGTTCAAAAAGAGGCTAAGAGGGCCTCTAAACAAAGGATATTAAGGTTAAGAAGTAAGTTAAAGAATAGGACTTGAAGTATCTAACCAAACTCGCAAAGAAAAGTCGAAAAATAAAATTTTCAAAAAATTTAAGGGAGGGGCGCGCCAAAGGGAGTACCACACCGATCTGGGCCAAATTTTTGTGCCCATAGGAAGAAAGTTGGTGCGCCCAAGGGCGTGCCACGCTGGTTTTTCCACTTTTGCGAAAGTTGGAAATTTTCTAAGTCCAAAGGATACCCGGGGTGGTACCGAGCCGATTTTTGCCACGTTTCTTCTACAACCATGAGTATATACATGAAATGATTCAAGTATTATATTGTTATGATAAAATTACTCGAGAACGAATTTGGCATCAAAATGACATTTTTACCCTTTTGGTCAAAATAGGCCATGCGTGGCTAGAATCACTTGTTTTTGGAATTGAGGCTACGGATATGAATAGCGTGAGTGGTAAGATTGTTGTAACGTGTATGAAATGATTTAAACATGAGGAATTATTGGGTCGATTGAATTGGGCTCAACACAAGCCCAAAATTAGACAAAAGATATGGCCCAATTAGGCCAAAAATGACCCATTCTTCACCTTTGACCATTTGTACATGGCATTTAATGCCAAGGAGACTTGAGGGACTATATATACATGGAAAAATCTGATTTTATTCAAAGGAACACCCAACATATTTCTAGAAATTTCCCAAAATTTCTCTCAACTCTCAAGAACCCTAAGCCAACTTCTTGGAGAAAAATCATCAATTTTCAAGCTTAGGTAAGTAATTATTCTTATGGAATAATATATTATATGCATGGGAAAGCATGTAAATCATGTTGGTTATGCTTGGAAGTGTTGGATATGGCACTTTGTGTTTTTATAAAAGATGTGAAATCCATGAGATTTAAACTTGAAAGATAACTTGTTGTCTTGATGAAAGTGCATGGTATGGATGCAATAACAACATGTATGGTATGATTAAGGTCCTATACTTGTTATTTTTCTATAAGTGTAGATTATGGGGTTTTGGTCGATTTGTTGTTGTGAGGTGTATTGAAGTGATTTAATTGAATAATTGTGATGTTATGGTGATGAAGAGTGGAAAGTATGAACTTGGTGTGACATGCTATTGGTTTGTGATATATTGGTTAATGTTGGGCATATTGTGGTATTGTTGGTATGACCATGTTGTAAATGGTATTGTAAGGGACTAAATGACATTATACGGCGGTCATATAGCTTATTGTCGTTTTGTACACTTGTAAAGAGACCATTTGATAATGTAAGTCCGGTATGTATTTGTGTTGTAGAGTAAGACGTAAGGAAGGAGCTGAACTATTGGGTTCCCGTATAGAATTGTATCATCATATTGAGAATACGAGGTATGTAAGGTTACTCTTTCCATATCCTTCTGCAGCACATAGTATCACATAGTCATTATACTTATTCGATTTCGAAATGCTCTAAGGTATTCTATTTCCGGTTGTTGACTAGTGTTACTCACATGTTCCTTATTCATTGGTCAATGGTGATTCTCATGATTCACATTCATTGGTTAATGTTCCAAAATTCCAATAATGTACCATCTCCAATGTATCACTCTCAAACAATAGTAAAAGAATTAAGTAATGCTTAATTGGTTATTGTTGAGCACAGGGGGCAATCCAGAGGGGTGAACACCCTGGTCGGAACGAACCTGTTTTATTGGAATGGATCACAATCTAAGGGGCATAAGCCTGGATGGAACGATCCCAAAATTATGCTATGGTGGATCGCAATCTAAGGGGCATAAGCCTGGCTGGAACGATCCTAATAGTATGTTATTTTCCCACTGATTAGTCGGGGACCGGGCATGATATGAATAGATGATGGTTAATGTATGTAAATGTAACCAACGCAATGAACGTAATGTACATACGTCTATATATACAAAATGATGACTTATCCACATTGGTTACTCACTTACAGTTGATTCCATTGAAGTATCGGTGTAATGTGCTGTTTCTTATGGCCTTACATACTCAGTACTTTATTCGTACTGACCCCTCTTGGGGAATTTACCTTACTTGCTGCAGGCGTAGGTACTAGTAGACCTCCCCAGTAGGCTACAGGACTTCTGCTGATCTTTGGTGAGCTCCAGTTGGTTCGGGGCTTTCCGTGTCCGAGTTGTACATTGATTTTGGTGTTGCACATGTTGTATAAAGCGGGGACTTGTCCCGACTTTCAGTTGGTTTTGGTAAATGTCTATGTTAGAGGCTTTTGTAGACGTTTGTGGGTGTATGGATGTAAGATGATACACGTCGTTTTTGACTTGATGGCCTCAACGGCCAAGTTTCGCATATGAGTACATATATATCTATATGTCCCATGTTCCATGTCTTCCGTATTTCGCCTTTCATGTTCTTACGTAATGGTGGTGTTGCTTATGACATGCATATGAATGAACAGAAGCAGAGGTTGGTTCTCTCGGGCCATATAGGCTACAGGTCCCAATCCGTCCCAATGGGATTTGGGGTGTGACAGGGCGAGTACCAGAACCTACATTATGATAGGATGCAACACAAAAGTATGTGGTCAGTACTATGAAATGTACTGAGTATATGAGCAATGCATAAAACATGTAAAAACGATGGAAATCATGTGATGAGAAATAGTATGCATGAGAAGAATATATAGACTCACCATTCTGTTGCGTCCAAATATACACCTAAGTATACACGGTCGTACAAGTAATAAAGTAGCCCTTTCGACAAGAATGTCAAACCCACAGGGACTTGGTACTCAACAAATATCCAATTCAAGTAATACTTTAAGGTTAAACAAGTGTAACTTATAACCTTGAATAGGTTGGTTTTTATATATTTCTCAACAAAAAATAAAAGCAAAGACATAATGAAATGGGTTATAAACAATACTAAGGAGGGTTACAGGGTCAAGGCATAATTCAGAATCATGTATAGAAATTCGCTCTTATTGGTTTAATCGTCTATCTTGGTTATTGATTCACAGGGTTATTAACATGATTTGGGGAATGGTCATCCTCTAATCGTCTATCTAAACAAGCCTTATAACTACATCATTGACCGGGGATGTGAGGGCCTAATTCAATTGCATTTATATTTCTTCTCATATAGCAACTAAATGAGGCGAATTAGGTATATTCCTATTCTAATCGCAAATCAAGCCCTTAATTATTAAAGACGCGATCTCATTCCTTACATTCTTCGTTCTAAACCTCTGTTCCCTTCGTCCGTTTACTTCGGACTCAAAAATTTATTTCAACGATAGCTGATCTTTAAAATAGTAAAAGCAAGAAAGTAAGAATAACCAATACTTGATAAACAAAACCAAACCAACTAAGAATAGTTCTATACAATCATGTTCGTAGCCTCAACTCTAAAATGAGAGTTTTTAGCCACTCATACTCTAAATAGCAATTACAAAATTGATGTAGTTCATACAAGAATTAAGTAATGAAAAAGAGTAGAATAAGAATCCTAAGAGAAACCTCCTTCGTTGTCACGACCCAAACCAATCGTGAATGGCCCCCACACTAACCCTCCGGTGGGAGAACTATTTAACTCAGCCAACTTAACCTAACACTTAATTGTAAATCAAAATAAAGTAGCCACTTCATTTAATAATCCAATGTCTCAAAGTGTTCTAATAATAGTAGATGCAGAAAATAAAACGAATGTTTATAACAACCCCTACAATCTGAAAGTCATTGTACCAAAACCACTACAACTATCAATAAAAGGGTTCAACCCAAAACAATTGAAAATATCCGAGTCCAAAATAATGGACTAGAAACTAAGTAGATGACTCATGGCTGCCCGAACAATATAGCTCACCCTTGAGTCAAAATGTAGTATTCTCTAAAGCAGAGGTCTCGATGCAGTCGCCAAAAAATGCTCTGCACTCAACAATAGAAGAGCACGTGTAGTATCAGTACACAAGAAACAACAGTGTACTGGTAGGGTCATCGGCCAACATAAAATAAGAAATATGAACAAGTAACCATAACTTAGTAAATAAGAACAACCATGAACACCTACCATATAACTGTACTTCAATTATGTGACACTTAGCTTTTCAAAAAACACCACAAAGATTAGTTAAGTACAAGTCAATATAGGCAATAACTCAAGTCAAGACTCTGACTACCAGCATTCAATCCAAGTCAACAAACCATGACTCATCAACAATATGTTAAACCATGTCTCAACTACATAAGTGAATAGACAATAAAAGAGATATGTTAGTCATTTCTAATTTAGCCCGGACCACTCAAGGATTCAATTATAACAATAATAATTACCATAATCATAAATTCCAGTTCACTCAAGAAACCAAATATAGAACATCAATACATAAACTCGGCTCACTCAAGGAATCGTCACACTCACCAATACCTTATGCACACATGCTAAGGGTCTTATGATCGGCTACTAGCTATGATCTGTAGGGGACGACCTCTTGTCCATGTACCAAAATCCCAAACATCTAGTGCCTTCCAACCTTATATCAACCAATCTTATGAAGATGTTCAAATACCGGTGCATCCCATAATAAAAATAATATAAATCTCGTGAAGATGTCTACATACATGTACATCCCACAATAATCAACTAATATCACAAAAATCACAACCACAACGAAAACAATCATACTTGTAAAACCAAGAAGTTTTTAATATAACCTCATTGCGTGTGATTAACACTTAGGATATCATTTAACCATTTACTTTCTTTGAACATGCATTGAAACAAATGTACGAAGAAATAGTTAACATGCACATATAAGTCAAGTTGGGTTTCAACTACATTAAACCATCACCTACCTCAATCCATGCTTGTACCACTTTATCAAACTTGAGCCTTGCCTTTTTGTGCAATTTCTACTTGGTTGTGGTCTAGAAATAATACGTGATCACAATTTAGATAATGAATGACCTAGTGTATTCGAGGATTACAACCTAATCCCATAATTCCAAGGTCAAATTCATGATTATTCCTCCCATTATAGGGTTTTCTATTATTATTCCACCTTAATTCTACCAATTTCATAGATTTAATGGTGAATTCTAAGCATGCAATTGTAAATTAACTATTTTTAACCAAAACCCAAGGGTTTTCTACTCAATTCACCCATTTGCACCAAAAAAATAACCTAGGTCAAGTTAAATCCTCCCCAAAATCGATAAACTAGTGATTCTAAGAATTAATAATCGAAAAACTAGTTAATGGAAGGGATTAACTTACCTTTACGAAGGAATAGGATGGAATTTTAGTGGAAATCGCCCAAAATTTCCCCTTCTATCCCTTAGATGAATTTGGAATAAAAATAATATTTTTGGGGTATTTTTTGTATTAATCAGCTCATATCCCACTATAGCATCCCTATCATGCTATAGTAGCCTCGCTATAGCGGGATCCGCCCGCTATGGCAGGGTTGACCAAAGATGACTCCTGCTATAGCGACGCAGTGATAGCAGTCGGCCACTTACTATAGCGGGGTAGGGGAGGTAAAAACTTGAGATTTCTCTCAGTTTTGCCATTTTTGCAGCACTCCATTAGATTTTGACATTCTAAACCAACCTGTTTATGTCAATTTCGATATCGGGAGTTCTACTCACCCGAAATCACTTACAAAAGTTCCTGTATATTCCTTATCGTCTTAGTTATCATAAAATCAAATCAAAACATATAACCTTTAGATAATCCATTCATGGATTACCCTAAACCATACCATGCTCAAATTTTATCCAAGACTAGCCTAGCTTGAAATTTCTAACTCTCAATCTGGAGAAAATCTTAACATAAATTTTGGCATGCTAGACTTACCTGTAATGATGGAAAGAGTCGCTAAATTAATTTTTTCTCCTCTCCAAAGTCGTTCTCCCCCTCCTAAAATTAAAGCTAAGTGTCATATTTATTATGTAGGACAATTTGTACCAGAAAAACCCAAGGTCCGTGCCACTTAAATATCACAAAGCCATAGCTCCGTGGCACGACCTTATCACGGAGACTCACTGGCATGCCACACCTTTATCTTAGCAGTGCACTGCCCAACCACCTCAACTCATTCCAACTTTGTTTCTTCTACTCCTTGACTGTTTCTTCTACTCCTTGACTCTGTGGCACTCTAATATCGCGGATAGCCACTATTTGGCAATACAAACTCTCTTAAAATCGATCCTTACCCCTTACCATGGATTTGAATGCATCACATCTCATTCTTGATACGTTTTTGGCTTCAACTTTACATTTTTTAGCTTGAGGAGTGTCACATGAGCAAATCTGTAGCCTCCATCTTTAAGCTTAGCTCCATTGTGTTCACTTAGGCTTGATCCTCTAGCAGCTTCATCCTACACAAAATCTAATCACATATGTTAGTTCATGGATGCAAATTAACCAAAATACAAGAGAGTATAATTGAGTTAACTCTAGAATTAAGCTATCATATGAGTATAAAATGACACTTGGACCTATAAATCCACCCAAGATCATATTCTTCATGAATAAAGTTGAAACTGTAACATCATAAGCATAAAGGGTATAAAAAAATAATTTGACAAATCCATAGAGCCATATAAACTTAAGTTGCTAAAATTGATTCATTGTGGGTGTTTCTCTTAACTGACATGCCCTATTTGAGCAAACATAAAGCCAAATTTATAACCCTTTATAACACCCCAAATTCCTAAACTAAGATCCGAACCATTCTTCAAATGCGTATAGAAACAAACCTGATGATTTCTTAGTAAAAAGAGCTTTGAATATGAATTAAGGTCATAAGGAACTTCTAGCTCAAAGTTAAGATGAAAACTTCTTTACAGATTGAGTTTTCGTGTATGATTTTATGAGAATCAACTTTAAACAAGCATAAATCCTAAAATATGAATAGTTTTGTAGCTCAAGACCCACCAAATTAAAAATCTTTGAATATTCTTTCCAACTCCACCGATCGTTCATCAATCTGATTCTGGAGCAAAGAGTTATGACCATTTTAGTGAAGCACAATCAAACTGTCAAATATGATGACCCATACGAAGAACCATTGTTTCTTAGGATGAACCATCCTATATGCTCATATATAGAGCAGGAAAATTGTCTAGAAAGTGAGCAAAACACCTTAGTAGCCACGAGAGGAACCAACGACCTATTGGAAGAACCAATGAGTCGTAGCTTTGGTCATCTGATAAAGTCTAGAGAATCCTCATGAACCATCAGTAGTAGTGACCAGAGCCAACAACCCGTTGGTTCATAGGATAAGTCATTGGTTGTTCCGTCCGTTATCCACACTAGCTTTTTAGTTATAATTTTTAAAGGGTAATTCGGTCTTTTCTTATTATTTAACCCCCTATACTATGTCATTTTGGCTATCCCAAAGGGGGATACCTAAGTCTAACATACTACTAATCCCTCATTCCCCTAAAACTCACATAATCACTCAAAGTAAAATCAGAAATAGGTGATTAAACTTTCTCCTCAACCAAGAAACTAGGGTTCTTCACTTTCAAGCTCTAGGTCTAATTTATAACAAGGATTTCACCTCCATGTATGTGGGATTTCATCAATGGATATCCTTTCACTCATTGAGCCCCTAAGTAAACTCAGTTTCTCAATAAATCCATTGTTTAGAAATTAGGGTTTTCATTCAAGGCATGATTCTCTTTATATTTCAGTTCCCCATGATTAATAATCTATAAGCACATATTTTCCCCTAAAATTCAGTACATTTACAGACTTGTCATTTTATAACCCTCAGTATATTGACATTTTGTATTTTGGGACTTGTACTTTATGAATCCTTACTCTATCAAAAGTATCAAAATTGTTATGAATAACTGTACTCTTCGAAGATGGCAAGTTATGAGCAACCAATGACTTAGCATTCTAGGAATAGTTAGTTCAATATTTAGTTCTTCAATTCCATAGATTTTAAAATGCTTTCAGAAAAAGTAGTTATCATTCAATCTCAGAACATCAGCATTATTGAGTTATTCAGTATATCAGTTTAAAATTTAATTGGGAGTAGTACTTAGCACCAAGCAAATGCAGGAATGAAGGCTCATCGGTCAGTTAGGCTGAGACCTTTAGTAGAAGTCCCTAACTCCCAGAACTATGTTGCTACCATAGGCTCTAAAGGGTCACCCACCAGATTAGGATGACACCTTATTCATTTTTGGACATCAATTTAGTCAATCCACGTCAGTTAGTGTTCGTACCCTTGGCAAGGTACAGAGCACCCTTCCAGCTAAGGTTATAGGTTGGACCTTGTTTAGCTCAGATGGGATATGTTGGTTAACAGTAGCTCCCACAATTTAGCCTCAATCATTACATGACCCTAGATTCAGTCAATTCAGTTATTATATTGATCAGTTTTCCACTCGTTTACTTAGGTCATTGCATGAGCTTACATTTATCAGTTCTATGTTCGTGATTCTAAGCACTGTGTTGCGACTAGGGTGTAGCCTTGGTTAGTGACACCCTCATTGGTAGGATGATCAATACCTTTTTAGGGGTATAGAACCATGATTTGACATGAATTCACTCATGAGCCCATTTTGAGTGAAGGTTTCAACCTCAACTAACAGAAGA
The DNA here is from genome assembly GCA_031232105.1 of Capsicum rhomboideum. Taxonomy (NCBI): domain Eukaryota; kingdom Viridiplantae; phylum Streptophyta; class Magnoliopsida; order Solanales; family Solanaceae; genus Capsicum; species Capsicum rhomboideum. Next base: position 35,716,171 of record CP124711.1, on the reverse strand, counting down.
CCCTCATCCTAAGATGGCACATAATTTGGGAATTTGGGTTTTATCTAAAATTTATATTTCCTCGGTGCTAAATACTACTCCAAAAAAATATAACCAATGGATAATACAGAAGGAGTTTTCATGGAATAAGCATAACTAGTTTATTAACTGAAAACTAATCATGCTGCTATTACTATTTCATGTGACTATAGAAAATTCCATAAAAATCATTCTAAGTCTGAGACCACAGGGTTATATTATGAAAAAGGATTCAAATCATTCTAAAATCATGTAGTTCTTACTAAACCATGAATTTCTTGCCAATTCCAATCATTCATAAGTCATGAGCTTAAATCCTAGGGAATGAATTATGAATAAATCATAGGATTCACAAATTCTATCAAAAAAAGGGAATTTAAACCATGGGAAAGCTTAACAATTCAAAATCATGAAATCCGGTACAAACCCAATTACATAAATTCATAAGAAATCAAATTTTGTAAGGCACAAGAATGGAAGGAGAATCCTTGTTGAATACTCACATACTTGAACTTAAGGATTTATTGAGAAGGAACCTTGAATTTGAACTCGAGAGTTGGTTCTTGTTGATGAAACCCTTGTAGGAGTTTCTTGAGAGCAGAAAGAACGATGGTTTTTCTTAATGTGTTGAGGGAATCTGAATCTACATTGGTTTACTTTATATTGGTTATATAGGGTCAAGGTATGAATTTACCCTCGCTAAATCGGGTGAAAATGGAACAGAAAAATGCAGCCTGGGCCTTGCCGTGCTGGGCAGCGTAGCATGGAGCCAATGTAGACCTTTGCTGTTTTGGGGCCTTAGCTCGTTCCATGGCTGCCACCTGCGTGGCACGGCCTCGACATAAAGCCCTTCTATTTTGGCGATATTTTTAACCCCAAAACTCATACTAAAGACCTCGAGACACCTCCTAATTTATCCTACCCCTTTATAACCTTCAAATAACCTCAAAATCACTTCGATTACATCACTAGAGTTACCAAAATCATGTTAGGACTTGCGGGGTAATACAATATCTCCCCCCTGGGATCGTTAATCCTGAAGTGAATACTAAGGTCAAATCAAAAAGGTTAAACTTATAACATGGAGGTCGACTTATACTGAAAGTACTGGCTAGACTAAAGCATACTAAACAAATATGTATACATAAAATCACATTAAAAATAAGGATATGGAACTCAGAGTATGCTACTAGTAGGAAAATTTCTACCTCATACTGATTCGGTGCTAGGAGTAAATAAATAAGGATATTTATTCATCATGTCTACCTCTGTATTCCAAGTCGCTCCCTTAACTGACCGATTCTTCCATAATACCTTTGCTAAAGCAATTTCTATATTCCTTAACCTCTAAACCTGACAATCAAGGATTTCAATTGGAACCTCATCATAGGACAAATTATCCTTCACACTAATGCTCTCCACAGGCATAACCAAAGTTGGGTCACCAATATACTTCTTCAATATGGATACGTGAAAGATTAAATGTACCATAGATAACTCTGTCAGAAGATCAAACTCGTAGGCAATATCTCCTCCACACCTCACAATTCAGTAAGGACCGATATATCTGGGGCTAAATTTTCCTTTCTTTCCAAGCCTCATCACCCCTTCTATGGCCAAAACTTTCAACAACATCCAGTCATCTACCTGAAACTTTAGAGCTCTATGCCTCACATCTAAATAAGACTTTTATCGTCTATGAGAAGTCCTCGACTACTCTTTAATCAACATAACTTTCTCCATGACCTACTGGACTAAGTTTGGCCATATTAAAGTAGCCTCACCTGCCTCAAACTAACCAATAGGAGATCTACATCTCTGCCCATATAGCGCTTCAAATAGGCCCATCTATATGTTTGCATGATAGCTATTATTATAAGCGAATTCAATAAGAGACAAGTGTTCATACCAATTACCTTTAAAGTCAATGATGTATGCCCTCAACATATCTTCCAGAGTCTGAATGGTGAATTGTACTTGCCCATTGGTCTGCGGATGGAAAGTAGTACTGAGGTTCACCCGAGTGCCTAAGCCTTTTTGAAAAGACTTTCAAAATTGAGATGTAAACTGAGTACCCCTATCTGAGATAATAGGAAAGGGAACTCCATGAATCTAAAATAACTCATGAATATATAGTTTTGCATAGTCCTCTGCTGAATCTGTAGTTTTAATTGGCAAAAAGTGAGTAGGCTTAGTCATCCTGTCTACTATCACCTAAATCAAATCACGCTGACGAAGCGTACGAGGTTAGCCTCTAATGAAGTCCATATTTATCATCTCCCACTTCCATGTATGAATTCCAATATTCGGAACCTTAACACCCGACCTCTGGTGTTCCATCTTCATTTGCTGGTAATTTGGACATTTTACTACAAAGTCTGCAATGTCCTTCTTCATACCGTTCTACCCAAAGATTTCTCTCAAGTCATGATACATTTTTGTAGAAATTGGATGAATCAAATACATGGAACTGTGAGACTCGGGCAAAATTCATGCTCTCAACCCATCTACAGCCAGTACATACGACCTACCTTGGTACCAAACAGTACCACCCTGCTGACAAGAGAAGATTTTTACTTTCTTCTTAAGGACCGCGTCCTTTAATTCAAGAAATTTGGGATCATTGTCTTACTTCTCTTTCACTTCACTCACTAATAATGACTTGGAACTATTTTGTACTATAACACCACCATCATCAGAATCTAAAAGATGGACCCCCAAATGTGTGAGTCTATGCACATCTCGTATGAGTTCCTTCTTCCCCTCTTCTACATGGGCAACACTCTACATATATAACCTACTAAGAGCATCATCAACTACATTAATCTTACCCAAATGGTATAGAGCACTCATATCATAATCCTTAAGGATTTCAAGCCATCTCCTCTACCGAAGATTCAAATCCTTTTGAGCAAAATATATTACAGGCTCTTACAATCTGTAAACACATCAACATGTGCACCATAGAGATAGTGACGCCAAATTTTTAATGCAAAAACCATAGCTGCTAGTTCAAGATCATGAGTCGGATAGTTCTTCTCATGAACCTTAAACTGTCTAGAAGTAGAGGCAATCACGTTACAATTTTTCATCAAAACACAACCAAGTCTAACTCTAGATGTATCATAATAAAACCATCTGTACCCTCTGACAGGGTCAAAATTAGAGATGAGGTAAGTTAAGCCTTCAACTCCTGAAATCTCTTTGCTTAAGCCTCGGACCACTGCAATTTTACTTTTTTCTAAGTTATCCTAGTCAATGGGGCTGATAAGGACAAAAAATCCTCTATAAATATCCTATAATAACTAGTTAAGACCAGTAAACTCCTAATATCCGATGAAGTTATCAGTCTAGGTCAACTTTTGACTGCCTCAATCTTCTGAGAGTCAACCTGTATAACCTTACCAAAAATAATATGATCAAGGAAAGCAACAGATCTTAACTCAAATTCACACTTAGAAAAGTTCATGAATAGTTATCTATCCCTAACGGTCTAAAGAACAATCCTAAGATGGTTAGCATACTTTTCCTCACTACGGGAGTAAATTAGGATGTCCTCTATGAACACTATGACGAACATATTGAGATATTGCTTGAAAACCCTATTCATGAGGTCCATAAAAATTGCAGGAGCATTGGTTAGTCTAAAAGACATAACAAGAAACTCATAATAACCATACCGAGTTTGAAAAACTGTCTTTGGGATGTCACATTCTTTAAATTTCAGCTGATGATAACCCGATCTGAGGTCAATCTTAGAGAAACAATTGGCACCCTGAAGTTGGTTAAAAAGGTCATCAATACTGAGGATAAGGTACTTTTTTTAGTGTGACCTTGTTCAACTATCTATAGTCTATACATATTCTGAGAGTACCATTATTCTTTCGCATGAATAAGACTGGAGCACCACAAGAAGAAACACTGGGCTTAATGAAACCTTTATCTAAGAGGTCTTTAATCTGTTCTTTCAACTCTTTAAGCTCTGTCGGAGCCATCCCGTAAGGAGAAGTGGAGATGAGTTGGGTATCTGGGAGGAGGTCTATCCTAAATTTGATCACCCTATCAGGAGAAACTCCAGGTAGATCCTTAGGAAATACTTTTGGGAACTCATTGACTATGAGGACTGACTAGAGAGTTAGGATCTCAGATTTAGAATCCTTAACCCAAACTAGATAATAGATATAACCCTTAGAGTAAAACAACCTCTAGTTATCACCAGACTACCCTCCCACTTGAGGACCAATTCATTAGGAAACTGGTATTTCACAACCCTAGTTCGACAATCAACTAAGGGATAACATGAATGGAGTTAATACATGTTAAGAATGACATCAAAATCAGTTATTTCTAACTTTACTAAATTTGCTTAGGTGACTCTATGAAGGATTCAAATAGGGCAATTTCTATAGACCCTCTTAGAAATGATTGACTCTTCAACAGGAGTATAAACTGTGAAAGGTTCTGAGAGATTTTTGGGACTGACACCAAAATTTATAGTAACAAATGGAGTTATGGAAGATAAAGTGGCTCCCAAATCTAATGATATATATGCATCAATATCAAAGATGTGAAGCATACCAGTGACTACGTATAGGGAATTCTCCTGGTCTTAAAGGGAAGACATAGCATAAAGCTAATTTTGGTGTTAACCACTACCGGTATTGGAAGAAGTACTCTAGTTCTAAGTTGGGCGACCTGTATGAGCTACTAAAGAGGTAAATTATGCCTGAGGGTGAGCATTCTTTCCACCTTGCCTGGCGGATGGAAAAGCCCTCAATATGTGGCTTGGATTGCTACATCCAAAGAAACCATCCCTACCTGCCAGACACTCTCATTGATGATTTTTACAATAATTTTTGCAAGATGGATAGGTGCATCCTCCGATGACACTATCATAAGATTTAGGTGTTAGGACACTGGCTGAAGATGGTGCAGGGGTTGATGACCAGTTCTAAAATTGAGAGTGGTTTCCCCCTACCTGACCTGTGTTGGCTGAACTCAAACTGCTCGGTCCTAGCCTTCTTGGTTTCCCTCTCTCTTTTCTTTAACTTTTCTATCTTAAGTTGTTGAGCATGAGTTATGATACAGGAGATATCCATATTGTTGATAAGCATAGGGGTCCTGCACTCCCTGACCACCAGACCAGATACTCTTGAGATAAACTTACTCATTCGAGCCCTTGGCTCCACAACTATCTCTGGAGCATACCTCGAAACTTGAGTGAACTTGATGGCATATTCTTTCACTGACATAGAACCTTCCTTGAGATTATGAACTCACCTACCTTGGCTACCCTCAACTCACGTGACAAGAATCAATCAAATAAAGCTACCTCAAATATTTCCCAATAAATTGGAGTTGTATTCTCACCACTATTTTTCTTCCATTGTTTATACCAATCATGAGCAATACCTTTCAGCTGATACGACGCCAACTCCACACTTTCTGCCTTAGTGATATGCATAACCTGAGTAACCCTTTGTGTCTCATCTATGAAGTGTTGTGTATCCTCCTGCACCTTCAAACCATAAACCTTGGGCGAATTCATCCTCATGAAGTCTTTTTAAAAAAATTAAAGGCGGGCTATCAACCCATTTATTAGAAACAAAAGATCCAAATATATACAAAACTAGGCCCAATAGTGACCCAACCCAAAAAAGAAATATCAGACATTGTTAAAACAACACAAAACCAAAATACTATGAATTAGGAAAGTTTACATCAAAGGAATCTTCGAGACCTCTTCATTATCTTCCAAAACTCACATCTCTAATCTTGCCGATCTGGGCGCTTTATTATTATTATTCCTTGGATATGAGCTGACCATTCTTCTCTTGCAGCTACAACGAGCATGCAGATTTGTTTATCAATTTTAGAGGTAGTGGAAGCTCGATTCTACCATCGAAAATTCAAACTAAGTCCCTTTATGCCCTTTATCTCCTATTTTTCTTTCCCCTTTTCCTTACATCGATGGATTGAACTTAGCTAAGTTAACACCACCATCAGCTATGAGAAATTGAAGTTAGAAAGACACGAGTGTAATCCATTTGATCTTGCTATAGGTTTTATCTCCCCCATCGCTAAGTTTAATTTTTTGCTCGAGATATAACCCCGAGTAAATCTTGTGAGACTAAGTCAATATTCATTTTTCATCCAAAGAAAATTTTGACCCATATATCTACTGTACTTCCCCTATTCTAATAAAGTCTAAGTTATAAATCTATTCCTTTCATTTAACTGTTGATAGGTTGAATCTTATTAAAAGATTAATACCACCATCTCACAACTAAAATTCTAAAAACAGGTCTCTAATTTATGAATGAACTGATAGTCTAGATGAACTGTTGTACTGATATAGATTTAGCATAATAAGTCTTCTTATGGTTAACATTAGAGTGATTGTTTGTACACATAAATTGTCATGACTCAACCACCGGATCGTGAGGGCACCTACTCTAACCCACTTAAATAGGAGAACCCCTTGTTATTCCTTAGGAAAACTATATAGAACCCGTACTATAACATTAACTAAATCTAGAATACAAGGTTATAAATTCAAATGCAGAATAATTGTACTAGGATCTAGTGTAACAAGTACAAGAGCTACTAAATGAAGAAAAGCCAAGACACAGGTTTCACCAAGAAGGAGAAAGTGAGAGCTACTGGATGATCACTACCGCAACAGTAAAGAAACCAAACTGAACCCTACAAAATACTATACCCTAAAAAGGGTATAGCAAGAATAGTATCAGTACAATCCACACATACTGGTAAGCCTCATCGATCGACCCGAATCAGCTTACATAATCATAATTTAAATAAATGAAAGAAATATGAATGCTCATATAACTTATTATACCTTCCCAAGGCCTACTATATATCCCATAGACACTAAAACTAACCTTACATTGGAAGTTAACCCCACCCCTATAAAGACGGCTACCCCTTGGAACAACCCTAGACATAAGCCAAGAGTCTAACCAGTCACTTAGTACATCAAAAAAGGGATCCCTTGGGGCATAAAACTTGCCCACTAACCTTTCGTACAACCAACCCACACTAGCCCTACCAACCCTCATCCATGGCAACTATCCCATTAGCGTCACCTTGATTAGTCAACCTGGTTCGCACCAACACCTACGTCACCCTGAGCAGTAACTGATAGCCATGACAGAGAATAAGACTTAAATTATGCAGCCTTCTCGCACCTAACTCTACGACATTCCATACATACGCAGACATGAAATACGCACATTCAGTTATAACGTAACAGATAAATAGTCTAAAACCCAAGAACAATAAATCAACAAGTATGCACTACATAAGATGTAGCCAAGCCAAGTCAGGCACCCAATCAAGGACAAGAATAACAAATATAGATATGTGAAATAGGGTATATACTAGACAGTCAAGCAAACCATAATCAATCAAGGACCCAGACCTCAGTCACACTCAAGCCAACAACCCATGAGTCTAGCAAGTATTCCAAAAATATATGACAATTACCTAGACCAAACAAGGACCTCAATGAACATAACTTCAACATTGCAAGAATAATTCCCAGTTCACTCAAGGAACTATCACACTAATACATACCTTAAAATCTATACATACATGTTAAGGGTTATATACCCACCCTCTAGCTATGACCTGCAGGGGATAATTACCATCCATGTACTAACAACCCCAAACATAAATGTCTGTAAACCTTAATCCGATATAACCTGTGGAAATATCTCATATACTGAAACATTCCACAATATACAATATATAACAAGCCAATCATAAAACAAGTAGACATTGTATTGACCACGGCACACAATATGCATAACCAAACACACCACAAGGTAGTTAACGTGCATGAATGATACAAGTTATATTAACTACACCAAATTACCTATCCCTAACAATTAGTATCTTAACATTCTATGCCCATAATTATGGATTTCGAGGTCTATAACAAGGAATGCTACCTTAATAAGGGCTTAGGGACCCATCCCTTTCTTACCTAAGGTTATAACTTCTCTTAAGTGTCTTGTAGTTAACTGGTAGTCCACCATCACTTTAATCTAAGGCATAAGTTAAGGATGAGGAATACCAATGCATAACATACAAATATCCAGCATAATAATGGTACATAACAGCCCTTAAACGTACACTACTTGGACCCTAGCTGATTTTACCCAACTTAACTTTGTGGCCTAAACATGCATTCTCTGGCCTATCTACATTATAATCATGCTTTCAAATTCAAGTCTAAGTTACTCAATAAACCTTAGCTTATCTGGATGTCAACCAGTCGAAGGATGAATGAACCAATAAAATCCCATCCTAAAGTTGATACCGTAAATGCATAATTCTCTGGAAATCCATAAGTTTGAACCTATCTGCACCCCTTTCTCCTCCTTTCTATGGTTTGAGGCTTGGGAGGCAATGATTTGGGTTTTTGGGAAACCTCTCATGCTTCTATGTTAGTTAATGAGAAGAAGGAAAATAAAACTCAACTGTACCCTATACTGGTCGCATCACACCGCTATAGCAGTACAACTTTAGGGGAACAATTACCGCTATAGTAGAATGATGTCAGCTAGACCCCCAAAAGTTTTAAGTCCCCAATTTTAAAAGTATTGGTCCCACATACATTTCTGAATATTATTTCGATAATTCTCGGACTTCGCACTAACCCTGAAGTAATTTCTAATAATGATAGATTAGGACGTTACATAAATCATGGATATGCTTCACCTAAACACCCCAAGCTCTCACCAGGTGTGTGAATAAATATCCAATTAAGATTTTCTCAAATTTAGTTATAACCAAGCCTAATATCTTATGTCACTCCATGTCAGACTTATATGCTATGAAAATCCTGTATCAAAATAGAAATTGGTTACTCAATTATTCTAATTCTCAACTGTGGTGTATCCATTCTGTCTAGATTTAGAATCTTTCTGCCTTCTGCTGGAAATTTTTGAACATTATTAAACTAAAAGTTACTTGTAAAAAGTTATCTGAAGGAATGTTGTACTCTTTCTAGAATGGAACTCCTTAACCTCTTTATGGAGCTGACCTCCAATGCCACACTCCAAGGAACATCCCACCTTCCTGCTAAGATATTAACCATTGCCAATGAGTTAGATTCTATGATAACATTAGGGAACATATTCTCTCTATAGTAAGCCAGTACTTCTCTATTAGCTACAGCTTCAGCTACTAGATTAGTGGACACATGAATGCTGAACCCTTTAGCAATAATTAAATTCTCTAAATGATCCTTTATACAAAAGGAGTCTGAGCTAGGACTAGGGTTTTTTTTATAAGCACCATCAGTATTATATTTCAACCAACCCCAAAGAAAAGGATTCCATCTAACAATCTTAGAGTGATAGCTTTCTCTGAATCCTTTTAAGAAAGCAATCATCGTTGGCCAACTATTATTCTGAAAAGTCCAGTTGAGTCTGATTTTAAAAAACTTTCTAATTGAATCATTAATTTCCCAAATCAGCTTAACAAAAGAATAGGACCTTTCATGAAGAATAGTATTTCTTTTTTCCACATGAACCATAAAATGATCATAGAGGTGGTTTGAAATATAAGTTTCAGCTTAGCATTAGCTTCTATAGACCATCACTTCTTCACAGTTTTCTTAAGTTGAACTAGTATCCCTGTCATTCCTACTTCATTGAAGTAGTAATTCCATATTCTAGCAGCCTCTTCCCCTTTACGAAATAAGTGCTCAATTATCTCAACTTCAAGATTAGTACAACATCTACATGTAGGATCAATATTAGGATTCCAAAGGTTCATCAAGAAAGCTATAGGGATCTTACCATTCCAAATCCTCCATGCCAAAAAAGAAAATTTGAATGGCACTCCCTTAACTCAGAGATATTTTATGTCTTCCTTAACATCCTCTCTGCCTCAAATCAACTCCTAAGTACTCTTCACAGTAAAATTGCTTATGCTGGTTTTTGTCCACCATGGTTTATCTGGATTATCAGTCTGCTTGACTTCTCTCATACAAGACTGTACATAATCAATCACCTTCTCTGGAATGACCCCTTGTATAGCCTCAAAATCCTAGCCTTCTTGATTTAAAAAAATTTTAATGTCACTCATGGGGTGGCAAGTTGGGAACTCTACCTGCTACTAAAATAAAGGACCAAGATTAGTTCAGTTATCATACCTAATAGAAGATGTACCACCTCTTCGTTCCCACTACAAATAGTGCTCCATAATGTAGTGTTTCCAAGTCTGAGAACCTCCCTTCCACTGTACAAGACTTGGAATTTGTTTCTTGTAATATTTATTTCACGTAAAGTTGGTCCACAAGTTGTTTTGAGTCCTAAACCTCCACCAAAGTTTAGCAAATATTACTTTAGAAACATTAAACATAGATCTAAATCCCAATCCCTTCCTATTTTGGAATACAGACTTTAGACCAAGCAGACCAGTGTTTACATCTTCCCGATTCTTTATTGTTCCAAAAGAATTTTGCAAATATTTTAAGAAGTTCCTTAATTACACAAATTGGAGGAACAATAGTAGTCAACACATAGATTGGGACACTTTGCATTACACTAGTAATCAGGACCTCCTTACCTCCATATATCAATATTTTTCCTTTCCAGGTTTGCAACTTTCCTCTAACTCTATCCAATAAATCTGAGTAATGAATTTTTCTTTTCCTTGAGTGAGAAATAGGGCAGCCCAAGTATTTCATTGGAAAAGAACCCTTTGACATCCCTTTTAATTGCTCCACCTCCTGTGATGAATTAGCAGCAGCACTCTGATAGAGATAGAAGAAGCTTTTTATCCTTATTCACCTTTTGGCCTGACTATTTTTCATAATCCTGTAATGTGTCCATAATTCTCTGTAAAGAATAAGTGTTAGCAAAATCAAAAATAATTGTGTCATCTACATAATCCAAGTGATTAAGATTAGTACTCCACTTAGACAGACCATACCCTGTATATTAAGGGTCTTCAAACAGAAAATTAAGAGCTCTAGCATAACTTCAGTAAAAAGAATAAATAAAGTAGGAGAAAGAGGATCTCCTTGCTTTACTCCTCTTGTAGAATGAAAGAAACCATAGGATTGTCCCTTAATCATCCCTGAGTACCAATTTTTTGAAATAAGCCTCCAAACAATATCAACAATGATAATAAAAAACCCTATTTTCCTCAGGACTCTCATTAAGAAGAACCAAGAGACTTTATCATATACTTTGGTTGTGTCCAGCTTTAGAACTACATTTACAGGCTTAAACCTTTTTCTCATATCAGTAACTAACTCCTGAGTAAGGAAAACATTCTCAATAATTCTCCTCCCTTTAACAAAACCAGACTGATTAGATGAGATCAATTTAGGGAGAATTGATTCCAGTCTATAATGAACAATTCTAGGCAAACCTTATTAATGAAATTACTCAAACTAATAGGTCTCATAGCTAAGAAAATCTGAACATTTGACTTTTTAAGAATAAGAACTAGGTTAGTATGAGTAATGGGCTTGGGAAAGGTATTCCCTACAAAAAAACTCAACACCATTTAATATATGTCCCAACTATATCCCAACATACTTGAAAAAGCTTGCCAATTAGACCATCTGGTCCATTGCATCTATCTTCATTAAGCTTGAACACTGCTAATTTTACATCCTCCAGATCTGGAAAAGCCTACAAGATCAAGCTAGCTTCAAAATCTATCATCTCAGGAATGTGGTATAGCAAAGTGAGATTAGTTGCATATCTTTCTTGAGATAATTGCTTCTGAAAGTAATCAACTACTTCATTAGAAATTTGTTGTTCTTCTTCTAACCAACAACCAGAAGAGTTTTGAATTCTTTCTACCTTCAGCTTCTGCCTCCTTCCTTTAACTATGTTGTGGAAAAACCTTGTATTCCTGTCCTCATTTTTGAACCAGTCATTCCCTACTTTTTGCTGCCAATAAACTTCTTCAAAATGCAAATACTTGTTATATTCTACTTTAGCCCTGTGCATGATACTTCTTTTCTCACAAGTGGGGAATTCTTCAAATAATTTCTCCTTATTTCTGGCAATCTCTTCCCTTATAATCAGTTGTTAGAAAATATCTCCATAATTTGCTCTACCCCAGCTAGTTAAAGTTAATTTAACCTTTTGATCTTCAACTTAAAGTCTAAGAAAGGATTATGTGAAATATGAGAATCTCAATTCTGCTTGACCAAATCCAAGAAAGAGCCATGAAGTTCTAGAAATTTAAGAATATAAAAGGCTTCTTAGGATTGGACTGTCCTTTTTCATATGATAGAAGTAAAAGGGCATGATCAAAACCAGTTTGGTAAGATGTTCAACTTCTAACTGGTTATATTTGCCCTGTATATCTTAATTTACAAGAACCCTATCCAACCTTTCAAAATTACAGTCATTGTCAGCTCTGCCATTCCACTAAATAAAGGGGCTTCCCTTATATTGAACTTGAAAAAGATCACAACTCTATCAAAGTCTTAAAATCTTCAAAATCTACATCAGTTATTGGTATACCCCTTATTTTTCCTTCCTATTAAGAACCACGTTAAAATTAACTCTAATAATCCAAGGTCTATCTACATCATTAGAGATAAAATTCAGCTCATCCCACAAAGCGAATCTTTGAGTAGCTTCACACTTTGCATAAACTATAAAAGTATAACAATTTACATCAAGAGTATCATTCTTCAAAGCTACAGTAAGCTGTTGCTCAGTGTTACTTACAATAATAATCTCAAACCCATGATTGGTGAAAACCAAATTTTACCATTGCCATTGTGATTAGCCATATGCATTTTCAACCTTTTCTTATATTTGTTAATACTTCCAACTGATTGGAAAGGGTCCAGTATAGCAAAGCAACAAAGGCAAATTTGTGATTATTATGCAGCATATACACTTGTTGGAATGTTTGTTATGTCTTTACCGACCTTATGTTCCATATAAGAGCTTTTTAACATTGTTTAACTTGTTGGGTGTTCATATTCCTCTATGGTTGGACTCTGATAATCTGTGAATATTCTTCATTCGCAAGGTTCTTAATTTTTCTATCTGATTTGACTGCCTTGATGATCCTTAGAGATAAATCAGCCTCATTATCTATGTTATCCTCCAATTCTTCTATAGATAGTAATTTGTGTATCTGTTCAACCCCATTTTGAGTCTCTTTATTTGAACTAATTTTTTGTACACTATAGATGATGATATTGTGGAGCACTCTATTGGGTGATTCTGCTTGACTTAATATTGAAGCTACTTGGTTCTCATCAGTTTGAACAATTGTTAATACTTCTATCATATCCAAACTATTATTTTCAGGGATTTTATTAATCTGCTTGTTATCAGAATTACTGTAAATATTGACAACTAGCCTTGTTTCTGACCCCAAATTTTCTCTCCTTCACCTTCTTGCAATGGCTTGCCTCTATGTTCTGAACTATTGTATTCGCATTAACCCCATGGTCATTTTTCAAAGCTAAATCCTAAATTTTCTGAAATTTTGGCCTGCACTACTATAGCTCTGGACATTCTGTTGCACCATCCTTTTTATGCAAGGCCTCTCTTGCAAGGCTGGCAGTTGCTTCATGTAATGACCCTCCAGGCCATTTACTTGATTTCCATGTGTGTTTAGTATTTTAAGCCTTCCCGTAGTGGCTACAGGTCATTTATGACTTGCCAAAATTATCGGTTTGATTTTCAGACAGTTTGTTTGGGTTTTAGGCTCATTTTCTCTATTTTGGAACTTTCAATATTAAAAAATTGGTCTCATACCAAAACTCGTAGTAAATGGACTCGGATGAAAATTTTGACAGTGCTAACAACTCCAAAATATCAATTTTAGGTTAGGGGACCCTTGTTTCGGGTCCTGAGGCTTTCAGACTCATTTTGGCTATTGGTTGGAAGTTGGTTAAATTGACAAATTGGGTTTCGGGACAACATTGTGCCAAAACAATCTCCGTTGGGATTTGACAATTTTGTTGAGTCTGAAATACTGTTTCCAATGGGCTAGTGTTATTCATTTGCATCCACGGGACTCCGGATGGGCCCGGAGCACCCAAATAAAAATTTGACAAGTGTTGGTGTCTGGTGCATCGCCTGAATGACCCCCTTGTCACCTACACGAGGTCGCCTTAGAGACCAAGGGTGTCACCTAGGCTAAGGAAGGATGACATGCATATGGGCCACCTGGGCTACTCCTTTAGTGCCTAAGCAAAGCCGTCTGAACGGCCACAGGGCCGCCAGGTGATGGTTCTGGTGCCTTTTTAGGCTTGAACCCCCTCGACCCCAAGACCATTTTCTCCATTTCCAAACCATTTTAACACTCTTTTTACTCCAAAATTAGTTGAGAAACATTAATCTAAAGACGGGGTTATCTCGGGAACGTTAAGGCAACCTTTATCTCTTCCGAATCTCATAAGTTTCGAGCTTTCTCTTCTCTTAATTTCTCCATTTTTGGCTCTTGATTTCTCTAAATGTTGGGGCTATTTTGGCATAGATATTGCGCTCAGTTTGTGCCCAAATTTTGGGCACATGTTCCTTGAGTCATGAGGGACCTAATGACGAGTCCCACTTTGGGATTTCATGCATGGGTCATACAGGGCCATTTTAGATTCAATTTTAGACTCAGAGTATTATATTTCAATATGGGTATCATTTTACTCGTATTAATGTGTAGATTATGATTTTGATATTGCAACATCATTTCAGGATCATGGGTCAAAGACGAGCGATTCATGGACGGTTTGTGTATGTGGTTCGAATTTGAGGTAGGCTTCGGTCAACTTTTCTCTATGAGATTGTGTATTGTATAGATTGAATGCTAGGTAGGGATTATAATATATTTTTATACCTAGTAATATCATGACTTGACCTAATTAGGGGATTTAGAATAAAAACGTGACCCGAACCTTAGTCTAGAATACTTATTATTGTTGTAGGATCCTAATACACTTGATTATAGACTTGTTTAACCATAGGTTGACATGAAGTACCCTTTATTATAAGACTTACCATGTTACTTAGTGAATTGGGCGATATTTCTCGATTAGGTCCTCTTAGTAGTTTTATACCCTTGTTTACCTTAGTTTTCCAATTTACGGCATTAATATCTTATTGAGTTATATGTTGTTGGGCCCGAGGCCATGGTTACGATACCAGTTGGACACCAGGTTAGTATTTTATCCTTTAAAAGGGCGTGATTCTAGATTACAGAAACTTAGGTGCTTAGGGTAGTATTGTTTGGAAATGGGTGATGGCATGCATACATTTAGGTACATTTATGCTTAGTTACTGGTAAGATTTTGGTTAAAACCCTTGTTTTTACTATTATTTTCCAAAAAGAGATTTACTCCCACTATTCTTAACTTGAAAATCGATTCTTTAAAAATGGAAGTCGTACTACCCTTATTATGTAATTTTGACATTTTAAACCGACTACATTACTTTGGAAATTCGACCGAGGTTGATTCTAGTCCATTATTGATCCACTCATTTTACTACTATTTATTCACTCTGGTAAAGGTAGATTCTGACCCTTTCTACATCACTATACTATTTTAGTCTCGAATTTGATCTCGGGCAATGGCTTTACAGATAAACACTAATTCAGTTCCGGTTCAAGTTTGGCAGTTCTTATTATACTTTACATATCTCTCCGATACTGGACAGAGAAGATTGGTTATGATGATTACTGGAAGTCTTGGTTTGGGACCAGGTAGTGTATATGGATATCTCGAGTCCCCTATGGTCCACTTCATCCTATGAGTCACAATACCGGATAAGGATGGTCATTGTAGGTCTTGTCTTTACGAGCTACTGAGCTGGAGAAGGTGTCTACACTTGGTACGGTTTGGCCCTCAGTTGATTTGGTATTATTGGTTTACGTTGTATTCATTCGTTCATATGCACTGCCTATTACTAGTATAATTGTTTGGCGCTTGTGTCTATCAGTCTTATGGGGGGCTGTATAGATACAAGTTATGGTTATTGCTTGTTGATTGCTTGTTTGTGCCTCTCCGAGCTTATGGGGGCCCGATTGGGATTATTGGTCGCCCAAACTATTTGGTTACTTATTATTTGGCTATTATTGTATAGTTTATGGTAGGTTGGTTACAGATTGGTACCTAAAGTTGTAGGTACGCTCCCGAATTTCCTTATTCTTTATTATGGTATGGTTGATTATAGTAGACTATCTTATGATTAGTCATATTCCGACTAGAGACCCTGACTATGCTAGAGATAGCCCCCTTATTATTTATGATCCTTGAGATGATAGACTAGTTCCCTCAGGGCAGTATCTTCAGGTTGGTTGTCAATATAATGCTATTATATATGTATATTCTTCTCTAGCCATGACTTGTATATCAATTCCTTCTTTCCTACTACTATTATATATTGTATATATCTTTCTTACCCTTGCTATTGTATATTGGCTAGCTACTTATAATATCGCACTTTCATCCCTGATTCCTAGTAGAATAGGAGTTTATCCCTATTGCTTCATTTACATTATTATGGTTCATTTCCTAGATAGTTGTTTGTTATTTATATTCCTTCTTTGCATATTATTTATACTTCCATTATCTTTGGAGCTCAGTCGACCGATGCCTACTGATTACCACATGTTTAGTACTCATACTACACTTCTTCATCCTGCAGATCATAGTATGAGTTCTCGATGTTGATGTATGCATCGTGTGGAGTAGCCATGAATCGGAGATTTGGAGTGAGCTCCTGACATTTGAAGTTGTTTCTACTCTCCCTCTTATTGTTAGACTGATCTCTATTTTGTATTTCAGAGACGGCTTTGTATATGTCTACATCATACTTACTTTGTACTCCTGTTACATTAGAAGTTCTTATACTGACTTCACCAGGTTTTAGGGATGTATTTACGTCTTTCTTGTTTTCTTTCTCTTTTATTTAGTTTTGCTTCCATTTTTCTTATTAGTCTGTTACTAGTTGTTCTGGACTACGGGTTGGCTTATTTACTGGCGGGTTATAGTAGGTGCCATCATGACCTGAGAAATCGGGTCGTGACACTTCATTACTGTTAAAAGCTATTTTTCTTCCATATTATTGTTCAGTTTAGCTTCCTCAATATCCCTCTTATGGTTATTGTCACTACTGTCACTGATATGTTTGTTGTTGTTTTGTGCAGGTACCAAGGATGAGGCTATCGGATGTCCTTTGTTCAAGATCTGCCCAAAAGATTTATCAACCCACTCCTTCGCTAAAACTGTTTTCTCCCCCTCTTCCCTTAATTAAGAGATGTGATATTTTCATTCTTATCAAGTATTGTTCAGTGAGCTAAGTGTTTGAGGATCTGCTATCTCCTGCTCATTCACTACAAGGGCCTCAAATATTTTCTTGACAGAGATTAGCAAAGAGCCCAATTTAGTACGCAAATCCTTCACTGCTATCCACCCTCCAGGATCCCTCACTACCTTGCCACTTGATAGAATTCTTGCTTTTCTTTTCTGAAGTTTTTGAACTGGTGGTCGATGGTAATGCTCTTTTTCTTTCCTTTTCTCCCTTTCCTTTGTAATCTGCTAATGCTCAGTGAGTTCTTCTTTATGCTTTGGTATTTCACTGTAATGACAATCTTCAGTGCTATGACCTTGGATTTCGCAATCTGTATAGTAATATGGAACATAATCATATTGTATTGTAATCTAACTTTTTCGCATTTCACCCATAGCCTCGTTCTCTATTTGCATCTTCACTGAGTTGGGAAAATTACCTTTCAAGTCAACTAACACCTTCACACTCGTATAACTAGGCCTAGTCTTATTAATAGTGGCTTGATCTAGTTGAGTAGGCTTACCAACAGCCGATGCTAGAGAGAATAAGCATTCCTTCACAAAAAAGTTGGTAATAGATTCGGGAAAGAAATCCAAGCCATAGACATTGATGCTTCTTCATTTACTTTAAACTTTGCATCATATATCAAGGTACGCATTAGGTAAGAATAATCATCTTTGCTTGTAATGTCATATTCACCCTTAGACACTACGTTAATGAAGTTTTCTTGCTGTGATAAACAAATAAGAATACGCTTACTCCAAAAGAGTCCAATTTGACATCCTCCCTTTATATCACATTGAAGAGGAATTATCCTCCTTAATTGCTCTAAATCTGACCAATCATATGTAAACTTACCAATGACTACAAAATGAAGATATTCTATATGGTTCATTCTTTTAACTTTAGTTCCATCCATTTGATATGAGGAACACCTCCTAGCATAATAATATCCTTACATAGATCTTCATGAGACTATTGTACTACTGAATTTGGAGAATTGACATAGTTGTATGTATTAGGCAAAATAGCGTTCAAAATAGGCAAACTTGGATTCGAACTAGGCAAACTAGGGTTTGAAATATTGACATTGTTTTTTGAAGAAGAGGGTAACAAAGAAAAATTAGCAATGGATAACTAGAGACCATCCACCGGGGGTGGCTGATCAACGGCCGGTTGTGACATAGGCTAGGTTAAAAATGCATATTCAAGAAGAAAAAAGAGGGCATGAGGGAAAAGTTTGCTTTTTTTCCTCATGAAGTCTTGGACCATGGCTGTAGCTAAATTCTCATTTTGATGAACTAGGGAAATTGCCTATTGGTTGAACTGAGTGGTCATGACTTGGGCTAAAACCTGAAAGGCAGCTTGAAACTCGGCATAGATGACCTATTCATTCAAAGGATCCACGGGTGCTAGTGGTTGTTGGTTGGTTACCATTTCTGCGACCAATGGCTCTATGGGGAGGCATTTTCTGTCATTTGAAAGAACGAGTTAGAAGAAATATAGAGATAAACTTTATGGCACGCTATGAATCATGAAAGAAGGGATAGTTCCTAATAACGTCTTATAGCCTTTTCCTCATAAGTGTGGCGAGATTCACACCCATGAATAAGAATCTACTTGACATGGCTTGTCCAACACCTTAAGACTCCATACACCTTAGGCTCTAATACCAAGTTTGTAATGCCCCGAGAGTACACCCTTAACATGACATCTGGCATAACACTGAATCCATATCCTAATATTATAAAAAATTCATGAGCGGAAGCTATATGTTCATAAAAATTGGAAATAGATAAAATCAAATCCAAGGTCTATCAAAATCAAATGAAAACGGTCTGAAACATACTAATAAGATGAAACATTCACTAAGTCTACACAAGCCTCTAAAAATACTGAGGAGTCGCTGGGAAAAACTCCTAGCTGACTCGAAGCCATGAAAGACTGAACTGAAGATAATTCTGAATTACTGAAAGTAAGAAACATAACCAAAGCCCTCAGAACATCAGGACTCACCAACTGAACTGGAGTAGGCACTGGTGATCGCAACTAATCGTGAAGCGGAGAGCGAGTACTAGCACTTACATTATGATATAATGCAGCACAAAAGTATGTGGTCAATACTATGAAATGTACTGAGTATGTGAGCAATGCATAAAATATATAAAAATGATTTAAAAAATAAAAAAATCATGTGATGAGAAATAGTATGCATGAGAAGTATATATAGACTCACCATTCTTCATGAATAAAGCAGAAACTGTAATATCATAAGCATAAAGGGCATAAAAACATAATTATACGAATTCGGTGAACCATACACCTAAGTTGCTAAAACTAATTCACTGTGGGAGTTTTTCCTAACCGACATACCCCATTTGAGCAAACATGAAGCCAAACTTATAACCATTATTGAAAGGATGTTCAATACCTTGCCAGGGGTATAGAACCATGATTTGCTGTGAATTCACTCATAAGTCAATTTTGGGCGAAGGTGTCAAGCTCAAATAATGGAAGACCCTCATCCTACGGTGGCACGTAATTTGGAAATTTGGAATGTATCTAAAACTTGCATTTTTTCGGTGACAATACTACTCTCCAAGAAATATGACCAATGGCTCATACCGAAGGAGTTTTTATGGAATAAGCATAACTAGTTTGTTAACTGAAAACTAATCATGCTTCTATTATAATTTCATGTGACCATAGAAAATTCCTTAAAAATCATGTTAAGTCAAAGACCACATGGCCATATTATGAAAAAGGATTACAATTTCATATGACCATAGAAAATTCCTATAAAATCATGTTAAGTCTGAGACCACAGGGCCATATTATGAAAAAGGATTCAAATCATGCTAAAATCATGTAGTTCTTACAAAATCATAAATTTCTTGCCAATTCCAGCCATTCATAAGTAATGTGTTTAAATCATAAGGAATGAATTATGAATAAATCATAGGATTCATACATTCTATCAAAAATAGGGAATTTAAACCATAGAAAAACTTAGTAATTTAAAATCATGAAATCCAATACAAACCCAATTATTAAGTTCATAAATTCATAAGAAATCGAAGTTTTTAGGAGACAAGGATGAAAGGAGAATCTTTTTTGAATACCCACATACCTTAACTTAAGGATTTCTTGAGAAAGAACATTGAATTTGAACTCTAGAGTTGGTTCTTGTAGATGAAATCCTAGTTGGAGTTTCTTGAGACTTGAGAGGAGAAAGAACAATGGTTTTTCTTAATGTGTTGATGTAATATGAAAATACATCAGTTATAGGGGTTATTTAGGGTCAAAGGATAAATTTACCCTAGCTAAATCGGGTAAAAATGAAATAGAAAAATGTAGCATGGGCCTTGCTGCGCTGGGCAGCATGGCACGGAGCCAACATCCCAAAGCAGGCAATGTAGCATGGAGACAATGCGAACCCTAACTTTTTAGGGCCTTGGCTCATGTCATGGCTCCGTGGCACGGCCCCAACATGACCCCCCTCTGTTTTGGTGATAATTTTAACACCAAAACTCATACTAAAGACCCTGGGACACCTCCTAATTGATCCGTATTCCTTTATAACCATGAAACAACCTCAAAATCACTTTGATTACATCATAAGAGATACCAAAACCATGTTAGGACTTGTGGAGTATTACAAAACTAGTGCACTCCAATTATAATGTTATCCTTGTAAAATCTTTTATTTTAAGAAGATCTTAAATTATGTATCTATTAATAATATAATTACTAATTTATTCATTAGATACTTTTTTAGTTTTAAACTCATTTTTTATATATTATATAATACTAATTTATGCATCCAATAAGTGCTAATTATTTAAATGAATAACTTATAACTTATACTATGTGTTCTAATTTACTATACAACTTTGTATTATAATGCGTCTTCATAATGCTAATATTTATATTAAATGTTTATAGTGTAGTAATACAAGTTTTGCAATAATTATCATGAAATATACATATAATGAATGTATTTAAGTGCTCATGTAAAAACGAAGATGTAAATATCAAGAGTCACGAAATATATTAAAAAGATTTAAATTTTCAACATTAAGTGCAAATGTTGGTAATTAACGACTAATAATATGACATTTGAAACAAATGTCATAATATTTTTGACATTTGTCTCAAATGTTATTGTTTTAATGATATTTTACTTCAAATGAAGTTGTGTTCTTGACATTTTGTGCTAAGTGTCATTATTTTTATGATATTTATATCAAATGTCGTTATTTTTGTGACAATTTATCATAAATTTTGAGAAATTCTTTATTTTTTGACATTTATTTCAAATGTCATCGTAGCTCCACTTTCTTGTAGTTATTAGGTCTAAAATTGGCATAACATCGTTGGTAAAATAAGATATAACTTTTGGAAAAGAGCAAACCAAAATTGGAGATATAAATTTTCATATATGGGAATATATTGAATTGTGAATGGGATATAATATATGAATTGAATATTGCTCATAAAAATTACAATGTGGAATTTTGATTTGGGTTGTGAAGAGGGGTGAGAGAGTGAACTTAAAAATGTGAAAAACATTGAAAACCAAAATAGATAAAAATAATGTGTCTAAAACATCGATGCAATTAAAATGACAATCCCGTAAAAAAGTTTGGAGTTGATAAGGTTATAAAATAATATATTAAATTTAAAAATATGTTTAGAAAATTAAAATGTATTCCTGATAAAAAATAAATATTTATAATGTGGTAACTGTGTTTTAAAACTAAACTAAAAGAATAACAATATGAAGCAATATAGTAAACAAGAAATATATAGAGACAAGAGAGGAGAGTATTCTTATTTCTTTCAAGTATCAAAAAGTCTTCAGCATAACACACAAGTCCTCTATTTATAGGATTACATTGAGGAATATCAAAGGGTGTCATAAACGTGACATTAATCCTTTAAAAGGTGGAGAAGATTAAGAGGAAAAGTTATGAAGGTGTGAGAGTTAATATCATAATGGTGAGATGTGTAATGGATGATTAACTACACATTGTGGAGAAGAGTAATACGAGTTAAGGACATTCACCATAATTATATATTTTACAACACTCCCCCTTGGATGTCCATGATGATGTGCCTCGTTAAAACCTTACTAGAAAAAAATCTTATGGAAAAAAATTATAGTGAAAGAAAAAGAGTACACATATCTTTTAGTACGCATTGCTTATTGCCTTGTTAAAAATCTTGTCAAGAAAATTCAGTTGGACGAAAATTGGATAAAAGAAAAAGAGTGCAACACATATTTACTCCACCTAATAAAGACATCACTTAATCTTGTGTAGTAAATATGTGATGTCTTTATGTGGTAATACATCCACCCTCTAACCATGACCTGCAGGGGACAAAATCTGTCCATGTACCAAACCCCCGACATAAGTTTCTGTCAACCTTATTTCACCAATAACC
This sequence comes from Capsicum rhomboideum, assembly GCA_031232105.1. NCBI lineage: Eukaryota > Viridiplantae > Streptophyta > Magnoliopsida > Solanales > Solanaceae > Capsicum > Capsicum rhomboideum. Next base: position 35,693,393 of record CP124711.1, on the reverse strand, counting down.
CGTGAGAACGTCCCAAATACTGAAACATTCCACATTTTAGAAAGAAGGCAGGTCAAATGAATAAGCAAGTAGAATCATTTCATTGTCCACGCCAAACAACATACATTAACCATCCACACTACAAATTAGTTAAGATGCACATATATATATATATATAAGTTAGATTAAACTACAATACCATCACCGACCTCAAACCAAGCTTGCACAACTCCTCTAACCCAAGGTTTTGCCCTTTGTGGTTGAGAACATGCATAATAACACATAATTAATGAAATGACCTATCATGTAGGGAATTATAGCTCACCCCAACCCCTAAGGTCAAGTTCATTATCATTTCCTTCCCGTTCTAGGGCTTTTCTATCGTAATTCATAGAAAACTACCAATTTCATGGATAAATTAGTGAATTAACGAAATGTAAGGGTAAATTAACCGTTAATAATCAAAACACATTAATTTATTACTTAAATTTACCCCTTGCACCAGAAAATAACCAAAATACGTCCTAAAATCCTCCCCAAACTCTGTAAATTAGTGATTCTAAGGCTTAATCATCAATTACAAGTTAACGGGGATGAATTACTTACCTTTACAAGGTCAAACAAAGAATTTTTGGTGGATTTCCTTTGCTCCAAAATGAGTTTTGAAATAATAAACAATTTTGGAGGAAAATATGAATTAAACTACGATTTTCACTGCTATAGAGGTCGTTAACCGCCTTTGACCACAGCTATAGTTGGAAAGATTCCACTATAGCGCCCACTGCTATAGCAGCGTGCCGGCCGTTATAGCGGAGTCGAAGGGACAGAAAGTCCATCTTCGCCCAAAAATTCCACTTTTACAGCACACCTTAAACTCGGGACATTCCAATCAATGTCATTCACACTAAGATCAATTTCGGGAGTTCTACTTACCCAAATCTGGTTTCGTAAATTTCTATGGGTTTCTTATAGTCTTAGCTAACTAGAAATCAAATCAGACACCTCCAAACCTGCCTAAATCCTTCTCCGATTTTCCTAGACCACACCTTGCTTCGATTTCATTCGAAACTAGCCTAGCTCAAAATTTGTAACTTTCAAACCAGAAGGATTTTGGACACGAGGTTTTAAATCAAGGACTTATACATAACGATGAAGAGGGTTGTTACACTCCTGCATTTGCATATCCAATAATCTTTTGACAGTATTGGTTAGAAATAATTATCTATATCAATATTTGATTTCACTCAAATATTTTCACACAAAAGTAAAACTATATCTTGCCTGCACATTAAGATAAATATTATCTCACGGATAGTAATAGCAGGATACATAAGTGCACTAACTGCACTAACCACTTTCATGAGTTCCACATTGATCTTTTTTTATGTTGAGAGATCTCACAATCGTTGGGATATTCAATGGATCAAATCACTTTTAAATATTTTAAATCCTTCAAGGAATTTCATAGAAAATTCATTGTCTATCTAGATATGAAAACAATTTCATTATACATATTCGAGTTTTCATATATTGCCAGATTGAATGAACCTTCATTGCATCCACCAAAGAAGAATATATCTCAATACAATAATGTTAGAATTTTTGCAAAAAGTCCTTATGCCTCAAGGCACAAGATATACTTTATATCTTATAATTTTATCTTTTCGCACAATAATCAATTTGTACCTCAATAGTATTATACATTAGTCTATTGACTAAATACAAAACATCACTTTACAAGTGAAATAAAATATACTTGAATTATGTATTTTATTTAGCCAATTAGTTATTTATTCACACTGTTTGATATATTTAAATTCAAGATCCTCATCACCATTTATAATGTTGAGCTATATATTATATCAAAGATACCATCGATGGTCATTTTGATATCGGTTCCAATACGACATAACTTTTCGAGATCTTTTCATTTTATCATTTTCATGTTCCTGAACCTTTGCCAAGGTTTTATGAAGTGTTATGTCATGGTGCTCTTTTACAACACTTGCCTCATGATCATGACCATCTTGATCATTTGATTCTCCCCTTCTTCAAGGAGTTTAATATTTGGAATCGATTGGTCAATCACGCTTCACGCATGTCATAGACTCATTCCATCTAGGACTTTATAGTAGAGTATTACAGCTGAATTATAACATCGGGTCAGCAAATATATTTGGCAATGACTTGCAATATTTTGCAAATCATGAATTATCTCTTGAACTTCAAGTTCACTTTTTTTATGAGAATCTAGATAATTCATCCAACACATTTTCAGCTGATAATCATCTCTCCCCCTAATGTTAGAAAAAGTAAAATTTACCCCCAATCTTATTTAGGGACCCATATTTAAACCTGGTGGAGCAATTAAATCAAATAGCGCACATTCAAATATTTTAGATGGAAATAATTTGGTTTCTGACATTGAACCAACCATACAGGGGAACCTTGTTGGCTTGATGCATACAAATGCCAAATTTTCTTTTTGGGAGATTTGTTCTCATAACCAATGGTTCAATTATAATTAAAGGAACACAATTTCTACTAAACTAACCAGCGTTATCAAGTTTCATAGTTTGAAACCATTCTCATAATTTAACAATTTGAGCAAACAACCTTACAAAAATCAAATTGCAAGTTGATAGCAAAGCGCATGTGACAAACCATAGATACATCTCATTTCATAGTAATCGGTCCACATGGTAGGAGAACGGCCCCATATTCATCTTGTAATAAGTTCCTAAAATTTAGGGATACAACCCCAATCTTAGCCAATAGAATATTTTATCGTGAGAACAAGCAACATAAGAGAATTCTTGAAGAATCTTTTATTTCTTCAATATATAACCCCATGAACTCTCTATTATTTTTGCATCACATTTGAACCAGGATGGTCAACCGATCATACCAACTTATATATTTCCTGCAAACTTTTAGTTTACTATCGTATGTGATTTCATCACAATGCCCATATTTGTATCAACAAATAGGATGAAAAAAGGGTAGTCTTTCACATAAATATATATAACCATTTTGATTGTAGTCATATGACGATATAATAATTTTCATAATTTATAGTCTCAAAATAATAATAATTTTTTTTCTTGTCAATTTTCTTGAAACTTAGAAAATTTCTTTTGGAGACTTACTACAATCTCAATATCATAAATAATTTCATTCCTCCGTATAGTAACACATTAGCTTTTCTGAAGCTATCAAATACTTATGTACTACCTCTGTCATGATTCAAACGATCATGATTGGCACATACCCTAAAACTATGGTGAGAGAATCATTTAACCCAACCCTCAATAACCAAGTTCAATAGTCATCAATTTACTTATCATCAACCTTATCATTATAAAGTTACTAAACCCAATTATTCATTAAGGAAAAAAAGTTGCAATCCTAAACAATCGCCAGCGAAAATTCTCTACTTATTACATCTCCGGGACCTAAAGTAACCGTACAAGAACATCTAAGAGTACTCAAGTCTATAACCAAAAGTGTATCTAAAATACAGAATAAAAAAAGGAGTGTATTAGTCCCTAAACAAGGGACATGAACATAAAGTTGAATATCCAAAGACTGTTTGGTCATGGTGCTCACCCTCAAATCAAAATCGAGAACTGCTGGCTAGAGCTGAGGTCTTATCTCAAATGCTGGAGCATGCTCTATACTCAAGAAAAACAAGAGCACAGATAGCATTAGTGCATCAATAAATACTAGTAGGAATCATAGGTCGACTCAACCCGACACCATACAAATAATTAAACCAAATAAATGCAAAGCGATCATCATAGAGCTCATAATCAAGACAACAACACAATTGTAACACTTCACTTTAAAGAGAACACATACTCATATTTATGTAAGTTTACACTTAGCCAATTTCAATAATAAGTTGGATCACAACATAAGATTATAAACCGAATATTTAATTCACATGGATGAATGTATGAATGCAAGATGTGTGCATCATATCTTTCTCTTCTCAATCTCATCAACATCATCAACAACATCATGAATATCATGATTTGTATATCATCATAATTATAAACTCATCATCATCAATATCATTAACAACATCATGAACATCATGACTTTAATATAATAGCCTCATGTACATAATGAGCTCAATGACATCATCGTCACTATCATCTTAACATCATCAATAACATGTATGAATATGTAAATGCAGTCAATAATCATAATTAGTGTTCGAAAGCAATCACAGATACTCAATTCATGTATAAGTACAGAGTTAAGCAAGTCTAATTGCTACAATAAATCGTAACCTACCTCGATTCATTGCTCAAAATCACCTTTAAGCCACAAGCTTGTCTTTCTTTTCTCTTTAACCTTGTTCTTGATCTATAACAACAAGATTACACACCCATTTCAATCAATTCGTCCCTTTTTAACTACTAGGGATTAATAACTAACAATCTTAACCATAAAAATGCCCTAATTCATCATCTTAGGGTTTTCCATCCCTTAAACCCCATGAACCCTACTTTATTTAGCATGAACAACTATGATTCTACTTCCATTAGTATTTTCTAATACCCTAGAATCATTATCTATTGATTTCATACTCATTCCCACTAAACTACATCAAATTCATAAATTAGGACTAAACCTCAATTTTTAACATGAAAAAGATTCTAATAATTTTCAGGGATTCTAAGTAATTCAAGTTTAGAATATAAGGAACTTACCTCCAAAGAAGAAAACCTCTAAAATCTTATAGAAAATCGTCTTCCCCAATGCCTTGGTTCATTTTTTAGAAAATGGGGAATGAAAACGTGTTTTTGGTTTAAAAATTGTAAAAACACTGTGTGTTACCGCTGCAGTGGTAAAGTTACCACTTCAGCGATTCACGACTATTATAGGTTACCGCTAGAGCAGTACTTTTTCCACTGCATCGGTTCCATTTTTGTTGCAGCGTTCCCGAGGTAGAATCTTGGGGCCTCTCCCTAATTGTTTCTATTTTACAACACATTCTTCTAAATACGACATCGCGAACCAACCCTTCTACGGTAAACTCTATAACCATAGTTCTATAACTCCGTTTTACATGCTAAAAGTTGCTACGGCTTCTTAAATTTGTCATCTATCTAAAAATCAAGTCAAATACCCTCACCACTGCTCACATTAATACCAGATTACCTTAGACTAGAACACCCTCAAAAATTCTCCAAGGCTAGGCTAGCCCGGAATTGCTTAAAAATTTTCTAAGGGAAGACATGGCAAAAGTTTTACCTCTTATTTCAGCATAACGATGATTTGGGTCGTTACATTAGATACCAATTTACCACACGCTCATCCCCAAACAACAACTAGATAGAATGACATAGCTATGTAAGGGGGAAAAATATCTGAGTCAGTGAACAAGTGCGGATATCGCTTGTGTATGTCCGCCTCCATCTCCCAAGTTGCCTCTTTAATAGTATGGTTCCTCTATTGAACCTTAACATAAGGAATGACTCTAGTTCTCAACTTTCTTACATTTTTATTCAATATAGAAATTGGTTCCTCTTAGAAATATAAATCCTTGTCAAACAACTCGGGATCCCAATGAATGACGTAATCACCATCTCCGTGATACTTCTTTAACATGGACACGTGGAATATCGGGTGAACCCTAGACATACTAGGAGGTAAGTCCATCTTGTAGGCCACTGACCCCACTTCCTTTAATACTCTAAAAGGTCCAATGTATCTCAAACTAAGCTTGCCCTTCTCGCCAAAACGTATCACACCCTTCATGAGTGAAACTTTCAAAAGAATTTTTTCCTCCTTTTCAAACGTCACATCTCTAACCATATTGTCGATATACTCTTTCTGTCATCTCTGCGCTGCTATGAGTTTTTCTTGTATAAACCTTTTCTTCTCCATCGAATCCTTGATCAAGTCAGCTCCCCAAGGCCTCACTTCGAACGCATCAAACCATCTAATTGGAGACCTATATCTTCTACCAGATGAGGATTCAAAAGGAGCCATGTTAATACTAGAGTGGTAGCTATTGTTGTAGGTGAATTCATACAAAGGTAGATATTGGTCCCACATCATTTTTTTGCCACCAATAATGTTGTCTCAGGTCCATATACATCTTGGTGGCCCCCAGATGTATAGAGTACTTAGAGTGGTGTGCATCTACAAGAATAGTCAATATCAGGTTGCCCACCCATGGTACGCACAAGTGCCCCTAAATCCTCAACACTACTTCATCATCAAGGATGGCCTCTCTAGCCTCACCTTGCAACACGTTCTCTCTAAGTTTTCTCAGCTTCTTATTTTCAAATTGCCTGCTTTTAATTTGGTCAAAGTATATGGACCCGACTTCCATATGTGCTAGTACCCCTCCTTAGCTAGTTTTCTGCAACCTTAAAAAATCATTAGCCAAGGATTGTACTTCTTTTTCCAATGGGCGCCTTGACATCTCCAGCCATGATAACCTTTTCATGCTCCACATTGGCCTTACCCAGGCGTTATAGAATTGAGATATCATAATCTTTGATCAACTTTATCCGATTTAGGTCTCTCTAGGTGAACACATGATCCAAGCTGCAGTGGTCGGTGAACACCTCATACTTTAATCCATAAAGATAATGCCTCCAAATCTTTAAATCAAAGACCACAGCCCAACTCCAAGTCATGGGTGGGGTAATTTTTCTTATAAAGCTTCAGTTTCCTCGAAGCATAATCAATAACGTTTTTAACCTGCATCAAAACAGTACCCAAATCCAACCATGAGGTATCACAATATACAGTGAAATATTTACCTTCAATAGGCAATGTGAGAATTGGGGCTGAGGTTAGTAAAATTTTAAACTTTTGGAAGCTCTCCTCACACTTGTCATTCCATAAAAATAGAACTTCTTTCTGAGTAAACCGAGTCATAGGTGAAGCAATGGCAGTAGACACCTTAACGAACCGACGATAATAATTGGCCAACCCCACAAAACTATGAATTTCTATCACATTCATTGATCTAGCCCAATTCTTAAAAACTTCAACCTTCTGCATGTATACCATAACCCTTTTCTTAGAAACCATGTGCCCCAAGAAGGACACTGAAGATAGCCAAAAATAGCACTTGGAATATTTAGCATATAGTTGCATTTCCTTAGCAACCCTAATATCGTACGCAAATGAGCCTCATGCTCTTCTTTGCTTTGGAGTAAACCAGTATGTCATCAATAAAAATGATAACAAATAAATCCAAGAATGACTTAAAAGCCTCATTCATCAAACTCATAAAAGCAACTGGGGCATTGGTCAAAGCCAAAGACATGACTAGAAACTCGTAATGCCTATAACGAGTTTGGAATGCAGTCTTTAGGAAGTCCTCTGCCTAATAATGAGTAGATTATAACCTGACCTAAAATTGATTTTTGAGAATAATGTCTCTCCTTGTAATTGGTCGAACAAGTCATCTATCCTAGAAAGGGATACTTGTTGCGGATGGTTACCTTATTTAACTGGCGGTAGTCTATGTACATCCTCATGCTACCATCCTTCTTTTTCACAAACAAAATGGGAGAACGCCACGGGGAAACACTTGGATGACTAAAACCCTTTTCTATCCATTCTTGTAACTGAGATTTTAACTCCCTCAACTCTGTTGGTGCCATACTATAAAGAGGGATAGAGATGAGTCAAGTTCTAGGCTCTAAATTTATACAAAAATCAACCTAATGGTCCGGAGGCATACCTGAAAGGTCAACAGGAAAGACTTTTAAGAATTCAAAAACAACTGGAACTGAAGCTATGGGAGGGCCTACTGATTTATCTTCTCGAAGATGGGCTACAAAATCTCTACACCCCTTTCTTACTAGTTTATGGGCACGAATAGCTGACACAATTCTTATAGGAGTAGGATTAAGAGTACCCTCCCACTCTAGCTTTTCCATATCGGGCATCGTTATAGTCACAGTTTTAGCATAACAATTAAGAATAGCATCGATAAAGAGACAACCAACTGATCCCCAAAATGATACCAAACTTCTCCTTGTCTAAAATTACTAAGTGTTCCAAGGTTTTGTACCTCATAAACATAATAGCACAAGCCCTATAAATCTGATCAACACACACAGACACCCCAACTAGTATATACACATACATAGGAGTATCAAGCAATTTACATAAGAGAAAGTAGAACCGAGATCAAACAATATAGAAGAAATATAATCATAGACAAGAATAGTGCCTGTGATAATAGCATCAGAAGTTTTCGCCTCAGGAAGAGCCAGAATAGGATAAAGTGGGGCCCTATCACCACCCTAACCGCCACCTCTACTATCCTGAGCACCATTTCTACTAAACCTTCCTTCCACCTCAGTTGGCCTGGTTTCCACCCCTTCCTGCTACCTGGCTACCATGACCATCTTGTAGACGACCTATACTATTTCCTCCACCACTACGAACTATTGGAACTAGAGCAATAGAATCCGGTTGCTGAGTCAACTAACCTGCAGATAAAAAATTAGGATAATACTTTTAGATGTCGCCCAAACCCCCACACTTATGATATTTGATGCCCAAGGATGATCTTTGAACTGAAGAGGATAAACTTGTATAGCTTCTTATCTGTAAAGGCAAATAACTGACCCCAGATGTGCCCCCTATGGATACAGGTATGGCCGAATTATAAGGCCAAGAAGAACCATGACCCTTCAAAAAAGTACCGTTGAATTGGCCTGAGGTCTGGGCCTTCTTCTCTTCTGCTTTCACTTCTCCCTGTTTCTCAAGTGCCTCAGCCTTCTTAGCAAAATAAACTATATCCTAAAAGGACTTATCAGATGCATCCACAGATGAAGTAACCATCTGAATCCCAGAATTTAGCCACTTCACAAAGTACTTAATCTGCTCCTCTTTTGTAATGATCAATTATAGTGCATAGCGAGACAAGGCATGAAATTTAGCCTCATAGGCCGCCACAGACATGCTACCCTGCTATAACCTCAAGATCTCATCCTTCTTCTAATCATGATAAGTACAGGGAACATACTTCTCAAGAAAGACATTCTAGAATTGCACCTGAGAAAGTGGAGGTAAAGCAGTCCTGCACTCAACGAATGACCTCCACCATTGTATGAATTCGACCTGCAGCTGAAAAAAACAAAATCCACACCATATGTTTCAACAATACCCATCTTATGTAGGCTTTCATGACAATCCAACAGAAACTCAAAAGCATTTTCATACTATGTACCCTAAAATACTGGGGTTTTATTTTCATGAACTTACAGAAAAGTTTATGTTCATCGCCAGTTATCACCGATCCAAGTATATATTGGGGATACACCACTATCTCTGAGCCCTTATCCATCCTGGGTGCCACAGCAGCTGCATATTATAAGGCTGGGGATGGAAATGCTGGAATAGCAGGAATAGCATCCGTGCCAGCCAAACTGCCTAAGTATACCAGCACTTGTTGAATCAGTCATGCAGTCATAGGAACCTGGGCTGTACCATTTTGTACAGGCACTCCATTCTCAAGGACCACTACTTCTTCTTCCTCAATCACCATATTCTCATCATGAGCTAACTCCTGAACATCCTGTGGTGGAGAAGGGAGGGAGTCTTTTGCCTAGCTAGTCCTCTGGGTGCCCGAACTCCACCCCTAACAGGTGTTGCTTCTCTTCCTTCTCTCTTGGCCCTACCTCTCACGTGTGGTCTGCCACGGACTGCATCCTCAATGGCTCGTGCAGGATTTACTGTTGGTGTCGGTGCTGGGATAGTGGTGTCTTCTCCGGAGGAACATGTGTTCGCCATCTATGAAACAAGAATGAAGGAGTTAGATACCAATTTGGATTACCAAATACCAATTGGAATCAAATAAAAGTACGAAAGAAAGGAATTTTGTTTTATAAAGCCCTGTAGCCTCTCAAAGAAAAGTACAGACATCTACGTGCCATTCTGCGAGACTTTACTAGATCTGTTCTTGTACGACGAGATCTATGAGCCCAATGCTCTGATACCATCTTTGTCACATTTCAAACAGTCATGATTGGTACCCACCCTAAAATTACAGCGAGAGAACCATTTAACCCAACTGTCAATTAACAAGTTCAACAATCATCAATTTACTTATCATGAACCTTATCATTATAAAGTTACTAAACCCAATTATTCATTAAGGAAACAAAGTTGCAATCCTAAACAATCACCAAATTAAAAATAGAGTGCGAAAATTCTCTATTTATTACATCTTTAGGACCTAAAGTCACCGTACAAAAACATCTAAGAGAACTCAAGTCTATAACCAAAAGAATATCCAAAATATAGAATAAAAAAATAAGTGTCTTAGTCCCGAAATAAGGGACATGAACATAAGTTGAAGATCTAAAGGTTGCCCAGTCATGGTGCTCACCCTTAAATCAAAATCTAGAACTGCTGGCTAGAGCCGAGGTCTAGTCTCAAACACTGGAACAAGCTCTGTACTCAATAAAAGGAAGAGCACAGGTAGCATCAGTACATCAACAAGTACTGGTAGGAATCATAGGTCGACTAAACCCAACACCATACAAATAAGTAAACCAAATAAATACAAAGCGACCATCACAAAACTCATAATCAAGACAATAACACAATTATAACACTTTACTTTAAAGAGAAAACAAACTCATATTTATGTAAGTTTACACTTAGCCAATTTCAACAAGAAGTTAGATCACAACAAAAGACTATAATTGAACATTCAATGCACATGGATGAATGTATGAATGTAAGATGTGTGCATCATCTCTTAATCTTCTCAATCTCATCAACATCATGAACAACATCATGAATATCATGATTTCAATATAATAGACTCATGAGCATCATGAGCTCAATAACATCATCATCACAATGTATGAATATGCAAATGCAGTCAATAATCATAAGTAGTGCTCGAAAGCAATCACAAATACTTAATTCATGTATAAGCACAGAGTCAAGCAAGTCTAATTGCTACAATAAATCTTAATCTACCTCGATTCCTTGCTCAAAATCACCTTTAAGCCACAAGCTTGTCTTTTCTTTCTCTTTCACTTTGTTCTTGATATATAACAATAAGAATACACACCCATTTCAATTAATTCGTCTCTTTTTAACCACTAGGGATTAATAACTAACACTTTTAACCATAAAAATACCCTGATTCATCATGTTAGGTTTTTCTATCCCTTAAACCTCATGAACCCTACTTTATTTAGCATGAACAACTATGATTCTACTCCCATTAATGTTTTCTAACACCCTAGAATAATGATCTACTTATTTCATACTCATTCCCACTAAACTAAATGAAATTCATGAATTAGGGCTAAATTTTAACTTCCACCATGAACAAATTTTTAATGATTTTCAGGGATTCTAAGAAGTAATTCAAATTTAGAATGTAAGGAGCTTACCTCTAAAGATGAAAACCTCTAAAATGTTGCAGAAAATCGCCTTCCCCAGTGCCTTGATTCATTTTTCAGAAAGTGGAGAATAAAAACGTGCTTATGGTTTAAAAATTGTAAAAACATTGCGCGTTACTGCTGCAGCGGTTCGCGATTATTACAGGCTACCGTTGTAGCGGTTTTATTTTTGTTGCAGCCGTCCTGAGGCAAAATATCAGGGCCTCTACCAATTGTGTCCATTTTACAACACCTTCTTCATACAAGGTAGAGAGGTTGTTTCCGATAGACCCCCGACTCAGGACAAATAAGAGTAATATAAATAAAATAAAAAAACAACAAACACAATGGGATAACACGTCAATTGATAAATAAAAGAAAACAGACACCCACAAAGTAATACTCTACACAATCTATCCTAAAATCATAAACATCACTAAAACACCACGATCCAAAAACTACATGACACACGCCTACACTGTGACTACAAGCACAACTATAAATAAAGTACTCCTTCCTACTAATAAGGACGTACCTTATCCACTACCCTTCTACCCTAATTCACGTCCTTCACACCTTTCAATCTAGGGTTATGTTCTCAGTAAGCTGTAACTGCTCCATGTCATGTGTAATCACCTCCTTCCAATATTTCTTAGGCCTACTCTACCCCACCTGAAGCCATACATAGCCAACCTCTCACACCTCCGTACTGGGGTATCCGTTCTCCTTCTCATCACATGCCCGAACCATCTCAACCTCACTTTCTGCATCTTATCTTCCACTGAAGCCACTTTTACTTTCTCTCAGATAAACTCATTTCTAACCATATCGCTCCTGGTAAGTCCATACATTTATCGCAGCATCCTCATCACAGCCACCTTCAACTTTTGGATATGAGAGCTCTTGACTGGCCAACACTATACACCATACAATATAGTCGGTCGTACTTCCACTCTGTACAACTTGCCTTTAAGTTTAGGAGGCACGTTTTTATCATATAAGACTCTCAAAGCGAGCCTCTATTTCAACCACCATGCACTAATATGGTTCCTCATCAATCTCTCCATAACCCTGAATCATAGACCCAAGATACTTGAAACTATCTCTCTTTTGTATAGTCTAAGACTCCAACTTCACTTTCACATCAGCCTCATGCATCAAATCACTAAACTTGTACTCCAAGTATTCTGTCTTGGTCCTGCTCAATCCAAACCCTTTAGACTCTTGGGTTTGTCTCCAAACCCTTTAGACTCTTGGGTTTGTCTCCAAACCTCCAACTTATCATTAACTCCTCCTTGGAACTCATCGATAAGAACTACATCATCAGCAACTAACAAACACTACAACACCTCTCCTTGAATATGTCATGTTAAAACATCCATAACCAAGGCGAATAAAAATAGACTAAAAGTCAATCCCTGATGCAACCCTATCAAAAGTGAAGAGTGCTCTGAATCTTTTCCCACCGTCCTTACACGAGTCTTCTCACCATCGTACATATCCTGAATCGACCTAGTGTACGCTACAGGAACACCTCTGGCGTCCAAGTACCTCCACAGAACCTCCTTAAGGACTTTGTCATACTCCTTCTCAAGATCGATGAACACCATATGAAGGTCCTTCTTCCTCTCCCTATACTGCTCCACTAATCTTCTAACAAGATGTATGGCCTCGGTGGTCGAGAGACCGGGCATGAAACCAAACTGATCTCAAAAATAGTCATGATCCTCATCAATCTCAACATTCCCACCCTTTCCCAAACCTTCATAGTGTGACTCAACAACTTAATACCCCTATAATTGTTGCAACTCTGAATGTCACCCATGTTCTTATATAATGGGATCATCGTATTCCATCTCCAAGCTTCAAGCATCTTTACCATCTGAAAAAGTTGATAAACAACTTTGTTAACCACTCCATACCTGCCCCGCCAGTGCTCTTTCAAAAATCTACCAAAATCTCGTCTGGCCCAGTCGCCCTCCCCCTACGCATCCTACGAATAGCACCCTTGACCTCCTCAACCTTAATATGCCTACAATAACCATAATTGTGACACCTCTTTGAGTGCTCTAAGTCCCCCAGCTCCAAGCTTTTGTCCCCTCATCGTTCAAAAGTCTATGAAAATAAAACTGCCACCTTTTCCTAATGAAGGCGTCCTCCACCAATACTTTGCCATCCTCCCCCTTGATGAAATTCACTTGGTCAAGGTCACAGGCCCTCCACTTCCTAACCTTGGCAAGCCTATATAACTTTTTATCCCCGCCTCTCTCCTCTAGTGCCGCATATAAGCTCTCAAAAGCTGCTGTCTTAGCCGCCGTAACCGCCAACTTGGCTTCTTTCCTGGCCAACTTATACTCCTCCTTATTCACCCACTTCTCCTCTTCATTCTTTCTCTCAACCAACTTAACATAAGCCTCATTCTTAGACTCCACCTTTCTTTTAACTTCTTCGTTCCACCACCAGTCCCCCCGGTGCTTGCCAGATCTTATTCTCCAGACACTCAAAACCTCTCTAGCAGTCTCTTTGATGTATTTGGCAGTTGTCTCCCATATCCTATCCACGTCCCCTCTGCTCTCATAAGCCCCTATAGTCGTCAACTTCTCCCCTATCCCCCAAGCACTAGCCAAAGTCAAGCTACCTTACTTAATTTTGGGCTGATCCTCCCCATCCCTCTTCTTTCTACCCTTCTGGATTTCCAAGTCCATCACTAGAAGCTTATGTTGGGTCGATAGATTCTCTCTAGGTATAACCTTACAGTCCTTACATAGCACTCTAGCACCCTTCCTAAGGAGGAAGTCTATCTGCGTCTTGGTCACCAAACTACGAAAGGTAATAAGGTGCGTCTCCTTCTTCCGAAAGCTCGAATTCACTACCACCAACCCAAAGGCCCTAGCAAAATCAAAAGAGATCTAGGCTCCTCCTTCATTCCTTTCCCCGAAACCAAAGCCTTCATGCACATCCTCATAGCCTCTCGCCAAAGACCCGATATGCCCATTGAAATCACCTCCTATCAAAAGCTTCTCAGTGCTCGGCACGCCTCTCACCATCTCGTCCAAAATCTCCCAAAAGCTCAAACCTCCCATTGAGGTGAGTTGTGGTATTTTCCAACTATACAAGAGCATCCTTTTGTCCAAAAATTTTATCACATATTGACACATTCATTTTCAAGAATGTTCGAGCATTTTTTATGCTTACTGAAGCAAGTCTAATTCTCTTCAAGGAATGAACTATAATCATATGTACATGCTTCATCAATTTCTATTAGAAGCTTATTGTAATGCCTTGAAATTTATCATATTTATATGACCCACCTTAGCATCACTTTGAAAAACCAAGTTCATCTTTACTTTTTGTTCTTTCTTTTAATGGAGGATTATAAAACTTTTCAAATTATATTGCACGACAACCGCATGCATTATGTCTTTTATACCAAATTGATGGTAAACATTACCTTCACCTTTGAAGGACCAATTTGACAACTCGTAATGTTTTTCATTTTTTTACCATAATGATGGTTGTTATAATTTTGTCCAACCAAGCCCACATACATTTAACCACTTGTCTTCTTTCAGACTTTTATGCACTACTACCACATTCATTTCAAAGAATGGAGCAAATCAATGTGGCTAGTTTCGTGACTTTACGTCAAAAACATATCATTTTTCTTTAGCCATCCTTATGCCATCAATATAATTGGAAATTGAACTCAACATCTTACCAATATAAAGGTGTTTTAGGCCATAATGTGATGAGACTCGAACCCAAAATCCAATCATCATAATGTATCGAGACTTTATATAACCCGATGTCTTACCCTCTTGATGCGGTATGACCTAAATCTACCGTCTTATGCTCAACCGATGGCATAATAGGCCAAAGTGAAATATGACTCACTCTCGAGCCTTTGGAATATTACCACTTTTAATCTTCAAATAGAAGAAATAGAACTTCAAACATAACAAATTTAACGTAATAAAGTGTACACTTGAACATAACAAAAGCTACAAGTCTTTAACATCGCATTCTTCCGTAAGGAAAATTGCTTATGAAATATCTTTATGCCGAAAAGGATGATAATTCATATTGAAAAGTGATGAAATATTCTGGAATTGAATTAATTAAGTCCCCACAGTTAAATTATCTCAACAACATGTAAGTTCTATATTAGCAATATACACGCACAAACACATAACAATTAATATAATATCACTATCATAAAAGAATTTTAAAGGGAGCAAACAACGGAGCAAAATATATATTCCAACCCACTGCTAATATATTTCACTTGAAACTTTAAAATTTTGTATGCTACTGTAAAGAGGCCTTCAGTAAATTCATTATCATTGGTATAAAGCAAGAGAAACATACCTCATCCATAATCTACTTGTCGAACTAATTTCACCTTTAACTTGTGAGCTTCGTGCTGATAACTTGTTTTAAAACTAAACTAAAAGAATAACAATAAGAAGCAATATAGTAAACGAGAAATATAGAGAGACAAGAGAGAAGAATATTCTTATTTCTTCCAAGTATCAAAAAAGTCTATAACATAACACACAAGTCCTCTATTTATAGGATTACATTGAGGAACATCAAAGAGTGTCATAAATATGACATTAATCCTTGAAAAGGTGGGGAAAATCAAGAGGGAAGGTTATGGAGGTATGGAAGTTAATATCATAATGGTGAGATGTATAGTGGATGATTAACTACACATTGTGAAGAAAAGTAATAGAAGTTATGAACATCCACCTTAATTATATATTTTATAACAAACTGGTATTTCACTATTTCTATAGAGTACATCATGTCAATTTTTCTATTTTTTATCTCATGCACAAGTGAAGCTTGACGGGCTGAATGAATGAACCATCCCAAGAAAGCCCAATGAGGTATATATTTAGGGAAAATTATACAAAATAGCCATTGAGATAAATTTTTACATAAAAAATAGCTCACTTATCTTTTTATTATAAAAAATAGCCTTTCAGCCCACATTGTAGCTAAAAATGGCCATTGGGCCATAGTTAGTGTACCTTTTGGAGCCCATTTCGCCTATAGCCCATTTTGATCAATATCTGAAGCTCACTGATTTTGCCTTTATTTTTTTCCTCTTCTAATATTAAGTACTAATAAAATCTCCTCTTTTTTTTTTCTCTTTCTAATTTTTTTTTAAAAAAAACGTTTTAATTTTTTTGCTGTGCTTTTTAAAACTTTTTCGTTGTTTAAATTTTTTGTTTCTCTTTTTTTTAATTGTTTTTTCTTTTCTAATTATTTCACTTCTTTTGCAGAAAAAATAAATATTTATATTTATTTTTTATTTTTTATTTATTAAGGTGGGAACGTATGATAGTCAAATAAATATCGATATCGATACATTACATGATTGTTTATATAATATCAATACACGATTATACATCATTCATACAACGTCAATACATTACATACCTATTTATACAATATTGATACATGTCTAAATACTATTTATACAATACTGACACACGCTAATACACCATTTATACAATGTCGATACGTTACATAACTATTTATATAATATCGATACACATTTATACAATATCGATATATTATATATACACTACATAACTATTATACATCATATATACATGTTTATACACTATTTATACAATATTGATACACATTTATATATTATTTATACAATATCGATACATTACATATACACTACATAGCTATTTATACATCATATATACATTTTTATACATCATTTATACAATATTGATATATGAAAAAAGTTGTACGGAAAAAATATTGAAAAAAAATGAAAAAAAAAATAATAAAGAAAAACACAGCCAAAAAAAATCAACAAAAAAAAAATTCTTTTTTTTTTTTAAAAAAAACAACTACTACAAAAAGAAAAAGAAAAGGAAAAGGAAAAGGAAAAAAAGGCCTAATGGCTATTTTTGTTGTAAACAAAAACTTGGCTATTTTTATTGTAAACTATTTAGTTTTTTTTGTATATAATTGAAATTTCCCCATATATTTATGGGGATAAGGATAAATATGATAATTCGGCCAAAACAAATGTCACAGAATGGTCATTAAATTTCGATTTTCAAATTGTAGCCCTTTCTGTTCTTTTCTTCTTCTTTTTTTTCCAGTTTCACGCTTCAGCCTTTTCTATTCTTTTTTTTTGGTTTTTTTGGTTTTTTTTTTTTTTGGTTTTTTTTTTGCTGCTTTGTATTTTAAAAAAATTGTTCTCCTATTTTTATTTTTTTTTGCTGCTTTGTTTTAATAAAGAATTGTCCTCCTATTTTTTTTAAAAATTCTATTAAAAAAATAATCAAATAAAATTTGTTGTTTTACTTTTTTAACAATCAAATAAAATTTTGTAATATCGTAATTACTACTCTTTTTTATCAATTAAATACAAAAAGAGTGTATTTTTTCAACTATAATGAAAAAAAGAATGTAATGATAGCATATACATGTATCTTTGATACCATATACATGTTTTATACAACAATGATACAATTTCTATACACATCTTATATGATTACATATTATTATATACAACAATAATATAGTCTCTGCACACATCATATACAAATACATATTCTATATAATAATTCTATAATTTTTATACATATTTCGTTGCGATAATTATTGAGATACATATTTTATACAATAATTATACAGTTTCTATATACATAATATACAATTTCTAGATCTATCTTATACATATACGTATTCTATAAATCAATCATACAGTTTTTATATACATCTTATAGAACCTTCATTTATCCGGTTACTAAGGAAGAAATTGAAAAGGGGAGCAAAATTGGCCCCTTCATCGTATTGTGGGAAAAAAAAAAAGACACACTAAAAAATGGTTTATGATTGTTAAAAAAAAGAGGGAAGCAATTACAAGAGCAGATTTTAAAAAAAAATAAAGTGCAACGAAAAAGAGAAAGAAAAAACAGTGAGAGAGAGAAGAGAGAGGGAGGAGAGAGAAGGGGAGAGAGACGAGAGAGGGAGAGGAGGTGAGAGGGAGGGGGTGGGGGATTGGCTATAAGTTGTCATTATTTTGTCCGTAAGTACATTTAGAGGAATTGACATAAGTATACAACACTAACATAAAATTGGCAATATAATAGCCAAATAAATATTTGCAAGAGGATGACCCAAATTACATGGCATTAATTAGCCAATAAATGTGTCCCCTTTTTAAGGTTCCTTTTTTTTTCTTTCTAAATCTAAAGTAAAATTCTTAATCACGTTCTCTTCCATGAACATATGGTTCAGTTGGTTTTCTGTAGCCCTACACTAGGGCTGCATTTACACAATTTCATCATAACTAAATTGTAAAAGAGAAAGTTATAGCAAAAGGAGAAAATCTAATCAGAACCCTTGTGAAGATGACTACATTGCTTATGTTTTGATCCATTATGAAGGAGAATGAAATTTTAATAATAGGTTTGTAAATTATGACAGGGAAGGTGTTGTAATCAATACATGTATTGGTTATAATGAATTCATTAACATTATTGCTTCTCATCTAAACGTAAATACTACTTTCAACTCCATAGATGTGCGGTATAAAATTGATGACGATTCAAAGCCAATGTTGATACAAAATGATATGGGATTGCAAGTATACATCGAGTTAAGAACGAACATCTCAATTTTAAATATTATCCTTTGTGTATAAATTGAAAACCTATCGATATCCATAGTGTTCTTCCAATTGATGTATTTGGAACAAGAATTGATAGAATTCTAAATAATAGTATTGTGTTATAAGCAATATCGACGCAGTCTCGATACTTGAATAAAAAATATGAGTTTTTTGGTTAACATATGGCAACTAAGAATTACTTAAAAGAAAATGAAAGCTTTACGTGAGTATGTGATGGAGTAAATCATGGTAAATTGAGAAAAAGAAAATGGGGAAGAAGAGAAAGCATGGTAATTTTGAAAGTGAAAAATGATAGGGAGAAGAATGAGAGAAAAGTTCAAAAGCACAGTGAATTATGAAAGTGGTTTTGGGATATTAAAGTAAGAGAGAGAAAATATTTAATAATTAAAATATAAACGGGAAAAACTTACACGCACCGGGTGTATACACCCAACTTAGTTAAGTTAATCATGGATAATAACTAAGGTTTAGAGTCCTACTTTTAGCTAAGAAATTAAACAATTAAAAAATGTAGGGAAATTCAATAACCCAAGCACAAAACTAAACAATTAAAAAAGAAAGGAAATTAAAGCTAATACTTTTAACCAAGAAATTAAACAATTAAAAAATAAAGGGAAATTCAATAACCCAACAGCCTCATGACCTAATAGCATTGCACAACTGCCGCCATCATTCTAAGGATTGTCACCATCTACCTTTATTTCTTCATTCTTTTCCAGCGTTGTGGCGGATTCTCATTCTTTTCTTCTTGTTTGAAATATCAGAATGTCAACTTCTGATAAAACAAATAATGTTGAGAGTGACGAAGATTTATTAAAAGATATTAACGCGGAAGATGAGAACGAGAAAAAAATACAAGATGAAGTTGAGGAAGATGGCATAATTGAATTAGAAGGGAAAATGAAAAATCAAATTGTGAAAGACGAGGAAGAAGCTTATACCTTATACTGTGAATATGCACATTCCAAAGGTTTTTGTGTACGAAAGGATAAACAATATTATTTTCAAGGTAGTGCGGTGGTTAGAGAAAAATGTTTCGTATGTTATAGGCATGGAGAAAAAGAAGAAAGGTTAAAAAATCCAATAAGGCATCTTGCATTCATATAGATACGCGATCAAATTGTCCTGCAATGATAAGCTTTAAGCGTCAAACTCCTAATAATCCTTTCATGGTGGATAGATTTGTTATGGAGCATAACCATGAGATGGCTTCTCCAAAAAAGAGACACTTGCTAAGATCAGCTCGTTTGATAACTAAAGCCAAAAAGTTAGTAATTGAAAACATGGTTAATGCTGGTATAAAGCCAACTGCAAATTATTCTTACTTGATAGAAGAGGCTGGAGGGGATGACGTTTTAGGCTATTCAAAGAAAGATTGTTTTAATTTTATACACCAGTTGATGAAATCTAAGGTGGAAGTTGGAGATGCTCAAAGTGTTGTTAATGAATTTAATAATAGACAAGCGAATGATACTCTTTTTATTGGGATGTTCAACTTGATCCTGAAGGACGTATTACTAACTTTTTTTGGAGGGATGGTCGATATAGAATTGACTATGATATATTTGGTGATGTCGTTTCTTTTGATACCACATATCGAACAAATAAGTATCGTATGATTTGTGCACCATTTATAGGAATAAATCATCATTGGCAGAATATAATTTTTGGATGTGCCTTTTTGTTTGATGAGTCGGCAGAATCTTTCAAATGGTTATTCTCTACATTTTTAAAGTCAATGGGAGGGATCACTCCGCAAACAATCATAACTGATCAAGCTCAAGGAATGGCAATTGGCATTAGAGAAGTGATGAGTGGAACTAGACATAGATTGTGTCAATGACACATCTCCCAGAATGCCCCATCTCATTTGGGATCACTTAAGAATGATAAAGGTTTTTTAAAGTTTTTTAATAAGTGCATGTCAAATTGTGATTCTACTGTCGAATTTGAAGAAACCTGGCAGATGATGCTTACAATGTACAACATAGAAGAGCATAAATGGTTGAAGAATCTTTATAATATTCGACACATGTGGTCCACGGCTTTTAATAATGATGTATTTAGTGCTGGATTGAAAGCCTCATCTCGAAGTGAAAGTATTAATCATGTATTGAATGGACTTGGTGACTTGAGCACTTATTTGTACATATTTGTCACTAATTATGAGAAAAATGCAGTAAATAAGTGGCGGCTTAGTGAAGAACATGAAGACTTTAAGTGTAAAGAAGGTAGGCCTACTCTTGCTGTAAAAGATAGTTCAATATTGACTCAGGTTTCTACTGTTTATACTCACAAGATCTATAACATGTTCGAGAAAGAGTTTCTCAAAGGAGCTGGGGTATGTTTTATTGAGGCACAAGTATATTGTCATGGTCAAGTGTCCAAATATGAAGTAAGGATGCATAATTCACGCAAAAGTTGGTTTGTGGAGTTTGATTCCATAACTTTACATGTGACATGTACTTGCAAGAAGTTTGAATCTATGGGTATTTTATGTTCACATTTTCTACTAATTTTTACTTCTAACAAAGTTAGAAAAATCCCCGAGAAATATATTTTGAAGAGATGGACCAAGGATGTGAGGAAAAGGATAAGAGATTTGCCAAGTAAGAGTTGTTCTAGCGATGAAAATTCAAAATCATCTGAGATTGTTTACACTAACGGTGTGATGAAGACTTGTTATAATCTTGCTTATCTTAGCAAATCTAATGCAGAGTGTCGAGATATTTTTCAGAGACATCTCAAAAATGCTTCAAATGAATTAGAAGATTATCTAGGAAAATTGGACACCACTACCGTCCATCTTTCAACAAAAAATGGTAAGAAAAATATGGAAGACAAGGTATTGGATCCTCTTTATGTAAAAGCACCGGGTGTTCGGAAAGAGCGTGTCCAAAATCATTGGGAGAAATCCAAAAAATGAAAAGCTACTCAACCGACTCGTGGGACAACTGGTAAGTACTATGTAGTCTTCATTTGGTAATATACTTTTGTAATAATCTAATTAGTTTTGTTTGATTATAGAGAAATCTCAAAATGTTGTTGCACCTCCAATATAAAATATGTTTGAAAACAATGTATACACTCCTCCTCCTCAAGCAACACCTCTTTTATCAGAAGTTAATTTGCACGTTAGTTTTCTTTTATTCTGATTTCATTATAATTTTTTTATATTAAACAATTATTAATATTATCCATTTATATTGAATTTGTCTTTTTGTTAGGATTCTACTTTTGACGTGGAATTGAATTATTCTAATGTCTCATTTTTAACCTTGTTACAAGGTTTTGAGAGTACTAAACAGGTACTTAACGATGCCATTTTGTATAGAAAATTTGTAGTATTTGAATTTTTACTCTTATTTAGTATTTGATACTATGATTTGGAGACATTTTGATAGGAGAAGCTAGTCTTTTGATTTTTAGCTATTAGGTTTACACATTCCTAAAACATTCTTAACTTTTTGAAAACTTTTGGTTGCTTGTTGGTTAATAACCAACAACATAACCAAAATTATGTTCTTTCTTTTTAATGCTTGTTTCTGGATAATTGTCCCATGTTTGGATGGGTAATAAAATATGTGACAACTAGTACTAGTGCAAGATAGAACATACAGTGTAAGGATGGTGTTTTAGTTCTACTTTTAGATACTAAAAGTTGATTACAATGTCTTAGTATTCTCTGAATTTGTGAGAGAGGGAGAGCTTGTTTTAGTGTTGCTCAGTCTGCCTCTTGCTCGTTCAAGAATGAAAATTGGTCATATAGAGGATGTGACTCCAATTCCTACTGATAGCACTCACTGACAAGAGCAGAGCCACCTTTGGGCAATGGGGTTCAAAATTATACTATTTATACATGATTAAAATTATTTTTTATGTACATCTAGTAGATGTTGAATTCCCTTCGGCTAGTTCGTATGTTTAATTCTGAACCCCAGGCTGAACTTTACTACATGTTAACGCTACATGTTAGCATATGCTTACTTTCAGCTTGAAATTTGAGGCAGTCATTGTACGCTAAATATGCTTCGCTTGAGAAACTTGGAGCAATATTTTTGGCGTCCAGTTGAGACACTTTGAAGTGCAATTTGAGAAATTTGTTCTAGATCTTAAAGTTGAGACACCTATAGTGGAAGAAATTAATGATGAATTTGTACATAATAAAGATTTGGAATGCCTCAGCTTTGACGATGTCTTAAACAGTTTACTCGAGGAGACGAGGACACAACTTAATGAAAATTCTGATTCCGTCACTGCTCCTGAAAGGGTGGTAGGAGAGGAAGAAGACTGTAAGCTTGTTGCTCTTGTCGAGAAGCAGATGTGGATTCTTGTTGAGAATGCTGCAGGTGTTAGTTTTGATATGTACTTGAATCTTGTTCATCTACTATGTAGTTCTATTGATGTTTACCTTGCCTATAAATTTTACTTCTTTTTTCATGGTTAACTTTGTGAAACAAATACGAGAAACGTGAATTGTGGCCTACAATCTAAAAAAAAAAAAGTTTTAGTATCATTGAAGCAACTGATGTGGAGTAGCAACTAGGATATTGCAAAAGAAATCATGTGTCCTATTTTCTATTTTCTATCATATAAAGTAAATAAATATGATGATAAATTTATAAAGTAATAAATATGATGATAATTTTATAAAGTAACATGGTTAACTATGTTTAAGTATTAATATTTGTATTTAAATAATATGACAAATGTCATTTATTTTTTAGTTGGGTGTATACACCCGATGCGTGTAAGTTTTTCCTAATATAAACAGTGAAGAGGATAAAATATTTTTGGCTAGTGATAATTAGCCAAAAAGGTTAACTTTGGCCATTTGATGCCAAGTTTAGGAGATTTGACTACACTTTGCTAATTTGAATCCTATATTGTTACACTATGCCCATTTTTCTACATTTAATGGTAATGGCTCAAACTTGGGCCATTATTTTTTCTCATGGCCCCATGTCCTTTTCCCTAGTTTTTGGGGTACAATAGACAAACCCATTTCTTGGTAAAATCCTCACAGTTAAGTTAATTCCTCCTTTTGTACTTGGGTTTCCTTTTTCATCTACGTGGCTAATAATAGAATTCAAATGTCTTTCCAAATTTATGGTAAAAATCAGATATGAATAGCTATGAATGTTGTAATATTGGGTGCTATGTTTTTACTTACAATCAACCTCTCTATATATAGGCACCTCATGATGGAAATGGATGATTGTAACTCAGGAGATAATACAAACAAAAGACAAAAAGAAATGTGCCATGCATGCATCTAACGACTTTCAGTATGATATAAGAGTTGTTTTCCAAGGTGAACTACTAATTCAGAAAATTGTGTTGTTGGTGTCGAAAGAGTTTTAAGTTAAATATCTATCCAATTATGTCATAAAAAAATTATATACCAATTAAAAAATAAATTTGATTGTAACTAAATCTCCAAAGTTAGTTCAAGACGTGAGGTTGTGAAGATCATATACGAAGATCAAAAAACCACATTTCCACTGATATCCAACACACTCATGCAAGTCCAAGGCCTTTAGCAAGTGAAGCATGAATAACATAATATGAGAGTCAACATCAGATAAATCAAGAATTAGGATATTGGACTTGACTTTAATATTATCATAAGAAAATGAACTTTTGTCGCAACTCAACTCTAAAAGTTAGCTAGCTCAAAAAGTGATGATTGTCCAAGACCATATATATTGTTGAGATATGGTAAATATTGTAGAGATATTCTAAATATGGTAAAGTATATATTGAGATATTTCAGCGGATCTACTTTTATGGTAGGTATTTTATTTCCTTTTGCTTCTTAATTTCTTGTGTATAAATAGGATTGTAGTCTCTTGTATTCAAGTATGTACAAAAATATCAATTCTCCAGATTTTCTTATGTTTCTCTGTCTCTTTTTGTAACATGGTATCAAGAGCCTCGTCGGATTGTTGAAATCCATATCCACTGTTCTATTTTTCTCGTGGTATTTTTTGATAGCAATTAGTGCTTCATCACTTTGTTTGATATCTTCTGTCTTTCACTTTTTTATTGACGTCAATTTATTGAGCGATATCATGGACAAGAATGATATTTCTCAACCTATTTTTGTTGTTCTCAATGGATCTAACTATCGTCATTGGTGTGAGACAATGCGTAATTTTCTGAAAGGGAGAAAGTTCTGGCTATATGTCACTGGTGATTTAACCTGTCCAAAGTAAAGTGAGACTAAAATGGATGAAAAGTTTGCTGATCATTTAGAAGATTGGGATAACCGAAATCATCAGATCATTACATGGCTTTGGAACACTTCTGTTCCAAGTACTCATATCCAATTTGGATAGTTTGACACTGCAAAAGAGGTACGGGATCATCTCTCTCAACTGTATATTATTTCTGATCTTTTTCATCATTTTCTATTGATGAAGCAGATAGCCAGCTTGACACAAGAATAGAGGGAACATGCCTATGAATTTCTCTCTAAGATGGAATTCATTTCGAATTAATTGACATTAATTGACCTTGACCGAACCAGCTCTTAAAAATTCTGATGATGATGCCAAATATTTAGCTTACCATAATAATGTCAAATTGATTCAATTCTTGATGGCTCTTACTGATGATTATGAACTAACCCGGACTGCATTGCTTAATCAACAACTTTTGCCAACTCTTGAAGATACTCTTTCTCACCTTAAATCTGAAGAAACTCGTTTGGATCTTACGCGACCAGTGGATAATTCAATTTTTACAGCCACTAACAGGATTGGTGTCAAATTTTACCAATTGTCGTCAAACAGGTCATGCTTTACACGATTCCCAGTTATTGAATGCAATAAATGTACTAAAAAGAAGGGTCATATCTTTAGGAATTATCCTCCAATATGCAGTTATTGTAAAAAGAAAGATCACTTGATTAAGAATTGTCCTACTCGTCCTTAAAACAAAAATCAATCTCATTTGAATCAGCCATCAAATCCAGTTCTTGCAGTAACCAACAGTTCTGGGACTTCATCAATTGACCTTCAATCTCTCCTCAGTCAACTCCTCTCTTCACCTGGTAATAACCCTGTAGCTCTAGTTACTCCTTCAGGTAATTATCTTGGTACTTTGATTCAGCATGTTGTAATCACATGACATATTTTCTTCAAAGATTTTCTCTGACCTGGTTGTTCTTTCCAGCCCATCATACTTTCATACTTCTAATGGATCCAATATGAATATTAGTCATAAAGTATCCATTTCTTCATCAGATCTCTTTTTTTCTAATATTTCCCTTATTTCAAGTTTAAATTTTAATCTTATCTCTATTGGACAATTGTATGATTCTGGATATGATTTAAATTTTTCATCTCGTGGTTGTCGAGTGTAGGACCATCAGATAGGACAAATCATTGGGAGAGGCTGTAAAGTTAGGCGTATATTTGAACTCACCAGTCTGCATGTTCTCAATCATTTTTTGTGTCTCAATTATGTGTTGTTTCTTCTAGTTTTCATCCGTTGTTATGGCATCAAAGTCTTTGTCATTGTTCTTTGAATAAACTTTGCCCTTTAGTTTCTAGTGGGTTGTTAGGTCATGTTAATAAGAAAAGATTGGATTACATTGCATGTAAATAGGCCAAACAACATGTTTTACCTTTTAATGATAATGCTTCTATTTTAAAGTTTCCTTTTTGTTTAATCCATTATGATGTTTGGGGCCCTTATACTATACCAAGCATGATTTAATCACAATATTTTGTCATTTTTATCGATGACTTTTCTCAATTCACATGGATATAGCTTATGAAAAAGTGTTCATAATTACCTCAAATCTATATTAATTTTGCTAATATGATTAAAACTCAATTTGGTAAAATTATCAAAGTTTTTCGTCGTGACAATGCTATAGAATATCGTAATTCTAAACTTTTGAATTTCTTGTCAGAAAATGGTACACTTTCTGAATTCTCTTTCCCTGGTACCTCCCAACAAAATGAACGAGCAGAACGCAAGCATTGTCCTATCCTTTATTCTGTTCAGGCCATGATTATTTCTTTATCTTGCCTTGAGCGCTTTTGGGGTGAAGAAGCTCTTACTGCAGTATTTACTATCAACAGACTCCCATCGTCTGTTCTTGGGAACATGTCTCCTTATGAATGACTTTTCAAGGTAGCTCTTGACTACACATTACTTAGAGTATTTGATTCTGCTTGTTTTGTTCTTCTTTAACCATATGAATACACAAAATTAGAACGTCGTGCTCGAGTTTGTTTCTTTTTGGGATATAGGATAGAACATAAAGGTTACCGATGTTCGGATCTTGTGTCAAATCATATTCGTATTTCTCGACATGTTGTTTTTTGGGAACATATTAAGTTTTCCTCACTGTCAAAGTTTGAGTCTATCCCATCAAGCCGAGGGTCATTCTTTTCTAATCCTTCTTTTGAGCTTTTTTAATGTGATCTTGATGCAAGTTCATCTAGTGAGTCAGACATTGCACCCCACAGTTGAACCATTTCTTTTGATAAAGGCCGATCTGATGGTCCAATTCATGACAATTGTATAACGTTCAGTTCTCATGATGAATCTCAAATTGATAGTTTCACACTTGATACGAATGTTGATCTTGAGGTACCCTCATTTTCTCTTCTTCCTAATAACACTTCATCTACACATACAAAAAGAGAAAAAACATCCTCCTGGTTATCTTTGTGATTATCAGTGTTATTATACCATGCTTAATTTACATGAGCCTGATACATAAAAAGAGGCATCCAGTGATCCTTTTTGGCAGCAAGCTATGAAAGAAGAATTGTGGGCCTTTGAAAATACTCACACTTGGGACTTAGTTGACCCTCCTTCTGATTAGACTCTTGTTGATTGCAAATGGATCTACAAGATTAAGACACGTTCTGATAGCTCTGTTAAAAGATGCAAGGCTCGATTGGTTGCTCTAGGATTCACCCAAGAGTATGAAATGGATTATAAAGAGACCTTTGTTCCAGTAGCTCGTATTACCTTTGTTCTTGCTTCTTTCTATTGCAGCAGCTAAATGGTGGGGACTTTCTCAAATAGATGTCATAAATATTTTTCTTAATAGAGATTTGGAGGATGAGGTTTATATGAAACCACCATCGGGATATAATTGTCCTCGAAATAAAGTATGTCACCTTTTTCCTACATTATATAATTTGAAACAAGTTCCACGAGCTTGGTATGCCAAGTTTAGTTCAACATTAAGAAAACTGGGATTCTCTTCTAGCCCACATGATACTGCTCTTTTTGTACGTAAGACAACACAAGATATTTTTTTTTAATTCTTTATGTGGATGATATGATTATTACTGGTGATGATTATGCTAATATTTCAAAGGTTAAAGAATTTTTTAGTACCAATTTTGAGATGAAGGATTTGGGGTCTCTCAAATATTTCTTGGACCTTGAAGTTCTCACATCTAATAATGGGATTTCTCTACCTCAAGTTAAGTATGGTTTTGATTTGTTATCAAAAGCGGGTATTAGCGATAATAAAACTGATAGCACACCTTTTTAGCCTAATGTGTAGTTCGTAGTCTTATGTATCTGACAGTTACTCATCCAGATATTGCTTATGCTGTTCATATAGTTAGTCAATTCATGGTTGCACCTTGTTCTACTCATTATTTTGTTGTTCTGTGAATTCTTTGTTATGTCAAAATCACTATGTTCCATGGACTTCACTTTTCAACTAATTCTTCTTTTGAATTAAAAGCATATGCTAATGTTGATTGGGGATGTGATCCCATTGATAGACTTTCTACTACTGGTTATTGTATTTTTTTTAGGAAATTTTCTTATATCATGGAGAAGCAAGAAACAAACCTTAGCATCCTAATGAAGTACCCAATCAGAATATCGAGCACTTGTCGATACTATTACTGAAATATTATGGCTTCATTGGTTATTGGCAGACATGAGTGTTCCTCAATCTGCTGCCACCACTCTTTATTTTGATAATCGTAGTGCCATTCAAATTGCTCATAATGATGTATTTCATTAGCATACAAAGCATATTGAGATTGATTGTCATTTCACTCGTCAGCAGATTGATCTTGGTGCTATTCAATTAGATTTTATAGGGTCTTTAGATCAATCAGCTGGCGATTTCACCAAGCCTCATCTTTCTAGACGTTTCCAAGTTCTTGTGGCCAAACTCAATCTGGTTTCTTCTAAACCATCTTGAGTTTGAGGGAGGATGTTAAGATATGGTAAATATTGTAGAGATATTCTAAATATGGCAGAGTATATATATTGAGATATTCTAGAGGATCTACTTTTATGGTAGGTATTTTATTTCCTTTTGCTTCTTAATTTCTTGTGTATAAATAGGGTTGTAGAATCTTGTATTCAAGTATATACAGAAATATCAATTCTCCAAATTTTCTTATGTTCCTATGTCTCTTTTTGTAATATATATATATATATATATATATATATATATATATATATATATATGGAGAACGAATGACCACATCCCCACCCCTGATGCAGGATATCCGACATGTACATCTAATGTTTACACTAAACTATATTGATTAGGCATAATATATAAGGATGCCCTTTAACTTTGCCTCAGTTCACATCTACGACCTCCAACTTTGGATGTGCACAAATAGGCACTTAAACTTGTATAAAGTTGAACAAGTAGACACATGTGTCTTATGTGGCATAATACACGTAGGATGCCATGTAGGACATGAATTGGTCATCTGGGATACCACATAGGACGCATGTGTCTGCTTGTTCAACTTTATACAAGTTTAAGTGCTTACTTATGCACAACCAAAGTTGGAAGGCATAGATTAAAAGTTGAAGCCAAGTTAAAGGGTACATTTATGTATTATGCCTATTAATTACCATAGTGACGAAATTGAGGTGAAATATTATGTTTAAATATAGTATGTAATAGTTTAGTACAGACACATGTCATGTATTTATTGGATTGGTGTAACATTAAACGTAAACTCTAATGTGTGCTTTATTTTGTAACTTGCACCCTATCCTATTTTTTTTTTAATGATTTGCACCCCAATCTCTTTATTTCCTTACAAATAATAAAACCACCCTTTTTCATATTTTTTTTCATGAGGGTAAAATAGGAATAATAATATTTTAAAAAAAAATATTTAACTTTTTTAATGTAGAAGGCTAGATGAACTAAATTCTTCCCGCCATTCACTTTTACATAGCTGGTCTCCAACCGACTTCGAAGTCACTGGTCTCCATATAAGTTTTATGGTTACCAAGCAGCATCTAAGTCGCCGGTTACCAAGCAACTTGATGTTGTTGATGGTCGCGTGACTACAAGAAATGGC
This sequence comes from Capsicum rhomboideum, assembly GCA_031232105.1. Taxonomy (NCBI): domain Eukaryota; kingdom Viridiplantae; phylum Streptophyta; class Magnoliopsida; order Solanales; family Solanaceae; genus Capsicum; species Capsicum rhomboideum. The sequence continues at coordinate 35,663,013 of CP124711.1, read as the reverse complement.
CAAAATTTTTGCAGTTTTGGTCTAACAGTTCATTTTTTTAAAAAACCTTTCTAGACAAAAAAACAAAGCTAGCAAAATGTTTTGCCTCATCAGAACCTTGCATTGGAAATGAGTAAAGTAAATTAGTGTAACTATATATTTGACCTCCACCTACCTCCACCTCAATTTTTCAATTGCAAAAACATTCTAGCAAAACACAAACAAAATTTAGGCTTACTTCACTTTTTGAGATATTTTTAACTTTAAAGCTATATGTTCAGATAACATAGCAGATTCCAAGTTAGTTACCTTTGGAATAATTAGGTTTGTACCCAAAAAATAGGTGGAAATTACCTTAGGTTCGTTCAATTTTTTGAGAAAATTTTAACGGAGGATTGAAACTCAACCATTTTTTGTAGGTCACGACGTCGCGTGGCCATCAACAACATGGAGTTGCTTGGTAACCAGCGATTTAGAAGTTGCTTGGTAACCGTCGACTTTCAAGTCGCCTGGAGACCAGTGACAAAGTCAACTGGAGACCAACGATGTAAAGGTGAGTGGCCGGAAGAATTTAGTTCATCTAACCTCCTACATTAAAAAAATTAAATAATTTTTTTAAAAAATAATATATTATTATTATTATTTTACCCTCATGAAAAAATTATGAAAAGGGTGGTTTTATTGTTTTGTAAGTAAATAAAAAGATTGGGGTGTAAATCATTAAAAAAAATTAGAATAGGGTGCAAATCACAAAAAAGAGCACACATTAAGGTGCAAAATGCAACGGTCTCATAAGTTTTCCTTGAGATAAAATATCACTATACGGTCAGCATACATAACTTAAATCCATAGCCAGAATTAATGTATGAGTGGAGGAAGGAGAAAGAGAGAATTGACCTACCCATGTGGTAATCTGGCAAGGGATGTCTCCCTCCGTTTAAAAAAGAATGACCTACTTTTCTTTTTAGCCGTTTCAAAAAGAATGACCCTTTCCTTTTTTGGCAACACTTTAATTTCAACTTTACACATGGCATGTTTAAGACCACAAGATTCAAGGGCATTTTGGTACATTTGTCATAACTTTAATTTAGGACCACAAGATTCAAAAGTCTTCTTTATTTTCTTAAACTCCGTGCCAAGTCAAACTAGGTCATTCTTTTTGAAACGAAGGGAGTAACTGATACAATATACCAAATATATATGGACGTACGTCTCTACTCTCTAGCTGTAAAGTAATTGCAGTGAGATTTTGGGGTCTCTGTTTTCAGAACGTGCTACAACTAAACATATATGGGCCATCAAAGCTCGAACTGCATTAATCTTCAATTGCAGCATGTGACTTGTTCTAGTCCCTTAGCTTTTCTTATGGAATTCAAGTGAAGAAAACAGTGTTAAAGTCCTCGTCTTTAATTTTATGTATTATTTCTTTCCCTGTATTTATTGGCTAAATGTTAGATTGCTTTCTTTTATCTACTTTAGATTGTATTTGACCAAACGAAATATTGGCTTTTCCTAAGTTTGTGTTTGTGAAATAGAGACAAGGCAACTCCTATGCATTTATATATGTAAAACAAATGAAACTATATGGAGTACTAAAATGTGGTGGGAATTTCTCGATAGCTTAGAGGTTACAATTTACAAATTAGAGGCTAGGGACAACTCCACATTATTTTTCAATAATCAAACAAACCCAACTAAAAATAGTTCAGACAGAAAATTAAACTCTGAATTCTATTAGTTATATAATCTTATGTTATCCGATCCGTCGTCGTCAAAGCTTGACGGTTCCAGCACGAACTAAGCGACGGAACCATCTTTTTAAATCTTACCGTACTATTATTAAAGTAACACAATTAATACTGAGTTAATAACTCAAATGGTCACTCATATCTCAAAAAGTCACATAATTTTGGTCTTTACTCCAAAAGTCACTCAACTATTATATTTTTACTCGGAAAGTCACTCAACTTTAGGCTTTACTCCAAAAGTCACTCAACTATCACACTTTTACTCATAAAGTCACTCAACCTATTTAATTATTTTTTAAATAAAATTTGTTTATGTGGAATTTCTATGTAAAAATGAAATTCTAAAAAATAAAAAGTATCTCTTTAATGACCATTTTATCCTTATTTCCCTAAATTAATATCTCTCCCTCCTCTTTCTCATTTTTCTTCAATCATGTTAACATGAACAAAGTAGCTATTGTTGCATTTATCATAACTAAAGTACATCCAAGATCACGATTACCATTATAATCAAATGGTACGAATAATGTGTATCATGTAAACTAATTAAATGATTAATGACTAAATATGACTATTTCAACGTGTAAAGTTTTATTTCACACGAAAATAAGTTAAGAGTAAATTAAACCAAATACATCATTTTAGAATAACTTCAATTAAAAAAGATAAAAATGAATAAGTTACTCTTTAAACTTGTCCAAAAAAATCATTTAATTTACACACCTAAAGTAACTTATTATCCTCCTATCCTTGTTTGAAGTGTAACTATTACCCTCCTAAAATATATAAAAGCAGACAAATAATATGTAGCGTAAGAAGCCAATATAGCAATGGTGAAAGTTGTTGCCGTAGAAAAAGCTGTGAAGAAGAAAAGGAATAGAACAAAGATCATCCACTTTGTCATAATATTAAAATACTTCACCTAGTTACTTGTTTGAAAAAGATAACTAAGAATAGGTTAATTATTGGTTAATTAATTTAGGGGAATAAGGATAAAATGGTCATTAAAGATATACTTTTTATTTTTTAGAATTTTATTTTTAAATAAAAATTCTACATAAGCAAATTTTATTTAAAAAATAATTAAATATGTTGAGTGACTTTCTGAGTAAATATGTGGTAGTTGAGTGACTTTTGGAGTAAAGACAAAAGTTAAGTGACTTTCTGAGTAAAAATATGATAGTTGAGTGATTTTTGGAGTAAAGATCAAAGTTGAGTGACTTTCTGGGATAAAAATCCATAATTGAGTGACCATTTGAGTTATTAATTCAATTAATACTCAACCAATAGTCAGAAGCATTTTTTCGATATTTTGATGTAAGGTATCGATAATTTGATGTAAGGTATCATGGACCACAATGTAAATGAGAATTAGGACCACGCTGGTTTTCAACTAAGGGTGAGTTTGATACGAAAGAAAATGTTTTGCCTTCCATCTCCTCTCTCATTTGCGGCCAATAATATGTTGACTCCAAGAGTGCTCACATGTCTTGTTGTTCCGGATGACCAGCCCACTTCGTATCATGACATTCCTTTTAGAAGAGTATATCTTAAGTTTCAGTCTCTCTTATAATCCTGAATATGCCAATAGATAATAAATTGTACTAAATCAACATATGTCTCCCTGCCATCAATCAGTACTAGTTGAAATAATGAAAAAAATCCCCTTTCTAAAATATTTTTTTTAAAAAAAATAAATGAGTTTCTTGCTTATTTTTTTAATATTTGGTGAATAAATGTCAACAGTATTTATATGTAGTCTAGTAAAATGTTATGGGGGTGAGATGGTCAATCGGTGGGGATTGAGAGCTTTGGGTGGGGTGGGAAGTGGGAAGAGACATTTAACTTGAAAAGTCAATTATGAAACGTGCTTTTCTTATTTCTGGGAACTCATTTTTAAGGAATTTATTTTCCTAGAAAAAATGTTTTTTAAAACATAATATCAACCAACAAAAAATAAAAAAATTGAAAAACATGTTTCAGTCCATGCCACACACGCCCGACGTTATTTACGTCAGAGTTAATTTTTGAACTTATTGGCAGCTTGGTGTCGTGGTGTAGTTGGTTATCACGTCAGTCTAACACACCGAAGGTCTCCGGTTCGAGTCCGGGCGACGCCATCAGTAGATGAACTTTTAGTTTCTTTGTTCCTTTTTATCCTGGTCATAGTAAGAAACAATTGTTAGGGGTTATTTGGTACACCGGATGGGATGATTAGAGATATCCCATGAGACTATTTTATCCTACCGTTAATATGGGATAGTAATCCTACCGTTTTAGTACAAATGATGGAATAAAACATCCAAGATTTAGTTAATACTGTTGGGTTCTAGTGTATTGTAAATGGAAAATGGAGGAAAAGTGAAATGTGTAGTTCACTTTTAAGAAGTAAAGTTCTCCCACATTGGTGGAAGAAAGAAACATTCTTATGAATATATTGAAATGTATTCCTTCATGTGGATAGTGAGACAAGAACAAGACAAACCTCGAGCCTGCTCGGCTCAACTTTGGCTTCGGATTTGGATTTGAATTTGTCAAATGATCCGTCAAGAGACTTCTTTTTGGACAAAATTCATTTGAAACTTGACAATTAGTGAAGTTTTTAATCCAAAAATCCGATACGAAAATTTTCACCATCTGCGGACGCACTTGGCATGTGCGGACGCATGTAACAATGCACCTCGAAGGGTCGCGACCATTCGAGGTAAATGACATACTATTTTGGAACAGATACGTGACCTATGCGCTCACCTGGCGACCTGCGGGCGCAGGTGCCTCGCAGGCCAAGCGGGCAATACTGGTTTCGACAAAATAGCCACTTGCGGATACAGGTGGGCCACCTGCAGGCGCAGGTGGTCACGTTGTTCCAGAAAAGTTACTTCTGTTCATGAACCATTGCTTCTCTTCTGAAGCACCACTTTTTAGCTATAAATACCTGACTTTTTTCTCAGGTTTTGACACGAAATTGTGAAGTAAAAACACTTTCTTCTTCTTGAAAAACTCAAGTGTGATCATCAAATCATTGAGTGAGTTCGTTGTTCGGTTGAATTTGAGGTACCACTATTCTACTGAAGTGAATCATTTTATCCTGGGAGGGAAGATTCCATAACCTCGGGTACTTGAGGGAATAAATTTCTTAAGGACACACCATGAATTCGGTGGACTTGATTCTCCATTTCTGTCTTCATTTTTTATTTTTTTTTATGATTTTGCTATTTTTCAAAAAATAGTAGAAATTTCATTTTGATAGTTGATAATTGTTGAACTTGTGTTTGAAGTTGTTGAACTTCCTTTGTTGTTCTTGAACTTAAAGTTGAAGTTCTTGTTGTTTAAATACAGATAGTTGTACCCGAAAACAACAATCTTAAGGAATTTATTATAATCTGTATTTTTAGTTTCTGGAGATTAAAACCATTTGGTTTTCTACTATGTCTAAACTTGATAGTGATTTGAAGCTATAAAAACTTCATAACTAGTCAAAGATCATTCGGTTGACGATTTGAAGAATATAAAAACTTCATCGTTAAAGTAGAAACAAGTTGTTTTAAAGTTTTAAACTTTGTTATTAGTATTTAAGATACTAAATTAGTTGTCTCTTTGTGATAGTAAAATGACTAGTGAAATTCAAGTCAATGATGGAACGACAAATGTTGCAACAACAAACATTGCTACTTTAAGTCGTGCAAATGTTGCATCATCTATGGCACCGGCGAAAAAATCAAAAAAAAATTATGGTGTTAATTTCAAACGTTGGCAGCAGAAGATGTTCTTTGATCTGACTACTTTGAATCTGCAAAAGTTCATCACAAAAAGCATTCCTGAATTGTTTGAAGAAACTACGAAAAAGGATCACTTTGTAGTAACTGAAGCTTGGAAGCACTCGGATTTTTTATGTAAGAATTAAATATTGAGTGGCCTACAAGACGATCTATACAATGTGTATAGTATGATGAAGACCTCGAAGTACCTCTGGGATTCTTTAGAAAAGAAATACAAAACAGAGGACGCCGGAATGAAGAAATTCATTGCTGCCAAATTTTTGAACTTTAAGATGGTAGACAACAAAGTTGTAGTTACCCAAGTCCAAGAGTTTCAAGTCATTATTCACGACCTCCTTGCAAAAGGTATAATTTTAGATAATGCCTTTGTTAAACATTTTAAGAATGTTATTAATGTTTACTTAACCTTTATTGTAGGTTTGGTTGTGAACAATATTTTTCAAGTAGCTGCAATAATCGAGAAGTTACCGCCTTTGTGGAAGGAATTTAAAAACTACTTAAAGAATAAGCGTAAGGAGATGTCAGTTTAAGACCTCTTTGTGAGGTTGAGGATTGAAGAAGACAATAAGGCAGTAGAAAAGAGGTCTCGTGGGAACTCTGCGATAAATGGAGCAAATATTGTTGAAAATAATCCCAACAAATCAAAGAAGAGAAAGAAAGCACAAGCACAACAAGGCAATCCTCCTAAGAAGAAATTCAAAGGAAATTGCTTCAATTGTGGCCAAGTTGGCCACAAGTCGGCTGAGTGTTGGGATCCAAAGAAGGGCAAGAAAAAGGACCAAGCAAATATGGCTGAATCCAAAGAAGAAATGGATAATCTGTGTGTTAAGTACTCGGAATGCAATTTAGTTGGAAATCCTAGAGAGTGGCGGATTGATTCAGGTGCCACCCTCCACGTGTGTGCCAACAAAGAACTATTTGCATCATATGCTCCTACTGAAGATGATGAAAAGATATTTACGGCGAACTCCGCAATGGCAAAGGTTGAAGAAACGGGCAAGGTTTGCTTGAAGATGACATCAGGCAAGGTGGTGACACTAAACAATGTCCTTCATGTTCTGGAGTTGCAAAAGAACTTGGTTTCTAATTCACTTCTGAAACCATCATTATTCTCATGCATCCACTCTATTGGTGGGAGAACATACTCCATGTTTGGCCCATGTCCTTTTTCTTCATTTTGGGCTTTATTGAGCCCAAATCACTTAACCCAATAAAATCAATAATTTCTCATGTTTAAATCATTTTATATGCGTTATGCTAATATTTCCACTCACGGGATTCATATTCGTAGTCTCAATCCCAAAAACAAGCAGTTCTAGCCACGTATGGTCTATTTTGACCAAAAGGGTAAAATCGTTATTTTGATGCCAAATTCGTTCACGAGTAATTTTATCATACCAATTTAATACTTCACTCATTCTATGTATATTCTCATGGTTGTAAAATAAACGTGGCAAAAATTGGCTCGGTACGTCCCCGGGCACCCTTGGAACTTAAGAAATTTCCAACTTTCGAAAAATGGGCAATTAAGGATATTGCCCTTCTTTTCACCCCTGGGCTGCCACCCGAGAATTCTTATCAACTAACTCTCTTCTTATTCTTATTCTTCTTGGAAAAGGTTGATTTATTCACTTATGAGAGATTGATATACTCACTTATGAGAGATTGATACATCTAGGGCCGTGACACTATATGAAACACACAAATATGCTTTACCTCACTCTTATACTTCATGAGATTAACATCTTCACTTATGAGGAATAATTATACTAACTTGCACATCACCTCTCTTATTACTCTTATGAGATTGATACTTCTATTTGGGAAAGATTGGTACAAGGATAATCATCATACTATAGGACTTTGGAACATGACATGATTGGAAAATGCTCAAGAATAAATAGATCCTCTTACATTATTACACTCTTGAGATAGTTCCTTTAGGAATTACAACGTCATGACATCTTTGGAACTTCAATCAATGAATACGAGATAAGTGAATCATAATTCATCTAAGAATAGGGCACATATGAATAACAATATACGTCACCCTGAATTGATATACTTCAAACCTCTCGGAATTGAAACAAGCCTAATGTCAATAGGAACAATATGTTGTACAAGGATACGGAAAGAGTAACCTTACATACCTTGTATTCTCAACACGAATATACAATCTTAGACGTGCATACAATAGTCCCGCTCCTTCCTTATGTTTCACTCTACAACACAAGTACATAACGGAACCAACATTAACCACCAATTACCTTACAAATGCATACAATAATCATAAGTCACATGTTTGGCTTTAACATGTCATTTCCCCCTTGACAATGCCATTTATGAAATTATTGTATCAATAATCCCACAATATTCCATACATTGACCAACACATGATAACCCATAGAATGTCACACCAAGTTCATATTTTACACTTCTCCATCACCACCACATCACACTTATTCCATCAAATTACTTCAATACACCTCACAACAACAAATCGGCCAAAATTCCATAATTTACACTTATAAAAAAATAACAAGTTTAGGACCATAATCACACCACACACGTCGTTATTTTATCCATACCATGCTCTTTCATCAAAGTCACAAGTCATATTTCAAGTTACAATTCCATGGCTATCACATCTTTTGCCAAAAACACAAAGTACCATGTTCAACACTTCCAAGCATAATCACCATGATATACATACTCTCCCATGCATATAATATATTAATCCATAAGAATAATCACTTACCTAGGATTGGAAAATGATGATCTTGCTCCAAAGATGACTTAGGGTTTGAGAGCCCAAAAGAGGTGTTCTTGAGAAGTCTAGAAAATAGAAGAAAAGCATGTGTGTTTTTGTGAGTTAAAAATCTGCTTTTTCCTCCCTTTTATAGACCCTTGAAGTCCTTGCTCAATGATTGATAAGTCAAAAGAAGAATGGGTCATTTGACCCATGTTTGGCCCATGTCCTTTTTCTTCATTTTGGGCTTTATTGAGCCCAAATCACTTAATCCAATAAAATCAATAATTTCTCATGTTTAAATCATTTTATACGCGTTATGATAATATTCCCACTCACGGGATTCATATTCGTAGCCTCAATCCCAAAAACAAGCAATTCTAGTCACGTATGGTCTATTTTGACCAAAAGGGTAAAATCGTCATTTTGATGCCAAATTCGTTCACGAGTAATTTTATCATACCAATTTTATACTTCACTCATTCCATGTATATTCTCATGGTTGTAAAAGAAATGTGGCAAACATCGGCTCGGTACGTCCCCGGGCACCTTTGGAACTTAAGAAATTTTCAACTTTCGAAAAATGGGCAATTAAGGATAAAGAAGGGCAATATCCTTAATGGGCAAATGGACTTGATTAACCAGCCTTAATTTTTTTGAAAAATTTGTTTTTTGACTTTTCTTCGCGGGTTTGGTTAGATACTTCAAGTCCTATTCTTTAACTTACTTCTTACCCTTAATATCCTTTGTTTAGAGGTCCTCTTAGCCTCATTTTGATCCCCACAAATGCTCCACGAAAATCACAAAACACCTTCTATGCAAGTTTAATCACATGTATAAGGCCAAATTTTAATTTTCTCATCATTAACATTACCAAATACATACGTATAGCTCTCGACACCTAAGTAAACATTATTAAATGTCGTCACATAGGGTTGGGAGTATACGGGGTGTTACATTCTCCCCCCCTTAGAATCATTCGTCCTTGAATGTTAACGATGTCGGTTCAATTACAAAAAATGCATCTCTATATTAGCATATGTACGCATAAACACTTAAGGCTCATGGATATTTACTTGTTATAGGTCTACTTCCAAACTTTGAACTTTTTCTTCCATTTGAAACAATATGGGTACGTCGATTTCATCATCATTCTTTTTTTTTCCAACTTCCCATGCGCTCTCCCATACGATCTCTTCGACTTGTTGATTTCTCCAAAGATTATTTATTAACCTTCACACTTGTCCGTTTAGAATAGCCATAGATATCTTTTCCTAGTGAGATCCTCCGAACTTTGTATATTTCCAATGGGAACAATATGAAAGGAAACTCTTATACACTTTCAACAATATCATATGGCATATTCTATAGGGTCAATTTTCCCTTCTTTCTGAATTTCATTATACTTTTCATGAGTAGCGCTTTCAAGAGTACTTAATCATTTATGATCGCGACATCTATTATACCATTACGATATGTTCCTTTAACTATAATAAATTTCCCGACAGATAGAGATGCCCATTGACTTAACTAATAACCCCAGTATCCCATTAGATTCGTCATAGCTGATGGAGTAACATATGATAGAGTAAAGCTCAGATCAGTCAATACATATACATCATGTAAAAATATGGTAATATACCTAAATACCTGTACCTTTATCAGGAGGTGCCTCCTCATTTTGCCGGTCCACTAGAGCATAGGTGCGATTTTGAGTTCCACTGGAACTAGCTACTCTTCTGGAACCTCTACGACGACCAGCAGACTGTACACCAGCCGCCGATGCCACAACGACTGATCCTGTAGGTCGTTTCATACTACCCGTAGGCCTCTGTAGGTATTCTCTCATCATGTGTCCTGGCCTACTACATACAAAGCAAACATTCGTATCAAACCGACATTCGCCTGCATGAAATCTCCCACAGCGCGGGTACAACTGAAGAGAAAGTCTCGTTACCTGTGATCCATGAATCCCACTACTCTGTTTAGATCGACCACCTCTAGAACCTCGGGATTGAGAATGAGCACCTGTTGTGAAATAAGAGGATGAGAGTCTAGGCGGTAACATTCGAGATCCAGATTCTCCTGGGGACACCATAGACTGCTCCATAGGTCTCGTCCATTTTAATGGCCCTTCCTCAGCTTTCTGTGTCCTTCTTCTTTGCCTTTGGTCCTCCATTTTCTGTGCGAAGTCCTGAATTCTAGCTATGTCCATATCCTTATTTAAGGCAGCAATGGTGCAATCCCTTACCAAATATGGTTCTAACCTGTCAACGTATTGGTAGACTCTATCTTCCATGGTGGCTACTACATTTGGAGCATATCTGGCCAAGGAATTAAACTGCAAACTGTATTCTTTAACACTCATATTTCCTTGACGCAAATAGAGAAACTGGTCTGCACGTGCCTCCTGAATCTCATATGGGAGGTAATGATCAAGGAATGCCATTTTAAATTCTTCCCAACCAGCTAGGAGTGAATCAATACCCCTTGATCTTTTCCAGTCCTCATACCACAGTATAGCCTCTCCCTTCAGCCTATAAGCTGCTAACTCAACTATTTCTACACCTGTTACGTGCATCACCTCTAATGCTCTTTGAACTTGGTCCACAAAATCATGTGGATCTGCTTTCGGATCTGACCCTGTGAATATGGGAGGGTCTAATTTTAGAAAGTCCTGTGTACGCCGACTAGCTGCTCTAGCCGCGCCATCTTTATTTACCATTGGACCAATTCTCCTTTGTGTTTGTGCAGCAACTAACTGAGTCAACATGTGTACAGCATTTCTTAAATCTTGATCTGTGGCATTCATTGGTGGTTCTGCGGGTACTTCTCTACCTCTTGGCTCTCCTGGAGCTGGAAAGGTAGAAGAAGACAGCGATGCAATTTCAGCGTCAGCTCCACCTTGACTAACTTGGTCAGGTGGTAATCTACTCAGTCCTTCTTCAGTAGGCACATCCACCTACTTCCCTTTACCTCTACCTCTTCTTGTGAGTGGCATTTTACTATACCAAAGAAAAACAATTATCCTGGTCAGATACAATTCAACTTACAACACTGGCTCTATTGCACGATCTAGCAGTGAAGAAAAGAAAAAACATCCTAAATGTCCCGTAGCCTCCTACTTATAAATGTGGTGCACAACACATCGATAAGTAAGACTTACTCAAACACGGCTTTGTAGACACCCTTAGACCGACCTGCTCTGCTACCACTTTTGTCACGACCCGAAATCCCATTCGGGCCAGACTGGCACCCAAAGCTAATATGGACCGAGAGAACCAATCTTTGCTCATGAACCTTCGTATGCATATCCTCATGTGAATTTTACTATACCTTATGCAACTATGCGGAAGACAAGAATATGATAACATATGTCATATATATATATATATATATATATATATATATAAATAAAACTTGGTCGTTGGGGCCATTACGTCGAACTGAACGTACACATCTTACATTCATATACCCACATAGGTCTACAAAAGCCTCTAACTGATGCATTTACAAGACCATCTAAAAGTCGGGACAAGTCCCCGCATTATCTTTACAAAATCAAAATAAATGTACAACTGTGATAAGTCCCGAAGCAACTGGGGCTCACCAAAGATCTGCAATTACTATCAACCTACTGTCTTTTTACAAATCTACTAGTACCTGCACCTGCAACATGTAAGGTAAGTCCCGTGAGGGGGTCAGTACGAGAAATGTACTGAGTATGTAAGTCTATAGAAATTACATCATACATGAGAAAGTCAATAGAATAAAATAGGAAAGAATAGTCAATATAGATAAACCATCATTTTATATAATATCTTTTATAACTACTCTCCTTCAAGGGAAATTACCTTCACTCAAGAGACTTGCCTCCAATAGATTCTTCTATACCCAAGAGATTCTTTCTTGCTTCTATATTCATTACCACTATTATTCTACTACTTGGTTAGTAGGTTGTAAAAGAATAACATTCATCCACATAACTCCACTCTAGTGGTGGGGTAACAATATAACATTCATCTACTCTATTGGGGGGTTAATGATATAACGTACAACTATTCTAGTAACGTACATCCACTCTATTGGTGGTTTAGCCTACATTCACTCTCATGGTGGGGAAACATACATCCACTCTATTAACGTACATCCACTCTATTGGTGGGTTAACCTACATCCACTCTCATGGTGGAAGAACATACATCCACTCTATGGTGGGAGAACATACAACCACTCTATGGTGGGAGAACATACAACCACTCTATGGTGGGAGAACATACATCCACTCTATGGTGGGGGAACATGCATCCACTCTATTGGTGGGGGAACATACATCCAATCTATGGTGGGAGAACATACATCCACTCTATGGTGGGGGAACATGCATCCACTCTATTGGTGGGGGAACATACATCCACTCTATGGTGGGAGAACATACATCCACTTTATTGGTGGAGGAACATGCATCCACTCTATTGGTGGTAGAACATACATCCACTCTATGGTGGGAGAACATGCATCCACTCTATGGTGGGGGAATAGTGATGGGATCGACCCATGTTAGGTGTTCTTTTCACCCCTGGGCTGCCACCCTTGAATTCTTATCAACTAACTCTCTTCCTATTCTTATTATTCTTGGAAAAGGTTGATTTATTCACTTATGAGAGATTGATATACTCACTTATGAGAGATTGATACATCTAGGGCCGTGACACTATATGAAACACATAAATATGCTTTACCTCACTCTTATACTTCATGAGATTAACATCTTCACTTATGAGGAATAATTATACTAATTTGCACATCACCTCTCTTATTAGTCTTATGAGATTGATACTTCTACTTGGGAAAGATTGGTACAAGGATAATCATCATACTATAGGACTTTGGAGCATGACATGATTGGAAAATGCTTTTCAAGAATAAATAGATTTTCTTACATTATTACACTCTTGAGATAGTTCCTTTAGGAATTACAACGTCATGACATCTTTGGAACTTCAATCAATGAATACGAGATAAGTGAATCATAATTCATCTAAGAATAGGGAACATATGAATAAAAATATACGTCACCCTGAATTGATATACTTCAAACCTCTCGGAATTGAAACAAGCTCAATGTCAATAGGAACAATATGTTGTAGAAGGATACGGAAAGAGTAACCTTACATACCTTGTATTCTCAATACGAATATACAATCTTAGACGTGCATACAATAATCTCTCTCCTTCCTTATGTTTCACTCTACAACACAAGTACATAACGGAACCAACATTAACCACCAATTACCTTACAAATGCATACAATAACCATAAGTCACATGTTTGGCTTTAACATGTCATTTCCCCCTTGACAATACCATTTATGAAATTATTGTATCAATAATCCCACAATATTCCATACATTGACCAACACATGATAACCCATAGCATGTCACACCAAGTTCATATTTTACACTTCTCCATCACCACCACATCACACTTATTCCATTAAATTTCTTCAATACACCTCACAACAACAAATCGGCCAAAATCCCATAATTTACACTTATAGAAAAATAACAAGTTTAGGACCATAATCACACCACACACGTCGTTATTTTATCCATACCATGCTCTTTCATCAAAGTCACAAGTCATATTTCAAGTTACAATTCCATGGCTATCACATCTTTTGCCAAAAACACAAAGTACCATGTTCAACACTTCCAAGCATAATCACCATGATATACATACTCTCCCATGCATATAATATATTAATCCATAAGAATAATCACTTACCTAGGATTGGAAAATGATGATCTTGCTCCAAAGATGACTTAGGGTTTGAGAGCCCAAAAGAGGTGTTCTTGAGAAGTCTAGAAAATAGAAGAAAAGCATGTGTGTTTTTGTGAGTTAAAAATCTGCTTTTTCCTCCCTTTTATAGACCCTTGAAGTCCTTGCTCAATGATTGATAAGTCAAAAGAAGAATGGGTCATTTGACCCATGTTTGGCCCATGTCCTTTTTCTTCATTTTGGGCTTTATTGAGCCCAAATCACTTAATCCAATAAAATCAATAATTTCTCATGTTTAAATCATTTTATACGCGTTATGATGATACTCCCACTTACGGGATTCATATTCGTAGCCTCAATCCCAAAAACAAGCAATTCTAGCCACGTATGGCCTATTTTGATCAAAAGGGTAAAATTTTCATTTTGATGCCAAATTTGTTCACGAGTAATTTTATCATACCAATTTAATAATTCACTCATTCCATGTACATGGTTGTAAAAGAAACGTGGCAAAAATCGGCTCGGTACGTCCCCGGGCACCCTTGGAACTTAAGAAATTTTCAACTTTCGAAAAATGGGCAAAACTACCCTGGCACGCCCTGGGGCGCGCTAACTTGCTGCCTCTGGGCTAAAAAATTTGGCCCAGAGAGGCCTGGCACGCCCTCTAGCGTGCCTCAGCCTTAATATTTTTGAAAAATTCATTTTTTGACTTTTCTTCGCGGGTTTGGTTAGATACTTCAAGTCCTATTCTTTAACTTACTTCTTACCCTTAATATCCTTTGTTTAGAGGTCCTCTTAACCTCATTTTGAACCCCACAAATGCTCTACGAAAATCACAAAACACCTTCTACGCAAGGTTAATCACATGTATAAGGCCAAATTTCAATTTTCTCATAATTAACATTACCAAATACATGTGTATAGCTCTCGACACCTAAGTAAACATTATTAAATGTCGTCACATAGGGTTGGGAGTATACGGGGTGTTACAAGAAGCGATGTCGTCTGTGGACTTATCCTTTTGGAAAGAGGCAGTCAATAGTGAGATTGATTCAATCTTGACCAACCATACTTGGGAGTTGGTTGATCTTCCTCCAGGAAATAAATCTTTAGGTTCTAAATGGATCTTCAAAAGGAAAATGAAAGTTGATGGTACTATTGACAAATACAAGACAAAACTTGTTGTGAAAGGCTTTAGACAAAAAGAGGCCTTGATTATTTTGATACATACTCGCGAGTAATAAGGATAACGTCCATTCGGATGTTGATTGCATTAACTGCAGTATATGGTCTTGGAATCCATCAAATGAATGTGAAAACAACATTCTTAAATGGAGAATTGGAGGAAGAAATTGACATAGAACAACCCGAGAGTTTTATGATTCCTGATAAAGAAAAGAAAGTGTGCAAACTTGTTAAGTCACTTTATGGACTAAAATAAGCACCCAAACAGTGGCATGCAAAGTTTGACCAAACCATGTTGGCAAATGGATTCAAAATAAATGAATGTGATAAATGTGTTTACATTAAAGATACTCCAAATCACAAAGTCATTGTTTGTTTGTATGTGGATGATATGTTGATCATCAGTAGAGACATTTCTGACATAAATGCATCGAAAAGAATGCTTGAGGGCAAGTTTGATATGAAAGACCTTGGAGTTACGGATGTGATCTTAGGGATAAGAATTCATAGAACTCCACAAGGGTTGGCATTGTCACAGTCTCATTATATTGAAAAGGTACTTGACAAATTCAAGTATTTGGCTTTCAATAGTGCCAAGACTCCATTAGACGTGAGCTTTGCACTTCAATAGAATGAAGGTGAAAGTGATTTATAATTGAATTATGCAAGAATGTTGGAAAGTTTGATGTATATCATGAATTGTATACGACCAGATATAGCATGCGCTATTAGTAAATTAAGTCGATACACGAGTAATCCCAATCAAACTCATGGGATGGCAATGAAAAGAGTTTTGGGGTATCTAAAACCTACTCAAGACTTTGATTTGCATTACAACAAATATACAGCGGTAACTGAGGGATATAGTGATGCAAATTGAATCACCAGATCGAATGAAATAAAATCCATAAGTGGAAATGTGTTTACTCTTGGTGGAGGAGCAGTCTCTTGGAAATCATCCAAACAGACATGTATTAACCGCTCTACTATGGAATCTAAATTTATCACATTAGATAAAGCCGGTGAAGAAGCTGAATGGCTCCGAAATTTCTTGAAAGATATTCCTTATTGGCCCAAATCACATTATGCATACAGTGTGATAGTCAAGCGGCAATAGGTAGGGAAGGGAGCATGATGTATAACGGTAAATTTTGTCATATAAAACGGAGATATAATATCGGTAGAGAACTTCTCTCTAGTAGAATTATCATGATTGACTATGTGAAGTCAAAGGATAATGTGTCAGATTCACTTACAAAAGGCCTATCTAGAGAGAGAGTTGAGAGATCATGGAAGGGAACGGGTTTAAGGCCTAGGACAAGTCATCACAACGGTAACTCTACCTAGCAGACTGGAGATCCCAAGAGCTAGGTCCAAGGAGATAAAACAAAGTTGTGACTAACGGTTCAACATTGTCAATTAACTCAACACATTCTCATGATGAGGACAATGTTCAGGAAACAAGGATAAGACTTATGATTGGTAGTCTTTTAATGGTTTTAAGTTTGGCGGATTTGACCAAATTGTTTGATCTATAGGATTAAATGTTTAGGAATCACCTATGTGAGAGTGAAGTGGAAGCCACTTCAAGAAGAATGATAGTAAAGGCCTATTCTCTAAGCTCTCATGAAACCAGGTTGTGTTCATGGTTGAAACGAAAAAAACCGTGAAACCATAAACGGTAAAAGGCTGGTTATGTGACTTGTATTGTCTAGGTGTACATTAAAGTTCGACGGTTCAAAGATATCACATCTATCGATTGACCGAGTGCATCCGATGCAAGTTCACTATAAAAGTTCAAAGAAAAACCTACTTATCCATATGCAATTAGTCTTTGTTTGTTGATCACACACTTTTCTGTAAATATTTTGATAAAATAGTCATTCCCCATTCATGTGGGGGATTGTTCAGGTCTAGTGTATTGTGGAAGAAAAATGGAGGAAAAGTGAAATGTGTAGTTTAGTTTTAAAAAGTAAAGTACTCCCACATTGGTGGGAGAAAGAAACACTCTTATGCATATATTGAAATGCATTCCTTCATGTAGATAGTGAGGCAAGAACAAGACAAGCCTCGCGTCGTCGTCTACGTCGCTCGCTCGGCTCGGCTTCGACTTCGGATTTGAATTTGAATTTATCAAATGATCGATCGAGAGAATATCTTTTTGGACAAAATTCATTTGAAACTTGAGAATTAGTGAAGTTTTTAATCCAAAAATCCGATACAAATTTTTCTCCATATGTGGATGCACTTGGCATGTGCGGACGCATATCACAACGCACTTCGAAGGGACTCGACCCTTCGAGGCAAATGACACACTATTTTGGAAAAGATATGTGACCTTTGCGTGCACCTGGCGACCTGCGGGCGCAGGTGCCGCGCAGTCCAAGTGGGTAACACTGGTTTCGACAAAATAGCCACCTGCAGACACAGGTGTTCACGTAGTTCCAGAAAAGTTACTTCTGTTCATGAACCATTGCTTCTCTTCTGAAGCACCACCTTTTAGCTATAAATACCTGACTTTTTTCTCAGGTTTTGACACGAAATTGTGAAGTAAAAACACTCTTTTCTTCTTGAAAAACTCAAGTGTGATCATCAAATCATTGAGTAAGTTCGTTGTTCGGTAGAATTTGAGGTACCACTATTCTACTGAAGTGAATCATTTTATCCTGGGAGGAAAGATTCCATAACCTTGGGTACTTGAGGGGAATAAATTCCTTAAGGACACACCGTGAATTCGGTGGACTTGATTCTCCATTTCTGTCTTCATCTTTTTTTTTACGGTTTTACTATTTTTCAGAAAATAGTAGAAACTTCATTTTGATAGTTCATAATTGTTGAACTTGTGTTTGAAGTTGTTGAACTTCTTGGTTGTTCTTGAACTTAAAGTTGAAGTTCTTGTTGTTTAAATACAGATAATTGTACCCGAAAATAACAAATACTTCATACCAAATATGGAATAAAGTTAATCCTGGAATTCATTATAGGATGAGTTTATCCCATGTTTGGTTGAAATAAAATCGTGGAATAACTTATTCCGGGATTGTAGTATATTTTTATCCCACATTGAAGGGTGAAATAAAATCACGGGATAAGTTATTCCGAAATAACTTGTTCCCCAAATCAAACGAGCCCTTATAGTATTAGAGTGGTGTAAGATTATTTCAATTTGAAGTCTGACAGCATATTGTAATACAAAATTAAAAAGTTAATGAATAATGCATAGCTAATAGTAGAGAAGTAAGATAGAAATGCAAAAATTTTCACCAAAGAGGCATTAGTCAGTCCATGTGCTATAAACAGAGAGTTGATGGTAGCTAGCTAGTTTATTTATTTATGAATATAAAGCTAAGTCAAACTATAGTATAATGAGATGATCATTATTAAGAATGAAAGCAATGAGATGTGCAACTTTCTCTCACTCATATGGAATAAATTTGAAGGGAATAATAATAATTATGATGAGTGAGATGTATGAAGATGTCAAATCTTTGGTTCCATGTAGAAAGCCTATTCATCTTTTGCTTAAATGCATTTAATCATTGGCAAGTTGGTTAACAATCACACTTGGACTATTCCTTTTCTTCATTTTATTCTTACCAACAAATACAAATACAATTCTTCATATCTTAAAATGTTCGATTTGTCATCATTATTGCAAGGAACCACTTACCATTATAAGATGATCACAAAGAAATGGTATTAGTGATTGCACATGAGCCCTAATTTAGCTGTTTATTGCGGGTTGTTACTTTATTTTCCGAATTGCCATATCAGATGTGCTTGGTATGAAGAAAAACGCGAAAAATATTTTCTAACGAGGAAAACAGTATTATTATTATAGTGTAAGGGCGAGGGGTGGTGATCGGGTTGGGGGAGGTGGGAATTGGGGATCGTTGGGCAAGGGAGAGTGGAGGCCGTGGCTGGGGCTGGGCTCAGGTAAGGTGGAATGTAGGGGATGGAGAGGAGATTGTCAGTTTCAATTTCGGTTGCACCGTTTGATTTGTCATAAAGTTTGAAAGGAAAAGGAAAAGGAAAACTTTTTAAATTTGTGGTCTAAAACACTCATTAATCATTTATGTGGCTATAAATCATTTTATTAAACATAAAAAAAAAAATTAAAAATTAAATTATTTCCAATTATAGAAATTTGACACTTTTTGAGACAGACTAAAAAAAAAATTGTGACACATAAATTGGGACAACAAGAGTAATAATAGAGACATAAATGGACCAAAATAGTGTAATGAATGATAAATTGAACAATTTCAGAGTAATTTAAACTTGAACTTTTTAACCAAATGTACCAAGACATATGCCAATATCCAAGTACGTATGTGTACCCAAAAATGGTGTGTTGAAAGAAGGAGTGGTTGCTGTCAAAACTGAGAAGTCATGAACTGTATCGACTGAGACTCGAAAGGAACTTGAGAAGTAGTACTCCCTCCGTCTCATTTTATGTGGCCTAATTTGATCGGACACGGAGTTTAAGAAATAAGGGAAGACTTGGTGATGTTTACCAAATTGTCCTTTATTATAAATGTAGTACTACTATCTTTAATTAAGTAAGACTAATAACGGTAAAAGAGTAATTGTGCTTTTAAAAAGTTACCAAATAAAAAAATGTGACATTCTTTTTGGACGGACTAAAAAGAAAAATAGGCCACATAAAATGGTATTATATTCCTTTTGTAATACCTCATACTTTATCAACTCCCTTTACTTAAAGTACGCACAAAAAGGGCAAACTGAAGTATCATTTTCTCATTCTAAGCTCATGTTTAGTCATAATAGATTTTGAAGCTGAAACTTGAAAATTTGAGTTTTTAAAATTGTGATTTTTGGAATTTGAAATTGTGTTTGCATATGCATTTTACATGGAAAAAGTTTGAAGATTTGTGAGTAGAAGTTCCATAAGCGCACAAATATTTGAAGATTTGTGATCAAATTTCATGACCAAATAGATTTTGAAGATAAATTTTCAAAATTTACTCTCAAAATCTATGGCCAAAGCTAGCAGAGTTATTCATTTTTATTTGCACTACTCAAAATTATTGACAAGGATTTTTGTCTTCTTTCCATCTTCGGGAGCTTAATCATTTTAATCTCCCATTCGTATCGTCGACATCACTAGTTAATTTGTGAAGAAAGGAAAACATCACACTGATAACAATGAAGGAAAGATTCAAATATATTTTTCTTCCGAGTTATTTTATCGTGCTTGTAAATTGTAACTAACAGTGACTTGTTATCGTAGGTCAACTCAAACTTGATTATTGTAATGCTAGCAGAGGTTTTCAACAAATCCGTCCTCCCCTGTTGTATCTAATAGTAGAATGCTCAGTCTGATTCTACTTTAAGAGACGAGGGCATAATTAAGTTCTACACAAAATGCGTATATTTTGTTAAGTATGAAGAATTTTTTACAAACAAGACTTATCGTATATAGTTTTTGCAATCAAGACTTAAAGTCGTGACACTTCTTCTTATAGACTTTTCACTCTAGTGAAGGCCATTAGCTGGTGTCAAAAAACTTAAAAAAACCGTTGATGTATAAAAGTTAAACTCATAAAGGAATCGTCATTGAAATTAATTCATCAGTAGTGATTGTACAAGTATGTATGAAATGTCAATACAAAATAAAAGAGAAGAGGAACTAATCGCCTCTACATCCTTGGATACAAAACGCCCACACTGTAGCAAAACTTGGGCTTTTTTGGAGAGGGCTGAAACCTATGGCTATCTTCTGGCTTTCTGTATACGTTTTTTTTTTTTTACACAATTATTTTACATCTCTTTCTCTTAATGTTAATATTCCCTGTGAGTTAAAAAAAGAAGGAATTTAATTTTTCTTCTTCTTTCACTTGAATTAAATTAGAAGGTTGAGATGCAACGTCTGTGTGTTGGAACTTTTTGCTTCTTTTGCTTGAGATCTTCTTTGTGGACTTTGTCAATATCTTTAGCAATTCTAATAGCATCAGCAGAAGCACCAGCCAGCCCTCTCTTTGTGAATCCAACTGCATATAATCCAGATTTTCCCTTCCAGTTGTTAGGGAATTGTGCTTTTGGGTACCCATTCTTGGAGAAAAATTCACTTTCCTGTATAACATAACAAAAAATATATTATTCAACTGTTCAAGAATCTTGCATTTTCTTTTTCTTTTTCTTTTATTTTAAATCAATAGAAACTTCCAGAACTTTCAAACAGAACATTTTCTCACCTGTAGCCAGTATGGAACATTGCTGCAGTAGCCAGTGGCAAGAACAACTGAATCAACTTCAACGTTTTCACCAGTGACAAGTTCAACGGTGCCACATGAAAACTTCTTGATTCCAGGGACAACCTTAACTTTTCCGGATCTGATTTTTTCCAAAGCACCAATGTCAAGAACAGGGGTTTTTCCTTGAGTGTTCTTGAGTTGTAATGGTCCAATAGATGGCCTTTTTAGTCCATATGTCTCAATGTTTCCAAGAATGAACCATGTCAAAATGAGTAAAATCTTGTCAACTAGCCAAAGTGGCAGCCATGCCATCAACAACATAGCCAGCTCAAAAGTTGATTTTCCAAATATCTCTCTTGGCAAAACATGAACCTGAATAAACAAACAAACAAAAAAAAGTACATTAGAAATCTAAACTCTATCGAAACTGTGTGACCATCTCATTTAAAAGCTGAGTGCAGTATTAATCACTTACTGAGCTACGACAGACCATTGATGGTTGAGCATCATGGTTGCAAAGATCAAGTGACACTTCCATGCCAGAATTTCCGCAGCCAACAACAAGAACTTTCTTTCCCCTGAATTTCTCACCAGACTTGTAATCACAAGCATGAATCACTTCACCACCAAATTCTTTTAGCCCATCAATATCAGGCACAGCTCGCTCAGCATTCTCACCAGTGGCAACGACAAGCCACTGACAAATGTACTCAACTTCAGAGCCATAAGCTGAAAGAGTTTTCACCCTCCACAATCGACAAGCCTCGTCGTACTTGGCAGATTGCACACATTCATTGAACTGTGGGCTAATGTCAAAGTGCTTGGCATAAGATTCAAGATATTCAATGAATTGTCTCTTAGTTGGGTACTCTGGGTAGTGTTCTGGAAATGGGAATTTGGGTAATTGACAGAATTGCTTAGGGAGGTGTAGTTTCAAGCGATCATACGTTCTTTTTTGCCATAAAGAAGCAATACAATCAGCTCTTTCCAAGATAACACAGGGTACTCCTTGTTCTTTCAAACAAGCTCCCACAGCTAGTCCTGATGGACCAGCACCAACAATAACGGGGCCATTTACCCAAACACATCTCCGGGCAAAGAAATCGTTATCTGAGAAACTAAACATTTTTGCTGTTTACAAGATTTTTGAATTTGAACTTGAACTTTGGTTTTTCTAAATTGTAGTAGTAGTAGTAGTAGTATTTTGTTTGTTGTAATGAGAGAATATTGAAGTAGTTTGAAGAGAAAGGGGAGGGGAAAGGTGTTTATATAGAAGTGTTGGGCAGTGACACATGAAAGATTCATGTGACAGAAGGTGGGAAGTTAATGCTTTTCGAGGGGTCATTCTCAAATCATAAGCTAAAGTCTGCCCTCTATTTTTTTGCTAATTTAATACCTTAACTATTAAATTATTGGATCTTACTAAAATAATACACTTCGATTTTTGTATTTTAAGAGGAAAGAGGGTGGGTGGATGGGGTTAACTCAATTCTTTCCTATTATTATAGCTTCGAGAGAGTTAGTATGTGAATTTTACAAACAAGTGTATAAACTAAGTAATGATTGTTGAATATGCTTCATGGACCGACCATGGCATGTTTATTTTCGTTCTTTCTACGTTTACGTTTAACATTTAGATAAAATTTCAAGAATCTAAGATGTTGTGTATTTTAAAAGTTACAATAATTAATATTCCTATATGATTAATATAACAATCACTTATTCAAGAATTCGAATTTCACTAAGCTGTAGATGATATTATTAATTTGGTGAATTCAACAAATGAGTAGTTATGAAAATAACTACCTCTCAATGGGAATGAACTGTGTCTACTACTTAACTAAAAAATATTCTTGTAGTGGGGAAAAATCGTTTTTGGCAAAAGCGAACCAAATCTATCATGACATGCGGTTAAGTCAGAATCAAACAGACGTTTACTCTAGCTCTGAAAATTTTTGAGGGTCGCATCCCCAACATGACGGGGATCGATATCGCGCCTGCTAGGCTAAGGTTGCTCTGTGACCAAGCAACCTACAGGAACCCCTCACGCCCCGCGCAAGACAAGCCACTCTATAAATGTATCACCTCCTTTAATTAATAATACTCGGACAGATCAGTCGTTAGTCTCGAGCCGTGCATCAACTTGCCCCCAATTAGCCTCGAGCCCAATGTCAGAGCCCATATGCATGATTTTTAGTGCTGGCTTTTTAGGCCTATAAAAGGGTCAAAAGGAGGCATTCAGAAATTCCAGAGTTCTCTCCGGAAATCTCTTTATTTTCTTTTTCTTAGAGTTTCTACGAGAAGAGGCATTAGACTTTCCCTTTTCTTGTACTTTTTCTCTTTTCAAAGCAATGTAAACCTTGTAAACACCCCTGCTTTGGTGGTTCGGCTAAAGAGAAATGAGTTTACTCGATCTTAATCTACTTATCTTTAATCTCTTTTTCATAAATTTAACTTCGATTACTCCACACGATTTTTCGAGCAAACAATTCCTTTTGAACCAAAAAAAAAAAAGTACTAAAGTACTTGACTAAAATTTATTAATTCAACCACTCTTTTAACTTTTCATACGAATTCAAATATCAAATAGGAATTCCACTTTAATAACAAGTGCACCATTATTATTTAAGAGAATTATAGAGAATGATGGGGTGTGATTTTGGGTCCCTCATGGAAGGCCCATTGAAGATTAGCGAAAAATCATTGTATAAGGGGGTGAAGCTTGTTGGGTTATGAGCCTTTTTTCCTTTTTATATGGATAAATAAAAGCTCAAATTTGGACCAACCCACTTTGCCCATAGGCCCAATTCTATGAGGCATATATATAGACCTGTTTAGGTCTTATTTTCTCATCCACAAAAGAATGAAATCAGCAGCCATATAGAGAGAAGAGAGCAGATTTTCGCACCCAATTTCAGCCCTAAATTGCCAACTTCAAATTGCGATTCTCACTTCGTTTCTTATCCGATTGAGCTGATTTTTGGACAGCCTGTTGCTCTCATCTCAATCTTTGATTAGGAACTGACAGAGTTGGATTTGGTGCCCCGCAGCTCTAGTTTTGCATCCGTGAACAGTAGCTGCATTTTTGGGTTTTTGCTCCTTTAATTCTCTAGTTTTTGGTGTTGTGCTTTATATATTGTTGTTTGTTATTTGGCACTTCTTTGGTGGCCATTTGGAGAACATTATTGTAACTCTTGGAGATTATAGTGGAGGTTTTTGATCCCGTGGTTTTTTACTCTTCACACTGAAGGGTTTTCCACGTAAATTTGGTGTCTCGTGTGATTGGTTTATTTTATCCTTGCTTATCTATTTTGGTTGATATATTTGCTGCCTTATTATCATTGTGCTTGGGTTTGTTTGTCTTCTCTTGGTTCAAATTGAAAGGAAAAGTTTAGACTTGGGTACTCTTCCGCTGCTACCCTGTCGTGCACCATTGTTAGTGTCCTTACCTTTCCCAACAAAGTGGTATCAGAGCGTTGGTTGTTGTTGATTGTCGATTTGAATGATGGAGACAAATATGAGTAAAATGGTTTGTTTGAATGGTAGTAATTATCATACTTGGAAAGGCAAGATGAAAGATCTCCTATTTGTCAAGAAAATGCATTTGTCTGTCTTTGCTTCTAATAAACCTCAGTCCATGACAGATGAGGATTGGGAATTTGAGCACTTGCAGGTTTGTGGCTATATTAGACAATGGGTTGATGATAATGTTAGAAACCATATTGTGAATGAGACACATGCCAGAAGTTTGTGGGACAAACTCGAGATACTTTATGCTTCGAAGACTGGCAATAACAAGTTGTTCCTGTTGAAACAGTTGATGAATATCAGGTACAAAGAGGGCAGTCTTATTTCTGATCATATTAATGATTTTCAGGGTGTCCTTGACCAGCTTTCCGAAATGGGTGTAAAGTTCGATGAAGAAATTCAGGGACTTTGGCTTCTTAATACTCTGCCAGACTCTTGGGAAACTCTTCGAGTTTCTTTGACTAATTCTGCTCTCAGTGGTGTTGTAACTATGGAATATACTAAGAGTGGGGTCTTAAATGAAGAGATGAGAAGAAGATCTCAGGCCTCATCTTCTTCAGCTTCACACTCCGATGTTTTGGTTACTGAAGATAGGGGGAGAAACAAGTCCAGAGGTCCGAATGATAGAGGTACAAGTAGAAGCAAATCCAAGTCCAAATACAAGAATATCACATGTGACTATCGCCACAAGAATGGGCATATCATGAAATATTGTTACAAGCATAAAAGAGATATGAGACGACAAAAGAAAGAAGGCGATAATGAGAATCGTGTTACTGTTGTTGCTAATGATGATCTTCTTTTTGCTTGTGGTGAAAATGCCATTAATCTTGTTCGTGATGAGTCTAGCTGGTTTGTGGATTCTGGTGCTACTTCTCATATCACGCCCAAGAAGGAATTATTTTCTTCTTATACTCCAGGTAATTTTGGAATGTTGAAAATGGGCAATAATGATGAGGTTGAAGTACTTAGCATTGGCACAGTTTGTTTGGAAAGTAATAATGGTTCCAAACTTGTTCTCAATAATGTCAAGCATGCTCCAGATGTTCGCCTGAATTTGATTTCTGTAGGGAACCTTGATGATGAGGGTTATATTAATACCTTTGGTGCGGGCCAGTAGAAGCTTACTAGAGGTTCAATGGTTGTGGCTCGTGGTGACAAGTTGTCTAACTTGTATGTATTTCAGGGCTCCACTTCTAGAGGCTCAGTAAACTTGGTGGAGAATGATACTTCATCAGAGTTATGGCATAGAAGGCTGAGTCATATGAGTGAGAGGGGGATTGACAGTTTGGCTAAGAAAAATTTACTTTCTGGAGTAAAACAAGCAAAGTTGAAGAGATGTGTTCATTACTTAGCCGGCAAACAGAAAAGAGTTTCTTTTCAAAGTCATTCGCCTTCAAGAAAGCTTGATTTGCTGGAGTTGGTATATTCTAATTTGTGTGGTCCTTTTAAGGTAAGGTCTCATGGTGGTGCACTTTACTTTGTGACTTTTATTGATGATCATTCTCGCAAGCTCTGGGTATTTCCTTTGAAGTCCAAAGATCAAGTACTTGATGTGTTCAAGGGTTTTCAGGCCTTGGTTGAGAGACAGACAGGGAAGAAATTGAAATGCATTCGCTCAGATAATGGTGGTGAGTATATTGGTCCTTTTGATAGATATTGCAGAGAGCAGGGTATTCGGTATCAGAAAACTCCTCCAAAGACTCCTCAGTTAAATGGTTTAGCAGAGAGAATGAATAGAACTCTAGTTGAGAGAGTTAGATGTATGCTTTCAGATGCTAAGTTGCTAGATTCCTTTTAGGCAGAAACACTTAATACTGCTGCTTATATTATCAATTTATCTCCTACTGTTGCTTTGAATAGTGATGTCCCTGACAGAGTTTGGTTTCGTAAGAATGTTTCTTATGATCATCTTAGAGTATTTGGGTGTAAAGCCTTTGTGCATGTTCCTAATGATGAAAGGTCAAAGTTGGATGTTAAAACTAGGCAGTGTATCTTCATTGGTTATGGTCAAGATGAATTTGGCTATCGTTTCTATGATCCAGTTGAGAAGAAACTTGTTAAAAGCCGTGATGTTGTGTTCTTTGAAGACCAAACAATTGAAGATTTTGACAAAGCTGAGAAGGTTGATTCTCAGAGTAGTGAGAGCCTAGTTGATATTGATCCAGTTCCTTTGACTATTGCACCTGAAGAAAATCTTCATAATGATGAAAATCAAGTTGATAATGAAGATGGTGATCATGTTCAGAATGACCTGGATGATGTTGATGCTCCAGTGCAAGATGATGTGGTTGATCAACAACCAGTTATTATTGATACTCCAGAGAGTTCTCTCAGACGATCTACTAGAGAGAGAATACCTTCATCTCGTTATTCTCCTAATGAGTATGTACTCTTGACTGATGGGGGAAAACCTGAGAGTCTTGATGAGGCCATGGAAAGTGAAGAAAAAGAAAGGTGGTTTGATGCTATGGAAGATAAAATTAAATCTTTGCATGATAATCACACCTTTGATTTGGTTAAGCTACCTAAAGACAGAAAAGCTTTGAAAAACAGGTGGGTTTTTCGGGTGAAACATGAAGATGGTAATCCAGTTCCACGGTACAAACCTAGACTAGTTGTGAAGGATTTTAACCAGAAAAAGGGAGTTGATTTTGATGAGATATTCTCTTCAGTTGTGAAGATGTCATCCATTCGTGTGGTTTTAGGCTTGGCTGCAAGTCTAGATTTAGAGGTTGAGCAAATGGATGTTAAAACTGCTTTTCTCCATGGTGACTTAGATGAAGAAATTTATATGGAGCAGCCGAAAGGTTTTGAATTCAAGGGAAAAGAGAATTATGTTTGCAAATTGAAGAAAAGCTTGTATGGTTTGAAACAAGCTCCCAGGCAGTGGTACAGGAAGTTTGGTTCTTTTATGAGTCAGCAGGGCTTCAAAAAGACTTCTTCAGACCATTGTGTTTTTGTGCAAAAATTCTCTGATGGTGACTTTATTATTGTGTTGCTTTATGTTGATGACATGCTTGTTGTTGGTCATAATGCTTGCAAGATTCAGAAGTTGAAGCAAGAGTTGAGTAAGTCTTTTTCTATGAAAGACTTAGGACCAGCAAGGCAGATTCTTGGCATGCAGATTGTCCGTGACAGAAAGGCCAAGAAGTTGTGGTTATCACAAGAGAAGTACATTCAGAAAGTACTTCGCAGGTTCAACATGGACAAGGCTAAGTTTGTCAGTACACCTTTAGCTATGCACTTCAAATTGAGCACGAAGCAGTGTCCTTCTAGTGATGATGAGAAGGAAGACATGAAGAAAGTTCCTTATGCTTCAACCGTTGGTAGTTTGATGTATGCAATGGTTTGTACAAGACCAGATATTGCTCATGTTATTGGTATTGTTAGCCATTTTCTTTCTAATCCGGGAAGAAAGCATTGGAATGCTGTGAAGTGGATTATGAGATATCTTTGTGACACTTCTAGTCTGAGTTTGTGTTTTGGTACAGGAAAGCCTATTCTTTGTGGTTATACTTATTCAGACATGGCTGGTGATGTTGATACTCACAAGTCTACTTCAGGGTATTTGGTTACTTTTGCAGGGGGATCTGTGTCTTGGCAATCTAGGTTGCAAAAATGTGTTGCTCTATCTACTACAGAAGCTGAGCTTATTGCTGCCGTTGAAGCTTGTAAAGAGTTGCTCTGGATGAAGAGGTTCTTGGGGGAACTAGGTTGTGCTCAAGAGAGGTATGTGATTTATTGCGATAGTCAAAGTGCTATACATCTTGGCAAGAATTCTACATTTCATGGTCGGTCTAAACACATTGATGTGAGATACCATTGGATTCGGGATTTGTTAGATTCTACGTTGCTTGAACTTGAGAAGATTCATACAGATGATAATGGTTCCTACATGATGACTAAAGCTTTGCCAAGAGGGAAGTTTGAAGATTGTTGCATGATCGCCGGGGTGGCGGTCTCCTCCACATAGTTGTGAGGGGGAGAATTGTTGGGTTATGGGTCTTTTTTCCTTTCTATGTGGATAAATAAAAGCTCAAATTTGGACCAACCCACTTTGCCCATAGGCCCAATTCTATGAGGCATATATATAGACCTGTTTAGGTCTTATTTTCTCATCCACAAAAGAGTGAAATCAGCAGCCATATAGAGAGAAGAGAGCAGATTTTCGCACCCAATTTCAGCCCTAAATTGTCAACTTCAAATTGCGATTCCCGCTTCATTTCTTATCCGATTGAGCTAATTTTTGGACAGCCTGTTGCTCTCATCTCAATCTTTGATTAGGAACTGACAGAGTTGGATTTGGTGCCCCGCAGCTCCAGTTTTGCATCCATGAACAGTAGCTGCATTTTTGGGTTTTTGCTCCTTTAATTCTCTAGTAAAAGGTGTTGTGCTTTATATATTGTTGTTCGTTGTTTGGCACTTCTTTGGTGGCCATTTTGGAGAACATTATTGTAACTCTTGGTGATTATAGTGGAGGTTTTTGGTCCCGTGGTTTTTTACTCTTCACACTGAAGGATTTTCCACGTAAATCTGGTGTCTCGTATGATTGGTTTATTTTATCCTTGCTTATCTATTTTGGTTGATATATTTGCTGCCTTATTATCATTGTGATTGGGTTTGTTTGTCTTCTCTTGGTTCAAATTGAAAGGGAAAGTTTAGACTTGGGTATTCTTGCGCTGCTATCCTGTCGTGCACTATTATTAGTGCCCTTGCCTTTCCCAACAAAGCTTAGGTGACAGAGAGAAGAGGGATGACTAGGATAAAGAAAGTATGACCACGTGGATACGATATGGCCAGTGGGGATAACACATCACCTCAGTAGGGACCAAACTAAAAAGGAGTCCCCCCCCGCCCCCCCCCCCCCCCACACACACCACACACTATAAAGATTAGAAAGCAATAGAGAAGAGGGCAAGTGACTTGACTTGTAACTGCTATGGCTGTTTCCTCCCACAAATTGCCCATCCTCTTGCCAGCCTAAATCTCTTTGGTTCCCACTGATAATTTGACCCACCATCTCTCTCTTCTTCATCCACTCTATATATACTTCTTCCATCGTCACTTTCCCTAAAACAAACATGAAAATTGAAATCCTCCTACAATATACATATGATGTTTTTTTATTTTTTTTCCATGAATACAAAATAGTAGGTGGAACTGCGTAAACGAGCAATCAGCATTCCTTACGTCAGAGAGCACTCGACTAGCTACAAGTAAAATTGAATTTTATACCACGAGAAGTAGTGAATAAAATTGAATCGACGATCTTAATATATATATATATGTATATATATATATATATGTGTGTGTGTGAATATATATATATATATATGTATATATATGTGTGTATATAATTTTAATTAATATGTATCACATACGTATATAGTTTCAGGATTTTATTTAATATATATCAATTAAAGTATTTCCAATCAAATTTGAGAACTAAAGGTGATCTACATACTAAAAATTTGGGATTACTAAGGTAAGACATAGCCTCCATTGTATGTATTTTTTCTTTTGAGTTTCGCTTTAATTATATATATAATATATATATATATATATAAATATATATATATTGAATTTTATACCACGAGAAGTAGTGAATAAAATTGAATCGACGATCTTAATATATATATATATATATATGTATATATATATGTGTGTGTGTGTGTGAATATATATATATATATATATATGTGTATATAATTTTAATTAATATGTATCACATACTTATATAGTTTCAGGATTTTATTTAATATATATCAATTAAAGTATTTCCAATCAAATTTGAGAACTAAAGGTGATCTACATACTAAAAATTTGGGATTACTAAGGTAAGACATAGCCTCCATTGAATGTATTTTTTCTTTTGAGTTTCGCTTTAATTATATATATATATAATTAAAAAAAAAACTAGCCCTAAGCCGCACCTCATGGATGTGCTTAAACAAAAAGTACTACAAATTTGATATATCAATGAAGTAAAATTTTAAAACCACACAACTTTAAATACAACGCTTGAGAGCTGCATTGTGTCAATAGATTGATATTACATCATGCAAAATTCTTGTTTACGTACTCTAGCTATAAATTAAATAAGAAGCATTGCATTAACCAGTAATGTATATTTCAGATAATCAAAGTAAAATAACATTAAAAGGTGTGCTCCTCTCGATACAACGGAGAGAGCCTCAATCCTATTTCTGTTTTAAGTTCTTAACACTCACTTTGCAATTATGCCAATCACATGGTATGTAATGGTGATTAATATATAAAGTTAAAAGATATTTACAGTCTAAACTCTATACTTACCTAGATTCACTAGATTCACTGCATATATGCTTAATTTTTAACTTAGTATAGGAAGGAGTGTGATTACTTTTCTAGCTACTAGTTAAGTTTATTAATGTAATAAGTTCGCATGCTTAATTACTTTTCATGTGTAAGGCTAAAATTCATCCACAACATGCACCATAAAGGATTAATCTTGGTTTCAGTGTTAACACGCGTCATCATGCCATGCTAACTGAAGAAAAAGTACGTAGGGTTTAGTTGTTAATTATGATACTCATCACCAGTGGAGTAGTAATTAATAAAAACATTTCAAGTACGTATGTTGGTAATTTTTCTTACACCTGAGAGGTCGAGGAACTCACTTGATCACTTGTATGCTTTTTATGTAAGGGTTTTTATCAATTTTGAATTTTGCTTAAAAGGATGAGCGTGATTTTTTCCAGCCAGGAACATAGATTTTTTATGCGATTAAATTGAATCCGCCTACCACAATAGGTAACAGTACTTCACAAGTTCTATATCAGTTTTCAAAGGCGTATTAGGGGCAAGTCCCAGGGCGAGTTCTGGGGCGGGACGTAGTAAAAACGCTACAGGGCGCAAATTAAAAACCTAGATTCATAGGGCATAGGTCCTAGAATTTGGAGTGTAAGTCCCAGGCATAAAAATGTACGCCCGGTCGTTAAATTTGATTTTTATTATTTTAAAAGTATTTTTTGCATTAATCATATTTTTTTTATTATTGATGTAATGATATTTATAGCTTATGTTATCATATGTCAGTGATTTTTTCTAAAATATGTAAATAAAGAAAGAAAGTTTTTTTTTATTATTGTGACATTTTTTTTCTATATTATTGATTATTTATTTGAATTGTTTGTAGAATCATTGAAAATTTTGCTTTTACTTATATTTTTAGTAATAAAATTATAAAAATGAAGATACATGAGATATAAGCCTCGTAGATCCATGGGACTTACGTCCCATGTCTCAGGGCTTACACCTCACCCCGTGCTACGTAAAATGCCTCACCTCACACCCTCGCCTTTAAATACTGTTTTATATATGATAATTTGAAAATCTAATGAATTGTTATAATCACTTGAGTCCTGGTAATACAAAAAATGTTTTATACTGTTAGGGTATCTAGTAATCCTAGATAAGGATGGACTAATTTTGAATATTGAAATACAGTTATTGTAGATAGAGTTTACTACTCTTTCAATTCCCTTAGGACTCTTGAGTCCTCTCCCTTATGTATATTTAACTATGATGTATCACTGAAAATAATCACCAATAGAATATTAATTCAATCTAAACTCTTTCATGGTATCAGAGAAACTATCGCTTCCTTCGACCATGGCCAAATCATCAACCAGTAACTTTGTCCTTCCATCCCAGACCATTGCCACAAACAGTAGCCCATCCTCTACAGTAGCCCATCCTCTACTAACTTCCCTCATTCAAATTTGATTAAGTTGGATAGATATAACTATGTAGTGTGGAAGCCACAGATTTTATCTGTGCTAAAAGGCCATGACTTGGAAGGGTACGTTGATGGCTCGCATAAGTGCCCAGCAAAATTCGTCCCCAGCAGTCCAACTGACGAACAATCACATGAACCAGTTGTGAATTCCGCGTACTTAGCATGGCAAAAACAGGAGCAATTACTTCTTAGTTGGCTTCTTTCGTCTCTTACTGAGAGTATTTTGTCACAAGTTGTGAGATGTGCCTCAGCCATGGAAGTCTGGAAAATATTAGAAACTATGTTTGCATCTCAATCGAAGGCAAGACTTATGCAACTCCATCTTCAGTTGCAGACCACAAAGAAAGGCACTTCGTCCATGACAGATTAGCTTCAAAAAATGAAGTCTATTGCGGATAACCTTGCTGCAGCGGCACAACCAGTCAAAGATGACAATCTCATTCTCCACATTCTGAGTGGCTTAGGCCCAGATTACGATGCTTTGGTTGTTTCAGTTACCTCCAGGGTAGAATCTATCTCCATTGCTGATCTCCATGGGCTGCTTTTAAGTCATGAAACTAGGCTTGGGATTTTGAATCTTACAGAACAAGGTCTTGGTCAAGTTAATTTAATAGTAAAGACACTACTAGAAATTGGGTCTACGGCAACAGATTTTCTAGCAATGGTATCAAAACTGTTGTTATAGAGGGTTTATTGTAACAGGTATAACCGTTGCCAGAAGGTGTGGGAGCTATTGACATGGTTTAATCATAAAACTGTTGTCACTATACTATAACCGTTGCAATAGTCCTATTTGTAGCAACGGTTATGTGAACCGTTGCAATAAAACCATATATGGCAACACATTTATGAAAAAATTTATGTATTGAAATGGTTGTTAAGTCCCTCCACACTTTCCCTCTATTATTTTGCAACTAGCCCGCCAAATATTTTAAGTTTTATTTTTGTTATTTATTAAATTTATTTTAAGAAAGAGAGATATATAGAAAATATATTGATGTGACATGTTTAGTTCTCTCTGTTCAAACTCTCGAACATCTCTCCTCTCAAATCTTTCTTCTCAAAAACCTAGCTTCTTCAAATCTGAGAAAATGTTCAATGAAAATCTGAAAAAATGTTTAATCTGTGCTCGTATTTGAGAATTACAGTACTAGGAATATCCCGAGCTTTCCAATTGCACATTTGTGCCAGCACAAGCATAGGTACCAATGCTATATGAGCTCAAATAGTTTTTTGCTCTCGTCATTTTCAGGTCCCTATTCATTTGATTTCTCTGTTTCTAAGAGTTTTTTGTGTGTTTTGTAGTTTTTTGGTAAGTTAGGGATTACTCAATGATATCATAATCTGTTGATTGATGCTAGATTTTAGTTAAGGATAAAAAGTTTTGGATAACTTTTGGGTGGATTTGTTCTTTTTGTGCCATCTCTTCAATTATTCTTTGGAAAAGCAGGTGAGTGTGTTGGAGTTTGCGATGTGATTTGGTATTCTGAAGGAGTTGAAATTTATTTACGCTTCTTTCTTCTTCTGCATAGTCCCAATTTTCTGATTGTTAAATTATTTTCTAGATTTGGTGGGTACTTTGTTGATGATTTTATATTTTCTTTTTGGTTGTGCTCTTGCTGATCTTTCTAATGAATTTTCAATGGGATAGTTTCATCGTTGTGTCCATAATATTGCATTTGCAAGGCGCTTTAGAATTTGTGTTTTCCCTTGACCCTCCACCCTCTATGTGTTTGACAAAATTCCTATTTCAAACTGAGATGCAAGCTCAATCTGATTACACTGTAGGTAGAAAAATGATGGAATTAGGGACATACATATCTTCTTGTGATATTACCTATATATAGCAGCTTCTTATGTGAAGATTCATACCCATACATATTTACATTTCATCTTCTTTCTTTCTAGGAAGAGTCTCAATCTTTATATTTTTAAAATTTGATCGAGATTGATAATTGTCAATGTTTTGAACAAATTGTTGAACATGAGTACATTATTGGCTGCGGCAGTTGAAAGTTAAAAAGTTGCATCAAGCCTTCAAGCTCAGAAATAGATTAGCTTTCTTGGGGTTGTTTGAAACTCGGGGACTACCGTCAGCTTAAAACCACCCAACATATGTAAGGCTAAACCTTATTGTTTCCCGTTAGTGCATGACCTGCAGCTATATGTTTCCTCTTCTAAGAGTCCATGAGATGCTTAGAGTATGACATGATTGAGTCTCTATGATATGTGCCTTACGAATATGCACTACTCTTAGTTATCGTTATTCCTACTATTACGAGCTTCCCGTTTTTCCCTTATATGATTCATACTTTCTCTTATTTGAGATGTCTATGTCAAAATGAAATTCTTCTATGAATTGAATCATTTTACATTAGTTGCTGCCCATTGCTATATATTAAACATATCTCTCTGTCGAGAACATAATTCAATCGATATCTAACTAAATATTATAACTCAATTAACTTCAATCTAGAGGGACAACCAAGCAAACAAAATGATGTTGAATTGAAGCCAAAGAAACAAATGATGTTGCAGCTCTCAAATACTACAAGTATTCCTATTTTCCCATTTTTGCTTACATGTTCTGCTGGATCTCCAATTGAATTAAAACATATTCTGTTGGATCTTTCTTTTTTTTCCACCTACTCATAATTATATGTGTGACTACTCTGCCTTTACAAGGCAGGTGATTGCAAAAAGTATTCAATTTGTTACGACAGAGAATGTATTCAACTTAAAGAGTAAGTAACTCTTTCTTTCAAAATGACCATTCTGCAAGACCTTCTACTTTAGAACCGAGCATATTAATAGTGACAGGCTTGTTTTCACATTAAGTTAAAAATATTTGAGATTTCTTTGTCATTCATTGCTCTCACCAATTACGGACTTTTAAATTCTTTGAAAGTATTGTCTCAGTGTATTGACAAAGTTTCTTGGAATTTATTGATTCTATTTTTTCAACTTATTCAATATATAGTGTTTCCTTTCTTTCCAGCTGATGAAGGAAGATAATATTATTTCACACACTACTGAAACGAGGAGATACTTGCTCACAACCGCAAACTTGAAATGCTTTGTTGATATGACTGAAGCAATATTGTTCTTCTGATATAATTTGTGGGAAAAAATAATGGATTTACTCAAAATGTCCACCTTCATTCGAGTACTATGAAAAAGGTACTACGAACCACCTTCTTTTAAACACAGTTGGAACCTTCACTTTGGTTACGATGTTTGTACTTGCATACTTCATTGTTTCAAAGGTTCCAGACACTAATCGTGACATCATTATCTTACCTGAGGGTCGTCACATGAACTTGGGATTTACGACTTGACACCCTAATTTTGTGATGTCCTGTTCTTTCACTAACCAAGTCAAGTACGAGAAGCACCTAGACGACAAATTTGATGCCCTTCACCTTGGAAAGTTTGTAGCCAAGCTCCAAGCATCAAGCATCGTGGCATGATTATTTTCCTTTGTAGTCTTCATAATTGACAACAATTGTATCTTCTTTATGAATATAACAGTCTTTCCAATAGCAGCGACATTGTACATTCAAGTTTTAATACCAAGTCATTGGTTCTCACTATCTATCAACATCCAACAAACCATGCAAATGGGACTGGCTGATATAGCAACACTTCAAAGGCTCAACACTCCAATGCTTCTTATCGAAATTCTGTTAAGGTACTCTGCTCACTTATACTCCTTTACAATAACAGAACTTGTTTGTCAAGTTCAATCACAAAAAAAAAAAAAAGACAAATTCAAAGGTATCAGACATATCTAGGTTTATTTTATTATCTATATTTGGTCAACTAAATGCTTGCTACTTAGATTCAGACTTCCGCTGACAGAAAAAATATTTGCTTAGTTGGAAAATAAAAGTGAAGGGTTTTTTGCTGCTAAAAACCCCCTACATTGCTAATACAGGATTGGTAAATTTAGTTTTCCATTTGCAGAGTTCAAACTATAGAAACATATTCTATGTCTCGTGGTGTTGGAACTTGAAACATTTTAGGTAAGGGTGCAAGATGTTTTTTCCCCTTAATTAAAGCTTTCGAGTAACTCTGATTTGTGCATTTTCTTAGTTTTGTTCACAAGTCATGGGCCGACATGAATCTTTGGAATGTTGTTGATCGCTTTATCAAAGGGCATGCCATGATTAAGAGGTCTCAAGCTAATAATGAGGAAGAAGATATAGGGGAGAAGAAAACTGTTATATACGAGGACGCGTCTTTGGAGCAGGGAGCTTTCTTGGTTCAACAAGCCATGTAGGTATGTTTGGAAAAAATCTCTCTAGTTTCTGGTGCAAAAATTATCCGCCATTTCTCACACTGACTTAGTTGATTCATCCTGCCATCTCTCTTTCTTGTGTAATCTGAGACTAGCTAGTGAATTACATTTCAAGGTATCCACTAAATTTTTGACTTAACTTGCAGGATTTTCGTGACAATAATATTTATAGTGAAAAATAAAGGTTTACAATATGTGCAGATGACATTCGAGAACAGCTCCAGAGAATGGGGAATACATCAGAGTTGTGCTCACAGCTTGGAGCAGTTCTTGGTATGCTTAGTGACTGCAGGTGTTTGTCTATCCAAGTTCCTTCTTAAATGAAAAATATGTCATTCCCTTGGTCATTTATCAGTGCTATCAATGATCTTAAGTATTTATTTTTTTAAAGTGATTACATAAGTTTTGGACATTTAGTTTGTTAAAAGAAATAGTTACCCTTTGCTTACTAAAAATTCTGTTAAAGGAAATAACTTGAGTTATATTATAGTCGAGCTACAGGAGATGTTGGATCTGCAGTCATTTACTTTGAAGAGAGTGTCAATTTCCTTTTGAAATTACCCAACGATCTAGAGGTAACTGTTACTGATGTTGTCGCGCCCCATTTTTCTCGCGAAAAGCGGGATTTGACGTGACAACTCTTTTAGGATGGTTTAAGAATGAAGAGTCGCCATCTAACGAATTAAGGTGCATTAGGGCACCATTCTAGACTAATTACAAACTTATTTTAATAGTCTAGTCTACATCAATCAGAAATTCGGGTAAGGGTTCAGGTTACCTCGAAAGGAAGGTGTTAGGCACCTTTCGAGGTCCACAAATGTGGGTCCCGACCGAACTCATATATTACGTGGGGATCTTATGTGATAAACAAAGGTCAATTATTTTTATTAGTTTAATAATAACTAAGTGTTAAAAATATAAATAATTAATAAACTAAACATACAGCTTAATTTTTAGCAATTATCTAAATGATAACATGATAAAATGCGTAAAGGTAAATTAGATAAGTAAGAAGATAGAAGAGACACAATTTACATTAAAATAATTTTTTTATTTAGAAAGTAAACCTAGACTACCCCAAAGAAAAAGGGCATGCAAAGAGTAAAATATAATCGAAGTTTTAAAAAGTTTGGATAAGGGTTAATTTTATCTTATTCGGATCAGTGTCCGGCTTATTAACGGAGGACAATGACACATATCACATTGTCGAATACTGCTCGGGGTAATTTTCATCATTTTCGAATGTTCTACCCACCCCACCTAATTGGTTATTAAGCCTAAAAGCGTTCTAAAGAAAACGACAAACTAGCGTTCCCTAAAAATGTCTACCCGTCTCAACTTAATGTCCAAGAGGTGTTGGACGACATATTTTGGATAAGGATCTAGAAGCAAAGAAAATCTTAGGCTTCCTAATTAGAATTAGGGTTTATGTCAAAACAAATAGGACTAGCAACTAGCACGTAAAGGTTTCAAGCAAGCCTCTTATTTATTTGAAGTTGATTAGGCGATAAACATGCTAAACAATTATTCACGTTGCATAATTAGAACCTGTAGACATGATTTCTAGGCGAGACGTATTAATCAAAGTACCAAAAAATAAACTAATGTGCTAAATATTAAATTAAGGATGCCGGAAACTAATTTAAGTATGTAGAAAATTTATTAAAAATGTGCAGAAAATCAATTGAGGCGTGCGGAAGAGTAGTTAAAAGTGCGCAGAAAAATGATTTAAAGTGCAGAAAATTGATTAATTATATTTAATAAGCTGGAAATTAATTAAGAGTGCTGAAAAATTAATTAAACAGTTGCTGGAAATAGTTTTAATATGCTGAAACTTAATTAAAAATGCTGGAAAAATTGTTTTAACATGCTGGAAATTAAATTTTATATGCTAGAAATTATATTTAATATGCTGAAAATTAATTAAGAGTGCTGAGAAATTAATTAAACAGTTGCTGGAAATTAGTTGAAATGGCTAAAAATAAATTTAAATGCTGAAAATTAAAGTGAAAGTGCTGAAATTAATTAAACACGTTATAAATAAAATTTGACATGCTCAAAATTAATTTTAACATACTGAAAACTGATTAATAATCCTATAACATGATGTCTAGGTGATAAAATAACTTAGTTAACGATCCTAATATGTATTGCCTAAGCGATAACATAATATAATTAACATGTTGAAATTTGTTTAATGATCCTATAGGCATGGTATCTAAGTGATAAGATATTCGAATCACATAATCCCCACCCCCTAAGCAGTCCCCGTTATTTTATTCTACATATAGCGGTTTATACAAATTTATGACATGACAATAATGAATATGAAAGAAATATAAGTAAATAAAAATAAAGATTAGGACTGTTTGGACAGTCTTCAAAACCCTCCCATACCCAGACAACTCTTCAGCTATCCTGAACAACCTCGGTTGAAGACCTCCAAACGTAGCTATGCATACCAATCGCACAAAAACCACAAATTCGGAAAGCAAACAATCTCACATAGTAAAAATCGAGCAAGCAACACAGAAGCGGAGAAAATACTACATGTAAAAAATATAAATGCTTCAATAGAGACATACCAGTCGAGCAGCAAATAAGTAATAATAAGAAGACCTTAAGCAGCGAGATGAAACTAAGGATGGACTTTTATAAAGCAAACAGAGAACTTGAAGTAATTTCTCTTAATGTGTAGAGAGTCCCTGATGATGAAAACTTCTAAGAATATATGTAATTGAGGAGCCAAAAGTCTGTTTAAAAGATAAGTGGGAGTGTGTATCCTCCTCGAAAAATAGTGAAGGGAGCTCTTCTTTATATAATAATATAAGAGATAATTAGCAAAGGCAAGGACATAATCAAAAAAATCAATCACGAAATCCTTTTTCTTAACTAGCCTAATCAAGACAAAGTTTACCATAAATATTAGATCGCTCAATCAATTAGACCAAAACTTACCCTCAATAACTAAGTACTAAAGTTGTTTTACTAAAAGGGGCCAAATAGAGGGAAATCAAATTGATTAGCTATCAAAGTTTACCAAGAATAGTCAAGTATCAGAATTATCCAAAGGCTTGCCACAAATATTCAAAATACCACAATTAATTTAAGGAAAATACTATAAAATCATCATAATGATCCAAATCAGAATTTAACCCAAAAATAGCAAAGTTAAAGCTATCATACACTAGTTAAAGAAAACGAGTGAGAGAAGGTAGGAATCAAGAAGGATTTTCCTTTAAACAACCAAATCACTTCAACGCAAATCAGTCCAAAATTACCAAATAAATCAAATTTAGAGGTTGTCATAATTTGAAATTCAACAGAGAAAGAAACAATATTAAACAAAGAAAAAAACAATCATTTAGCTATCAAAGTTTACTAGAAACAATATTATACAGAGAAAGAAACAATCATTTAGCTATCAAAGTTTACTAAATATGGATCAGTACCAAAATTACAGTGCAAAGTGAGAATCATAGATAACATGTAAAGGTACTGTCAAGCCATAACCGGACAAACACCAAAGTCGTGCCAATTCCGAACTTGCAGTTACTATGATTTAACATATGGAAAAATGTCGTAAGGAAAGAAGCAAGTACGTAAATAAAATTCAAATGCACTCATTCGGAGCACAAACATATATGGGCAGAATTATATATTGTTCCCACTATTTAAATAGGTGCTTAATCAAGTAAGTAAGCAAGCGTGCATAGCATGAATACAATATTGTCAACCAAATCAGACACAACAGGTATTAGAATTAACGCAGTTCATGAGAATGTTCAATATGTTTGACAACTCCTAAATCATGTAAGGGAATTAAGAAACAAGTGCCAATGAGAGTTGTACCTGGGACGGATTCATCGAAATCCGTCTCAAAATTAGAACCTCGCAACTGGAACGGAGACAGAAAATGACACGGGTGATTGCTCATCATCTCGACCATCCATGAGATACCATTGACATTTTCAAAGTCATTCGGAGAAGGAAACTTTTGGGGGGTTTTGAATTTATTTTTTTTGAGTAGAGGTGAGCATGGGTTTTATTTGGTGGTGTTGTGTTGTGGGGTTTTTTAGAGCTAGTGGTGCGGCAGCGGAGTCGATGGGGGTTCGTCTGTGAAGGGTGGCCGGCGTATGGTGGTGCCGCGAAAGAAGAGGAGGGGAGAGGGAGATAAAGACGGGACTAGAGTGGGGTTCGTCGGCTGGAGCAGGAGAGACGGATCTGTTGGAGCGTGAGGAAGAGGGAGGCAGTGATTTGGTGGTGCTCTCACCGGAGATGGTGAGAGACATAAGGTTCGCCGGAGTGAGAGAGATCGGGAGAGAGAAGGGGTAAGAGAGAGAGAGAGTTGGCAACGGAAAGCGAGGGAGATGAGGGAGAAGGCAGCCTTGATTGAGGGGATTTCACAGGTGACGGGTAGAGATGGTGGTGGTGCGATGCCGGTGGAGAAGGAATGAGATGGGGATTCTAGATTCATCTCTTCCAACTGAGCCGATTTGCTTTACTCAGGCAAATAAAGATCCAAAATGGAGAGAAGCTATGCAAGAGGAATACAACCCTCTTATTCAAAATGGAACTTGGATCCTTGTACTCACATCCAACATCAGGAACATTGTTGGTAGCAAGTGGATTTTTAAACGCAAACTTTATCCAAATGGATCTATTGAGCACTACAGGCTCGTTTAGTTGCCAAAGGGTTTAATCAGGAAGCTGGAATTAACTACCATGACACATTTAGCCCTATTGTGAAACCTAGATTCTGTAGCTCTAAGTTAGATACTTTACTGTTTATTCGTTCATGTGGTTCAAACATTACTATTGTATTGGTTTACGTGGATGATCTTACAGTCACTGGAAGTTCTACTAAATTCATAAATATTCTGATTCAAAAGTTGTCCTTTGACTTTGCTCTGAAGGATCTAGGAGACTTGCATTATTTTTTAGGTGTGGAGGTTACTTCTTCTCCTACTGGTTTAGTATTATCTCAAACCAAATATATTAGAGACCTTTTGCAAAGAGCTAATATGGATGGTACACGACCTATTTTAACTCCTATGGTCAGTGGGTTGTAATTATCCAAGCTTGGAAGCACTCCCTTTGAAGATCCAGTACTATATCGAAGCCTAGCTGGGGCTCTTCAATATATCAATATTACTAGACCAGATATATCCTATTTTGTTAACAATTATGCCAATTTATGCATTCTCCTACTGTTGCTCATTTTCAAGCAATGAAATGATTATTGTGTTATTTGAAAGGGACTATGCATCTTGGTTTATAGCTTCGACAATCTCCGACATTAGTTGTCAATGGCTTCTCTGATACGGACTAGGCAGGTTGTCCTGATAATCGGCGATCCACTCATGGTTATTGCATTTTCCTAGGGTCTAATTTGGTATCGTGGTGTTCCAAGAAACAAAGGGTTGTTGCACGATCTAGTGCTGAATCAGAATATCGAGGCCTAGCTGCTGCAACGGCTGAGATTACTTGGTTACAACATCTTTTACAAGAATTACATGTTCCTTTGCCTAAACCTCCTAAGCTCTGGTGTGACAACTTATCTACTACTTATCTTACTGCCAATCCCATCTTTCATGTTCGTACAAAGCACATTAAATTGGATTTTCATTTTGTCAGAGAGAAGGTTGCCTCTAAGGATTTGGACGTCTGTTATATAAGCTCAAGAGATCAAGTAGCTGATACGTTAACTAAAAGTCTACCAGCCCGATGATTTTTGTTCCTTCGAGACAAGCTCACTGTCACACCATCACAGTTTTGCTTGCAGAGGGATGTTAGGATATTTAGTAATCCTAGATAAGGATGAACTGATTTTGAATATTGAAATACAGTTATTGTAGATAGAGTTTATTACTCTTTCAGTTTCCTTAGGACCCTCGAGTCCTCTCCCTTATGTATATTTAAATATGATGTATCACTGAAAATAATCATCGATAGAATATTAATTCAATCTAAACTCTTTCATAAACTACTTGCGTATATATTGGCATAAATCTTTAAAACATTACCACCAACAAATGTGGTTGAATGGTTGAGGTACTCACTTGATCACTTGTATGCTTTATATATAAAGGTTTTATTAATTTAGACTTTTGCTTAAAAAGATGAACCTGATTTCTTCGCAGGTACATAGATTTTTTATGCCATTAAATTGAATTCTCTAACTCAATAGGTAACACTTCACAAGCATGATTATCTAATGAATTGTTATAATCACATGAATTATAGTAAAAAAATGCTTTATACTACTTGCGTATATATAAATGGCTTAAATCTTTAAAACATTACCATCAAAAGATTTGGTGGAATTCGTCCTTCCACCTTAATCAAATGTCTTTGTAGCGAAGTCAGGAATTAAAGCTTATTTTTAGGAATGAGATTCTAATCCTTTTTAATTATTGAGTTCAAAATTAATAATTTATACATATTTTATAAATTTCTTATGATAAATATATGTTTAGATCAATACTAATTAAAGTGTTCCCTTTTAATAAATCTCGTTAATTTGGCGTGAATTTGAATGAATTAGACCAATAAAACTCGTTAATTTGGCATGAATTCGAATGAATTTAGACCTAACTTCTTATTCCATTCATTTCATATATATTACCTGACTTTTATATCAAAAATAGTTGTTTTATTTTACTTGTTCAATTAGAAAATCAATCAGTTTTATCAATATTTTTTTTCTCTTTCTATCCTTAGTATTAAATAACTACATAAAGTAGTAGTAGTCAAAGTTAATATTTCAAAGTATCATTAATGAGGTTAATTTAGTAAAATACACCCCTAATTAAAGCTTTTTTAAGAGTTGTGCATGTCAAGTCAACATGAACCAAGTAACATGAAATGGAGGAACCTGCTTTTGGTTTTTGACTTTTTTGGATTACCTTCGGGTGTGTTTGGACTTTTTTTTAAGTGACTTATAAGCTAAAAGCCAAAAGTAGGTAACAACCTATTTTTGGCTTTTGACTTTTTTTTTTTAATACTTTTTAAGCCTAAAGTAAAGTGCTTAAAAGCACTTTGTGTTTTTACTAAACACCTTCAAAAATTGAAAAGTGCTTAAAAGCCAAAAACACATAAAAAACAAAAAAAAGTAGATCCAAACACCCAAGTAACATATGATTGAAAAGAAATCCTTAACTAAAACAATATTAAAGGGAGCTATAGAGAGCAATGAGATGGAGAAATGATAGGTGTAGGCCACCAATGGCTTGAGAGGGAAGCATGTGCACGAGCCCTTTGGTACTATGGAAATTCGCTGCTT
The DNA here is from genome assembly GCA_031232105.1 of Capsicum rhomboideum. Taxonomy (NCBI): domain Eukaryota; kingdom Viridiplantae; phylum Streptophyta; class Magnoliopsida; order Solanales; family Solanaceae; genus Capsicum; species Capsicum rhomboideum. Next base: position 35,618,678 of record CP124711.1, on the reverse strand, counting down.
TTTATGAAAGGATTGGGAGCTGGGGGGTTTGGCATTACTATTTTGTACTAAGGTTTAAAATAAGCATCATATAGTATAGTAGTACTATGTATATTATAAGTTCAAATAACAATAGAAAATGGCTTTGGAATCAGCAGTAGCATGATCATCATTCGTCCACCTCTGCTTGGTCCGGCGACTGAACCCCAAAAAAACTAAAAGGAATTATAGAAGATTGAGAAACAAGATACCAGTAGCGATAAAAAATTATAGGAAATCCCATGCACAATATGATGGGGATATGCGTTGTTTCTCTTATCCCCATTCCCCCCCCCCCCCCCCCTTCATCTGGTATACCCAATATTACTACTTTTAGAAATATGGTTATTTTCATTTTGCGTTAAAAAAATATTTTGATTTATTTTTTGTCTAATTTATATATTGCTTTAAAGATTTTTCAACATGATTGTTGTAATTTAACTTGTTATAGAATTATTTTTTATTAGAAATTAATATGTATATACTTTATAATTGTATAGATAAAAATATATAGGAAGTGAAGACAATTTAATTTGACCGGACATATGGCAAGCGTAGAGAGGACTACAATCAATCGTTGAGTCGGTTAGATCAAAGATTTGTTAGATCATTCGAGAAGTAGCTCCCGAGCTCATCTTATTCACACTAGACAATAGGACGCCTGAAGGATCCATCCGGGGAGGTTCAAAGTGCTCAGGACGGGAGATAACTCAAACAACGGGCAAATTTTGAGATATCTGACATTTCATTTAGTCCCATTGAATGTCCACGATCTTAGCCATGTAGCAGCGCCAAAACGAATGTTGCATCACATAAGCAATTACCACCAGTTTATACTATAAATTCACTCACTTCCCTACTATCATATATACTCATCTGAATACACTTGTTACTATACTTGCTACTAAAATTGTTTCGATTATCGATATTTTTATTATTATTTGTCGTTCACCAATTGAAAAATACAATAAGAATCTCTTTATCTCTTTTTTTCATCAATTAGTTCTATTTGGTTAGTCGTTTCGTTATTTTAATTACATTTAAATTAGCATGGATGAACAAGATTTTGAACTAATTATGTTGTTTGTGAGTTGTGACCTTATTATTAATACTTTATTATCTGGTTATCCCAATACACGAATTTTAGGATACACAATAAATAACCTAATTATAAAGTAAAAAATAATTACACAAACTTAAAATTCATTGTTTTTCGCATTGATTCTTTTATATTACTAGCAAGAACGTGGCAGGAACTTCGTTTCACCCCATAACTTTCTTTCTGTATAGGCAACCGCGTGTTGGGTAAAATATCTTTAATTATTGCTATTTTATACTAAAAATAGAAATATTAATAAACGAATTAACACCGCAACACAAAAGGGTTTGTAAATTTATTATTCAAACACATACACAAAAGTGTAGCTTTTGATGAAACCTATGATGAATTCGCTCACGCGTTTAAGTAAAGTTGGAGAAAATATTTTTTTAAAAAAAATCATCATCATAGCCAGTGTATTCCCATAAGGTGGGGTCTGGTTTTTTTTTTTTAAAAAAAAAAAAAATATTATAATAATAGTTAGCGTCCTTCATCTAAAATTATTTGTCGAGTTTCTTTTTTATACGCCCCTTAAAAATATTAATTAGAAGTAATTGTTTACTATTTTCCTTTATTCTTGTCTTAAGATATAATCTACCCAGTTTAATCCCACAAAGTGAGGTCTGAAAAAAAAGAGTGCATAAAGACCTTACCTCTACGTCAAAGATAGAAAAACTGTTTTCAATAAACTCTCGGTTCAACAGAAAAAAATAATTTAAAATAGCTATTTTCAGAATCATCATATATAGTCTGAGAAGGAGGGAGTATCATATTTGCAGAAATTCCTTGGGTGGTTCCTATTTAATTTTAGAACAGTAGTCTTCCTGGAAGTTGAGCTGCCAACTCTCATATTCTTGGTTGGGCAGAAAGTAGAGTAATAATTAACTCACAAGTTCCAAATATCTTAGGTAAGATCCACTGAGCTTTTAGCTTTGCCACTGATTTTCTAGTTCTAGACCTAATATATAGTGCCCACCATATTATAAAGAAGTGATTTGGAGTTTTGTACAACATACATTCCCTCTCTAGCTAATTTTGCAAATATATATATTCCACTAATTGTTGATTTGAAGGTTCCACCTAGCTACAAATTCCCTTTGGCTCATCTCCATTACATTTTCTCTCCATTTCCTCAAGTGCATACTTAGATGATTGACACTTGTCTATTTTAAATTTTAAAGGCTTGGATTCAATTAACTTAAGCAAACATATTAACCATAGTTAACCATTTATTTTGGGAAATTAATCTCCATACAAATATCAACTTCCACAAATTTAGGAATCCACTAATATCTTGCTTAAGTTAATTGAATCTAAGCCTTTAAAATTCAAAATGGACAAGTGTCAATCATCTAAGTATGCACTTGAGGAAATGGAGAGAAAGTGTAATGGAGATGAGCCAAGTCCAAAGTATCCTTAAAATAACAAAAAAGGTTCAAAGCAAAAGTTATACGTACTCGCCTAAAATACTAATTATTCCTTTTATATCAATTTTATGTTAGCATAGTATAATTGAACACACAATTTTTTAAAAACACTTTTGAATTTGTGGTTTTCGTTAAGCTAAAATAAAAAATTTAAAACTAAGACATTGATTAGGGGTAAATTTACCTGTTCTAGTGTGCTCGAGGTGGAGATGAATTTTCAGAGTAAGTGTCAAACGAAAATAATAAATCAGCAAATAATTATATTGTACTTATATCTTTAGCATGAGATTTTACACTTACATAGTCTTTCAGCCAATCAAAAAATCTTGTATATATGACATCATTTCCCAGCTTCTTACGATGTAACTGTCCAACTCATCAAAGATATCCATTAGTTTAACCTTTAGTATTTATATTCACGTAATTCAACACTTACTTAAGATATGGTTGAATTTCAGGACAAATGAGCAAAAATGTGTCACAGCTGATTGCATCTTCATATCACTCAACTCTCGTCTTGTGTATTTTAGAATCTCGACCTGGTTGATTAAAAATAAAAATAGGTAAGTGGTAAGAATCACTGCCATCATCATTATTGCGATTGTCTATTTTTCATACTTGACATTTGCTCTCTAAGGTAATAAGAACAAAAATGAGCAATTTTCCTTGCATTGGAAGATAAGATTCATAAATAAATCATTTATTATTAGACTTCGGTTTAGCAAATCCTTTGTACTTGCTAATAGTTCAGTATAGAATCATATTAGTCAGCAATAAGTTAAATAAAAAAAAAACTAAATTAATGAGGTATAGTAAGTTGGCATCAGTACCACTCGAATTAATGGATACATTCACTTGTATTGAATTGGACCTTCAAGGGCGCCTCGTGTAAGAGGTGAAATGGAAGATTCCATCACATCTAAGAAGTCATGTGAAAAGATCTTCCTCAACTTAGTAGAAATGACAAGGATATTTTGATCCATCCTTGTTAGGTTAACCCTCCCCAAAAATGTTAGAACACAATTCTTCGAGAAATAAATTTACCACTGTGATTTGTTTTCATATCCTATCAGGTAAGCGGCTAAATGCATAGGAATCAAAATTTGCATGAACCATGGAAATCGTGGCTTTTCACTTCTCTTCATTCATAGTTGCACGCTTCCCTTGAAGAATAGCCCTATGAAATCCTCAAATTTTTAACTCACTCACAAATATATTAGTTCTTCCAATATAATGTCAATGAATAGCCCTTGGGTGTATTCGGTATGGAGGAAAACATCTTTCAGAAAGTGTTTTCCTATTTTTTCATATTTGTTTGATCGTTATATTTGCTGAAAAAATAATATAATATCTAAAAAAGAAAATAATCATCTTTAAATACAATTTAATGGGTGTTTATTATATTTTAATGTTGAAAAGTTTTCAATTCTTTATACCCTATTCATAGCTATTAAACTTCTTTATTAGCCAATTAACTTTTGTAACCTACTATCTCCATTCCTTTTTAATTGTCCAGCTGTCAATTGAGTCATCTCACGTGTCAGTGTCATGCCTTTTAATTCGTCCACATGTTCGGGCTATTTTTATCCTATATATATAACAATGATGGATGTCAATGGCACGATAAATATAATTCAAGAGCTAGAATGAACTTAAAAGAAATAATGTAAGCGAAGGGAAATATGGTTGTAGGAATCACAGAATAATAGTGTTAAACAAGACAAGGGATGTGTTCGATATGGAGGAAAATGTTTTTTATGAAAATTTATTTTTAAGAAAACATTATTTATTTTCTTATATTCGGTACGCAAGTAGAAAAAAAGATTTCCTAAAAATATTTGTATATATCTAACACAAAATAATAAAAACAAATAGGAGTAGAGTGATGAATATTGTGATAATGGGGAAGGAGGAGGAAAGCATGGTATTGTGGTGGGAGGGGTAGGAGATTTTTGTGGAGTTTAAATTTCGTACACCGTCAGTGTATAAGTTTTTTACACCATCAGGTAACAATAACCTGCTACAACAGGTAACCATCATTGTTTTAGTTATTTTCTTTTTGAAAAATTCAAATACTGATTCTTTTTATTTTTTCCTAATCTCTCTCCTTTGCAACCCTCATTCATAAATCCTCAAATCTGATAATCCATTTTCTATCTGACTTTTCCAAGCCCATGTATCCACGATATCTTCTTTATCTATAGATTGTTCAATTTGTATGTATTTATCAGAGACTTCTTTTGAAGAAATTGTTTGTAGTTTTTACTTTTCGACATTGGAGACATTAGAAACAAGCTTAACTGACGCAAGAATCTTCTCATCACAATCTCCATTACGATTTCAACACATTAGGTAGAAAAAGATGAGAACTAATTAAAGGAAATAAAAATTAATCCACCAGGGAGATAGAATAAAATGAAGTCTTTAAAAAAGATTTAATTTTGCAATCAAAAATTATCTTACAATGACTGTTGATGAAGATGGCATTACCAGAATATGTCGCATGTCTCAGGCTTTTTGAGGATACACACCAAAGAAGAACTCCAAGTGAGATTGTTAATTTGGAATATTATTGCCGCTACCATTTCAATTCATAAGGAATTACAACACTTCCGAATGAACATCAAATTTTTTTCTTCCAACAATTAGGTAGTTGAGACAATAAATTTTTTATTTTAAGATTCATAATGTTTGATTGTTGAAGAATTACTTTAGTGATTGATTTATCATGATTTTGAGAGAAAATAAAAAATACTTTAGATAGCATTTAATTGTGAAAAAAATTGTTGTTGAAGAATTACTTTACTAAGAAGAAAACCATGAAAAAACTACATACATTTTAGTAAATGATGTTGGAAAAGGAAAGAATTTCGGTCACTTATAATTAGGATTCAATTTTCCTTTAATATTTTTTGGTCATAAATTATATTATATAAAAAAGTAAATGTATAATCTTTAAAATTACCTGATGGTGTAAGAAATCTACTACACCAACGGTGTACAAAAGTTAAACTCATTTTTGTGGGGGGTGGGGGAACGGTGGGTGGGGTGCAGTAAGGAAAAAATTTAATTTTTTTAAAAAAAAATTATAAAAGAAAAGAATGGGGGGGGGGGAGGGGGGGGGAGGGAAGGGTTGGGGAGAAAAAAATTTTTAAACAAATTTATTTTTGGCGGCGGGGGGAGAGTTTGGGGTTGGGGTAGGGGTGGGGTAATGAATTTCTTTTTTTTTTTTGGGGTTGGGGTGCATGATTTTGAGAGCAGTATGAGGCATTACAACTTGTTTTCCCTACTTTATTAAGGAAATCATTTTCCTTATTTTGAAAGAGCTTATTTTCCTGAAAAAAATATTTTCCAAAATTCTTATTTGTAAAATTACAAATATGTATGAAAAGTAAGCTGTACTAGGAAAAATAAATTATAACTCTAATGTCTAAGCGGTTTTTTTTTTTTGGGGGGGGGGGGGGCAGTTTAATATAAAAAGATTCTATGCAAAGTTATACTAGTTCTTTCCTAAAAAGGATAGGTTTTCTTGTTTGTGTTACTTAACTCAAATTCAGATAGTGTATGAAGCCACCAAAAGGAGCTTTCGCGGAAGGGAGGAAGAAGCATTGGCAGTAGAATGTATGTAATATTCAGACAAAATTCCCTTTAAACCAAGAAAATAGAAACAATTTAGCATAAATAGTTAATTATATGGAATGTTTGACACAGGTTACTTTACTTCATAATAAATAATTAGTATATGGGATTAAGGATCCATTAGGAATTTAATAAGTGATGGAAGGATTTGTTAATCCTTGAATCATATGATGCCACCTCTTAAGTAGTAGAGTTCCACTTCCATTCCACCATATAAGTTACTAATTCTAATTAATTAATTATTGTAGATGATCATAATTATTAAGGTAACCATACAAATCAAGGTCTTCTTTATTGGTTTAAAAACTTCCTCTTGGTCAACTACTAGCCATGTATATCTCCTATGAATGGTGCTGCAAGGCATATTAATTATGGAGTTAGGTTCAATAAGTGAATAATTTATTCTCTCTCTTCTCCCCAAAATGCATAATGTTGTAAAATGATTTGTTGTGTATATTTCCCTACTTATTTCTTCCTTTTTTTTTCTTTTCGTTCTCATTCGGTATTTGATATCCACTTTGGGGCCTTAATAATTTGAATTCACACCGAAAAATTCCATTTAGAGCGCTCTCTATCAAAGACAACTCCATATCTTAAATTTAACTAAGAAACCTCTTTTTAAAAATGAAGTAAGTATACTTACTACTACACCACAACCTTTGGTGGTCCCTACTCATTTCACAAACAGAAACTCCAGAATTATTCAACCAACCTAGTAGATAAACTACTTTCAATTAAATTTGGCCATTTCAATCATTGATGATAATGAAGGTTTATTTCTTACAGGAAATGAAGGGTACAGTAAAACATTTCTAAGTTAATACTCGGTAAATTAATAAATTCTCTAAAATAATATTTTTCTCTGGTTTCGACTTGGGCCAGTGGAAAAAATTATCGATTTAGATAAGATAATAAGATAATATATTTTCGAAAGACCCCTACATAAATATATGGTCCCATTAATATTATAAATTAATAATTTTTTAAAATTACAAAAATATATAAGACAATTTAGTGAAATATGATTATAGTGTTTTTTGTTTTATGTTAAAATTTAAATCTAGTTGAAGCTCATCTCTAACTTTTCTTATTGCATCCAAAAGTTCCGGTGTTGTCTTCTCGAACTGCACCAAAAAATTGTGAAGAGTTCTAGACGCTATAAGTGTTTCTTTACGCGTAAATGGTTCCAAAGGTATTGTATCGTCTTCAACTTCATCATCAATATTATTTTCTCCAATGATATCTACAATTTCTTCTAAGCTCTGAACCTCTGAACATGTATCATTTTCACCCGGGTAATCCAACAAGCTATTGACATCCATTTTATTAGGGTAACCAAGATCATTAATCATGACATCAAGTTCATGAATGTCATTTTCACAAGTGGGTTCATGTAAATTCCTTGATGCTTCATCCCCCCAACGAATTTTGCAGTATCGATACAATGTACTTTATGTATAATGAATTTATTTTTTACATTAATTCAATAAATATGATACATAAATTAGTAAGATACAATGATTTTGATGTAATGACAATTAATCTTCATTGAATTTTGAAAACACTCTTTAAATTAATAAATATTAATTTATTGATTAAATAATACTTCTATAAAATAATAATATTTCATGATACCGACAATATTAATTTAGAGATGTTTTACTGTATTTGTGAGGAAAAAAGGGAAATATAGAATTCCCCTTTTAATTTCTTCTGGTCCAACGTACATAAGCTTGAATGAAGGTTGGTCAGAACATCCATTTATTCAATACACAACCATGTATTTGTTCTAGCTATCATGTTTACTACAAATAATTATCATTTCATAATACTTATTATTTTGGGAAATTAAAAAAAGGAGTAAATTATTTTTAATAAAACTTTATCCTTAGTTGTTATAGAATTAAGAGGCACATAACAGTTCACTTATTTATATGAAAAAATATGAATATCATGAAGAATAAATAAGATAATTTAGTTAAATTATTCCCTCTTATTAATATTTGTATTAATTTAGTTAAATTATACCCTCTTATTAATATTTTTAAAGGGCGTGTAAAAACTTATATCGACGAATAAATAGGAACCGGGGGAGTAAATCAAAATAAACATAATTGAATATTTATAATTAATTGTTTGGCCGTCATTAAGTAGTAATTGAAACTAAATGTAGAGGCAGGGAATATTAAGATTCACCTTCTCCATCTAAAATCATGTTGTTGTTGGTTTCAATTAATGAAAAAAAGGTGGATCACATGGCACCATGAGAATTGAGAACCTTAGAGAAGAATACAGAGAAATAAAAATTTAATCCTATGAAGAAAATAAAAAAAGCAAAAGAAATCTGAGCAAATCTATATAGGAAGAGAAATTAAAAGTTAAGAAAGATTTAGAGAATCCTCATAATGAAAACGTTTTCCCGTTAAAATATCTATTGTGACTCACTAAATCCTTCACTGATCGATTTGCTCTTAATTATATTGATGGAATATTTGCTTCCATACTGTGTCTTGTTGTTTTGTTCTCTCGATAAATGAAGTATATATATTACAGCAAAAATTATTAGCACTATCATCTGTCCAATTTGTCTTTCCTCAAAGTGTAATCCATCTACTAGGTATCAATATATTTCTAATGAAAATAGTAGAGTTAGTAGTGCAGATAAATGTTATGTGCCACTAATGTGTCACAGCGCTCATTGTGATTAGTTAGTTAGTGGTGTAGATATTAGTTAGTTAGTTAGCTGAGCAGGCATTTTCTGGTACAGCTGATTCATAGTGTGCTAGTAGTAGAGGTGTATAAATACTTGTAGTAATTTCATTTGCAATTAAAAAGATTCATTCTCTCTGTTTTCAGTTTACAGAGCTCTCATCTTCAATTTTCTTCTCTAGGAAGTTACAATTTCTTCTTGGTATCAGAGCAGTGAATCACTGCTAACAATTCAATCTTTTTCGATCCAAATTCAGTTTTTCATCTTCATTGATTCAACAAATTTGCAGAACAATGGCGACCATAGATACTCTCGAAGCAATCGAGAAGAATCGCAATCACCCTCTCTATCTCCATCAATCAAATACTCCAGGCTCAGCTTACGATGGTGTAGCTCACTGGTGTGGAGAATTACGCCCTATGGAGCAGATCAATGCTGCTTACTCTTCGAGCTAAGAGCAAGCTAGGGTTTGTCACTGGAACGTGCATGTAAGAATAGCGATTACAAGTCTGATTTGGAAGAGCAATGAGAGAAGTGCAATGCGTTTGTTTTGTCATGGATTTTGAACATTGTTTCAAAGGAATTGATAAGTGGGATAATATATGCTTCTGATGCAGCACTCGTTTGGGCAGATCTGAAGGAACGATTCAACAAAGCTGATGGATCACGAGGCTATCAGCTAGATCGAGAGATTTGTACTATCTCTCAAGGTATATCTTTTGTATCAACCTATTTTACTCTACTACTTTTGTTTTGGGATGAGTTTGATGCATTAGTACCACCAACTGCTTGTGGTTGAAACAAGTCCAAGGTGTATGCCAATCATCTTTAGTATATGAGATTGTTTGCATTTCTGATGGGGTTAAATGAATCCTACAACCAAGCACACAACCAAATATTGATGATGAGTCTATTACCTGGTGTGAATAAAGCCTACTCCATGATAATTTCTGATAAAAGTCAGAAAATGACAACAGGATTGAATGATCCAATTATTCTGTATGCAGGCAAGGTTCAACAAATCCTAATCCACCAAATCCTTTACCCAGATTGGTCCAAAGAAAAATCACAATATTTTTTGTGATTTTTGCAAGATAAGGGGACACACTAGGGATGCTTGTTGGAAGGTGAATGGTTATCCACATGATCACAAGTACGGGTAGTGGCCAGAGAATGGCTAATGCAGTAACAAATGATAATACTTTTGGTGTTGTAGTGAGAGATCAGGTTTCCGACAGGGTTCCTATAACACAACCTGCTTTTACACATAAGCAATACAGTCAAATTCTAAAGCTATTGAGCAAGGAGGAGTCTGGTAGTGAAGTGGTCAATATGACAGGTATATCTGATGTTGTTGATGTTAATATGACAGGTATTGACAAATCCTCCTTTGTAGCTAATAATGACAGACATTGGTTAATAGATACAGCTGCCACTAAGCATATTACCTCAGACCTAAATGATCTACTTAACATTCTTACTGTTTAATAAAGTATCAACAAGAGAGTACATTTGTCAAATTGCCACACTACTCACATTACTCAAACTGGAAGCGTTATATGGAATGATAAAGATATATTAACAGATATTTTAGTAGTACCAGATTTTAAATATGATCTGTTATATGTGTCTCAGTTGACTAAGCAGTTGAAATGTTCTCTCCATTTCTTTCCTGTTTTGTATTTTTCATGACCTCTTCTGTGGGAGAGTGAAGGGGATTGGTAAAGAATTAGGAGGCCTTTATTTTCTGGAGAATAAGTGTGCTATAAGAAAGCTGGTGAATAATTGTACTAAAAGAAAAGTAGATACAGAACCAAGACTACTGACAGTGGCTACTAGCACTAACCAAGAGCACTTGTGGCATAGAAGATTGGGACATCCATCTATAAATGTTCTCAGAAGATTGTCTTTAGTAAGATCAGGAGTAAAAGATTGTTTTAGCAATAAATGTACTGTTTTCCCTCTAGCAAAACAAACTAGATTGTCTTTTCCTTTAAGCATCACTAAAAGTAGTCATGTGTTTAACTTGATACATATGGATGTCTAGGGGTATTACAGAACAGCTACTCATACTGGTCATAGATTTTTTTTAATCTTGGTTGATGATCACTCTAGGATGTCTTGGATGTATTTGTTGAGAATGAAGACTGATGTGGTTACAATAATAAGACATTTCTTGTTGATGGTTCAGAATTAATTTTCTCATTCTGTCAAGATTTTTAGATCTGATAATGGTAGTGATTTTTTTAATAATGAATGCAGATCATTATTTAATTCTATGGGTATTGAGCATCAAAGTAGCTGTCCATACATACCCCAACAAAATGGGGTGGTAGAAAAAAAGCACAGACATATCTTGGATTTGGCAAGAGCATTGAGGTTTCAGGGTAATATTCCAATCAGATTTTGGGGTAAATGTGTCATGACTGTTGTTTACTTAATTAATAGGTTGCCTACATTAGTATTAAAAGGGAAATCACCATATGGAGTGTCTCATAAACACAAGACATAGCTTGATTACCTGAGGATAGTGGGATGCTTATGTTATGCATCCAAGCCTGTCAAGGTAGACAAGTTCTCTCTAAGAGCCACTGCTTGTATCTGTCGGGATATTCTACAAGTCAAAAGGGTTACTTGTTATATGATCTGGTTGCCAAGAATTTGTTGGTGAATATGGATGTAGTATGACATGAAAATGTATTTTCCTTCAAAAGAATGGGACATAGAGTTCAACCACCACTGTTTCCAAACATAACCTCAGTTCTAGGTGAGAAGGAGAACACAACACCAGTTTCTGTTATAGATGTTGATGATGTAGGACATGAGAATGATAATGAACTGATTAGTGATTCACTTGATGATGCACCTGATGAACCAGTCAATAATGAGCCTGATCCTGTAGAACTGGTTAATGCGCCTGAACCTGAGGTGATACATAATAACATTGATGTTCCTAATCCACCCGGTGGTGCTAGAAGATCAAGTAGAACAGCTAATCCACCCTTGTGGCTACAAGACTATGTGACTAATATTGGAGGTTCAAAGAAGACCCCTCACACCATGACAAATTATCTATCCTATCATGGGCTCTCACCTTATTATAGAGCCTACTTAGGAAATATCTCAAAAAATGTTGAGCCCAAGACTTATGAAGAAGCAGTGGTTGATGAAAAGTGGATCTTTGCAATGTAACAGGAGTTACAGGTACTAGAAGATAATAAAACTTGGAAGATTGTTCAACTACCTCCAGGAAATGTGCAATATGTTGTAAATGGGTATACAAAATCAAATACTAATTTAATAGAGAAGTAGAGAGATACAAGGTCAGATTGGTTGCTAAAGGATATAATTAAGCTGTAGGAATTGATTATCAAGAGACATTTTCACCTATGGTTAAAATGGTCTCAGTTAGGATAGTGATTGCTCTTGCAGCTGCAGAAAGCTGGAAGATATACCAGATGGATATTTTAAATGCATTTTTACAAGGAGACTTATCAGAAGAAGTATATATGGAACTACCTAAAATGCTATAAGTTCAGGAAGAGTAACAACATCTTGTTTGTAAGCTTGAGAAGTCCTTATATGGACTCAAACAAACATTAAGACAATGGAATTGTAAACTCACTAGTGCACTGATCACTTTAGGATATCAGCAAGGTCACCTAGATTATTCCTTATTTACCAAGAGACAAGGAAGCAGCTTGGTGATTATATTGATTTATGTAGATGATTTGATCATCACTGGTAATGACCAATATCTTATGCAACAAACCAAAAATGTGCTCAATTATAATTTCAAAATCAAGGACCTAGGTGAACTAAAGTACTTTTTTGGGATTGAGTTCAGTAGATTCAAGAGTGGGATCCTCATGAATCAGAGAAAGTATGCTTTAGAATTGATCTATTAAGCTGGACTTGGAGCAGGGAAAACTGCTTACACAGTTTTGGAGTGCAATGTGAAGTTGACCACAGCTGAATATGATGATTATGGAAAAGATGCAATATATGCAGATGTGCATCAATATCAGAGATTAATTGGGAAGTTACTTTATTTGACTATCACTAGGCCAGATATAGCTTACACAGTGCAATCCCTAAGTCAGTTTATGCAAAAACCCAAGGTGGTTCACTGGAATGCAGCATTAAGAGTAGTCAGATTCATCAAGAATCAACCTGGATTGGGGTTGCTAATGTCATCAAATAAGAGCATGGAATTAACTGGTTTCTGTGATGTTGATTGGGAAGCATGTCCAAGCACTAGGAGGTCAGTTACAGGTTACTTGTTAAAGCTGGGATCCTCTCTCATATCTTGGAAATCAAAGAAATAGACTATAGTCTCTAGAAGTTTTGCAAAAGCAGAATATAGGAGTTTGGCATCACTCACTGCAGAAATAGTTTGGATTACTAATTTGTTCAAAGAGCTGGGAGTACAAATGATAACACCAATTGTGATTCACTATGACAGTAAGCAGCCATTCAAATTGCTGTTAATCCTGTATTTCATAAGAGGACAAAACACATAGAACTGGACTACCATTTCATCAGGGAAAGGGTAATTCAAGGATTGATCAAACCAGTCTACATCAACATCAAGAAGCAACAAGCTGACATACTAACTAAAGCATTGAGTCGCAATTAGCATGAGACACTGTTAAGCAAACTAGGAGTTTTGAATGTGTTCAACCCATCTAGTTTGAGGAGGAGTAATAAAAATAGTAGAGTTAGTTAGTGCAGATAATGTTATATGCCACTAATGTGTCACATCACTAATTATGATTAGTTAGTTAGTTAGCTGAGCTGGCATTTTCTGGTATAGTTGATTCTTAGCTGTCATCTCATAGTGTGCTAGCAGTAGAGGTGTATAAATACTTGTACTAATTTCATTTGCAGTTAAGAAGATTTATTTTCTCTGTTTTCAGTTTACACAGCTCTCATCTTCAATCTTTTTCTCAACGAAGTTACAATTTCTCCACTACCTCTTTTTTTAGTTGCTAAAATGGCTACCCATAACTCTTAGGGTGTGTTTAGTCTGAAGGAAAATGTTTTCTATGAAATCCTAGAAAAAAATTCTACGGTTAAAAAATATCCCCCGTTTTAAAAAGAATGATCTTTTTTCCTTTTTAATCCGTTTCAAAAAGAATGACCCTTTTTTTTTGGAAAAACTTTAATTTCAACTTTCCACATGGTATGTTTAAAATAACAAGATCAAAGGACATTTTGGTATATTCGCCATAACTTTAATTTAAGACCACAAGATTCAAAAGTCTTCTTTATTTTCTTAAATTTCGTGCCAAGTCAAAATAGGTCATTCTTTTTGAAACAGATGGAGTACTTTTTTTTGGAAAAAATGCTTTTCTTACTTATTTTTTGTTGTTTGATTAGTAACAAGAAAAGATTATCCTTAAAGCATTTACGTATAATCTGGGCAAATACTATGACACCGGACTAAGACCCCCACTCTTTAACACAGACCTAGACCCCTGTCCAGATCCAAGACCCGACCTAAACCCAACATCAATTTGAGACACGACTCTGACCTTGACTTTGGACCTAGCCCCCGACTCTGACCTTCACCCCACCTCAGAACTTGATCCACAACTCGAACCTAGTCTAACCCTGACCTGAGACTCAACAACTAATTCCATCTATGACTTAGGACCAAACACTGACTCGAGACCTAACCAAAAAGCTAATCCCAAACAGAGACTGGCGATCCGACTTTAGGCCAGTTGTCGAGCTTGACTTTGAGTTAGGGTCAGGGCTGGGTCTAGTTCCTAGTCATGATTAGGGTCGAGGCCGGGTCAGGTTAAGTTGAGTTCTAAGTATTGATTGGGGTTGGGTCCCGAATTTAGGTTAGGGTCATGTCTTGGGCAATGAGTCAGGTAGTCGAGGTTAAGAGTCAGGTCTCAAGATCGGGAGTTGGCTGTTAGGCCAGGGTCTAGTGAGTTAGGTCATAGGTAAAGGTTATAGTTGGGATTGAGAGTCGAGAGTTGAGTCCTAGGTCGGGGTCTCGAGAGTCGAGTTTTAAATGGGGTCGAGAGTCGGGCACCAGGTTAGAATGGTGGGTAGTGAGGTCTTGGGTCACGGGTCAGAGTCGTGTCTCGGGGAAAGGTCGAGAATTATAAGTTGGGTCATGGGTCATGTTCTCAAGAGTCGGGTCCCAAGTAGGGGTTGTGAGTCGGGGTCGAGAATGAATATTCAAGTCATAGGTCGGGTTCTTAGGAGTTGGGTCTCGGGTGGGTTAGGGAGTCAAGAATCGGGTTCTAGGTTGGTGTTAGGTCTCATGTTAGGGTCAGAATGTAACACCCCGTACCTTTTCGACCTATGTGATGATGTTGAACAATGGTTACTTAAGTTTCGAGACGCTATGAGTATGTATTTTGTAAGGTTGGTGATGAAAAAAAAATTTACTTCGAGCCTCGTACATGTGATTAGATTTTAGTCGGAGATGTCTTGTGTAATACCCCATACATTTCCAACCTCATTTGGTACCTTGGAGTCATGTTTACTTGATGATTAAGGTCACTACGTAAGTATTTTGTAGTGTTTTGATAGGGTATTGGATGATATGCAAGTGTTAGAAAAAAATGGCTGAAAAATCCAGCAGGCCACTGATTCAGAGAACCTTCAATTCCTGCACCACTGCTGCAAAGCAAGGCAGTGGCGCAAGGCACAACATAATTGGCCTTTCCGAGCTCGTTTTGCGACGAAATGCAACGACGATTCTTCCATGGTTTCTTTTGATTCCTTGGAGTTCCTTTAGCGTTGTTAAGGCTTCAAATACCTCGATACACTACTACATACTCCTACATGATCAAACCATGGAATACAAGAATTTACCAAAATGTTCAAAGAAGCCATAGGTGACTAGAATTCCTATTTTTGCGATTGAGGCTACGAATGAAAATCTCATAAGTGAATATTGTCGTGGCATTATGGAATTATGTAAACATGAGATATAAGGTGAATAATACATGAAAATTGGTGGGTTACATGGATATGTGTTATTGGGCCCAAAATTAGGGCCCAAAATGGAACAAAAGATAAGGCCCAAAGGCAAAAATGACCCATTCTTTCAAAAATTGACCAAGTGAACATATCATGTAATGCCAAGTGTGGCTAAGGCTTCCTTGAGGTCTATATAAAGTCCCCCAAAATCAGATTTTTATTTCCCAAAGTCTCTCATCACTTTTGGAGAATATCACAAATATTTCCTTTATTTCCAAACCCTAAAGCAAATAAACCCTAAGGCATATTTGGACAAGATCATCCTATTCCAAGCTTTGGTAAGTGTTTATTTTCATGGATTAACATATTATATGCATAAAAGAATATGTATATCATGTTGGTTGTGCTTGGAAAAGTTGGTCATGGTACTTGGTGATTTTGTATGAGATTTGTGGTATATGGAATTCAAGTGTGAATTAGGCCTTGTGCCTTTGATGAAAAAGCATGGTATGGACAAAATATGAACATGTATGGTGTTATTTTTGGCATTAAATTTGTTCTTGGCTAAAAATGGAAATTTTGGGATTTTGGCCGATATGTGTTATGAGTTGAATTAAGGTGCTTTGAAGGATTATTTGTGATGTATTATGGATAAGAAAGCGTAAAGGAGAAGTATTGTGGTGAAATGTATTGATTTTCATGTATTGGTCAATGTTGGGAATTTTATGGAATTTTTGGAAGAATGGTATATCAATAGTTTTGTCGAAGGAAAATGACATGTTTAAAGGCAAACATGTAATTCATTGACATTGTATGCATTTGTAAAGTAATTCGTGGTTAACGGGAATTCGTTATGTATTTATGTTGTAGAGTGACACATAAAGAAGGAGAGGGACTATTGTATACGCATCAAAGGTGGTATATTCGTATTGTGAATCCAAGGTATGCAAGGTTATTTTGTCCGTATCTTTCTACGGCCAATAGTGTTCACAATTGACATTTCTTTAGTTCTATTCCGAAATGTACCAAGGTATCCCATATGCACTTATTTATGGTCATTGTCATATATTTCCTACTCATTGATCAATTGTGAATCTCATTTCTCATATTCATGATTAATGTTCCGAAAGTTCAAATAAGGTTATATTCCAATATTCCAATAGTGCCTATACTTGTGTCTCTTGTTCATGGATTATTGTCCAATGGTTCCAATGGTATCATGGTGCTAGTTATGTTATATTTCTCATTGATATTTGTTCACATGTTCTTCACTTATTGGTCAATGATTCAAAGTTTCCAACAATGTTGTGTTCCAAAGTTCCAAAGTGATGTTATGATTATCAAAGTATCAATATCAAAGTAATGATCAAAGTAATGCAAATGTGGTCAATGATCAAGTACGGGTGGCAAGTCTAGGGGCATAAGCCTAGCTCGACTCGATCCCGAGATATGGATTTATGGGTGGCAAGTCTAGGGGCGTAAGCCTAGCTCGACTCGATCCCAAGGGTGGCAAGTCTAGGGGCATAAGCCTAGCTCGACTCGATCCCTATATGATGATATGAAAGACCCACTGATCAGTCGGGGCCCGGGTACATTGTATTATGTAATGACATGTGAGCATTGAGATAAAGAAAGTAATGAAAAGAATGAAAGCAATCCACATGGTTTCCAAAGAATAACATGGTGACTTATTCACATCGAGTATTCATATGTTTTGAGTTCATTGACATATTCATTGAAATATTCATGTGTTGTATAGTTTCATCTGAGCCTTGCATACTCAGTACTTATTTCGTACTGACCCCTCTCGGGGAATTTACTTTACTTGCTGCAGGCGCAGGTCCCAGTAGGCCTCCTTAGTAGATTGCCAGTGTTAGCGGCTCTTTGGTGAGCTCCAGCTCATTCGGGGCTTCTCCGAGTCAGAGTGTATATATGTTTTGGTATTGTATATAATGTGTAAAGCGGGGACTTGTCCCGACTTATGGTTCATTTTGGTCAATGCTCTTGTTAGAGGCTTTTGTAGACCGATGTGGGTGTAATAGTGTAAAAGACACATGTTGTTTTGACTGGATGGCCTCAACGGCCAAGTTTCATATGTATGCCTAAATATGTCCCTTGTTCTCCTTTATTCGTATGTCATAATATTATGCAATGGTGGTTATGAATATGATTGAGCATAGGCAAAGGTTGGTTCTCTCGGGCCTTATCGGCTACGGGTGCCAATCATGTCTCGATGGGATTCGGGGTGTGACAAAAGTGGTATCAGAGCAGTCGGTCTAAGGATGTCTACAAAGCCGTGTCTGAGTAGAGTCTTACGTATCGATGTGTTGTGCACCACATTTATACGTAGGAGGCTACGAGACATTTAGGATGTTGTTTCTTTCCTTCATTCTAGATCGTGCAATAGAGCCAATGTTGTCAGTTGTATTGTATCTAATTTTGGTAATTGTTTTTCTTTGGTATAGTCAAAATGCCGAACACTAGAAGAGGAAGAGGAAAAGGTAAAAGTAAGCTGATCAATAGAATTGCTGGTGAAGGAACAAGTAGACCACCGCCTGAACAAGTTGCTCAAGGTGGGGCTGAAACTGAGTTCGCAACGCGAGCTTCTTCTACTTCTTCAGCTCCAGAAGAGCCGAGAAGAAGGGAGGTGCCCATGGAACCACCGACAAATGCCACAGATCAGGATCTTAGGAATGCTGTACAGATGTTGACACAGTTAGTGGCGGCACAAAGCCAGGGAAGAGCTGGTGCTATGGCACATGATGATGATGAGGCTAGAATGGCAAGTCGCAGAACACAGGATTTCTTGAAACTGGACCCTCCTATATTCACAGGGGCAGATCCAAAAGCAGATCCACAGGACTTCGTGGATCAAATTCAGAGGGCATTGGAAGTTATGCATGTGACAGGGGTAGAGACAGTTGAACTTGCTGCGTACAGGTTGAAGGGAGAGGCAATATTGTGGTATGAGGATTGGAAGAAATCCCGTGACATTGGTGCAGATCCACCTACTTGGGAAGAGTTTAAAGTGGCTTTCCTTGATAATTACTTGCCCTATGAGATCCGTGAGGCACGTGCGGATCAATTCCTAAATCTCCGTCAAGGAAATTTGAGCGTCCGAGAATATAGCTTGCAATTTAATTCCTTGGCTCGATATGCGCCAAATGTTGTGGCTACGATGACAGACAGGGTCCATAGATATGTGGACAGACTAGAGCCATACTTGGTAAGAGATTGCACTATTGCGGACTTGAATAGGGACATGGACATTGCTCGCATACAAGCCTTCGCCCAGAAAATGGAGGATCAGAGACAAAGACGCAGGGTACATGAATTTGATAGGGGACAGTCCAAAAGGGCTAGACCTATGGGACCACCTATGATGTCCCAAGGAGGATCTAGGCCCCGCATGTTTCCTAGACCACCTAGACCGTCGTTCTCTTATTCCACAGGTGGTGCTTATTCGCAGTCTCGAGGGTTTAGAGGTGGTTCAGCAGGGCAAAGTAGTGGGGTTCATGGATCACAGTCAGCAGGTTTCCCTCGTCAGCAGTGTCAGCACTGCGGGCGTATGCACACAGGTACATGTCGGACAGGGACGAATGTCTGCTTTTGGTGTGGTATGCCGGGACATATAGCGAGAGAGTGTCCACAGCGGAGCATGGGTGGTATAGCACGACCAGCTGGGTCGGCTGTTGCGTCTTCAGCATCGGTTCCTTCACAGGGCCGAGAGGTGCAGCCTATTGGTCGAGGTAGAGGTGCCAGAGGAAGAGCCAGTACTAGCGGGGTCCAGAATCGTACTTATGCTTTGGTGGACCGCCAGAATTCAGAGGCTTCCCCAGATGTCGTCACAGGTACATTATCCATATTCTCACATAATGTATATGCATTAATTGACCCAGGCTCTACATTTTCCTATGTTACTCCATTGGTTGCTGCAAAATTTGCAACGACACCGGAAATATTAATTAAATCAATTGAAGTGTCTACACCGGTTGGTGAATATATTGTTGCAAAGAGAGTGTATCATAACTGTGTGGTAACTGTGTGTGGTCATGATACGTTGGCCGATCTTATTGAATTGAACATGGTGGATTTTGATGTAATTATGGGAATGGATTGGTTGGCCTCTTGTTATGCTACGGTAGATTGCCGGGCCAAGAAGGTGCAATTTTGTTTTCCACAGGAAAATGTTCTAGAATGGCAGGGTAAGGTAGGGGCACCACGAGGAAGATTTATTTCCTATTTGAAAGCCAGAAAAATGATTGCCAAGGGATACATATGTCATTTGGTACGAGTGAAAGATAATGATGCAGAACCATTAACTCCACAGTCTGTACCGGTCGTCAATGAATTTCTAGATGTATTCCCAGAGGATCTTCCAGGTTTACCCCCAGAACGGGAAGTGGAATTCGGCATTGATGTGATTCCAGGCACTCAGCCTATTTCTATTCCTCCATATAGAATGGCTCCAGCAGAATTGCGCGAATTGAAGGAGCAATTGAAAGATTTGTTGGATAAAGGCTTCATTAGGCCTAGTATGTCCCCGTGGGGTGCACCGGTATTATTTGTGCGAAAGAAAGATGGCACCTTGAGAATGTGCATCGACTATCGGCAACTGAATAAAGTAACGATCAAGAACAAATATCCCCTCCCTCGAATTGATGATTTGTTTGATCAGTTACAGGGTGCCAAGTGTTTCTCAAAGATTGACTTGAGATCGGGTTACCATCAGGTCAGAGTTAGAAAGGAGGATGTACCCAAGACAGCTTTTCGAACACGGTATGGCCATTATGAATTTTTAGTTATGTCATTTGAACTAACAAATGCACCGGCTGTGTTTATGGATTTGATGAACAGGGTGTTTAAGCCATTCCTGGACGTGTTCGTGACAGTATTTATAGATGACATCCTTGTTTATTCAAGATCACCAGAAGACCATGCTTATCACTTACGACAAGTGTTGCAAATTCTTCGTGAACGGAAGTTGTATGCGAAATTCTCCAAATGTGAGTTTTGGTTGAAATCAGTCGCGTTCTTGGGTCACATTGTATCAGATGAAGGTATACAGGTTGATACCCAAAAGATAGAAGCAGTGAAGAATTGGCCAAGACCTACGACACCCACAGAGATTCGCAGTTTTCTGGGTTTGACAGGTTATTACCGAAGATTTGTAGAAGGTTTTGCTTCTATTGCGGCACCATTGACAAAGTTAACTCACAAGGCAATTAAATTTCAATGGAATGATGCATGTGAAAGAGGGTTTCAAAACCTGAAAGACAAGTTGACTTCTACACCAGTGTTAGTTCTTCCTGAGGGCACAGAGGGCTATGCAGTGTATTGTGATGCTTCCGGGATTGGTCTCGGATGTGTGTTGATGCAGCATGGGAGGGTGATAGCATATGCCTCACGACAGTTGCAGACACATGAGAAAAACTATCCCACACATGATCTTGAATTGGCAGCGGTAGTTTTTGCTTTAAAGATATGGCGTCATTATTTATATGGTGTTCATGTTAACATCTATACGGATCACAAAAGCTTGCAATATCTTTTTAAGCAGAAGGAACTCAATTTGAGGCAACGAAGGTGGTTAGAGCTTTTAAAAGACTATGATATTGATATTCTTTATCACCCAGGCAAAGCAAATGTAGTAGCTGATGCATTGAGCCGTAATGCAGTAGAAAGCACTAGTGGTCAGTTGAATAAAAAGCGTGAGATAATCAAAGAATTGAATCAATTAGCCAGCTTGGGAGTTCGCCTTATTGAAACCGCAGATGATAGAGTTATGGTGCAGAATGCAGCAGAATCCTCCTTGATAGCTGAAGTGAAAGAGAAACAGTATGCAGATTCTATTTTATTGCAGCTAAAGGAGAATGTGCAGCAGAATTTGACCAAGGCATTTGATATTACACCGGAAGGGGTGCTTCAATGTCAAGGGAGAATATGTGTACCGGATGTAGATCAGCTGAGGACACGAATAATGACAGAGGCGCACCATTCGCGCTATTCCATTCATCCGGGTGCTACTAAAATGTACCATGAATTGAATGAAGTGTATTGGTGGGGCAACATGAAGAAGAACATTGCAGAATTTGTCGCGCAATGCCCAAATTGTCAACAGGTGAAAGTGGAACATCAGAAACCGGGAGGTTACATGCAATGTATCAATCTTCCAGTCTGGAAGTGGGATATGATTAATATGGATTTTATTACGGGCTTGCCTCGTACATTGCTGAAGTTTGATTCCATATGGGTCATAGTGGACCGACTTACCAAGTCGGCGCATTTTCTACCTGTCAAGACGACCTATACAGCTGAGGATTATGCGAAATTGTATGTAAAAGAGATAGTCCGATTGCATGGTATTCCACTTTCTATTATATCAGACAGAGGAGCACAGTTCACAACACACTTTTGGAAATCTTTTCAGCGGAGTTTGGGTACTCAGGTGAATTTGAGTACGGCTTTCCATCCTCAGACCGATGGCCAAGCAGAACGTACTATTCAGACACTTGAAGATATGCTACGAGCATGTACGTTGGATTTACAAGGTAGTTGGGATGACCATTTGCCTCTTATTGAATTTGCGTATAACAATAGCTATCATTCAAGTATTAAAATGGCACCTTATGAAGCCTTGTATGGAAGGAAGTGTAGATCACCAATCGGATGGTTTGAAGCAGGTGAAACTGCTTTACTTGGGCCAGATATTGTTCACCAAGCCATGGAGAAAGTTAAAGTTATCCAACAACGGTTACAAACGGCTCAAAGTCGTCACAAGTCATATGCCGATGTGAGAAGAAGAGGGCTTGAATTTGCCATAGGTGATTGGGTATTTTTAAAGGTGTCACCAATGAAAGGGGTAATGCGGTTCGGAAAGAAAGAAAAATTGAGTCCACGTTACATAGGCCCATATGAAGTTATTAGAAGATTTGGGCAAGTCGCATATGAATTAGCCTTACCGCAAGAATTTTCCTCCGTCCATCCGGTCTTTCATGTGTCGATGCTCCAGAAATGCATAGGAGATCCTTCACGTATTGTGCCCGTAGAAGATGTTCAAGTGGCAGAGGATCTCACTTATGAAGAGGTGCCCATTGCTATCCTAGATCGACAAGTAAAGAGATTGAGAAATAAAGACATAGCATCCGTAAAAGTCCTGTGGAGAAATCAACAAGTAGAGGAGATCACGTGGGAAGCGGAAGAAATGATGAAATCCAAGTATCCCCACTTATTCCAAATGGACCAAGAAGTTCACAGTGCGGAGGTGGAACAATAACAAGTAAGTATTTAAAAGCATTATGTGAATGTGTATAGGTATGTTGGAGTAAAGATGTATTTGTTGTATATAAGACACTGTTGTTAACATTCGCGGACGAATGTTCCTAAGGGGGGAAGAATGTAACACCCCGTACCTTTTCGACCTATGTGATGATGTTGAACAATGGTTACTTAAGTTTCGAGACGCTATGAGTATGTATTTTGTAAGGTTGGTGATGAAAAAAAAATTTACTTCGAGCCTCGTACATGTGATTAGATTTTAGTCGGAGATGTCTTGTGTAATACCCCATACATTTCCAACCTCATTTGGTACCTTGGAGTCATGTTTACTTGATGATTAAGGTCACTACGTAAGTATTTTGATAGGGTATTGGATGATATGCAAGTGTTAGAAAAAAATGGCTGAAAAATCCAGCAGGCCACTGATTCAGAGAACCTTCAATTCCTGCGCCACTGCTGCAAAGCAAGGCAGTGGCGCAAGGCACAACATAATTGGCCTTTCCGAGCTCGTTTTGCGACGAAAT
Source organism: Capsicum rhomboideum (assembly GCA_031232105.1). Classification (NCBI taxonomy): domain Eukaryota; kingdom Viridiplantae; phylum Streptophyta; class Magnoliopsida; order Solanales; family Solanaceae; genus Capsicum; species Capsicum rhomboideum. Next base: position 35,595,035 of record CP124711.1, on the reverse strand, counting down.
GCAACGACGATTCTTCCATGGTTTCTTTTGATTCCTTGGAGTTCCTTTAGCGTTGTTAAGGCTTCAAATACCTCGATACACTACTACATACTCCTACATGATCAAACCATGGAATACAAGAATTTACCAAAATGTTCAAAGAAGCCATAGGTGACTAGAATTCCTATTTTTGCGATTGAGGCTACGAATGAAAATCTCATAAGTGAATATTGTCGTGGCATTATGGAATTATGTAAACATGAGATATAAGGTGAATAATACATGAAAATTGGTGGGTTACATGGATATGTGTTATTGGGCCCAAAATTAGGGCCCAAAATGGAACAAAAGATAAGGCCCAAAGGCAAAAATGACCCATTCTTTCAAAAATTGACCAAGTGAACATATCATGTAATGCCAAGTGTGGCTAAGGCTTCCTTGAGGTCTATATAAAGTCCCCCAAAATCAGATTTTTATTTCCCAAAGTCTCTCATCACTTTTGGAGAATATCACAAATATTTCCTTTATTTCCAAACCCTAAAGCAAATAAACCCTAAGGCATATTTGGACAAGATCATCCTATTCCAAGCTTTGGTAAGTGTTTATTTTCATGGATTAACATATTATATGCATAAAAGAATATGTATATCATGTTGGTTGTGCTTGGAAAAGTTGGTCATGGTACTTGGTGATTTTGTATGAGATTTGTGGTATATGGAATTCAAGTGTGAATTAGGCCTTGTGCCTTTGATGAAAAAGCATGGTATGGACAAAATATGAACATGTATGGTGTTATTTTTGGCATTAAATTTGTTCTTGGCTAAAAATGGAAATTTTGGGATTTTGGCCGATATGTGTTATGAGTTGAATTAAGGTGCTTTGAAGGATTATTTGTGATGTATTATGGATAAGAAAGCGTAAAGGAGAAGTATTGTGGTGAAATGTATTGATTTTCATGTATTGGTCAATGTTGGGAATTTTATGGAATTTTTGGAAGAATGGTATATCAATAGTTTTGTCGAAGGAAAATGACATGTTTAAAGGCAAACATGTAATTCATTGACATTGTATGCATTTGTAAAGTAATTCGTGGTTAACGGGAATTCGTTATGTATTTATGTTGTAGAGTGACACATAAAGAAGGAGAGGGACTATTGTATACGCATCAAAGGTGGTATATTCGTATTGTGAATCCAAGGTATGCAAGGTTATTTTGTCCGTATCTTTCTACGGCCAATAGTGTTCACAATTGACATTTCTTTAGTTCTATTCCGAAATGTACCAAGGTATCCCATATGCACTTATTTATGGTCATTGTCATATATTTCCTACTCATTGATCAATTGTGAATCTCATTTCTCATATTCATGATTAATGTTCCGAAAGTTCAAATAAGGTTATATTCCAATATTCCAATAGTGCCTATACTTGTGTCTCTTGTTCATGGATTATTGTCCAATGGTTCCAATGGTATCATGGTGCTAGTTATGTTATATTTCTCATTGATATTTGTTCACATGTTCTTCACTTATTGGTCAATGATTCAAAGTTTCCAACAATGTTGTGTTCCAAAGTTCCAAAGTGATGTTATGATTATCAAAGTATCAATCTCAAAGTAATGATCAAAGTAATGCAAATGTGGTCAATGATCAAGTACGGGTGGCAAGTCTAGGGGCATAAGCCTAGCTCGACTCGATCCCGAGATATGGATTTATGGGTGGCAAGTCTAGGGGCGTAAGCCTAGCTCGACTCGATCCCAAGGGTGGCAAGTCTAGGGGCATAAGCCTAGCTCGACTCGATCCCTATATGATGATATGAAAGACCCACTGATCAGTCGGGGCCCGGGTACATTGTATTATGTAATGACATGTGAGCATTGAGATAAAGAAAGTAATGAAAAGAATGAAAGCAATCCACATGGTTTCCAAAGAATAACATGGTGACTTATTCACATCGAGTATTCATATGTTTTGAGTTCATTGACATATTCATTGAAATATTCATGTGTTGTATAGTTTCATCTGAGCCTTGCATACTCAGTACTTATTTCGTACTGACCCCTCTCGGGGAATTTACTTTACTTGCTGCAGGCGCAGGTCCCAGTAGGCCTCCTTAGTAGATTGCCAGTGTTAGCGGCTCTTTGGTGAGCTCCAGCTCATTCGGGGCTTCTCCGAGTCAGAGTGTATATATGTTTTGGTATTGTATATAATGTGTAAAGCGGGGACTTGTCCCGACTTATGGTTCATTTTGGTCAATGCTCTTGTTAGAGGCTTTTGTAGACCGATGTGGGTGTAATAGTGTAAAAGACACATGTTGTTTTGACTGGATGGCCTCAACGGCCAAGTTTCATATGTATGCCTAAATATGTCCCTTGTTCTCCTTTATTCGTATGTCATAATATTATGCAATGGTGGTTATGAATATGATTGAGCATAGGCAAAGGTTGGTTCTCTCGGGCCTTATCGGCTACGGGTGCCAATCATGTCTCGATGGGATTCGGGGCGTGACACAGAAGTTAGGTCTTGATTCGAGAGTCGAGTCCCAAGTAGGGGTGTCCTCGGTTGGGTCAGGAGTCAGGTCCTAGGTCAAGGTTGGTATCGAGTCTTGACTTGGCGTCAGGAGTTAGGTCCCAGATTCAAGTCGTGTTTCGATTGGTGTTTGGTCCTAGGTTGGGGTGGGAGCGGGTCTTGGGTCGTAGTTGGGTCCTAAGTCAAGGTCAGGGTCAAGGTTGGGAATCAGATCCAAGGTTGGGGTCGTCGGGGTCATGTCCGAGTGTCGGGTCCTAAGTGAGGGCCCATATCAGGGTCGTGGTAGAAGTGTCGAGTACTAAGTCAAGGTTGGTGTCGGTGTCGTGAGTTGGGTTTGGGAATCTGGTCCTGGGTTGGGGTCAGCAGTCTAGTCCTCGATCGAGGGAGAGAGTTTGGTCTCGTGTTGGGGTCGGGGTTGAGAGTTAAGTTTTGAGTAAGGGTCAGGTGGTGAGGTTAAAGGCGAGTTTTACGAATTCATTTTTCTTAAATTTGAGGAAAATAAGTCCATTTAAAAAATATTTTCCAAAATATTTATGCCAACCAAAAATGAGAAAATTGGAAAATATTTTTCTTCCTACCAAACACACTCTTAGTATTCATTTATTCTCCCTCTTTTCCTTTTTTTGTATTTAAAACCAATAAAGATACACTCTTTTTAATTAATTTCATGAATATCTTTGATCCATTTAACTGAAATTGCAAGGAGAAAATTGGGGTGAGGGGGCGAATGAAAGAATTCGGCTCGACTGTTGTGCACAAGTCAAAATAAGAATACTAAAAATATATTATTGGAATACACTCCTTGTATTTTAAAACAATTACTAAAAAATAAGAAAAGAAAAGAATAGGGCAGAGAAGAAATTAAAAGTAGGGGCAGAAGATTATTGTAAATATGGTGGAGATATTGATGTTATTTTGAAGATCCCATTTTTAGGTTTATCACATGGAAGAGAACGTGAACAAATGCTCCACTAACAAGGATAGCTATTATCAAGGATCAATAATAATAGAACTAATTAATGAGGAATTGGGTTGTGTAGCAATACCTCAGAGAGTAAGAGGTTGAAATGTGGCTCACCTCATTTAATTCCCTTCTGATTTTATTCCTTCTTCCACAATTAATTACAAAGTCAATTCTCTAGAATGGATAATATGGATATTAATTCAGTTATTGAAGTGGGTAAAGCCGTTTGAAAGAAGCTTCAAAGTCAAGCTGTCAACTCATATACTCCCTCATTTATTTTTACTTGTCATATTTTGACTTGATACACCCATTAAAATTGACATGACTATTTATACCACACTACCCCTATTAATTGATGTTTAAATATTAAAAAATAATTTAAAAAATAAGTAATTAATGCTAAGGATAAAACATGAAAAAACATGAAAAAAATTTTGATATGTCAAAAGTGACAAGTAAAAATGAAAATCTATTTTAGAAATAAATGACATGTACAAATGGAGGGGGAGTATTATACTCTCTCCGTCCAACAATAGTTGTCCACTATTAACTTGAAACACAATTTAAGAAACAATAAATAATGGGGATAATTTTATTATATTACTCGTTGAATTAATATAATAAATTTAGTGTTTTGGAAAATGCATTGCATTGTGAATAATATTTAATACTAAGGGTGAAATAGGCACTAATAGATAAATTATTCATTGATTTTTCAAACTGGATAAATATTATTAAATATCTATTTTTAATATAATGGACAAGTAAAGATGAATTGAGGGATTGCTTCAATTGTTTCTTTAAAAAGAAAATATAAATTCAATTCTACTAGCTAGGCATTTCCTCAAATCTATTTTATTTGTCATGTTTATCTTTTGTACGACTCTTAAAAAATATTAATTAAAAATTAATTTAATTAAATAATTCTTATTTGTTACTTAATCCTAATAAGCACTATTTTTCTTTCATCACATTTATTAAAATTAGGATAAAAATGAAACAAATTAATTATACCTTATTTTCTAAAATAATAAATATTTTAAATCAATCACTTTTAGTAATCAGGAGAAGTAAAATGGAGCAAAGAGAGTAATAAAATAATAATAGTGTGATTAGTCATCTAGAAACCATGTTAGAAGCACTGCACCTGGCAGCTTATTTTCTTTTATTTTTTCCTTTTTTGTATCAACTAGTACTAATATGTGAGTATATTACTAATATATATGTGTATAATATATGATTTTCAGTTGAACCTAGCTTAATTATTTATTTATTTAAACTATAAAACCGAGGTGCCTCCCCCCTCTATTCATTCCATGGTTTTAGCAGTTAAACCATTGCAATAATTTTAGTTTCCCAATTAGTACTATGCTTTTTGGATGGAGAGAAGCAGTTGAACAATTGTAAGCGTACAGAGTCCGGGTACGAAGTTACTTTTGTTCGGGAGCTTTTAGCCTCTATGTGAAATTTTTCGATGCGAATTCAGATTTAGTCGGGCTCTAATGCTGGTATCGGACACCGGCTGACAAATCAAAAAAAAATAAAAATTTAAGCGTACCTACACTGCTGTATGCATAATGTTTTGCATGTAATATCTTACCTACTGAAAAAAAAAAAAAGATGAATAGAAGAAATTCTTTTATGTATTTTTCTGTGTCTTTTTGCACTACATATGTACATGGTTATATACATCTCGTATTTCTTGCTTGTCAAGAAATAACAAAGTAATCGACCTAAAATAAAAAAATACACTATCTAAAATAAAAAATACAGAACTAAAATAAAAGATACAGAACCTAAAATAAAAGATACAAAATTAAAACAGAGAGGCATATTCCCTTGCTATTCATGTATGCCAAATATATCCATAAAGCTGCTGCTGATTTTCTCCTTATTGCATCAGTGGTTCAACTTTTCTTTAAACTTTTCTTTCTTTGATGAAACTTCTTTGTCAGCTACTTGTAAAGCGTTATCCCCAACACCCCTCCTCAAGTTGGAAGGTAGTGAAGCAACTCCCAACTTGCCTAAAATGGAACAATGATTCGGGCCTGAAAGGGGTTTCGTAAAGGCATTAGCTATTTGAGAATGTGAGGGAACATAAGACAAGAAAATAAGTCTAGCAAGGTACTGTTGACGGACGAAATGACAGTAGAGATCGACATGTTTTGTTCTTTCGTAAAACACTGGATTCTTTGCGATGTGAATCGCAGCCTGGCTATCAGAGTGTAAAGGGATTGGAAAAGAGAAGTTATGGAAAGATCCTCCAATAAACGTACTAACCAAGTGAATTCGGCGATAACACACCTCATTGATCTGTACTCTGCTTCAGCTGATGAAAGAGATATCGAAGATTGTTTCTTTGATTTCCAAGAAATAGGAGAAGAACCTAATGTGATGAAAAACCCACTGATAGACTTTCTTGAATCGGGACATCTTCCCCAATCAGAGTCGCAAAAGGCGAGTAAGTTGAAAGATTGATTTGAAGTTAACAAAATTTCTAGACCAGGATCAAGGAGCAAGTATTGAACACAACGCAGATATGCCTCAAAATGTGGTCGAGGCGGAGTTTGCATAAATTGACTCAGGTGCTACACGACAAAGGATAAATCAGGACGCGTGTGATTAGATAATTGAGCTTACCCAAAAGCTTGCGATAAACAGTAGGCTCAGAAAGAATCTCTCCATCATTCATTTGTAGATGAGAACATGGATCAAGTGGAGAAGTTGCAGGCTTGGCATCAGGAGAAACAAACTCTGAGATGAGGTCCAAAGTAAATTTCCTCTGACTTAAAATAATATGTTCTGGTTCCCTGATAATTTTCATGCATAAAAAATATTGTGCCCTTCCTAAGTCTTTAATTTTGAACTCTGAGTCAAGAAACTCTTGAAGATAGTTAATCTCATCAGAATAATCTCCAGTAAGCAGTATATCATCAACGTAGATAGCAACAATGGAGACTTTGGAATTTGATTTTTTGAAAAATAATGAGTAGTCATTTAGGGAATGAGAATAACCTATGAAATTCAAAGTTGTTGTAAGTCGAGCATACCATTTTCTTGAAGCTTGACGCAGTCCATATAAAGATTTCTTCAATCGACAAATAAGATTAGTTGTAGGGAAAGGCATTCCTCCTAGTAGTTTCATATATACTTACTCCTGTAAATCACCATGTAAGAAAGCGTTGTTCGCATCCAATTGTGAAACATGCTAATTCTTCTTTACTGCAATTATCAATAAGCATCTAATAGAAGTCATTTTAATAACAGGAGAATAAGTTTCATTAAAATCAACACCTTCCCGCTGTGTATCACCCCTAATTACAGGCGAGCCTTGAATTGTTCAACTGAACCATCTTGCTTATACTTTACCATGTAGACCCATTTACAAGGTAAAGCTTTTCTTCCTGGAGGAAGTTCTACAAGTTCCCAAGTTTTATTGGCTTCCAAAGCTGCAAACTCTTTGTTCATTGTTTCTTGCCAACAAGGATGTAAAGAAGCTTGGGAGAATGAAGTAGGTTCACAAATATGTGAGAGAGAATTTAATAATGATTGATTAGATTTCGATAAACTAAAAAAAGAGAGAATTGGAGGTGAAACAGAGTTAAAACAACTAGATGTGACATTAGTGAGCAAAACAGAATCACAAATACAATCTTCTAGATAAGCTGGTAGGTGATGCTCTCTAGTAGACCTTCTGAGTGCCGGTTCAAGAGGTTTACTGGTAGGAGGAATAGGTGAAGCAAGTTGAAGTGGAGAAGCTAAAGATGAATTTCTTAGAGTAATAATGAGATGATCTTAAGAAGAATCAGTAAAATGTGAAGGAGGGTCGGAAGGAACAAAATTAGAAGGAGGAGAATCAATAGGAATCGAGGGAGAATCTGCTAAGGTATCAATAGGGAACTGTTGAGAGCAAGAAGAATTTGTTGATGTAGGAATGGAACAATTAGCTGTTGCAGAGTTGGAATTTAAGAAGAAAGGGAAAACAACTTTATGAAAAACTACATCTCTTGAAATAAATACCTTGTGAGTATCTAGATTTAACAACTTGTATCCCTTCTTCCCAAAGGGATACCCATTTATGGATCTGGGATCTAGTTTAGATTTGTGCACAGGCAAGGTTGAGGAATAGCAAATGTCGCTCCCCATTTAACTCGCAAAAAGCGAGATTCGACGTGACAACTCTTTTGGATTGAAAGAGTGAAGAGTCGCCACCTAACGAATTAAGGTGCGTTAGGGCACCATTCTAGACTAATTACGAACTTATTTTAATTTAGTCTACGTCAACCAGAAATTAGGGTAAGGGTTCAGGTTACCTCGAAAGGAAGGTGTTAGGCACCTTTCAAGGTCCACAAATGTGGGTCCCGGCCGAACTCATATATTACGTGGAGAAATTCTATGTGATAAGCAAAAAGGTCGATTATTTTATTAACTACATAATAACTAAGTGTTAAAAAGTAAATAACTAAACATACAGCTTAACTTTTAACAATTATCTAAGTGATAACATATTAAAATGCATAAAGGTAAATCAGATAAGCAAGAAGATAGAAGAGACACAATTTATATAAAAAGAAATTTTTATTTAAAAAGTAAACCTAGACTACCCCAAAGCAAAAAGGGACATGCAAAAGAGTAAAATATAATCGAAGTTTTAAAAGGTTTGGACAAAGGTTAATTTTATCGGATCAACGCCCGACCTATTAACGAAAGACAATGACGCATATCGCATTGTCGAATACTGCTTGGGGCAACTTTCATCATTTCCGAATGTTCTACCCACCCCACCTAATTGGTTATTAATCTTAAATGTGTTCTAAAGAAAGCGACAAAACTAACATTTATTAAAATGCCTACCCGTCCCAACTTAATGTTCACAAGGCATTGGACTTACTATTTTGGGATTTGGTTCTAGACAAGAAGAAGCCTAGGCTGCCTAATTAGACTCAGGGTTCACGTAATACAAAACAAATAAGACTTTCAAGTAGCACATAATGGTTTCAAATAAGTCTCTTGCCTAATTAGAGTTGATTAAGCGGTTAACATGATAAACAATTATTCATGTTGTAATTAGAACCTATAGGTATAACATCTAGGCGACAAATAATTAATATGCTGAAAATTTATTAAAGTGAATAGAAATTAAATTAAGTATGCTAGAAAACAATTCGCAGTGTACAAAGAAAAACTATTCAAAATATGCAGAAATTTATTTTAAAAGGTGAAGGAAATTATTTGAAAGTGTGCAGAAAATTAATTCATTGTGCAGAGAGTTATTTATAAATGCACAGAAAATTATAAAAGTGTGCAAAAATTGATTTTTATTATAAAATGTATTCTTTATGTGGATGTCCACTTAATGTAATCCCTCCATCTCCCCATCACTCTTCACCATTATGTTCCACCTCCTCCATGATCTCAAATCCTAAATGTTATGTCTTCCACCTCCCCCATGATCTTACTATGTTTATGACAATCTTTTATATGCCTCTATATAATATTATAAATAGAGGCATAAAGTTTGATCTTGATAGATTTGAAAGACTTGATATTTGGATGAATAAGAAAGTTCTTCTATTGTTTCTTCTATTGTTCTTGCTCTCTACTTTTCTAGTTCATATTGTTATTCTTTTAGCTTAGTTTTAAAACACGTTATCAGCACGATTCTCAAGTTTGTTCACGTAACAACTCCGACAGTAAGCAAAAAGATATGTGAATATGACAATCTGGTATGTTTTTGTCTTGAATTTATTTTAATGGTTAACATGTGTTACCTTGTGGATGCATAATCCAGAACATAAAAGAAGCAGAGAGTAATGTATTCTTTCCCTCTACTTTAAATTTTTCTATGCTTCTTGGTGTATAATTTAACCGTGATTGATATTAAGTGTTATCATGGACCACTAATTGCTAACTATGTACATTGTTCATTTTTGTTTGGTGAATTGGATCCACCAAAATCTTTTATTAATAAGACGTGTATTTCATGGATTACAAACTTGGTTGATATTATTTTGTAATTATCAACTAGTATTTTCGTTGCTTTTATAGGAGATATAACTAAATAAAAAAGAAAAGAAATTGGGTTTCTTACGTTGACACATAATTCTTGGTTGCTTTTGTACTTCTTTTTCTCTCACTGCTTCTTAAACTATTAGAATATATTATGTACTTATTTTATGATTATTTTAAAATAATTGATTTATCATGTAACACTCTGTAATGTTGCATAATTATTTTTTGAATAAGCTGACTTTGCATATTGAACATCAAAGACTAATATTGCCATTTGTTTGGATGGATTTTTCCTACAGAACATATTGGATTCGATTATTTCACCAAAGGCTCAAGGTTGAGTCTCTCATTTCACCTTGGGTTCAAAGTCCCAACACAATATATTGATTATAATGATGACTGGCTAAAATGGACTTTTGATGAAAAGTCATGCAACATGCCTAATTGATTTGCTCCATTCTCTTATGTGAATGTGGTAGCAGTGTATGATAAGTCTGAAATATGACAAAATAATATTATGGTTGTACAAATGAACATGGACGTGACAAAGGACAAAATAATAGTAGTCATCGTTGTGGTAATTGTAAAAGAAAGAACATTATGGGTTCTCAAAATGGTCCTTCAAAAGATGAAGATTATTTTTATCATTAATTTGGTATGCAAGGTATTGGGCACTTGGTTGTAGTGTGACCAAATTTGATAAGTTCTATAAATCCTCCATCAAAATAAAAGAACATAAAGTGGTGTACTTGATCTTCAATGTGATGTTGAGGCGGGTCATATAAATATGATTAATTTCAAGGCATGAAAATAGGTTTCTAATTTGTGAAGCAAGTACATGAGATTATTGTCCATTTCTTGAAGAGAATGTGACTTGTGATAAACGTTAGTAAATGCTAGACCATTCTTGAAAATGAATGTGTCAATATGTAATCAATATTGTGAATAAGAATGTGATCATGGGTTGGATAGATACCACAACTCACCTCTACGAGAGGTTTGAGAGAAATGAAGAAAATATTTTGATATTAATATATCATGAATTACCGAAGGATAAAAGCAAAAGTAAGAAATAAGTCTTACACAAATATTGTGGTATGTTTTATTATGAACTACCGAAAGACAAAAGAAAGAAATAATTCTTTCATATAAAGGTTGTGACCATAACCAAAAATGAATGTTATTGTGTGGCTACACAAATTTGTCATTGGTTGTATGCATATAATTTTCTCCTTAAAGGAGATGTTCATCACATGTATGGTGTTATGGAATATGAGGTAGTACACAAGTATTTGATAGCTTCAAAAAAGCCAATGTGTTACTAAATGGAGGAATGAAATTGTTCATGATATTGGGATTGTAGTAAGTCTTCATAAGAAACTTTTTGAGCTTCAAGGGATTGACAAGAAGAAAAATTATTATTATTTTGAGACTATAAATTATGGGAAGATTTTATATCTTCATTACTACAATCGAAATGGGTTATAAATATTTATGTAAAAGATTACCCATTTTTTCCTCCTGTTTTATTGATACAAATATGAGCATGGTGATGGAATCACATGCGGTAGTAAACTAAAAGTTTACAAGAAATATATAAGTTGGCATGACCGGTTGACTATCCTGGTTCAAATGTGATGCAAAAATAATTGAGAGTTCATGTGGTTATGCATTGAAGAAATAAAAGATTCTTCAAGAATTCTCTTGTGTTGCTTGTTCTCTCGATAAAATATTATATCGGCTAAGGTTGGGATTGTACCCCTAAATTTTTGAAACGTATAACAAGGTGAATATGGGCCCGTTCACCTACCATGTGGACCATTTACTATGAAATAAGATGCATCTATGGTTGGTCACATGCACTTTGTTATCAACTTGCAATTTGATTTTGGCAAGGTTGTTTGCTCAAATTGTTAATTAAGAGCATGGTTCCAAACTATAAAAGTTGATAATGTTGATTGGTTTAGCAGAAAGTGTGTGCCTCCAATTATAGCTGAACCATTGGTTATGAGAACAAATCTCCCAAAGAGAAAATTTGGTGTGAGACGAGTTTATTTAAATGTAGCAACATTTGTATGCATCAAGCCAACAAGGTTCCCCTATATTGTTGGTTCAGGATCAGGAACCAAATAAATCCATCTAAAAATTTGAATGTGCAACATCCACCACGCACAAAGATGGATCTCCAAAATAAGGTTGGGGTGAATGTTAGATTTTCGAACATTAGGGGGAGATATGATTTATAGCTGAAATATATGGAATGAATTATCTAGATCCTTGTAAAAAAAAATGAACTTGAAGTTCAAGAGATAATTCATGATTTGCAAAATGTTGCAAGTTCATTGCCAGACTGATCCTATGTTATAATTCAGCTGTAAATGTTCTAATGAAAAGTCCTTGAAGGGCAGGGTCTATGGCACGCTTGAAACATGATAGACCAGTCAGTTCCAAATGAAAAACTCCTTAAAGAAGGAGAGGAGCAAATAATCAAGATGGTCTTGATAATGAGGCAAGTGCTTCAAAGGAGCACCATGACATAATACTTCATAAAACCTTGGTAAAGTTTCAGGTACCTGAAAATGATAAAATGACGATATCTCGATAAGTTATGTCGTATTGGAACTGATACCAAATAACCGTCGGCGGTTTTTTTTGGTATAATGTAGCGCTCACCATTATAAATGATAACAAGGATCTTGAATTCAAATCTGTCAAATAGTGTGGACAGATAAATGATTGGCTATGTAAAATACGCAATTCAAGTATATTTTATTTCACTTGAAAAGTGATAGTATGGATTTAGTCTATAGACTAAGGTATAATGCTAGTGGGGTACAAATGGATTATTGTGCGAAATGTAAAATCTTAAGATATAAAATACGTATTGTGCCTTGAAACACAAAAGTTATTCGCAAAAATCCTGGCATTATTATTTGGAGATGTGTTCTCTTGTGGTGGATGCAATAAGGTTTCTTTAAATCTGGCAATGTATGAAAAACTTGAATGTGTATAATGAATGATTGTCATGTCTAACTAGACAGAAAATGTTATATGAAAATCCTTGAAGAATTTAAAAGGTTTTAAAGAGATTCGATCCATTGAATACCCCAATGGTTGCGAGATCAGTCAACATAAAGAAAGATCGAGTTTGATCTCATGAAAATGGTTAGTGCAATTGGTGCACTTATGTATCCTATTATTTCTATACATGAGAAAATATTTTTTATTAATATGCAGGAAAGACACAATTTCACTTTTATGTGGATTTTAATGAAATCAACTATTGATTGAATTTATTTATTTTTCTAACTAATATTGTCAAGGAATTGTTGATTATGAGAGTGCAGGAAAATTATTTGATTTATATGAAGTATGATCTCAAGAAAGTAATCTGTTTGCACATGGAAACATTGTCATATCATGTTATTCGATAAGACGGTCCATTCTATAATCTTGCAAATGAAAGTGTCTGCAATTTGGTTATTGCTACGAACAAGTTGAATGAACAATTTGCTTGAGACGACAAGGTCACGAAGATGAATTCAAGAATGCAACATCTTCATGGATGTGATTTGACCACAAAGATACTGCCAATATCAACATTTGAAAAGCTGACATACAAGATTGAAAGACATCATTACAAAGATTAAGTGATGTTTTAATCAGGGGGAGCATAATACGCGTTGTACTCTTTTTTCCTTGGCCGAGGTTTTGTCCCACTGGGTTTTCCTGACAAGGTTTTTAATGAGGCAACAAGTAATGCGTATTAAAAGATATGTGTACTCTTTTTCCTTCACTAAGATTTTTTCCCACAAGATTTTTACTAGTAAGATTTTAACGAGGCACATCATCTATGGACATCCAAGGGGGAGTATTATAAAATGTATTCTTTATGTGGATGTCCACTTAATGTAATCCCTCCATCTCCCCATCACTCTTCACCATTATGTTCCACCTCCTCCATGATCTCAAATCCTAAATGTTATGTCTTCCACCTCCCCCATGATCTTACTTCTTAATGTCATGTTTATGACAATCTTTTATATGCCTCTATATAATATTATAAATAGAGGCATAAAGTTTGATCTTGATAGATTTGAAAGACTTGATATTTGGATGAATAAGAAAGTTCTTCTATTGTTTCTTCTATTGTTCTTGCTCTCTACTTTTCTAGTTCATATTGTTATTCTTTTAGCTTAGTTTTAAAACAATTTTAACATATGCAGAAATTATTAAGATATGCAGAAAATTATTTATAAATGTGCAGAAAAATTAATATTAAGTACAGGGAATTAATGAAAGTATGCAAAAAATTATGTCAATTTTTAGAAAAGTAATTAATGACTTCTGGAAATTAATTACAATACTGAAAATTATTTAAAATGCTAAAACTTAACTTAAAATGCTAAAAAATATATTTTGTAGTGCTGGAAATTAATAAAACCTGCTGGATATTATTTTTATATGCTGGAGATTAATAAAAGGATGCTGAAATTTATTTTAGATGTTGGAAATTGTTTAAAATAAACTGGAAAATTATTTAGACATACTGTAGATTATGTAAACATGTTGAAAAATTATTTAGACATTCTGAAAAATTTATTTTATGCTAAAGATAGTCAGAATATGTACAAAATTCATTAAATATGGTGAAAACATGCTATAAATTAGATTCGTGCGCTAGAAATTAATTAAAATAGGCGAAAACTAATTAACGATATTTTACATTAAACGTACTAGAGATTAATTAAATATATTGAAAGTTGGGCAATCCTAAAACATGATTTATAGGCAATAAAACACTTAATTAATGACCCTAGATTGTTTGCCTAGGTGATAAAATAATTGATCTAATTAACATGTGAAATTCTATAGGCATGATATCTAAGTGATAGAACAATCGAATCATAGAATTCCCACCCCCATAAGCAGTCCTTGTAATATTTTATTATATAGACATAGAGTTTGTACAATAATTATTGCATACCCAAATGGGTAAAGAAAGAAGAAACGGAGAAAGGCTAAGTCGGACAACCCTTCACTACTCCAAACCCCTGGCAACTCTTCGTCTTATCTAAAGTCTCCCCTTCAACCTGTTGAACATAAACAGAGACACCAAAACACTCCCAAAATTCAAAACATACCTTTGGCAGCCCATAATCAACCCTTGGTGCTGTCGAGATCCTAAGGATCTCAAGGATCCCAGGCAAGCTCACACCAAAGGAGTTATGAGATGAGCAAAGGTCATTTCAGATTCACATACATAACACAATGGTAGAAAAACACTTAACTGCAAAATAAATCAAAACAAGATCATAATCACACAGGATTAGCACGAAAGAAATGAATACATCGTTAGAGAACACTAACCGGTTGGTAGCAAGAATAATAAGACACAAACAAGAAACCGCATTTCCAAAGTAAGGACCAGTGATAATAGTTAGCAACCAAATCAGTCTCAAGATCAAAAGTGGAGAAATATTTTTAAGTTTAGAGGAGAGCAGTATGTTCAAAGTGTGTGATGAATGAAGGAAATTCTTGTTCATATAGTCATAGAATTGTGAGAGGTCATAAAAAATAAAAGGAAGGGAGGATATTTCTTAAAATTAGTCAATAAAACCCTTTTCTTTACCCACTATGGAGGATCAATTAAGGGGAGAAATTATATTTGACTACCATAATTAATCAAGTAAAACTAAAGAAGTAGAGGAGAAGAAAATATTCAAAAATCAGTTAGTGAAGATATTTTTCTCAAGTAAATGAGCAGAAAATCAATTAAGGGCCAGAAATACCATAAATATATAAGTAAAATATGTCCAAAACGAGCACAGGTATGAGAATCAGTAAAGAAATCACAAGACCATTGAATTTACCAAAAATAAATAAAGGACAAAGCTGGTGCACAATTTTAATTTCAAATCATACACCCATCAGCCAACTAATATTCTCAAATAAATGTAAACAAATCAGCATTTTACCATAAATGACTTAGTACCGAAGTTGTCCTAGAACCAACTATGAATCATGGAGGATTTTTCCACAATCAAATTACATACCATCATGAAAACAGTCATGCTATCAAGCAAGCTAGATAAAACACGTCCAAGTTTCAATTTAGAAATGAAAAACCGAATGAACTCGAATTTATCAGACAAATAACAAGGTAGCAAAGTTTTCAAGAAGCAAATACTTTAAATCCGACCAAGTAGTAAAGTGTTATCCATAATAATGTCAAAGTAATCAACCGACAACCAAAAATAAGACATATTACAGAAGTTGCCCAAAACAGTGTTCAATCCGAAACCAAAATTCATAAAATTAGGGATGTTGATCCGAACGTAAAACGAAAAGAATCAAGCCAAAATTCAAAATCAAACATCACTAATTTCACATCTAGGAACAAAGATTTATAAGAGTCGATAGGTTTCAAATAATAATATAGAGACAAGAACGATCATACCGGAGACAGATTATCGTAAAATCAACATAGGGGTCTTCCGATCAGGACCTCGAATTCAGCTCTGTGGCATTGTTAATAGGGCTCTCCGGTTAGCGGTACATTTACTGGTGGATGATTTCGCCAACTAGTGATGGGAAGAGGCGACACTGGTGGTTCTATGGTCACCGGTCGGGTTCGGAGGTCGCCGGTGGCTTTCCTCGGTCATGTCTGGCTGGAGGTCATAAGAGGAGGTTGGAGTTTAAGGGAGATCCGGGCTCACCGGCGGCGTCGTGTGACGCGTGGAGGAGTAGGTCCACCGACAGGTGGTGGTCGGCGACAGCGGAGAGGTTGAGAGATGAGAGAGATCGAGAGAGAAAGAGGATGAATGAGAGGTGGCTGTGGGGGAATTATGATTAGGGTTTTTGATTTAGTGGGTTGTGATATATTAGAAAGGAAAGAAAATGAGGGATTTAATCTCAGCCTTTGATCACAGGAGATCAACGGTTGTGATTAAAAAATCAGAATTGGTCAGGTTATGGGTTGAAATTAGGTCAATTGAATTTGAATTTGGGGATTCAATTTGGGGTCAAAATTAAAATCAATTAGGCTAAAATTGATACAAAATTGGGTACAACATGGCTAGTATTTAAATAAATTATGGAAATTGAATTGAATTAGACTGGTTTTAAATAAATAAGTAAATATATAATAAAATACTAACAAAAATTTATTAATGTCGTAAAATCATTATGAATAAATTATGCAAGTAAAATTAATGATACGTAATATATTATTTAAAATCAACGACAAAATAATTTGAAATAGACTAGGCACCTAAGAATACAAAATTTAAAATACTATAATAATAATAATAATAATAATAATAATAATAATAATAATAATAATAATAATAATAATAATAATAATAAGCAATAAACTATGGACCACATATTTTTAAATTATGAGTATGCATATTTGTGGAAATAATTTAATAAATATTTACAAAATTATATAAAATATTATATTTAAATTAGTAAATTATATATTATATAAGAATATAAAATTAAATGCTAAAAATAAATTGCATACCTTTAAATCATGAATATGAAATGTCAGAATTTATTCGATACTAAAATAATAATTAAAAATTCAAAACTAATATTATTTTGATAAAATAGCAGCCTGTGAGGAATATTGGGAGGTCAAAATTGAGTGTCAACAACAAAGACATCCAAAAACTCTCAAATTAGCATAGGAAGGAGTATGACCAAATAAAAGTTCATACGGAGTTTTCATATTGAACACTTTGAAGGAAAATCAATTGATCAAAAAAGTGGCCGTTAATAATCAATCCCCCCAGAATTTAGTAGGCAAACTTGAATGAAAGCTCTACAAGTCTCTAACAAGTGTCTATGTTTCCTCTCAACAATCCCATTTTGTGGGGGGGAATAACCACAAGTTGTTTGATGTATGATACCTTTGGATTTAAGAAACTGTGGAAGCAATATTGCTGCCTCCTAATTCAAGAACATTATTTGTCTTGAGCACTTTTACTTTTATGTTGAATTGAGTTTCTATCATGGATAAAAATTATTGTATGATGGTGAAAGCATTAGATTTTGTGCTTAATAAAAAAGTTTAGGTTCCTCTACTATAATCATATACAATAGTAAGGAAATATCTATAGCCGTCATAGGTTTAAGTTTTGTAAGGACCTCATATATCCACGTGAATCAAATCAAAGATATGCTTGGAGGTAATAAAACTAAATGGAAATGGCAATTTAGTTTGCCTGGCTTTAGCACATACATCACATGGAAAGTTAGAAGGAATAGGAGAACATAAAATAGAATGAACATTCTTCATGTTAGAAAAAGACATATGTCCTAATCTATGATACCATAGACTTACATTAGGAGAAATAGAACTTAAACAAATACTAGACTCAACAAACTGACTAGTAACATTTTGATCAAAACTAGAATGGCTAAAAGCCTTGATTGAATTAAAAACATGCTCCCTAGGATTCACTTTATTGGAATGAACTGACTGAAAGAGATAGACCCCATGACTGACTCTACCAAGAACCACTGGCCTCTTCATTAAAGGGGCCTGTAAAATAGCAAAGAGAGAAGAGAAAATTAGGATTGAATTGAATTGAACATACAATTTATGAACATATAATAAATTGTAATTGAAACTAGGAACAAACAACTCATGATGTAAAGTAAAAACAGGTAAGATTCTGACAGAACCTGATTGACGAATCAAAACCCTCACAGAATTTGGTAAAGAGACATAGACAGGTTTCGAAAGATGTTTAACATCAAATAACAAATCAAAATTAGAAGTCATATGCTCAGATGCTCCTGAGTCTAGGATCCAATTTAAAGAAAGACTGATGTAAGTTTTAGAATTGAGAGAAGAAATTAGTATACCAGCACCATTGGCAGAAACAATTTCCTCAGAAGTTTGTTCACCTTGCCTACTGATTTTGACATTCTGTATCATATGACATAGATTGTGGTACTGTTTATGTGTCATTGGTTGATCACCTAAATTGTTTCCTTGAGGAAAAACATCTTCAGCAGACATCACAACATTACTCTTTGCACCACTAGTGTATTTTTTTGACTTGATAAATTTGAAATCAGAAGGAAAACCAATGAGCCTGTAACAATTCTGAATGGTATGGTTTTGTTTCTTGTAATACTTGCAAAACTGATTGTTTTACTTCCCTTCTATGTTTACTTTCTTGCCTGAGGGAAATCTGTTGCCCCCATAAGGCTATTTTGCAGCCAAGAAAGCACCTTCTTCGGGATGACTTGAAAGCTGAACTTATCTCTGCTTCTCATTCCTAATTAACAGAGAGTAAGCATGATTTACTGAAAGCAATGGTGACAATAAGAGAAAACTACTCCTTGCAGTAGCATATGCATCATTCAATCCCATAAGGAACTGGATGAACCTACTATCCTGTTGTGCTTTGTAGAATTTTGTCTTTTCACCATAAGCACAATCACAAGAACAATGTTGGTTGACATATAGGCTCTCCAGTTCATCCCAAAGTCTTTTCAACTTGATATAATACCCTGCAATAGCTGAATTTCCCTGCACTAACTCACTGATTTCCTTCTGCAGTGGATAGAGTTGTGAACCATTACTCTGTCCAAACCTCTCCTCCAGATCTTGCCAAATTTCCTTCGCTATTTTAGAGTAAATAACGCTCTCTTCTATCTCTTTAGAGAGAGAGAGTTGAGAAGCCAATAAATCACCATATCATTGCAACGATACCAGAACTTATGAGAGTCAGAGGTGATGTTGGGTTGTTCAATGGAATCATTGATGACCCCAACCTTGTTTTTAGCAGATAGAGCAATAAGAACACCTCTACGCCATCCTCCATATCCCTTTCCATCAAAGACAGTGTGAATCAAACTCATCCCAGGAGAGTCCAAAGGATGGATAAAAAAAGGGTTAGAGGAGTCTAAAACAACACTATTGTTAGCTGTTCCCGGTAATGGAACAGTAACTTGAGGTACAAGAGTACCATCACCATTACTAGTATCGATTTTGTTCGTCATGGAGATTCAAAAAGAAACAAAATATAAAAGAAGATGAACGAAGAATTAGATGAGAAGAAAGAGATAGTGTCCTAGGCTTCTGATACCATGAAAAAAGAAAATGAATAGAAGAAATTCTTTTACATATTTTTCTCTGTCTTTTTGCACTACATCTGTACATGGTTATATACATCTCGTATTTCTTACTTGCCAAGAAATAACAAAGCAATCGACCCTAAAATAAAAAATACACTACCTAAAATAAAAAATACAGAACTAAAATAAAAGATACAGAACCTAAAATAAAAGATACAAAACTAAAAAAGAGAGGCATATTTCCTTGCTATTCACGTATGCCAAATATATCCATAAAGCTGCCACTGATTTTCTCCTTATTGCATTAGTGGTTCAACTTTTCTTTAAACTTTTCTTTCTTTGATGAACCTTCTTTATCAGCTACTTGTAAAACGTTATCCCAAACACCTACACTTGCTGAATGCATTATAAAGGTTAACAAGATCAATACTCCCTTTATTAATTTCCAAATAATAAGTCATTTTGACAAATTGAATTCGTTTCAAAACATTTATGTAAGAGAATTTAAAACATGAAGTCAATAATGGAGTAATAAGGACATTATATCCTCATTTAGAAAATTTTACACAATCAGTGACGGATAAATGCATATTTTCTAACATCCTCAGGCATGTTTAATACAAGCCTTGGGTTTAGATGAGATTTTTTTAAAAAAGAGAATTATATAGAGAGATTGATAAGGAACAAGTGCATCCGTTAACAATTTGAATTCGTCTTAGAAAAAAAAAAGAATTCATTAATTAATTTTTACATTCAAATATACCTTTACCATTTCAATTAATAGAACACGTACTATTATTAAAGTATTAATAAGGTGAAACATTTAAAGAAAGATAATGATAGTTTAAGCAAATATATACTCTCAAGATTAAGTTTATAAGTTGTTCTTTTAAGGAGCTGAGTGTGCAAAACAATTTAAAGACAGATAATAAATTTTTTAAAGACGTACTATTTAAACCATCAATATAATTTGATGTCCTCACGCTATATATGATAACAATTAGTGAATATTGTAGTATTAATTAAGTGTAAGCATCCTAATTATTAAGTTCTAAAGGGCAGAAAAGAAAATGAATATCTTAATAGCAGAAGGGTCATTTGAACTTAAGGGGTCGTTGTCATATACGTATGTTCTTGCCAACTTGCACAACATTTTACATTGAATCCCAAACGATACATGCATGCTCTTCAATTTTATCCCATCAAGATGGTATAACATTAAATGCAACCATAACTTATAGTACATTAAAATATAAGAATATACCATACACTAGTTTTAGTTATACAACGCAGAAATCGAAAATGTTAGGTTCATTGTTAACTCTACTAACAAGAAAATAAAAACTACTCCTAATTAACAATACTCTTGACGGGAGAATTAAGGAGGGAGTTGGGTTAAGAGCAAGCCATGAGCACATGGCATGTATAATGAATTAATCGTTTCGTCTAATTATGTGGTTAGTTTTCATGTGGCCGATCATAGCGTTGCTTAATTAATTATAATTCAAATTAAATACGAATTTATGCTTAATATATGATTCAGACCGTCCATAAGTTTTAATTTCCAGTGGGTGGTTTTAAGTTTTCCTTTCATAACAAGTAATTAGGGTTTGTTTATCCATGTGATGTGAACCCCTTCAAATGGGATCGATCGATGACTTCCTAAATTTAGAAAGTCAAACCTTGTTTAATTAGTCTTTCATTTATGACACCTCGTGAAAATATGAAACCGATACTTAATACTCCCTCATTTGGTTGGTTACTTGAAATCAATTACTTATTCATTATTTTTATTTTATCAATTATAATAATTATTATTGAAGACTATAAACATCTTAATTATAGAGTAAATATTCAAGGAAGAAAGATTTATATCCCAAGGCAAAAAATAAGAGTAAAATAGTCCAAAAGTAATCCTTCTAATTAATGTTTTCTTATGAGGGGTAAAAGTGAAACATGAAAAAAAATTTTGAAACTCTCTATTTCAAATTATTTGGCCCCTATACTAAAAATAATTGTTTCAATTTACTTGTTCAATTTATAAAGTAAAGAGAATTTTATTATATTTTTCTTTTTCTATCTTTAGTACTAAATAACTATATAAAGCAGCAGTAATCAAGTTTAGAGTTCCAAATCACTACTAATACGATTAATTTAATAAAATATACCTTTTATTATAATATTTTAAAAAAATCTGACAAGTCAACAGTAACTAGTAAAAATGAAACGGAGAGACTATATGACTCCCGTAAGTAAAGAAACGAAAATGAGATAATTATTTTCCAAAAGAAAAGTTGCTGATCTGTACTAATCCAATTTAAATATCTCCACCTTCAAGTGACACCTAACTATCATCAAGATATTCCAACTGTTCTAGCGCCTACAATGTTACTCTATAGACAAAGATTTTGTTCGATGTGATGTAAAGTGAACTATATATTTTTGAGCAAAAATATTTTCGTAACTAACTTAACTAATACACCCTCCATTCCATCTTAACGGTCATTTTAGCTCAAAAGGCTATTATTATTCCAAAAAAGAAAATTATCACTTTAAGAATTCAAAATTTTATACTTTACAAGTTTAAAAGGAAGAAATCAATGTACTTCTATTAAACAAGGATAAATTAGTACTTTCTCCGATCCATTTAGTTGGGGTGAAAATCATTTTCATCCCCCAACTTTACTTTAAAAATCAAACTTCTCCCTCAACTTTGAACAATAATTAAACTTCCCCCTTTATCCTAATTAAATCTTTAAAATACCTATTGTGTCCTTTCATTATCAACTTCTTCTTTTTTATTTTTTTTAAAAATCATGATACTTTTATTTTTTTAAATTCATGTACCAAATTTTTCATAAAAACATAAACATTATCTTTTGAGCGAAAAAATTGAGAAATACTAATTAAGTATTTAAGCTAATGATATTCTATAATGAAGTAAATTAGCATAATGAGAAAATTAATTTTATTAATAATAGATCCTTGTGGTCGGGCCCTAACTCATACCCTGCGCATAGCGGGAGCTTAGTGCACCGAGCTGCCCTTTTTAATAATCAGAACTCTAATATTTATTTATATAAGTGAAAATAGCAGGTAATAATAACTATACAAATATATTTCGATGCAGGAAATACAAAATAATTAATTAAATTAAGCTAAAATCTTTAAAGATTGTATTTATTTAGATTTCAAATTATTTTAAACTATAATTTATGTAATACTCTATTAATGACAATCAAAACTTATTTATTTATATAGACAATAGAGAATACCCCCGTCGTTTCATATTACTTGAACCTCATACTAGAAAGAGTTTTTTTAATTTACTTGTCCAATTTATGAAATGAAGAGAATTTTTTAATATTTTTTTATTTCTACCCTTAATATTAAATAACTGCATGAGTAGTAGCTATTGGTCAAATTTAAAATTTCAAAGATCATTAAATTTTCATACCAAGAAGGGTCAAATAATATGAAATACATGAAGTAAGAGAGTGGGGAAAGACAAAAATATATGCACATACATGTACATACAATACCTATATGTATGCTTAATGCATATAATATTGAAAGTGAAAAGACATCGAAACACCCCTAAACATGTCCTTGCAACTTACTTTAGCCCTTAAACTAAACTTCTATTTATTTATCCCCATTAACAACTTTATACTGAATTAAATTCAACCCTTCGCGCTCCATCCCAAGTCACGTGTTGACACCACAAAGCAAGCGCGTTAAACAGTCACTTTTACGTATTAAATATTTTTTTTTAAATACAAAAATTATTTAACGGTTTTTTATCTTTAAAATCACACCCAACCCAAAATCAAATCCTCAAGAACCCTAATTTTCTCCTCTCCTTCTTCTTCAATCGATCGAAAATCTGCTCAAACTATAACATTGATCCAAAAATTGAGACAGTTTTTTCTTCCTTTTTCTTAAGTCGCTCAAATTTTAGCACAAAACATAAAGTTGAATCCATCTTCTTCGTCTGCTTCTGCTGACATTTGTCCGAAAAAGATATAATCTATCTCCTTCATCTATTATTTTGTTGGGGGATTTTGTTCTATTACTTTAAATTTTTTTGTCAATTTTATGTAATTTCATGAATTCAATTTCTTGTAGCATAATATGAGATCAGTTAACTTGACCAAACTTTGTATAGAAGAAAATGATCATGCTTTGAAGCAGCAAGTTTGGTGTAATCACGGTTTTTTGTTGGATTTGAAGACATCTTGGACTTCAAGGAATCCCGGTAGAAGGTATTGGACATGTCCTTATTACGGGGTAAATATCAAATTTTACACCCCTTTCTTATTCCAACTGATTTGATTAAATACTAATTCATTCTATATTGTCACCATTAAAGAGTGCAAGATCTTGTGACTTTTGGTGCTAGAGGAATAGAGAAGATATTGATCCGAGGTTCAAATATGTGATTCCTAAGCTAATAAAGAAATTAGGTGAGCTTGAGAATTTAATTGAATGTTCTCAACATATTGATAATCATGCATCAACCTATGAAGTTGAAGAAGCTTCGAAAGAAGTTGACAAGCCTAAAGAATCCAAAGAAGATGATAATTGTGTTGATATGAAATTGAAGAAGTTGGAAGAAGAGATTGATTAGATCAAAGAAAGAGAGAATATGTGGAGAAGAATGCCCAGAAGGACTTGAAAGAATGTACACTTCTTTGTTGTGTTTTGTTCTTGTATACTAGTTAGAGCTATAAGCTATTGACTTGGGCTGATATATATGAAGAAAGGTTCAATGAAGTTACCTTAGGATTTTGATGTTGTTAGAAGATATATAGCATCCTCTTGTGTTGAAATTAATTTGGCATAGCCTCTTTTGTAATGAACTTTTGGCTTGGTCTATTAATGTAATGTTGTTTAATTTGTTTGGATATGTGTAACAAGTTATGTAACAAGTTGCTTACTGTAAGTGCAGTATTGACTGCATAATATTGCTAGAAATGTGCAAGTATAGTCATACAAAATGCTGCACTTAATAATGCAGTCACAACTGCATGAAGATATCAAACAGAAATAGCAAAATAGCAGACACAACTACATAAAAACCTTAAACACATGCCAAAACAGTGCAGTCACAACTGCTTAAATTTGTGAAGAAATATATAGGCAGAAAGTGCAATCACAGCTACTTAAATTTCTTAAGAGAATAACAAGTGCAGCCGCAGCTGCATAGTTGTTTACAAAAACATATCAAAACACTACAGCCACAGCTGAATAATTATTTACAAAGCATATCAAAATAGTGCAGTCACAACTGCATAATTGTTTACAAACAGCATACCAAAATGTATCTTGTCACAGTTACAGATCAATTTAAAGAAAACAGACATAGGACTACTCCTACTGAAAAGTTGATGAGCTTGTCTGGCTTAAATGATTCATTTCACCAGCCTTGACCCTTGTCCTTATTCTTTTTTGTGCTCTCATATCCTCAAGTTCTTGTTGGGTGACTATATTTTTTCCTTTCCATTTGACACCTGATCTTGGTTTGTGATGTGTAAGACTTCCTGTCACTATGGAGGAGTTCATAGGCATTCCAGGCTGCATTGATAAAAAATAAAAAAAACTTAGACTTGAGAAGATTGACTTTAAAACTACAAATATATGTAAAAATTATCAACTCACATTGTGAATTGTAAAACTACTTTGAGTGTGTAGCACCCACATTCCAACCATCCTAGGTCTTTTGAATGTTGTCCCTCTTCCTATACCAGTGACACCAGCACTAGAAACACCAGAAGAAGTTGTCCCTCTTCCCCTATTAGTGATACCAACATTAGAAACATCAGAAGAAACATTCTCTCTTCCTCTACCAATACTATTTGCAGTAGGAGCACTTCCTATTCCTCTTTCTCTACCTCCTTCATTAGCAGTAGGTGTAATCCCTTTTTCTGTACCTGCTCCATTAGAACTAGCAGCAACAATGTTTCCTCTGCCCCTTTCAGTGACACCACTCACACCAGCAACTGCAGCTGTAGCAATATTTCCTCTACCCCTTCCAATAACACCACCCATAGTAGCAGAAGCAGCAACAACTTATAATAGATAATAAAAAATAAGAAAGAAAAATTGAACTACTAGTAAATACAATTCAAGTGTTACCTATTTGGTAGAACCTCTTAGTCTTCCTCTTCCTCTGCTTGTTCTTGGTTGAGATTGAGCTGGTACTGCAGATGAACCCACACTTGCAACTTCATCTCTTTTCCTTCCCCTGCATATCCCAGTTTGTTTAGTCAAAGGACAACCCATCTTATTATGACCCTTACCACGACATGAACTGCAGGTCATCTCAACACCCCTTTTTGATAGTTTTCCAGTCTTATTTTCAGACTGCTCTTTTCTTCTATATTTACTAGGTCTACCTGACAGCTTTTTTATTGTACGTGGTATAACAGAAGGGTTGGTTGACTTGGGCCACATTTTCATACCAATAACAGGCTGGATGAAGTAACCGTAGGTCTTGAGGTAAGTTTCCTTAATATACCAATGTGCAACATAGTGAATGGGTTCTAATCTTTTAAAATGTAGTGCAGCTATGGCATGACAACAAGGTATACCTTTTAACAGCGCGGATGCTGAACCTAGGCTGCCAGACCTAGATAGCCTTCCTCTTACGGATGCTGCATCCAAGACCTACAAGTACAAGTATTATCTCTTAAATTCATTATAAAGGTATTTCCCCAGCTATCCTTAACCTCAAAATCAAATTCACCGTTCCACTCAAGATTACACTTCATTGATTTTGATGTGTTATCTTGCAACACTTTTAGTGCCATTGGAGAAATATCAATTATCTATGTATCAAAAAACTCTCTCAGTTGTCCTATTCTTCTCATCACCTTGACTCTTATTTCCTCAAACATTGTTATGATAGTCTTGTATCTTACCCCTAATATCTATGAATTAAAGCTTTCAGCCATGTTGTTGTCAACACTATCACAATAACTATTATATTTGAAGTATACTTTGGACTACCTTTATATGTTGTAGTACAGTAAATCATCACATATCTTATCCCCTAACATCTCCATATGATCCAGATTTGTTCTCAACTCTTTCTCATATGTGGACTTGACACACTTTCAAAAATAATTTCTTCTTTCAATACCTCTCTAATCTTTGGCCCAATTGGCTAGATATGTTTAGCATACATTCTTTGTTCTGCATTTGGCAATAACTCTGAAATTGCATTGTCTAGACCCTTTAACAAATATAATATCAACATTAGCAGCAGGTGACATAAGTAGAAAATAGTTAAAAAATTAGAAAGTATAGAAAATAAATAAGAGAAAATAGATGAGATTACCTTCTGCATATCAGCAATAGTAGTCAATTCAGACCCATCTCCGAGCTCAAGATCATTCTTCACAAGTCTAACAAACCATCTCCAATTGAAATTATTTTCAACTTCAACTACTGCCCAACCTAGTAGTAGCATCTGATTATTCCCATCCTTACAAACAACCACAAGTAATTGACCTTTACAAACACCTTTCAAAAAACAACCATCAAATCTAATACATCTCCTAGCACTAGCTTTGAATGCTTTTTTCAACGCATAAAAACATATGTAAAATGACTGAAACTGTTTTCTTCCACCTTCAATAGTTTCTTCACTAAGCCTCACCAAACATGTGCTACCTGGATTGGTCTTTAAGAGCTCATCCCTATAATCCAAAATTCTTTTGAACTCCTATACATGATCACCCATAATTTGTTGCAAGACAGTATTTCTAGCTTTGCTTGTCACAGTCCTCCCTATATACACCTCCAACTTTTTTTTAACTAATGCTTGAAACTGACAGACCCTAATTCCAGGCTCTAAAGTAATTCTATCCTTATACCTCTCTGCCAAGTACTTAGAATTCACCAATTTGTTCTTTGTTGTGGCATTACATTTATGCACTGAAATGTACATTTTAACCTAAAAATCTCTAGTCCTAGAATCATGACTTGCAAACAACAACCATGGACAAGCATCTACACACTTTACTCTCACCCTTTTTGGTTCATTAACAAACTTATCTAACTCTATATGTTCTTGAACAACATACCTAGTAACAACTTTTCTAAACTCCTCAACATTTGCAAAACAAAGACCAAACTCCCAAACTATTAATTTACAAGTAGGATCAAACAAAATCCTCTTATAATTTCTTTTTGCTCTTCTTGCTTTTCCTTCTCTTCTTGAAGGTTGTTCAACCTCATCATCCCCATAATTATCTTCATCACTAACTCCTATTTCAAAGCTTACCTCTTCATCAATGTATGGCTTATCACCAGCTATCTTTCCTTCTAAACTATCTTTTTTCTTTGATAAAACCTCATCATATCCCACATCAACTCTTTTTTTACCTAAACTAACTTCTTCAGTTTTAGGCTATCTTTTCTTCCTCTTTTTGTTTCATCAACCCTCTTCATTTTGGCAGCCCTCTTTTCTTCCCTCAGAATTCTTACCTCCTCATGGACATCACTACCATACTCTTCATCTTCACCTTCATCAAAGAAGTCACCATAATCTGAATTTTCACTAACTTCAGTTTCACTTTCCCAACTTGATGGAATGATTGGGACATTTGCTGCAGTAACAAAAGAAGTCTCACCCAAATTCTGCTCAACACTAGCAGAAACACCACTCAAGTTCTCACCCCTAGAAGAACTACCACCACTACCTAAATCCTCACCCCTAGCAGTAGTAGCATCATCACCCAAGTCATTACCAGTAGCAGAAATACCCCCACCACCCCCACCTAAATCCTCACCCTAGCAACAGCAATAACAACACCATCACCCAAGTCCTTACCAGTACCAGAAACACCACCAGCACCACCTAAGTCCTCACCCCTAGCAACAGTACTACCACCACTCAAGTTTTCACTAACAGTAGATTCTTGAGGTGTTGTAGCCTCTACAAAGCCCTCCCCAAACCCTAAATTCTCACTACTCCCAAAATCTTGACTGGACTCTTTATCAAAAGTAGCACAAGATTCTCCTTCCACATGGGGGTCATATTCAATGGAAGTTGGGACCACAACAGACTCTTCAACTAAATGTGTCACATATAACTCAACAATATCTTCATTTTTAAGTTGAGGTACAATACCCAAAATGTCCCTATCACATGTGACCTTTACTAAATAATTTGTTTCAAGAGGTCTTATATAAATAATACACGAGGAACAGTTATACCCAATTTACTTCACATAACCAACAAATTTAAAGTAAGAAAATTTATCTACATCAACATCGAAACAATCAGTAACAATACCTCCATGATATTTAATACAGGATTTTTGTTGTAATTTTCCTCCATGGTGAAACCTCAAGGTAATATACTCGAAATTTATGGTTAATCTAAAAAAAAATAAAAAAATACGAGCTTTAGATCAACAAATCTGAATTTAGGGTTTTTTCAAGACAAAAACCCTAAAATCAAAAAACAACAACTAAAACAATAAATAATCACCTGGGTAGTTGTTAAATTTCATCTAGAAAATCATAGACAACCACAAAATCAATTATTTGAAGTGAGATAGAGTGAAATCGGGTTAGGAATGTGGTTTAGAGAGTTTAGGGCAAAGTGGAAAGAGAAATGAGGTTAGTTTAGGAATTGGGGGTATTTCTTCTGTGGTTCGGGTTATAATTAGGGATGGGTCGGGTTATGACGTGGACAAATCAAAAAGGCGCGTGTTTAATAACACCCAAGCTAGACCTGGGATGGGCTACAGAGGGTTGAATTTAATTCAGTATAAAGTTGTTAAGGGCGGTAAATAAATGGAAGTTTAGTTTAAGGGCAAAAGTAAGTTCAGAGGACAAGTTTAGGGGTGAAATAATGTCTTTTCTCATATTAAAATAACGGTCATAAAAATAACATTAAATTTTGTGACAAATTTATAAAAATATTATTCTACTTATAATTTTAATGAACTTGAATAAAATGTTATAAATACCTAGGTTAAAAAAATAAATTATATATAATAAAAAGAGGTATTACATAAATATATTTGACATAACAAGGGTAAAATGGACATTGACTAAGATAAAGGGTGGAGTTTGATTATTGTTCAAAGTTGAGGGGTGAGTTTAATTTTTAAAGCAAAGTTGGAGGATGAAAATAATTTTCACCCATTTTAGTTGTCTTGCTTATTAAAATAATTGGCCCAAAAATAATTGTCATATTAGAAAATCAAAATAATATCGATTATTTGTCTCCACTTTACCCTTAATAAACCACGTGGAGAGAGATTAATGCACTGAAAATAAAGTAGTATTAAATTGAGATCAAAGAGTAAATAAAGATAATTTAGTCAAATCATCCTTCTAGTTATGTTTTATAAAGGCACGTGCAAAGAGAAACGTGACAAGTAAAATAGACCGGAGGGGGTACTTAATCTTGTGTTTATCCCTCCATTTCGTTTTGCTTGGCCCATATATTATAAATAGTTGCCTCAATTTACTTGTCCAATTTATGAAATCAATAGAATTTTGTTATATTTTCCCTTTCCCCTTAGTATTAAATAACTAGATAAAGTAATAATAGTCAAATTTAGAGTTCCAAAATATCATTTATAAGATTAATTTACTCCCTCCATCCAATAATACTTGTCCACTATTGATTTGACACACATGTTAAGAAATAATAAATAATAAGGTTAGTTTTACTGTATTACCCTTTGAATATAATAAGTTTAATATTTTGGGAAATGCATTGAGTAATGAATAGTATTTAATAGCAAGGGTAAAATGGGTAGAAAATAGTAAATTATCCATTGATTTTTCAAACTGGACAAGTATTGTTGGACAGAGAGAGTAGTAAAATACACTTCTAATTAAAGTTTTCTTAAGGGGTACTGTGCCAAGTCAACAAGGGTCAATAGTAAAATGAAACAGAGGAAGTAATATTTTCTTAATGGACGTGAAAAAAAACTAAAGCAACAATTAAAATGAGATGGAGAGAGTAATAATGGACTATCAAAAAAGAAAGAATTAGAATTAGCTAAGAACTTTGTCATTAATTCGTCGCTAAATTTCTTGTAGCTAACATGATATTTTGATAATTCATTACTAATTAGAATTAGCGATATTTTTTGTTGTTTAGTTGCATAATTTAGCAGTCACTAATTTTTAATTTTGTAGTAGTGATATCCCTATATATATGGAGATGAAACTTGGAACTAGTAATAATTATTTTTTTACTTAACGAAGCTATTATTTATAAATTAAGGTAGAGCATATATACATCAAAGAATTTCATAACCAAAAACTTAATGTGGAAATTAGTTATTGGACATTTTGTCTCTCTAGAAATGCGATAACCTCTCAATGGCGGCTGATATGGTGAGGAAAGCAAGGACCAGAAGGAGGGGTACTGTGACGCAGGGGACCAACCAGACTACCAGTAGTACATGAATCCCCCAATCTAGGGATGCAAAGAAGATTAAAAGCATCAATGTGTTACAAGGGGTTCAACCATTGATTTTGCCATAGGAGACACTAGTTGATACATGTGCGGGAGAAGCTTAGGAACTTTCTCTTGGAGGATCAAGCGAAAATGGAGAAACTGGAAGTGGACTTGACTCGAAACTCTAAATCTACGCCTAAATCACAGATTGGAATAGTAGGGAAAACACAGGAAACTGAGGTGCTTGACCTAAGTGATGGGGATGTATTGGGATCCAATATGAAAATCACACTAGATGACATAAATTAGGAAGTTGTGTATTAGAATTCAACTGTAGTTTGCTACGTCCTTTGATCCTACCCCTTATGAGTAATGGAGGGTTACTTTAAGAGGATTTGGGGCTCATTAGGAATCAATAAAATAGCATAAACAAGCAGGGAAGTGTTCTTTGTAAGATTTCACAGCAAACAGAATAGGGACAAGGCAATGGAGGATGGAGTCCAACTGTTCGTCAAAAAACATGAGATAATCAAACTTTGGCATGAAAGGATGGAGATGAGCAAAGTTATGGTGGACAAAATACCAATTTGGATCAGAATGTTAGACCTAGACCTTAAGTACTGGGGGAAGACTACGCTCACCAAACTTGCTGGCTAGTGGGAAAACCAGTGAAAGCAGACAGTGCCACTACGCTGAAGGAGAAGCTAATATATGCAAGGATCTTAGTGGTGGAATTAATCAACCAGACATTTCCTACTACCATTATGCTTGAAAATAAGCGTGGGGGATAATGAAGCAGGTGATAGAGTATGAATGGAAGCCAGTGTTATGAAACTAATATGGGCATGAAGAACATGTGAGTAGGAAGAAAACTAAGGATGGAGAAACTAGCAAAGGCAAAAGGCCAGAACTGAAAGGGGTTCAAACCATAAAGCCTATCCAAAGGAAAGGAGGTGAGGGGATTAGAAAACCAAAACAAGGGGCTATAATAAGGGAGAACATAATTAAGACTAGAAACGCATATGATGTACTAATCAAAGTCACACGGGAGGAGGAAGGTCACACTACTAATAATGAGAATAGGAGACTACCAAGTGATGGAAACAATAGAGGTGGTAATACTAAGGCTCAGAAAAGTACACGTCCTTCCCAAAAGGAGGGTGTGGGTGGGATAAGACCATCACTTGGAAGGGGTGGGGGACAACCCCTTTACCATAAATAGTATCGAATTTTGGAATACCACGGGATTGAACAGGCCAGAAAAGCAGGAAAAAATGAACCTCTTCTTATACAACAACAAAACTAATCTGATTGATCTCCTGGAGATTAAAGTTAAGGGACCAATAGCCCAACAAGCCTCTCTTAACGTATATAAGATGTGGTCTTTTAGCACAAATATATCATAGTATCTAGGTGGAAGAATTTAGGTATTGTGGAAGCCAATGATGTATGAGGTTAATATCATTCAAGTGACTGCACAAAGCATGCATTGTACAGTTACACACAGAGGGACTAAACATAATTTCATGGTTACTATAGTATATGGATACAATTGTCAAGCTCTTAGAAGGAAGATTTGGAAGCAATTGGGGTGTATACATAGGACTATATAGGGGCCCTAGGCAATTGTTGGGGACTTTAAATGTGTGGCAAGCAGGGATGAAAGAATAGGTAGCCCAGTCACTCTAGATAAAATCAGATACTTTAGATAGTGCATTAGAGAATGTGAAGTCCAAAACCTCAAATCATCAGGAGCTTTTTTCACATGTAATAACAAGCAAGGGGGGAGTAAGAGAGTTTATTGCAGAATAGAAAGAGTTCTGATAAATGGGGACTAAATCACTACACTGTCAGCATCTGAAGTTCACTATGGAGCACAAGGCTTATATAATCAGTGCCCAATTATAATAAGTTGGACAAGAATTCAGAAGCATATCCCAAGGTTTTGATATTTTAACATGTGGAGCTTGGACCCTAGCCTTAAGAAATGGTGTAGTGAAGCTAGGAGCGACAACTAGAGGGCACCAAGATGTACAGGCTAACGAGGAAGCTGAAGAGACTAAAAGCAACACTTAGAGCTCTTAACAAAGATAGATTTCATGAAGTTAAAAGGAAAGCAAATCAAGCTCAAAAAAGCTAATATGTTGTTAGGAGAAGCTGCAAAAAGATCCACTAAACTAGTAGTTGATAAATGAAGAGATTGCTAATGCAGCAGAGATACATAGGTGGAATGTAACAAGAAGGATGTACCTACAACATAAATGCAAATGTCACTAGTTGAAGCATGAGGATCTAAATACTAAGTACTATCACCATATACTGAAAGCATGAAGGAACACTAGTAACATATTTACCATCAAGGAACACACAAACACCACACATTTAAAGATGAGTGATCTGGCACAAGTATTTATATAGTTTTACCACAACTTGTTGGAATCAGCAAAACCAAAAATGGATCATGTCTCAAGAGAAGTGATCCAGCAAGGAGCTTTAGTTACAATGAAGCAAAAGAAGATGTTAGAGGTAAAAATAACCATGAAAGAGATCAAACAAGCATTTTGGACTATCTCAGAGGATAAAACACCTGGCTAGATGGATTTGGGAGCCAATTCTTCAAAGATAGTTGGAACATAGTATATGTTGATGTGGTTGATGCCGTTATGGAGTTCTTCAGGAATAGAAAAATGTGAAGAGTATGGAACAAAACAGTAATTATGTTGGTTCCAAAATCAGAGCATGCTGCGGAGGTGGGGGATTACAGATCCATTGCATGTTGTTTGTAATACCATATACAAGGTGATGTCAAAAGTACTTTACAACAGGTTAAAACAGATACTACCAACTATCATTTAAGAGAACCAAAGTTCTTTTGTAGAAGGTAGGACAATAGCACAGAATATCCTCATATACCAAGATCAGGTAAGAATGTACAACAGAAAATAAGCCACTAAAAATTGTTTGATGAAACTAGACATAAGAAAAGTCTATGACACTATTGAATGGAAATTTATAAGAGAAATATTGCATGCCATGAGCTTTCCAATCCAATTTATCAGATGGGCAATGGTGTGTCTGACAACAATCCAATTTACGGTTGTTATTAATGGGGGCTTGTATGGAAATACAGAAGGGGAAGAGGGCTTAGCAGGGGGAACCAATATCCCCTCTTATCTTTATGATTTGTATAGAGGATCTCATTAGACTATTGATAAAGGCTTTAACCAAAGAAGGGGTTGTGTATCATGCTCAATGTAAGAGCTTGAAGTTAACTCATCTCTGTTTTGCGGATGATATGTTTGTATTTTGCAGAGGCAAATTTCAAGTTGTTCTGCTGCTATTGAGAGCTTTGCAAAGTTTTTCAAATGCATCTGGCCTTCACACTGATGCATCTAAATCTAACACTTACTATGCTAACATAGAGCCTCAGTGCATAGCTGATATATGTGCACTAACAGGAAACAAGAAGGCCGGGGACTTTGCCTTTTAAATACTTGAAGGCTCCCTAATCATCTAAAGAAATATCTAAGGTTGATTGTGAAGATTTACTGGAGTAATTAACCACAAGGATAAGAAGTAGGGGGTCTAGAATCTATCTTATGCAAAAAGACCAATGCTAGTAAATGTAGTGTTAATGCGTATTCACGGCTACTAGTCATCAATGTTTATAATGCCAAAGAAAGTCCTAAAAGCTATAACAAGTTTGTTTAGGAATTTTATTTGGTCTACACAGGCAAATACCATGAAGACTCCCTTAGTAGCCTAGGATCTTGTATACAGGCTTAAGATAGAGGGATGATTGAGGATTACTGAATGAATTCATTGGAATAAGGCAACGATCGCCAAATATGTGTGGAACATTGTACAAAAGGCAGACAATCTATGGGTCAAGTGGATTAACCATGTCTATCTAAAGGGCAGTGATTGGTGGCCATATGATTTGCCACAGGACACACGCTGGTATTGGAAGAAAATCTATCACATGAGGGACAAATTTGCAACTAGATACATTCAAAATGGGTGGCTCAAAGTCACTGAGAAATATACAGTGAGCAGTGGATATAAGTGGAGAAGAGGTGACCATGAAAGATGGATATGGAGCATATGGGTGTGGAATCAAGGGAACCTAACCAAGCATAGTTTCATCAGCTGGTTGATCATGCATGGGAGGATATTGACAAAAGGGAGACTCATAATGAAAATAAGCCAGGACAACAAATGCTTAATATGTGATGATGCTATAGAAACCATAGAGCATC
Organism: Capsicum rhomboideum; assembly: GCA_031232105.1. Lineage (NCBI taxonomy): Eukaryota > Viridiplantae > Streptophyta > Magnoliopsida > Solanales > Solanaceae > Capsicum > Capsicum rhomboideum. The sequence continues at coordinate 35,559,758 of CP124711.1, read as the reverse complement.
TGTTCTTTGAGTCTGTCTTCTCAAATACTTACTTACTCAATCTTCTCACGTGGTTAAGGAAAGGAATACATATGCTAGACCTTAAAGGGCTTGGAGAAGGCTAGATTAAGGGACCAAGGGGAAAGGATACAGGGAGCTGGTGATCGCAACGTTTACAGCACTGCTGCACAGAATATGGAAGGCAAGAAATTTGGTACTTTGGGACTCCAAGTTACCAAGACCAGAGGTGATACAGGAGCAAATAGTACAAGAGTGCAGACTACGAAAGTTGACATTCTTGAATAGAAAGCAAAGCCCATAGCACATAGAATGTATAGAAACAATTCTTAGATAGACAATTATAGATTTATAGTTGAGAAATGGATACTGGCTGCTCTGTAGGTTACATATTGTATTGTTCTGAGTGTAGATTAATAAAATGTTCTTCTTCACCAAAAAAAGAATAAATATATATACACACATCGAAGGTACATCTTAATTATCAGTACATAGTGGTAGTACACTAGTACTAAGATTACCTAAAGTTGTCAAATTATTACATGTAGAACTAGTTATAAATTTTTAGTATTGAAGTTGGTAAATAGTGTCAACGACGTAGAAAATGATTCCATCAAAAAAAAATATTTTAAATAACTCTCCCAAAATGAAAAATAATAAGAGAAGCTATACATACGTTACATTGTTACGTTGCATCTGGTTTCTCTTTTCAATTTCTAGATATGTCGCATCTAGTTAAAAATTTAGAGAAACTTTAAATTACACATGTATTAAGTACTCTTTCAGTAATTTTTTAAATTTTGAATTGTATTGGATCCCATTTTGTTTTCAAAAATCACCAATTGATTTGACCAAAGTTTTTTTAAAAAAATTGAATCTACGGATCCTCATTTATTTGGGTTATTCAAAATTAGAAGAACTGATTAATCCTAATCATGTTACCTAATATGGGTGTATGAGATTTCAAATCATTTAATGCAGTCAAAGATAATTTGTTTTTTCTGATTCTCACATGAGAGAACTGCCCTTCTAAACCTAGTAAGTAATAATTAAAAGAGAATTGAAAATAAAAGAAAAAAAAGAACATAACTAACAAGCTAACTGAAATAACCGTAACCTTATAAATAATGCCAAAATGTTTATTTTGGAACATGAAGAGAAGTTGACCAAAATTAATATGAAGATTAAGGGAATTTTTTTTTTTTACAAAAAATGACGAAACAACACATGAGAGACCACATGGAAATTGCATTAAGACTTCACAACGACTATTAGCAAGAAAATATAGTCAAACTAATTATGGTTTCTGATATACCAAACCATGAATCTAATAACATGTGCTACCTCACATAATCATCGATTTAGCTTCTTTAATTACTAATTCTACTTGTAATTCAAATTCCCAAATGTTCTCTTGACCAAACCCCTTTCATTTCTTTAATTCTTTACCAAGACTCATCATGTAATAATAAAAATAATAACAATTGGGTATTATCATTATTATTGTTTCTTTCCTCTAATTGATTAAGTTGAAAAAAAAGAAAGATTAAGTTGTTTACCTGATATTGACCAAGAAATGCTTTTGGACTGTTGCGCAGATACTGACAAAGGTTCCAGTTATAATATAATGACTATATGATCTGTGACTGGACAATTCTCCACAAAATAAATTGGAAAAAAAAAATGCATGTCTATTTTATCTATTTCAAATAATATCAACTCAAAATTAAGAAAAAGATAGAAAGAAACGCGGTTCTAGGTTGATAAAAATTAAGTATAATCCTTTCATCACAAGAATAAAATCCAATAAAAATAATTGACAAAAATGTATACTAACTACAAATAATAACGACTAGGAATTAATATCAATTACTATTTATGATGTAATACTCCATGTGTTTCGAATGGGCAACACTCTTTCACCACCTGGTAGTCATATTAAGATAAATTTGAGTAATATTTTCAGATGTACTCATTATTTTGTTACAATAAAAATAATTTATTGTGTAATTTTTTTAATATTTAAATTTTATTCTTTAAAATAAAAGGCTAAATCAAGTCAATATGATCATTTAACTTCAAATTTTTGTCAATATTGATTACTTACTTGCAAACGAATTGGTTGCAAGTGAAAAGCGTTCAACAAATTGGGCCGAAGGAGTATGTATCTTCACTTCGCCCAAAACTATTTTCACCGAAATAGCCACTAAACTTAATTACCTCTAATTAACCGTTAAACTAATTCCATTTTCTAACCATATTTAACACACCTTTAAAACACCCGCGAATCACGGCCAAAAAAATATCTTTTCTTTCCGATTCAAACTCACTATTCCCCTTTCTGATTCAACCTCACGATTCCCTTTCCGATTCAACCTCACAATTCCCCTTTCCTATACAACACATTACCATAAATACTTTCATTAATTTGTATATAAATCTATAGAAATCCGCCGTCAATCAGCTTCATAAACTTTTTTTCATTCTCAATTAGCTGAAATTGATCCGAAAAAATGGCTTCAAGTTCGATTTTGGTTCCAATCAAGCTACAATATGGAGGACAGTGTTTAAGTGATGTTCAATTTGAAAAATTCACAATCAATGGAGTTCTTTTGAATTCGGATTGCAGCTACGAATATTTTGTTGATGAACTGTATAAATAGTTGAATGTAGAGCCAACTTCAGGTTTAATGATGATAAAATACATTGTGAGGAGCGGATCTATCTCTATATACAATGATATGAGTGTACGATTTTATATGAGATGAAAAAGAAAAATTTGGACATCAATGAGTATCCATTGTGTATAACACTACAAGATGCATTTGAAATTGGAGAATCCTCAACTGGTAATTTGTTGGAAACATCTCCAACTGCTATGCAGATCCATGCGATGCCTATTTCTGACTTAGTTAGGGTTGATTATACAATTGAAGATGATTTTTCTGAAGAAGAAATGGAGGAAGAGCCAAAACCTATAATAAAGGATCCACTTCATAGAGATGTTGCAGAAGGCCAACTATATTGGGACAAAAATACAATATCAAGTGTCATGAAACATTATGCAATCCGTGAGAGATTCTAGTTTAAGGTGAATAGATCATCATCATCAAGGTATGAATCTTCATATAAATTGTATAACTACTGTATAGGACCTCTATCAATCATGTATAGGTCCTGTATATGGTCGGGATATATGTATGAACTTGTATCAATATTGCATATAAATTATATAACTATTGCATAGGACCTATATCAATCATGTATAGGTCCTGTATATGGTTGGGATATATGGATGAACTTGTATCGATATTGAATATAAACTGTATAACTACTGTATAGGACCTGTATCAACAATGTATAAGGCCTGTATATGGTTGGGATATCTGTAGAACATGTGTTGATAGTGCATATAAACTGTATAATTACTGTATAGGACCTGTATCAATACTGCATATAAACTGTATAACTACTGTATAGGGCTTGTATCAATACTACATATAAACTGTATAACTAATGTATAGGACCTGTATCAAAATTGTATATAAACTGTATAACTACTGTATAGGGCATGTGTCAATAATTATAGGACTTTTATATGGTTGAGATATCTGTAGAATATGTATTATAGTTGTATAATACCTGTATCAATATTTCTTCAAAGAAGGACCTTCTAGTTGTATAGAATGTCTAATAGGAATTATATTAGTATAGAATTTTTGTATATAAACTATATTCTTATTGTAAAAAGGTAGCATTATTGAATATAAATCTATCTATATAGGTACTATCTTAAATGTATCAATCAAAGATGCAAATGGACTTTTAGATCTTCAAGTCAACACTATTAAGAAATTTTCATGGTGACAAAATTCATTGATGATCACACCTGTCCAATTGCGAACAAAATGCTTTCACAATGTCATGCTACTTCATTAACCATTGCAAAAATGGTGAAGCACAACTATCTAAATCTAAAATCAATATATACTCCAGCGAAGATCATGGATGAAATGAGAAATCTTTACGGGATTAGGATGAACTACAGAAAAACATATCGAGCCAAAGAAAAAACACTAGAACTGGTGAGAGGTTCCCTGCATTAATCTTATGCTAAATTGCCAGCTTACCTATATATGGTAAATACAATAAATCCAGGGTTGTTCACAATGCTACATAAAACAGAGGACAATCACTTTCTATATGCTTTTGTCGTGTTGATACATCAATTAGAGGTTGAAAATATTGTATGCCTATCATCGTTGTTGATGGGACTTTTCTGAAATCAGCATACAGGGAAACAATGTTGTGTGCTAGTGTGCTTGATGCAGTAGGTGAGTTCTATGAAACTTTTTATACAAGATTATGCATATGTTAGGCAAGAAGTGATACAACTTTTAACTGTTTGAATTTCAACCTTGTAAGGATCTGTTAGACTTATAGTGATCCAACTTTTAACTATATGAACTTCAACCTTGCAAGGATCTGTTAGACATGAAGTGATACAACTTTTAGCTGTGTGAATTTCAACTTTGTAAGGATCTGTTAGACATGTAGTGATCCAACTTTTAACTATGTAAACTTCAACCTTGTAAGATTCTAGTAGACACGATGTGATACAACTTTTAACTATGTGAATTTCAACCTTATAAGGATCTATTAGACCTGTAGTGATCCAGATTTCAACTATATAAACATCAACCTTGTAAGGTTAACATCTGTTATTCAAACTGCATATTCTATTGTTGATTCTGAAAATGACGCTTCATGGGAATTATTTTTTCGTATGTTTAAAATTGCTTATGGTGAAAGAGAAAACATGTGCATAGTATCTGATCGGCATGATAGCATATTAAAGGGTGCTTCAATTGTATATCCAAATGTGGCTCACTGTATATGCATCTACCATTTATGGAACAACATCAAGGGTAAGTTTTAGAAGAATCAAAAATAGTTAAAGGGGGTCTTCTTTGTAATGGCTAGAACATACATAAAGACAGATTTTGACAGGATGAAGGACTACCTGTTCGATATTGGCTACGACAAATGGTTCATAGCTCATTCCACTGTCAACAGATCCATGTTGATAATTTCAAATACAACGGAGTCCCTAAATTCATCAAATAGGGAGGCAAAAGACCTACTAATAAAAAATTTACTACAATTCATGATGGATTTGGTCATGAGATGGAACAATGAACATAGAAAGGATTCAGCAGCAACATTTATAGAATTGGGTAATAAATACAACATAATAATGAGGGAAAATCTCATTTTGTCAGATAAAATGAAGGTATAACTTGTTATTTTTGTTTCATAGAACTTAAATGCCTTGCTTTGCCGCACTGTTTACCAATGATTTTTGTACATTGTAGGTGATGACTTCTAATGACTATGCTTGTGCAGTGATTCATGAAGCTCAAAAGCGAAACATTGTATGCATGCAAGACAAAAAATGCATTTGCGTACAATTTCAAGTAGATGACATACCTTGTCCACATGCCATGGTGGTGTTGACTTTCACACATATGGAGTTACAAAACTTTTGTGCTCCATATTACACACAAAAAAATTTCATGAGGGCATATGAACTGTCAGTTATACCACTTCCTGATGAAACTGCATGGGACATTCCCCCAGAGGTAGTAGAAATTATAGTACTCCCACCAATCTGGAAATCAAGACCAGGTAGATAAAAAATAACAATCGAGGCAAGGGGATTATGGATTACTTTTCTATGCAACGAGTTTCATGTGGACGGTTTGGAAAAATAGGACAATAGAAGAACATGTGCAAATGCTCCAACAAGAATCTAATAGGATGCTACCACAAGAATACTTTTATGTTCCTCATTTTTTCTTTCACATAAAACTATTCTTTGCATAACAAAAAATATAATAGCTACTGCTACAAGGATACTTTAATGTTTCCTAGTTTGGTTCAAATACAATGCTTCAACTTTATAGACTAATGCAAATGTCTTTTTGTGGTGTATTTATTTAATAGTTTCATGTGTGTATAGAATGTATCATTATTGTATAAAATAGGTATCTAATTAGCATTTCACTTATACTCTTAAGATAAGCATTTGTGCATTGTGGTGTTTACAAATGAAAACAAAAGATGACGTATTTGTTTCATAGTTTCGTTTCTATTTGCATAGGATTTAGTCACATTCTTCAGGGATGTGGAGTGATTGATTCCTTTAACCTGGGGGAGTATAATTTTTCTAGTGCACCATTTTAACTCTGTCTAATTTTTATGCACTATTTTTACCTAAACTACTGTATAACACCTGTATCAATCATTTATAGGGCTTGTGTATGGTTGTATGTATGAACATATTGCAACAAAATTGTGCAAAAATATATGGTGATATTGGCAAAATTATACAGATGACATATATACTACGCTAATCATGTATAGGTCCTATATATGATCAGGATATATGTATAACTTGAATCAATATTGCATATAAATTGTATAACTAACAGCTGCACAACTTGCCTACTCAAGCAAGGTCAAAAAAATATGCACTGGTATTGTCTTTAGCTAACAATCTAAAACCATTTGTATAGACTTGTATCAAGTGTCAAAACATATAATATTCAACATATGATTTCACCACAAAAATCTTCACAAGTGTATCAAAACAAAAAAAAAAATAGAATTAAGCATTTCAACTGTATATACCACTTTACATATATTCTACGCTTGCAAGACATTCTAAACTAATTCTGCTACCCATCATCCTTTTTTTTAATCGATCAGTAGACTCATCATCACTAACTGCACATTGCCTTTGTTTCTTCTTTTCATAATCCCACATCAATACACCATACCAACTTCGAATAGCATCAATATAATCTATATGGTTAGTAATTTCAAGATCGTCAAGCAAATACTTGGCAAATACAACAACAAAGACGCCACAATCCCTGCAACATATTACAAAGTTGGTACAATTGACCAAAAAAAGATTAAAAAAAATGAGTAATTGAATTGGCATTCAATAGATTACGTGTTCTCTTGAGTTGGCAGTCCATCAACCATGCGAATCTCAAAGGAATCAGCCTTTGGAAGTTTATCACTCCTACTGTCTCAAAAATCAATACAAGAAAGAAAGTGTGGAATCAACTTTGAATATTCTGCAACTGCTTTCTGAAAAGGAGCCGCATGTCTTGCACCACGCATCGAATCATATACATATATGCATTTATCTTTAAAACACAGCTTCATTAATATCCAGTGAGAGTCCTCAGCCAGATTTATTGAAAAAAGAACATTGTCAACGCTATGCCAGCGGACATTACACCTCATGAAAAATTCAAGCATGTACTCGACAATTTGATCTTCTTTGGTGATAAGTACTATATCTCGATTGTTCTAAAAAAAATGCTTATACAAAGTTTGTATAAAGTAGTTAAACCAACAATCGGTGGTGGTGAATTTAACTGAACCACCAACAAATCCGTATTTTAACTTTTTCGCAGATAATAAAACATCACATCAATATGCTGAAAATGTGAAGTATAAAAACACATTAAAATAACAAAATGAATACCAAACAATAACAAAAGCCTAATAATTTTGAATTGAACATAAAACATGCATCATCTACAAAAATTAATTTGCCACTTACCTTATAACTTTCAACTAACATGGCAAAAACTATATACATGCACTATACATTCTGAGAAATTTGTGTACTTGTCACCTATTAAACTATGAAATCCCTTACTTACTTAATCGTTTAGAGGTACTCCTGGATATGCAATGTGAAGAACCACTCTTTCTTTTTAACCGTATCAACTCTATATTCAAAATATTTTAGGAGAGCATTCACAGAATCTGAATAAATAGGCCTGTAAAAAAATTATGACATAAAAGATGTAATTTATGATGAAAGAAAATGAAGGTAAAAGGAACTACAGACAGAAGACTTACATCTTTTTAAGGCGTAACAATCTGGCAATAAACTTGTTAAAATATGATGTCACTTTCATATCATCAATTCCCTCCGTAATACTCGTCACAAAAGGATGTTTTATAGAAGAGATATGTTTACTTGAATGAGCTTTCTCTATACATTTAGATGGTTGACTTGCTACATTGCTGCCACCAGAATCAAATTTTGACAAAAATGGTGATTCACATACTGCCGTTGGCTTTCGTAATCTATGAGGGACGATAGGTGTGTCATCCAAAATAACAATAGAAGCAGCCACCATATTTTTCTCAACCCTTTTAACATTATTTTTCTTTCTATCCACCTTCCCAATATCATCACCTACTAACACATTTGAATCCATGTTCCCAACATCATCACCTACTACAACAATTGCATCTACCATTGCAATACTCTTATCAGGTTGAGTGAACTTAGAAATTTAACTATCTGAAATTTCTAACCAGTCAAGCTCATACTATCTAAGCCCTGCCACGTCATTCACATTTTGTGTTTTTTTTTTCATCAAGAAAGGGTTGGGTAATTTTGAACACTTCAAAATCAGGAAAATTAGACCAATCACTGTCACCCTGATTATTTTTATCCTCTCCTACAACCTTATTTTCACTTGAGCTTTGTGTGAACTTCAGAAAATCAAAATTTGAAAAATCATTTCAGTCACCATCCTTAATAGTCCTATCCGCAGACTCAACATCAACATGCTCAACGAGATGATCACCTACAAAATCAGCTTTTTATCTCTCATCATCAACCAAATTATCAACTACATGATCACCTACAAAATTAGTTTTTTGTCCCACGTCATCAACCAAATTATCAACTACATGATCACCATACAAAATTAGTTTTGTGTCCCACATTATCCATCAAATTGTCAACTACATGATCACCTACAAAATTAGTTTTTAGTCCCACATCATCCACCAAATTATTACTTATGTGATCCACCTCGGATGTAACAACATTTTACTGTCCCACATCATCAAGTTGATTATCACCTATACCACCCCCATTGGGTGGATCATATTTTCTTTCTCAGATTGTCACTATTATGATCATCAGTTGGTGTATCAAACTGTTCAAAAAAGTATAAAAATATAATTTCAATAGTGTATATAAATTGTATTAAAAAAAATAGAAAAAGTATACCTTAGAATCATCCTTTATATGTAGAGCTCGAAAATTCAATTTGAATGAGGATTTCATAAACTTCTCTATTGAGGAAACCTTCTCCGTTAGCTAGAAAAAATGGGAAAAGTAAAAATATCAATTAAGAAAAAACACAGCTACTAATAAAATAAAAACACTGCACATACCAAATTGACATCACTTCTCAGAAGTGTCAACTCATCATCAGAACTCAAATGACTATTTTCTCTTAATCCTTGTTTACTGGTACCAGACAAATCATCAGATTTCATGAGCACATGTTCCAAAACAGGCAATTAAAGTTTCAATTTTTCAAGACATGATGACGTAATGTTACTCAACACCACCTGCACATACAAAACAAAACTCAAAAACATGATAACATAAAAAAGTAAATAACCATTTCACAAATAGTACCTACTCTTGTCTTAGATCAAAAAATGCAGACTTGACATTCTTGTAGTTTGGTTTGTGCTTTACAAACCAATTAAGTATACGGTGCACACTATCGCCGGCTCGATCAACAAGATGGCCATCAGTATATGGGCAACACTCATAAAACCAACACTGAAATGTCAAGAAAGAACCACCACAACGATACATACTTTTTCTCTGATAAACCTTAGACTTCATTGACTCCAACATATGACGAAAGCATAATTTTCTCCAAGGGAATACTTCATAATATCTAGACTCAACCAATAAGAAATTAGCCTTTATTGTAACATCATCATACGTGATGGAAAAAAGGAAGCTATGAATGAAGAACAAAATGATAATTTTTGATGTATCCTTATCACATCGCCATCTTTTCTCTTTAAACACTCTTTCAAATCAAGCTTTCTGACCTTGAGTTTGCCCAGAAAGTAGAATTCCATCAGGTGACTTGACTAAGGTCAAAATCATTATTATAATTCCCAGTGCACTTTTAGCTACTAATTATAGCAAACTCTGCCAGTCCAAACCTAACTTTCACACAATTTCCCTAAGCAGCATTGCATGAATGAGTTGATTTTGGATGAAAACACTCGGCAAGGATAAGAAATATCCAAAACAACTACTTTGAAATAATGCATGTTGCTTTTTATCCAACTTAGCTTCCAAGGCAGTCACAATAGAACAATTTATGTACACACTGATCTCAGTCTTGTAATGATCAGCCGGACCAACAAATAAATCCCAAACCTGAAATAAATAGGTGCACTTCTAAGTTTTAAACATCTCAAAAAGCTATATACATTGATATAATGTTTATATAATAATCGTATAGTTAGATGGATGTTATATGCAATTATGAAACAGTTTATGCACACTCCTGTATAAAAACATATTTCATATAGTACTCATACATCTACAGAAATGTTTACAATAGTGCTCAATGCAAGGCTGTTACAAGTTCTATACAGTAATAACACAAATATCCCAACTCTATTTATCTCCTATATAATACTGATACATGCACTATATGGTAATAACACCATATCACAATCCTATACATCTTCTATGCAATGCTAATACAGTTTCTATACAGTAAATAACACATACATCCGAACCCTATGCATCTCCTATAAAATACTGATATAGCTCCAATATAGTAAATAACACATATATCCCAACCCTACATAGTTCATATACAATATTGAAATAGTTTCTACACAGTAATTAAACATATATACGAACCATATACATCTTCTATACAATAATAATGATACAGGTTATCTACAATAATAATACAGGTACTAGTATTTTCATTAAACCTGATATATTGTCGTACTAGATTTGACATATTACAAAATATGACTTATACATTAAATATACAGATACAAGACATACACAATGTACCTCAAAATCAGATATGCTGGGTATTTTTCTCTTTCGATGAATAGGAACCATTTTCCTTTTCTTTTTTGATGATTGAGCATTATCCTCACCATCCTTTGGACGAATCCATTTTTTTATTTTTTTCGGAGGAACAACAGGACCTTCATCAGTCATACCTATCTTCTCCTTTCCTTTAGATGATTTTTTTTTGTTGTGGTTTTGGTAGATCAACAGATACTTTACTTTGAGACCTAGTAATTCTATCAGGAGTATTACGTTGAGATGTGTTTTTTTATAGCATATGAGGAATGACTCTGAGACCAAGTCACTCTAGCAGATGGGGTACTAAGTATTTCTGTAATCTTTTTTGATGATTTAGGAGGATGAACAATGTCCAAATCATCCAATTGAACACCAAGAGTTGGTAATTCAGCAAAATCGTCATTATTAACAATAAAATTGGGATCAAATTTGATCCCTTTATCAGCCAATTTTAAAAATAACTTTTGTTTTGCTCTTTGGCTTTATCATAACAGAATTCATCTACAATGGTTACTTAGTTGATCTGAATAGATGCAGCAGAGAAGAACCCTATTCGGAATGAGAAAGTAGAGAAGAAACACTAATTTGGAAAGAGTAACCAAAAATGGAGAGTGCACTGATAAAACAATTGATATTTCTTTTGGCTACTAATTAAAAGGTACTGGATTTGGGCCATCTATATGGATGGCTACTAAATGGAAATAAAGAAGGCGGAGTGTCACTTTCTGTCCAATACGCCAATGATGGGCTATTTCATTTTAAAATAGACAACCCATGTCTTTTTTTTTCCTTGTATATTTTGGGTGGTGGTTTTGGAAATTGGGCCCTGACGTTGATACTACATGGCCATTCATACTGAGGCCTATGCTGACAACTGTTCATATTGCCTATAGGGATATATATTGGAAAGATTATTAAAACTAGCTATTTCGTCCACATATTATTCTTTATAGTGGTATTTTAAAAAAAAAATACATAACATGATGAAATTATGTAATTTTATAGCATATATGCACTTATACATGTATATGTATATCTAAAAACTCTAACGCATATATTTGTGTATCTAAAAATCCTATTCACCACTATCTATGTATACAATTGATCACACATACATCCAGCTAGTAGAACACATACATATATATATATATATAGTTGGTCACATATACATACCCATGCAATTACAATCAGATATTGTATCTACAAATTGACTATATAATCAACTTTGGGTCTATTATGGTTCATTGCAAGGTATGAAACTTGAGTTTCACATTAATATTACAATGTATTGGATAACAGTTTATGTAGTCTTGAGCTTTGCCACTCAATAACTAATTTTTTGAAGTGTGATCTCCTAGAAGTGTATCAGGGTCTAATTTCAATGGGCTGGGACGTTATTCCTTTCCACTCATGATCCAATTAGTTTATGGACATATCAAAATTATGACCAATTTCACTAGAAATATAATCTTAGAAAATGAGATTGATAATTCAGACTTTAGGTTGTCCTTTGTACAATTAATGTGGAATGTAATAGTGAGGGAGATAAATCTAATTTTTTTTATTATTTTGATTGTGGTCCAGATCAATCTTAATCGAATGGATAGGGTGAATCTTCTGGGCTAATTTTTGAGGAAAATCAAATAAGAGATCACATATTTCCAAACAAAAGTGATAAAGTCCTATTTATATGATGAGTATGACAAATATAGGCGAGTTTTGTGCATTTTGTGCAACATTCACACTGCCATTAATTGGATTATGACTAACTTAAGTGTCTTCCCATAGGGTTTTAGAATTATTTTCAATGGTCAAATTAAAAGCCATCAACTCAATGTAATTTCACATATGAAATCTAGAGAGAATAGAGGGTACGTAAATTTTACCTCTACCTTGAAAAAGTAGAAATGATTTCATTGTAATCTTACAATGTTAGAAAAATACAGGACACGTCTCGTTTGAGACTTGATGTGGCCAACATCTTTTCTAATTAAATATTATCTTATCTCCCAAGTAAAGTAATAAATCAGTCAATTAATTTTCCTCCAAGTTATGCATATATGGTATTTCTTTGATGGTAAGAAATAACTATATGATGTAATGACTCTCCCGGTCATTTTCTTGATTTCCATGCATTCCCAAATTTTGAGCCTTCCCACAGTGGCTACATGTCATTTATGACTTGTCAAAACTGTCGGTTCGGTCATCAAATAGTTAGTTAGGATTTTAGGCTCATTTCCCTGTTTTGGAGCTTTCACTGTTAAGGAAATGGTCTCGGACCAAAGCTGCTAGTAAACAATCTTAGATGAAAATTCTGACAGTGCCGTCAACTCCAAAACATTGATTTTAGGCTAGGGAGACCCTTTGTTCAAGTCCCGAGGCTTTCAGACTCATTTTGGGCTATTGGGTAGATTTGATAAAAAATGGAACAATGGGTATGGGGCCCACATTTAATCGAAACAATCTCGGATGAAAGTTTTGATGGTTCTAGTGAGTCTGAAATGTCGAATTTGGTATGGTAGAATAGTTTGTTTGCATGCACGGGGTTTCGAACGAATTTCGAGCACCCGATCGGAGTCCATTTTGGACTTAGCAAAAATCTGGTGCCTGATATCTGGTTTGACCACTAAAGTGGTCAAAGAGCGCCTCTTTAGTATCCTTGGCCATTTTGGTGAGGACTGCTTAAGAGCCCCTTGTTCGCTTAAGAAGATGTCTCTTAAACGATGGGGTTGCCGCTTTAGTGGCCTCCTGCCCATTGCTCTAGCCGATTTAGCGACACCCTACCACTTTAGAGTTAGTCACTTTAGCGTCCAAGTGACTGCTTTAGCGGTACCTGGGGTGTTATATCCCCTTCTTCACCCAATTTTCTCAACCCTTTTCCAATATTTTTTAGAGCTTGAAGAGAGAGAGAAAGTGTGGGGAATCTTCCATTGAAGCTAAGGTAAGTTAGCTCTACACTCCTTGGTCATTTTCCATCATTTTCTCACTGAATTCTGTCCCTTTTCATTGTAAATTCTTTGAAATTAGGGCTTCAAATCCTTAGTCTCTAGGGGCTGATTTGGGGCCCGATTTGTGTCCCTTTTGTGCTCAACATTTGAGCACACATTCCTTGTTCTTCGAGGGACCTCATGACAGATTCAATTTTGAATTTTGTTTGCGGGCCATGCAGGCTCGTTCTTGACCTAAATTTCAACATGAGCTTTTATATAGAAATATGGGTCTCGTCTTGCTCGTATTGACGTGTAGATGATTGATTTGATAGCGTGGTGGCATTTTGAAATCATGGAGCAAAGACGAGCTAATTATGGATAATTCAAGACTTGTAGTTTGGCATTGAGGTAGGCTTTGGTCTACTTTTCTCTATGAGATGGTGCTATGTATAGATTGCATGCTAGATAGGGATTATAGGATGGACTTATGACTAGTATATCATGACTTAGTCTATTTAGGGAATTTGGGGTAGAAATGTGTCCCGAACCTTAGTGTAAAACACTTTTCATGGCTATAAAATCCTATTACCCTTGATTATAAGCATACTAACCATAGTTTAATATTATAGGATCCCTTAGTACAAGATTTATCATTTGACTTAGTGATTTGAGAGGTATTTCCCCGATTAGATCCTTGTAGTGGCTTTATGCCCTCGATTTCTATAGATTCCCGAGTTATGAGGCTTGTTATGTTGATTATGTATTTTTGGGCTTAAGGCCGTGGTGACGATATCAGTTGGACTCCAGCTGTGCATTTTACCCTTAAAGAGGACATGATTCTGGTTTATAGACCCTTAGACGCTTATGGTTGTATTGTTTGGATACCGGTTATGGCATGTATACTGTTACGCATATTCATGCTCACTTAGTAGTAAGATTCCAACCAAAACCTTAATTTTACTACTGATTTCCAAAAAGGAATTTATTCCCACTTTTCACTTTCAAAATGTATTCTTTTATAATGGGAATCGTACCACCTTATTTGATGATTTGTATGCTTTTGGAACTCAAATTGAAATTTTCGAAAGTAGATCGAGGTTGATTTTGGCCCGTTATTAATTCACTCATTTTACCACTATTATTTACTTTGGTCAACGGAGATTCTGACCCTTTCTATATTATTATGATGATTTAGTCCCGAACTTGATCTCGGGTAATGGATTGACAAACCTACACTCGTTTAGTCACGATTCGAGTCCGTGAACTTATTATACTTATCTCTCTCTCTTTGGTACTATATGGAGTAGATAGATTATGACGATTATTAGAAGTCCTGTTTCGGAGGGACCAGGCAGTAAAGGATATCCCGACTCCCCTAGGAACCCTTTCATCCTCTAGCCACAGTATCGGGGAAGGATGGTCACCATAGGTCCTGCCTTTGCGAGCTCCGAAGTTGGAGGAGGTGTATACACTTGGTACTTTGTGGCACTTAGATCGGATATGGTATTTATGGATTTGTTGTATTCTTTAATTTATATACATCGCCTATTTCCAGTATGATTGTTTGGTGCCTATATCTATCGGTCTTATAGGGGATTTATAGGTACAGGTTATGGTTGTTGTTTTATGAGTGATTCTATGAACTTTTCGAGCTTATGAGGGTCCGATTAGAGTGTCCGGACTAGCCGGTTACTTTGTTATTGGTTATTATGGTTAGTTCATGGCAGGATGAGTATGGATTGGTACTCGAGATTCGCGGTACGTTTATGATTCCCTTTTTATTATGGTAAATTACATTATTGATGAATCACCTCATAATTTGTCGCCTTTTGGTTAGAGGTTTGAGTATGCTAACATTAGCTCCCTTACTTGGTTATGGACCCCGAGATGTTAGGTTGATTCCCCCAAGTATTTACTTCTGAGATAGTCCTATATGTATATATATATGTATGTTACTACCCTATATCCCTCTCTCCCTTGATCTATTCATATTGTATATGTATCATTTGGCCTTATATATTACTATATATATTTCTTTCTCTATTTATTCATGTATTGGCCAGGGATATACGGTATTGCACTTTAGTTCCTGAGTGCTGTCAGGATAGAGTAGTTATCCTTATTGCTCTATTAGTACTTTTATTCCTAGTTCCTTGGATAGTTACCTGTAGTTGCATTCATGCCTTATATGTTATTTTATGCGTACATTATTTCTGGATCTCAGTTGGCCGATGCCTACTGAGTACCACGTATTTGGTACTCATACTATACTTCTGCAGCCGGTAGGTTATAGTATGAGTTATTGTTGTTGATGTGTGTATCGTGCAGAGCAATTATGGATCGGAGATTCGGGGTGAGCTCCTGGCATTTTGAAGTATCCCTACTTTCACTTTTATTGTTAGACTATTCTCTATGTTGTATCAAGATGGCCTGTATATATACTTTTCCTATATTTCACTTATACTCCTATTGTATTAGAAGCTCTTGTACTGGCTACACCAGGTTTTAGGATTATATTGGCCTTTTTATTATGTTTATTCTGCTACTTTTTCTTATTTCTCTTGATAGTCTGTTACTAACCGTTCTGAATTATGGGTTGGCTTACCTGTTGGTGGGTTATAGTAGGTGCTATTATGACCTGAGAAATTGGATCGTGACAAATTGGTATCAGAGCATAGGTTTATCGATGTTGTTGGTACAAGAGCTAAGTGTTTAGTAGAGTCTGTGGATCGGTACGGAGACGTCTGTATCCTATCTTTGGGAGGCTACATGGCATTCTTAGGAAATTCTATTCTTGACTCTTTGTCGTGTGTCCGAACTTCTATGAACCTCTAGTACTTTCTTTAACTCCATTCCTTCCCAGATGGATTGCACGAGGTTATCGATAGATGCGAACGGTACTTCTGCACGTGTTACCAGAATTTCAGTCCAACGATGAACTGGAGAGATAGAAATTAATATCAAGGATCTTTAGCGTCATCCAGAGGGTCTGTGGTTAGCTCAGTCTCTGACAGAGTTTGTGATCGCTTCAGCTTATTAGGATTCCATGTTAGGGATTCTGAGTTTTTTATGGATGCTTTACAGTCAGGGGTATTACCCGGTACATCGATTAATTCTCAGGCTATAGTAGGGTTTGTTGGTGTTCAACAAGGTTCCTTATTGGTTTTCGAGTGTGAGATTGGGTTTCTCGAGTAGGCCAGTATAACATATAATATATGCTATTGAGCATGAGTTGGTGTAGAGATTTATTTGAGGATTGGATTTATCACTCCGTTTGGCATTAAAGCATTTGGTACCAGCTGGGTCTACTTTTCTTTGGGTTGTTGAGCATGCGATGGCCATAGAGATGGCATGTATTGAGACCTATGAAGGTGGTGGTAAGAGGCTATGCCAACAGTACATTGTTAGTGGTATTCCATCTGGAGGTCGGGATCTTTCAAGCCGAGATCAGCATCATATGCAGCCTATTAGGCCCATGAAGGTAGCACCTCAGAGTATGGGTAGCTCTCTGGTAGATCATGGTGGTATTAGTGGACAGAGTTTTGGTCAGGCAGTATGGATTGTTCAGCCTAAGTTTTCAGGCTGTAACGGCCATTTTGGGTCAACAAATATGGTACATTAGAGAGTCCCAGGGGCATGTTTTAATTGAGGTGAGATTGGTCATTGGTCTAGGGAGTGCCCCAAGTGCGAGTCAGCTAGCCAGTTAGGGTCGGCTCGTGTTTCTCACTGAGTTAGAGCTTCAGGGGTTTGTTACTACTATAGAGAGATCGGTCACTGGTCCAGAGAGTGTCCTCGGTATGAGATTATTAGTCTTTCAGCTCACCCAGATCAGCCTTATAGAGACGTGACACCTTCAGTTTGAGGTAGTGCACTTAGTGCCTCAGTTGATCATTCAGACACTCAATTATAGTTTGGACATGGTCAGATTCGTACTCCTTCGAGCACGTCAGATTTATGATTTTGAATTTCCACCATGATAGGCGCGCCTTTGATTTTCTTCCTTTCGTTTCTATTTTGAATTATATTAGGGTTTTCATACCCATCGATGATTATATGCCGTGGTATTTCTATATTAGGTGATGTATTCCTTGGTGTAGATTTACAATTATTTGACTACCCTTGTAGATGATTTCTTTTAGTATTGGATTGAGTGGATTGGTATGGTATTTTCCTTAGGGGTGTAGCATTTGGGTTCGAGTCCCATTTCCTTTGGTATATTGGCCTTGTTATGGTCTTAGAGTGGTACTTCTTATTGATTTTCATTTTTTACACCACCTGCATCTCATGTTGTTGATATTATTGTCATTGTTTTGACATTAATTGACTTTTATTTGATAGATGGCTAAACTAGCGTTATCTAGTTAGTATTTTCCTTTCTTTACAATTTTTATTTCATTGGCTTTGATGGCTACCTTGGTTGGTTAGCCTTCCTTTTCTGTTAGCAAGGTCGATTGTTGATCGAATTGTGGAAGTAAAGGTAAGTTTGACCTTCCATGGATTTGTTATGATTTTAGCACTGATAGTCTTCTTCCATAGCTCGTTTCTATTGATGATGCATTTGAGATTTGACTCTTCCGATTTGTATAGTTCATCGCCCTGTAGTGGTCTTGATCTTAATGTCAATGTTAAATTGGGGTTGGTAATTCAATTCTATTACCTATTTCTAATGTTGGAAAGTTTAGGTCTGACTTTCTGAATTGTTGAGTTCGTTTCCTGGTGATCGTTTTGATCTTGGTATAGATATGGAGTTGGATACTCCATTCTTTCTGTGATATGGTTCACGACTCAGCCGAGTTAAAGTTGGTATAAATTGGGAGATTTCAGAAAATTTCTCATCTCAGTACATGTTTTGCCTTAAATGACTTCATGAGATGCTTCTTCCTGGTGATATGTGCTTGGGCATCAATTATTGTTAATTAAAGCAGATGTCTATTGTGAATGAGTATTCATTGCCATGTTTGGGGTACTGGTTTGACCAGATTCAGGTTAAGTTTATGTTTTTGGGCTTGCTTGAGATTTGGGTGCCTTTAGTGCTTTTTGCACCAAGGACCCTTGGTGAGTGCTTAATTATGCCTTTCAGCCAATGCGGAGTTGGCTTCTTGTATCTTCAGCTTGTGGTCTTCCTCTGTTATGACTATGTCATTGGTGACATTACAATTTCAGCCCTTGCGAGGACTATTGAGTATATGCCTGATTTTTAATTGTGAGGTTGATTTGGGGCATTTGACTTTAGTTTGGACTTATTGGCCCAGTCATGATTTTTTTGACCTTTTTGGATGACGGCTTGGGAGTTGTGATGGGTTTCGATATGTGTATGGTTACTCGTCAATAAGACCGGTTTAGACAATAGAGATCAAGTAGTTTAGCTTCAGTGTTGGGATTCTTGCTTGGGTTTGCATAACTGGGTTGCAGCCTTATTTCTAGATTCACTTCAGTTGAGCATTTATATATAGGCTGACTATGCCTACTCATTTCCTGCCGGTTCAGTTTTTTTCAGCTCAGCTAGATTGTACTTGATATGTACTCAAAGATTAGTCCATCGGTGCATGGTATTAGTTTCTACTATTTTCGACCTTATTTCTTAGTTTCCATCAAATCTTAAATTGTATGCTCAACAGAAAGAGTATGCTTAAGTTAGGCTCAGCATGACTTCATTTACAGTTGGTGGGACATCCTGAAGTGGATTGTTCGATTTTGTGAGCTTGTGCTCCAAACTCGTGATTATTGGTTTTGAGGGTCATTCGGACCAGTTGTAACTTGCGCTTAAGAGTGCAGACTTTGGTCACTACTGTTTGTGTATCCAGGTAGCACCTTATGGTCTTATTCTTATGCTACCCATTATAAATTTTTAGTATACCAACTTTAGTCTTTTGAGGCCTGTATGATGTGAATGCATGGATAGGACTCGGATGACATTTTGCGTGGTTCAAAGTTGGTAGCAGGTTTGGAAAGGT
Source organism: Capsicum rhomboideum (assembly GCA_031232105.1). Classification (NCBI taxonomy): domain Eukaryota; kingdom Viridiplantae; phylum Streptophyta; class Magnoliopsida; order Solanales; family Solanaceae; genus Capsicum; species Capsicum rhomboideum. The sequence continues at coordinate 35,539,896 of CP124711.1, read as the reverse complement.
AAAAGAAGGTTAGATTTGAAATTGGAGTTGGTTGCATGATTCATGCCTTCGTTTGCCTTTGGATTGGTTGAGTTACTGCCTGGTTAGTCTTGTATTGGTGTGTTGCCAACATGTTGGTCTGGATTTGCGTACATCAGTTGTTCTTGGTTCAGTTGAAGGCCAGTTGGTTGTTAAAGTTGAGTTTTAGTTATTTGGAACGTGAAGTAAGGAAATTGGTTGAAAAAGGGATACCTTTGGTAAAATCTCTTGGAAGCGTTGTCTCTTCTTTAATGTTGTCTGGGGAGTCATGCTCGGGGCATGCGGGCCCAGTACCTCATCCTTTCGAGCTTTCAAGCTCTTTCTATCCATTGACTTTTGTGGACTAAATTTCTTTTAGTAGTTGATATTATAATGACCCTCCAGGTCATTTTCTCAATTTTTATGTATTCTGGCATTTTGAGCCTTCCCACAGCGGCTACATATCATTTATGACTTGTCGAAACTGTCAGTTTGGTCATCGGCCAGTTAGTTAGGATTTTAGGCTCATTTCCCTATTTTGGAGCATTCGCTGTTAAGGAATTGGTCTCAGACCAAAATTGCTAGTAAATGGTCTCAGATGGAAATTCGAACAATGCTATCAGCTCCGGAACATTAATCTTAGGCTATGGGGACCCTGGTTCAGGTCCCCAGGCTTTCAGACCCATTTTGGGCTATTGGGTAAATTTGATGAAAAATGGAACTATGGGTGTGGGGCCCATATTTAATTGAAATGATCTCAGATTAAAGTTTAGATGGTTTCATTGAGTCTGGAATGTCAATTTTGGTATGGTAGCATAGTTAGTTTGCGTACACGAGGTTTGAATGAATCCTGAGCACCCGATCGAAGTCTATTTTGGACTTAGCTAAAATCTGGTGTGACCGATAAAACGATCAAAGAGCCGCTTTAGCGATAGTCGCTTTAGCGATAATGGAACTGCTTTAGTGGCCTTGGCCATTTCGGCGAGGACCGCTTATGTTCCCCTTGTCCGTTTAAGTAAACGTCGCTTAAGCGACGGGGTTGCCACTTTAGAGGCCTCCTTCCCATTGCTCCTGCCCCTTTAGGGGCACCCTACCGCTTTTGCGATAGCCGCTTAAGCGGCCAAGTGACCGCTTTAGCGGTATCTGGGAGTTTTATATCCCCTTCTTCACTCGATTTTGTCTCATTTTCTCAACCTTTTCCCAACATTTTTGAGAGCTTGAAGAGAGAGAAAGTGTGGGGAATCTTCCATTGAAGCTAAGGTAAGTTAGCTCTACACTCCTTGGTCATTTTCCTTCATTTTTCCCGTTGAATTCCTTCCCTTTTCATTGTAAATTCTTAGAAACTAAGGCTTCAAATCCTTAGTCTTTAGGGGCTGATTTTGGGCTCGATTTGTGTCCCATTTGTGCTCTACTTTTGAGCACACATTCCTTGTTCTTCGAGGGACCTCGTGACAGATTCAATTATGGATTTTGTTTGTGGGCCTCGTGGGTCCGTTCTTGACCCAAATTTTGACCTAACCTTTTATATAGCAATATGGGTCTCGTCTTACTCGTATTGACGAGTAGATGATTGTTTTGATAGCGTGGTGGCATTTCGGGATCGTGGAGCAAAAACGAGCAAATTGTGGATGATTCAAGACTTGCAGTTCGGTATCGAGGTAGGTTTCGGTCTACTTTTCTCTATGAAATGGTGTTATGTATAGATTGCATGCTTGATAGGGATTATAGGATGTACTTATGACTAGTACATCATGACTTAGTCTATTTAGGAAATTTAGGGTAGAAATGTGTCCCAAACCTTAGTGTAAAACACTTTTCATGGCTATAAAATCTTACTACCCCCAATTATAAGCATGCTAACCATTGTTTAATATTAAGGATCCCTTAGTATTAAATTTATCATTTGACTTAGTGATTTGGGAGGTATTTCCTCGATTAGATCCTTGTAGTGGTTTTATGCCTTGATTACTATGGATTCTCAAGTTATGAGGCTTGTTATGTTGATTATGTATTTTTGGGCTTAAGGCCGTGGTGACGATATCAACTGGACTCCAGTTAAGCATTTTACCCTTAAAGAAGGCATGATTCTAGTTTATAGATGCTTAGGCGCTTATGGTTGTATTATTTGGATACTGGTGATGGTATGCATACTGTTAGGCACATTCATGCTCACTTAGTGGTACAAATCCAACCAAAACCTTGATTTTACTACTAATTTCTAAAAGGGATTTATTCCCACTTTTCACTTTTAAAATGGATTCTTTTATAACGGGAATCGTACCACCTTATTTGATGATTTGTGAGCTTTTGGAACTCAAATTGATATTTTGGAAAGTAGACAGAGGTTGATTCTTGTCTGTTACTAATCCACTCATTTTATCACTACTATTTACTTTGGCCGATGGAGATTCTGACCCTTTCTACATTATTATGATGATTTAATCTCGAACTTGATCTCGGGCAATGGATTTACGGACTTACACTCTTTTAGTCACGGTTCAAGTCCATGCACTTATTATACTTCTATCTCTCTCAGGTATTGGATGGAGTAGATGGATTATTTTAATTATTAGAAGTCCTGGTTCGGAACCAGATAGTGTATATGGATATGTCGAAACCCCTAGGGGCCCCTTCGTTCGTGAGCCACAGTGCTGAGGAAGGATGGGCGCTATAGGTCCTTCCTTTATGAGCTCCGGAGCTAGAGGAGGAGTATATATTTGGTAATTTATGTTACTTGGATCGGATATGGTATTTATGGATTTGTTGCATTCTTTAATTTATATGCATCGCCTATCACCAGTATGATTGTTTGGCGCTTGTATTTATCGGTCTTATGGGGGATGTATAGGTACAGGTTATGGTTGTTGTTTTCTGAATGCTTCCATGAACCTTTCGGGCTTATGAGGGTCCGATTAGGTATTTGTGTGTCCGGACTAGCCGGTTACTTTCTTATTGGTTATTATGGTTAATTCGTGGCAGGATGAGTATGGATTGGTACCCAGGATTGGCGGTACGTTTCTGATTCCCTTCTTTATTATGGTAAGTTACATTGTTGCCAAATCACCTCATGATTAGTCACCCTTTGGTTAGAGGTTTGAGTATGCTAGCATTAGCTCCCTTACTTAGTTATAGACCCCGAGATGTTAGGTTGACTCCCTCAGGTATTTACCTCTGAGTTAGTCCTATATGTATACATATATGTACGTTACTACCGTATATCCCTCTCTTCTTTGATCTATTCATATTGTATATGTATCCTTTGGCCTTGTATATTACTATATATATATATATATATATATGTATATTTATTTCTCTATTTATTCGTGCATTGGCAAGGGATATACGGTATTACACTTTAGTTCCTGAGTGCTATCAGGATAGGGTAGTTATCCTTATTGCTCCATTAGTACTGTTATGCCTAGTTCCTTGGATAGTTGTCTGTAGTTGCATTCATGCCTTACATGTTATTTTGTGCGTACATTATTTCTAGAGCTCAGTTGACCTATGCGTACTGAGTACCACATGTTTGGTACTTATACTACACTTCTGCAGCCTGCAGGTTATAGTACTAGTTATCGCCGTTGATGTGTGTATCGTGCGGAACAGCTATGGATTGAAGATTCGGGGTGAGCTCCTGGCGTTTTGGAGTATGCCTACTCTCCCTCTTATTGTTAGACTGTTCTCTATATTGTATCAGAGATGGCTTGTATATATATTTTTTCCTGTATTTCACTTGTACTCCTGTTGTATTAGAAGCTCTTGTACTGGCTCCACCAGATTTTGGGATTATATTGGCCATTTTATTATGTTTATTTAGCTGCTTTCTTTTATTTCTCTTGATAGTCTATTACTAGCCGTTCCGAATTATGGGTTGGCTTACCTACTGGTGGGTTATAGTAGGTGCCATCATCACCTGAGAAATTAGGTCGTGACATATGAAGTCTCTAGGAATAAAGTTATTTGCCTAACAGTCCCTAGCTTACTATAAATACGCTTGTGTCTCCATCAGTCTGACATACTCTTTGATAGGTATAGGCTAGAAGATTCTTATGGTTTCTCCTTTATACGTTCTTGTTAAAGTTTTTGACAAGGCGAAGACAATCCTCCACAATACTTGAACAATAATGGCTGAAGGTATGTTTCTATTTATTTTTTCGCTGCGTTTTGACTCTATGTATGTGTTGAAATTCAACATGTGGTATCAAAGCCTACTTTAGTTATGTTGTTTAGCATCTAGTAAATCCATATTTTCACTGTTTAGCAGAAAGCTTTAACGAGTGATCCACTAAGTTTACTTGTTGATAGGACTTGCATAAAAACATTACAACATAACGTCTTTTAACATCTATGCCTTTGACGTCTCTGAGTTTGCCTCTAAAAGGTTTATTATTTTATTCTCCATAAGCTAGATATTTACATGTTTCAATAAGCTTGAAGTTCAATGTTGAAAAGTAACGTTAATGGCTGTTAAAAGTTTTACCATGTTTGGAATATTTTGTTGTTAACCAATTGACTTTGTAAAGTAATTCCTTTAACTTGGCATTATGTTTGAGAGATTTTCTTGAGTTTTTTTGAACTCAATTTTTTTTTATAACTCTACCTTTTCGGGAAAATCTTATAATATTCAGATTAAATCATAAGAACTACCATTTTAATGAAGGATATGCAGGCTCATAATATTTTTTCATTGTACGATTTTTACCCGATTAACATGAGATGCTTTGTACACCGAATTACTTTGACGTAGGCTATGTCTATTCAATTTGATTTTAGAATTATGATTAATTAACTATATGTAATTAATTATTAAAGTTAAATTGAGTTCTTTTTGTCATATGCCTGGGATTAGCCACAACATCCTTGGTATATGATATAAGAAAAATTAAATTCTTTAATCACATAAAGTTAAGTGATTAAGATATAATAATGATATCTAATAAAGTCCAATTATCTTATCAAAATAGTAAACTTACCCCACAGGTAGGTAACTAGTTTGGTTAGATTAATTGGAGAAAGATAGTAAATCTTTCAGTTGAAAATTATCCTATGCCCACATGTACGAATTATTTTCTAGATTTATTTGGTTTACTAGTCTGATAAACTTTAGTAAATTTTATGCATGGCTCGCAATCTCTACCCACAGAAAGGTTTAAAATTTACTTAGAATCGTTATTTTACGCGATTCACTTTGATGGTTATGTATTTCATAGCTTATGTATGTGTATTCTTGGTTTACAGTTCAAACTATTTTTCCTAATACAACATTTAACAAAAATGCTTGTATTTCAGTGTTGTCTTGTGACAACTTTCCTGAATAGAAGGAGAAAATGTCTTTCTCACTTTAGAGTGTTCGAATCTGGATCTGGTACTCCGTGTGGAAGAACCACCTAAACCCACAGAATCAAGTACGCTAGAAGGTAAGGCCTTCTATGAGCGGTGGGAGCGATCGAATCACTTGAGTTTAATGCTCATAAAAAATCATATAAGCCAAACGATTAGGGGTTCTATCCCTAATAACGAAAAGGTCAAAACTTACATGAAGTTAATTGATGAATAATTTGTAAGCTCTGACAAGGCATTGGCCGGCACCCTTATGAAGAGGCTTTCAAGTATGATATTTGCTAGATACAGTGCGCTAGCTCATTATGGAGATGAGAGATATTATTGCTAAACTCAAGTCCCTTGAAGTTGATATGTCTGCATCATTTCTTGTGCATTTTATTCTCAACTATCTTCCTGCAGAATATGGTCCGTTTAAGATATCTTACAATACACATAAAAATAAATGGTCAATTAATAAACTCTTGACCATGTGTGTTCAAGAAGAAGAGAAGTGGAAAATGAAATACTTGAAAGTGCTTTTGGTGATACATGATAAAGAGAAATGCAATGACAGGCAATAGTGTTTCTATGAAAAAGAAAGGTAGTCTGACAAAGACTCTTGCAATTTTCGCAGAAAAAAGGGACATTGATGAAAGATTGCCTAAAATACAAGAAATGGATTGAGAAAAAAAGTAATGTTACCTTTTTATGTTATGAATCTAACTTCATTGAAGTTTCTGATAATACATGGTGGATCGATTCTGGTTCCACAACTCATAATGCCAATATCATGCAAGATTTTCTAACTCTAAGGAAGTCAATGGGAAGTGATCAAAATATTTATTCTGATAATAGGACGACATCACATGTGGAAGGCATGGGGACTTATAGGCTCATCTTAAAATATGTTTTTCAATTAAATTCAGAAAACACTTTTTTATCGTAATCAATAACTGGTTATGATTTCAATTTTCATTTGTCTACAATGAAACTTTTGAAAGAAAATAAAGTTATTAATTTTAGAAATTTGTATGGAGAATTATTTAAACTTTAGCTAGCCCCTACGACTGAATGTAATGTCTTAACTCTGCATGATAAAGAAATTGATACTAAGAGATGTATTATCAATGAGAGCTCATCAAGTCTTTGACATAAGAGATTGGGACATGTCTCTTTTGAAAGAATCAAAAGGTTAGTTAATGATGGAGTTCTTGAAGCTCTTGAGTTTTTTGACTTTGAGACTTGTATGGACTGCATAAAGGGTAAGCAGACCAACAAATCCACTAAAGGTGCCAAAAGGAGTTCTCAATTGCTTGAGATCATAAATACAGATATTTGTGGACCTTTTCCTACCCCTTGGTTGAATGGTGAGAGATATTTTATCTCATTAATTAATGACTATTCAAGATATATGTATGTCTATTTTATGTTTAATAAATTAGAAGCTCTTGATGCTTTTTAAGTTTTTAAAACAGAAGTAGAGAAACAAATTGGAGCTCAGATCAAAATTGTAAGGTCTGATAGGGGTGAAGAATATTATGATAGGTACACAAAAAAAGGATAAATTAAGGGTCCATTTACTGAGTTTCTTGAAAAAGAAGGTATAATTTCTCAATATACCATGCCAGGAACACCACAGCAAAATGGTGTGGCAGAAAGAAGGAACTGAACATTAATGGACATGGTAAGAAGCATGATTAGCAGATCAAGTTTATCTTTATCCTTATAGAGTGAAGACTTAAAACTATTGTGTATATTTTAAATAGGGTTCTATCCAAGGCTGTTCCCCAGATACCTTTTTAATTTTTTAAAGAATGAAAATCTTGTTTAAGCCATTTACATTTTTTGGGATGTCCAACTGAGGTGAGGGTATATAACACTCACATTTAAGAAGACGGATGAACGAACAATAAGTTGTTTCTTTATAGGCTATGCAATTAACTCTAAAGGATTTAGATTTTATTGTACTTCTCATTCTCCTAAAACTGTTGATGATAGAAATGCTAAATTTCTTGAGGAACATGAAGTAAGTGGGAGTGGTTCAACTCAAGCGGTAGAACTAAAGGAGATAAGAGAACCACTTATGGTACTTTTATATACTAGAAACTTGAATACAAATCAGATAAATTCTAATGAATTACCTGAAGAGAAACAAGTTCATGAGCCACCACCACTTGATGAGCCATATGAAGAGCAACCTGCTTTACCTGAATCTATTGTTGAAGGAGCACCTGAACAAGTGGAAGTAAGGAAATCCACAAGAATTCGTAAACCAATATTTTCTAGTGACTATGTTGTATATCTCCATGAGTCTGATTATGATATTAGACTCAAATATGATCCATGTTTTTTTAATAAGCCATGAGTGGAGAAAACTTCACACTTTTGTATGATTCCATGAAAGAAGAGTTGAAATCTATGGCCAAAAATAAAATCTGAAATCTCTTTGAATTACCAAAAGGAGTCTCTACTATAGGATCCAAATGGGTTTTATAAAACCAAAAGAGACTCATCTGGTAATATTAAACAATATAAAGCTAGACTTGTAGCCAAGGGTTTCACTCAAAAAGAATGTATTGATTACCAAGAAACTTTCTCTCCTGTGTCAAAGAAGGATTCATTAAAAATAATCATGGCTTTAGTAGCTCACTTTGATTTAGAGCTACATCAAATGGATGTTAAAACGGTTTGCTTGAATAGAGATCTTTAAGAGGATGTATATATGCATTAAAATGAAGGATTTTGTGATAAGAATGAAAGTCACCTTGTCTACAAGTTAAATAAATCTATTTATGGACTAAAACATGCTTCCTGCCAATGGTATATTAACTTTCATAATGTTGTTTTTTTATTTGGATTTATGGAGAACATCATTGATCAATGTATATACCTTAAGATAAGTGGGAGGAAATATATTTTACTAGTCCTATATGTGGATGATATTTTACTTACTAGTAGTTATTTGGGGTTATTGCATGAGACGAAACAGTTTCTTATCCAGAATTTTGAAATGAAGGATATGGGTGAAACCTCATATGTAATTGGCAGAGAGATTCATAGAGATAGATATCAATGATTGCTTGGGTTATCTCAAAGAACCTACATTGAAAGAATTCTGGAAAGATATGGAATGAAAAACTGTTCACCTATAGCAGCACCTATCATTAAAGTTCACAAATTCTCATTGAATCAATGTATAAAATGCATTGGAACAAGAGAAAATAAAGGGCATTCCATATGCTTCACTCGCTGGAAGTCTTATGTATGCACAGGTCTGCACTAGACCTGATATTGCCTTTGTAGTAGGAATGCTTGGCAGATATCAAACTAATCCTGGTCTTGATCATTAGAAAGCTGGTAAAAGAGTTTTGAGATATTTTCAAGGAACCAAGGATCTTAAGCCTACATACATATATTCTGACTCATTGGAAGTCATTTGGTATTCAAATTCTGACTTGGGTGGATGCAAAAATAGTGGTGAATCTACTTCTAGAAATATTTTCCTTCTTGATGAAGGTGTTGTGTCTGGGAGAAGTGTTAAGCAAACCATTGTTTCAATATCCACAATGGAACCTAAATTTATATCATGCTATGATGCTACATCACATGCGTTATGGCTGAAGAATTTCATTTTAGACCTTAAAGTTATCGATTCTATTGAAAGGCTATTGAGAATGTTTTGTGATAATTCAGCTGCGGTATTCTTTTTAAATAATAATAAGAGTGACAACTGAAGTAAGCACATGAATGTAAAGTTTTTTATAGTTAGATACTATGCCAAGAAGCACGATGTGAGTTTTGAACATGTTAGTACTACTATGATGATTGTTGATGCTATAACTAAAGGTTTACCAGCTAATGTTTTCCAGGGTCATGCAGCCCGTATGGGGCTTAGTAACTCATTGTAGTGTTGCTTTGTTCGCTAACACTTTGTCTAGATACTATTGTTAGAAATGACTGTGCACATTTTGGTTTCATGTATTATATTGTGATCATTGGATCAAATAAAATTGCACTCTGAATAACTTATATTAAGTTCATTCACAAAGTTGTTGGACACTTTGTTTGGGACATATTATACATTGTAATACATGGAAGAAAGTGTTTAATTAAGAGCATGACCGCCATGATTCTTGTATTAATATATTCTTGACAAAGTGATTATTACATAAATATTAAGTAGAGTGAATATATGTTTATGACCATACTGCTTATTTTCACTCATAAAGGATTGTCTGATTTTGCTATGTGGGCCAAGTGGGAGAATGTTAGAAAATATAGGACACGTCTCTTTTGAGACTTGATGTGGCCCACATATTTAGTAATTAAATATTATCTTGTTTCCCAAGTGGAGTAATAAATCAGTCAATTAATTTTCCTCCAAGTTATGCATATATGATATTTCTTTGATGAGAAGAAATAACTATATGAAGTCCCTAGGGTTAAATTTATTTGCCTAAGAGTCCCTAGATTACCTATAAATACGTCTGTGACTCCATCAGTCTGGCATACTCTTTGATAGGCATAGGATAGAAGATTTCTAAGGTTTCTCCTTTATACGTTCTTAACAGCGCGAAGACAATCCTCCACAATATTTGAACAATAATGGCTGAAGGTACATTCCTATTTATTTTTTCGCTGCGTTTTGACTATGTGTATGTGTTGATATTCAACATACAAATCTCACAATATAACAAATTATTTAACAAGTATAAAAAATAGTGTTAGTTGGTAATTTTTTTTTGATAAAATGGCTATGGAAATTTGATATAAAAAAGAGGGATCAAAATATATTATGAGAATTGGATTTTTAGAAACCGATGAAAGCGCATAAAAATTACAAATGATGTGTTGTCAGGAGAAAGCCGAGTTTAAAGTTCATGTGTGTGATGATCTCCATAGTTGTTTTTTATGTTTTGATCTTTTTTGTAACTTCTATTTGTCAGTTTTGACTTAGGAAAAATAGGTGACATGATTACCAAGGTGATCAGATGAGTTTTGGAGAACATATTCCATTTTGAAAGCTTAAATTTCTACAAGTTTGATCAAAGTCAACATTTTTGGGTAACAAGATCGGATTCGAGTTTGGACGATTACATTAGGTTTGGAAGGTGGTTTATGACTTGGTTGGATATTTTACATGGATCCCGAGGATCTCGGGGTGTTATTTTGTCCTTTGGATCAATTTTATTTAAGTTAAAGAATAGGTTTGACGACGGTCAACATTTGGTCAAGATGACCTCGAATCAGTGATTTAATATTTCCAACAGGTCCGAAACGTGTTTATGATTGATGTGCCTAATAATAATATGAACTTATCCACAAATATTGATTTATTTATACTCTTTTATATACTTGAAAAAAATTAATTTCTATACCCGATTTCATAATTTTTTTTTACGACTTTAAGATGTAGGAGACTCAATTTTGGGCTATTTTTGAGGTGTTGAACTCATATTTTCTATAGGGTAATATTCTAATCTTAAACTCATTACTTTGATACTAAATATTCAATTATTGCATATTTTAATGCATCGAAATTACGTGAATTTGATTGTGACATGATGATCTTTGGTTGTATGGTTGATTGATGAACTCATATTATATAATTGTTCATGAATATTCATACCACTCTGATTATTACATTATGATTTTTTGGATGACAATGCTTATTGAGTTATTTGTGAAATTCATATTCTTATTATGTTGATAAGCAATAGTTCTAGTAAGTTGACATCATGCAAATTCGATGAGATATGATTCGGGCGAGTTGTATGTCGATGGAAAATGATTTCGGGAGGTATATTGATATGCCCAAATTATACCTCCTTAAAGAAGCATAAGCAGTCGTTGTCAAATTTATAACCCACCGAAGGTTGGGGTTGAATCCCACGGGGAATATAGTGAAAACTAAGTCGTTTGTAATTTAGGTGACTATTAGTCTGCAATTTTCATAAAATGGGGGGAGGGGGGTTGTAATAAGTAATGTTTGACTCAACGTCTAATTTGTTTCAAGTAACAAGCATTAAAATTTACAAAGTGATAAATCAATAGAGAAAACAAACTAGGGTTGCATTCACCATGGCTCTTTTTCATTTTCGGGCTAATGTCAATAATGAATTCGCTTCAACACAAGTGAATCTCAGGAAATTGAATTAAAATGTTTACCTAAACGTTTCTCAACCTAATTAGGTAACTATTCCTTTAATTCTTTCAAACTTAAAGTGTTGAAAATCATAAACTCAATTTAAGCCCCAAGTTGATTAATCTCGTTAGAGCATTACTCATTACATGCAGGTTAAAACTTCGAATCCTCGTTGTTAAATCCTTTTCTTAGTTTTAACCTCTTATTTCAAGCAAGTTAAACCTATGGATTGTTCTAATGTTTACAACCATTAAAAATCTGTTAAGATAAAGAGAATAGCAACACATTCACATGTACACCATGAATTCATACAAACATCAACCCTAAAATCAGTATTTAGCCATGGAATCCACAATCCTAGTTATAGGGTTTTTAGCCACTCATAGTGATTAAGAAGAAGAAAGTAATATATTTCATAATTAAAAGATGGATTCTTATAAAGATGAAACTCAAGCCTTCAAATCATGATAAAAGCACAATAAATAGCGTTTTAAACCCAAAACGTCGATTCCAAGAGAAAAATATAACGTAAAAAATATTCTAAGTGTCAAAGGATGCCTATTCTAAACCCTAGACTAGGTATTTATAGGCTCTAGAAAATTGGGATTTTGAATTTTAATCGGACTGCCGCCTCGACCTTGAATGTTCGCCTGATGGTAACCCACGATCGTGATAGTTCGTCACATCAAACTATTACATGACATCTACTGGGACAAGGACTCTACTTTGGCCTGACGGTTGGTGTAACGGCTTTCCAAGGCTTTGACGATTTGTCAGTTGAGCCGTCGCCTAGCTTCATTAGGATATTAGTGCTGCTTACGCTTGACAATTGGTTTGACGGCTCACCAAGGATTTGATGGTTCATCAGCTGAGCCGTCACACTGAGTCTCTCAATGAGATGATTCTGCTTTGGTGTGACGTTTGGCGTGACTATCCGCCACACCCTTAATGGTCCACAAAGGTGTCGTCACATAGCATTTTTAGCACAGGTTCACTCTTTTTTTCCTTGGGTCAATTTCCTGTAATTAGACACAAAAAGACATCAAAACTAACAACGGTTGCTTAAAAACTCTTGATTATTCTTAGTTAAAAGCACAAAATATGCCATCAATAGCCGGAACATCAACACCCTCAACTTAGAATGTTCGCTTGTCCTTAAGCAACCAAATAAAACTATGCTAGACAAATGCTTGAAACACAAAAGAATTAAGCTAAACAGTAGCAATCAGTTTACAATTTCCAGTTCTTTCCAAAATTCGCCCCTTTTTCTTCATTTTTCAATCAAGCACATAACAATCATCTAATATGTCAACAATTACAGATCTAAGCATGTCATTAAAATATCAATGAATAATTTACATACCCCAAAACTGTTATCCTAACAGTAAGTACTCAATAGTGCCTTTCTGATGCCCTCACTACAAAGAAGTCCCATACACAATATGTCAAGCTTATTAGGGACTAAAAATGAAATCTCTCACTCTCACAAAGAATTTCAAACAATGCACAGATGATGCCATAGACTTTCCCTTATCATTCTACTTTGGTTTTTAAGAAAATCGATTAGGATCACTACAAAACTTTTCTTTGCTTTTAATGAAGGCTTGGGTGCAGGTAGGATACATTTAGAGATTAGTGACTCAGCCTTCCTTGACATATATAGACTTCTATGTACACTTCCACCTAATCATTTCGCCCTTATTCACCTTTTCAACCCTATATTTTCATTCACGAGTGCAACAACTTTTTTGACTAGACTTCCTCTTTTTCATTCTTTTTATTTTTATTTTGCAAGCTCACACCTGCTAATTTTTATTAATCAACACCCAAAATCTTCATACCCAATTTCACTTGCCATTTCCTCTATAGTAGACACCCTCATCTTAGGCGATTTGCCTGAGTTGAGGTGCACGATGTCCAAGAAAGGACCAGGGCCAAAATAGAGGTTCAAAAAAAAGTGGAAAGGAGAATGACTATTAAACTAAACAGATTAAATTAGCTCAAAATAGGGATCAAAGGGATTTATTTACATCATTTGGTCGGTCTTTTAGGCTAAGTGGACTAGAATTAAAACAAGGCCTTTGATCCTTTCCTAACTAACTAACTGATAACCTGATAGCAGTGTTTTAAAAGGCAGAGTCCGGACTTGCCCTAGGACTAGCCCCAGGATGGGGCATTGGCAAAAAGCCTCGAGGATCATGTGTAGGACTTAGTTCTGTGAGGCTTACATCCTAAGTACCCGACTGTACGCCCTGAACATGCCTAACACCCAACGTTCGGGACTCGCCTAATAGTTTTTACACAAATTGTGTCAAATTCCTTAGTCAAAGCTGTTGATACTCATAATTCTCTACTAATTAAATGATGCTTAGTAGTTTTTTCCATATGTTGAAATAAGAAAATTAAAAGTAACTAGCTTATGTACTAATTGAGAACGCCGTGAGGGTGAATATGACTTAACATTTTTGTTTTAAATAAATATCTTTATTTTACATATTCACTTGTCATTGATCGTTATGTTTTTGTCCTATATTTCAAAATTATCATATTTTATTTTGTTATTTAAAAGTATTTTATTTTTATTCATGAAAGAGTTTATGTTTTAATTATAATATTAATAGTTTATTGATTATTTCTTTTAAGGGGTTAAATTGCATAGTATGATAGTCATATATTTTAAGAAATTATGTGTAAAATCATTGAAAATTTTGTTGTTACTTATATTTTTAGTAATCAAATTATAAAAATAAATATACATGAGATATACGCCCCGTAGATCCTTAGGACTTACGCCCCGCCCCGTGCTATGTAAAACGCCTAGCCTCACGCCCTCGCCTTTTAAAACCCTGCCTGATAGAATGGACCGAGCAAGTTCTAGATGCATGCACAAAGTAAGAACAACACAAAATAGGCTCACAAACACTTGGTACAAAAGAGCACTTGTCAATCCCCACTGTCACAATGGCAATTCAGCTTAAGCAAACTTATATCATCCATATACACTAATGACATTCAGAGATCCAAAATGGTCAACAATGTGAAAACAAGCCACACATGCTAAACAAATTCATATTGGAGGGGTCTCCATTTTCCCAAAATCACAAGATCTACAAAAATTTAGCTACTGATTTCTAACAGTTTAACCTAACAACACAAAAGCAATAAACCTAAACATGCCAATTTTACTAGATAGCACACCCGAGGGAAAAGAAATTTGGAAACAAAAACCCTCGGGTGGTGACATACTCATAGGTACCCCACCCCCATCAAAAGAAATATGCATTGTCCCCAATGCATAAATATGATAAGTAAAGGCTCAGAGGAAGTAATACCTATGAAGCCCTTAGGCCTAGAAGTCTGGCACATCCTTGGAGGCCTTTGCAGCCTCATAATCTAGAACAATGACACCAGTGTGAATTGGAGTACTCACATCATCAACAACACCCACGATCTCTGGAGTGGCAGTAGGCAAAACCTATAGTGTGGGCCCAACTCCAGGTGTCAAACTGGAAGAAAATCTAGCTAGCTAGTCTCTCTCACACTTTTACCTTAATTCCTCATCTTTTTTAGATGCTTTTGCTGCCTTCCTCAAATCTTTTTCTTATTGGGTTCTATGGTGCTTTCTTTTCTTTAAATCTTTTTTTTCTTCACCACCTTCAATCGTCCTCTTACCAGTAGCTTTAAGAGGTCACCCCATTAAATCAAGTATGGGGTCATCCTCCCTTAACTCTACCACTATAAAATTCGAGTACCCTATGGTAGAAGCACTCTGTAGTGTGGCAATGTCCTATTGGTCCTTTTCAGTTCGGTCTTGAACTTAGCCAAGTCTGGAATAGATAGTTCCTTCAACCTGTTATTCCATGAGGGGATGCAGATTTACATATGAATTTAATGCTTCCTTGATTGTTTGATCTATGAAGGGCTTGAATTGCTTAGCCCATTCTTGTAATTACTTCTCAAACTTCTTCTGCTTTTTTACCACTCTCATAAAATTTTATGGAGTTAACCAAAACTCCAAAATCACAGGTCGAATAGATATTGTCTCAGCAATTAAGGCAGTAACCTCAACCCCAAATACAACAGATGCACCCTATGGATCAACAACAACAATGGCTAAGGGTGTTCCTGAAGGAGTGTCAGACACCTCTGGAGTAGTTTGTGATTGAGGTCCAAATAATAGAGGTTTATGAACCCTCAACTTAAACTTAGCATCATCCCATATCTTATCAATGTCTTGGATCTTGGTGGCCATTACCTCGTCATCAACCCCACTCAAAATATACACCTTTTTAAGTCTACATAATTCAGTCACCAGACTAAGGAATGACAATGATGTAGCAGTCTTTGTAGCCCTTGCATGGAATTCATTCGCAATTACTTTGCCTAAAATTCACCTTGAACCCCACCAGCAAATTAGCAACCAACACTACCCTAATCTTATCTAGATTGGCATCTCTTCTCATAGGCATTAATCTCAATCGTACCACAACCCATAAAAACTTTGACGTAAAGGTCAACAACGACTTGACTATCCTTTCCTTCTTATTTTTCAACCAAAAAGGTTCCCCATCAATCAACATTTGTGCTAGCCATAGTCGCTGCTAATAGGCTGACATTATCTAGTGTTCATACACTGGAGTAATAGTTTGGATACATAGGTTTGGCCGTAGAGGATCTGGTTGATTGTATGCTCCAAAAATATCCATTGAAACCCCTTAGACTGGGAGCCTGATAAACAATGGTGTGTCTGGTGTTTTTTTTCCCTTTTTGCATTCTTTCTCAAGGACGACCAAGTAGATTGAGAGGAATCAATGAACCATGGCAGGGTAATAACTCCCAGGTGGTGTACTCATCCAACCCAAATCGTATTCATTGAACTGTAGCTCAATATCTGGGTATTCTGGCAACTTTGTTGTAAGGATCTGAGGCTCCTTTACAAAAGGTCTTTTCAAGTTTCTAGTCTTTGTAGGAAGGAGACTGCTTGGTAATGTTTTCTTCTCCTTTAACTTTCTATCAAATAGACTCTCTAACCCTCTATGCTTTGTTTCTTATTACCTTATCTCTCCTGATTCAGGTTATTTTTTTGGACTTTTGGTGGCCTCAGTACCACCTTTTTCATTTGGATTCAAGCTTGATCTATCACTACTCTCCCCATTACTACTGGATTTTTCACTTGACAACTCATTGTCCTCATCAGGGAGGCATAAGCTCTTTGCCTTGCAGTTTGCCTGGTGTAGTAACCAAGTGTTTCAATTTTACCATATTCTCCAGCTCATCTACTAGGTTTAAGATCGAGAAAGACCTATCATGCCTTTTTTAAGCTCTACCACGTGATATGGGATGTTTTTGAGACATGGTACCTGCGGAGGGAGCAAATTAGTCATTGTATAAAACTAAATCTTAAGCAAAATACTAGAAATTCCAAACTATTTATAATTGATGGTTTGGGGTGACAGTTAGTCACACATGTGATGGCTCATCAACCTTATCGGTCAGTGCCTTCTAGTGAATCAGCCACAATGTGATGGTTCACTTTGGTGGTTTATCACAGCCCCGGCGGATCATCAGATGACCCATCAGCCTGGACCAGAATGCTTGGGTGAAATTTTTGTTATGACGATTAATCTTGGCATTTTGTCACACTTGTGATGTTTTGCCACATGAACCGACACAACTAACTAGTCAAAAGTCCTTTATTTAGGCCTTTTGTAGGACACTTTTAGTGCACCTTTGTGACTTGATTTCTCTTTGAATATACTTGCTTGTATACACTACCCAATTATAATTTCCATTATGAATCAATTACTTTTGGACTACTCATACTTCACCCTCGAAGATTTCTTATTCATACTTTGAATTGGAGACAACCCAAACACTTTGAATTTAACTTTAGTTATCTTAAATTTGTGTTGTCTCCAAATTCAAAAGATGAACACACCACAACAAACCAAAATACAGATAAAAATTAAACTAAAAGTAATGTAACTTGTATATGAGCATACTTGGATGTCAAATGATGAAAAGAAAGAGCAACTTTTAGGAACCTGCGTAATGATCACAGACGTGTAGAGTATGGTGGAGGTGTGGAGGTTTGAGTATTAATAAAGGTTGAGGTGTTGAACACAACACTTTAAGTAGTAATGGATAGGGGATGATGAAGTTAATAGGTTAAGACGTGGGTGAGTGAAAGAGTAACATTTTTGAGTAGTGGGTGATTGAAGTCAAAGAGGAGAATATTTAGAAGAGAAATCGATTGATTTGAATCCGTTTCTTAAATGTATTAGGTTTTAATTGGGTTTGGTTCAGATTTGGGTTGGAATTAGGTTTAGGGTTTGGTTTATGTTGGATCAGATCGGGTCACTCAATAATAAAAGAGATAAGTAGGCATACATGTGATGCCAATGAGCTGACGAGTCACCAAGAGTGTGACGGTTTTCCAAATGATCCATCACACCTAAGTAGAATATGAAGGTTATGGTTTTTTGTTTACGAATCAGACTGACAACTCATCTGATATGTGATAGTTCATCACATGAGCCATCAACTCTTAACGAGAATGATCCCTTTATTTTCCATTCGTAACGATTGAGGTTGACGGTTCTCAGAGCTTAGGTGGTCCATCGAGTGAGCCATCAGATCTTACCCTGAATGAATGATTTTATAGTTCTTTGTGGCGACACAAGTTGACGATTTGTCAGGTCTCTGACATTTTATCAGAAGAACCGTCAATCTTAATCAGAATGTAATCCTTCTCCTCTTCACTTGAACTTTCTTTTCCTGCACACTTAGCACACACATCAACTATGCTCAAAAATAAAATCCTATACTAAAGTCATTTTACAACAACAGACTATGAGTTGCCTCCCATTAGTGCCTAATTTAATACTGCGACACGACTCAGGTATCTTGATTACTCAGACTTCATCAAGATACACCAAAGATAATACCTTTACCTCTTCCAGAATTCCAAAATACTGTTTAATCCATTGGCCATTTACTTTAACAACTTTCCATCTTTGTTCTCAAATTCCACAACTCCAGATGGAAACACTTGAGTGACTTTGAACGGTTCAGACCATTTTGATTTCAGCTTGCCCAAAAATAGCTTAAACCTTGAGTTGAATAACAATACATAGTCTCCAATTTTGAACTCTCTTTTTAATTGTCCTATATAATTTCATATTTTCTTTGTATAGGTCAGCCCTCTCATAAGCTCATAGATAAAATTCATCCAGCTCATTTAGTTGCTCCAACCTCAAATCCATAGCCTCACTCCAACTCAAATTAGGCTTTTTGAGAGCCCACAGGGCCTTGTGCTCAAGCTCTACCAGCAAATGACAAGCTTTACTGACTACAAGTTGGTAAGGAGACAAACCTATTGATATTTTGGAAGCCGTACGATAAGCACATAGTGTATCATGGAGTTTCCGCGACCAATCGCTATGGTTAGCATTCATAGGCTTTGCCAATATCATCTTAATTTCTCAATTTGATACCTCCACTTGCCCACTGGTTTGCGGGTGATAGGGAGTAGCCACCTTGTTCTGTCTTACTCCGTATTTGGCTAGAGAAGCATGAAACACCTTGTTACAAAAATAGGATCCCCCATCACCTATGATTGTGTAAGGAGTACTAAACTAAGAGAAAATGTTCTTTTTCAAGAACGCCACCACACTCTTACCTTCGTTGTTTGCTAAGGCCAAAACTTTTATCTGTTTTGATACATAATCCATTGCCACTAAGTTATACTTGTAACCATAAGAACTCACAAACGAACCCATAAAATCGATGCCCCACACATCAAACAACTCTACTTTCAACATTTTGGACATAACATCTCCTGATTTTGAGAGATCAAACCCTGTCGTTGGCATTGATCACATATGGATGGTGGGCCGATAATGCCCACATTGCAATATCTTCCTTGCTGTGAGATCATCCACATGATATCCCCCTACTGGGGATGAGTGACTAGCCCGTAGAATACTCAGCATTTCTACCTCTAGCACACATCTTCTGATAATATTATTAGCACATAGTCAAAACAGATAGGGCTCATCCCAGAAGTAATTTCCCACATCATGAAAAAATTTCTTTTTTGATGGAAATTCAAGTCTTCCGATATTATGTCACTGACCAAATAGTTAGCGAAATTGGCATACCAAGGTACAAGATCAAGAGATGCAACAAGTAACTGTTCATCTAGAAATGAGTCATTAATCTCCAACTCATCCGACCTCTTTCCTTCATTCTCAAGTCTACACAGATGGTCTGCTACCTGATTCTCACACCCCTTGTGATCTTTGACTTCAAAATCAAACTCTTACAGTAGTAATACCCATCTAATCAATTGAGGATTGGCATCTTTCTTTGCCATGAGATACCTTAATGTAGTATGATCGGTGTACACAACAACTCTTGTGCAAAGTAAATACGCCCGAAAATTCTCAAAGGCATAAACCATTGCGAGTAACTCCTGCTCGGTAACTGTGTAGTTCTTTTGCACCCATTTAATGTTTTGCTGGCATCGTAAATGGGATGACAAATCTTCTCTCATTTTTGTCCAAGGACATCCCTAAATGCAACCCCACTCACATCACGTATCACTTCAAATGGTTGTGACCAATCTGGAGCAACACTAATGGGGGCAGCTGCCAACCTTTCTTTAAGGCACTCAAATGCCTTCAAACAATCACCTTCAAACACGAACTTAGATTTTTTCTCTAATAATTTGCACATGGGTTAGCAATCTTGGAGAAATCCTTAATGAACCTTCGGTAGAAACCTACATGGCCAAGAAAACTTCTAACTTCCTTCACTGAGATTGGTGGAGGTAGCTTTTCGATCACCTAAATTTTAGCTCGATCCACTTTGATTCCTTTTGCTGAAATCTTATGCCCCAACACAATGCCCTCCTTAGCCATAAAGTGGTATTTTCCCTAGTTGAGGATGAGATTAAACTCCTTACATCTTTGCAAGGAGTTACTGAGATTTGCCAAACAGTCTTTGAAAACATCACCTACTATAGAGAAGTCATCCATAAATACTTCCAAAGCATCTTCTACCATATCAGAGAAAATTGACATCAGACATCTCTGTAACATTGCAGGAGCATTACATAACCCAAAGGGCATACGCTTAAAAAGGAACGTCCCATAGGGGTATGTAAATATAGTCTTTTCCTGATCTTCGACTGTAATGGAGATTTGGTTGTAACCTGAGTAACCATCCAAAAGGAAATACCAACCTCTCCCTGCCAATTTTTCAAGCGTTTGGTCCATGAATGGCATTGGGAAATGATCCCTAAGATTCCACAATATGAGCATCCTGTAATCCATGCAAACCCTCCAACCAGTGACTAGACTTAGTGGAATCAACTCATTTTTTTTCATTTGCCACCTCCATTATGCTTCTCTTTTTTGGAACACACTACACCAGATTTACCCACTTGCTATCTGAAATAGGGTAAACAACACCGCATCTAGCCACTTAATTATTTCTTTCTTCACCACCTCTTGCATTGGTGGGTCAAGTCTTCACTGGTGTTCAATGGTAGAAGTACACTCTTCTTCCAACTGAATCTTGTATGTACAAATACCTGAAGGAATTTTGATAATATCTGCAATCGTCCAATCAATTTCCCTTTTGTAGTTTTGCAATACTAAAACAAGAGCTTTCATCTGTCATTCTATCAAATCAACAGCTATAACGCAGTCAATATGTTATTCTCACCTAAAAATACATATCGAAGATGACCAGGTAATTCTTTAAGCTCTAACATGAGTGGTTCTTCTATTAATGGCTTTGCTGGAGGAGTTGGCCTATTCTTCATATTCAGGTCCAACTTATTTGGGGCATAAGAATACAACGCCATTCCAGCTAAAGCACTCACCGTATCCTCATAATCTTCAATGTCCTCCCAATTAAAATTCATCATCACAGTAGCTAATGTTTC
Source organism: Capsicum rhomboideum (assembly GCA_031232105.1). Classification (NCBI taxonomy): domain Eukaryota; kingdom Viridiplantae; phylum Streptophyta; class Magnoliopsida; order Solanales; family Solanaceae; genus Capsicum; species Capsicum rhomboideum. The sequence goes on along the minus strand of CP124711.1, from coordinate 35,518,477 downwards.
CACCATAAATTTTTCTTCAATAGGTACCTCAATATCAACTTCATCAATAACATCAATAACTGAGACAACACTTATCTCTCTTGGTTACTTCATCGACTGGCATATGTTAAACTTCACCTCATCATTGTTCAACCTAAATTTTAACTCATTGTACTCCATGTCGACTAACACTCTTCTGGTGGCTAAGAATAGTCTTCCTAAGATTATGGGTACTTCAAAATCCACTTCGCAATTAAGAATCACAAAATCCTTCAAAAATATAAAGTCCTCAACTTTCACTAATATGTCATCTAGTATCCTCTTTGGTCTTTTGACCGAATAATCAGTTATCAATAGTCGCATCGTCATTAGTTTGGGGGTTCCCAAGCCCAACTGTCTATAGATAGCCAAAGACATCAGATTGATGCTAGCACCAAGATCACATAAGGCCTTCACAAAGGTAACTGCACAATTGTTCATGGAATAGTGAAAACACCTAGATATACCTTCTTTTAAACCAACAATCGCAAGCAATCACACTACAATGATACATGTTTCCCTTTAGCTCAAAAATCACTATCCTTTTCTTTGTAACTAAGTCATTCATGAACTTAGCATGTCCCGACATTTGCTCAAGTGCTTCAACTAATGGGATATTTACAGACAACTGCTTTAACATAGGGAGGAACTTGTGTAATTTACCATCCTTAATTTTCTTCTTCACTATATGAGGAATAGAGGAGGAGGACTAGGGATTTGAATTAGAGGCTTGTCAACCTCTTTTTCCTTATCCTTGCTCACCACAACATCATCCTTCACACAGATAGACTTTTCAGCATCTACCTTTGTATCATCAATATTTTTTGTCTTCTCTGACTCGCCTGGAATCTCATCAACACAAATATCATCAGCCACTATTTCATAATCAGAGGCTACATCTTCCACTGTGTATGTACCCTTGAATGTGGTTCAGGTAAAACTTTACCACTCCTAGTGGTGATAGTCATACAACTCCCATCATTTTTAGGATTCTAAACAGTATCGCTAGTTAGAGTGTCATTCTTCTGCTGATTGAAAGCTGTAACAACTGACCTATTTGGTACTCTAATTTCTTGATGGACGAGGAGTAAGAATCTACAAGCTGATGTCACGCTTCGAATTCCAACGAGGCGGGCTGGCACCCGAAGCCGTTAAGGCCCTAGGGAACCAATCTTCATTCATGTACATTTGTATGCATATCTCTGTATGAACAACATTCTATCTTCTGTAATGATAAGATACCAATGATGGAAGTCATGGAGAATATATGCTATATATGAAACTTGGCCGTTAGGGCCATCAAGTCAAAACGGACATACATGCCTTCATTGTCTGACAACGTCTACAAAGCTTCTAATAGATACATTTACATAACCATCCTAAAGTTAGGACAAGTCCCCGCTTTATACAACATCCATACAGTACCAAAACTAATATATACATATGTGACTCGAAAAGCCCCGAGCCGAACTGGAGCTCACCAATAATCAGTAGATAACCCGCAGCCTACTGTGGAGGTCCACTAGCACCTGTGCCAGCAACAAGTAAGGTAAGTCCCCAAAGGGACGTCAGTACGAAGAATGTACTGAGTATGTAAGGATATAAGAAACTGCATGATACATAAGTACTTTAATGGAATCAAAACAAGTGAGTAATCAATACAGATAAACCACCGTCTGTATATATGGAACCATGTACGTTACCTTCATTACTTTCTTGCCTTTACGTTCGTCATCATTTTCATTCATTACCTTACTTTATCCTTCTTTCCATTAAGAAATAGTAAAGCATGTGATAAACAAGTGACCAACTGATCAGTGGTAAAAGAGGACAACCCATGCTAGGTATTTTAACCCCTGGGATGTGGTCCTCATACATATACAAATTGGGATTGACCTAAGCTAGGCTTTTCTGTCGCCCCTGGGATGCTACTGTTATATTGGGATCGACCCTTGCTAGGCTTTTCTGTTGCTCCTGGGATACCACCCATGATATTGGGATCGACCCACGCTAGGTATTTTAACCCCTGGGATACCACCCATGATATTAGGATTGACCCATGATAGGTGTTTCTTCCACCCCTGGGATGCTACCCAAGAATACTCAAACAATTATACATTACTTCATTTCTTTACTTCTGTGAGATTGATACATTGGTAGTCATAACATTATTAGAACTTTAGAACGTAACATTATTGGAACTTTGGAACCATGTCCACAATTATGTGACATATGAATAACAGTTGATCAATGAATAAAAAACATGTTAAATAGGTGACAACCTGAAATGAGATACCTTAGAACATTTTAGAGTGGAATAAGTACATTGAAAATGTGAACAATATGTGCTGCAGAAGGATATGGAAAGAGTAACCTTACATATATTATCTTCCCAATATGAATACACAGTCCTATATGTGAATACAATAATCCAGCTCCTTCCTTACATTTTACTCTACAACACAAGTACATAACAGAGCTCACGTTAACAACTAACTACCTTACAAGTGCATAAGACCACAATGAGTTACATAACTGCCCTATAACGTCATTTCACCCTTTATAATACAATCCACTGCATTACCATACCAACAACACCATAACATTACACACATTGACCAAGACATCATAAACCAATAGCATTTCACACCAAGTTTATCCTTTACGCTTTCGTATTAACACTACATCACAATTACTCCATCAAGTCACCTCAATACCTTTCATAACAACATATTAATAACAATCCATAATTGATATAATCCAACATTCCTCTGAACGACCCCTAAAGCCATTCAAAAGGTACCATAAATTGATAATTACATCCAAGAAGGGTATAGGGGGCTTCGGGGATCAAAGAGAGACAAAAACATGCAAAACAAAATTCTAGACTACGTTGTGGATCCACCTGTGCCTATAGGTGGATGAGGTGCGGCCACAGGTGCCCCTCTGTCCTTGTCCAGAGCCACCTGCGTTGGCATCTGCGCCCGCAGGTGCTCCAGACTCGAGGGTGGATGCCCGTTTCAGCCTCCAGGGGTCATTTTAGGGTCCTTTTTTGTAATAAATGGTCCATGGCCATAAATAAGATTCTCTTTACATGTTTTATGTCAACTTGGTTGCCAACTAACAACCATGGTTTCACAACACACATGAACATCACCAAAACTACATTCTCCTTTCAATACACCACCAATTCCATACCCAATTTCATAACAACAATCCCACATTTATACACATAGAAAAAGAAATTTAAGGACATAAACACATCTTACATTATGATATTTAATCCATCAAATTCACTTCCTTCAAGACCACAAGTCCACTTTCAAGTTTATAAGGCAAAACCCTTTACCGATTAAGCAAACATAGACTGTTCCACACATAGTGAACTGCTCAACACTTTGTCAACATAACCAACATGATTTATACACCCTATCATGCATATAATATACTAAACCATAAGATTAAACACTTACCAAAGCTTGCAAAAGAGTGATTTTGTCCAAAGAGATAATTACTTATTGTTTATGAGATGAGAGAATATTGTGGAAAAATCTAGAAATGACATGTGTGTCTTGGTGAATAAAAATATGATTTTTGTTCCATTTTATAGTCCCTTTAAGTCTCATACTTAGCCACACTTTGGTCATAAATTTTATGTTTACTTGGTCAAAGGCAGAATGGGTCATTTTTCCCATTTGGGCCATGTCTTTTGCTTAATTTTGGGCCTTAAATTGAGCCCATTAGCGCATGTTAATTCAGCCCAATAAATTAATGCATAATTAACCAACCATCTCATGTTTAAATAATTCCATAAATGTTAAGGTAGTCTCATGGGTTCAAAAATATATGGGGTGTTACATCCTTTCCTCCTTAGAAACATTCGTCCTCGAATGTTAGTAAATTATCCTAGTTAAACAAATTCAAGTCTAGTACACATAATGCTTATAAATACTTACTTTTTATTGCTCCGATCCCGCATCTTGAACTTTCTCTTCCGTCTGAAACAAATGGGGTACTTAGACTTCATCATTTCTTCAGATTCCCATGTGATCTCTTCTACCTGCTGATTTCTCCAAAGCACTTTTACGGAAGCTACTTCTTTATTCCTTAACCTCTTCACTTGTCAACCCAGAGTAGCAATCGGTATCTCTTCATAGGTGAGGTCATCCATAACTTGTACATCTCCTATGCGCTTTCGAAGCATTGAAATATGAAATACTGGATGAACTGTGGAGATTTCTTTGGGTAGGTCCAATTCATACGCAACTTGCCCAAATCTTCGGACAATTTTATCACATCCAAATTACACCTCCTTAAAGAAGCGCAAGTGGTCATTGTCAATTATATAACCCAATAAAAGTTGGGGCCGAATACCACAGGGAATATGGTGAAAACTAAGACGTTTATGATTTAGGTGACTACTAGTCAGCAATTTCCATGAAATTAGGGGGGTGGGTTGTAGTAAGTAATGTTTGACTTAACATCTAATTTGGTTCAAGTAACAAGTGTTAAAACTTACGAAATGATAAATCAATAGAGAAAAAGAACTAGGATTGTGTTCACCGTGACTCTTTATCACTTTTGGTCTAATGCCGATAATGAATTTGCTTCAACACAAGTGAATGTTGGGCAATGTTTGTCAACTTAATTAGGTAACTATTCCTTTAATTCTTTCAAACTTAAAGTGTGGGAAATCGTAAACTCCGAATCCATTACTCATTAGATGGAGGTTAGAAACTCTGAATCCTTATAGTTAAACCTTTTTCCTGGTTTTAACCTCTTATCTCAAGCAAGTTAAACCTATGGCTTGTTTTAATGTTTGAAACCATTAAAAATCTGTTAAGATGAAGCGAATAACAATATATTCACATGTATATCATGAATTCATACAAACATTAACCCTAAAATCATTATTTAACCATGGATTCCACAACCCTAGTTATAGAGTTTTTAGCCACTCATAGTGATTAAGAAGAAGAAAGCAATATATTTCATAATTAAAAGATGGATTATTACAAATATGAAACTCAAGCCTTCAAATCTTGATAAATGCACAAGAAATAGCATTTTAAACCCAAAACATCAATCCCTAGAAAAAAATATAACGTAAAAAATATTCTAAGTGTCAAAAGATGTTTATTATAAACCCTAGACTAGGTATTTATTGGCTCCACAAAATTGAAAATTTGACTTTTAAATCAGACTTCCGCCTCTGCCTTGACTGCTCTCCTGATGGTACTCCATGATTGTGATGGTTTGTCATATCAAACCATCACATGACTTCAACTGGGATATGGATTCTGCTTTGTCCTGACGGTTGGAGTGATGGCTCGCCAAGGCTTTGATGATTCATCAGTTGAGCCATCACCTGGATTCATTGGGAAATTAGTTCTACTTAAGCCTGACGGTTGGCGTGCCGGCTCGCCAAGGCTTTGACGGTTTTTCAGCTGAGCCGTCATACTGAGTTTCTCAATTCGGTGATTCTTCTTTTGTGTGATGGTTGGCGTGATGATCCACCATACCTTTGACGTTCCGACAAAGGAGTTATCACATAGAATTTTAGCACAAGTTCACTCCTTTTTGTCCTTGGGTCAATTTTTCTATAATTAGACACAAAAGACATCAAAACTAACAATGGTTGCTTAAAAACACATGATTATTCTAGGTTACAAGCATAAAATGTGTTTTCAATAGCCGAAACATCATATATAGTCCTTATGATTCCCCCCCCCCCCATGGATCCCAACTATATCTGATAGAGTAAGTTGGTGTATACAAATTCTTTGCTAGTGCATTGCATTGCATTACATTTTATTTTTTACTACAGCTCATACATATGTTTTGGTGTTGAAATATTGAGATGATTGTGGTACTGATTTGACTCAATACATCTGAGGTACATTATGATATTAATGGTGGTGTGATTAGTTCTAGAAAAATTCATGATCTAGTTGTTATGATATGGTGATGCATTTTATGACATAATTATACTTGTGAAATAAGAAACCATAAGGATTATATCTCATTATCACTTCTAGAAAAATACTGTTCTCCATACTTCCTGAGTACACATGTTTTCTGTACTCACTCTACACTTGTTTCACTTTTTGTGTGCAAGTTCAGTTCCAAGTTCAAGTGGCTATCAAGTCATCATCGGACTCTAAGAAGACTAGCCAGAATTCAGAATAAGCTGCTTTGATTCGATATAAGTAGATTCTAGCTCTATTTTACATTTACTGTCTTTCTTCTTTCCAAATAGCTTTGTAATATTCATACCTATATTTTGGATCTTAGTCACTTTTATACTTGTGCCACCAGTGTTTTGCATTTATAACTCATATTGTAGACTTATTGTCTTGATGTAGTTTCTGCTATTTCCATTTTTCATTCATCTAAAATTGTTAGGAATTTGCTTACGAGGAAGGATAGGTGTCCTCATGACTTATTAGGATTTTGAATCATGACAACGTGAAAGAATATACTTGTAAAACTCTTTCATCGAGTGCACAATTATGATAAGACTCGAAAATATCTTTGACTAACTTTAAGTCAGAAGCTTGATTGTTTACCATCGATTTAGTATAGTTAGATTTATTTGTGAGTCAAGGGCATGTGTTACGGCCTTAGCTTCAGGTTAGTAGTAAATGTTTGCAAAAATATAAATTACGTAAATGAAAGATCGAATAAATTGAACAAGATAGAGATTTGGGAAATTTTTTTTAACAGTAATTGAGTACTAAGTCCTTCCAGCTATAGGCGAAATGTGATCGAGCTCACATACAATAACGAGAAAGTAGTTAAGTAGCTAAGGGAAATAGAGAATGCTTAGGAATCAAGCTAAATATATTTTATTGCTTCTAGGATAAGAATGAGCAAAAATTAGATCCTTTACGATGGGGGAGGGGGTGCCTATTTATAGGGTAGACATGTTGCCCTACGACTAATATGATAGTGTTATTCTTTAAGCCTATAGTACCACATCCAATGATCGCTAGCAACTTGTACTTGAACTATTGGGGGATTCCAGCTATAAAGAGGTCAACTTTTTCTGATTGAACCCACTTCGACAACCATACTCTTTGGCTTTAACCCTCTCTTTTTCAGACAATAGTTAGTTTGTGTAGGCTCACAAAATGAAACAGACAAAAGCATATACATGAATTTCTTCCCAACTTTGTATTAAACTCATGCCACAAAGAAGCACACAAATTATCCTTACAAAAACTTAGCCAACACAACCAATATGGCTTGTGATAGACTACCTATGCCTATTTATAGGCCACAGACCTATCACATGCCCAACACAAGTCCAACATATGCCTTTTCCTAAATAAGTTGACATCCCCAACTAATAGGCCAATTTAAAATCAAAATATGAATTTCAAATTACAAGTTCATCCAATGCTGCTGACAAGAGCCAAAAAAGGCTACAACTTCCCCAACTACCGCACATATGTGAGGCACATGCATGCAACCTTTAAATTTTGGCATCAAACATCATCCTTGGTGCCCAGTTTTTTGCTTTCCCACGTGTCTGCCTTGCGTGTAGGTTTTGCCCCACACAGTTTGCCATTGGTTCCCATTTTTCTTTGTCATCTTCTTTGCTCAGCTCATTGCCCACAAACTTGACTTAGCCATGATCATGCAATTTCATAGCCTTTCCTTGCCTTAGCTTGTCAACCCTTGTCATGACTTAGCCATGCTTTGTATGCCTCAACCATTCCCCTGCCAAGGTCTTGCCATAACCTGCCAATATGTGCCATGCCCTGCTGACATGCCTATGTCAGCAAACTGGCCTTAAGTGAATCTAACCTTGATTGAAGTAATTGGGTCTTAGCTAGGTTCATTATGTAAATCCCTAACCAAGCCCGAGCCGCCCAAACCATCAAATTGAGGGTCTAATAAACTTCCCTCACCAGATGAGCTCGTCTTCCTCTACGAGGTAGAATCTAAGTAAGCCTTGACTTGGTCTTCAAACTGCCATAATAATGGTCCTTTTTCCTAATTTATAGTATCCCACACTTTCTTGCCCTTCCATTAAACCAAAAATTCTATCTGCCTATTATTCTTGCCTTGTCCCAGAGTCTGCTGATCCAAGATCTTTGCAATCCCTTCTTCATACTACTGCCACACAACAGGAGGAGCACACATTTTTGCCGACCTTACTGGATCTTCAGCATTTTTATGAAATGGCTTCAGAAATCTCACATGGAAAGTACGATGGATCTTTAGCCTTTCAGCAAATTCAACCGATAAGATACTCACCCACCTATTGTATCACTTCAAAAGGTCCATTATACTTTGAAATTAGTCCACGATGAATCATCTTCTTACTGATTTAGTAAGCTTCAACCACACCTTTTCACAAACCTAATGCACGTCGATAGCTATCAGCATACTTCATCTTTCATTTTGCTGACTTCCTCAAATTGTTTTGCTCTTTATATAGCAACTCTTGCTTGTCTGGTGCATACTTGTAGGCAGCAGGACATTTGCCTTCTGTTCTTACCTTAACAACTTCCAATAGCATGTTAGGCTGCATGCCTAACACTAGTTCAAAGGGACTCTTTTTAGTTGCCAATAACCTGTGCAGATTATAACAAAACTTCGCACTATTTAATAATTCCACCTAGTTCCTTTGACTTGCTGTCACATAGTGCCTTAAATATTCTTCAAGCAGATGATTGATTCTTTCAGTCTGTCTATCTGTTTATGGATGATTTGTAGTAGTGAACTTCAATTCTGTACCCATTATGTTGAAAAATACAGTCCAAAATTGGCCTGTGAATCCAGTATCCCAATCACTGATAATATCAGGTGGAACCCCAAAGCTCTTCACCACAAACTTTAGAATAATTCAACATCTATCTCTATAGAATAAAGAGTAGTAGCAACAATGAAAATAGCATATTTGAAAACCTCAACCACAACAATAATGGCCACTTTGCCATCAACCTTTGGAAACCCGCTAATGAAAGCACAGAAACAGAAGCCCATGGATGCTCCACAATAGGCAAAGGTTGCAGCAAACCAACTTCCTTCCTTCTTTTAGTCTTATCAATTGTACAAACAAGACAAGACTTTATATAGGCTTCAATGTCATCTTCCATTTTTAGCCAGATATACTTTGGAGACAACATTGCCATCATCCTTTGAACACTTAGATGACCAACATAGATAGTATCATATTATTTTTTTTAGGATTTTTTGATGCAACCCATTACCTTGAGGTATAATGATTCTTCCTCTTTAAAATAAAAAGCCTCACCCTTCTTTATTTCTTTTTCAAAAGTCATAGCAGATAACACAATAGTAATTTTAGAGTGTTTCCTTTCTTTCTCTCATCAAAGGGTCGAATACCTTTCAGAAATTCAGGGTCATTTTCCTTCATAAACATCAAACCAACCAACTGAGGAATTAGATCAACCTTGAATGTCCTTATAAAATCAATCCCAAGCAGAAGATTGAAATCATTAAGTGACACCATAGTTAAGTTGTGCGTTCTAGTCCAATGACCTATGGTTAATGGGATATCCAGCACCATGCCATAGCCTTGCTGCACTACAGAATTTATAGCCTTCATTATTGTTATACAAGTAGTCACTTTCAGTCCATATGCCTACATGATTTTGAAAGCTAGAAAACTGTGAGTAGCACCGATATCTACCATTGTCACTACACTTTTTACGCTAATTTTCATGTCAACATACTTCAAAGTACCGTAGGAAACTGATAGGTCTTCAACACCTTCAGCAATATTAATCAAGGCAACCTTTCCAAAAGTATCATCTTCCTCCATTTCCACCACATTCATGCTAGACATCGTACTCAGCAAATGCAGTGGGTTACATAGGCGACAATTTCCTATTTCTTGCATTGGTTCATCGCTTCAGCAAGAAGAGTATTGATCTTCCCTTGATTTAGTAGTTCCTTGCCCGATGCCCTAGTTTTTGACAAGTCCAACAGACCTTTTCACCAGTCTGCTTGCTTTGATTAGACTGACCAACATCTATCTTACCCATGCCTTTGTCATTTTCCTCTGGTATTTGATTATCCTTCTTTCAGTCTCCATTCTTTTCCTTCTTCTTTATCTTAGAAGGAGTAGGATCAGGGGCAGAACTGTTAGAATAAAAATCAATCAATGTGTTTGCCACTGTAATGGCACTAGCCAGATCTTAAACTTTCTGCCTACGCAGTTTGTTTTGCACCCATCCTTGAATTACAGAAATGAAGTTGTGCAACTTATCTTCATCAGACATGTTCTAAATTTCCATTATTAAAGACGAAAGTTCCTTCACATAGTTCCAAATGGAACCAACATGTTTTGATCGCTTCAACCTGTCCCTAGCAACCCAAGAAGAGTTGTTAGGCAGAAATTTTTCATGAAGTACATCCCTCAGTTTTTCCCACGTATCACACTTGGGTCTGCCAGCACTTTCATCATCAGCATTCTTTGTACACCACCACAACACTGCATCGTTCCTAAAATAGCAAACTGTCATGGACAGTTTGTCTTTTTCAGGCACATGAGCAGTAGCAAAATAGTGCTCTAAGTCCCAAAAAAACTGTTCCAGTTGCTTAGCACCACAAACACCATCAAAGTACTTTGGCTCTGGGATCTTAATTTGGGCATGTATTTTCTCGCCACGAAACAAACTTGCAACAAGCCGACTAAGGACCATCACCTCCGCCTTAAGATATTTATTTTCCCTAAATATTCCTTTAATTTGTGTACCTATAGTCTTAATAAAGTGACAACACCAACCAACTAGTTGTCAACTAGTTGTCAACAACAATATGATAGCCAACCAGTTCTATGTTAATGCAACGAATTTGAGTCAGACATCAACCAGTTTATCTGTATCATATGTCAAGCCAACCAGAGTTTCTAGCCTTGCAACTTTTTCGTACAACTCATGGTAATTACTTCCGCCAGAAATTGCAACATAAAGCTCTGGTAATAATTATAAGGGGGTCAACTTTTTCTGATTGAACCCACTTCGAAAACTACACTCTTTGGCTTTAGCCCTCTCTTTTTCACTTAACACTTAGTTTGCAAAGGCTCATGAAATAAAAAAGACACAAGCATATATATGATTTTCTTCCCAGCTTTGTATTGAACTAATGCCACAAAGAAGCACACAGCCTTACTAAAACTAGCCAACACAGCTAAATCTGGCTTGTGACAACCTGCTAGTGCCTATTTTTAGGCCACAGACCTATCATATGCCAGACATATGCCCAACATATGTATAGCACATGCCTTTATCCTAAATTAGTTAACATCCTGAACTAATAGGCCAATTTAAATTCAAAATATGAATTTCAAATTACATGTTCATCCAATGCTGCAGACAAGAGCCAAAAATAGTTACAACCGCCTAACTGTCACACAAGTCTGAGGAATATACATGCAACCTTCAAAATCTGGCGCCAAACATCATTCTTGGTGACCAACTTATTTCTTGCCCTCGTACCTGCCTTGTTTATAGGTTCTGCCCCGCATAGTTTGCCATTGGTTCCTATTTTCCTTAGCCATATTCCTTGCTCAGCTCATTGCCCACAAACTGGACTTAGCAATGATCACACCATATTATAACCTTGCCTTACCTTAGCTTGCCAGCCCTTGTTATGCCTTAGCCATATCACTGCCAAGGTCTTGCCATCCATGTCGACACATGTCATACCTTAGTGACATGCCCATGTTAGGAAACTGGCCTCAAGTAAATCTAACATTGACCAAAGTCATTGGGTCTTGGCTAGGTTCATCATATAAATTCCTAGCCAAGCCTGAGCCGCTCGAACCATAAAACTAAGGGTCTAACAAACTCCCCCTACCAGATGAGCCCATCGTACTCGATGAGGTGAAATCCAAGTAGGCCTTGAATTCATCTTTAAACTGCCACAATGATGGTCCTTTTTCCCAAGTAGCATCACACACTTATTTGCCTTTCAATTGAACTAGAAATTATATCCACATATTCTTCTTGCCTTGTCCTAAAGTCCAGTGATCCAAGATCTTTTCAATCTCTTCTTCATACTGCTGTCACAAAACAGGAGGAGTACGTCTTGTTGCTGACCTTGATGGATCTTTAGCATTTTCATGAAATGGTTTAAGAAAGCTCACATGGAAAGTAGAATGGATCTTTAGTCTTTCCAGTAAATCCAACCGGCAAGCTACTTCACCCCCCTCCATTCTATCACTTTAAAGGGTCTATTATATTTTGACATCTGTCCACGATGAATCATCTTGACACAAATTTTCTTTCAAATTTAGGGAGTAAGCTTCAGCAACACCTTGTCACTAACCTGGAACTCTAAAGCACGATGATATCTGTTAACATACTTCTTCATTATTTTTTTTCCTTTCTCAATCTTTCTTGCGCTTCATCTAGTAGCTCTTGCTTGTCTCGGGTATACTTGTAGGCAATAGGATACTTGCCTTCTATTATTAACTTAGCAACTTCTAGCAGCATGTTAGGATGCATGCCCAACACTAGTTCAAAGGGACTCTTTTTAGTTACCGATGACCTATGCAGAATAAAATAAAATTGCCCACTATTTAATAATTCTACTTAGTTCCTCTGACTTGCAGTCACATAGTGCTTCAAATATTTTTCAAGCAGATAATTGATTCTTTCAGTCTGTCCATCTGTTTATGAATGATTTGCAGTAGGGAACTTCAGTTCAGTACCTATCATGTTGAACAATGTAGTCCAAAATCGGCCTGTGAACCGAGTATCCCGATCACTCATACTATCAAGTGGAACACCAAAGCTTTTCACCATGAAATTTTGAATAATTCAGCAGCTATCTCTGAAGAACAAAGAGTAGGAGCAACAATGAAAATAGCATACTTTTAAAACCTGTCAACCACAACTATAATTGACGTTTTGCCATTAACCTTTGGAAACCTGCTAATGAAATCCATATAAACGGAAGCCCGTGGATGCTTTGCAATAGGCAAAGGTTGCAGTAAACCAGCTACCTTCCTTCTTTCAGTCTTATCAAGTTGACAAACAAGACAAGACTTTATATAGGCTTCAATGTCATTTTCAATTTTTGGCCAAAAATAATTTTGAGATAACAATGCCATCCTCCTTTCAACACTCAGATGGCCATAATTAACAGTATCAGGCGCATCATTTGCGATATTATGACAGAGGCGCAAATCTTCTAACAATTTCATATAGGCCTATATAACGTGGACTCAATTTTTCTTTTTTTCTGAATCGCATTACCCCTTTCATTGGTGACACCTTCAAAAATATCCAATCACCTATGGCGAATTTGAGCCCTCTTCTTCTAACATCAGCATATGACTTGTGTCGACTTTGGACCATTTGTAGCCGCTGTTGGATCACTTTAACTTTCTCCATATCCTGGAACAAGATCTGGCCCAAGTAAAGAAGTCTCGCCTGCTTCAAACCACCCGATTGGTGATCTACATTTCCTCTCAGACAAAGCTTCATAAGGTGCCATTTTAATACTTAAATGATAGCTATTGTTGTAAGCAAATTCAATGAGAGGCAAATGGCCATCCCAACTGCCTTGAAAATCTAACGTGCAAGCTCATAGCATATCTTCAAGTGTTTGAATAGTACGTTCTGTTTGTCCATCTGTCTGAGGATGGAAAGCCGTACTCAGATTCACCTGTGTACCCAAACTCTGCTGAAAAGATCTCCAAAAACGTGCAGTAAATTGTGCTCCTCTATCTGATATAATGGAGATCAAAATCCCATGCAATCGTACTATCTCCTTCACATACAATCTTGCATAATCTTCAGCTGTATAGGTGGTCTTGACTGGTAAAAAATGTGCTGACTTGGTAAGCCTGTCAACTATAACCCATATAGAATTAATTTCCACAGTGTACGAGGCAAACCTATGATGAAGTCCATATTAATTATATCTTATTTCCAGACTGGAAGATTAATACATTGCATGTAAGCTCCAGGTTTTTGATGCTCCACTTTAACTTGTTGACAGTTCGGGCATTGAACGACAAATTCCGCAATGTTCCTCTTTATATTGCCCAAATCTTCTAACAATTTCATATGGGCCATACCGTGTTTGAAAAGCTGTCTTGGGTATGTCTTTTTCTCGAACTCTGACTTGATGGTAGCCCGATCTCAAGTCAATCTTTGAAAAACACTTACCACCCTGTAACAGATCAAACAAATCATCAATTCTGGGGAGGGATATTTGTTCTTGATCGTTACCTTATTCAATTGCCAGTAGTCAATGAACATTCTCAATGTGCCATCTTTCTTTCGTACAAATAATACTGGTGCACCCCACGGGGGCATGCTAGGCCTGATGAAGTCGTTGTCCAGTAAATCTTTCAATTGCTCCTTCAATTCACACAATTATGCTGGAGCCATTCTATACGGGGGAATAGAAATAGGCTGAGTGCCTGGAATCACATCAATACCAAATTCTATTTCCCGCTCTGGGGGTAAACCTGTAAGATCTTCTGTAAATACATCAAGATACTCATTGACCACTGGAACTGATTGAGGAGTTGGTGGTTTCAAATCAATATCATGCACTCTCACCAAGTGGCATATATACCCCTTAGATATCATTTTCCTAGCCTTAAGATAGGAAATAAATTTGCCTCTTGGTGCCCCTACATCACCCTTCCATTCAAGAACATTCGTTTGTGGAAAATGAAAATTTACTTTCTTAGCTCGGCAATCTATCGTGGCATAACAAGAAGCCAACCAATCCATGCCCATTATGACATTAAAATCCACCATGTCTAGTTCAATAAGATCGGCCAATGTATCATAACCACACACAGTTACCACACAATTACGATATACTCTTTTTGCAATAATATAATCACCAACTGGTGTAGCTACTTCAATTGACTTAGTCAGTAGTTTCGGTGTTCTATCAAATTTCACAGAATCAATGGATTAACATATGATAATGTAGAACCCAAATCAATCAACGCATATACATTATATGAAAATATGGATAATGTACCTGTGATAACATCTAGAGAAGCCTCTGAATTCTGTCGGCCCACTAGAGCATAAGTGTGATTCTGAGTTCCACTGTTACTGGCTGCTCCTCTGACACCTCTACCTTGACCAACAGACTACACACCTTGGCCTAAAGAAGGAACCGATGATGATGACGCAATGGCTGATCCCGTTGGTCGTGCTATGCCCCCCATGCTCCTTTGTGGACACTCTCTCATCATGTGCCCCATCATACCGCACCAAAAGCAAGCATTCGTCCCTAGCCGGTATGGGCCTGAATGAGTACGCCTACAGTACTGACGAGAAAATCCTGCTGCCTGTGATCCGTGAATTCCACTACTCTGCCCAGATGGACTGCCTCTAAACCCTCGGAATTGAGAGTGAGGGCCTGCTGTGGAATAAGAGAATGCCGGTCTAGGCGGTCTAGGAAACATTCGAGGTCTAGATTCTCCTTGGGACATCATAGACTGTCCCATAGGTCTAGCTCTTTTGGAGTGTCCTCGTTCAGATTCATGTACTCTTCTTCTTTGCCTTTGGTCTTCCATCTTTTGTGCGAAGGCCTGAATTTTAGCTATATCTATATCTCAATTTAAAGCAGCAATAGTGCAATCTCTTACCAAATATGGCTCCAATTTGTCCACATATCGATGTACTCTATCTGTCATTATGGCTACCATATTCGGAGCATATCGAGCCCAGGAATTAAACTGCAAACTGTATTCTCTAACACTCATATTTCCTTGACGCAAATTTAGAAATTGATCTGCACGTGCCTCCCGGATCTCATAGGAAAGATAGTGATCAAGGAATGCCGCTTTAAATTCTTCCCAATTAGGTGGGTTGCACTGATACCACGATACTTCTTCCAATCTTCATACCACAATATCGCTTCACCTTTCAATCTATAGGTCGCAAGTTCAACTGTTTCAATACCAGTCATGTGCATAACCTCTAAAGCTCTTTGAATTTGGTCTAGAAAATCCTGTGGATCTGCTTTTGGATCTGACCCTGTGAATATTGGAGGGTCTAGTTTCAAAAAGTCCTGTCTTCTGCGACTCGCCATTCTAGCCGCATCGTCCTCATTTGTCATCGGATCAGCTCGTCCCTGTGTCTGTGCAGCAACTAGCTGTGTCAACATATGTACTGCATTTCTCAACTCCTGATCGGTGGCATTCATTGGTGGTTCTGCGGGTACTCCTCTACTGCTTGGCTCTTCTGGAGCTGGAAAAGTAGAGAAAGACCGCGATGCAATTTCAGTGTCAGACCCACCTTGACTAGCTTGGTTAGGTGGTGATTTGCTTGTGCCTTCATCGGCAAGCCTTTCTACTTGCTTACCTTTGCCTCTACCCCTTCTTGTCATCGGCATATTACTATAACCAAAGAAAACCATGTACAATGGTCCGATATGATTCCACTCACAACATTGACTCTATTGCACGATCTAGAAATGAAGAAAAGAAACAACATCCTAAATGCCCCATAGCCTCCTACTTATAAATGTGGTGCACAACACATCGATAAGTAAGACTCTACTCAGACACGGCTTTGTAGACACCCTTAGAACGACCTACTCTGATACCACTTTTGTCACACCCCGTATCCAATGGGGTGGAGTGGCACCCGGAGCCGATAAGGCCCGAGAGAACCAATCTTTGCTCATGATCATTAATATGCATGTCACTCAATAAGCAGCACCATCACATGGAGATATAAGATGTAAATAGCGGGAAACATGGAAACATGTGCTATGTACATATGAGAAACTTGGTCGTCAGGCATCAAGTCAAAAAGGACATACATCTCTTACGTTCATGTACCCACATATGTCTACAAAAGCCTCTAACAGATGCATTTACAAGACCAACTGAAAGTCGGGACAAGTCCCCCGCTTTATACAACATGTACAATAACAAAACACATGTACAACTGTGACTCAGAAAAGCCCCGAACAACTAGAGCTCACCAAAACTCTGCGAATTTCCTGCAACCTACTGAGGAGGTCTACTCACACCTGCACTTGCAACAAGTAAGGTTAGTCCCCCAAGGGACGTCAGTACGAAGAATGTACTGAGTATGTAACGCTAAAATAATACCGTATGAATCATAAATATGTCAATGAACTCAATTACAAATGAACAATCAATATGTATAAGTCACCATTCTGTATATTGGGAACCATGTATATTGCTTTCATTACTTTCTTTGCTTCTTTGCTTTTATGTTTATTCATCTTTGCCTGTGATATGTGATACCCGGGCCCCGACTAAACAGTGGGTTTTAACATAACATAACGTTATGTTGGGATCGACTCGAGCTAGGCTTATGCCTCTAGAGCTACCACCGATAAATCAATACATCGGGATCGGCTCGAGCTAGGTTATTACCTTTAGAGCTGCCACCCATAAACTCGTATCTCAGGTTCGGATCGAGCTAGGTTATTACCTCTAGAGCTACCCCCTGTCAGGATCGGTCCGAGCTAGGCTTATGCCTCTAGGACTGCCCCCTGATCCAATAATCTTGGGATCGGCTTGAGCTAGGCTTATGCCTTTAAAGCGTCCACCCGTACTCTTGTAACCAACAACTATGCATTACTTCATTTCTTTACTTTTGAGAGATTGATACCATGGTAGTCATAACATGATTGGTAACATAACATTATTGGAACCATGAGATCTTTGAAACATTAGTCAATGAACATGAGATATGTTAATGACAATTGATCAATGCATAAAGAACATGTGATGAACCATAATTGATACCCAGAAATAGGATACCCTAGAATATTTTGGAATGGAACAAGTACAATGTCAAAGTGAATACTATGTGCTGCAGAAGGATACGGATAGAGTAACCTTACATACCTTCACTTCCAAGTATGAATACACAAGCCTATATATGAACACAATAGTCCAGCTCCTTCCTTACGTTTCACTCTATAATACAAGTTCATAACGGAACTCTCGTTAACAACTATTTATTGTACAAGCGTGCAGGATGACAATGAGCTACATGACTTCTATATAACGTCATTTTACCCTTTATAATACAATCCACTGCATTACCATATCAATAACATCATAGCATTACACACATTGACCAAAACATCATGACTCAATAGCATTTCATACCAAGTTTACCTTTTACGCTTCCTTATTATCATTCCGTCACAATCACTTCATCAAATTGCCTCATAACAACTTATGAAAAACAATCCATAACTAATATAGTTCCACATGCCTCCATACAACCCTTTAAATTCATCAAAAAGACATCATAAGTTGATAATTACATCCAAAAAGGGTATACGGGCCTTCGGGGATCAAAGAGAGACGAAAACGTACAAAACCAAATTTTGGGCTGACCTGCGAAGCCACCTGTGCCCTCAGGTGGCTGAGGTGCGCCCTCAGGTGACCTTTGGTAGAAGCTAGAGGCACCTGCGTTGGCATCTGCGGCCGCAGGTGCCCTCGTCTGCGGGGGCGGATGCCCATTTTGGCCAAAATGGGTCTCTTTTGGGTCTTTTTATGCAATGAATGGTCCATGATCATAACTAAAATTTTCTTGACATATTTTAGATCATATTGAATTCCAAAAATCAGCCATGGTTTCACAAAACACATGAACATCACCAAAACTACACTTTTCCTTCCATACACCACCAAATCCATGCACAATTTTGCAATAACAATTCCAAACATTATGTACAAGAATAAAACAAGTTGAGGCTATAATCACATATCACAAGTCAATATTGAACCCATCAAGTTCTTCCTTCAAGACCACAAGTCCATTTTCAAGTTTACAAGGCAAAAACCTTCACCGATTAAGCAAACATAAATTGTTTCACATATAGTGAACTTCTCACACTTCACTAACATAACCAAAATGATCTACACCATATTCCATGCATATAATATATTAAACCATGAGCATAAACACTTACCAAAGCTTACAAGATGATGACCTTGGCCAAAGGAATGAAAGCTTAGGGTTTGTGTGAGATAAAAGAAATGTCTTGAATACTCTACCAAATGGCATGTGGGTTTTGATCAATAAAATCTGATTTTTCTTGCTTTTCATAGTACCTAATGGTCATCCTTAGCCACATCCTTAAGCTTTAAATGCATGGTTGGTTGGTAAACACAAGAATGGATCATTTCCATTTGTTTTGGGCCATGTCTTCTTATGATTTTTGGACTTCATTTAATCCCAATGGCACATGACTCCTTTAAGCCCAACAATTTAATGCATAATTCACCAATTCTCTCATGTTTAAATATTTCCATGAATGTTACGGTAATCAACTAGACTCAGAAACATATGGGGTGTTACAAAAAACTAGCCTAAGACAGCTTATCCATTAAGTATTGAACCAGCGGCACCAGATACTTATTCTTTACAGTCACTTTATTCAGTGTGTGATAGTCAACACATTTTCACAAACTTTTGTGCTGCTTCTTTTGAAACAAAACTGGGGCACCATAGAGAGCCTTTGAGGGTTGGATCAGTCCGATAACTAGCAATTCTGACAACTGCTTTGATAATTTTGCCAACTCCAGTGGAGACATACAATAAGGCGGGCATGGTGGTGGCACTAATCCAAGAATCAGATCAATACTGTGATCAATTTCCCTTCATGGAGGAAACTCTTTAGGTAGTTATGGTGGTATCACATCCCTGAATTCTGCCAATAACTTAGCAACACTATCTGGGACTTTAATCTGCATATCCAGCTTTACTTCTATCAAGACAGCAAGATAAATAGTTTCACCCTTCTTCAAGCCTTTTTCAAAAGTCATAGCAGACAATACAACAATAATTTCAGAGTGCTTCCTTTCTTTCTCTCGTCAAAGGGTTGAATATCTTTCATAAATATAGGGTTATTTTCCCCCATAAACATCAAACCATCCAAGTGAGAAATTGGAACAATCTTAAACTTCCTCATAAAATCAATCCCAAGCAGAAGATTAAAGTCATCAAGCGACACCACAATCAAGTTTTGAATTCTAGACCAATGACCTATGGTCAATGTGACATCAAGTACGATGCCATAGCCTTGCTGTGCTGTAGAATTTACAATCTTCATTCTTGTTGTACAAGTAGTCATCTTCAATCCATATTCCTGTATAATTTTGAAAGCTATAAAAGTGTGAGTAGCACCAATATCTACCATTGTCACTATACTTTTGTCTCCAAATTTCACGTCAACATATATCAAAGTACCATAAACAACTAATAGGTCTTCAACACCTTTAGCAATATTGATCAAGGCAACCTTTACAACAATATCATCTTTCTTTATTTCCACTATATTCTTGCTAGACAACATATTCAGCAAACACAGTAGGTTAACATAGGCTGCAATTTCCTATCCCTTGCCTTGTTTCTCCTCATCAGCAAGAAGAGCATTTATCTTCCCTTGCTTTAGACCATTTCTTACCTGATGCCCTGGTTTTTTCCAAGTCCAACAGTCCCTTTCACTAGTCTACTTGCTTTGATTAGTCGGAGCAACATCCATCTTGCCTCTGTCCTTTCCCTCTTACCTTTGATTATCCTTCTTCTAGTCTCTGCTCTTTTCCTTCTTTTTTGTATTAGAAGGAGTAGGATCAGGGGTAGAACTGTTAGAATAAAACTCAATGAATGCATCTGCCACTGCAATGGCACTAGGCAGATCTTGAACTTTCTGCGACGCAGTCTGTTCTGTACCCAGCCTTGCATTACAGAAATGAAGTTGTGCAACTTACTTTATAAAAATATTCTAAATATCCAGAATCAAGATGAAAATTCCTTCACATAGTCTCAAATGGAACCAATTTGTTTCAATCTCTTCAGTCTGTCCCAAGCAACCCAAGATGAGTTGCTAGGCAAAAAAATTTCACGAAGTGCATCCCTCAAGTATTTCCACGTATCATACTTGGGTCTGCTAGTACTTTCGTCATTAGTATTCTTTGAACGCCTCTACAACACTGTATCATTCCTAAAATAGCAAACCGTCATGGTCACTTTGTCATTTTAAAGCATATGAGTAGTAGCAAATTAGTTCTCTAAGTCCCATAGAAACTTTTATCGTTCCTTAGAACCACAAACACCATCAAAGTACTTTGGTTCAAGGATTTTAATTTGGGTATGTTTTTCGCCGCCATCAGACAAACATGCAATAGCCCAACAAAGGACCACCACCTCCATATTAAGATCTTTATTTTCCCTCAACAGGCCTTTAATTTGTATTCCCACAGTCTCACTAAAAGTGATAAGACCAGCCAACTAGCTATCAACAACAACACGATACCCAACCAATTCTATGTTAATGCTATGAATTTAAGTCACGACATCAACTAGTTCATCCACATCATCTGTCAAGCCAACCAACATCTCCATCCTTGTAACTTTTCATGCAACTTATTGTGATTACTTTCGCCAGCCATCATAATACAAAGCTCTAATACCAATTGTAAGAGGGTTAATTTTTCCTGATCGAACCCACTTTGACAACCACATTTTTTGGCGTTAACCCTCTCTTTTCACTCAACTCTTAGTTTCTTTAGGCTCACAAAATGAAATAGACACAAGCATATACATGAATTTATTTCCAACTTTGTATTAAACTCATGCCACAAAGAAACACATAAATCAGCCTTTCAAAACTTAGCCAACACAGCCAAATCTGGCTTGTGACAGCCTGCCTGTACCTATTTATAGGCCATATACCTATCACATTCTAGGAACATGCCCAGCATATACCTTTATCCTATATTAGTTGACATCCCCAAATGAAAGGCCAATTTAAATTCAAAATATGAATTTCAAATTACAAGTTCATCCAATATTACTGGCAAGAGCCAAAAACAGTTACAACTTCCCTAATTGCCACACATGTGTGAGGCACACGTGTTCAACCTTAAAATTATGGCACTAAACATCATCCTTGGTGCCCATATTATTGCTTTCCCTTGTGCCTACCTCATACACAAGTTTTTCCCCACACAATTTGCCATTGGTGCCTATTTTCCCTAGCCATCTGCCTCGCTCAGCTCATTCCCACAAACTTGACTTAGTTAAGATCATGCCATATCATAGCATTGCCTTGCCTTATCTTGCCAACCCTTTCCATGCCTTAGCGACACCTTGCATGCCTTAGCCCTGCAACTGCTTTTATTATGCCTCTGCTAACATGCCCATGTCGACAGATTGGCCTCAAGTGAATCAAAACTTGACTAAAGTCATGGGTATTGGCTAGGTTCATCATATAAATCCCTAGACAAGCTCGAGCTACCCGAACCATCAAGTCAAGGGCTTAATACCAGCCCAGTATTGTGTATCTGATGTGGTTGAGTCGAGGGTCACTTGCATACCAAATAATATAACACACCATCTTTTCATCAGTCCTTTGTATGTAATCACCATTATTGATCCTCTCAGTTCACTCTGTTGTGGTCTGAGAGGCCATTACCTTGTGTCGAGCTCGCTTTTGGGATGATGCTTTCTCAGGACAATTCATGTCACACCCGACCCTAATTGACCCAGTCTCATTCAAAGTTATTTTATCCCATATAAATAGTACCTCCATCTTTTTTACCTGACATCATTATGGTTGAGAGGCGGGATAAAATGCTTAGCATGACATTCCCTGCAATTTGACCAAAACATCTTCAATTGGAGGAGCCTTTTCATTTTATTGTAGAGCACCTTTTAGAAGATCTGCTATCACGCCTTTTGAGATGTCTTTAACTATTGTTTGATGATCTCGAGGTCATGGTGTTAGCTCTATAACCTTTTGTCTTTGTTGTATCAGTCGAATAGGCGCCTTCTTGATAAATTGTCTCGTTACTTTTCTTTTTTACCCTTGTATTAATTGTAAGGGTAGTCAAACTATTTCTCTCATTATTTGGAAATTCACCTTCAAAAATGAAAGAATGGCTCCTCTCACTTTTGGTTCTTGCATACTATTACTTCTTCTATAGATGGTCGTCAACGTATCGCCTATTCGTGCCCCTTTCTAGAGATTCCTAGCCTATAAATTCCATCCTCTCTTGACTTTTTTCTACACATTCTTCTCTTCAAAATTTCTTGATTTATACAAATATCCTTTCCCTCTAAGTCTGAAGCATTTTTCCTTTGCATTCTTTATAGTCTTTGCCTCATTTTTGTCTTTGATCCCTATGATCTATCTACAAGGATCCTTCTTATATCATTTATGAGAGTGATGTAGTGACTATAGAAAAAGCTTGGGGTAAGGGTGGTAGGTAATGCTCTGGCCAACCACCTTTATCCATAGCCTCCATGACCTCTTCATTTGATGTTGATGCTTATGCATTACATCTGAAGTACATGACTGCCATGGGGAACTCTATGCTCTGAGGGGCTCTTACCAGCTTTTGATTAGAGAACCTGAGGTGCAAAGAGAAATGGGCTCCCCTCATATTGATGAGGGTACATTATTGTAAAGGGCCCGCCCTGGGCATCTATTTCTTTCAGCCACTCTTTCTCCTTATCGGGAGGTTGGTATATGGCTTCTGTCCTCATTAGGAGAAATAGATAAATTTTAGATCTCGAGATCTCTTTGGCTAGGATGTGTATTATCAGAAGGTTACATAGGCATCCCCCCACTCTGATATGAGGAACTCCCATTTTCTTCAAAGGAGAGGACTGAGCTGAAGGAAGTTTCTCTAGTCAATCAGCGCGAAGAAGAGATTTAGCGAGACACATACTTGGGTGCTTAGTCTTCTAGACTATATTGTCTATTAGACTTGAAAGCCTTATATTGTGTAACTTCTTCCCATTTTTTTGGGAAATGATATTAATAAAAAGCTTTTACTTTTTTAATTTTGTTAGATGCCTTTCTAATGTTGATTTTTACTTTTTTGGAATAACCATTTGCCCGGGCGAGATCGTTCCTAGGTAAATGATTGTGCCCAAATCATCACACCGGGCCAATGCTTTTATTTCCCAGTGAGACCATTGTGGCATCCATTCTCATGATGCTCTCATTTGGGGAATCCATCTGTAAACTATCATAGAGGGTGGGGACTTTCTCGCAGCCCCCAGTGGCAACACTTATTTACTATGGCCTTTTAAAGGAGTCTTGCCGATGCTCCTGACGTAGGCGAGTTGGGCTTTTATGAAGCCACTACCCTTGGGCAAAATTTCCTCATCTCGGGGGTATGTGTCATTCTCCGCTCATCGCTCCTCAATCCTTTCAAAGGTCGAGGCAATCATAGTGAAGTTGGTATTATTAGTCTACCCCATCATGATTCAAACATCTTTATCAAGATTTGTGCTTGTTATCTTTTGCTCAGAGCCTTATATTGGCTTACCAGGCTTGTTTGAGTTTCTTCCCCTTTGATTCTTGGATCAAGGAGGGGTACAAAGGGCTTCTCTTTCCTCAAGATATGAACCATCAGATCTTCTTGATGTAATGGAAAAAGAAATTTAAATAAAAGTACTATAAAAATAAAAGATTAATTAAGAGGCAAAGGAAGTTTATTTATTGTATACTTATGTTTACATGAGATCTAACTAGCGTGGGACTATGGATGATATTTATTTGTCACCTTTTATAAAATTCCTGACTATAAAATTAGAAGCAATCTTGGGATCACTAGTGACTTTTGTCCATGTCAGATGTCTCTTTGTATCTACGCTGGATCATTTTTTTTCTGTATTTTATATAGTATGGTTGAACTCAAGGCCTTCCTTCTAATTCATTCTACCCTCTTGGATTTGTTGGTAAGTCTATGTCACTCTACATAATCATAGTACGTGAAAAATCTCCCGACGACCTGCCTAAGTACATGTCCACCTCTAAAGAGGGAAAAAAACAATAGTCGTCAAATCAATAATATAATTAGTACTATCGATTGCATAATCTTTAAAAAATAATATATACTTTTATGGCTAATTTAAACACCTTTCTAATTACTTTAAAAAATCTGTCTTATTTGATATGTTGTGTCCTTCCAACTACTTTATATATGTAGTAGCTTATAATTTTTAGTTAGTAGTTCTCAATCGTTTCCTTCTCTTTACACTTGTTTTAAACTATGTACCATAGAAATTCAAGTGATTTTATGCATGCATTCCTTTAAAAAAACTTACCCATATACTATAAGAACAATAAACATCCAGTAATATTTACTGGTTTTTTTTATAAAATTGTGTGTACTGAAACTTATATATATATATACATACATATATATATATATCTGTGTGTGTGTATGTGTGCACGCGGGCGCATGCATTCGTGCTTGTATAGAAATAAGTTAATTAAGAATAATTGAGTACTTACCCACAATAGCACTGTTGTACAGTCCATGCCTTCTCCAAAGCTCTTATTTCCCGTTATTATCATTTTGTCTATTATTCCTTCTCCGGTGAAAATAATGTTCATTTTTTATTCTTCAATTTGGACATATTCATCATAGACTCCTTGTTTTATTTGAATATAGTATTTTATAATACTATTATTCAGAGTCGCAGACACAACATCCGTTATAGTATCATGGTTTATTACTTCATCCTTTGCTATTACAACATTAGGAGGATTTATACTATTTTGACATCTTCTGCTACATAATATAGATAATAGAGAAATGACAATAGCAAGAAGATGACTCATTTTTCACTTGAATACGATCGGTCAATAGTTGACACTCTTAAGAGAAATATTATTTTTAGGATATTAGGAGGGATATGAGTTTACATATTGATCTCATGCATGCATGTTTATATAGAATATTTTGGTTTATCAATTAATAATGTTGGAAAACATATGTAACAATATGATGATTCTTCTAGGCTTAAGTTATTATCCAACAGACCCATTAAAAACTACCAACTAATGGAAGGTTTTTACTATGTCCCAACAATTCGATTTGTCATGTCTTCCACGTCATCCTCTCCATATATTTTTTTCAAGTCAAAGTCATGGCTATTTCAATCATTTTGAATGAAAACCAAATGACCTGCGATTAGGGTCTACTCAATACAAAAGCCATTAAGACAAGTGTTTAGGCATTTAAATTTGGGAGCCTATTTTTCAATAGTTACTAAAGTAAAGTAAGGTATATAGATCATTTTTCCTCTAAAATATTAAATTAAGCTAGAAAATAGTTTTTTGTAGTTTCCTATTCTCAACAAACTTCAAAATATTTTTATTAGTTGGCATGGGATGAGCGTGTGGCACACAGAATGTACGTGTGGTACACGTAATGCACGTGTGGCGCACAAAATGCACGTGTTGGACATTGAGAGGCACATAAGGTGCACAGAAGGCAAGATAGGTGCACGTGTGACGCACGACATACACTTGTGAAGCATGTGAAATGCTAATTTTATTAAATATACTTGAGATTCACCTAGGTACATAGATTTAGAAAGTGCGTCATTCTTTTTGACAGGTAAACCCTGTAATATTCATACCTTCAATGGTGATAAAATGAATTAAAGATTCAATAAAGTTATTTTCTCTCTGAAGAAACTCACTCACACTTCGAGAAGCATAATTCATATGTGATTGGTCATATGAAAAACAAAAGTTTTTAATAGTATACTAGTATATAAATAATTTGCTGGAAAAGAACTTATACAATCTGATATATTTAAATAACTTATGTTGACATGAGATCTAAGTAATATGGGACTGTGGAACGTATCCATTTTCACCATTAGAAGATTTCTAACCGTAAACTTTGATGCAATCTTGGGATCACTAGTGATTGTTGCTCATATATCACTTTTTTTTGTATCTTCACCGTGTCCTTTGCTGTTCCATATAGTATGATTGAATTTGATGTCTTTCTTCAAATTCTTTCTACCCTCTTAGATTTATCATTAGCTTTATGTAACTCTATATAGACACAGTACGTAAAAAATCTCCCCACAATCGAGCTAAGTACATAGTTAAATTGCCCACATCTAGAGCTACAAATTTCAACGTGCAATTCTGCAATATGAGTTATGTTGCTCTATCTTTGTCATTTCTCTACAAAAAATAATAGTGGTGTTTCAGAATTGACACTTCGTAATATGGTCTTGAAAGGATGTGCTTGTTATTGATTTAATTTTGATTATGCCTCAACATATTTGACTGACATCTTTACATATATTTATTTCATTATTTATCTACATTCATATGAGCAACTTTGATGTAATTATTGATTGATTTGAGACATATCGTATTCTTGAACATATTTATTCATACTCTCCAGATAATAATTAATACTTTTCACTATATATTGGATTTGATCCTTTATTGAATTGACATGCATCTTTTGAAAGTCTTCGACATATCAGTGTAATATGAGCCTTATAATTTTCTTACATCTATTTGGTTGTAATGAGCTAAAATTATTATAAATAAATTTTGAAGAGTTGAAGGCATCTTGAAGAAGGCAGCCTCATGTAAATATTTCAAAATGTTATTAGCGGATTCACCTTTTTCTTTAGTTGCATCTTTGAAAGTATCATAATTTTATTAAAAGTGAGTAAGTATTCAAATGAAATTTGTCCTCCTATGTGATTTGATAATACTTTCTCGTAATACCCTTCATCTTCTCTCGAATTAATTGCAATATTAATTATGTTAGTTAGTCAGTGTCAATAGTATCTTCTTACCGATATCTATTTGACCAATCACTAAGCATGATTTTCTTTATTCAAATTTTAGATTGTGAATTCCAAACATAATGCTCAAATTTTTTTTGATACAATTGAAAGCTCAGTGTGTATTGAGCACCTCCCAAAATACTTGATAAGCATATATAGTCTACTTTGCAAAGTCTAAGCACATGATAATTGTAGATTTTGATTCTTTCAATAGTACACTATGTGTTGTTATATAAGTATAATATTAAAATTCATCTAGTTGACTGAAAAACATTTTCTAATATCTATGCTATTTTAAAATGACTTTTAAAGTACTTGATTATTTGTCAGAAAAATATAATTGAAGGTCAATAACTATTAATTACATTTTACTTAGATTAAACTAATAAATTCTCCATTGTACTTCTGCCGAAGACACCAATGTGCATTTTGGAAACTTCAAATTTCATCAGTGATTTTTTTCATGATCGGACTAAATGTAAACTGCACATTTATTATGGTCTTTATATAATATTTGTAGAGATAGTTTATTGTTTTAACTCCTGAGTAGACCTTAATATTAATGTGATAATTATATCTCGCCAACAAATAAGAATTATAAGGCACAACTCATTGATTATTCATCTTCATTCATGTACATCAGTTGTTCTCCTATCAATGTTTTTTTATAAATGGAATATTCATTATTTTCTTGTATCATTTTGTTATTGAATTGTAGGAGATATTAAAACTTATGGTGATTGTCCTTCATATATGGACTTGTTTGATGCTTTTGAACACAAGATTCATGTATTGTATACCTGATAATTAATTCATTCAATTTTAAATGTTTGTTCTTATCAAAAATTTCATATAAATATATTTATCATAGTGATATGCTGATGTTATCTTATGACCTTTTTTAATTATTAACAGAAGGTCTATATGTGATAAGTCTGTCTTGTAACTATACCACAACAACATATGATGCAACAAGCTTAAAAATATTTCATAAAAATTTAATCTTTAAGGTCTTGCAATTTCTATCTAAACACTTCAATCATCAAAGCTGGACTATTTTGAGCTTCTTGACGTGCACAAAATTCTTCTTGAATCTCTTTTCACTCCAACTTACATGTTATGGTGATTATAAATATGATCTTTCAAAATCTTGAACCAGAGTCATACCATCCATTTAGGACGTCATATATTCCTAGGGCCTTCAATGAATAATCCTGAAAGTAATACCCTCTGTCTGACCTTCTCTCCTTTTCATTCTCCTGCCATGACACTATCAATGATACCTTGTAGTATCTCCTTATGAAATCTAATTGTTCAAGTCTAAAATATTGTAACACCCCAAAATCTCCAAGATTCTATTTCAAAATTAAAACAAAAAACAACAGAATAATCTAACTTTTAGTCATAGAATGACTCACTCCATGAGTCGTGGAATGAGATCACGAGTCAAGGAATGACTCATGGTAGATAGTCTAGCAACCATTCTAAGTCCCCAGTATCCATGACTCAGACCACGAGTCGTCGTTTGCAAGTAAGAGGCGTGATTTGACTCGTTCTGAGAAGTAAAACCAAAAGTCCCAAAAAGATAAAAATTTCACCCAGTAGCTATGACTCAGGTACACAAGTTGTAGGACCAGAGTATGAGTTGTTGAGTGACTCATACTGATGAGGAACCCAAGAGACAATAATTTCTCTCAGAGGTCACGAGTCCTTGTCACGACATATAGGTAGACCTTACGAGTTGTAAGGTGGAATTGTGTGTCCAAGCCAGTAATCTAGTCCAGGAACTACGATTCAGATGGTGACTCATATGTTCCAGCATGACTCATATCATATACCCATGACGACTAACCTGGAAATTTTAGTTACTTTATTCAGGGATATTTTCAACTTTTCCTTAAATCCAAATTCTAAACTACGTTGTTAGGGGTTATTTCGAGTGGTATTATACGGGAGTTAGTCAATTTATTTTCTCCATTCATTTCTAAAAACTTAGAAACTTCAGCAGAAATGATTAAACTCTCTCAAAGGTAAGTTAGGGTTATTTTACAAAAGCTTCAAGAATTCAAGTTTCTTGCAAGAATTCTCCAACTCGGGTATGTGAGATTTCAATAATGGATACTCTTTTACCCTTACGTCCAAAAAGCCTTAAATTAAATATCAAAATTTATGGTTTATGATTCTAGGGTTCATACCTAGTTTATGAATTCCTTCTTATTCAGTACTTACATGTTTTTCCAGGACTATGATATTATATAGCATATGTTTCCATGATTTTGGCCTCTTGCATGACATAGAATTTCATAATTTGATACTTAGCTTGATTTTATAGTATTTACACATAAAATAGTTCTTCCTTCAGAAGTTAACTCAGAATATCAGAATCTAGTATAAATAGATCATGATCAGTTTTTAGTTATGCAGTCTGTTAATCATTCAGATTAATTAGGTTTTGATCTAGTTTTTAAAACAACAATTTTACATGAGCTATCAGTAAAATCAGTTTGGAAGTAGTACTTAGCACCGAGTTGGACTAGAGTTCAAGTTTCACCCAAAGTCTCAAAACTATGTGCCTCCGTAGGTTTATCTAGCCCCCCAGTTGGGCATCAATTTAGTGATCACGTTAGTTCTGCCTTTATACCCTGACAAGGTATAATAGGTCCTCCCGATGAGGCATATATATTAGACTTCATGTTAGCTCATGTGGTTTATATCGGTTAGTAGACTCTCCCACAGACTCAAACTTAAAATATTTATACATGATCCTTAGTCCAGTCTTACTTGCATTGTATTATGACTTTTTAGAGTATCTTTGCATATCACCATATATGTTTATCATTATGGGGTCATTGTACTATAATTCAGTTCTTTGCACTCAATTTACATTTATTACAGTATATCAACATTTCCAACATGCTCAGTTTATTTTATAGCTTGCATATCTCACATGCTCAGGGCATTCAAAGTATTGATTGTATTTTTTTTTATGATGTATCATTTTATAATATATGTTCGGGCGCTCAGTCTCAGCGGCATAACTAGATTCTAGCTCTATTTTATATTTACTGTCTTTCTTCATTCCAAATAGCTTTGTAACATTCATGCCTATATTTCAGATCTTAGTCACTTTTGTAGTTGTGTCACCAGTGTTGCACTTAGTTTTGCTTACGTTTTGCATTTATAACTCAAATTGTAGACTTATTATTGTCTTGATGTAATTTCTTCTATTTCCACTCTTCATTCATCTAAAATGGTTATAAAATTATTAGAAATCCACCTACGAGGAAGGATATGTCCTCATGACTTATTAGGATTTTGAATCATGACAACATGAAAGAATATGCTTGTAAAACTCTTTCATCGAGTGCATAATTTTGATAACTCAAAAATATCTTTGACTAATTCTGTGTCAGAAGAATGATTGTTTACCATTGATTTAGTATAGTTAGATTTATTTGTGAGTTCAGGGAACGTGTTACGGCCTTAGCTTCGGGTTAGTAGTAAATATTTGTGAAAATATAAATAACATAAATGAAAGATCCAATAAATTAAACAAGATAGAGATTCGGAAAAAAAATTGTAATGATAATTGAGTACTAAGTCCTTCCAGCTATATGTAGGATGTGACTGAGCTCATATACAATAACAAGAAAGTATTAAAGTAGCTAAAGGAAATAGAGAATTCTTAGAAATCAAGCTAAAGATATTTTATTGCTTCTAGGATAAGGATGAGCAAAAATTAGATCCTTTATGATGGGTGAGGAGGTGCCTATTTATAGGGTATATATGTTGCCTTACAGCCAATGGGATCGCATTATTCTCTAAGCCCATAGTACCGCATCCAATGATCGTTAGCCACTTATCCGTGAATCATAAGGGGATGCTAGCCCAATATTGGATGTCTGAAGTGGTTTAGTCGAGGATCGCCTGTGCACCAAATAATCCGACATAACATTCTTTGGTCTGTTTTGTATGTAATCACCATCGTTGATTATCTCAGGTCACTCTGTTGTTTCTCGAGAGACCATTCCCCTATGTCGGGCTCGCTCTCGAGATGATGCTCTCTTGGGCTGGTTCATGTCACACTCGACTTTGATCAGGCCCAATCTCATTCAAAGATATTTTACACCATACAAATAGTCCCTTCATTTCTTATACATGAAATTGTTGCAGTCGAGAGGTGAAAAGAAATGATAAGCACAACATTCCTCGTAATTCGATCGAAACATCTCCAACTAAAAGGGCCCTTTTATTCTGCTACAGAGATCTTTTGAGAAGATCGACTGTCACACCTTTTGAGAAGTCTTTAACTATTATCTCATGATCCCAAGGTTATGGTGTTAGCTCTACAACCTTTTGTCTTTGTCATATCAGTCGAATAGGCGCCTTCTTGCCCAATTGTCTAGTTACTTCCCTTTTTTACCCATGCATTAATTATAAGGGTAGTTAACCAATTTCTCTTATTATTTGGAATGTTACCTTTAGAAACAACAAAATGGCTCCTATCACATTGGTTCTTGCACATTGTTACTTCTTTTGTGGATGGTCGTCCATGTATCACCCATTTGTGCCCCTTTTAAGAGACTCCTAGCATATGCATTCCATCCTCCCTGACTTTTTTCTCCACAATCTTCTCTTCAAAATGTCTTGAATTATACAAATATCTAGTCCCTCAAAGTACAAAGCATTTGCCCTTTACATTCCCTATAACCCTTCCCTCATTCTTATCTTTGATCCTGGTGATCCATCTACAAGGATCCTTCTTAGATCATTGACGAGAGTGACGTAGGGACTATAGGAAAAGTGCAGGGTGAGGGTGGTGGGTAATGCAATAGTTGACCACCATTATCCGTAGCTACCATGACCTCTTTCTTTGATATTGATACTTATAAATTGCATCCTAGGTACATAGCTGTAGTAGGAAACTCCATTCTCCGATGAGCTCTCACCAGTTTTTTATGAGAGAACCTGAGGTGTAAACATAAACAACACCCTTATATTGATAAGTATACATTATTGTGGAGGTCCAGCCCTAGGTGTCTATTTCTTTCAGCAACTCTTCCTCCTTATCAGGAGGTTGTTATATGGATTCTATCATCATTAGGAAGAGTAGATGAATTCTGGCTCCTGAGATCTCTTTAGCGAGGATGCGTATTGTCAAAAGGTTATGGAGGCATCCCCCTACTGTGATCTAAGGTACTCCTATTCGCTTTCAAAGAGAGGACTGAGCTTAAAAAAGTTTCTCTAGCCAATCAAAATGAAGAACAAATTTATTGAGACGCATGCTTGGGTGCTTAGTATTTTAGACTCTATTGTATACTAGACTTGAAAGTTATATTATGTAATTTCTTCCTATTTCAGGGGAAATGATATTAATAATAAAACTTTTACCTTCTCCATTTTGCTAGGTTCCTTTCTAGTGTTGATTTTTATTTTTTTAGAATAACCCTTTGGCCTGGAGAGACCATTCCTAGGTAAATGATTGTGCCCAAATCATCACATCGGTTCGATGCTTTTATTTCCCAGCAAGACCATTGTGGCATACATTCTCATGATTCTCTCATTTGGGGAATCCATCTGCAAACTATCATGAAGGGTTGGAACTTTCTCAGAGACCCTAGTGGCAACACTTCTTTATCACAACCTTCTGAAGAAGTCTTGCCAATGCTTATGACGCAGGCGAGTCGGGCTTTTATAAAGTTCCTGCCCTTGGGCAATCCTATGAAATTTCCTTCTCTCGAGGGTATGTGTCATTCTGCGCTCATCCCTTCTTGAGCCTCTCGAAGGTGGAGGCGATCAGGGTGAAGATGGTATTATTAGTATACCCAATCACGATTCAAACATCTTTATCGAGCTTTATGCTTGATAACTTTTGCTCAAAGTCTTACATCAGATGACTAGACTTGTTTGAGTTTATTCCCCTCTGATTTTTGGATCAAGGAGGGGGTACAAAGGGATTATCTTGCCACAAGATATAAGCTAACATATCTTCTTAATGGAACAACTCGGTATATTTATTCCATCTTGGGTTACAGGTTGTATTCCATGTTGCTCACATGGTCTATGTCGGTTACAGTAACTCCCACAGTCAGACTCCCACAATCAGACTCAGACCTTATATTCAGTTTATTCAGTATAATATGATGTTACTTGTTCGTTATTTGGTCATTACATCAGTTTATAGATTTCAGTCTTATGTTCAGTTTATCATGTCACTTTTAGCATGCTCAGTTTATATAGTATAGTGCATATCTCACATGCTCAGTACATTCAAATTACTGACCGCATACTTTCCTTTGCTCTATATTATCTTATAATATAGGTTTGAACATTCAGCATCTTAATTACGGTTAGCTCAATTCAGCATCATTTCAGTAGCAGTGTTTTGGTGAGTCCACATCATTAAAAGACTAGTTATCAGTATTTGATTTCATTATTATTTTAGTTTCAGTCAGTTAGAGTTAGCTGGGGACTTGTCCCAACAACTCATCTTCTTTAAAGGCTTTCAAACCTACAGATAGATTATCAGTTTCATCTTATGGTTTTGAAATTTCAGTATTGATACTGGTTTCAATTATTATTATTTCATTTTAGTTTAGCTTCCGCATAATATTTATCAGTTTATTCCATTATTCTTCGTGTCATTCCAGGCCATGGGTTAGCTTGGGGTCACTTGTGACTCTAAGCACTGTGTTATGACTAGGGAGTAGTCTTGGGTCATGACAAACTTAGTATCAGAGCAACAGGTTTAAAGGGTCCTAGGGTGTCAGAAAGCAGTGTTAAGTAGAGTCTTGTTCATGGGTGTGAAGTGCGCCACACTTATGAATGAGAGGCTATGAAATGATTTAGCAAAAGTTTCACTTCTTTCATGTTTATATCATGTGATAGAGTGTGAACTCTATTAAAACCTTCTTCTAACTCGTGGTTTATGCATTTATAGAAAATGCCTCCCAGAAGAGCTAACAGAAGGAGAAATGGAAATGGAAATGGTAACAAAAATGGAAACTAACAAGCACTACCAGCCCCAGCAAACCCTTTAAATAAACACGTCTCTCATGGTGAGTTCAAGGTTACTTTCACGATGCTAGCTCAGGCCATGACCACTCAGGCTAATCAGCAGGTTATTTCCTTGGTCAATCCTACTGGTAGCACATCAGCATCTAGAGTCTGAGATTACACTCGGATGAATCCTTCTTAGTTTCATAGTTCTAAGATTGAAGAAGATCCACAGGAGTTTCTTGATGATATCCAGAAGGTTACTAAGATCATGGGTGTCACTCTAATTGAGAATTCTGATTTTGCTACGTATAAATTAAAAAGAGTGGCTCACACTTGGTGTAAGCAGTAGAAAGAGGATAGGGGTGCAAATGCAGGACTAGTAGAATGGAGGAGCTTGTTGCTGCTATTTTGGAAAAGTTCTTCCCACTTGAGTTAAGGGAAGCCAAGGTTCAGGGGTTCATAAATCTGAAATAGGGCAACATGAGTATGAAGGAGTATTCTCTTAAGTATACTCATCTTTCAAAGTATGATCCTATAATGGTTGTGGATTCTAGGTCCCACATGAGCAAGTTTGTGTCAGGTGTTTCCAAAGATATGGTTAAAAAGTGTAGAACTACGATGTTGGTCAAAGAGATGGACATCTCCCTGTTGATGGTTCATGCTCAACAAATTAAAAAGGAGAAGATTAAGAAAAAGGAAAGGGAGAATATGAATAAGAGAGAGGGAATAGAAAACTTCAATTATTCTCAGCAGAAATTGAGCAGTGGAGGTCGCTCTCAGTTTCAGTAGAGGTCTTCCACCCCAGCACCATCATCTACCAATGTTCAGTCTCCCAAGCCCAGGCAAGATCAGAAAGGTAGAGCGTCAGCCTCTAAGTTTCATTATAGTGCGTCCAGTGGTCATACTTTCCCAACTTGTAAGAAGTATGGGAAAAACCATCCTAGAGAATGTTTGATAGGTAAGGATGGGTGTTTTGGTTGTAGGAAGCTAGGCCACATACTTCGAGATTGTCCATTAGCCAAGAAAAGTGATACCAGTGGATGCACTCAGGCTACCTCTTTAGCAGCTCCAGTCAGTCACCCGACTCAATAGTGTACCTCATCTAGTGCAGCTGGCGAACAGTATCAAAATAGTTTTTATACCTTTAGGCTTGACAGGATTAGGAGGGTTCTCCTGATGTAGTCACTGGTACGTTACAGGTCTTTCATATTCTTGTTTATACATTATTAGATCCCAAAACCACACTTACTTTTGTGACTCCCTATATAATAGTAGACTTTGATGTCAGTCCCAAAATTCTCTTAGAACATTTCTCAGTCTCTACTCTAGTTGGTGATTCAGTCATAGCTAGACGGGTATACAAAAATTGCCAGTCACTATTTTTTAGAAAGTCACCTCAGTTATTCTTGTAGAGTTAGACATGACAAATTTTGATAATATTCTTAGCATAGATTGGCTACACTCTTGCTATGCCTTAATTGATTGTAGAAATAGACTAGTCCAATTTTAGTTTCCAAATGAGCCAGTTATAGAGTGGAAGGGTAGTACATCAGTGCCTATATGTCAGTTTTTATCTTACCTTAAGGCTAGAAAAATGATCTCCAAAGGGTGCACCTATCATCTTGTTTGGGTTAAGGATTCAAAGTTCGAGACCCCAACTTTTCAGTCAGTTTCTGTGGTTAGTAAATTTCCAAAAGTGTTTCCCAAAGATCTGCCTGGAGTTCCTCTTAAGTAGGAAATTGACTTCGGAATAGATCTCCTTCCAGATACCCAACCTATCCAATTCTTCCCTACAGAATGGCTCCCGTCGAGCTTATGAAAATGAAGGAATATTTGAAAGATTATTTGGACAAATATTTTATTAGGCCCAACATCTCTCCATGGGGTGCTCCAGTTCTCTTCATGTACAAGAAATATGATTCTCTCAGAATGTGCATCGACTATCATCAGTTGAACAAAGTCACAATTAAGAATGAGTATCCCATTCCTAGGATTGATGATTGTTTGACTAGCTCCAGGGTGTAAATTTCTTTTCTAATATAGACCTCAGATCCAAAAATCATTAGCTTAGAGTCAGAGAATGTGACATTCTAAAGACAACCTTTAAAACTTGTATGGTCACTTCAAATTTGTTGTTATATCTTTTGGACTATTTGTTGTTATGTCTTTTGGACATGTTCATCATTATCTTTATTAATGACATCCTCGTTTATTATCAGATTGAGGATGAACATGCAGACCATTTGAGGATTGTCCTATAGACTCTCAAAGATCGCCAGTTATTGGCTAAGTTCAGCAAGTGTGAATTCTAGTTGAAATCAGTAGCATTCCTTGGTCATATCATTTTTGGTAAGGGCATTTAGGTTGATCCTCAAAAGACCGAAGCTGTTAGGAATTGGCCTAGATAAATCTATCCATTAGATATCAAGAGTTTCTTGGGTTTTGTTGGTTACTACAGATGGGCTGTTGAGGGATTTTCCTCTATTGCTTCCCTTATGTCCAGATTGACTCAGAAGAAAGTCAATTTTCATTGGTTCAAATCTTGCAAGAAGATTTTTCAGGAATTGAAGACTTGGCTCACCTCTGCTCCAGTTTTAACTCTACTAGAGTGTTTGGATGAGTTTATACTTTATTGTGATGCTTCTATTGTTATCCTTGGTTTTATGTTGATGCAGCATGGCAAGGTTATAACATATGCCTCTAGACAGCTCAAGCCTTATGAGAAAAATTACCCAACTCATGATCTTGAGTCGGCAACAGTAGTTTTTGCCTTAAAGATTTGTAGGCATTATATTTATGGGGTTCATGTAGATGTGTTCACGGATCACAAGAGCCTTTAGTATGTGTTCAGCCAAAAATATCTAAATCTTCATCAAAGGAGATGGCTAGAGATATTGAAGGGCTATGAATGAGTGTCTTGTACTATCTGGATAAATCCAATATTGTGGCTGACGCTCTTAGTAGATTGTCTATGGAAAGTGTTGCTCATATAGAGGATGAGAAGAAATATTTAGTTCATGAGGTTCACCGGCTTTCTAGACTGGGAGTTCAGTTGGTTGATTCAATCGAAGGTAATATCTTAGTTCAGAATGGTTTAAAATCTTCGTTAACAGTTGAGGTGAAAGAAAAGCAAGATACTAATCCTATTTTTCTTAAGTTAAAAGAAGTTGTCTAGAGTTAGAAGGTTAAGGTTTTCTCCCAACGGAGAGATGGTGTTCTTCATTGTCAGGACAGACTATGTGTTCCAGATGTGGATGACTTGAGACAGCGGATGCTAATAAAAGATCATGATTCTCAATATTCTATTTGCCCCGGAGCCACTAAGATATACCGTGATCTACGAAAAGTCTATCGGTGGAATGGCATGAAGAAAGATACCGTGGAATTTGTGGCTAAGTGTCCAAATTGCCAGCAGGTTAAGGTTGGGCACCAGAGACCTGGTGGTATGATTCAGGAAATTAATATTTCTACTTTGAAGTGGGAAGTGGTGAATATGGACTTCATTACAGGGTTGCCTCGTACTCGCCGACGACATGATTATATTTGGGTCATTATAGACCGAATGACTAAGTCAGCCCATTTCTTACTTGTTAACTCTTCAGATTCAGTCAAGGATTATGCTAGACTCTATCTTAAAGAGTTGGTGAAATTGCATGGAGTCTCTTTGACTATCATTTCAGGTAAAGGTACTTAGTTTATCTCTCAGTTCCGGAAGACATTTTAGAAGGGTATTGGTACCCAAGTTCATCTCAGTACGACTTTTCATCCATAGACAGATGGTCAGGTAGAGTGGAACATTTAGACTTTAGAGAATATATTGAAAGCATGTGTGATCGATTTCAGGGGTAGTTGGGATGATCATTTGCCTTTGATTGAGTTTGCTTATAATAATAGATATCTACTCTAGTATTCATATGGACCCATTTGAAGCACTTTATGGTAAGAGGTGCAGATCTTCTATTAGTTAGTTTGAAGATGGTGAAGCTACCTTGCTAGGGCTAGATTCAGTTCACGAGGCTATGGAGAAAGTTCAGCTAATTAGAGACAGGATGAAAATAGCTCAGGGCCGTCTGAAGTCCTATGCAGATGTAAGAAGAAGGGAACTCAAGTTTGCTATTGGTGATTTGGTTTACTTGAAAGTTTCACCCATGAAAGGGGTAAAGAGATTCAGCAAGAAAGGGAAGCTCAGTCCCCGCTATGTTGGTCCTTATAAGATTGTGGGTCGCTTTGGCAATATAGCCTATGAGTTAGATTTTCTTGCAGACTTAGCATCAATGCATACGGTTTTTCATGTGTCTTTGTTAAAGAAATTCATTGGTGATCCCACATCGGTTGTGCCTTTAGATAGTGTGGGGGTAAAGGCTAGTCTCTCTAAAAAGGAGGTCCCAGTTGAGATCCTTTACCATCAGGTCCATAAGTTGAGGAATAAGGAGGTCGATTAAGTAAAAGTTCTTTGGCAGAACCAGTTAGATGAGGGTGCTACTTAGGAAGCAGAGGCGGATATGATGACCAAGTATGTATATAGATGAATGATATGAGGATGCATGCTCATAACCAATACAATATTATATATAATGAATCAAGTTAATGATGGTATCAAATGAGCTCAAATCCCCTCAATATCTCAATAAATTATGATATAACCCATCGCATGGCACCATAGTAAAGAATAGTCATGTAAGGTATCAATAATATCAATTCAAGCCTCCATTCTAGCATCACAATAAAGATATATGGCAAATAATACTCAAACAAGACCAATATCAACCTCCACTTGGGTATCACCACAATAATCATCACTCAAGTCAACTATAAAGTTCACATAAGCCCCTACACGGGCATCACATAGATAGTAATATGCAAATAAGCCCCCACACGGGTAACACAATAATAATAATAGTCACATAAGCCTCCACATGGGAAACACAAATAAAATATCAATCCTAAAACGTTAATCTCATGATAACTCCCCAACCCATAGCATACCTTACATGAATGATTAACTACCCAACCTAGCCTAAAAGAAGTTAAGCTATAACCTCCCTCGAAAAGCCAAAACACGAGCCTGGACCCTTCAACATGAACCCTTTCTTCTACGAGTGGATTTAAAATGAACCAAATCTATTAAAAATGTAATCTACATGTTAAAAAGAGTCTAATGATACCCATATTAGCTACTTTTGTTTCGAGTTCAAAATCGACCTCGAGGGGAAAAAAGTAAAATTAGAATTTTATTTAAGCATCATGTTACCCATACTAAGAGGGTTCTAAATCTAAGAACCTAACAAAAAATGAGTTGAAAATGGACTTTAAATTGAAGAAAAACAAATTTGAACTTTACCAAAGCCCCAAAATCCAAGTTTGAAATCAAAGATTTGAAGGTTTTTTGAAAATAAAATCAATAGGAAGTGATGAAAATAGGAGTTTATAGTTTACCCAAACAAGATTTATGAAAAACCCCTTTGAAATTGCTAAGAATCGAGCTCCCAAAGTCTAAAAATGGTGAAAATGTGTTTTTGGACGAGAATGGAATATTAATTCTGTCCAGGTATTATTTTCCCTTCATGAACCTAGTCACTTATGTTGTGCTTGAGACTTAACCCAAACTAAACCTTCGCGATCACGGGCGGTCCATCATGATCGCGGTGAGTAATCGACCTAAACTCGTACCGCTAGCACTTTGTGAACGCAGTTTCCTCCCCTGCGTTTACAATGATCGAGACCCCATACCCTTTACGATCACGATCTTTCCACCATGATTTCAATGAAAAATAAAATCCTTCTCCATGAACGCGAGGAGTTTGCAGCGAATGCGAAGAAGGTACCTTTGCTGCACCAGAAGACAATAAACCAGCAGTTGAGACTTAGAAAAATAGTCCTGATTGAACCCTCAAGATTTGTTCGGAACCCCATAGAAATAAACCAATAATGATACTTGAATAATTTTGATGTTCTGTACTCAATGGAACCATCAAATTTATCAAAAGAAGTCATTTTCAACTAGTTTCTCGTCTAATAGGTCAAAACTAAATATAAAGGTTCAAAACCCAAACCAGATATGCTACTAACCTAAAATCGACATTCTGGATCTAATAAAACTGATAGAATCACTATTCGAAGCTCAAATCACAAAATATTGACCAAAGTCAAATTAAACACTTTAAAGGCTTCTCAAAAGCTCAAACTCACTCAAATCACTCCCGAACGCTTTGGGAACCATGCCAACCAACCCTGCAACTCATAAATAACATATAGCAACTATGGAAAAGGGAAAAATAGTCAAAATATTATAAAAGCTAAAACTCATAACAAGGGTTGTTACAGTTGTTGAGTTGAGTATGGCCTTGTGAGCCTGAATTTGGGATGTTGTGTTGTTTCTTATTATCATGTTTCAAGCATACTCACTCATATTAATATCATAGCATTGTGAAATTGATATTTTGAGAAAGATTAATTTGAAACACCTTGCATGCCCAATGAGAAAGTATTATGAGTGGATTTTATTAATTTACAATTTGCATGCCCGATGTGAAAGTGTTTCAGGTGGATCTTATGATTTATAACTTGCATGTTCGATGAAAAAGTGTTTTGGGTGGATTTTACTGATTTTGACTTGCATGTCCGATGGAAAATTATTTCGGGTGGCCCGATGGGAAATGGTTCCTGTCGGATTCATTGATTTGCATGCCCGATGGGAAATTGTTCCAGGTTAGTATATGGACCTTGCGAGTCCACCATGGATCCCAGCTAGACAGATAGAGCAATGGGTGTATACTCTAATACATTGCATCATATTGCATTTATCTCATCATATTGTACATGATTGATTTTGTTGTTATTGATAATTTTGTTTGATGGGTTGTTGTTATTGTACTGAGTCGAGAAAGTGTGAATTGATACTGTATTTTTTATCTATTCTTATAATTATTTATTAGACTAAGTGTGGCTTCATTGAGTGTAGGTTTATATGGTTGCATTGGATGGTTGGTTTGGTAGTTCTCATCTTCACTTTGAATTAGGGTCGGTCAATGATGTTGCTGAGTACAACGTATTTTCATATTCACGTTTATTTATTTTTGCACCTCATGTGTAGGTTCTAAGCCGGTGGTCCTTGGATATTGATTTGGTATTGTGTTAATGATTTCTGAAGATTCTGAGGTAGCAATTGTTGATTCTAGTTATTCCCAGATTCTCTCTAATCCTAGTCTTTTGTTGTTATTCGCATTATAGACACATTTGAACTATTTCATTGTATTTCTACTTTTAGAGGCTTATACTAGTGAATACCAGACCCGGGATGTTGATGTTGACCTTATCACCTTTCTCTTTTACCTGTTTATGAGTTATTTTAGGTTTTGACTTTACCATTATTCCTTTCGCTTGTTAATAATTTAATTTTGTGTGTTGGATTGGGTTTAGGCTTACCTATTGTGGAGGGTAGGCTAGGTGCCATCATGACCCTGATTTTGGATCGTGACGGTTAAGAAATAATTTTGGGCCTTCGAACTATGGGCTAGACTAGTTGGCATGTTACCTATCTAGTAGTCCAAGCAAGTTTACAAATTCAAAAAAGGGAAAATGATCTGGTGTGGCTGCTAGAAACTTAAAAGACATAATCTTGGATTATATGTCCCTAAATACATTTTATACTACTAAAAAATAGAAAAACCCACTAAACTAAAACGATCTCCCTTTATGGTCGGTAATTTTTGTCCTCAGTAGGCCGGTATTAAAGAATTTTTATTTAAAAAAGAAAATCAACCTCAAGAGGTCGGTTTCTTTGAAGAAAAATAGCGGGAGCTTTATTTTCTGATTTTATAAGTCAAAAAATTACCGAATTTTATTTTTCACAAAATCAAACTCACGAGGTCGATATTAGTTTAAAAAAAGAAAAAATATATAATATATTTCATTTAAAAAATAAAAAAGAAATATAAATATAATTTTATACTTTTTATTAACAAAATCGTCCACATGTGGACAGTATTTATTTCATATAAATAAAAAAAGAAATATAAATATTACTGACTACAAGAAGTTAGAAATAATATAATAATTTTTATTCTTTTTTAATAACACCGACCACTGGAGGTCATTTAAATTATAAAAAATAATTAGAGTAACATTTACTATTAATAGTTACCGATCTCTTGTCGTCGGTAATAAATTAATAAATTTTAACTTTTTAATAAAATCGACCTTCTGCGGTCGAATTTTGTTGATTGTTTTATATTAAATTTACTTACTTTATAATAATTGTAAAAAAAGGTTACTTATGTTGTTGTTTGGGTATTTTATTTTTCTCTTTTTATTACTTATGTTGTCTTATCTTGGATAGTATATGTGATCGCATGTAGTGATGTAGAAGTCAAAGGCAAATCTCGATATAATCCAGCCGATTATGGAATACACTTACATATATTAGGAGGTTATATAGTACGTACTCGTGTAATGATGTAGTTCAAATGCAAACCAATAAAGCATCAAAGTATGAAATACATCGATATTATATTTTTAATATATATATATATATATACACTTGTTGTGGATCGATCATTAATATGAAATAGAACAATTGATTAAGTTCTATTAATAGTCTGTCGTCCAACCTTGAATGCGTGTCTCATCTAGGGATATATATAGTAGACAAAGAAACACCGATAATCCATCCATTTATGGAATACGTTGATATATATTAGGAGGTAATAGTACTCGTGGAATGATGTAACAAACCAAAGTTATATCAACGGTCCATACCAACCTTGAATGTATGTCTCGTGTAGTGACGCAGTAGTAAAACCTAACCAATTTCATCCGAGTATATTGAATACGTTGATATTATACGATCGAGGTAATATACTCATGGAGTAATGTAACGAACCAATTAAGTCCTATATATTAATGGTCCGTCTTGAATATACATACATACATACATACATACACACACACACACATATATATATATATATATATATATATATATATATATATAATGGTCCATCATCTTGAATATATGTATCATACAAGTGACATAGTAGTGAAAAGCTAATTAACCGATAATCTATCTAGTACATACAATATGTGTATAACGAGATAATATACTCGTGGAGTAATGTAACAAACAAAGTCCTATATATAATAAATGGTCTATCGTTTTGAATATATGTCTTGTGTAAGTGACGTATATAGTACATATTCAAAAGCTAATTAATCGATAATCCATCTGTATATATGGAATACGTTAAATTATTTTAGTTAAACAAAGACTAAATGATTTTAATTAAATGATTTTAGTTAAATGGTTTTCATTAAATAATTTTTATTTATTTAATTTATTGATAAAACTGACTACCGGTGGTCAGTCATAGTTAATTATTTTTATTAAAACCAACCTCAAGTGGTCGATTTTAATTAATTTAATTTTT
The DNA here is from genome assembly GCA_031232105.1 of Capsicum rhomboideum. Taxonomy (NCBI): domain Eukaryota; kingdom Viridiplantae; phylum Streptophyta; class Magnoliopsida; order Solanales; family Solanaceae; genus Capsicum; species Capsicum rhomboideum. Next base: position 35,474,442 of record CP124711.1, on the reverse strand, counting down.
TAATTTATTTTTGGAATTACCGACCTCTTATGGTTGGTATTTTTTTAATGAAATTAGGGATCTACATCTTTTTTCCCCACTTCACTCTCTCTTTGATTTACTCTCTCTCTCTTTGATTCTCCGCCGCTATTGTTGTTGCGTGTTCAACTCCGGTGAACTCCTTCTCTTCAACTCCGAGCAAGGTAAGTTGATTTCTCTCTATTTTCTTTGGTTTTTTCATTTTCTTATTTTCCTTCATTAAATTAGGGTTGGCTAAAATTGTGTACAAAACTAGTGTTATTGTAATTGTAATATCTTAATTTTGTATTACTCCATAGGATTTGTTGGATTAGTTTGGGTTGATTTAGGTTGTACTCAAATTTGAGTTGATTAAGGATGGAAATTGCTCAAGTTTGGAAGTTGATTTTTCTCAAGTTCAGCATTGTTAACTTGGAATTGTAAAATTGTGTATTTGTTGACTTGAAATTGTGGAATTTTTACAATGTATTAACTTGATTCTTACTTAGGCTTGTGTAATTCTGTAAAATTTTATCAACTTTGTTAAAATTATGCGTAATGTGAGTTAAATACATGCAATTGATGAATATATATTGTAAATGAGTGAATTGAAATTGTAACTGGATTTGTTTAACAACCCGTTCCATCATTACTGAAAGTATCTGTGGTAAAATTATAAGATTCTCATTCGTCATAGGTGTTAGGATCAATTCTTTAGTATGGGAGTGCATTAAATATGAATTAAGGTCATACAATACCCCTAGCACAAAGTTAAGTTTGAAGTGTCCTTAACGATTGAGTGTTGGGTTAAATTCAACTTCAAATGATAATTCGTCCTAGAATATTAAGACTTAAGGGACCCAATACCCATCACCAAATTAAAGATCTTTGAGTCTTCTTTCCAGCGCCACCGATCGTTTGTTAATACTCTTCTGGAGCAAAAATTTATGACCATTTTGCTGAAGACTGTCTGTGATGAAAAGCTGAGGCCGCTATAGCGAGACGCATGCAGTATAGAAACCTATTTTGTCTTAATTTTAGATCATAAACTCAAAAACTTCATTTCAGAGCCTTAGATGGGCAATTTCCTAAGGTTGGGATGAAAATTCTTTATTGAGGTAAGATTTTTACTCCCTTTTAATATCAATTAATGCATTCTTAGAATGGGGAAATTCTTGGGGGTTAAAACCCTAGGTTCATGAAATTATGGTAAAAACCTATGGATATGTATATTTTCACCTAGAATTGCTTCTAGATTGTATGCTAATGATTCCTAATACAAATTTGTTATTCTAAAAAATGAATTTTGATAGTTGGGGACTTTGAATTCAACACAGATGGGATCTTTAGCATAGAAACTCCATTAATAGAGATAAGTTGAGTATGACAGAACTAGTTAATGATTAATCAACCCTTGCATAATCTTGTAGACCGTGAATAAGGGTAGAACTGGTAGATTTGAGTTTCCAAAGTATTTAATTTGTTTGAAGAGTAGTTGATTAACTACTCTTATAATTTCTTGTTTATTAGATGATTTAGTATTCGAAAACATGAAGAAAAAATAGGAGCATCTGTGGTATAGCTTATTTATTGCAGCATCTTGACATCCAGATAGGCTAGGTTTATTGAGTAGTAGATCTTGGTTAAATTGCATGATTGTAACATAGTTTGGACAAGAGATTTCATGCTTAGGCTTGCAGGTATGGTGCATGGTTGATAATAATCAAAATGTGAATTGAATCTAATTTGGTATAATTATTAATTTGGGTAATTCTTTGATGATTTTGTAGATTATGTATTACTTGTGATAATTTGTGGGAATATATGTATGTTGGTGTCCAATTGTGGGACTACGGGTTGTGAAAACTAGTAACTAATAATTATGGTGTTTTCTGGAATTGGAAGGTGTTGGTATAAGCTGATTATAGAGGGGCCGAAATGATAGTGAATAGGTTGAAAAGTTTGGTTGAATTGATAGATTGTAATCATAATTGAGCAGTCGGGTGAATAATTAGTTTATACTAAAGCGTTGTCATAATTGTGTGGTTATTGAGAATCGAATTAAGACTAATTGTCTATAAATGAGCATATTTAACTAAATGCTTGGTCATTGGTTGCACTGCATGCTAGTAAATATGAATACTTGATTTTACTTGAGAAGATTTTGAACCTGCTAAATGACTTATCACAAATATTGTTGAATAATAAAATCATTATATTTCTGGATAAGAATTGCTTTTTTGTGCAAGTGATAATATTTACAAACTTGCTTGATGATTGAACCTGATCCATTATATGGTTGACGTGATTATTTATGTTGAATGCATAGTTGATTGATTATGATTGTGGTTGTGAAATGGCTAATGTTATATGCTTTGCATGTGCTTGAATTAGAGTTAAAAACTCAAGTTTATTTATGTGTGCATGCTAACTGACTATTTATCTACTTGTTGCAATATATGCTATTGAATGTTAAATTTGTTGGATGTATATACAATTTGATTTTTGATCACCTGTAATGAGATTATGTAAAAAGGGCTTGTTTTAATATGCAAGTGTGGTTGAATTATCTCATTTTATGATTATACATATTATGGTATTGTTGGATATTGTGAGATGAACCAATAAAGGTTGATCGTCACGAAATTGATGGATTTTAGGGAGTATAAGGGTGGTATAACACTTGGTTTGGGATAAGGGGAAGACTCCAGTTGTCTAGGTTATTTGGTACATGGACTAAGCTAGTCTCTTGTAGGTCATGTCTAGTGGCCATATATACGATCCTTAGCATGTGTACACGATATTGGAGAGTTTGACGGTTCCTTGAGTGAATCGGGTTTACACTATTGTTGGTATATATTTGGATCCTTGTGAGGTCTGGTTTACTTGGTATATATTTGGATTCTTGTGTGGTTTGGTTTATGATAATGATATTGGGGGTGTTGTTGTGATTCGATTAATGATAATGATATTTGGGATCCTTGTGTAGTTTGGTCTGATAGATATATGTAGTGCTCCTTGTTTGAACCATTGTTGATATTATTGAGTTGGGATCCTTGAGTGAACTATTGAATTGATATTCCAACTTGCTATTATAACTTAGATTTTTGGTTTGAACTGATTTCCTTAGCTTATAATTATCGTTGTCATGATGAGAGTTGTAATTTTGATATTGGACAAGACTTTATGGAAAAGAACAACCAGAGTTATGTTGACTTGTAGTTGTGTGTATAGCTGTCTAAGTATAGACATTGGTGTTGGTTATTTGAATTATATTCCATGGTTGTTTCCTACAATATGGCAACTGGAGATGGTAATAATGGTTTTACTTGAAATTGGTAAATTGAACCTTAACCATGTAACTGACAATTAAGTAGCTTATTTGGTTAAGTTTTAAGGATGTGAATTAAGTGATAATTGGATATTGGAGTGTTGGTGGGGTTGAATGAACAAATGCTTTGAGAGTGAAGGTTAAATAAATATTGGGTAGTTAATCCTTGTAGTCTTAGCTCGGCTGTGAAGTTGTGTGCTCTCATATTTGACCTAGGTCAGAGATCTAAGGCCTGTAAGTTTGAGTGGAAAATGAAAGTTACTTACATTAAGTGATGATATGAACTGTAGACTGAGGGAAGTTAAATTGTCACATTATATGCATATGATTTATTTTGAATTTCTATATTATATGTTATGTGCTTTAACCTAGGTCATTCTACGATGCCTACCAGTATGTGTGGTACTGCTACTACTCTTGCTATACCTTTTTTGGGGTATAATCTGGTTGCAGGGTCAGTTGAGGTTTCATTGCTTAGTGCAGTTGGAGATCTGCAGCAACTTCCATCTTCTCATTTCTATGGTGGAAGCTGAGTCTTGTATATTTATCCTTGTCCTTTTAGTCTCTCTTGTACATGTATAGAATAGGTTCTCAGGGTAAAGAATTTTCTTTTGATGTAATTGAAGCATTAATAAGTTTTATAATACTTTTGAAGAGATTAATGATATTCTTTTATGACCTCCGCATGTTTTTAAATGGATGATAAGGGTTCTCCTATCTAGGTAGATTAAAGTAGGTGCTCGCTCGATCCAGTTAGTTGGATCATGACAGTTGGTATCAAATTGCTAGGTTACCGGTCTCACAAGTACGAGAGAAAATGTCTAGCAGAGTCCTGTGGATTGGTGTGTAGATCTCCACATCAAATCTTCGAAAAGCTTTGAGGTATTCTAGGAATTATTTCCCTTCCTTCTTTCATGTCGTGTTGTTTTAGTCTATCGTCCACTGGGCCGAGTTCAATTGGTATCTAATCGATGTCAATTGGTACCTGGATGAGTCCAATTGGTGTGTAGCCGATTCCAATTGGTATCTAGCCGATTCCAATTGGTATCTAGCGATAAGATTCACATTAATGTGTAAGTAACTAAATATTTTGATTATTTAGTGTTGATTGATTGATTGTGACTTTGTGATATTGGATATTTCTTGTTTAGTCAATGGTAATATGGTGTGTGGATAAATAATAATATGAAAACTATGCAAATAGCTCTGAATTTTTGTATTTCTATGTGTTGTATGAGTGCTTTGATGAATGGTTGTAGTTATGTGACTTTCTTGGAAATTGTAACTTGAATTATGTGGATTGGATAATGATAAGAGAAGTCTAGTTGAGAGGGTGGATATAGCAGCCCTTGGCATGAAAGTTGAATGATTTGTTGATAAGTTAAATGTCTGATGTGGGCATAGTTGTCTGTTTTGAGGTTACATATATATTTAAACGTCAGACTTTCCTTTACATAAATCTTGGCCAACTTAGCCGCATAATAATCTACCCTCACTTGAATGAAAAGAGCCAACTTGGTCAATCGATCAACAGTAACCCATATAGAGTCGCGCTTCTTCAAGGTCTTAGGAAGACCAACCAAGAAGTCCATGGTTAGTCTTTCCCACTTCCATTCCAGAATGGGCATCCTTTGAAAGGTGCCACCAGGTTTCCGATGCTCATACTTAACCTGTTGACAATTCTAACATTTGGTCACAAAATCCACAATATCTCATTTCATCCTTCGCCACCAACAATGTTGTCTCAAGTCTCTATACATCTTGGTTGTGCTAAGATGTATATACTACTTAGATTTGTGAGCCTCTGCAAATATAGAAGAAATCAAATTACCCACACGAGGCACACACAAGTGCCCCCAAATCCTCAACACTCCTTCATCATCAAGAATGGCCTCTCTAGCCTCACCTTGCAAAACTTTTTCTCTAAGGTTGCCCAGCTTCTTGTTTTTGAACTGTCTACTTTTTATTTGGTTAAAGAATGTGGACCTAACTTCCACATAAGGTAATACTCCTCCCTTGCTAGTCACCTGTAATCTCAGGAAATCATAAGCCAAAGACTGTACCTCTCTTGCCAATAGGAGCCTTAACACCTCCGGCCATGCTAAACTTCCCATTCTTACTGGCTTCTGGTTCAATGTGTCTTTCACCACATTGGCCTTGCTCAAATGATATAGGATTGAGATGTCATAGTCTTTGATTAACTCTATCCACCTTCTCTGCCTCTGATTCAGGTCTCGCTGGGTGAATACATGCTGCAAGCTACTGTGGTCTGTGAACACTTCAGGCTTCACCCCATAGAGGTAATGTCTCCAAATCTTCAAAGCGAATACCACAACCACTAACTCCAAGTCATGTGTGGGGTAGCTTTTCTCATAAGGCTTTAGTTGCCTCAAAGCATATGCAACCACATTCTGATCCTTCATCAAGACAACACGTAAACCCAATCGTGAGGCATTACAAAATATAATGAAATCCTTACCTTCAATAGGGAAGGTGAGAATTGAGGATGAGGTTAGCAAAGTTTTAAGCTTTTGAAAGCTCTCCTCACACTTGTAATCCCACACAAATGGAACTTCTTTCTGAGTCAGGTGGGTCATATGTGAAGCATAGCAGAAAACCCCTTTAAAAACCTGCGATAGTAACTGGCCAATCCCACAAAACTACAAATTTCTATTACATTCGTCAATCTAGCCCAATTCTTAACAGCTTCTACTTTCTGCGAGTTTAAACTATAACCCCTTCCTTAGATACCATCTGTCCCAAGAAGAACACAGAAGACAACCAGAATTCACACTTGGAATATTTAGCATATAGTTGCTACTTTTTAAGCAACATCAATACTGTACGCAAGTGAGTTACATGCTCTTCTTCACTCTAGGAGTAAACCAGAATGTCGTCAATGAAGACAATGACAAAATAATCCAAAAAATGACTTAAAATACCCCATTCATCAGACTCATAAAAGCAGTTGGGCATTAGTAAAGCCAAAAGACATGACTAGAAACTCGTAGTTCCCATAATGAGTTCGAAAAGCAGTCTTTGGGATGTCCTCCGTCCTAATCTTGAGCTGATGATACCTTAACCTTAAATCAATTTTGGAGAACACTGTAGCTCCCTACAACTGGTTAAACAGGTCGTCTATCCTTGGAAAGGGATACTTGTTGTGAATGATTACCTTATTCAACTGATGGTAGTCTATGCACATCCTCATACTACTATCCTTCTTTTTCACAAACAAAATAGGAGCACCCCAAAGAGAAACATTTGGGAGAATTAATCCTTTCTCTAGCAATTCTTGCAACTGAGACTTCAATTCCTTTAACTCTGTTGGTGCCATACGATAAGGAGGGATAGAGATAGGGCAAGTTTTAGGCTCTAAGTCTATATAGAAATCAAATTCACGGTCCGAAGGCATACTAGAAAGGTCATTAGGAAATGCTTCTAAGAATTCACACACAATTGGGATTGACGTTGTTGGAGGAACTATAACTTTAGGCACGAATAGCTGACACAATTCTCACAGGACTAGGCTTAAAGGTTCCCTCTACTCTAATTTTTCCATTCCGGGCATCGCCACAGTGACAATTTTAGAATAAAAATCAAGAATGGCATGATAAAGAGACAACCAACTCATCCCCAAGATAATATCAAACTCTTCTATGTCTAAAATTACTAAGTCTGCCAAAGTTTTGTACCCCATAAACATCACCGGGCATGCCCTATAAACCTAATCAACACATACTGACACCCCGACTGGTCTAAAAAAATACATAGGAGTATCGAGCAATTCACAGTCTAAGTCCTAATCTAAAGCAAATTTCACAAACACATAGGAGAAGACCCGGGATCAAACAATATAGAAGCCATATGATCACAGACAAGAATAGTACCTATGATCATATCATTAGAAGCTTCTACTTTAGGATGAGTTGGAACAACATAAAGTTAAGCTATATCACCACCTTGACCACCACCTCTACCAGCCTGAGTACGACCTCTACAACCTGGCCACCATGCCCACCTTGGGGACGAGCTCTACTATTTTCTCCACCACTAGAACCTATTGAAACTAGAGCACTAGAAGCTGATTGTTGAGTCAACTGACCTGTAGATAAGAAATTAGGATAATACCTCCTTATATAGTCAAAACCTCCACACTCATGGAACCTGATGCCTAAAGCAGGGCTCTAAAATGAAGAGGTTGAAGGAGTATAATTACCTTCCCATGAAGGTTGATAACTGATCCTAGATGGGCCCTCTGTGGACACAGGCATGGCTAAATGATAAGGTTAGGAAGAAGGACCCTAAGAACCATGACCCTTTGAAAAAGTACCGCTGAACTGTCTAGAGGTCCAAACCTTCTTTTCTTCTACTTTCACCTCTCGTTGCTTGCCAATCTGTTCATCATTCTTAGCAAACTCAACTACTTCTTGGAAAGACTTACCCAAAGCCGCACTGACAAGGTAACCATCTGGATCTCGAGTTCAAACCTATCATAAAGTACCTGATTTGCTCCTCCTCTAAAGTAATCAACTGCAGTGCATAACGGGACAAGGTATGGAATTTGGCCTCATAGGCAACCACAATCATATCACCCTGCTCTAACTTCAGAAACTCATCCTTATTTTTATCACAATAGGCGCGAGGGACGTACTTTTCAAGAAACACATTTTGGAACTGAGCCCAAGTAAGTTGTCACTACCCAATTTCTCAGGTCATGATGACACCTACTATAACACGCCAGTAGGTAAGCCAACCCATAGTCTGGAAAAGCTAGTAATGGACTATCAAGAGAAAGGAAGACAGCAGCGGAAAATAATTCAACAAAGAGAACTAAATAAAGAAATAATCTCAAAACCTGGTGAAGTCAATACAAGAGCTTCTAATACAACACGAATACAAGGTGAAATATAGAGTAAATATATACAAAGACATCTCTGAAATACAAAAATAAAGATCAGTCTAACAGTAAGAGAGAGAGCAAGAACAACTCCAAACGTTAGGAGCTCACCCCAAATCTCCGATCCATGGCTGCTCTGCCCTATGCACACATCAACAGTGAGAACTTGTACTATGATTTGTAGGCATTAAAAATGTAGTATGAGTACCAAACACGTAGTACTCAGTAGGCATCGACCGACTGAGCGCCAGAAATAATGCAAGTACAAATAACATGTAAAGCAGGAACATTAATTATCAGCAGCTAACTACAAAACTAAGCATAATAACACTAGTGGAGTGACAAGGATAACCTATCATGAGCTACCAGTAATCTGGGACAAAGTGCAATACCATAAGTAACTAACCATTATATGGTAGTAAAGTGAAGAAGGAGTTATACTATATACAATAGTAAAGTGAAGAAATGTATATACGATGAATAATAGAAGTAGAAAAGAAGGAAATGATATACAAACCATGGATAGGAAAGAGTGTATAGATATATATATATATCAACGTTATACCGATAACCAAACCTGAAGACACTACTCTGAAGGGACTAGTCTACATCACTGGGATCATACAGAATAAAGGAGCTAGTTCTAGCATAATCAGGGTCACTAACCGAAATGCATAATCATAAGATGATCTAACTATAATAAACCTCCCTATAATATGAGAAAAGGAATTAGAAATGTACCGATAACCTCGGGTACCAAGCCATAAGTAACCTGCCTCGAGCTATGCAATAATAACCAAACAATAAGTAATCAGATAGCCTGGACAACCAATAACCCCAACAGGGCCCCCATAAGCACAAAAAGGTACAAACAAGCAATCAATATTCAAAAACCATAACTTGTATCTATATATTCCCCATAAGACCGATAAATACAAGCGTTAAACAATTGTACCGGTAATGGTCAATGCATATGAACAAATGAATGCAATGTAAACCGATAGAACTATGTAAATAGAGTGCCATAACGTACCAAGTTTATATACACCTCCTTCAGCCCACCGGCTTGCAAGGTAGGACCTATGAATTTTACCTCCTCCGGTACATAGCTCAGATAAAGGAACCCATAGGGGACTCGGGATGTCTGTATATATACTACCTGGTCCCAAACCAGGACTTCGAATAACCATCATAACCAATCTACTTTGTCCAGTACCAGAGAGATATATAAGGTATTGTAAGAAATGTCAGACTTGAACCAAAACTGAATGAGTGTACATATCTGTAAATCCATTGCTTAAGATCAAATTTGGGATTAAAATAGTATAGTAATTTAGAAAGGATCGAAATCACCCTCGACCGAAGTGAATATGTAATGGTAAAAGAGAATGGATCAATAATGGACCAAAATCCGCCTTGGTCGAATTTCCAAAATAGTACATTTAGTTCAAACTATCATAAACCAGTAATAAAGGTAGTACAACTTCCATTATAAAAGAACCAATTTTTAAAAGTGAAAAAGTGGGAATAAATCCCTTTTTAGAAAACAGTAGAAAATCAAGGTTTTAGTTGGAATCATACCACTAAATAAGGGTAAATGCACCTAAATGTATGCATGCCATCACCAGTATCCAAACAATACAATCGTAAGTGCCTAAACATCTAGAATCTAGAATCACGTCCTTTTAAAGTATAGAAAACTAATCTGGCATCTATCTGGTATCGTAATCATAGCCTCAGGCCAAACAATTTTCACGCCCCAAATCCCATTGAGGCGGACTGGCACCCGAAGCCGATAAGGCCCGAGAGAACCAATCTTCATCTATGTCTATTCATATGCATGTCATTCACGAAACACCACCATCACGTATGGACACAAGATGCTAATAGCGGAAATCATGGAACATGTGATATATACATATGTGAAACTTGGCCGTTAGGGCCATCAAGTCAAAATGGACATACATCTCATACATTCATATACCCACATACGTCTACAAAGCCTCTAACAGATGCATACACAAAACCAACTTAAAGTCGGGACAAGTCCCCGCTTTATACAATGTTACAGTGCCAAAACAAATGTACAACTGTGACTCGGAAAGCCCCGAACTAACTGGAGCTCACCAAAGATCTGTAAATGACCGACAATCTACTGTGGAGGTCTAATAGCACATGCTCCTGCAGCAAGTAAGGTAAGTCCCCTAAGGGACGTCAATATGAAGAATGTACTGAGTATGTAAGGCTCATATGAAACTGCATGATACACAAATACTTCAATGGAAACAAATATAAGAAAAGAGTCAATATGGATAAACCTTCATTCTGCATATGTTTGGAACCATTTACATTACATTCTTTACTTCTTTTGTCTTTACATTTACTCATCTTTATCGTTCTACCCATGCTAGGCTTTTCTGTCGCCTCTGGGATGAGATTTAACCCATGCTAGGTATTTTAACCCCTAGGATGTAATTAACCCATGCTAGGCTTTTCTATTTCCCCTGGGATGTAAATGTGATAAACCATGCTAGGCTTTTATATTCCCCCTGGGATGTAAATGTGATAACCCATGCTAGGCTTTTATATTGCCCCTGGGATGTACTGTAATAACCCATGCTAGGCTTTTATATTGCCCCTGGGATGTACTGTAATAACCCATGCTTGGATTTTTTTTTATCGCCCCTGGGATGTACTGAGATATTGGGATCGATCCATGCTAGGTATTTTAACCCCTGGGATACCACCCAAGATTGTTCAAACAATTATACATTACTTTTGTCTTTCATTACAAGAGTGATACACTGGTGATTGAAACATTATTGGAACTTGAACACTAGTCAATGAACATGAAACATGTTAATCACAATTGGTCTTATGGGTAATATGATATAACAACGTGAAATTGAGATACCTTTGGACATTTCAAAATGGAACAAGTGTAGTGTCAATGTGAATAATATGTGCTGCAGAAGGATACAGAAAGAGTAACCTTACATACCTTATTTTCTCAATATGAATACACAGTCTTATATGCGAATACAACAATCCAGCTCTGCCTTTACATTTTTCTCTACAACACAAGTTCATAACGGAGCTCACGTTAACAACTAGTTACCTTACAAGTGCACAAGACGACAATGAACTACATGACTGTCATACAGCGTCATTTCACCCTTTACAATACAATCCACTACATTACCATACTAACAACTCCATAACATTCCACATATTGACCAAGACATCATAAACCAATAACATTTCACACCAAGTTTACCCTTTACACTTCCTCATTATCATTACATCACAATTATTCCATCAAGTCACCTCAATACCTTTCATAACAACATATTAACATCAATCCATAATTGTTATAATCCAATATACCTCCAAACGACCCCTTAACATCATTCAAAAGGTATCATAAGTTGATAATTTCATCCAAAAAGGGTATAATGGTCTTCGGGGATCAAAGAGAGACAAAAACATACGAAACGAGATTCTGGGCTGACCTGCAAAGCCACCTGCGCCTGCAGGTGGTTGACATATGGCCGCAGGTGCCCTCTGGCCTTGCCCAGAGCCACCTGCATTGGCATCTGTGGCCGCAGGTGCTCCAGACACGAGGGTGGATGCTCGTTTCGGCCAAAAAGGGTCTCTTTTAGGTCCTTTTATGTAATAAATGGTCCATGGCCATGAATAAACTTCCCTTTACATAATTTAGGCCAACTTGGATGCCAACAATCAATCATGGTTTCAGAACACACATGAACATCACCAAAACCACATTTTGTCTTCAATACACCACCAAGTCCATGCACAATTTTGCAATAACAATTCCAAACATTATGTACAAGGATAAAACAAGTTAAGGCTATAATCACATCTAACATGTAAATATTTAATCCATCAAGTTCACTTCCTTTAAGACCACAAGTCCATTTTCAAGTTTACAAGGCAAAACCCTTTTTCGATTGCAAAAATAGACAGTTTTACACATAGTGAACTATCCAACACTTTACCAACATAACCAACATGATTTATACACCATATTAAGCATATCATATGCTAAACCATGAAAATAAATACTTACCAAAGCTTGCAAGATGATGATCTTGTCCAAGGGAGTGATGGCTTAGGGTTTGTGATAAGAGAGAAATATCTTGTGGAAATTTCTAGAAAATGGCAAGTGTCTCTTAATGAATAAAATATGATTTTTTTTGTGCTTTATATAGTCCTTGTAGCCATCCTTAGCTAACATTAATTATGTGTTTACTTGGTCAATGCCAAGAATGGGTCACTTTCCCCATTTGGGACATGCCTTTTATGTAGTTTGGGGCCTAATTTGAGCCCAATAGCACATGATTCATCTAGCCCACAAAAATTAATGCATAATCCACCAAATTTCTCACGTTTAAATAATTCCATAAATGTTAAGACAATAAAGTAGGGTTGGAAATGTACGGGGTGTTACAACAATATATCTAAATTAACCAGGTATTAACACCATAACTCGAAAAACTAAAGTAAACAAGGGCACAATGTTACTAGAAAAATCTAATTGGGGAAATATCATCCAAATCACTAAGTAATATGGTAATTCTTATACTAAAGCAGTCATTTATGTCAATCTATGGTCAGCAAGTTCATAATTCAGTGTAATAGGATCCTACAACCATAACGGTTATTCTAGACTAAGGTTTGGGTCATATTTCTATTCTAAATTTTTTAAATAGGTCAAATCACGATATTACTAGAAATAAACCTATCTTATAAGCCCTACCTAGCATGCAATGTATACAATACACAATCTCAAAGAGAAAAGTAGACCAAAGCCTACCTCGAAGTCGAACCATAATCTCGAACCATCCATGAATTGCTCATCTTTGCTCACGATCCCATAAATGATGTTGTACTATCAAAATCATAATCTACACATTAATAGGAGTAAAATGATACCTATATTTCTATATATAGTTTCATGTCTAAAATCTGATCTAAAATTAGCTCGTGGAACCCACGCATGGAATCCAAAAATTGGACCCGTCATTAGGTCCCTATGACTCAAGAAACTTGTGCCCAAAATTTGAACGTAATCCAAGATTGTTAGCTTACTCAAATCATCCCCAAGCTTAGAGAAATCAACAATCAAAAATGGAGAAATCAAGAAAGAGGAGCTCAGAACCTACGAGATTCGGACGAGGTGACGATCGACATGACATTCTCGTAATATCGCCGGCCTTAAAATGATGTTTCCCAATTGATTTTAGGGCTAAAATGGTGTTTAAGGAGATTTGGAAACGGAGAAAAAATGATTTATGTCGAAGGGGGTTCAAGGCTAAAAAGGGCCAGAACCATCGCGTAGGCGACCATTTTGGTCGCTAAGGCGGCCTCACCTAGGCGACCATTTTAGTCGCTAAGGCAACCTATAGTATGGAATCCAACCTTCTCATAGGTAGTACCCTTGGTCACTAAGGCGACCTCGCCTAGGCGACAAGGGGGTCGCTCAGGCGATGTATCGAAAACCAACAAATGCCAAATTTTTGTTTGGGTACTTCGGGCCTATTCTGAGTCTCATGGATACAAACGAATAATGCTACCCTATCAAAAATGACATTCCAAACTCAAAAGAATAGACGAAATTCCCAACGGAGGTCATTTTGGCAAAATGTAGGCCCCAAACCCTATATGCCGATTTAACCAACTTCTAACCAATAGCCCAAAATGAGTCTGGAAGCCTCGGGACCTGGACCAAGGTTCCCTCTAGCCTAGAATCAACATTCCTGAGATGATAGCACTGTCAAAATTTCCATCTAAGTCTGTTTACTAGGAGTTTTGGTTTGAGACCAATTTCTTAACAGCGAAAGCTCTAAAATAAGGAAATGACCCTAAAACCCAAACGAATTGTCTGAAAACAAAAGTGATAGTTTCAACAAGTCATAAATGACTTGTAGCAGCTAAGGGATGGCTTAAAACACAAAACCACATGAAAATCAAGAAAATGACCTTGAGGGTTATTACAATATCCACTACTAAAAGGACTTTCATCCTCAAAAGTCAATGGATAGAAAGATCCCAAAAGGTCAAAAGAACGAGGTATTGGGGCCGAATTCCCCGAGCAAGACTTCTTAGGTAACCTATAAAGCAAAATAATGCTTCTAAGGGATTTCACTAAAGGTATCCCTTGTTCCTTCACATCCTTACTTCGCTTTCCAAATAACCCAAAACTCATCCTCAACAACCAACTGGCCTCCAACTGAACTGGACATGACTGAAGCAAACAAATCCAAACCACAGTATGCTGACATCACACTGAAACAAGCACAACAAAGCAGATACTCAACCAGGCTAAGGACAACCCAAGGCATGGACTATACCACTAACTCCTAACTCCAAATCTAATATTTTCTTACCTCTCCAAACCTGATGTCAACTCTGAACTACACATAATCTCTCCAGCATCATTCGAGTCCTGCCCGCATAATCACATCACAATAATCTCGAAAGACTAAAGTTGACCCGTTAAAAATCTATACGGACTAGTATATGAACAATGCCCAACAATGTCTACCTGAATACACAGTCGATGATGACCAATGTATATAATCTCTGCCATGCCACTAACTGGTTCAAACGATTCTCAAAATTGACCATCATGAGTCTAAACCACAAGCTCTTGGAATTGAATCATCTGCTCCAGAACGCCCCACCTACTGTGGGTGAAACCATGGTAAGCTCAACTCTGGTACACTTCTTCCGCTGAGTAGACATTCAAAATTTCTAAGGATAACTCAGCAACCAAAGTCAAAAGTAGTAGAAACCAATATCATGTGCTAACGTACCATCCTCTGAGCATTTAGCTAATACAATCTCCCTGAACTAAAAAAGGCTGAGCCGATAGGTAATAAGTAGGTCTAGTTAACCTATCGACGAAGACTTAACTGAGTAAAAACCTGTAAATAGGGTGAAAACTAAGTTACACAATCCATAGCTATAGTCCCAACACCAAAGCTGAACAACTAGATCTGAACTATCCAAATCGATCTTGTTATCGAGTAAGCATCCATACTCCAAAATCTATTACCACTCTCAAGCCACTATTCGAAAGAGTCAAAAACCACAACTGAATCCAACAAGTCTTCACTAATGTCAAATACCCAAATCAACCTCTTCTTCAGAGACTAAGCATACATTTGACAATTCCACAAGGGCTAAAACTAAATATTGCCAAAGAGCATACTCACAACTGAGGAGAACCACAGGCTAAAGATACGAGTAATCAAATCCACATCCGCTGAGGGTATAACACATCAAGGTACAACTAAGAACTCACAAAGGCTGCAAAAAGTTTTAATAGTAGCCAAAACTCGAGCAACTTGTGGGATCGATATCTGGCTCAAAAGGGCCACTTTATTACTTGCACGACCAAGTACACTTGCGTGTCTAGCTAGGTCGCAACAAGTTTTTGGCGTCGTTACCGGGGACTTGGGTTTTAATTGTTTATCTAGATTGGACTTTTTCTGTTTATTTGTTTGAATTGTATGTAATTTATTTTTTGTATAAAGTTTTGTTTTACTTTTCTACCACTCTTGCTGATATATCAGCCTGGGATAGATGGTTATTGAATGATGACAATTAGTGTTGTTTTTATGGAGGACCACACTTAGATGGTAATTGTCAGAATATTCAAGAGAGAGGGTTGTGCGCACCTACCCAATCTCTTGAATTGAATAGATGTCAGATGTGTGGTGGTCAGGATAGCCATTGAAGTGACTGTCCAAACTATTATTCCCCTCCCCTGAACCCCTATTATGATCAGTTTGTTATTTGTGATATTGACAAGGCTAATGGAGCTAATGAGGCAGAACATGAGCCTCACTTTATGGATATACTGAAGTGAATAATGGAGATACAGACACAACAAAGGGAATACATGCAGAGAGTGAGGGAAGCCACAGAGAAGATGCAGTCCCAAGTCACAAAGTTACAGGCTAGGGCTGAAACTTGTGTTAATCAGCAAGTTACAGTCTTATCCAACACTCAAGAGGAACCCCAAATTGATGAAGAAAGGGAGACACTAGTAGAAGAAAGTTGTGATGAAGAATACATAGTGAGCCAAGAATTGCTAATGGAGCAAGCTCAACAATTAAAAATTCATGAGTGGCTCCGGGATGGTCTCACAACCATGGCAACCCAATTAAAGGGTGGAGAGATAAGCTTATTTCAGAGATAGATCAATTTTTATTAGATATCTGTGACTTGAATGTTCAGTTGATGAAAAAGATTGATATGTCTGATGTGCAATCACCAATAGTTGCGGAGACTAGCCATTCTGTGGATAAAAAAGAAGAATGCCATCAATTCGACTATCAGTCTTTGATTGAGGTTGACATTGAGAGGGAGTATAAATGTGAGCATGTTGCAGCTAGTGCAAGCAGGAAAGAGGGACGTATTGGATCTCATTCAAAGTATTTTTCTACATTATGCTTAGATGATGACATGTATTTAGAGTCATCTGAACTAGTGGGTGATTGTGTGGATGAGAAACAAGAATCCTATATTCTTAAATTTGAACCAGAAAAGCAACAAAATAATATGCCTCACCTCAGGGCTAAGCGATTTAACATGCACCCTCCATCACTTGGTCCTTTCATATGTGCACCAACACCCTATGAGCGAAAAAAAAAAAGATGGATGTGATGTTGGGGGTGAAATTTATATCCTCAAGGTGGAGGAAAAAGTTGATGGGTCATGCTGCGACGTTAAATTAGGTGCTTGTGGGAGGTACCCCAACGTTTAGTAAGTAGTTTGTTTTTATTTTTATTTTCTTAGTGTCACCTTTGTTTTTGTTTTGGTTTGTTTTGTTTTGCAGATTAGGGGAAGTCTGAGTACCCAAAAATCTAAGCTAAGGAGCATTGCAAAAACTAAGTGTGGGGTCCTCCGGACCTCTTTGATGGATAAGATGCTACTAGCTAGGCCTAGAGGCCTCAGGGAGTATTTCTCTTTCTTTATTCTTTGAGTTATACTTTGGGGACAAAGTATGATTTTAAGTGTGGGGTGGAAAATCTTCCAATTTGGTTAGGGTGGAGTGTGCTATAGGAGTCTTTTGGTTATTTTCTTTTTTTCTTATGTTGCTGAAAATTTGAAAAATACAAAAATATTTTCTTTTAGTAATTTTTAGTTTTATTTAGGAGCACACCTCATCCACCCCTCGATTTTTCTTTTCGGTTCTTTTTCGAGGGGAAGCCCTTTGAACCCAGTATCATTTTTATTTTTAGGAGTAATTTTAAAATTTTAGAGATGCTCTAATTAGATGCTACACATGATTGTATAATGCAAGTTGGTTTTGAATGTTGAAGCATGTGCAGTGAATTGAATGACTATTTTTGAGACACCTAGGCTCATTTGTTTGACTCTTTTGTGATTTTGGCTTAATGTTGAATTCTTGCTATTGCTTGGTTGAGAGTCTATAGGGATCCATCTTTATTTAGACTTGTGCCATGTGTGAGTGAGGTTTTTGTTTTATTCCATGTGCATATTGATGTCTAGAACTTGCCCGGTGTTTGCAAAGCGAAATAAAGGTTGTTGAGCTTAGGAGATGATATAGGCATTTATTTGATAGCCATGTATTATACATACTTTATCTACCCTTTTTGCATGATCTTAGTTAGCCCCATTGAGCCTTTAGCCTATTCTTTGGTAGCCTTATATGTAGCTTAATCCTTTTCTTTCAATTAACCGTAATTTGATCCAAAACTCCTAAACGCTTTAGTTGAGAAATTAAGATGTTAAGGAGTATAAAAATTGAAGAAGGAAAAAGTGAAGTTGAAGCCCCAAGTAAATAGCTTTTGGGTGTGTGAAAAAGTTTATGAATTGTTGGTAAGGAGTAATGTAATGAAAAGAAAAATTGACCAAAAGAAGTGAATCATGTGTTGATCGCAAATACTCCTTGCCTAATATGTGTAAGCTAGCTTAAAGAGATGGGGCAAAACAAAAGACAGCTGGGAAGATAAAATTGGTGTAAAATAGGTTGGTTGGAGGTGATCTTAATGTAAATTGTAGTGTATTAAAGCACTTAAGGAAGATAGTCACTATTCTTGACCAAATAGTTCCTACCCGTCCCTTAGCCTACATTACAAGCCTTAAAGTCCTACTTGATCTTGAGCTTTGACATTCTGATACTAGTGGAGTACTACACTAAGGGCAAGCTTATGGTTCATCTTATGTGACATGTGAATTTTGTGAGAGTGAGCGGAAATTGATTCTTACACCCATTATTGTGATAAATTGCATATCTCTGAGTGAATGTGGGTGACTCTCTTGTGGTGAGGGAACATGTTTGATGATAGATAGGTGACTTATATGATCACATTGTTGAGTAATGTGCATGAGTTGCAAACTTGGTAGAGTCAATTCTTGAGGCTAGGAAGTTTTGAAGTAGTATTCATGTGTTTCAAGTTGTAATATAACATGCCGAATGTAGAGCTTGCTATTCATGTGGTTGTTGTAGTGCTATCTTGAGTGTCTTAGTTGTAGTAGTAATTATATAGTCGCCTTGAGTTAATTGTGGTTGTTGTTTGAGGACGAACAAAGGTTTAAGTGTGGGGTGGTGATCTAAGGCGTATTTATATGCCCTATTGTCATCTTCAACCCATGTTTACCTTAGTTTTGAGAGCAATAAGTGCGTATTTAGTATAGTTTTGATGGAATATTTGATATTATGCTAATAAATGTGATTAGACCCTTGCAGGTGTAATTTATGACTATTTGGAGCGTTTTTGGCATGGAAATTAAGGCTTGGAGGAGCTACGAGCGAAGGATATTGAAGATAAGAGGCAAGCCAAAGATTTAAACTTGAAGAATCCAACCAAATCCGCGAATAAAAGTCGAAGAAAAGAAGAAAATAAGATTTTAAATAAGGGGCGCGCCCAGGGGCGTGCCGGGCCGCTCAGGCACACCTTTTCAGAGGCAAAAATTTGCCTAAGTCCCAGGCGCGCCCAAGGGCGTGCCGAGCCGCTTTTTGGCAAATTTTTGCCCCGAGTATTTGTCTATAAATAGAGCTCTTGGGTTATTGTATCATGATTCCATCTTGGTAGGACTACTCTTGGGCGATTTTGGCATCCAAATTAGGGTTAATTCTTCTTCCTTTTTATTTTTATTTCTTTTTTTATAATTTTTTATCAATTTATGTTAAATCAAGCCATGAGTGACAAAAATCGCTTATTCTTGGGGTTGAGGCGACGAACATGAAGGTCGTGAGTTGAATATTATTGGTTTTTGCTGAAGTTTATCAAATTATTGGTTATTCTTATATTCTTGATTTACTATTTTAATGCTTAATTACCATTGAAATAAATCCATTGTCTTGAGGTGAGCACGAGAGAGAAACTAAGAGATAGAACGTGGAATATAAGGAGTGTGACCTTTACTCGAGGAAGTGATTCCAAGAGATTGATATGCGGTTAGGACCGAGAGGAACCTAATTCGCCGTGCTTGTTCAAATACGGGAAGATAGCTTAAAGGCGTTCGAATTGGTTAAATCTATCCCCGCGCAACGATGTAGTTAGGTTTCCAATTTCTAATAGAAGGTTATAGTTTGGAGACGAATATAATCATATTATCAACCTCGTGATCCATAACCACAATAGACAACTCAATTTGCTTAAACCATTAATATTCATGCGCTCGAGATAACGTTCGGGATGCCTTGACCCTGGGAATTCAACTTGCCATTGTTTATACCCCAAGTTAATTATGTTAGTTTAGTTCATAGTTATTTTATACTTTATAACCATCAAATCTCTATATTCCACCGCTTAAATAAATAATCAAGAACTAGTTTAGTCTAGTGAATAGTTAAACGACAAGTCCCAGTGGGTTCGACATCTGGCTCGAAAGGGCCACTTTATTACTTGGACGACCACGTACACTTGCGTGTCTAGCTAGGTCGCAACACCGTTACACTTTTTTTAGGGTATATTTAAGCGTTATCAAAAATGGCACAGTTGCTGGAGAACAATTTGGCGTATTGAGTTAGTTTTGAATTTTAGCTGACTTGCTTTGATTTGAACTTGTGAATATCTTTTATTTCTTATGTTAGGTAGATTTTTGTTTTGTTATACTTGTTACTATGGCATCTTTGGATGAAATCAAGTTTGGTGGTTGCAAATCTTATGTTAATGACCTATGTTCTTATTATGGAGGGCCCCACTTTTGGCAAAATTGTGAAAAAGTTCCTGGGAGTGAGGTGTGTGCATCATCTCAATCTTATGATCTGTTTACTTGTTATGAATGTAGTGGTCAAAGTAGACATATTGATGCTTGTGAAAATGACCCTTCCCCCTCCTTAAGCTCTAATGAATCTTCTAGTTGTGCTTTTGAGTTTGATAGGAGCAATAATATGGAGTTGGAAGCACAAAGAGCCGGTCATGAAGGCATTCAAGTAATACTTCAAACTAACCTGGATCGGGTACCTAAAATGGGTGAGAAGATACCTCTCATGCATCAATCCATGGTGGCATCGAAAGAGGGTAGTCAAAGAGAAGAAGACCCTTGTGAAGAAGTTTCCCAAAATGAAGAAAATCTTGATAATTTGGAAATTGTACACCATGAATGGCTCTTAAACTGAGCTCAACAACTTGAAGCCTAAGTGATACTACATGAGGGAATCTTCCTAATAAAGGATGATTTCTTCCAAATTCATGTTGAGCGATGTCAAGAAATGATCCAACTTAAACTTGTTATTTATGATTTGAAGTCCAATATGAAAGAAAAGTTTGGGGCATATGATGCTCCTCCTCAAATGGTCAAGGATAATGGGTTCGAGTTGAGTTCTAATGAAGATGTGAGTGAGATTGATTTTGAAGAATTCATAGTGATTTGCCAACCAATCGAGCCAAAAATAATGCAAGATGCCAAAATTGATAAAATGATACTAGAGTTGCAAAATAAAGCAAAGCAAATCCTTTTTGAAGACTCTAGTTCATTTTGGGTTGAGAATGTCAAGAAAAATGTAAATTTAGAAATAAAGAGGCGACCTCATTCCAACCATTTTTCGACATTGTGCTTGGAAGATGTGAAAATTGAAATAAATGGGCAAATGGAGAATTTTGAAGATGATGGACAAAGTCCGTACATTTTGGAGTTTGTTAGCTCAAGTGGGAAAAATGAAGTCCCTCACTTGAAGGCCAAGAAGTGAAAAAAGTGAGGTTTAATAAATGTCCAATTGATGTTATCACAAATGCCCAACGAGCCTACACGAAAGTTTGATGTGAAATTGGGTAAAAGGTTCAAATTTTCAAAGTGGCAAGATAGAATTGGTCTTGTTGCTTCCTTACACTTGACCCAAAGGCATCAAAGATATGTTGATTTAAAGTTGGGCCAAAGATTCAAATCATCAAAGTGGATAAGGTTGCTTGCGTCGTGCCGCGATTTTAAATCAATCGGTTGGTGGGAGGCACCCCATCGATTCTCAAAAATTTTGCATTTACCTTTGAAATTTTAATTTTTAGACTAGCTTAGGAATTTATTTTTGACTAAGCCACAAAATTTTGGAGTTTTTGGAAGTGATTTGAATAGGTTTGGATGCAAAAATTTGATGGGAATGAAACAGGAGCCCAGTCTGAAGAGGCTTCTAGTATTCCAACTATTACACTACTACAGGCCACTCTTATGTCGATCCTCACACCTAGTGAACTTCAGGGAGCCCATTACCTCCTTCTCTACTTTATTTTGCTTGCATTGGGGACAGTGTAATATTTTTTAGTTAGGGGTAGAATAGCTTAGTTTTCATTTGGATCTGTACTATTGGTATATTTGATATATTTGTGCCCTTATCTGGTGTTGTTGGAAATTATTGCGCCCTTCTCGGGATTGAAATGAATTATATGGAATCAAAAATTATGGTCTTTGTGAATGGTTTAGTTTGGGTGTCACATTTGGCATGAATTTTGGGGAATTCTTGAGTACCACTTTAACACCCACCATGTGTTTGATAAAAGTCCTAAGTGAAACATCCACCTTGTTCTTTGTTACTCCATGTTCCAATTGCTAATGTTAAGTGTTCTTGTTGTTGTGTGGAGCTAATATCAAGATGTGGTATGTGTTGTTGGTTGTTTGAAGTTGAGTTATGTCAATTTTGGTAATTCTTGAGTACCCACACTACTCTTAAGGATGCTTACTTTATGATGCCCACTATGTGTTTAATAAAATTCCTAAGTGTAGTTTTTTCTACTCTCTTTTATTATTCATGTGCTAATTGCTATTAGGAAGTGTTCTTGCTACTATGTGTACTTAATTACAAGTTGTAAAGTTTTCAAAAGAGTGTTTTGATGGTAGCTCAAGTTGAGTAATGTTTTTTTTTGTGGTTATGAATGTTGTGCGCCCTTGTCGGGTTTGAGCTTAATTTTGATTTTGTTGGATTAGTCATTTTGCTTGTTTTCACTTCTAGATTATTTTCTTCATTGTGCTAGCTTCTTATAGTTTTTCCTTTTGGTAGTTGTTTTGGGAAACCTTTTCCCAAATGATGGATTGAGTGATGACATTCCAACGTTGTTATTGTTGTTTTTGGGTGTTGGTGTCATTTGTGCAGGGGACGTTTGAGTACCCGTAGCCATTTTGAATTGGGTTTGTGATTGTTACCTTGGTGAAGTCTGAGTAGCTATGGCATTATTTCCCTTGTTGGAATCAAAATGTAGGATTGTGACTTGTTTGGTACTAATAGATTTAGTCTTGCATTGTGAAATGTTGGAATGAGCATATCCCTCCAAAAAATTTTGTGAAAAACAAGTTTATGGAAGTGAATGATGTTTGTGACAGCACTTTGACTCTTTTTGTGACTCCATACTCATTAGGTAGTGATAATGTGGAAAATGACTCTTTTATTCTTGTTTAGGAAGTGAAACCTATCCTTTTAGAATAGTTTTCATGCCATGTGTGGTGAGCTTTGTGGAATAATTCTAGTACTTAATTGTGTCATATAGAACTTGCCCCGTTGGTCTTTTAATGCTATTCTTGATTGTGTTTGGTTGGAGAAA
Source organism: Capsicum rhomboideum (assembly GCA_031232105.1). Classification (NCBI taxonomy): domain Eukaryota; kingdom Viridiplantae; phylum Streptophyta; class Magnoliopsida; order Solanales; family Solanaceae; genus Capsicum; species Capsicum rhomboideum. The sequence goes on along the minus strand of CP124711.1, from coordinate 35,451,182 downwards.
TGATCTTAGGCCTTCTTTGTATTTTTGAAAACCTCTTTAGCCTTAAAAGCCTACCCATGCATAAATGTTATCACTAGTTATCTCATTTAAGCCTAATAACCTTTCTTTGGCAACCACATTACAGGCCTTAAACCTTTTGAAAATTTTCCCTCTCTTGAACCCTACCCTCCTTGAACTTAAAATTGCTAACTTGAGGGTCAAAGCCTAAGTTGGGGGTATGTGGAACTTGGAAGAGGTGATCATGCACCGTGGTTTTGTAAGTGAGTGCCTTAAGAGAAAAAATATGATTGAATAAAATTAGGGAAAATTAGAAAAGGAAAGAAAATGAAAAAAGAAATGAAAATGAGAAAAGAAAAGGAAAAGAGAAAATTGAAAAGAGAAAATTGTCAATAAATGGGTGAACTAAAATGAAAAAGATAGGTACTTGTGTTGTATGAAAATGAAGAGGCAAATGATCAAAGTTTGATTTATATTATGTTTTGTAGAGTTCAAGGAGGGTGTAGTCACTTTTATCCTAAATGTCTATCCCACCCTTCCCCAAGCCTACATTACAAGCTAGAAAAAGTCCTTCGAGATCTCCAACCGATACTTTTGAGTTGGTGGTGATTGAAAATAGGGTCAAACCTATGGTATGATAATTGGTTGTATTGGAAATTCTTTGTTGAGTGTGAGTGTTTGTGAATTTGTCCCTTATATAAGTCTTGTAAATATTATGAGTTTTGGGACTTTCTTTGTTCTCAAACCGGTAGCTATACACCTTCATCATTTTCAGTTCAGATGCCTGCTTTGGACATTAGGTTCCACAAGTGTAAAGTTTTGGGCCACATCAGAAGGTATTTTCCAAACTTCTTGACTGCAAGTTAGTTGACTCAGCATCTACCTTCTACTACTTTAGTTTCGGTAGGTCGCGGTGGACAAAGAAATGGTAGGAGTCTTCCATAAGGTAGACGTGGTGGCCAGGCTAGGGGTGGAAACTAATCCAACCGAGGTAGAGGACAGGTTGGTAGAAATGGTGCTCAAGCTAGTAGAAGTGGAGGCCAGGGTGGTGATAAGGATCATATTTATACTGTTCTGACTCATCCTGAAGCAGAAGCTTCTGATGATGTGATCACAGGTACTATTCTTATCTCTAATCGTATTGCTTCTGTATTGTTTGATCTCGGTTCCATTTTCTCTTATGTGTCAGTGAAATTTGTGATGGGTTGGGACTTAGATTGTGAATACCTTTATGCTCCTATGTATGTGTCCAAGCTAGTTTGGGTGTTAGTAAATGTTGATCAGGTGTATCGTTGGTGTCTTGTGATGTTTATGGGATTTAAGACCCTGGAAGACCTAGTTATTCTAGATATTATGGAGTTTAATTATATTAGGGATGAGTTGGTTATCTCCTTATCGAGGTATTCTTGATTATTATGCAAAAATCGTTACCCTAGCGATGCCCAGGATGGATAAGTTAGAGTAGGAGGGTACTTTCAAGCCTAATCCTGTGATGGTGGTGTCAGCAATTCATGCCCAGAAGTTAAAAAAGAAGGGGTTTAAAGCATTTTTTGCCCATCTTCGGGAAGAAAAATCTGTAGTTCCTCTTATAGCGTCAGTTCCAGTGGTATGTGAATTCTTAAAAGTATTTTTGAATGATCTCCTGGGTATGCCTCCATACTGAGAATTTGATTTTTGTATAGATTTAGAGTCAGGGACTCAACCCATTTCTATCCCTCTTTATCGTATGGCACCAGCAGAGTTGAGGGATTTGAAGTCTTAGTTGCAAGAGTTGTTAGAAAAGGGTTTTATTCGCCTGAGTGTTTCTCCTTGGGGTGTACCTATTTTGTTTGTGAAAAAGAAGGATGGTAGCATGAGGATGTGCATAGACTACAGCCAGTTGAATAAGGTGACCATTCACATTAAATACCCCTTGCCTAGGATAGATGACCTGTTTGATCAGTTGCAAGGGGCTGATGTATTCTCCAAAATTGACTTGAGGTCGGGTTATCATCATCTCAAGATTAAGGAGGAAGATATCCCAAAAATTGTTTTTCGGACTCATTATGGGCACTATGAGTTTCATGATCCTGATGAATGGAGTTTTTAAGTAATTTCTAGGTTCATTTGTTATTGTTTTTATTGATGAAATATTGGTTTACTCAAAAAATAAAGAAGAGCATGAATCTTATTTGCATACGGTGTTGGGGTTGCTCAAGGAAAAGCAACTATATGCTAAATATTCTAAGTGTGAATTTTGGCTTTCTTCAGTGGCCTTCTTAGAGTACATGGTTTCTAAAGAAGTAGTTATAGTAGACCCACAGAAGGTTGAAGCCGTTAAGAATTGGGTTAGACCGACAAATGTGACAGAAATTCATAGCTTTGTGGGGTTGGCCAGTTACTATTGTAGATTTGTTAAGGGTTTTGCTGTCATTGCTTCACATATGACCCTCCTTACTCAGAAGGAAGTTTCATTTGTGTGGGATGACAAGTGTGAGGAGAGATTCCAAAATCTCAAAACCTTATTAACTTCGGCCCTAATACTAACCCTGCCTAATGAGGGTTAGGATTTCATTGTATATTGTGATGCCTCACTATTGGGTTTAGGTGTTGTTTTGATGAAGGATCAGAATGATTGCCTATGCTTTGAGAAAACTAAAGCCTTATGAGCAAAACTATCCCACACATAATTTAGAACTGGCAGAGTTGGTGTTTGCTTTGAAAAATTAGACACACTATCTCTACGTGGTAAAGTGTGAAGTGTTCATAGACCACCGCAACCTATAGCACATGTTCACCCAGAGGGATTTGAATCTAAGCCAGAGGAGATTGATGGAGTTGAGTAAAGACTATGACATCTTAATCCTATATCACTCAAGTAAAGCCAATGTGGTGGAAGACGCACTAAGCTGGAAACGATGAGCATGGGAAGTTAAGCATGGCTGGATGTGCCCAGGTGCCCATTGACGAGAAAGGTACAGTCTTTGGCTAATAATTTTCTAAGATTATAGGAAACTAGCAAAGGAAATGTGTTAGAGCATGTGGAGATCAGGTCCACATTTTATGACCAAATCAAAAGTAGGCATTTCGAGGACAATAAGTTAAGCAATCTCAGAGAAAAGGTGTTATAAAATAAGGCAAAAGAGGTCATTCTTCATAATAAGGGAGCATTGAGGATTTGGGGCGGTTGTGTGTACCCCAGGTAGGTAATTTGATTCAACTATTCTGGAAGAGGCTCATAATTCTAAGTACTCTATACATTCGAGAGACAATAAGATGTATAGGGACTTGAGGAAACATTATTGGTGGTGAAGAATGAAGTGAGACATTGTGAATTTTGTAACCAAGTGTCAAAACTGCCAACAGGTCAAATACGAACACCGAAAGCCTGGTGGTGCATTTTATAGAATTCCCACTCCAGAATGGAAGTGGGGATGGATAACAATGGACTTTGTAGTGGGTCTTCCGAAAACATTAAGGAAATGCGACTCTATATGGGTTATTGTAGACCGATTGACTAAGTCGGCTCACTTCATTCTGGTGAGAGTTGACTATAATGCTATAAAGTTGGTCAAGATTTATGTGAAGGAGATCATAAGGCTACATGGGGTGCTGGTGTCGATTGTGTCAGACAGGGCTACTCAATTGACCTCCAACTTTTGGAAAAGATTCCAGTCAGAATTAGGTTCCAGATTGGACCTGAATATAATTTTTCACCCACATACCTACGGTCAATCAGAGTGAACTATCCATAAGCTTGAGGACATGCTTCGTGCATGTGTTATGGACTTCGGGGGTCAGTGGGACTAATACTTACTATTGTGTGAATTTGCCTACAATAATAGCTACCAATCTAGTATTAACATGGCCCTTTTGTGGCCTTATATGGTAGGAGGTGTGGGTCTCCAATTGGGTGGTTTGATGTATTTAAGGTGAGGACTTGGGGCACCGACATGCTCAAAGACTCGATAGAAAAAGTGAGATTCATACAGGAAAAGCTCATAGCGGCTCAAAACTGACAGAAAAAATATATAGCTAATAAGGTGAGAGACGTGAAGTTTGAGAAGAGGGAGAAAGTACTCTTGAAGGTGTCACCCTTGAAGGGTGTAATGTGGTTTGTCAAGAAGGGCAAGTTGAGCCCAAGATACATTAGACCCTTTGAGGTTTTGAAGAGAGTGGGGTCGGTAGCATACAGATTGGCCTTACCTTCTAGTATGTCCGGAGTTCACCCGGTATTCCACGTGTCTATGCTAAAGAAGTATCATGGGGATGGTGATTACATCATTCATTGGGACCCTGAATTATTTGATAAGGATTTATCTTATGAAGAGGAAACAATTGCTATATTAGCTAAGGATATGAGGAAGTTGAGGACCTGAATCATTCCTTGTGTGAAGGTTCAATGGAGAAACCGTACTATTGAAAAGGCTACTTGGGAGATGGAGGGGGGACATGCACAAGTAATATCCCCACTTATTTATTAACCCATATACTTTTCCTTTGCCTTGCTATGTATTTGGGGCTAATTGTCATTCGGAGATGAACGAATGGTAAATTCGTATCTTAAGTAATGACCCAAATTGTTGTTACGTTGAAAGAAGGGAATAAAATTTGCACTTAGACTTCACTTAGTCAATTTTTGAGAAATTCAAGGCTAGTATAGGATTGGACGATTTTTAAGGGTATGTTAGTCTATAGAAATTTGATACTATTGGGAGTAACGATGGCAATTTTTGACTCAAGTTTTAGATAGTCAATGAGTTTAGAAGGTCGTAGCAACTTTCAACACTCGAAACAAAGTTATAGAACTCGGGTTATAATGTTTACCATGGAAGGGTTGGTTTGCGATGTCATATTTCGTAAAGTGTGTTGGGAAATGGACAGGGATGGAGAGAAGTCCCAAGTTTATACCTCAGATTGTTGTAGCAAAAAAGGTAACTACCGCAGCGGTAGCCTATGTTTCATCACGAAACTGCTACAGCAGTAATTTAACCGCTGCAGCGGTAGTACGCAGAATTTGACAGTTTTGAAAATCCAAAAATATTTTTCATTCCCCACTTTCTAAAAAACATGAGAGAACTATAAGGAAGGCAATTTTTGTAGAATTTAGGAGTTTTTCATCTTTGGAGGTTTAAACTTGAAATTACTTCTTATAAGGTGCTAGAAAATACTAATGAGTGTAGAATCGCAATTGTTCATGCCAATTCAAATAGGGTTCATGAGGTTTTAAGGATAGAAAACCCTAAAATGATGAAATAGGGTAAGTTTATGGTTGAATCGGTAGGTATGAATTCCTAGTAGTTAAAAAGGGATGAATTATTGAAAGGGGTATGTGTTCTTATTGTTATAGATCAAGAACAAGTTGAACGAGAAGGAAAAGCCAAAAGTGTGGCTTAAAGGTGACTTTGAGCAAGGATTCGAGGTAGGTTACGGTTTACTATAGCAATTATACTTGCTTGACTCTGTGCTTATATGTGAATTAAGTATTTGTGATGGCTTTCGAGCACTACTTTTGATTATTGACTACATTGCATGTTCATATACATTGGTGTTAAGGATGTGGTGAAATGATAATGATAATGGTGATGATATTAATGATGTTGATGAGGTAAATCATGGGGTTCATGATGATTGTTAATGATGTTGATGAGATTGAGAAGAGAAAGAGGAGATGTGCACGTCTTGCATTCGTACACTCATTTACATGCTTTGAATGTTCAGTTATGATCTTATGTTATGATGAACTTATTGCCGAATTTGACTAAGTGTAAATATACATGATTGTGACCTTGTATTCTCCCTAAAGTGAATTGCATAATTGATTGACTGTCTTTTATTATAAGATCTGTGATGATCACTTTACATCTATTGGATTTACTTATTTGTATGGTGTTGATTTGAGTCGACCTATGATGCCTACCAGTATATGTTGTTGTATTGATGCTACTTGTGCTCTTCTTTTTGTTGAGTACAGAGCGTGTTTCTGTATTTGAGACAAGACTTCACCTTTAACTAGCAGTTCAAATTTAGTTTCAATGGTGAGCACCAGGACCGGGCAGCCTTTAGATCTTCGTATCATTGTTCATGTCCCTTGTTTAGGGACTAAGACATTTCTTTGTTATTTCATCCTTGGATATTCTCTTAGCTATCTATTTAGACAATCTTAGTCATTCTTGTACAGTGACTTCAGGTCCCGGGGATGTAATAAATAGAGTTTTCCGCACTTTATTAGTTCTGGATTTTTGATGTTGGTTTGACAATTAGTTTAAGCTATTAAATGAACACTCTTTTACACTTGTTTAAAACTAAGGATTAATACAAAGTGGATGTAAAGGTAACACTTGAGATAGTGAGGGTTAAGATTAGTATGGTTCTCCCGCCATAGGTTAGGGAGAGTGTCAATCATGACCGGTTGAACTGTGACAAGAAGAGGAGGATTAGCCTTATATATGTTGTGTTCAGAAGAGGGTGAATGTATACTTTGTATTTTGTCTTATGCATTTATTCCTTATTAGTATTATTCATAGTATTATTGGCTTGGGTGCTGTTTTGCTACTTATTTTGTGCAGTTTTTGCTGATTTTTTTTGTTCAATTTTGGTGCAGGTTTTGGTAGAGTTTAGTTGTATCCAGATTCGGTGCAATTTTTTATGTTGTTTGTGTGCAATTTTTTTATACTATTTGGTGAATTTTTTTTTCTAATTTTTCTCCTACTCGAAGTGACTTTTTAACAAGGTATAGCAAAAGGAATTTTTAACAGGGTAACTATTATATCCTAGTCACTATCTTAACAAAGTGACTATTTTCACAAATTACATTTTGTCTTTAATTAATGTAGATGGTAGGTGAGGACAGAAATAAGAAAACAAAGGTCATTAAGATTATTTTTAAAAAAAAGGCCCCTCCACCTCCTAGATGGCCCACAAAGATCCACATATCTGATCCCCAACCTGATTATATCCCACCACGACCCTCACTTTCATATAGTATCTCGTTGCAGCAGTCACATACTATTTCTACACATGTGGGTCCAAGTCACGATCCAACTAACTGGATTGTAAGGGCGCCTACTCTAATCCACCTAGATAGGAGAATCTTTACCACCCAATTAAGAAATGCTGAAGTCACAACGAAATATCATAAAACTTTTCACAACACTATAAAAACTTATTACAAACTCCTTTTTAAATACTTGAAAGAAAATATCCTTCCTCGAGGACCTAGTCTAGACAATGTACAAGAGCTTCTAATAAGTAAATGACAATACAAACTACAGAGCTCCCACCATAGGAATGAAATGAGTAGAAGCTATTTAAGATCACTATCCACGTTACCTTAGAAACATCAATTGACCCTGTAACCATACTATACTCCAAAAAAGGTATAATAAGTGTAGCATCAGCACAAACAACACGTACTGGTAGGCATCATCGGTCTAGGGTTAAAGTACATAACATATAATACATAAATTCAAGATAAATCATATACATATAGTGTGACAATTTAATTTTCCTCAGTCTACAGTTCATAGTATCACTTAATATGAGTAACTTCCATTTTTCCCTAAAATATACCAGCCTTCAGATCTCTGGCCTAGGCTAAATATGAGAGTACACCACTTCATTAAGGACTCAACGATTATGACCATAGAGAATCCCATCCCTTAGTACCCATTCAATGACCTCAACCATTATCATGTTACTCAAAAAAAACCTACCTGTAGAGGCACTCATGCATCATAGGAACACACAACCATCTAATAACAAGTCAATAACACCTTTACTTTAATTTATTTCCATCAATATCAATAAATCAAGCAGGCATAATTCAATGCAAAAATCCACCAAGGCAACACCCTGACCAATGACAACCACCAATAACCAGGCGAGTATAAGTTATGACAGACAATTCATCAAGTCAAGAACACAACTAACAACAATAGACCAAGTCAACAGTTTATGACTAAGGATAATAAGTTCCACCTTGCCTCAATTGTTCTTTAAATAGGCATCAATAGAAACTATACCTTCTAATTATGCCAATAGCCCGGACCACATAAGGATCTAATATAACGCCAATAAGATCCAGTGGTCCACTCAAGGAACCAAATATAAATAAGTCAACAAACACGGTCCACTCAAGGAACCAAATATAAATAAATCAATAAATAACCCCGGTCCACTCAAAAAATCAAATATAAATAAGTCAACAAACAAACCTGGTCCACTCAAGGAACCAAATATGAATAAATCAACAAATAATCCCTATCCATTCAAGGAACCGTCAAACTCACCAATCCTTATACACACATGCTAAGGGTCTTAGGTCGTCCACTAGTCATGACCTGTAGGGGATGAGCTCTTGTCCATGTACTAAATATCCCAGACATCTAGTGTCTGTCAACCTTATATCAAACAATCCCGTGACGATGTCCATTACCAGCTCATCTCAAAATAATAATAATGTAACACCCCGTATGTTTTCGAACCTATTTAATTACCGTAACATTCATGGAATTATTTGGACATGAGAGTGTTGGAGAATTATGCATTAATTAGTGGGCTTAAATGAATCATGTGCAATTGGGCTCAAATGAGGCCCAAAAATCAAATAAAATACATGGCCCAACAAGAAGGAAATGACCCATTTTTGTGACCAAGTCAACATAATATATTTATTTCTTAAAAGTGGCTAAGGATTAATATAAAGTGTCTATAAAAGTCACCAAAAATCAGATTTATTCCACAAAAGGCATGTCTCATTTCTAGACTTTTCTACAACATTCTCTCTTGCAAACCCTAAGGCAACCATCACTTCTTTGGGCAAGATTACCCTTTGGAAAGCTTTGGTAAGTGTTTAATCTCATGGTTTAATATATTATATGCATGGAATATGGTGTATATCATGTTGGTTATGTTGGTAAAACTCAAAGAGATTTTCACATAAATTACCTAGTAGAAAAAATTCCTACTAATATCACCACTAGCAGGAAAATCTATATTTAATTACCTAACATAACAATATTCCCAAATGATTAGTGCAAAAGGACGATTCTTTAATTTAAATCTATTAAATGAAATTTCTAATAATTGTACCCCCTCCCTTCACACATCTTATCCATCCCTACGTCTCTCAGCTAACCCCCACTCCTTTAATCACGTCACATTAAGTTTGCCTTATTTTCAAGATCCCCTTCTTTTCTAATATAATTTAGCTGATTCTTTCTCTATAACCATCTCAATTTCAGTCACTAATATCGCCTTTATCTCTCTCGAACTAACCATAAAATTGAGATGATGATTTTTTTCATATTCATATCTTCATTTATCAGGTCCTATTTTAGAGTAATAATGTCTAAGAAAAATCGCCTTCTACAGATTTAAGATGAAGTTTGATAGATAAACTGTGATTGATAATGAAGGTTAAAATTTGCATGTAAATTGGATGATGTTGTATGAAAATAATATGAAAGTTATATGAAGCATGATAGGCAAATTGTGATTTTCCACACATCTGAAGATATATCAAACGTGTGTAAAATATGAAAATTGCGCGGTGTTATATGAAAATGATATGAAAGTTGTATGAAACATGACATGCAAATTGTAACTGGCAGTCAACCCATGTTGGAAGATGAATCAAAATTATATGAATATTATATGAAAGTTGTATATTGTATCATAAATTTTCGGGCACTAGGATCCTTCTTAAACATAATTGTATATACCTTTTTTTTTATAAAAGAGCTACTTTTGAAAACTCAAAACCCAAGTTAAACTGAATTTTCACATTCTGGGAGAAAATCCCAAAATTAAACTATATAACATCCACTTGAATGTGCCTATCAATTAAGAAGCATGCCCCATTTGGAACCTTTTAAATAAGAATAATGAAGTATGTGAGAGTATGTCATCCTATTTGAGATGAATTAAAACAAACATAATTAAACAAAATAAGACATTTTCATATTTAATTTTTTTGTTAGGACGTCGAAATCATCTTCTAGGAAGACAGGATAAATAGGCCACAACTCCTGAAAGAATTTTTTTCTTGGGCATTATTTAAGCAAGCCCAAGAGAAAGGAACAATGACAACTCATTCAGGAAATTACATGGGATGGTCCACATAGTGGATGGCTTTACTTTTTTGTTCCGCATAAGAAAAGTATTTAAAGTCTAGTCTTTCTTCCTTTTTATGTATAGAACAAGTACATTTTTGTCCTTCTACACCCCAAATATTTTTACACTTTCATTGCTCATTTGTCTCTCAACTTCTATTTTTATTTCTTTTTTTCTTGATTTTTGTTATTTCTTTTCTTTCTTTTTTTTTTGTTTCAATTCATTTGTCTCAACCTTTATTTTTCTATTCTTTTTTTTCCTTCTCTTTTTTATTTTTTTCTCAAACATTATTTATTTATTTATTCTTTTTTTTTCTTTTTGAATCATTTGTCTCATGTCAGGACCCAAACTCATCGTGAGTGACACCCACAATACTCACCCGGTGGGAGAACCAACTACCCTAAAAATAACCATCTTAGAATCAATACTTAAAAGAGTTAAGGAACTAATCCATTAAAAGATATTCAAATCTAAAGCAAAAACATAAGTACAACTAGTTGCTTGTCAAGAAGGGGATGCAACCCTAAAACTAAAAAAAAGTGCATAATGTCAAAATAAGGGACTATGTCATAAAGGAAATATCACATGGTAGCCGAATAAGCCGCTCGCTACTGAAATCTGAATCACCCGCTAGAATCACAGTTGACGTTTTGCAGAAGCCACTGGAATATGTGTTGCACTCACAAAAGAAAGAGCAGGTGTAGTATCAGCACACAGAAAAATAACAGTGTACTGGTAGGGTCATTTGGCTAAGCCAAGATGAGAATATGAACGCTTAACTAACATATAGTACAACAAGTTAATCCATGCTCAAAACAAACATACACTTAGCACATCAAGTATCAAATAAGAAGTTTAGGATCACAATCAACCAGTCAATATATCATCACAAAGTCGAGTTCAGTCAAGCCAAGTCAAGTCAAATTAAGACAAATTAAACCCTTTCCCAGTAGAAGTCATAAGAACAAACAAAACCTGAAGATCATAATTCAAACCCTTGACATAGCGTCGAATCCTTTCCTCCTCAGTAGCCAAGAACTGAGTAGCATAGTGAGATAAAGCATGGAACTTAGCCTCATAGGCCGCAACTGACGTATCTCGAAGTTCTAATGCCAAAAACTCGTCCTTCTTGCAATCACGGAGGGCTCGTGGCACATACTTCTCTAAGAACAAAGCATGTAATTACTCCCAAGTTAATGGAGGTAAAAATGGCGACCGACATTCAACGTATGCTCTCCACCATTACTTAGCATCCTTCTCCAACAGAAAATTCACAACCTCAACTCTATGTTGCTGAACAATATTCATCTTGTGCAACCTCTCATAACAGTCAATGATAACTCAAAAGCATCCTCAGACTCAGTACACTGGAAAGTAGGTGGTTCATCTTCAGAAACTTAGTCAGCAGATCATGCACTGAACCTGTCATTACAGAACCCAAAACTGAATGAGAAAAAGCATCAGTCTCTGAAGCCTCATCTATCCTTGGAGCTATAGAAACAGTAGGATGAACAACTGGAGCCTGAAAAGCTGGCATAGTAGGAGTGGTTCCAGTCCCAGCCAACCCACTCAGAAAAGCTAACATATGTTGGACAACATCAGCAGGCATGGGAGGTAAGGTTGCAACCCTAGTTGGTCCCGCCGCCACCTCGGGCTCTATTTCCTACTCCTATACTACTTCCCTCTCCTCAAAATAATCTTGAGGTGGGGGAGGGGATACTGACCCTTCATGAGCCTGGCCAGCAGTTGCTCAAGCTCCACCCCTGGCGGGTGTGGCTCTTCCCCTTCCTCTCCTACCTCTACATCTCACTTATCCTCTTTTCCTTACGGCTGGATCCTCAGCTAGAGCAGCCAGTGCAGGGGCTGCTGCTCGGGTTCCATTGGACCTAGTATTCACTATCTGCGGACAAAAGAGTGAAGAAATTAGATACCTATTTGGATCGCCAAATACCAATTGAAATCAAGTTATAGCACAAAAGAAGCAAGAATGACAGATTTCCTAAAGTCTTGTAGCCTCCCAAAGAAAAGTACAGACGTTTCCGTACCATTCTGCGAGACTCTACTGGTCCAATTTTGGTACGATGAGATCAATGAACCTAGGTTCTAATACCAACTTTGTCACGACCCAAACCCATCATGAGTGACACCCATACTATTCACCCGGTGGAAGAACCAACTACCCCAAAAATAACCATCTTAGAATCAATACTTAAAAAAGTCAAGGAACCAATCCATTAAAAGATATTAAATCTAAAGCAAACACATAAGTATAACAAGTTGCAGAACATTGTACTTAACAAAACCATCCCTGATACAAGCCAAATCAGCGTCAACCTTTCTTGGCTTATATTTCAAGGGCGACAACGATGGCTCCAAGCCATAAAGATCTTGAGGCCATAAGGACGTGAGTGGAGGGTCCAATTTGAGCTCCAAGCAGAGCAATATCACATATGGAAGATAGCTTAGAGTCAAGTAAGCCATTAGAGAGGTCATTTGATACTAGCACGGATGGCATGGATGACCCTAGCATGGATGGCATGTACAACACATACGATGTTCATGAAAAGGAAAGCTTGGGAGTTCGTGGATGAAGAAAAGGGGCCATTTGTGCAAGTGGCTACCTCCTAAATTCAATAATTAACAAGGAAGGCAACCAAACAAGGCCCTTGTCTCATTAAGGGCAATATTGTAAAAAGTTAATGTCTTCTTTGTTTTTTTTAGTATAAATAGGATCTTTTTTATTTGGAAGAATAGTTTTGTTAAATTATGATAAGATATACACTTGAGAGTGTGAGAGCTAGTATTAGCTTATTTTGAACTATCATTTTGAAACGTTGGTTACCCGAGAGATCGTGTCAAGCCTCGAATTCCAACAGGGCGGACTGGCACCCGAAGCCGTTAAGGCCCGAGAGAACCAATCTTCATTCATGTACATTCGTATGCATATCTTTGTATGAACAACATTCTATCTCATGTAATGATATGATACCAATGGCGAAAGTCACGAAAAACATATGACATATATATATATATATATGAAACTTGGTCGTTAGGGCTACCACGTCAAAAGCATACATCCCTTACAATCCTTCATTTGTCCCACAACATCTACAAAGCCTCTAAATATACGTAGACATAACCAACTTATAGTCGAGACACGGCCCCACTTTATACAATACCAAAACAAATGTACATAGTGACTTTGAAAGCCCCGGACCAACTGGAGCTCACCAATGATCCGCAAGTGATCCGCAACCTACTGAGGAGATCTACTAGTACTTATGCCAGCAGCAGGTAAGGTAAGTCCCCCAAGGGACGTCAGTACGAAAAATGTACTAAGTATGTAAGGCTATATGAAACTGTATGATATATAAGTACTTCCATTGAATCAAATATAAGAGAATAGTCAATACAGACAAACCACCATTCTGCATGTGTGGAACCAATACATTACATTCCTTACTTTCTTTGCATTTACGTTTATTCATCATTATCGTTCATTACTTAACGTTAACGTTATCCTTCTTTGCATTAAGAAATTGTAAAGCATATGATAAACAAATGACCAACTGATCAGTGGTGAAAGAGGATAACCCATGTTAGGTATTTTAACCCCTGGGATGTGATTAACCCATGTTAGGCTTTTCTATCGCCCCTGGGAAGAGGTTAACCCATGCTAGGTATTTTAACCCCTCGGATGTGATTAACCCATGCTAGGCTTTAATATCGTCCCTGGGATGTTATTGTGATATTGGGATCGACCCATGCTAGGTATTTTAACCCCAGAGATACCACCCATGATATTAGGATTGACCCAAGCTAGGTGTTTATTCCACCCCTGGGATGCCACTCAAGGATATACAACCAATTATACATTACATCATTCTTTCTTTCATTATACGAGTGATACATTGGTGATTGTACATAATTAGAACTTTGAAACATTAGTCAATGAACATGAGACATATGAATCACAATTGGTCCTGTGAGTAATACTATATGACAACCTGAAATGAGATACCTTTGGACATTTCGGAATGGAACAAGTACAATGTCAATGTGAACAATATGTGCTGCAGAAGGATACAGAAAGAGTAACCTTACATACCTTATCTTCCCAATATGAATACACAGTCTTATATGAATACAGTAATCCAGTTCTTTCTTTACGTTTTACTCTACAACACAAGTACATAACGGAGCTCACATTATCATCTAACTATCTTACAAGTGCATAAGACGACAATGAGCTATATGACTGCCATATAATGTCATTTCACCCTTTACAATACAATTCACTGCATTACCATACCAACAACACCACCACAATCCACACATTGACCAATACATCATAAACCAATATCATTTCATACCAAGTTTATACTTTACACTTCCTCATTAACACCACGTCACAATTACTTCATCAAGTCATCTCAATACCTTTCACAATATCACATTAACAACAACCCAGAATTGATATAATCCAACATGCCTCCAAACGATCCCTTAAATCCATTCAAAAGGTACCATAAGTTAAAAATTACATCCAAAAAGGGTATAGGGGCCTTGGGGGGTCAAAGAGATACAAAAACATATAAAACAAAATTCTGGACTGGAACATATATAACAAAATTTTGGACTGGGCTGTGGAGCTACCTGCGCCCGCAGGTGGATGACATGCGGCCGCAGGTGCCCCTCAGGCCTTGTCCAGAGCCACCTGCGTTGGCATTTGCGCTCGCAGGTGCTCCAGACGCGGGGGTGGATGCCGATTTCAGCCTCCAGGGATCATTTTAGGCTCCTTTTTTGTAATAAATGGTCCATGGCCATAAATAAGCTTCTCTTTACATGTTTTAGGTCAACTTTGATGCCAACAAACAACCATGGTTTAAAAACACACATGAACATCACCAAAACTACATTCTCCTTTCAATACACCACCAATTCCATGTACGATTTCACAACAACAATTCCAAATGTTATATATAAAGAAAAAAAAAGTTAAGGACATAACCATATCTTACATGTTGATATTTAATCCATAAAATTCCCTTTCTTCAAGACCACAAGTCCACTTTCAAGTTTAGAAGGTAAAACCCTTCACCAATTAAGCAAAAATAGACTGTTTTACACATAGTGAACTATCCAATACTTTGCCAAAAAAACCAACATGATTTATACACCATCTTAAAAATATAATATACTAAACCATGAGAGTAAACAATTACCAAAACTTTCAAAAGAGTGATCTTGTCCAAAGAGAATAGTTGCCTTAGGGTTTGATAGATGAGAAATATCTTTAGAAAGTCTAGACTTGGCATGTGTATTGTTTTGAATAAAAATCTGATTTTCCTTGACTTATATAGTCCCTTAATGGTCATCCTTATCCATATACTTGGGCACAATTAATGTTTGTTTACTTGGTCAACACAAGAATGGGTCATTTTCTATTTGGGTCATGTCTTTCTTGTTAATTTTGGGCCTCTTTTGAGCCCATTAGTACAAAATGAATTTAGCCCAACAAATTAATGCATAATTCACCAACCATCTCATGTTTAAATAATTTCATAAATGTTAAGGTAGTCTCATGGGTTCGGAAATGTACGGGGTGTTACATCCTTCCCCCCTTAAAAACATTCATCCTCGAATGTTAGTGACATTATCCAATTTGAACAAATGCAAATCTAGGATCATTCTTCATGTGATCATATATATACATAAGGCTTATAAATACTTAATTGTTATTGCTCCGATCTTGTATTTTGAACTTTCTATTCCATTTGAAACAAATGGAGGTACTTGGATTTCATCATTTCTTCAGCTTCCCATGTGATCTCTTCTACCTGCTGATTTCTCCAAAGCACTTTTAAGGAAGCTACTTGTTTATTCCTTAACCTCTTCACTTGTCGATCCAAAATAGCAATAGGTATCTCTTCGTAAGTGAGATCTTCCGTAACTTATACATCTTCAATGGGAGCAAAACGAGATGGATCTCCTATGCACTTTCGAAGCATCCAAACATGAAATACTGGATGCACTGTGGAGAGTTCTTGGGGTAGTTTCAATTCATAAGCAACTTGTCCAAACCTTCTGACAATTTCATATGGACCTATATAATGTGGACTCAACTTCCCTTTCTTTCCGAATCTCATTACCCCTTTCATCGATGACACCTTTAAGAATACCCAATCACCTATTGCAAATTTGAGCCCTCTTCTTCTAACATCAGCATATGACTTGTGTCGATTTTGGGACTTTTTTAGCCGTTGTTGGATCACTTTAACTTTCTCCATAGCTTGATGAACAAGATCTGGCCCAAGTAAAGCAGTTTCACCCGCTTCAAACCATCCAATTGGTGATCTACACTTCCTTCCATATAAAGCTTCGTAAGGTGTCATTTTAATACTTGAATGATATCTATTATTGTAGGCAAATTCAATAAGAGGTAGATGATCATCCCAACTGCCTTTAAAATCTAACGTGCAAGCTCGTAGGATATCCTCAAGTGTTTGGATAGTAAGTTCTGCTTGTCCATCTGTCTGAGGATGAAAAGTCTTACTCAAATTCACTTGTGTACCCAAACTTTTCTGAAAAGATCTCCAAGAATGTGCAGTAAATTGAGCTCCCCTGTCCGATATAATAGAGATTGGAATCCCGTGTAATCGTACTATCTCTTTAACATACAATCATGCATACTCTTCAGCTGTATAGGTGGTCTTAACTGGTAGGAAATGCGCTGACTTGGTAAGCCTATCAACTATTACCCATATGGAATCAAATTTCTGAAGTGTACGAGGCAAACCTGTGATGAAATCCATGTTAATCATGTCCCATTTCCAGACTGGAAGATTGATACAATGCATATAACCTCCAGGTTTCTAATGCTCTACTTTTACTTGTTGACAATTTGGACATTGAGCTACAAATTCTGCAATGTTCTTCTTCTTATTATCCCACCAATACATTTCTTTCAAATCATGGTACATTTTGGTAGCTCCCGGATGAATAGAGTACCGTGAATGATGTGCCTCCATCATAATTCGTCTCTTTAGTTCATCTACATCCGTTACACACAATCTACCTTGATATTGAAGTACTCCCTCTTGCGTAAGATCAAATTCCGTTGTCACACCTTGTTTTACATTCTCTTTTAGCTGAAATAAAATAGGATCCGCATCCTATTTCTCTTTCACCTCAGCTACTAAGGAAGATTCTGCTGCATTGTCCACAATAACCTCTTCATCTGGGGATTCAAGAAAGCGAACTCCCAAGCTGGCTAGTTGATATAGATCCTTGACTATACATTGCTTCTCTGTCAACTGAACATTAGTGCTTCCTACTACTTTGCGACTTAATGCATCAGCTACCACATTTGCTTTTACTGGATGATATAGGATATCAATATCATAATCTTTTAAGAGTTCTAGCCACCTCCGTTGCCTCAGATTTAAGTATTTCTGCTTAAAGATATATTGCAAACTCTTATGATCGGTGTAGATGTCAACATGAACTCCATACAAATAATGGTGTCATATCTTTAAAGCAAATACTACAGCTGCTAACTCAAGATCATGTGTTGGATAATTTCTCTCATGTGGTCGCAACTGTCGTGAGGCATAAGCTATTACATTACCGTGCTGCATCAATACACATCATAAACCGACTCCTGAAGCATCACAATATACTGTATACCCTTCTATGCCTTTCGAAAGTACCAATACGGGTGAAGAAGTCAATTTATCTTTCAGCTCTTGGAAACTTTTCTCACATGCATCATTCTACTGAAACTTGATTGCCTTGTGTGTTAGCTTTGTTAAAGGCGCTGCAATGGAAGAAAACCCTTGGACAAACCTTCTATAATAACCTGCCAACCCAAGGAAACTACGAATCTCTGTAGGTGTCGTAGGCCTTGGCCAATTCTTCACCGCTTCTATCTTTTGAGTATCAACCCTTATTCCTTCATCCGACACAATGTGACCCAAGAATGCTACGAATTTTAACCAAAATTCACATTTAGAGAACTTTGCATATAACTTACAATTATGAAGAATCTGTAACACTTACTGTAAGTGTTTGGCATGGTCTTCTTCTGATCTTGAATAAACCAGAATGTCATCTATAAACATCGTCACGATCACATCTAGAAATGGCTTAAACACCTTATTCATAAAATCCATGAAAACAGCTGGTGCATTTGTTAGTCCAAACGACATAACTAAAAATTCATAATGGTCATACCGTGTTCGGAAAGCTGTCTTGGGTATATCTTTTTCTCTAACTCTGACTTGATGATATCCCAATCTCAGGTCAATCTTTGAAAAACATTTGGCACCCTATAACTGATCAAACGGATTGTCAATTCTGGGGAGGGGATATTTGTTCTTGATCGTTACCTTATTCAATTGTCGATAGTTAATACACATTCTCAATGTGCCAACTTTCTTCCGTATAAACAATACTGGTGCACCCCACGGGGACATACTAGGCCTTATGAACCCCTTGTTCAGCAAGTCTTTTAATTGCTCTTTAAGTTCTTGTAATTCTGCTAGAGCCATTCGATACGGAGGAATAGAGATAGGCTGAGTGTCTGGCATTACATCAATACCAAACTCTACTTCCCGTTCTGGAGGTAAACCTAGAAGATCTTCAAGAAATACATCAAGGAATTCATTGACCACTAGAACCGACTGAGGAGTTAGTGGTTCCACATCAGTATCTTTCACTCTTACTAAGTGACATATGTACCCCTTGGCTATCATTTTCCTTGCTTTAAGATAGGAAATAAATTTTCCTCTCAATGCCCCTACATTACCCTTCCATTCAAGAACATTCGTTTGTGGAAAATGAAAATATACCTTCTTAGCTCAGCAATCTATCGTGGCATAACAAGAAGCCAACCAATCCATACCCATTATAACATCAAAATCCACCATTTCCAGTTCAATAAGATCAGCCAACGTATCATGATCACACACAGTTACTACATAATTACGATATACTCTGTTTGCAATAATAGATTCACCAACTGGTGTAGATACTTCAAATGAATTAATTAAAAATTCTGGTGTTCTTTCAAATTTTGCAGCAATCAACGGAGTAACATATGATAATGTAGAACCCGGATCAATCAATGTATATACATTATGCGAAAGTATGGATAATGTACCTGTGACGACATCAGGAGAAGCCTCTGAATTCTGCCGGTCCACTAGAGCATAGGTGCTATTCTGGGCTCCACTGGAACTAGCTGCTCCTCTAGCACCTCTACAATACCCAATAGGCTACACTCCTCTACCTTGGGAAGGAACCGATGATGATGATACAACGGTTGATCCAGTAGGTCGTGCTATACCACTCGCGCCCCTTTGTGGGCATTCTCTCATTTTGTGCCTCGTCGTACCACACCAAAAGCAAACATTTGTCCCCAACCGGCATTCACCTAAATGATACCTTCTGCAGCGCTGACACGACTGACGAGAAAATCATGTTGTCTGTGAACCTTGAATCCCACTACTCTGCCAAAATGACTGCCTCTGAACCCTCGGAATTGAGATTGAGCGCCTGCTATGGAATAAGAGAATGATGGTCTAGGCGGTCTAGAAAACATCTGTGGCCTAGATTCTCCTTGGGACACCATAGACTGTCCCATAGGTCTAGCCCTCTTTGACGACCCTCTTTCAAATTCGTGTGCCCTTCTTCTTTGCCTCTGATCCTCCATCCTCTGTGCAAAAGCCTGTATTTTGGCTATATCCATATCTCTGTTCAAAGCAGCAATGGTGCATCCCTTACCAAATATGGTTCCAATCTGTCCACATATCGATGGACTCTGTCTTACATTGTGGCTACCACATTCGGAGCATATCGAGCCAAAGAGTTAAACTGCAGACTATATTCTCTGACACTCATATTCCCTTGACGAAGGTTTAGAAATTGGTCTGTACGAGCCTCTCGAATCTCATATGGAAGATAGTGGTCAAGGAATACCACTTTAAATTGTTCCCAATTAGGTGGATTTGCACCGATACCACGAGATCGCTTCCAATCTTTGTACCATAATATCGCCTCTCCTTTCAATCTATAGACTGCAAGCTCAACTGTTTCTACACCAGTCACGTGCATAACATATAGAGCCCTTTGGATTTGGTCCACGAAGTCCTATGGGTCTGCCTTTGGATCTGACCCGGTGAACGTGGGAGGATCTAATTTTAGAAAATCTTGTGTCCGCCGACTAGCTACTCTAGCCGCACCATCCTCGCTTGTCATTGGACCAACTTGACCCTGAGTTTGTGCAGCAACTATCTAGATCAACATATGCACTGCATTTTTTAAATCCTGTTCAGTGACATTCATAGGGGGTTCTGCAGGTACTTCTCTACCTCTTGGCTCTTTCAAAAATGGAAGAGGAGATGAAGCCTGCGATGCAAACTCCTGTGCAACACCACCTTGACTAGCTTGTTCAGATGGTGATTTACTCATTCCTTATCCGGCAAGCATATCTAACTGCTTACCTTTGCCCCTACCTCGTCTTGTCGTCGGCATTTTACTATAACAAAGAAAACCAATCACAATGGTCAAATATGATTCCACCTACAACATTGGCTCTATTGCACGATCTAGAAATGAAGAAAAGAAACAACTCCTAAATGTCCCGTAGCCTCTTACTTATAAATGTGGTGCACAACACATCTATAAGCAAGACTCTACTCAGACACGGCTTTGTAGACACCCTTAGGATGACCTGCTCTGATACCACTTTTGTCACGCCTCAAATTCTAACGGGGCGGACTGGCACCCGAAGCCGTTAAGGCTCAAGAGAACCAATCTTCATTCATGTACATTCGTATGCATATCTCTGTATGAACAACATTCTATCTCATGTAATGATATGATACCAATGGCGGAAGTCATGGAAAACATATGACATATATATAAAACTTGGCCGTTAGGGCCACCACGTCAAAAGTATACATCCCTTACATTCCTTCATTTGTCCCACAACATCCACAAAGCCTTTACAGATACATAGACATAACCAACCTACAGTCGGGACACGTCCCCACTTTATACATTACCAAAACAAATATACATAGTGACTCGAAAAGCCTCAGACCAACTGGATCTCACCAATGATCCGCAAGTGATCCACAACCTACTGAGGAAGTCTACTAGTACCTGTGCCTATAGCAAGTAAGGTAAGTACCCCAAGGGACGTCAGTACGAAGAATGTACTGAGTATGTAAGGCTATATGAAACTGTATGATATATAAGTACTTCCATGGAATCAAATATAAGAGAATAGTCAATACAGATAAACCACCGTTCTACATGTGTGGAACCATGTACATTACATTCCTTACTTTCTTTGCCTTTACGTTTATTCATCATTATCGTTCATTACTTAACGTTAATGTTATCCTTCTTTGCGTTAAGAAATTGTAAAGCATATTATAAACAAATGACCAACTGATCAGTGGCGAAAGAGGATAACCCATGCTAGGTATTTTAACCCCTGGGATGCGATTAACCCATGCTAGGCTTTTCTATCGCCCCTGGGATAAGGTTAACCCATGTTAGGTAATTTAACCCCTGGGATGTGATTAACCCATGCTAGGCTTTTCTGTCGCCCCTGGGATGTTATTGTGATATTGGGATCGACCCGTGCTAGGTATTTTAACTCCAGGGATACCACCCATGATATTAGGATTGACCCAAGCTAGGTGTTTATTCCACCCCTGGGATGCCACTCAAGGATATACAACCAATTATACATTACATCATTCTTTCTTTCATTATAAGAGTGATACATTGGTGATTGTACATTATTGGAACTTTGAAACATTAGTCAATGAACATGAGACATGTGAATCACAATTGGTCCTGTGAGTAATACTATATGACAACCTGAAATGAGATACCTTTGTATATTTCGGAATGGAACAAGTACAATGTCAATGCGAACAATATGTGCTGCAGAAGGATACAGAAAGAGTAACCTTACATACCTTATCTTCCCAATATGAATACACAGTTCTATGTGATAATACAGTAATCCATCTCTTTCTTTACGTTTTACTCTACAACACAAGTACATAACGGAGCTCACGTTATCATCTAACTATCTTACAAGTGCATAAGATGACAATCAGCTATATGACTGTCATATAACGTCATTTCACCCTTTACAATACTATTCACTACATTACCATACCAAAAACAGCACCATAATCCACACATTGACCAATACATCATAAACCAATATCATTTCATACCAAGTTTATACTTTACACTTCCTCATTAACACCACGTCACAATTACTTCATCAAGTCATCTCAATACCTTTCACAATATCACATTAACAATAATCCATAATTGATATAATCCAACATGCCTCCAAAAGATCCCTCAAATCCATTCAAAAGGTACCATAAGTTGATAATTGCATCCAAAAAGGGTATAGGGGCCTTGTGGGGTCAAAGAGAGACAAAAACATCTAAAATAAAATTCTGGACTGGAACATATAAAACAAAATTCTGGACTGGCCTGTGGAGCCACCTGCGCCCGCAAGTGGATGACATGCGGCCGCAGGTGCCCCTCAGGCCTTGTCCAGAGCCACCTGCGTTGGCATCTGCGCCCGCAAGTGCTCCAGACGCGAGGGCGGATGCCCGTTTCAGCCTCCAGGGGTCATTTTAGGGTCCATTTTTGTAATAAATGGTCCATGGCCATAAATAAGCTTCTCTTTACATGTGTTTAGGTCAACTTGGATGCCAACGAACAACCATGGCTTAACAACACACATGAACATCACCAAAACTACATTCTCCTTTCAATACACCACCAATTCCATACACGATTTCACAACAACAATTCCAAATGTTATATATAAAGAAAAAACAAGTTAAGGACATAACCACATCTTACATGTTGATATTTAATCCATAAAATTCCCTTCCTTCAATACCACAAGTCCACTTTCAAGTTTAGAAGGCAAAACTCTTCACCAATTAAGCAAAAATAGACTATTTTACACATAGTGAATTGTCCAACACTTTGCCAACATAACCAACATGATTTATACACCATCTTAAGCATATAATATAATAAACCATGGGAGTATACACTTACCAAAACTTTCAAAAGAGTGATCTTGTCCAAAGAAAATAGTTGCCTTAGGGTTTGATAGATGAGAAATATCTTTAGAAAAGTCTAGACTTGGCATGTGTATTTTTTTGAATAAAAATTTGATTTTCCTTGCCTTATATAGTCTCTTAATTGTCATCCTTATCCATACACTTGGGCACAATTAATGTGTGTTTACTTGGTCAACACAAGAATGGGTCATTTTCCATTTGGGCCATGTCTTTCTTGTTAATTTTGGGCCTCTTTTGAGCCCATTAGCACAAAATGAATTTAGCCCAACAAATTAATCCATAATTCACCAACCATCTCATGTTTAAATAATTTCATAAATGTTAAGGTAGTCTCATGGGTTCAAAAATTTACGGGGTGTTACAGATCGATTCCCTCGTGGTTTACGTAAGAGAATTGGTGTTTTGTAGGATAATTTAATAGAGGTTTTACGATTTGAAACACCCTTTGATTTCTTTGATTTTCCTATCTTTGTGTCATTCTATCTATCCTTATTTCTTGCCTTGGTTATCTTAGTTTATTCTTGTGTTTTTTCGTGTTTGTCTCTCTTCTCGTATTTTGTCCGTTATCAGTCCCTAGGACCCAAAAGTCGTCCGTACCAAAACATCTAAGATTGTCAAGAAGGGGATGCAACCACTAAAAGGAATTGCATAATGTCCAAACAAGGGACTATGTCATAAAGGAAAGATCCCATGGTAGCCGAATAAGCCGTTCACCACTAAAATCTGAATCACCCGCTAGAATCACAGTTGAGGTCTTCCAAAAGCCGCTGGAATATGCGTTGCACTCACAAAAGTAAGAGCAGGTGTAGTATCAGCACACAAGAAAACAATAGTGTACTAGTAGGGTCATTTGGTCAACCCAAGATAAGAATATGAACATTTAACTAACATATAGTACAACAAGTTAATCCATGCTCAAAACTAACATACACTTAGCACATCAAGTATCAAATAAGTAGTTTAGGATCACAATCAATCAGTCAACATATTATCACCAAGTTGAGTTCAGTCAAGCCAAGTCAAGACAAATTAAACAAGTTACAACCATATAAGTATATTCCCCGATTCACTCATGGAACCGTCAAACTCACCTGAACCTCGTACATACACGCTATGGGTATCACATCCACACTCTAGTCATGACCTGCAGGGGATATCCATGTACTGAAACCCCAGACACAAGTGTCTGCCAACTTTATTTCACCAATAACTCGTGATAACGTCCCAAATACCAAAATATTTCACATTTAATAATAAGGTAGGTCAAAATCATACAACAACGTAAAATCATTTGCATTGACCACACCAAATAACATGAACTAACAAGACACACTATAAAGTAGTTAAAATGCACATATATTAATTTTTTGGATTAAACTACAAT
The DNA here is from genome assembly GCA_031232105.1 of Capsicum rhomboideum. Lineage (NCBI taxonomy): Eukaryota > Viridiplantae > Streptophyta > Magnoliopsida > Solanales > Solanaceae > Capsicum > Capsicum rhomboideum. The sequence goes on along the minus strand of CP124711.1, from coordinate 35,426,561 downwards.
ACCATCACCTACTTCGAACCAAGCTTACACAACTCCTCTAAGCCAGAGCTTTGCCCTTCCATGCAATTTTTGCTTGATTTTGGTCTAGAAATACATACAAGTGTATAATTAATGAAATGACCTACCGTGTTGGGAATTATAACTCACACCCAACGCCTAAGGTTAAGTTCATGATCATTCCCTTCCCGTTCTAGGGCTTTTCTATCATAATTCACCTAAAGCTACTAATTCCATGAATTAATTAATTAATTAACGGAATGCAAGGGAAAATTAACTATTAATAATCATAACCCATTAACTTATTTCTTAATTTACTCCCTTGCACCAGAAAATAATCAAAATCAGCCCTAAAACCCTCCCCAAACTCCATAAATTAGTAATTCTAAGGCTTAATTATTAATTACTAGTTAACGGGGATGAAATCCTTATCTTAATGAAGTCAAACGATGATAATCTGACAAAAATTGACCAAAATAGCCTCTCCCTTGCCCCAAAATGTGTTTTTAAAAAATGCATTGTTTTGGAGAAAAATTAAAATAAACTGCGACTTTCGCCGCTATAGCGACATTTTACCAGGTTGACCGTCGCTATAGCGGGAATTTTTCCGCTATAGCAACGTCGAGGAGACAGAATGTCCATTTTCTCCCAAAAATCCCAATTTTTACAACACACCTTAAATTCGGAGCATTCCAAACAATGCCCTTTACGTTAAGATCAATTCCGGGAGTTTTACTTACCCAAATTCGATTCCATGAATTCCTACGGATTCCTTATCGTCTTAGCTAACTAAAAATAAAATCAAATACCATCAAACTTGTCCAATTCATTCCCGGATTTCTCTAGACCATACCTCGCTCTGATTTTGCCCGAAACTGGCCTAGCCTGAAATTTATAACTTCAAATTCGGAAAGAATTTTAACATGAAATTTTAACGAAAGGTTTGTACATAACGACAGAAATGGTCGTTACATCTCAACCTTTATTTTTTGTTTTATCTTTTCTCTTTTTTTTCTTTTTTTTTAAATTTTTCTCAAACTTTATTTTTATTTTTTTCTTCTCATTTTTTTTCTCAATCTTTATTTTTTTGTTTTGTTTTTTTTCTTTTTACTTGTTTCTTAACATTTATTTTTTTTATTTTTTTCAATCATTGATTTTTTGCTTTTCTCTTCTTTTTTTCTCAACTTCTATTATATTTTGCTAATGAACAGAAAGTTGGATAATCCGCAAAGAGGATCTTCTTTCTTTGACATCGAAGTAAATTTAAGGGTGTGACTTGTTGTTTGGAAGTCCTTTGGGATAATTCTTGCCTCTAAGACAAGAGTTATAGAATATCTCATAAATCAAAACATAATGTTGTTGTGTCAACTCTTGCCCATGGGGCGTAACTTGTTGTTTGAAAGTCCTTGGGCTAAGTCTTGCCTCTAAGGCAAGAGTTATAGAAGACTTCATAAATCAAAACACAATGTGGTAGAGTCAACTCTTGCCCATGGGGCATAACATGTTGTTTGAAAGCCCTTAGTCTAAGTCTTGCCTCTTAGGCAAGAGTTATAGAGCTTCTCATAAATCAAGACACAATGTGGTAGTGCCAACTTTTGCCCATGAGGCGAAATTGCTGTCTGAAAGTCTTTGGGCTAAGTCTTGCCTCTAAAGAAAGAGTTATAGAGCATCTCATAAGTCAAAACACAATGTGGCAGTGTCAACACTTGCCTATTGTACGTAACTTGTTGTTTGAAAGTCCTTGGGATAACTCTTGCCAACATCTCATAAATCAAGACACAATTTGGTAGTGTCAACTATTTCCCGTGGGGCGTAACTTATTGTTTGAAAGTCCTTGGGTTATGTCTTGCCTCTAAGGCAAGAGTTATAGAACATCTCATAAATCAAAACACAATGTGGTAATGTCAACTCTTGTCCATGGGACATAACTTGTTGTTTGAAAGTTCTTGGGCTAAGTCTTGTCTCTAAGACATGAGTTATAGAAAATCTCATAAATCAAGACATGATGTGGTAGTGTCAACTCTTGCCCATGGGGCGTAACTTGTTGTTTGAAAGTCCTTGGGCTAAGTCTTGCCTCTAAGGCAAGAGTTATAGAGCATCTCATAAATCAAGATACAATGTGATAATGTCAACTCTTGCCCATGGGACGTAACTTGTTGTTTGAAAGTCATTGGGCTAAGTCTTGCCTCGAAGGCAGGAGTTATAAAACATCTCATAACTAAAAACACATTGTGATAGTGTCAACTCTTGCCCATGGGTCGTAGCTTGTTATTTGGAAGGAATCGAAGAAAAGAAAAATAATAAAAGTTGAGTAAAAAGAAAAAATGAAGAAAAAATATTTTTTTAAAAAAATAAAAAGAAAATCAAAGAAAATAAAAAAAGAGAAAAAGAAAAAAATAGAAGTTGAGAGGAGAAAAGAAAAAAATAAAGATTGAAAAAACGAAAAAAAGAAAAAAGACAAAACAAAAAATAAAAGAAAAATAAAAGTTGAGAAAAAAATAGAAAAAAAAATAGAAGTTGAGAGGAGAAAAGGAAAAAAAAAAAGTAAAGGTTGAGAAAAACTACAAAAAGAAAAAAAGAAAAAAAAAGAGAAAATAAAAAATAAAAATGAGAGTAAAAAAAAATAGAAGTTGAAAGATAAATAAGCATGGAGAGTTGTTTAAAAATATTAAAGTATAGAGGGGCAAATATATATTTGTTCTATACATAAAAACAAAGTAAGACTAGTTTTGTAGGACTTTTCTTAAAGGTGATAAAAAAACAAAGTCATTTCTGTAGTTTACCCCAACTCATAGAGATACAGGAAGGGCCTCTAAATGACACACCTTTGTACTTTCTACATGTATTTACTTACTTTAGTAGGCGTTTGGCCATAAATATTATTCACAATATTCTGAAATACATTTTCATTTTATTCCGGAATACTTGTTTGGTCATGAAAACCAAAAAGTTATTTTGGAATACGTTTTTACAATTTTTGATTTTTTGAAAAACACCTCTTGAGATGTGTTCACTTTTTTTGGACTCAATTTTTCCTATCACTTTATAAAAAAGTACATCCAGAGTCTAAAATAATTTTGAAAATATTATGGCTAAACACAACTACAACTCTATTTTCAACTTCAAAAATACCAAATAAAATGAAATCGTTTTTTATTTTCATGGTCAAACGGGTCCTTAGTTTTCGTCTTGTGTTTGAATTGGCCTCTTTCAAGTATTTTTTATGTTTAAGCTCTTTTGTTTACTTTTTTTTTTTTTTTTTTTTTTTTTTTTTTACTTTTTATAGTGTTTGAAAAAGATAAAAAAATATTTTTAGACACTTACTCTTAGATTAAAAAGTATAAAAATAAGCTTAAACCAAAAATTGGGGTATTTTTTATTTATGATGTTTAGCTTTTAACTTTTGAGTCATTTTTAAAATGTCAATCCAAAACCTCTTGCTTTCTCTATTTCCTTCAAATTATTAGTTGTGTTTTTCTTTTATACATGTCTTAAAAGAATAGTATTAATTAAGAGAAGTTTTTTATTATTTTATTTTTTATTTATGTCTTAAGATATAATTTAACTTCCTTAAAATTTATTTTATATAGTCCTTAAGAAAATTATTAGTAAGGATAAAATGAAATAATAAATTTATCTTAAGGTTTTAAAATAATAAACAATTTAAGAAATTTTTTACTCACTCCGTACAACAATATTTGTCGATGTTACTATAAATAAATGTCTAATAATACTTATTCAATTTGAAAAATCAATAAATAATTTATATATTTTTATCTATTTTATCTTTAATTATTGATTATAATCAATACACAATATATTTTTCAAAGTGATTCTGACTAAATAATTTAAGACGGAAGGAATATTAAATTACTCATGGTCAACACGTGAACTCTAAGGTGGGGATCATTTCCGTGCGTTATGGCGGTGATCCGGAAACATCGCTCTTGATTAGTCCAGACATTTAAGGGTCGTTTGATAGGGTGTATAAAAATAATGTAAAAGATGATGTATTAATAATGCTTGTGTTAGTTATACTTACATTAGTTATGCTTGTATTTTTTTTATGCATAGTTTGGTTTGGTGTATTAAAAATGATATGAATTGCATAATTTTTTTTAAAATATTTTTTACAAAAATATCCTTCATATATATGGCGGAAAGGATGTGGAAAAGATTTTGAGGGATACTTGTGTCTTGAATCATGCTAATGCAAGCATTAGAATCCATTGCATTACTAATACCATTGATTTTGAGGTATTAGTAATAGACACCTCAATACACAACAGAGTGTATAGCTAATGCAAGTATTAATTGTACATAGGCTAAAAAATGTACCAAATAAAGTACTAGTAATACACAAGACTAATAAATGTATTATTCTTTTTAATACACTCTACCAAACGGCCCCTAAGTGTTGTAATCACACATCACATTTGCTTGCCCTATTTTGCAATAATATTATACTCCCACCATTTCAAAATAGTTGACCCTTGTTGACTTGACACTCTTCTTAAAAAAAAATTTATTAGGGGTTTATTTTATCAAATTAATCTTATTAATTATGTTTTAAAAATATAAATTTAAGTATATACACTTTGTTTAGTCATTTAATGATAGGGGTAGTATTGGAAGTACATAATAATATTCTCTTGATTTCATAAAAGGGACAACTAAATTGAAACAAATATTATTAGAAAGAGGGCCAATTATTTTAAAACAGAGGGAGTAGTAGTCCCTCCATTTTAAAAAGAATGACTTATTTTAATTTGACACGGAGTTTAAGAAAATAAAGAAGATCTTTAAATTTTGTGGTCTTAAATTAAAGTTATGTCAAATATAAACAAATATCCTTTAATCTTGTGTCTTAAACATGCCACATGGAAAGTTAGAATTAAAGTGTTGCCACAAAGAAAAGAGTTATTCTTTTTAAAACTGACTAAAAAGGAAAGTAGATCATTCTTTTTTAAACGAAGGGAGTAATATATATCAAATCTTAAATTTAGATGACGTAAAATATTAAACGATCATTTAGTCACTGATTAAAATTATGCAGGTATTAATAATATAGATATTAATGATATAAATTAATTATTTTATCTTCTACCCTACATAAAAGAATACATAAATTTTTCATAATTTGGACGTGTACGTATTAGTTATGCAAAAAGAAGAAAAATATAAACCAAATATTATATTAGCAATGTTATACTTTATGTGGAAAGAGAAAAATTAACCAAGCATTCTTATGCTAGATCTCTGTGAAGATTAATGCAGGCAGAGTCAGGTAGGATCGAGCGGTCCTTTTAAATTTTCTTCAGATAAATTATGTTGTCTATACATGGTTAAAATTAAAATTTTAGTTTATTCGTGTATTTACTTCTTCATATTTTGAACTATCTTAGTAATTTTTTTGACTCTCTCATTAAGCTAATATATAAATTTATGTTAACTCTAATACGTAAAGAACTCTTTTCTAAATGATAACCATAGGAGACCCAAGTAGTTTTTTTATGTATTTAAATTTTGATAAAACGAATTATTGAATGAATGTGTATAAATTAATATATTTATGCAATACGAAAAGCTATTTACTCATTATGTTATTATTATTATGGGGTAATAAAATAATAGTAGCAGCATCTTCTTTTGCACGTCCTCATATGCATCTTGTTTCTTTTTTTAGCCCCTCCCAAGAACGTGCAACTAAGTTACTAACAACACCCTCAACCAAAAATAAATTCCCCCACGCGCGCAAACATCACTTTCCCACTTTGGAATACGGACTTCTTTATAGTGATATAGTAGGCATTTGGTCATGGAAATTAAATTTTTTGAAATTGGAGTTGGAGTTGGAGTTATGTTTGGCCATGAAAAAAATTAGAGTTCTTTTTAACTTTTTGTGAGAGAAGTAGGAGTGAAAAAAGTAAAAATAAGTAAAACTTGTTTTCATTTTTTCGGAAAAAAAATTCACTTTAGTAAAATAAATTTTATGATTAAACACGACAAAATTTTACTTTTTTCATTAAAATAAAATAAATTTCTGAAAAAAAATAAATTTTTTTTATGATCAAACGGGTCCATAAAGTGTGTTTATACCACTGTATCAGTTGCTCCGACATAGAGGTGCAATCTTAGGGCCCGTTTGGCCATGAATTTTTTTCACTTTTTTCCGGAAATAAATTTCACTTTAGTGAAAAAAGTGAAATGTAGGGGTGTTTGGCCATGAAATGTATTTCACTAAAGTGAAATAAATTTCCAAAAAAGTTAAAACAACTTTTTCTTGTTTTCACTTTTTTTACTTTTACTTCTCTCACAAAAAGTCAAAAAGAATACTATTTATTTTCATGGCCAAACACAACTCCAACTCCAACTCCAATTTCAACTCCAACTCCAAAATATTTTATTTTCATGGCCAAACGCCTACTTAGTGATTTCCTAAGCATACGTGGTGGATTTTGGTTGGGTGTTATAATTGTACTGCAACAGACCTGTGATTATATCATTCCACATCAGCTATTTGTCTTGTTAAGGTTTTCCTTGCTTGTCCCGTTAAAGGTAAATAACTAAATACTATACGTTAAATATTTCTTATCATATACTCTCTTCGTCCAAATTTATATTCCCTTCATCTCAATTTATGTGAGTTAATTTAACTTGACACGAAATTAATAAAAAAAAAAAAAATTAAAAATTTATGATCTAAAATAAGTCTAAGATATTTGATAGACAAACTTCTTCATAATGAAAAAAAGAAGGTGCTTGTACCGCTATGTCAGCGCGTGGAGGCACAATATTCGTCCGACATAGAGAAGCAATCTTAGTGATTTCTTAAGTATACGTGGTGGATTTTGGTTGGGTGTTATAGTTGTACAGCGACAAATCTGTGATTATATCATTCCACATCAGCTAGTTTTCTTGCTAAAGTTTTCCTTGCTTGTGATGTTGAAAGGTAAATATTACGGCACGTTAAATACTACGTATCTGTATTGGATAAAATAGGATTAACGGATATAGACCATCTCGGGTCGGGTAGGACTGAAAGTTGTTCATGATCAGGCCACCCCGGGAATGTTATCGAAATGGGAATACATCCTCACGATCTAGAAAAAGACAGTGGACGGCCACCAGTGATAATGACAGTATACTAAAGGACGGACAAGGGACCAATGTGTCAAGGCTCTCAGGCGTGCAGATGATCCTCGGCAAGTCCGTGTCAGACGCGGGATACTTGATTGGAACTCCCCAGTGAATCCTCGACGTGCAGGAGGTGCATGACTATTGGTGGCGGTACTAAAAGGCTCGGATGGCAATCTCCTATTGGTCAGAGACCAACATTGTACGCTATAAATAAGATTCTCCTTCCCCATTGTAAAGGCACCATCTTCTCCCCCATCTCTCTGCCTCTAAACATTAAAAATTATCTTAGCTTTGTCTCCAACTTTTCTCTATTTTACTTTGCTTTGCTTAGTTTAGTCTTATTTCTGATCGAGGCCAATTCGTAGCCTATGGATCTTGATCATACGCTCCGTGTCGTGCTCAAGGTTTATTTTCTAACTTTAACATGTTCATCACTTATATTATTGTCAATCTCTTCTCGCTACTAACTCGAAGCCAAGTCGTAGCACGTGCTCTTGACCCGCCTACAAATTTAATTGTCCCAAATCGACAATAAACAGTAGCATATACTACTTAATTACCCTATTTTGGAAATTTTAATGACAACATTTCCACCTTGGATTTATGATGATCATCGTTGGTTTGGCTTGATTTTAAAATTTTCAATTTGCTGTTTTCGATTTTTCAATGTTTTATATCAAAAGAGAATATTGTTTGATTTTTACCTTTCAATTTTGATTTATGAATTTGCAAACTTTGATGTAAATTACTTTGTAAAAATATATTCAAGCAACCAAATTTAGAATTGATAATTAAACTTATTGTCATGATTCACAACATATTTTCAGACAAAATATTATAAAGATTTACATCTTTAGATATTGTACTAGATGGAATGACTTTGATGGTTTGTATAGAACTTTTTATTTCACCAATTATTATTATTTGAAATACGTCATGATAGGAGATCATTTGAACTATTAGATCAAATCAAATGATAGAGCAAAATTTTGTAAGTAATAGCCAACAAATTAAATTTATTTTAAAGTCATCATACAAACAAACAAACAAAAGCTCTTTTCTCTCTCATGCCTTTACCTAAAACCTAGCTTTCACCACCAGCTTTCATGGCCAATTCGGCCACTGACCGGCCTTCTGCGGGGGTCGGCCAGTCCTCAGTTACTAATCCAAATCAATTCCCTCACTTATATCACCCAAAGAATCCCATTACAAGCCCTATACCCTCAGAAATCTCGAACTTACCACTGCTTAGCCTAATATTTTGCCTACGGAGGAAGACAATCAAAAGAGCAATGGAGATGAATTGAAATTTGCAGATCTTATGAAGCCTGTGACTATGAATAAGACTATGAAGGACAAGGATGCACCAAGATCTGTAATTCCCATTAAATCTCTTACCTACAATGATGGAATCCCAAAGGTAACATGGACTGAGGAGAAGGTAGACATGATGAACATTATGGAGGAATTACAATATGCAATTGTTGGAAAATTCTCCTTCAATTGGCCTGAATTAGACAAAATTCGCACCTAAGTACCAAAATAATGTAATATTAATGGGGAGTGCAAGATTGGACTGCTAGAAATCGTCATATTCTAATAAGACTAAATATGATGGAGGACTTTGAGAATTTAATGTCTAAGAATGCTTATTATATAGCCTCTAAGGATGGTACACCCTATCAAATGAGACCCCTCATCTATGACACAAGATTTAAACCTGATGAAGAGACGGCTAAGGCAATGGCATGGGTCTCATTCCCAAATTTGTTGTCTATTTTCTTTGTTAAGGAATTGATTTTTTCAATTGCAGCAGCTGTAGGCAAACCAATCCACCTTGACTTGGCAACTATTAATAGAACAAGGCCTAGTTGTGCTAGGGTGAAAGTTCTAGTGGATTTAGTAGATAAATTGACAGATTTTATGGAAATTAAGGTGACTAGTAACTCTGGTAAGGCTGCTAGAGTAGAAAGACTAAGATCAACTATGACTTCCTTACTAAATATTGCAGGAGTTGTATATTGCAAGGGCATAATAAAGTAGAATGCAAAAATCTTCACCCTGAATTAATTGAAAGATTCATAAAGAATATGATGGAACAGGAAAAGGAAATCAAGGTTCCTAACATGGCTCAAAATAGAAACCTATTTAGGTTTGGGGATGTAAGAAGTAGGCACGAATGGAACCCAATAAACAGAAGGTTCAAACATGGAAAGAAAGCTGAAAGAAAAGTCAATAATTATGCTCTCACCACTGGAAGCACCTTTGAGGCACTAATTGATGGTGTCACAGAAGATTCAAGGGATGTTGATAATGAAGATACTAATATAGGGGAAGGAAATAAGGTCTCAAGGCTGTCAGAACCTGTCAAGAAGAATGTAGATGCAGCACAGCTTCATACTAACATAATAGCAAACAATGAAGAAGAAGAATCCAATAATAACATATAGATGCAAGAAGAGGTTAACAACAAAGAAAATGTTGATTTGGCCTTTTTATCAGGCAAGAAAGATGGTGACAAGTATAATGAAAATATAGGAAAAAATAATGGCAGTGGTAGCAACACAATACAGCAAAATACAAAGGCACTAATGCCAATTCATACCACTAACAAGAGGGCTGAATCACTGGAAATTCAGCAGCACAACATAGATTATTGTGGTACCACAGTTCAGAAAGTAGGCAAGGGTGGAAGCAGTGGTGAATTAGCAATCTTGAACAGCAATGAGGAGCACCTGTATTTAGAAATAGAACTGAGAGATGTAGATATTCAGGAGCAACAGAGTAAGACGAAGGAAGTTGGATTAATAAATGATGAAATGGATGAGGCCATGGCACTTGCAAATGCTAAATATATGGTACCTTTAGAGGTGGATAGCTCAACAACCTTTGACTTGCAATCTGTAATTAAAGGTTCAGTTACAACAACAATAAATTGTGATCATGCTAATAGTGAATCTGAACAGCGAAGAGGTGATAAGAAATAGATAATTCCAATAGGATATGAAGGAGAATTGATGCAATCAAGTGAGGCTATCATGTCCTTGGGACAAGTTAACTCTCCAAATAAAACACTTAATTAAATCCTCACTCACAAGGTGGATTCATTGGCTATAGAGGATGGAGAATAGGAGAATGTTGATATAAATAAGGATCAGATTTTTAAAGATGCAGACTTATCACCTAGAATGGAAAAAGTTGTTAAATCAACTAGAAAAGGCAAGAAGAAAGGTAATGGGGAAGCTACTCAGCCAGTTAGAGTCCAACCAAAGAAGAAGGTGGTTTCCCAACATGCTAAATCATGATGAAAGCCCTGATTTGGTACATTAGGTTAGTAAAGTCACAAAAACATTTCAAAGGGTGCAAACGTTGCATAACTTTCATAAATTTACTTTTGTGGCTCTACTAGAGCCTTTTCAATATGTTAGAACCGTAAATAGATACAATAATAGATTGAAAATGCCTATAGTTATTCACAACAGAAATGGTAAAGTTTGGGGTTTTATTAATCATGAATATGATGCCCCAGCTGCTAGTAACTCAGACCAACAGATATCTATTAAACTGCACAATCAGTCCACTTTCTATACCTTTTTAGTTACTTTGGTTTATGCAAAATGTGATCAGGTTGAAAGATTGGAATTGTGGGATGAGATTTACTCTTTGAATGCTTGAATGAATAGTCCTTGGTTGATTGGTGGAGTCTTCAATGTTGTATTAAATGAAGAGGAAAAAATTGGGGTCAATCCAGTTATTACAGCAGAGTATGATGACTTCGGATCTTTATAGAATCTTGTTAATTAGTGCAATGTCAATTCAAGGGCATCCCATTTACTTGGTGGAATGTTAAAGAAGGAGATGATTGCATTTTTGAGAGGCTGGATAGAATTCTTACCAACTCAGAGTTTTTGAATAACTTCCCTCAAGTGGAGGTAGAGCATCTCTCCAGAACAGAGTCCTTTATTTCTATCTTGTAAAGGAACTTCCACTCTTTTTAAAAAATCTTTTAGGTTTCTTAACTTCTGGACTAAGCATGTCTCCTTTTAAATTGGGACTCTAAATTTTCCTATAATCCAGTTTTAATTTTAAAAGAAAGATCAAGAAAGTGAAGAGAACCCTTTCTTTGTGGAGTAAGATGACGTATGGGGATATTTTTCAACAGTTAGAAATAAGGGAAGAAATTGCAAAGATGAAAGAAAAGCTCTTTGAGGAATTTCCTTCTGTAGAAAACAGATCTATTATGCAAAAAGCTAAGGTTGAGTATTCTAAGTATCTTCATCTGGAGGAAAGTTTTTGACAGCAAAAAGCTGGTTATGATTGTTTGAGAATGGTGACAGAAATACCAGGGTTTTTTCATAGCATAGTGAAAGAAAGAAGACAGAGGTTGAAAGTGAACAGAATCCAAAACTCACAGGGTTGCTGGTTGGAAGAAGAAAGAGAGATAGCTGAAGAAGCAGTTCAATTTTTCCACAATCAGTTTCAGCAAGAAAGAGATGCATCTGATTTCCCTTTATTATCTCACATCTATAAAAGCAATTTATGAGGAAGATAATGGGTTGCTTAGTGCCTTACCTGACAATGAAGAAGTTAAGAAATCATTTTTCAGGCTTAGTGGGGATAACTCAAGTGGTCCTGATAGTTTGACTGGTAGATTTTATCAAGTTTGCTAGGAGATAGTTGGGCCCGACATTGTCAGGATGGTGCATAATTTCTTTCCAGATAACTCCCTTCCCAAGTCTATCACTCATACTAATCTGGTCCTTATTCTAAAAAGTGAGAATGTTCATTCTTTCTCTGATATAAGGCCTATTAGTTTGAGTAATTTATTAATAAAATCCTCTCAAGGATTATTCATGACAGACTTGAAGAATTTCTCTCTAAATTGGTTTCTAATAATCAATCAGACTTTGTTAAAGGGAGAAGCATTATTGAGAATGCCTGACTTACATAGGAGTTGGTCTCTGATTTGGGTAAAAGAGGAAAACCTTCTTATGCAGTCATGAAACTGGACATGGCTAAAGCTTATGATAGTCTCTTAGTTCTTTTTTATGAAGGTTCTTAAGAAAAATGGGTTTTTCCTCAATGTTTATTGATTTGATATGGAGGTTGATATTCAATAATTACTATTCAATGCTTCTCAATAGTCAGTCTTATGATTTCTTTCACTCTACAAGGGGGGTGAAACAAGGTGACCCTCTTTCTCTTATTATATTTATATTATCAATTGAGGTTCTCTCTAGGGCCTTAAACTCTCTCTTTGAAGATGGCATGTTTGTAGGTATGGGATGCCTAAGCGGAGTGCTAACTTAAATCATCTAGCCTATACTGATAATACCATCATTTTTTCTTCTTCTAATGACTATTCCTTTAGAAAGATTATGCAAATTTTGCTGGATTATGAGAAGAAATCAGGGTAAGAAAATTAATAAAGAAAAAAGCTCTTTCTTTATGCATCAGAATGTTGTTGGATCCTCCTCTATTTTGATGGAGCAGATTACAAGTTTTGCTAAGGGTTCCTTTCCTATTAAGTACTTAGGATGTCCTATTACCCATTCTAGGAAGAGGAAAGAACATTATGCATATTTGATTGATAAGGTCAAAGGAAAACTTTAGGCTTGGAAAGGTAAAATATTGTCATATGGAGGTAAAGAAGTGTTCATCTCTAGTATCCTTCAAAGTATTCCTATTTATGTACTATCTGTAATTGTGCCTCCTATTTGTGTGATTAAAGAGCTTCATAGAATATTTGTAAAGAAAAATTGGAGTAATAAAGAATCAGGCAGAAGCAAACACTGGTCAACATAGAAAAAGGCATGTCTTCCAAAAAATGAGAGAGGTCTTGATTATGCTAAATTGTGGTGGAGATTCAGGACTCAAAATAGTTTGTGGGCTAATTTTCTATGGAACAAATACTGCAAGAAATAAATCCCTTCTCTTGTGCAGTGGAAAAGTAAAACTCAAGTGTAGAAGTTTATGTTATAAAATAGAAATATTATCGAGAAAGGGTTATGGTGGGAACCTAGAGGGGACAGCTCAACTGTATAGTTTGAAAATTGGACCAACCTAGGTCCATTATTCAAACATCCTTCAGAAGTTTCTACTTGTTATGATTTAAGGGAAATAGGAGAATTTCTTACAATAAGGGTTGGGACTTTAATGAGATGCTGAATGTGGTCCTAGACTATGTGGTGGAGCATGTTAAAAGCACTATAGAGAATGTTGAGATGATTAATCAGAGGGATAAACCCTGGGGGATTCATACTAGATCTGGGAACTTTACAGTTACTTGTGCCTGGAATATCCTTAGGCAAAGAGATGAAACAAATGTAGTTCTGAAGCTTATTTAGAGTAAAGGTTTGCCGTTTGAATTCTCTTTTCTAGTTTGGAAGGTGTGGTAGGGAATGGTTCCCGTGGCAAATTTGATGCATGCTAGAATCCCAACATTTCCCAAAACTGTAATTGTTGTTCAAATACAGAAAGAGAAACTATAGAGAATTTATTCTTAAAAGGAGATGTTGCTAGGACAGTTTAGAATTATTTCAAAAAGGCTGCTGGTTTCAACCCACTTAATTTCCTAAAGGAAAGTATCAGAAAGGGGAGGAACATTCAGGGAAATGATAGAACAAGGGTGACTTTTTATGTGGTTCCTATTATCATGTTGTGGTTTCTATGGGAAAAAAAAAAGAAATACAATACTACATGGAGGTAATTACTCTACTGGTAAGGTTATTTTTGAAATCACAAGTACTATAAAGCAGTTCATGAAGTCTAGATTGAAGATTGACTGTGAGAGCAGGAACTGGTCATATATTGTGGCAATTTGGAAGGTTATAGGCCTAATTACTCTTTCAAAATAGTGAGACGGAATCCTCCCCCTATAAATTGGCTTAAGTGCAACACTTATGGTGCTTCAAAAGGGAACCCAAGCCTAGTTGAGCTGTTTTTTGCATTAGAAATCATGATGGGGATCTGGTGGTGGCCAAAGGTTTTCTTATTGAGGATACTACAAGTTTGGTAGCTGAGGCTAGAGCAATTAGAGAATATCTGAGTTATCGTAAAGGAAAAGTTGTTGAATCATGTTATCATTGAGACTGAATCATTATCCATGGTACAAATTCTGGATAGGAAGTGGGATATTCATTGGTCCATCTAAATGGAAGTCAAGAAAATCAGCAACCTTATGAGTTCTATATCAGCAAGAGTACAATATTTCCTTCGAGAAAGAAATACTCTTGCTGATTTTTTTACTAATCTGATTTTTATTTTTACAGGTAACTATCAATTAGATCACTATCAGGATATGCTCAGTAAAGAAACAAGAATAATATATCTGGATAAAAAAGGAAAACCAAACATTCAAAGGAGCATAATCGACTGACTGTTTCTATACATAATATAATAAACTTGGAGCAAAAATCATGCCATAACTAGCATCTAGTTCACAAAAGAAAGTATATATTAAATACCTATGTCTGAAGAAAATTCATATGATGGAGTATCTGCACCTGGTGAGAGCTTGGGGTGTTCAAATATATAAAGTCAAGATGTGGATATTGTTTGAGTTTTTAGCTCTGTCAAATGTGCTAGTCTACAACAAGATTCCAAACAGTGCACTATAAAGAAATTCCCTAAAAATGTGTTCTATTTCTCTTATTAACGAAATAGATGGTGACATCAATCTCTTGTTAGATTCAATCCATCATTCAGTTGAAAAGGGGGGTAAAATTCGTCTTAAGGGATAGAGAAGGACTTATCTTAAATGAAGAGCCGATAAGAGAACATGGATAGTCATCGCCTTTCCACCTCGAGCTTGGCCCTTCCAAAGTCACTACAAAAACTACAGCTACTGATGTAGATTGAGCTTGAATTTGCCAGTTGGAGAAGCTGTAGATCGAATCTTTGAGTGTATTTTTTGAACAGATTCAAGCCGAGAAAGGTCACTTTTGCAGACACAAAGGAAGAACACCATCAACTTAGGATTGATTCGAAGATTTTTGGGAACCATTTTAGGATTGATTCAATGGGAACCTTGATTAGTATAGTTGGACAGAGGATGTCTCAAAGCTTCCTCTGAAGTTTTTCTTTGCTAATTTGTTCTTATTGTTGTTTATATTAGATCTCATTATTTGGGTCAGGCCACTTTTGGGCCTGGCTTTGTACTCCTACTGTTTTGTTTTTAATAAATGGGCTCTTGCCCGATTTTATTTTTTAAAAAAAAATAAATTTTATTTTTAGTGACAGTAAAATTCTCCATTTGAACGGATTAAATACTTAAATCAACCAAAAAGTCGAAAATTAAACCAAAACATTAATAATGTATCATTTTAAAATAAGAGTCTCATTCTTTGACACTATTATTGAAGTCAAATATTGCAAACTGCCTAATTTAAAACATCTATCTTTGCAACTATTGAATAAGTTAAATTTAGGGTAAGAAAATTCACTAACCATGTTCAATACTAAAAAATCACACGATAACTAGCAATGCATGTAAGATGATTTGAACACACTTTTATAAAAGTTTGAATTAAAGTATACACATATCTTGTTATATAAATTCAAGTCACTTATTAAAGTTTGATTTAAACCACTAGTTTGGAGTTTAGCTTGAATTTATATTTTAATTAATTATATTATTATTATTTATATAATAACACAATCTTTTACCGTTGATTTGGGGACAGTTACATTTATAGGTGGGTCAAGATTACGCGTTACGGCTTTGCTTCGAGTTAGTAGCGAAAGTTTACAAAATAATGAGTAGAGATTGACAATAATATAAGCGATGAACAAGTTAAAGTTAGAAAATAAATCTTGGGTATGACACAGAGCGTATAATCAAGATCCACAGACCTTGAGTTGGCCTCAATCAGAACTAAGACTAGACTAAGCAAAGCAAAGTAAAATAGAGACAACTTAAAGACAAATCTAAGAGAAATTTATTGCTTAGAGGCAGAGAGATGGGGGAGCAGATGATGCCTTTACAATGGGGAGGGGCATCTTATTTATAGCATATAATATTGGTCTCTGACCAATAGGATATCACAATCCGAGCCTTATAGTACTGCCACTAATGGTCCTGCTCCACCTGTTGAGGATTCATTAGGGAGTGCCAACCAAGTATCCTGCATAAGACATGGGCCTATTGAGGATCATCTGCACACTTAACAGACCTGACAAATTAGTTCCTCGTCCATCCTTTAGTGCGCAGTCGCTATCGCTGGTGGCCTTTCACTATTATGACAACCTGTCTCGTCGTTACTATGAACAATATGATAGGGAAGTCGTGAATGGGATTCATTTTAAATTTACCTTGTTAAGATTTGAAAACTTTGATAAAGTTCTGTAAAATGAATTAATCAACCAAAAGTTTGGAAGGTTGGACTGCCCCGCACCTGCTGAAGTGACATTGGTGCCTCTGGTTGCTGCAACGGTGATCGAACAGTCAACCCTGTATTTTAAAACCCTTTTATACCAGCTTTTGTTCTAACTTCATTCCCTCCTCTTAAAAACACCCTAGGGTTACCCCTATGCTAAAAACAACATGGAAGAAGATACAAAACTTCAAGAAGATGTGTTTCAATGATGATTTGAGGAATCTTTGATGAAATTGCTCGCAAAAGAGTAAGAAAAAGAGATCCACACTCTCTATAGTAGAAAACTCAAAATTGAGGTAGGTTATGGTTTAATTAGTAGTAGACCTTGGTTAATTGCATATGCGGTACATATTTTAATGGGAGGTATCATGCCTAGGCTTACGGGCATGGAGTTCAGATGGTTAATCACATATAAATCATGAGATAGATGGGGTTGTCATTCAATGTGTTGTGTAGGTGTCTTCCAAAGTAGTATATCATCATTACAAGGTTAATGCTAGTTAAAGTTATGTGAGTTAGAGGAAGACAAGTCATGGTGGAGTATTGTTTGGGTTCGTACTTATAGAAGTGGTGTAAATGGGATTAAGGGTGAGGGTAGATCCAGGAAGGGGTCTTGCGTGTGTCGGTCATATTATGAATTAGTACAGTCTGGTTGCAAACAATGTAGGAAGGATTATGATTATATAATAACATATAAAGTGCAGATAGATTAAGGTGTGAGGTAAAAGTAGTAACAGTGGGGTCGTGTAGAGTGTGACTGCTAATATTGGGTTGAGGAATTTACTCGTAGATTTGGGACGTCCTTATATCGGGGAACCTTGTTTATTCCGAGAATAGATAGAGGTCTTAATGTGCCATATAAAGTTCGGATTAGATGCATAATCATTGAGTATTTAAATATATCTATAAGCTCGATTTGATTTCCATTCTTATCCATGAGTTAAATAATTATGGTTGGCTTTCGGGCTTACTTGTTATTGGTGAAGTCACTTAGTAGTTGATCTTATACTTAAAATGATGAACCTTTGAAGTTGATTAATGCTTAGATAAATTGTGTAGCTTCATATAGGTACATTCTATCATATACTGGTTAATGTTGATAGAGAGATTCACGTATTATGATATTCGATGGTCAGGTACCTCATCAGTACAGGATGTTATAGTTTGATATTTGGAGGAGCGAGTACCTCATCGATAATGTACATGGATGTGAGCTCGTCCCCTGCAGGTCATGACTAATGGGCATATAAAACCTTTAGTATGTGTGTACATAATTTATGATTGATTGGTTGGTTTTATACATTGTTCATAGCATTGGATTTGAATGTTAACTGCATTGCATAAGTGTCGTGATTAATATAAATGGCATGATACTATTCGTGGAATAATTATATAAATGTACTTAGTATGCTACACTTGTGGTAACTAGATAGTCATAGATCTTCCCATTGAGGTTATTGGTGACTTGAGTAGTTATCTATGAATGGTAATGTATCGGTTGGAGGTTGCTTTTTATGTAATGATTACTAAGTAGTTCATACTTGATTAGGTCTAGGTGAGGTAGTACTACCTATTAGTTAAGATACTTTATAAGTCTAGTGACCTAATACCTCAAGAATTATTATGACATTGTCTACTCTGTTAAAACGATAGAAGGATTATGGGTTAGAGTGAGGGAATAAGGTAGCCGTAGTCCGACTTATAGAGATAATATCAGTGATGGTGCTTAAGTAGAATTTCTAAATAAGGATTTAGGTTGGTCGTTTGTAGTTGAAAAGGTTTAGCTAGGCGGATAAGATATAAACAAAATTTTCTAGAGAAAAAGGAAGTGTTGGGATGGGGAATGTGGGTATGAGTGATTTATGTTAAGTTGGATTTTCATGTTGCTTTCTGAGATTTCTATATGATGTTATATGTTTCTAACCCCGGTCGGCTGATGATGCCTACCAGTACGTATGGTTGTGCTGATACTACTCTTGCTATATCCCCTCTTTTGGGAAATAGATATGTTGCAGGATTAGTTGAGGTTCTTATTTAAAGCGGCAAGTATTCACCAGCAGCTTCTACTCATCTTATTTCTACGGTGGGAGTTGTGTCTTTTATTTGTTACTCATTATATTAGAAGCTCTTGTACATGTCTAAACTAAATCTTGGGTAGTGTCATAAGTGTTGATGTTGTATATAATGTTGTAGAAACTTTCATTCTATGATTATATAGATTTACTTGGAAATTATAAACTCGAATAAACTTTTACCAATCTTTCGCATAATAATTGGTTGGGTGGAAAGGGTTTTCCTATCTAGTTAGAATAGAGTAGGTGTCTCATGATCCCATAATTTGGGTCGTGACAACTATATTTTTCTAGATTGAGAGGGTGTATTCCCATCTCTGGTATCTTTCTTGAGGCGGTTTGATCATGGAAAACTTTCAATCCAACTCTACCCAAGATGGCCTTTATCCGTTAACCATATTTTACCCCATATAGATAGTCCCTTCATCTTTAAAGCGCAACACTTTGTTATGGGTGAGAGATGGAAAAATAAAAGGTACCAATTCCATGGATACATGAAGTTCCATCAAATCGTTCCCTGTGCCCCTTTGCAATTGGTACAACCAGCCACATTATATGTCTAGATTCAATGAAAGCACCTTTTCCTGAGCCGTTGCTTTGACTCGCTCCACCTGCTTTACAAGTTCCACCAACCGAACTAACTTCTCGCCTAATCGGGGATTTCTGTCTTTTACTCATATTGATATGGGATTTCTACTTCTTACGTATTCACTTGTACTTGAACCATTCAACGAGCATTGTAACGATCCAGAGGAAAATCTCCTGGCTCTTCCATTCACTTTTTAGCTTCTGTTTCCAAAATCTGACCCTTTCTCCATAGCTCACGGCCTTATGTCTACTTCTTCAGTAAAATAACATAGACCGGCTTCAAGATTTAGCATTTCCCAGGGAAAGAGAAGACAAGTAACTCCCCATAGTGGCCCCTTGTTGACGATATAATGCCCAACCTTTTTAAATTCTTAGAGGACTTTTCCAAGCAGACAGGCGAGGACTCCAATGCTAAATTAGGTCAAGTGTATGAACTAGGATCATCGGTGAAGGAAGACACCCTTTCTTGAGTGCTCAAAGAGTGTGATTGGGCCTATATCGGGCTCTATATGGAAGCCCCCCAGTCCACCGACAACATCATTTCCCAGAAGTTGGGTCTATCACCAATTTATACGTACCCATTTAGTGCAGGCCTCGACAACCCGATTGACAAGGTGATTGTTGCCTTATGCAATACCTTCCTACTATCTCTCGGCCAGCTGAACCTGAGAGTATGGTGCATTATTTCTTGTCTTCGTGCTCTGGTTTCTATGTTGGTTGTTAACTTTACTCTAACCTATCTCCTTCTACTTTATTCTCCTTATATGTTAGGAGAGGGATTGTTAAGTTGATTCACCCATGGTAGGAAGTTGATTGTGAACAATATAAATGATTCACAAGATTGAGAATAGACCAATCTCTTCATAGTTGTATCCCTTAGAGTCCCTCCTCGAGCCTTTTTGGTGTTTCCTTAGAATACCCACTGTAAGTTATCTCTCACATTGTTTCTTTTCCAACCTATTTCTTAGTTTCACCTTATCCCTTCATTAGTTATTTGCAGCTATTCGATGTCACGCATCTTTGAGCAACGTACTCTTAGGTTAGACCTAGAGGCTCGGATTTTGGGTAGTTCATATTCTGTACTCCACCATAGATGCCATGCACACCTGGCTTCATTGGTCCAATTGAAATAGATGGACAGAAAAAGACCATGGTAAAGATTTAATTTGCCTACGCATAACCTTCTTTATCAAACCTTTTTCTTCTTCCTTTTTTCGAAGTCTGTTCTCATGCCTCTCTTATTATAGGTCTGAGATCTAGATCTATGATCCTTCCACCTTCTATCATGGCTCTGACCCTTGCAGGTCGGTCTTCTGATGGTAGCTCCCATTCTCAGGCCTAGGTGAACCTTGATCCTCTGCCTTATGGGCCTCTCCCCCCTTTGTGGCTGGAAGATAAAGAAAATGTCGCTATTCTTGTGACAAATGACAAGGGCAAGTCTTCAAAGGAAAAAACCCTTCTTAAGAGGTCCAACGACTTATCCCATGATACCTCAATTCATAAGGAGGGGTCACCTATCCATTTGGAAACTAAGTCAGTTCGAATGTTTCACTTGATGGATAATGATAGGATGATGAGGGGCCCGCCTTGCATTCCTTTTTCCCCTATCAAAATTATTCCTTGCAAAACAAAGGATGTGATTCGCACCGCATACCTACCAAGCACCGGCTTCCCCGCCTCTTGCAGGGCTATCTAGGAGCCCTATAGGAGCTGTCCTTTCTTTTGATCGTACTACCCCGCTCTACCGCACCACAACTTTAATTGTCCTAAGTAAGATAAGCCTTCTCTCAAGGCCAGTTGTAATGACCCATTCTGTCGTTATTGAAATATCCACAATAAAGGCGTTAGAATTAGAATTTTTGTCAATTGCATTTAAGTTTAGGATAACAAATAAATCATGTTTAATAATCATTAAATAATTAGAGTTAAGGAAATGGACCTGACCTATGGGTGGCTCACCGCATCGGCTCATTTTTTTCTACAACGAGTCCGCTGTGGCAAAACCCACAAAAACCAAAATCCCGAATTAAAGTTTATTTCAGACTACGACTCTTATTCAAAAGGAGGTTCTCTTCTAAAAACTCCCCTAGGGTTATTCCTAAGTTAGAGCACCAAGAATGGAGAGGAAATGCGGTTCCATCGTCCTCCTCGTGGATTCTCTGTTGGAAATTTTCTGATTGAAAATAAGGAGCAATGTTGCATGCTTCCTATGGCAGCATCTTAGCGTCGAGGTAGCTTATGATTTTATAAGAAGTAGACTTGGATTAGTAAATTATATATGCTATGTAGAATTGATCAGAGAAAGCATGATTAGGCCTTCAGACATGGTGTTCGAATGGATAATGCCTAGAATAATGTAAGAAAGACTATATGTGTGAATATATACTTAATTAGGGTTATCATTATGTGTTTTTAATTTGAATAAGGCTAATATGGATAGTCATGGAAAGATGATGTGTTAATGCAACTATAAATCAATTAATAATATTATGGGTTGGAGGAAATTGTAGGGTTGATATGTCGATTATGTGTGTGCTCCTGAATAGTGTGTTCAACTTGATGTAATCTGTTCTTTTGGTTTGAATAGGAAGTGTGAAGCAGTGTCATAATGTAGATGCCTAAGGGGAAACTTGACGAAGTGGTAAAGTACAATTCGTAGTAAAAGTGGATAAACCAGGGTTGGTGTGGTACTTGATTGTTGACAATAGATGATAAACAGTATGGGTGAGGAATATGGTTGATTAATGATGAGTCCTCACACCTAGGGAGTCGAATTAAATGACCCTTAGCGTAGTTGTGGTTGATTAGTAAATAAAGAGGATTAATGAGGTTTTATGTGGAGTTAGATTTAAAATAGTCTCTTTTATGTGTTCTGAATTGATAAGCATATTGATTGATCTTCAGACATAACCTATGGTTGCTTGATCTGTTTGACTTGATATTGCTTGTATGAATAAGCTTATATTTGCTGAAGCTTGTCTTTAAAAGATGTATGATTGTGAAGTGCACTTGTTATATTCTGTGTACTTGTTGTGATATCCTAAGAGAAAGTGGAATATGAGGACATACTGTGATATGCTGAAAAGGTTAAAAATATACTTTTTATTTTGTTGATTGAGTGGCTAGAGTCTGATGTGAGCTTACAGATGAGTGGTTAAGTTATGGAGCGGGTACTACACTAGTATGGTATTTATATATTTTTTTATGGAGCGGGTACCACGTCGGTACGGTACATGGACCCTAGGTTGTCCCTACAGCTCATGACTAGATGAGAAAAAATAAGATCCTTTAGCATATGTGCACAAATTAAGCGATGATTATGAGTTCTGATATAGTACAAAGTGAGACTGATGAGGTACAAAAATTGTACAGTTGTGAGATCAGTATGGATATAGATCTATGTTTACAACTTGATTGCATTATAATTGCAGAGTTTATAATGACTTAGTATATTTATTGGTGACTTATATGTCTTGATTGATGATCTTGATATGTCAGCCTAGCGACTTGTATGGACACGATCCATGTTTATGTTGTGACTGCTTGTAATTGTAGGGTCTCATGACAACTTGATATGGTCTTGATTGTTTGAATTGGTGCGTCCTAATATTTGGTTATAATCTGTTGGACTATCTAATTTTCTGTGTTGCTGAGTAACTTGATTTATGTGAATATGCCCTCAATTGAGTTGATGAAATCATTAATTGGACCCTTTTCTCCTCAAATTAAATGCATATATAGTTGTGTTTGTTGCTTGGCTAATTTGGATTGTGGGTGAGGAATCCGTAATAGGTAATAAATAACTTGAGAGTAATCTCTAATAATGGTTAAACTTTTGAATGGTGATAATGGGCACGCATAATCATGATGATGTTAAATGCCAGTAATTGTGTTAGTGTTTGATGAACTTATCTTAAATAAAAACATAATGCTTAATACTCCCTTCATCTCAAAATAGTTGGCATGTATAGATTTTGCACAACTCTTAAGGAAAATTAATTAGGAGTGTGATTTGACCAATATATCCCTTATCAATTCTTTAATCTTCACCTATTACGTGCCTCTTAATTTCACCTATTTACGAGCCTCTTAATTCTTGAATAATTATTACTAACGGTGGAGTTGGAAAAAAGTGGTTAATTATCACTTGATCTTTTAAACATGCCAACTATTTTGAGATAATTTCCTTTAGCAAACATGTCAATTATTTTGAGACGGAGGGATAAATGTTTAATAGAGTTTAATTGAACTAAGGAGGATACCTTGGAATCTTTGGATTCGTTAAGATACCATAATAAGTGGTGTGAAATTAGAATGTAAAGTTGTTGCACGAGACTATCATGTTGATTTTGTTGATTTATATATGGTGTTGCGTGAACTAAGCTTAGTTGATCAATGATGACTATCAGTACATATGGTGTACTGATACTACTCATACTACACTTTTTGGGGGGTATAGGTGTGTTACAGATTGACTGAAGTTTCTTGGTTTAAGTGGTGAGTATTCATCATCAACTTCTGAATTCCTCATTCCTCAGAGGGAAGTTGTATCTTTATTTTCTTGTCATTACTCTGTATTAAAAAAACTCTTGTACCTAGGATAGGTCCTTTGGAAATGTTATATTTTATTTGACCTTAAGACTTGTAAAGGTGTGATATTTTTAACATGATTATGAATTCTCCTTGAATTTTTTACTGTAATAATATGGTCTTCAAGAACTTTCACTTAATAATGAAGGGTAGAATGGGGTTCTCTTGTCGAGTTAGACTCATATAGTTTTTTATATGACCTCATAATTTGGGTTGTGACACCGTTCGAGGTAACCAACTACCTGAATGTAGTCATGTCCTGAAAGGAATACCACAAGATAAAAGAGGTGTCTACTAAGTGCTTAATAAGCAATGCTGCCCATTATGCCAAAAGAATGATTTCCCTTTGTGTTTTCCCAACACCTCAGATAACCGTCTAAGCTTTTTGTAGGCGTGTATTTCGATGGTGAAGGGTCTTCAATAATCCCTAGCAAAAAAAGAGGAGCAACTGGTGAAGTTTTCTAGGCTTGAAGGTTCCCTGGTTGCTTTGAAAGATCAGATTATCTCTATTGAGGTTGTAGTCAGTCGATCAACGAAGGTTGAGGCGTACAAGGCTGAGCTGCTAACTACTTAAAATAAGAAGGACATTCATCAATAGGATGTTGCCTTTCGGGCTGAGAAGGTGGATGTCCATCAGCCGAAAAATCTTTCTCGAGAGGGCTTTATCAAAATATTTCTCGAGAAGCTATGTGGGCTTTAAGGTAGCATTTGGGTTGCTCGCTTGCACTTTTTCTACCCTGAGAAGGATCTCTTTTCATTGTTTTTGCAAGAACTAACAAGGGCTGAGGTTTGATGCCTGAAAAGGAAGGTCAACATGATGCTACAAGAAGAGCTAGACTGAGGAAGACCCTTGGCATTGAGAGGGCACAAAACATATAACTTACTCAGGGCCACATCCTTTTGAGGTTTAAAAAGGCAACCTATACTTAGAGAGGGAGATCACCAAGTCCAGAGACCTAGTTAATCGCATCGATAGTTTGTACCCTGAATTTGGGGAACTCATACTCTTAGAAAAGGAAATATTCAAATCCGAAGGTGCAAGTTAAATTAGGAGGTCTGTCTTCTAGTTAATGTTTAGCTTTATTATTTCATCTGTGACCATGTCTTTGGGTCGTTCCTTAAAATGTATTTGTATATTTACTCTAGGAATGAAAATGTTTTTATGCTTTAAAATTGCTTTATGTCTTATCCATGGCGCATTTACTTTCTGCACTTAGTTTTATTGGGGAATGTGAAACAACTACAAATACTAAAGTGTCGATCTTAGGAAATAAGGATTCACAGGGACTGTCTTAATTCTTGTGGCCTATTATGTCATGTGTCGGTATCTGGTAGTATGAGGGAAGGCATCTACGTCCCTTCTATTTCCTTAATTTAATAACCCCTTACCTATAAAAAAAAATCCTTTGCACCATTTCATTCATACTTATCTTTCTCTTTCTCTTCCTTATTTTCTTTTATGACTATTTGACTTCTCGCAGATAGAAGAAATGAGAATGAAAAAATTTACCTATGGGGCCTTCTTACAAATTATTGGGGTCCGTCTGCAGTCTCCCCAATAATCCCTATCCTCAACCTATCTTTGAGGCAGAAATTTTACACTAACCATATTTTCTTGGGCAAGATACAAGAATGGTATAAAGACTATCTTCGGGGCCAAGACCGATAATCATGGGTGTGGGTCCAACTAATTATCTTCCTCCTCAGTAGTCCTAGGGCCAGAGTCTTCTTATCCCGCCAGGATGATTCTCTGCACCTTAAGTTGCACCCGTTCTCTATTTGTGTCAACTAAGGAGGCCCTTTTGTCCTGAATGCCCTCATCAAGTTTCTGATTGCACTTGATAAGGGTACCCTCTCAGATGGGGAACCGCAATGGGGCGTGTCCTGTGGAGGTCACTCTAGTAGTTGGGCATCCGTCGACCCTTTTGGGATGATCCTGGATCCCATTCTAGAGGTTTCTGCCCCCCGAGGGGCCCCTTCCACACAAGGTTATGCTCATTATAAGTAGTGTGCCCTTTTTTATGAGCTTTCAAACCACGAAACATTGCCAGATGCTAGGTTTTCTCTGCCTCAGGTGGTTTAGCTCAGTACACTCCCATTAGTATTGTGTATTATGCTTTTCAAGTTTGTATTATGTTATTATGTACCCTGTTTGGGATTTTGTTGTAATAATAAGAACGAAATTCTGGCTATTTATTTTTGCATTTTCTGAGAGCTTTGATTTTTAATCATGTCTTTTTCTAGAAACTTGTCTCCCGTACTGGTCATGAAAGTTTTGCTTTTTTATTTCTCTCTCCTGATGACAAACCTGATCCCATCAATCCATTCAACCTTGATAGCTATACTTTTTTGAAAAGGTACGTATTGCTAGTCTTCTCCTAAGAGGCATATATTTTGTGTGGCATATTTGGATCAAAATTCTTGTCGTTACAAGGTTTGTGGGTCATCGATCTTAGAGCGATGATGAAGACACGCACTAACCAGTTTTTTATTTCAGCGAGTCTTTAAGTTCATCTAAATAAGTCAGTTAAAACGTGACTTTAGGTGTCTCATGCCTTTTATACCCCGTTATATTGAGTAGGGATCCCTTTACCTTTACTTTGTTGGGCATCCAAGTCTGGACATCTCCTAGGTACTTTAGCACATAGCCTTAGAGTGATTACTCTGTATAGTCAATATTGACTTAAAGGACCTTCTCGAGAAGAGTTAAAAATAATCACACTGATCAATCTTAATTATGTCTCTCGCTCGGGCATCGGGGTCGAGCATGTGGTGACATGGTCTTAGGTTTTCTCGTAATCAAATGATCAGTCCATGCGGCTTCCATATTTTTTCTTGCCAGGGGGTTTGTGAGAGGGGTGCTCACACTTGTGGTAAATTCCAGGTCTATTTCATAATCGAGCAGCTTGGGCTTTGTCATCCCCTAGCGCGGACTTCAAAGTATCAGGCTTGTTTTTCATTTTTTAGGGTTGGGGAGGTCATTTTTTCGGCTGAAATTCCCATTTGATTTTTTTAGAGCGTTTAGGATCCCCATCCTGAGGGGCCCTGCTTATTTGCAGTAAGTTGTAGTCTAACTAGAGGATCTACTCCGGTCATCATATCAAACTGATATTTCTAGTTACAAAATCACGTAACAATAATTTTAACCAAACTTTATTTTCGTAACTTTTCCATAGGTCGTCTGTCGTTACAAAGAGAATTATTCTAATATATACTCGAAAGTCCCTACTGCTACCTCGTTATAAAATCTTGCCAGAAACCCTTTTGGGATAAAAACTGAATGAAGGAAAAAAAATGTAGCCTATCCCCCAGGGTTTTGATAGAGGCATTCTAGCTTTGCATGTGGCACCCCATCCTGTAAAAATCTCAAAGGACCCAAAACCAAACAGTTAGCTAAAGGGAAATAAAAGAGAGAGAGTCATACCTTTCTCGGGGTCGCTGCTTAGTTTATCGTATTCCGAGAAACCTCATGATTGATGGGAGCCCTATTACTTTTAGAACCTTTTGTCATAGTTTCCCTTAGCCCCCACTTACTCAGGTCCCTCTTGATGTTTTTCCCTTGAGAACTTGATGATTATCTTCCTGAGGTGGTGGTAGTATCAGTCAACATGACTGTGAGCTCGAGGATACTCAATCCTGGGGTTCCCCTCGTGCTTGAGCCAAATTGAATGGGTTTTGGGTGTATCCCGCTTTGGAAAACTCATGGCTCCGACACCATTCACTTGTGTACCGTGAATTTCTTAGGGGACTTAGCTCATTCCATATTCATGGGGCCCTTCTGATAGCTTGTCGATGGCCGCCCTCAACTTAGATCTCGGGTTGGTACCAGTTGTGTACATCTGTCCACATATAGTTTTGGACTCTGTTAGGCTCTTCCTGAATTTGAACGAAAACATCAAGTTTTATGGGTTCAACCCCTTAGTGAAAGCCTCCGCTGCCAAGTCATCCGACACTATCGATAATCGTATCATTTCTTTCTGAAATATAGCGATTAACTCTCTCAACGGCTCTGTGTCTCCCTGCCTCACTTCAAAGATTTTCCTTTGATGGGGTTGTACCCACTTAGCCCTGGCATGGGCTTCAACAAAACAGTCGGCCAATGTGCTAAATAAGTTCATGGAATTCTCCAGTAGGAGCAAGTACCATTTCAAAGCTTTTCACAACAGTGTTCCTCCAAATTCCTACACCATGACTGACTTAGCCTTTTCTAGGTCAGATCGGTGCCATTCACCGCCGTGGTGAATATAAGTACATGTCCTTAGTGGTTCGACCTTCCGTCAAACCTTGGAAAGCTTGGAATCTCAAACCCTTTTGGGATTGGGCTTTTCATCGCATGAGGCATATAAGGGTCACCCTGAACCGACCCTTCCTTTCAACTGTAGTAGTCCTAGTATGCGGCTCATATGAGACATGAGTTTAAAATGTTGTGTCCTTCTTTCGACCATCAATAACTCAAACATGGCAATTGTGAGGCCAAACTTTCGAGCCTCAAATCGTCAGGGTCATCATGCCTGTATTTTTTCTGAATGTTGGAGGAAAGTTGAGCCAGGCTCGCGCAAAGTTCACAGATCTCTCTTTCTTGAGCCTCCATACGAGCCATCAACCTTTTGTGGGATATGGTGAAACCCTTCAAGAGGTTGTACAACATTTCCATATCTTTTATCCTTACTTCATTGTCCGTTTGATTGTCAAGTTCTTCTTGCCATTTCAGCGCATCACCGTTCATTGAGTTCATGAGGAGAGGTGAATCTTCGCCTCCGAGGGTCGTTCGTCCACCTGAGCCTGTGGGACCTATCGACTGAGTCCCTGGAGTTTCCTGAAGAGTGGGATCCTTCACATGATCACCATCATTATCCATGACTTGTTGTCCTGCAAAGCAAAATACGAAATAGAAACAAGCAAAAAAAAACTAAACCCACACAGTTGCATTGACCCCAGGTTGGATGCCAAACTGTTTACAATCAATTTGGAGACATTTAAATTTTTAGGTAGGTCAAGAGCATGTGCTACGTCTTAGTTTTGAGTTAGTAGCGAATGTTTATAAAATAACAAGTAGTGACTGACAATAATATAAGTGATGAACAAGTTAAATTTAGAAAACAGATCTTGGGCATGACACAAAGCTCATAATCAAGATCCACAGGCCACGAACTGGCCTCGATTGAAAATAAGACTAGACTAAGTAAAGCAATGTAAAATAGAGAAAACTTGGAGACAAAGCTAAGAGAATTTTTATTGCTTAGAGGCAGAGAGAGGGGGGAGCAGATGGTGCCTTTACAATAGGGAGGGGGCATCTTATTTATAATATACAAGGTTGGTCTATGACCAGTAGGAGATCATTAGCTGAGCCTTATAGTACCGCCACCAATGGTCCGACACCACCTATCGAGGATTCATTGGGGAGTGCCAATAGAGCATCCCGCGTCTAACACGAGCCTGCGAAGGATCATTTGCACACTTGAGACCCCGAACACAACGGTCCTTGTCCATCCTTTAGTGCGCAGTCTTTATTGCTGGTGGCCTTCCCCTATCTTTTCCTAGACCAAAAGGGTGCATTCCCAAAGCGGCCTGATCACGGACAACTTTCAATCCTACCCGACCTGAGATGGCCTATATCCATTAGCCCTATTTACCCATACAACAATATATGTGTGTATTTTCTATAATTGTGTATTCCAATATGATGTTTGATATTTTTCAAAAAAAATATCATACAACATATCAAATATTGAATTATATCTTATAATGTCTGTATTTTTTATATTCTTGGCTGCAACCAATTTACGAGATCTTTTAAGTTACGAATTTCTACTTTATTATAGTAGTATTTATCGTATTACTTTGTGCTTATAGTATTATAATATTTAATATAAAATGATTTTTTGGTAAAACAAAATATATTTTTGTAGACGGGTTGGGACCTGTCTTCTAACTTGGGGAATAATGTTCCACTGATTAGGCAGGGACAAGATTCGAAACTGCAATCTTCAAGTCATGAGCCTAATGACTGCAACCAATTTACGAGATCTTTTAAGTTACGAATTTCTACTTTATTATAGTAGTATTTATCGTATTACTTTGTGCTTATAGTATTATAATATTTAATATAAAATGATTTTTTGGTAAAACAAAATATATTTTTGTAGACGGGTTGGGACCTGTCTTCTAACTTGGGGAATAATGTTCCACTGATTAGGCAGGGACAAGATTCGAAACTACAATCTTCAAGTCATGAGCCTAATGAATTGACCGATTCCTCTACCCTGCTTTTTCCCGCTCCCTTTCGAACTCCAAAAACCAAGGTTCGACTTGCATGTGTTAAGAGTATAGTCTGAGTAGCATGATGTTCACTTTTTAACGCTTAGGCCACTACCTAAAAGTAAGTTTTTCGCGCTTTTCTTCTTACCTAACAATGATGGATGAGATAGTAAGCACGACTTTCTACGCAACGACTTCTTCTTCTCTTATGATTTATATATATATATATATATTGTTGTTGTTTCCTTCACCCGTAAAAACCAAAAAATTATAATTGAAAGTAATCGTACAAAGAGCAGTGGGCTAGTTGTTGAGAGTGACTCCCACCACAATAATTGTTACAAGTATTTGTGGAATTAGGGAGATGACTTGTGAGGGAGTCGATACAAAAAATAGTAGGGGATACTATTAGAAAAGATAAATCTAGAGGAGATTAATATGAAGGACTAGTTATTGGATACGGGATCCTGATAAGTTATCACAAAGTATGTAAGTACAGAAAGATGGTAGAGTTTAAAAAATACTCAAATTAATAGAAAATTTTATAAGTGCAACTAACAACGAATGCAAGTTTGTCAGCTGCCTTGTTTTGCTCCCTATAAGTATGTAGGATCTTTGGCTCACCCAGAAAATTACGAAGGTACATGCAGTCAGGGCAACTATTAGTATAACATAAACGATTACCATATAATATGTATGAGTCCGGAGCAGAAAGGGCTAATTTTTTGGCCAAAAATTCCAAAGGGGATAACGAATTATGAAAGAAACCAAAGGGGACAAAACGTTCTTGACTGAGCGAGAGCGATTTGTCCCGGGACTTCTGACGCAAAGCACTCATAAAACGCTTGGTGTCCAACGATTTGCAAGTCACTTGGTATCCAGTGATTTGCAAGTCACTAGGTCTCCAGCGATTTGCAAGTCACTTGGTGTCTGGTGATTTGCATGTCACTAGGTCTCCAGCGATTTGCAAGCAGTGATAAGACTTCTTTATGCAACTAACGGAAATTTCAAGTGGATAGTTAGAAAATAAAATTACTTTTGTTTCATTTAGGACTAAAATATCACCCAACTATTTCATTTTTAACTCATCGTTATGTTTCTTGGCAGTAAAGAATAATGAAGTAATATTATCTTTTTTATGGTGCTCATGACATGCAACTCCGACATATTATATAGAGAGAAGTTGACATACAGGGCAAATACTCGTTCAACATCGTAGATTAGCGGGGAGAAATCACACCATGCAAAATCACTGCTTGCAAATTGTTGGAGACCTAGTGACTTGCAAATGACCGGACACCAAGTGACTTGCTCGCTGGAGACCTAGTGACATGCAAATCGCTGGACACCAAGTGACTTGCAAATCGCTGAACGCCAAGCGTTTGTGAGTGCTTTGCGTCAGAAGTCCCGGGACAAATTGATCAGTCCAGAGCGTTTTGTCCCCTTTGATTTCTTTCATAATCCGTTGTCCTCTTTGGAATTTTTGGCCAAAAAACTAGTCCTTTATGCTCCGGACTCTAATATTTATTGGTTAAAGATTCTTACATCTATGTTTATTTCTAAAGGGTGAAGTCCCTAATTGACAAGTTGTAATCCATGAAAGAGTGCAAGAAGTTCATTATGAATAATATCCGTGGACTTTGTGCTTGTGGTGAATCTGGTAGCTAATTCTCCTTGGGAGTTACGAACGAGACTTCCTATGTCCCTTTGATGAGTTGATGAATGAATTGTTTCATCATTGTTTAGTTTATATTCCATCAGTCTATCTTTATTTGTCCGTATTTTAGTTGGCATACCCCTTAAGGAACAATTAATAAAATGATAATTTTTACTATTTCACCTCTATTAATTATAAGTTATCTAAATATTGAGAAATAAATAAAATTTAATAATAAGGGCAAAATAGACACAAAGTAAAAAATTATCTCTTGATTTTTTAAATTGAACAACTAATTTTAATATACTGGACAAGTAAAGATGAGCGGAGGGAGTACACTAATTTAATTTTGGATACTTCCATTTAGGAGTAGATTATAAATGACATGTTTAAGATAAATTATCATACAAAACGATAAACTGAATCACGTCTTTATATGCTCCATCCGTTCTTAAATAAGTGATGTTAGGCTGGGCACCACTTAATAAGTATCTTGAAAATAAAGAGTGTTTTTACTAACTTACTCTTAATAAGTATCTTGAAAAAAAATGTAACCATTTAGTAGTTCATTTTTTTTGGTAAAAAAAAAAATATTTAGTAGTTCATTGGTTATGTAAAATCTCTTTATTTAAATAAGGGTAAAATTGGAAGAACAATATTAATGACTTCTTGATTATTTAAAGTACCACTTATTTAGGAACAAAATGAGAATGTTAAAATAACACTTATTTAAGAAATAAATACTTGATTGACTTTTTTAAACACCATAATAACAAGCGTAATTACTCTTGCAAGTGATTATTAAAATTTGTGTATTAATAAATTTGTGTAATTAATGTAGAAAATGAGAGTTATAGAAAGTTATTGCAAGATTCATTACTATAGTATATTTGATGTTAGTTTGGGTGTTCAACCTGTATAACCAACTGGTATTACTATACTATCAACATTAAATTTGATTGATCTCTTTAGTTAGAATTTAAGTAATGGAAAAGATTTCCTTTAAAATAAATAAGGAAATAAAAACTATGATGTCTTTAAGTTTCATACTATTTTCTGTAATTTACTCATCTTTTCAATTAAATTATTTTGACGATTACTTTAAACCAATCACATTTTAGTAAAAGAATAATTATTTTTACCATCATCTGAGAATATCATTTAGACTGCAAGTAATTTGATGAGAATTAGATTGCACCAATGAATCAAAAGATTATGCCACACATCAGGTGAAAATTTTCTTTTTTCAGGATTCTTCTTTAATTTGCTAGAAAGGAAAAAATGAAAAGAATTTTTGAGAACAACTTTCATCAACTAAACACCTTAAAAGTGTTGCTTGAATTTCGTTTTGAAAATAATTGTTTTCTACAAAAACTAACTTATAGAATATTTGGCCAAATTTGAAAAATATGATTATTTTGATTTGTATTCAAAAAAGTACTTTCCACATAGTAATGATATGTATTTGACTATATCATATATTTTAGTATTATTAAGATAGGGAGAAGTATAATATAGCTAGGAAGGAGGTTAAGTTAGCGGCTACGGCAGCAAAAACAGCAGCCGTTGAAAGCATATAAGCAAAATTAGAGAGAAAACACGGAGATAAGAAGTTATACAGGTTAGTCAAGGTCAGAGAGAAACGAGCACGGGACCTAAATCAAGTGAAGTGCATCAATGATGAAGACGATAAAGTACTGGTGGAGAAGATACGTGTTAGAAGGAAATGACAATCATACTTTCATAAATTCTTGAACAACAAGAAGTGCAAAAGCATTGTGTTGGGAAATTTGAAGCACTCAGAGAGACGTTGTGAGTATGGTTATTGCAGGCATATAAATAATGAAGATGTTAAGGGTGCTATTCGTAGGATGTATAAGAGTAGAGTGTTTGGGCCAAACAAGATTTAGGTGAATTTTTGGTAGTGCACAGGCAGGGCAGATATAGAGTAGCTAACTGAGTTGTTTAATATTATTTTCAAGACGACTATGGTATTTAAAGCTTGAAGATGGATTATGATGATTCCATTATACAAGAATAAGGGTGATATTCAGAATTGTAACAACTGCAGCACACAACTAGTAGATGAATTGTTTCCTATAGAGGTCATTGATCATTCTTCCAACAATTGGCATCATAGTACTACCCTTTTCACTTTCTAATTAAAATATTTCTCATTAAATATTTGTTGTCGTAGTTTTGCTCAGAATTTGGAGGTGGAAAATAATTTTGATGATTCTAAATTGGAGAAGACTCAATTAACTTAATCAATTGTAATACATAATCTGACAACTATGCCCAAGTTCATTTTTGAAATAGATCATCTTGGCACATTCTAAGAAATCAAAGTTGAAAGTTCTTAATTTTTTTCATTAATCAACATAAATTGCTCACCTGAATATGAATAGCAAAGATTTTGGGACTGACAGTAATCATCTTCAAGTTGTCACCTCATTCAAGACTATATTTGTTTAGTAGAGTTTGAACTGTATTTCATGTGATTCTTAGAGTCTTAAGATTATTTTACACATGCTTAGGTGAACAATACATTTCTAGTTGTTCGTTAATGACTTTCGAAACACGATTGAATGAGATGATCTTAAACTGATTGATTGATTTATTTTCCTGATTCACTTTATCAGCTAAAATCTCCAACATCAAATATTTCATTGGTTTTGACCACCTAAGCTGCTTCTCTCCTTTTTTTTCCACATTGTTTACTGTTATAGAAATATTCAAACATAAGAAGGAATCCCCAATTTATTAAGAATGAATCATTCTGAATCTATTACAACACTAAACACACAATACTGACCAGTTTTAATCTAAAAAATATGTTATTATCTATAAATTCGGGAAGAAAAGTACAATATCATTCATAGATCCAGGAGGAAATCATGTTACAGATATCCATCTAGGGCACTTACAGCTAAAACTAACAGAACACTTTACAAAAACAAAATTCCTCATGCATTCAAACAAATCAATCAATAAAAAGAATAAACTTTAATAGAGCATGATCATCTTCAGTGATAACAATTTGTAGTCCATGCAAGATTTCAAGAAAATAAAAATAAAAAGAAATCTTCTTTGCTAACTTCTTAAAGGCAGAAATCAAATAAACTAAAATTTTCTATTTCTTCTCATATCACAATACACTAAAGTTCTCTATTCCTCCTCCTAGAATAATTTATAAACATGGCATGAGCGATAACATTTTTTTTTTACGATCATTTTCTGGCCTCTTCACATCTTTCTCTTTGTGTTGATAGCTTTGACTCCCTTGACAACTTTGACTAATTTGAATATTTTGTGATTGAATTAGTGATTCAATATCTGCTTCTTATATTATCATGTCATTTGACTCCGAGTTAATTATGTGATTATGTAACGCATGACGCTATACCACATTTACGTATATCTTAAAGTCTCAAAAAGGTCATTATCAATCACACGAAATCATTGTTTGAGAATAGCAAAGGCACGTTCAACCGAGGATCTCAATGATGCATGACAAAGATTGAATAATTTTTTTCATTTTAGGGAGAACAATTACTATACTCTTGCAAGAGTCATGTGCAGATCCTTCATCTAATAATGTATATTAATAAAGTTAATAATTATACATTATTCATCTACTTTTTTTTTCTATAAATTACTTTAAATCGAACAGGATGTCTTGGGAGATTTGGAACCCCTGGTCTCTCAGATGCATCATTTAAAATGCAAGAGTCACGTGCAGATCCTTCCCAACCAGCAAGCATATACGTGAAATTCAAATTAAAATTGACGGTAGTCAATACGTTTTGTGTTTTTGTGTCTTTCCAATCACGAAATCTATTTTATTGTTCAAGGAACAGATGCAGGCACATGCGTGCCATCTATTGCTTCTACATAATCCTATATAGAAATTAAGCTAATAATATGTACTATTTTTCATAAATAATTAAACTTTAAAGATTTAGTATGTAACTTACGACAAATCAAGGATAATACCGATAATTGCTCCTTACCTCTGATTGGATAGTTTTATCTGTTGATTTTTCAAGGAGTAGATAGAGCTTCAAAGCTGCTTGAAATACAGTATGGAAGCATTGATTAATGGAATCAATTGACCTATAGAAGTGTGACACAATCTTGTGAAATCGTTCATTAAAACCAAAAGTCTCTCAGAATATCAACATTTGTTCTTGAACAAACATGTTTTTAGTTGAGTGCAACGAATTAGTATATAGTTCTAAGAGCATTACATAGTTCATAAAATTCATGTTTGCTCATTCTTATCTGATCCATAAAATGAACATCACTTCCATTCAAAATACTATTAAAGTAAAATTCTTTCCTTAGTCTTTACTAGTATAAGGTTCTCGAGGAATGCTACTTTGACTTTCGTAGGCTATAATAAATACAGTCCCAGAAGCTAAAACTGTAACAACCGTAGTTGTGATTTTCTTCTTTTTATGTGTTTTGAATATTGTTTCCTTTTTTGTAGTTGTTATATGCTATGTGTAAGTAGTGTGGATGGTTGGCACGATTCTCCATGCATTTGAGAATGATTTGGGAGAGTTTGAGACTCGTAGAGGCTATAAAAGCCATGAATTTGACATCGGTCAATATTTTACGTTATGAGTGCCGGATGGAAATTTGGACACTTCCATTAGATCCGCAATTTAAATTTTGGGTTAGGAGCATAGTTAGTTCGGGTTCGAGCCTTTATTTTATATTTCGACCCTTCTTTTGAAAACTAGTTAAAAATAAGCTTTTAAGAGTCTCTGGGCATAATTTATTGTAAACGATTTCTTTCAAAAATTCGATGGTGCTATTGATTCCAAAACGTCAAAAATAGCCTAGTAGCATATTTGGTTTACTTCTTTGGGTCCCAAACGAATCCCGAGGGTTCGATCCAGACTATTTTTCAAAAATCTCAACTGCTGGTTTGCAGTTTTCGGTGCAACATCAGGGGTCTCATCATGGTCGCATGGACATGCGTCATAATCGTGGCCCTTGATCAAGCTACTCAATGTGATTGCTAGATAGGGTACCACAATCGCAAAGAGGTATACGATGGACTGGGTCAGGTTAACTCATCACGATCGTGAGGCCCAGCTGTACGATCACGATGACCAAATTAATTATCGCTCGCGATCGCAATATGGGGACTGCGATTGCGAGGTAATATTCACAGAACAGTATAAATACTCACTTTATCGCGATTTTCACCATATTTGGAGTTGGGAGCTTCGAGAAAGGGTGATTTCTAAGGTTATATTTATCATTCGCACTTGGGTAAGCTCTAAAATCTTATTTCCATTAATTCCTATTGATTATATCTTCAAAAACACCTTTTAATCTTGTTTTCAAACTAAAATTTGGGGATTTTTCCATTAAACTCTTAAAATGGGTTTTCATCGATTTGAGCATCGATTTCAACTAATTTTCGTATGAGTTTTCAAATATAGATTCCTTTTGATATGGAGAACAAGTTTCTAACATAAAATTCTGGTTTTACCCCTTTTGATTTTGAACCTATTTTTCAAATGATTTTTGGACTCGATTTAAATATAGCTAGTATGGGTATCATTAGCTTAATTTTGATGCGTAGATTATTTTTTTGATAGGTTTAGCTCATTTTGAAATCGTTCGTAAGGAAAAAACTCTACATTGAAAGGTCTAGGATTGGATTTCGTCTCTTTGAGATAGGTTATGGCTTAGCTTCCTTCAGACTAGGTTGAGTAGTTAACGATCATGTAAAGCATGCTATGGGTTAAGAAATTTAGTCGTGGGAGTTGTATTTTGGAAATTATTATTATTACCGTGTGCCCATGTAGGGGCTTATTTGTATATTATTGTTGACCTGAGAGAGTATAAAATTGTTGTGATGCCCGAGTGGGGCTTTTATATGATATTGTAGGCCTTATTTGTGCATTGAATTGCCTTATTTATTATTGTATCGCCAGAGTAGGGGCTTGACTTATTAATATAGGCCTTACTTGAGCATTAT
This sequence comes from Capsicum rhomboideum, assembly GCA_031232105.1. Taxonomy (NCBI): domain Eukaryota; kingdom Viridiplantae; phylum Streptophyta; class Magnoliopsida; order Solanales; family Solanaceae; genus Capsicum; species Capsicum rhomboideum. The sequence continues at coordinate 35,388,881 of CP124711.1, read as the reverse complement.
TTGCCTTTGTTGTTATAGTATACCCGAGTGAGGGGTTTAAAATAATGTTATTGATGTCTTACATGACCATTTATACTGGTGGTGCCATGCGATGGATTTTATCATGAAATATTATCATTTTGAGTTGATTATGAGCTCATTCATACCTATATTGAATTGATCATTATCTTCATACTGATTAGTTGTAAGCATTACATCCTCATTTCTTCCATACATATTCATGAGATTGGTACCATTGAGAAACACTTATTTTGACAAAAAATAAGACACTTTATGAAACTCATATACCGAGGGATGTGTCGGTTAGGTTGATTGAGATATGATATTGAGATTATAAGAGTAAATGTGTTGCGAACCTCCCATAGATCTTGCCTTAAAGCGCTAAATCTTGGAAGGTGTATACGAATGTCATGTGATGGCTTATATAATTGTACCACCATCATTGCATTGCATTGGATCTGCATCTCTTATTTTTCCAGTGTGTGTTTGTTGTCATGTACTTAGTTTCTATATATATTTCATGTGTAGCTTTTCTTTTGCCTTATTATATTATAGAACTGTTAGTGGAGACGGTGTGAGCTACCATTTGGAAACTTTTCTGTATGCAGATGACGTGCTCATAGTATTATTTACTTGTTTAGTTTTCTACTTTGCTCAATCGGCCTATGATACCTATTGAGTACGAGTGGACCATACTCACTCCTACTTTTATTCCCTTTTGGTGTAGATCCTAGTATGAGTTGACCCACGGTGGATGATTTTATGATGTGAGAGTTGATATTCGAGGTACGGGTGAGCTCCAGGGTTTGGGGTAACTTTTGGATCTTTTCATAGTATTTCTTGTCCTTATTTACTTTTAGAGATAGGCTTATGTATTTCAGATTCGGCTTTGTATTAGATGCTCTTTACACTTATGACACCAAATTATAGGGATTTATGTATTTCATTCAAATCTTATGTTATATTTCATATTATGGCCCGACTTCGTTCTAGAAGTCTCTATTTACTTGTTTTTCTTCAAATATCGAGTTTCTATCATTTTTGGGTTTTTGGCTTACCTACTAAGCCTGGTCCGAGGTAGTTGACATCATGACCTCAACTTTTGGATTGTGACAAATTGGTATCAAAGTGTTAGGTTCACCGATCTCATAAGTGTAAGAGCAAGATATCTAGTAGAGTCTCACGGATTGATACATTAACGTTCGTATGTATCTTCGAGAGGCTATAAGATATCTTTAGGAAAAACTTCTCTAATTTGATTCCTTATCTTTTTGGTAATTCATAACCAATATTCTTAACTTATATTCCATTATTTTCTATGCAGATGGTGAGCACTAGATCCAAAGATGTTGAGAATATTGAGCCGGCACCTGTTGTTGGACCCCAAAGCAGGGGAAAAGTTGGGGTCATGGCCGAGCTAGAGGTAGAGGTCAGGCACGAAGAGCTGCTCCGACCAGAGGACGGGCTAGGATGGCCTATCCCAAGCCTGAGAGTTATTATGAGGATCATCTAACAGAGAATGCGGGGTCAGCTCAGGTTTCCCAAGAGTTCATTTGCTAGCCCGATGTTACAGGATTTGTTGATTCATATGTTGGGTTATTTGTATGGCGTCCCCTAGACAGGTGTTCCACTGAGTGTACCAGGTATTTCTCAGACTCCAGGAAGTATTTTGTCATCAGGGCAGGCTCATACTTATGGTTTTTCGACTTCAAGGGTTCAGCCATCTATGGTACCCCCTCGTGTTGATTCACTACCTACTAGTCTCACCGTTACTCCAGTTGCTTCAGGTACTGTGGTGTCTTCTAACGATCAAAAAAGATTTAAGAGATTCATTTGCTTGGCTCCTCCCAAGTTCAGTGGTGCCATTAGAGAGGATGCCTAGGAGTTTTTGCTTGACTGTCAAGAGAGGTTGTATAACCTCAGATCCCTTGAGTCCCATGGTGTTGCCTATATGACTTATTAGTTAACTAACGTAGCCAGACAGGGGGAGAGGTATCTTACTAGTTGTAGACTATTAGGTTCTTCTGTTATGACATGGACTTAGTTTTCTGAGGCTTTTCTGGAGAGGTTCGTGCCCTACAATTTAAGGGATCAGATGAAAGACGAGTTTGATCACCTGAAGCAGGGCTCCATGGCTATTGCAAAGTATGAGGCATATTTTCATGCCCTATTCAGTTATGCCATTGCCAGTATCTTCACCGAGCCTGAGAAGATCAGGAAGTCAGTTGGCGATGGATCAGCTTATGGTTTCGGCTGCTTCTTTTCAGAGCATCATGGATCATACTAAGATGATTGAGTTGATTCATTAGAGTACCCAGGGTGGTAGTGCTAAGAAGATACGTCGACAGGGTGATTTCAGTAGACACGTATTCTGTGGTAGGGATTTCTCCGACAGAAGTGCTCGCAGTTATTATGATAGACTAGTTCGGGCAGCTTTATAAGGTTTGGATAGTAGGTATGTAGTTTTTGTGGCTTCAGTTAGCTAGGGATTAGGTCACGCGGGTAGAGACTCCAATTTTGATTCTTCAGGGTAGGGAGGTTATTCAAGCCCTTCTAGGCCATCTCAACGTGATTCGGGTAGCAGAAGATGTTATATTTATGATGATCTTGGTCATATCATGAAGGATTGTTCTCAGCGTGCATTGGGTCCTACCCAACAGAGTTCTCAGCTTCAACTTTACCCTACTCTTATATCTGCAGTCAGAGGTGATTCACAGGGTGGCAGGGGTAGTACTAGAGGTGCTTGGGGTGGAGCTCGAGGAGCTCGTAGTAGTGGATGCGAAGTTTCTCAGAAGGAGAGCAGGCGTGGCCAGTGTTATGCTATATCCGGGAGACCTGAGGCAAAGGCCTCTAATGCAGTTATCACAGGCATAGTCCCAACTTGCCATTGTTTTGCTTCTATGTTATTCTCCTATGTGTCTACATATTTTGCTACTAGATTTGAAGCTACATATGAGTCCCTTGTTGTGCCTATTCATGTTTCTATCCCAGTAGGAGAATTTTTAATGGTGGATCGGGTGTACCGATCATGTGTGGCAACCTTTGTGGGGAGTGAAACCTGGGTAGACTTGATTATCCTAGATGTGATTGATTTGAATATTATTCTGGGTATGGATTGGTTAGCTCCTTATCATGCAGTTTTGGATTATTTTGCCAAGACCGTGACTTTACCTACTCTGGGTGTGTCAAGGTTAGCATGGAATAACACGCCTAGTTCGGGTTTGAAGGGAGTTATATTTGTTCTACATGCTGACTGTATGGTAGAGAAGGGGTGTCTTTCTTATTTTGCCTATATTCATGATACTAGTGCTGCTTCACCACCTCCTTTGGATTCTGTTCGAGTTGTTAAGAAGTTTCAGGACATGTTTTCTATGAATTTACCTGGTATACCTCCAGATCGTGATATTGATTTTTTTATTGATGTTGAGCTGGACACCAAACCCATTTCCACTCTTCCTTATATGATAGCCCCGGCTGAGTAGAAGGAACAGTTGCAGGATTTGTTGAGTAATGGTTTTATTAGGCCTAGTGTATCTCCTTAGGTTGCTCGATCTTGTTTGTGAAGAAAAATGATGGATCTATGCGCATATGTATTCACTATCGGTAATTGAACAAGGTAACCATCAAGAACAAGTATCCTCTTCATCGCATTAATGATCTATTCGACTAATTTCAGGGTGCTTCGGTGTTTCTAAGATTGATTTGAGATCCGATTATCACCAGTTGAGGATTAGAGCTTCTGATGTTCCGAAAATGGCCTTTCAAACTTTGTATGGTCATTATAAGTTCTTGGTCATGTCTTTTGGATTGACCAATGCCCCAACAACATTCATGGAGTTGATGAACTATGTATTTCGACCTTATCTTGATTCCTTCGTGATAGAATTCATCGATGATATCTTGGTTTATTCCAAGAAGAGGTTGACCATGTGAGACATTTGAGGACTGTACATTAGAGATTGCAAGATTAGAAGTTATATGCTAAGTTCTCTAAGTACGAGTTTTGGTTAGATTCTATTTCCTTATTAGGTCATGTGGTGACCAAGGATGGTATTATGGTCGATTCGGCCAAGATAGCTATAGTTCATAATTGGGCTAAACCCACTTATCCTATTGAGATTCAGAGTTTTGTTAGGTTAGCGGGCTATTATTGGCACTTTATGTAGGGTTTCTCTTCTATTGTGGCTCATTTAACCAAGTTGACTCAGAGAAGATCGTATTTCAGTGGTCGGATGCGTGTGAGGAGAGCTTTCAAAAGCTCAAGGAGTTGTTGACTTCGGCTCCTATCTTGACCTTACCCAAGGAGGGCGTGGGATTTACCGTGTTTTGTGAGCTTTCAAAGTTGGCTTGGGTGGTGTGTTTATGCAAGAGGGTAAGGTGATTTCTTATGCTACTTGACAGTTGAAGCCTCATGAGAAAAATTACCCTACCCATGACTTGGGGTTAGCCGCGGTTGTTTTTGTGTTGAAGTTGTGGCGTCATCAATTATATGGAGTCCATTATGAGATTTTCTTCGATCATCATAGCTTTCAGTACTTTTTCACCCAGCAAGATCTTAATATGAGACAACAACGTTAGCTTGAGTTGCTTAAGGACTATGATCTCACTATTCTTTATCATAGAGGCAAGGCCAATATGGTAACGGATGCCTTGAACCGGAAGGCGACAAGTATGGAGAGTTTAGCTCATCTCTTGACCCAAGAGCAATCTTTGGCCTTAGAGGTTCAGTCTTTAGTTAACCAGTTGGTTAGGCTTGATATTTCATCACCCGGGTATGGGTTAGCCTTTGTTAAGGCTAGGTTTACTTTGATGGAGCAGATTCGGGCTCATCAGCTTGATAATGATAGATTGAGGATGATTCGTGATAGGGTATTGAGTGATGAGGAAAAGGCGGTATCTCTTGACTCTGATGGGGTTTTAAGGATTAGTGTCCAAGTTTGTGTGTCAAGAGTGGGTGGATGGGTTAGACTTATCTTGGAGGAGGCTTATTGTTCTAGATATTCCATTCACCTAAGAGCAGCTAAGATGTATCATGGCCTCAAGCAGCATTAATGGTGGGGTGGTATGAAGAAGGATATTGTGGAGTTCGTGGCTAAGTGCCTAAATTGCCAGCAGGTGAAGTATGAGCATCAGCGATCGGGAGGTACGATACAGAGGATGCCCATTCCCAGTGGAAGTAGGAGCATATCACTATGGATTTCATCGTTGGCCTACCCCCGACCTTGGGGAAGTTTATTTTATTTGGGTGATTATAGATAAACTGACCAAATCAGCATATTTCATACCTGTGAGAGCGAATTATAATGCGGAGAAGTTGACCAAGATCTATATTAGAGAGATTGTTCGATTGCATGGTGTCCCTGTATCCATTATATCTGATAGAGATACTCAGTTTACCTAGAGGTTTTGGAGTACTATACAGAGTGAGTTGGGTACTCAGCTTGATTTGAGCACAATTTTTCATCCTCGGACAGATGGTCAGTTTGAGAGGACTATTTAGGTGCTAAAGGACATGCATCGAGTATATGTTATGGATTTTGGCGGTCATTGGGACCAATTTTTGCCCTTATCGGAGTTCACCTACAATAACAGTTACTATTTCAGCATTTAGATGGTGCCTTTTAAGGCTTTATATAGGTGGAGGTGTAGATACCTCGTGGGATGGTTCGACTCATTTGAGGTGAGGCCTTGGGGCACAGATTTGTTAAGAGATTCGATGGATAATGTGAGACTGATTCAGCAGAGCCTAGTGGCTGCCTAGAGTAGGCAGAAGATTTATGTCGACCATCGAGTTCGTGACGTTGTGTTCATGGTTAGAGATCAAGTTTTGTTGAAGGTTTCACCCATGAAGGGTGTGATGAGGTTTGGAAAGAAAGGAAAGATCTGTTCGAGGTTCATTGGCCCTTTCGAGATCCTTGAGAAGTATGATGATGTGGCGTATAGGCTAGCTTTTCCTCCACATTTGTAAGTTGTTCATCCTGTATTCTACATTTCCATGTTGAAGAGATACCGTCCAGATGATGCATATATGATCCAGTGGAGTTCTGTAGTCTTAGACTATGATTTATCATTCGAGGAGGAGCCTATTGCTATCCTAGATATGCAGACTAACAAGTTGAGGTCTAAGAATATTGATTCAGTGAGGTCCAATGGAGACATCGCCCTATTGAAGAGGCTACTTGGGAGGTCGAGTCTGATATACGACGTAGATACCCCCAGCATTTTACCGCTTTAGGTACTTTATTTACTTTTTAGTTCGAGGACGAACTTGTGTTTTAGTGGTGGATAATAAAATAATCGTAGTTGTGATTTTACTCTTTTTATGTATATTATTGTTTTGCCCTTTTCTGTAGTTGTTATATGCTATTTGTGAATTGTGGGGATGGTTGACACGGTCCCCAATGCATTTGGGAATGAGTTGGAAAAGTTTGAGACTCTTAGAGGCTTTAAAAAGCCATGAGTTTGACTTTGGTTAACATTTTGCATTTTGAGCGTCGGATAGCGATTTAGACAGTTATGTTAAATTCAGAATGTAGATTTTGGGTTAGGAGCATAGTTAGTTTGGGTACTGAGCCTTTATTTTGCATTTCGACCCTTCTTTCGAAACTAGTTAAAAATAAGCTTTTAAGGGTCCCAGGGCTAATTTGTTGTAAACGATCTCTTTTCAAAAATTCGACGGTGCCATTGAGTCCAGAATATCGAAAACAACCTAGTAGCATATTTGGTTTACTTCTGTAGGGTCCCAAACCAATCCCGAGGATTCGATCCAAACTACTTTTCCAAAATCTCAACTGCTAGTTTGCAGTTTTTGGTGCAGCATCAGGGGTTTCATCGCGATCGCAGCCTTGATCAAGCTACTCAGCACCATTGTGAGGTGGGGTACCATGATCGCTAAGAGGTATATAATGGACCGGGTTGGGTTGACACATCGCGATCGCGAGGCCCAACTGCTCGATCGCAATGACTGACTTAATTATTAATCAATGTTAACTCTCATGATTGCAAGATGGGGACAGAGATCGCTAGGTACTATTCACAAAACAGTATAAATACTCCACTTCTCGCAATTTTCACCATTTTTAGACTTAGGAGCTTCGAGAAAGGGCAATTTCTAAGATTTTCTTCATCATTCGTGCTTGGGTAAGCTCTCTTGTTTCCATTAACCTATTGATTATATCTTCAAAAACACCTTTTAATCTTGTTTTCAAACTAGAATTTGAGAATTTTTTTCGGTAAACTCTTAAAATGATTTTTCATCGATTTGAGCATCGATTTCAACTCGTTTTCACATGGGTTTTCAAATATAGACTTCTTTTGATATATGGAACATGTTTGTAATATAAAATTTTGGTTTTACCTTTTTTAATTTCGAACCTATTTTTCAAATAATTTTTGGACCCGATTTAAATATAGCTAGTATGGGTATCATTAACTTTCTTTTAATACGTAGAGTATGATAGGTTTAGCTCATTCTGACACCGTTCATAAGGGAAAGGCTCCATGTTGAAGGGTCTAGGCTTGGATTTTTGGCTCTTCGAGGTAGGTTATGGCTTAACTTCCTTCAGACTAGGCTGGGTAGTTAACGATCATGTAAAGCATGCTATGGGTTAGGGAATTAAGTCATGGGAGTTGTATTTTGGAAATTATTATTAATATCGTGTGCCCGTGTGGGGGCTGATATGTATATTGTTGTTGACCTGAGAGAGTATAATTGTTGTGATGCCCGAGTGGGGGCTTTATATGATATTGTAGGCCCTATTTGTGGATTGAATTGCCTTATTTATTATTGTGTCGCCCAAGTGTGGGCTTGACTTATTAATATAGGCCTTACTTGAGCATGATTTTCCTTCATTGTTATAGTATACTCGAGTGAGGGGTTTAAAATAATGTTATTGATGTCTTACATGACTATTTATACCGGTGGTGCCATGCGATGGATTTTATCATGAAATATTGTCATTTTGAGTTGATTTTGTGCTCATTCATACCTGTATTGAATTGATTATTATCTTCATACTAATTTGTTTTGAGCATTACATCCTCATTTCATCCATACATATTCATGAGATTGGTACCACTGAGAAACACTTATTTTGACAGAAAACGAGACACTTTATGAAACGTCTATACCTAAGGTTGATTGAGATATGAGATTGAGATTATAAGAGTATATGGATTGCGAACCCCCCATGGGTCCTGTCCTGAAGTGGTGATGCTTGGAAGGTGTATACAAAAGTCATGTGATGACTTATATCATTGTACCACCATCATTGCATTGCATTGCATTGCATTGCATTGCATCTGCATCTCTTGTATTTCCTATGTGTGTTGATTGTCGTGTACTTACTTTCTATATACATTACGTGTGTAGCTTTTCTTTTGCCTTATTATATTGTAGAATTGTTAGTGGAGACAGTGTGAGCTACCGTTTGGAAACTTTCTTGTATGCAGGTGACGTGCTCATAGTATCTTTTACTTATTTAATTTTCTACTTTACTCAGTTGGCCTATGATACCTATTGAGTACAAGTTGACCGTAATCACTCCTACTTCTGTGCCCTTTCGGTGCAGATCCTAGTACGAGAGCGACCCGCAGTGGCTGATCTCTTACTGTGAGAGTTGATATTCGAGGTACGGGTGAGCTCCAGAGTTCGAAGCAACTTTCGGACCTTTTCTTAGTATATCTTATCTTTATTTACTTTCAGAGACATGCTTATGTATTTTCAGATTCAACTTTGTATTAGATGCTCTTTACACTTATGACATCAGGTTTTGGGGATCTATGTATTTCGTTCGGATCTTATGTTATATTTCATATTATGACCTGACTTCGTTCTAGAAGCCTCGTATTTACTTGTTTTTCTTCATATATCGAGTTTCTTTCCTTTTTGGGTTTTCGACTTACCTACCAAGGCTGGTCCGAGGTAGTTGTCATCATGACCTCAACTTTTGGGTCGTGACAAAAACATATGTGTGCAACGTCAACTATTGCATCATCTTCATTATTGTTAGTCACATTCATATGTTGCAACTCAACTTCAGAACTTTAACTTATAAACAGAGATAAAAATAAAAAAAAGTCGAATACAAAGAAAACACTGAAATTGAAATGTTGTTCACCTTGGAACTAATAAAAAATTTAAAACTGCTATTCCTTTTAGGTCACATCCTTCTTTATATTAATTGAAAATACATCTCATACTAGTATTGAGCTGCCAACTTCTTATTACTACATACTGATATAAAAAGAATATAGTATGTAGGGATTTAATTTCTGGGTTATATTTACCAACAGCTTAATAGATTTTTAAAAGTATGTGGATATATTCATATATTGAACTTCAAAATCTTTAGTCAACATCAATTGTTCAGCAGAGAGCAATCCTAATTCAAAATCTAGAGGATGTAAGCAATCCCAACACAAAAAATTATCAAGAGAAATAAGTAGTGTAGAAAATTTCAATTTGTAGATAAAGTTTAATTCAAAATCACATGTAGAGCATGAAAAATACTAGCAAGTGAATATACCTTTGAATCCTTGCAGAAATAGACATGGAGAGAATAACGATTAAAATATTAGAGCTTCTGGAGAAAAACAACGATTGAGAGAGATAAAAATATATTTTCGAGTGTTGAGAATGATCGGTACACCACTAGACTTGTGGGATGGGATAGAGGTGGGAAATGGTCGGATTGAATCGAATTTGGATAGATTGAATATGAATTAAGTTAAAATATATTGAATTGCAATCCACCCATATAAATATGGGTAAAATATGAATTGGGTAGAATGGTTCAAACTTTCTTTAATCTCCTAAAGACAAAAAACTTTAAATCTTGTATATGTTAAGCTCCACCAAACTCTAAATTTAGCTAATTGTTAGCTCTTTGCTATGTACAAACAGCGTTTCTTCACACTTCTCTACAAATTTATTCAACTCTCTATTTTTATTTTTCGTTGTAATTTTAACAGGAAAGGGAAAAGAAAAAGAGAGCAATCTCATCTTACAATCAAACCACAATACAAAAAGAGAAATCCGTGTCGGATCATTCTAAAACGCACTATTTTTGAAGAATCTGACATGTACCCGATGATATCTTTGAAGATGCCTGAGCAATATAGACCTCAACCACCACACCGGTAAATAGAATAATTAGTGAGCTCAGAAAGTAAACTTTCACACTTTGGACAACAAACCAAATGAATTTTTGCTTGTTCTGACATTTAAAAATATCTTTCAAACAATCTTGAAAACTCCCAACAAGAAATATCATACCAAAGCAAACACTTTTGCCTCTATCCAATTTTCACAAACTACTCAACAGAGTCATTGAACCTTAAATACTTTTTTTTCACTTTCAATCAAATCATACTATCCAAATGCATACTCAAAGATACTCTGAAATGCTGGATAATATATCTAGAGAATAAAAAAATTATGCAATTGTAAATAAGTCTAGTTCTATCCATTTATTGTTCAAGCAAAATGAAAGCTTCATAGAAGTGGACGTCAGAAAATAGTCTTTAGATAGAAATGAGCGTATAGCCTTACATCAATAACATCATATACACAAATATCATATTTCAAGTACTAAGAAAAAAGCAACAAAAAGATGATCAATAGTAAAAACATATAACCATGGGTTTATCTAGGTGGGGGTTACCGGGTTCACGTGAACCCATGCTCCCCTCCCTAAATCATACATAGTAGTGTTATATTTTTCTAAAAATATTTGGACATCCCCTGTTTCATTGCTACTTGTACCATAAATGTGCTCCCTAACAAAGAAATTAAGGTTGAATGTATCAAGTATTTTTTAAATAATAACTATAAATGATCTACAATTTTTCAATCTTGACATCGATGGTCAAAATATCTATTTTAGAGAAGCAAAATCTTATAAATTTCATTTTATATCTGAGGTCAAGGACAATAACAACTGATAAGATCATATTGTAGGACCTTCACTTTAAATCTTCTTAACATTAATGTAGTCATTTCATTCATAATTGGGTCACTACCATTTTTTGCTTCCTTTAGTAACATTTGAATTTTTCACACATTCGACAAATATAAATTTACAGTTGAATATTTGCTTCCAAAAAATAGTGTAATAATCTCATAAAATGACTTTAAAAATTTAGCAATAATCTCCATCATTTTTCATTCCTCCTCGGAAAGACTACATTTAAAATCATTATCAAGAAATTTATATTGAACATAATCTTGTTGGTAGAGGAGAGCACTATCAAGCATCTGATAAGTAAAATTTCAACTATAATTATATTTTGGCGAAGCTTCTTTGAGCACAACAACCCATGATTCTTAATGCACTCCACAAACTTTAATATTTTTCTAATGTTTAATGTGTTTAACACCTTCTCTTATTTTTTCAATGGTTTCACCTGGTTTCTTCTAACCAGCCTTCACTATTAAATTCAAGATGTGGTTCTCGCAATGAACATAAAAGAACTTTGCATCACAAACTAGTGAATGAATTAGAGATAAATGTTCCTTTGAATGATCTACCACACCTTTATTGTAACTAGCATTATCCAAAGTAAAATAAGAATCTTCTAATCAATGCACCACTCCTTAATAAATTTGATTAGTGAAAGACCCAAAACTGCACCAGAATATGGAGAACATGACGGAAAATTAAAACTCAATTTTGAAGATTTCAATTCAAATCAACATAATGAGCGATTAAACACTTGTAGCCATTTGACGTCACAGAAGTCCACATGTTTGAAGTCAGAAAGATTCTACTAGGAATCATTCATACTTTAAAAGTTCTTTTTCCTTATCATATAATTTCAAAATATCAACCTTGGCGGTATTTTTGAAATGATTTTAACAGTTGGATTTAAGTACAAATGGATATTCTTGTTTTCATGATGTTCAACAAAGCTAAAAAAATAATTATGCTTTAGAATAACAACAAACACATCCTCAGGACAAGCTACTTGATCAATCGGCGCCTATTCATGCTCTTGTCTATTATCCAAATGCTTAGTCATAAGAAGCTTCATATTTGTAGTGCCAAAATCTGCTATAAATATTTTCTTACAAATCTGACGTTGTGCTTTTAACTTTTCACTGTCACTAGTACAAGGCAATCTCAAAAAAGTATTTCAAATAATTGAAGTATTTTTTTAGCTCCTTTTTTTTAGGACAGACGAACTAATTTCACAAGATTCCTCACTGTGCTCCATAAAAATTTTGTTTATAAAAACATAATAAAAATAACACATATCACAGTTGTTAATGGGTATAAATTATTTTTTTGGGGCAAATTTATCATTAGACAGATTATCTAGCGGACTTTTGTTAAAAATAAAATCTCAGAAGGAATAAGTACAAGCAAGGGGCCCAGACTTATCTTACCAATCCTAATGAGGCAACTAACCTCTACTAACTAACAAGCATGTAGAAAATTAGGGATTTCATATAGGTATTTTTTTCATATCCTTTTTTCATATCCATCTGTTGAGTTTTCTTTTTTTTTAAAAAAAAAAAATAAAAAAATTCTGAGTAATCGTCTGAGCAAACTAAAAGAGAAAAAAAATAGTGAGGAAAAGGAAAAAATACCTTCAATTGAATGATATAACTGAAAAAAGTGTTGAACTTATAGATTTTATTCTACCAAAGATTCACAAAATCACACCACGTTAGAGGAATGGATCGGTAACAATAGGAGATCTGTTAGAAATTTTGAGTAGAGCCTTATAGGCTTTAGTCTTAGTCGCAGAGTAGAGCCGAGAATACCGTACTGTTATTGGACTTATTGAGTCTATATATGGATACTCATAGTTTACCCATTTTGTCTATTTTTTTTTATAAATTTTTAAAATAAGCTAAGCTTATATTTACTCACTTAAAATATGAGTGATTCAACTTATATATATGGGTTAAATGAGCTAAAATCTTTAATATGAGCTGAAATTGCCAGCCCTAGGTAAGGGTAGGTAAGTCAATTTTGGGTCATTAGCGCCTCTATTTTTTAATGAAAAATTATGTGAAGTAGAAAATATCAAGTCATAATTACTAGGCGTAGCTAATGTTTAAAATAATTGACACTTGCAGCTAAAGTTTAGATTAAATAACTAAATATGCATTTACATATTTGTATATTTCGGGGCTCATATACAAATATCTAATTTCTGGGCTCATATATGTTTGTATGTGTATACAAAGAGAATTTCAAAGCTCACATACAAATATCTAAAGGTTTGTATTTACATACAACGCGAATTTCGAGACTCGTATACAAATCTCTATAGCGGATTTGTATTTGTATATACAATCTTTAATTTGTATATTTAGCTATTAACTGTAGATATGTCCTGTAATTAGACAAACTTTAGCTATAACGTCTTATTTATTGCCTGAATGTTTGCTATTTATGAAATTTTGTCTTTTTTAATTCTGAAAATGACTTCCTTTGGCCTATTAAGGAAGTTATTTTCTGTCAATTTCAGGAAAATAAGTTGGTAGAGAAAGTATTTTTCCATAATTTTAGTGCAACTGAACAAGAGAAAATGAAAAACAAATTTCTTCATATCGAATACACCTTAAGTGTAAACAAATAAGGTCTAAAACCACTAAGATGTATTAAAGGATTTTCATAAAATGATAGTTCACCACTATTCTATCTAATTTTTCATTGCTAACCAACGTTGTGCACCATTATCAACTATCATTATCACCACCCATCAACATCAATTATCACCACACACCACACTCAGTCACAAATATCACTGTTATCAATCACTACAGTCAACTATCACTAGCCATCATTTACAATCATCACCACCAATCACCATTATCACAACAATCATTGATCACTGTTGACAATCACCACTATCATCTATAAATATAAAATTAAATTAATCTATATTTCACTTATTTATTAATTTCTTTAAAACGATAAATATTTATATATTTGGATATTAAAAAACAATATTCAAATTCACCTAAGTTCCTAACTAGGCTATAAGGTTATCTTCAATTACCTTAAAAAAAAGAAAGAAAAGAGGGTGTTGAGTTGAGCACTTGATTATATAGGTCCCTAAGTTGTTGGGTCATAGATGTGTTTTCCAACAACCTGGGTAAATAGGTTGACCACAAGTCTACTGTGGCAAGCAACTTCAAATGGACTGTTGCTTAATTACCTACCCACTTTTACCCTAATTGACAATCAGAAATTGATTGGGCCCAAAACGACGACATATCAAAAACAGCTAAATCCTTTACCCGCTGCGCCGTTTTAAACGGTAGGGACCACGGACAATATCTTGTCCGCGTTTAATGACCTGTTCGAGACTCTTTATGTAATAACGCGAATCTAGGAGGGGTAGACTTGGTATTTAATTCATTTAACAGATATTACTCCTCCTCCTTAATTACAATTAGTCATTAAAAATAACTTAATTAATATAACTTAGACCAAACCCCCCAAAAAACTACGTGGGCTTTAAGATAGAAAAGAAGAAGAAGAAGCAAGAAAAGAAGAGAAAAGAAAATTCAAAGAAAAAGACACGATTCTTTTGCCCTTCATTAGAGCATTTCTCCGACCTTTCTTTAATTTCCAGGAGAAATCGGTGATTGGTACAGAAAAATAAAGGGTTTTTTCAGTTCATTTGGTCAGCAGATCTTGTTTGAAAAGTTGGAATATTTAGAGTCAAGTTGAAGTCAGAGAGCAATTGAAGAAAATTGAACTGTTGCTTTATACTTGTCATTTTGAGAAGAAAATCAGATTGGGTTTATTCAGTGGTGGAAAATCACTGGTTTCTTGATCTGTCTCATTTTATTGTCATTGAGGATTCACAAGCTGATTGATAAGCAGCCAACCTCCCAATAATTTGATCTGATTGGAGTTATTTAATTAATGGTACTATTGGATTATTTCAGTACAGCATTGTTTGATCTGCATTTCTTGATTGTATTTTGTTTGTTTTCAACCGATTGTTTGATCTGTCTGAAAGGGTATTCCTCATTGTTATCAGATTGTGCGATGAACTTCTGACCAATGAGGATACTTTATGCCATTGGGTCAATTTGTTCATGGTGATTAACACTTGTTTATGATATTTTATTTTCCTAACTAAGTGCTGTAAAAGCTTTAGCTTTGGTTGAGAAAATTATAGATTGCTATGAGTTTATGGATGTTGAATGGACTATCTTGTTTTCATTTACTTTATTTTAGGTTGAATAGTTAATTTCAGGTCAAGTTGATTAGACCCTTTATATCTTTCCTATTGGTTAGGAAATGTTAGATGTCTATGATTTTTATTTAAATTCAAGGTACTATGTCAGTTTCTGTAGTTTATTGACTTTTCATTTTAGCAGAGTGGGGGTGGGGTCACGATATAGGCTCCGTCTCCTGCATGAGCATTGATATAAGAATCTCAAAGAAATTAATGTATACTTTCTGCCACTGTCATGCTTATTTAAGTAAAAGTTGGAAAACTAAATTAACTTCACGGAGCACTCTCATGTATTTTCTTTCAACTTTTTAGTGATCGTTCAGAGTGAGTAGTAACCAGAGCTGCAGTGTAATAAAATAATAAACACATCATCAACTTTTATGTTGAGCAAGTGTTCTTTTTCTAATTCCATCAGCCGAGACTTGCTGCATTAACTATGCGTTTGATAACATTCAATGCAATGTAGCACATTTTTCTGGTTTCGAAGGCATTGTTTTCTTCTCAGTGGTTGGCCTCTTAAAGGATTGACAGGCTTTGATTCTTTATACAGACTAGCAGCCTCAATCTGAGTCGAATTCATTTTGCTTATACGTTTAATGGCACAATCGAGTACCAACTATTGGTACGATCTCTAATACATATTGCTGAATGGGAACCCCCACATCGTTGTATTTGCAGGCTGCTTCCATTAGCTTACCAGTTGGTTCTCTTGTTTGGGTGGAGGATCCTGATATAGCCTGGATAGATGGGGAAATTTTGGAGGTTAATGGTTCGGACATAAAGGTTCTTTGCACTTCTGGTAAAACGGTAAGTGAGCACATGACATTTATTGTAGGAAAGGAGTAATGAGTTGTTTTATTCAACTAACGGCAGAAATGAGCCAGGGCATTGAGTTGTATCCATCGTACTCTTTCAAACACATTGGTAATCAAGCAGAGTTTTGGAAAATGCAGAACCTTGTTCATTTACTTGCTGAAATCTATGGTTGCAGGTTGTTGTCAAGTCTTCTAATGTCTACGCCAAAGATGCTGAAGCTCCGCCATCTGGTGTTGATGATATGACGAAGCTGGCTTATTTGCATGAACCAGGGGTATTGCATAATTTAAAGGCTAGATATGATATCAATGAAATATATGTGAGTTTCTTATCATTTTAGATCTGTTCGTTTTCCTTGGGGTGATTGTAGTCAAGTAACCTAATAAATGATGATTTCAGACATATACAGGGAACATATTAATCGCTGTCAATCCTTTTAGAAGGCTACCACACTTATACGATACCCATATGATGGCCCAATATAAAGGTGCAGCTTTTGGGGAGCTGAGTCCACACCCTTATGCTGTTGCAGATGCAGCATACAGGTTTGTGCTTCTCTGTTTTTTTGAACCAAAAGCTCTATTTTTGAATTGTCATTAAAATATATTTACTATGGATTCAGACTTATGATCAATGATGGAGTAAGTCAGTCAATATTGGTTAGTGGGGAGAGTGGGGCTGGTAAAACAGAAAGCACCAAGCAACTCATGCGATATCTTGCTTACATGGGAGGGAGAGCTGCAGCTGAAGGTAGTAGATCAGTTGAGCAGCAAGTCCTGGAGGTAATAAGTGTACACTGTTGTACAGTTGTACCTAGAGCGTGACAATTGGTTCCTTATAATTGTTCATATAGACGTAAAACTAAAGATCATCTTTTGCCGTTATACCTTTATCTACTCTTATGTGGTGACTTCACTTTTGCATTGTGCAGTCTAATCCTGTTCTGGAGGCATTTGGTAACGCGAAAACTGTCAGAAACAATAACTCGAGGTTGGATACAATTTTTTCCATTTTCTAAGAGTTCAGAGCATCCTTTTTTTTTTTCTGGAAAAAATTGCTACATGGTTGTAATATATCTTGCATGGAGATTGCAGTCGTTTTGGTAAGTTTGTGGAGATCCAGTTTGACCAAAAGGGGAGGATTTCAGGAGCTGCTGTCAGAACATATTTACTTGAAAGATCTCGTGTTTGCCAGTTGTCTGATCCTGAGAGAAATTATCATTGTTTCTACATGCTTTGTGCTGCACCACCAGAGGTAATGCACCACTATTTACTTCATTAGATGGATTCATATGAAGAATAAGCGTTCTGAACCCACAACATTTTATATTGTTTTCCCCCTTGAATATTTGGTTCACTCCTCTGCTATGTTGGAAAATTCAACCATTTTTTTCCATTGGTGTTGGACTCTTTTAGAGGTTGCAACTTGCAAATGCCGTTATTCCTATTGGTATCTGAGACATCTTATCTTGTCCTCTCCTCTGACAGCTTATAATGTTGTTGGCTGATTTTATACTTTGCGATTAGCTTCAGAAGTTAAATAATAGTCCAGATGCAACCTGCTTAGGTTATAGGACCTTCATGTCCTCAAGTCATCTGTGTTTTTCCTAGCTGGCTAGCTCACATGCTAATCCCAGTATTCTGATGGTGGCAGTGCCTAGAGATTATTGCACTGGGACGATAGCTTTTGTCCAGTACATGTAATCCAATTGAACACCAAATCTTCTTTAGAGTGTTAATATCCCATGGATGAAGTGGTAAAAGATATGTAATCTGCACGGCTTATGACCCTTCTGAGTATGCTTTGCCCTTAGTAGTAGGAAAGTAGTACCATACTTTTGTTTGGATAGCTCATATAGGGAAACCATCTTTGCATTTCTACTATTTATTTAGGAAAAAAATCAATAAAATATTCCGATTTAGTTCTGTGCTGTGGTAGGTAGCAGGTAGTGATGGACTAATCAAGGTTCATGCAAGCTGGCCAAGGACGCCACTGTTATAAAAAAAGAGAACAATCTCTGCTGTAGTAACATAAATTGGTTCAGGGAGCATCCTATAACAACCTGTACATCTACCATGATTCTCCTGCAGCAGGTGCTGCAGTGTCTTTGCCATGGATGCTTAACTCCTTTTCCTTCTCTTTAATATCTTAATTCATATTGAGGAATAATCTGTCATATGGACTTGTTTTCCAAGCTTCTTATTTTATCTTTCTACTCCAGGACATTCAAAGGTTCAAATTGGACAATCCTAGGACATTTCATTACCTCAATCAGACGAATTGCTATGAGTTAGATGGGGTTGATGATGGTAAAGAATACTTAGCTACAAGAAAGGCAATGGATGTTGTTGGAATAAACTCTGAAGAGCAGGTATCTTTGGAAATTACCAGTGATGGTAAAACATGTTCAATTTTAGATTTTCCTTATACTTTCTGTGTTACCTTGTGAATGCTCCTAGGATGCAATATTTCGAGTAGTGGCAGCAATTCTCCATCTTGGAAACATAGAATTTGCAAAGGGGAAGGAGATAGACTCGTCAGTTCCCAAAGATGAGAAATCTTGGTTTCACCTGAGAACTGCTGCGGAGCTATTCATGTAAGTGGAGGAATATTGAATCAAAGCATATAATTCTTTTTACTGGGTTGAAGCATATCATTTAGAGACAGAGTAGCCATTAATCTTTTATGTTACTCATAGGTGTGACGTAAAGGCTCTAGAGGATTCCCTTTGCAAACGTGTTATTGTAACTCGTGATGAAACCATCACCAAATGGCTGGATCCAGAAGCTGCAGTTACCAGTAGAGATGCTCTTGCAAAAATTGTGTACTCAAGATTGTTTGATTGGTAAGCTATAGTTTTGTGTACGTACAGGAATTAAATGACAGGTTCAGTTATCTTCTTTGTTTGTAGTATTCTTTATTTCTACAAACAATTGTCAGTTTACTCAGACCCTCCAACATTTTTTTGCAGGCTGGTAGATAAAATTAATAGCTCAATTGGTCAAGATCCAAATTCTAAATCTTTGATTGGCGTGCTGGATATCTATGGATTTGAGAGTTTCAAGACTAATAGGTGCTTATTTGTTGCGTTTTGGTTGGTGAATTGTCTCTTGGAGTGAACTATTAAAGAATTTCGTTGACATCTCCACAAGCAATCAAATGTCGTACTACGTCACATTGTGTCAAGGGTCACATTTGTGTTATTGGAAAATCATATTGTATTTATCTGTACACTGTTGGCTATCAAATTTAATGTGGACTTAAGACCTCGTTGTTAGTTATTAATTAACCGTTCTCACTTTCCTTCTACATCTGATATTTATGGTAGCTTAAAGAAGCACACTTTAGAATCTTGTTACTTTTTGGTAACTCCCGAGTGTCTAAATTTCTTTTGCGTCTCAATGCTAATTCTTTTGTATTATTGTATCTGCAGCTTCGAGCAATTCTGTATCAATTTAACAAATGAGAAGCTTCAGCAGCACTTCAATCAGGTTCTGGCTATCTCCTTATCTTTTTCGTACTAATTTTTACTCTGCTGCACAGATTTATGATACTTACCAATGTTTTTACAGCATGTTTTCAAAATGGAACAAGAAGAGTATACAAAAGAAGAAATTAACTGGAGCTACATTGAGTTCATTGATAATCAAGATATTCTAGATCTGGTAGAAAAGGTTTGTGCTGAAATTTTGGATGCTTAAAGTCTTGCAATTGCTTACTTGCAAATGTCTTAGAATATATTTGTCGGTTGAGTCGGTAAACGAAAAGTTTTTGCTTCCCCACTCTGATGCAATAGCCCCCAGTAAAGCCATTTTACTGCTTGCTTCCCATCCATCTTTGTAAAATATCTACAGGTCTTCTTGACAGTCACTTGCCTTTTGTTAGGAATATGTTATTCTCTTTGCAGATGTTTGTCAGATTTACTGATGCAGCACAGTTTTTCAACCTCGTGTGCATGTTTTGATCGTGGAACTTGTCGGATTAAGGATCTTTGTACTGCAGGTTTAGGGTTAAATAGCTTCAAAGTTGATTTTTCCATTGATAAACAGTAATAACAGGCAGCAAAAGCTTATGCAGAGATAGTGTCAGTAAGAATAAAAAATCCACAGAGATGTTCTAGTAGTAGAAGACCAAAAATCATGTTGTCTGGGTCGGATAAAATCTAATGAGCTAATTGGCTAATATCTTCTTTTTTCTTCCTTATCGAAGATCTTCTAAATAATAGATCATGCATAATCTCGTTTCCCCTCCGTTTTCTCATTCAGTTGATTTCTTTTCTTATTACCATTTGCGTCAGCATTTAGTCATTTGCTCTTTCCTTATTTTTATGACATCTTAATTTTTTCCTTTGCTCAGAAACCAGGCGGTATTATAGCACTTCTTGATGAAGCTTGGTAAGTAGCTTGCTGAAGTTCTTCCAGCAGCCTTATCATCCACTCTCTCTTATAGTTGCTGCACTTATTGCGCTACTTATGATCATATTTGGTTGCTTAGGATTCTTACAATGCTTTCGTTTCGTTTTTGTAGCATGTTTCCTAGATCTACTCATGAAACGTTTGCTCAAAAGCTCTATCAAACTTTCAAAAACCATAAACGTTTCTGCAAGCCCAAGTTGGCTCGTTCTGATTTCACTATATGCCATTATGCTGGTGATGTAAGCTTTTGTTTCTTTTGATATTTACACCATTTGTAATGTCACTTTTAGATTTTATAGTTAACTTCAAAGCGTGGATATTATATACATGTTATTTTATCCAGGTCACATATCAAACAGAATTGTTTCTGGAGAAAAACAAAGATTATGTTATTGCTGAGCACCAAGCACTTCTGAATGCTTCAAATTGTGCCTTTGTATCTGGTCTGTTTCCAACATCAAATGAGGAATCCTCAAAACAATCAAAGTTCTCTTCAATTGGCTCAAGGTTTAAGGCACGTAGAATACACCTTTTCTCACATATTTGATCTTCCATCTTATCTTTGCTATGGCTGGTAGCATGTTGAAACATGATTTGTGTCGTTGCATTTTTGCAGCAACAACTGCAATCTTTGCTTGAAACACTGAATGCAACAGAACCCCACTACATTCGATGTGTAAAGCCTAATAATCTGCTAAAGCCAGCTATCTTTGAGAATCACAACGTTCTGCAGCAGCTGCGTTGTGGGGTAAGCAAATGTTTTGAATTTTGTTGCTGGTAATGTACATGGGAGTTGGATTTACACTCACGCTTATTCTAATTCTAGGGAGTGATGGAAGCAATTAGAATTAGCATGGCTGGATATCCTACTCGGAAACCGTTCTATGAATTTCTAGATCGTTTTGGCATCCTTTCGCCTGATGTTTTAGATGGAAGGTATGTTATTACCTTGTATACTTCAAATTATTTATCGATTCTGTTTTTATGTGTTGACTAATTCATGACAGCACGGACGAGGTTGCTGCATGCAAAAGGCTCTTGGAGAAAGTTGGACTTCAAGGTTACCAGGTAATATTTTGAAATTACTCTATTGGGATATACTTTCAAGCTTTTGCATGTACTTTTCTATCTTTTGTATCATTGTAAATTATCATAAAAATCATTTAAATTTACTGACAATATTTGTTAGCTTTCTGAACATAGCCTTTTACTTGTATTTCTTGTTTACTAAGATATATCAAGCAAGTTTGGTCCCATTTATATGCTTAATTGTTCAGATTTCGACATGTTTAGAAGAGAGTAGAATACAAATAGGTGGAGGATCATAATCTGTTGACTGCATTTACTTTTCTGGCTTGTCCCCCATCTCTTCTATGTTATTATCTCATTCTTGCTTTCATATGAGCATTACTATTTGGGTAATAAGACAAATAATTTCATATTGGTCTTCTTTCTTCTCTCTTTTGTTGGTTGAGTCCTCATGGATGTGCTTTGAACTTCTTTTGGTTTGCAAATTTCTTGTTTGACCTAACGATTGAAAAGTAAATAAGCAAATAAATAATAATAACAAATCTTTGTTTGACCTCTTTCGAGATTTGTCGATCTCAAATTGGCTCCTTGCTTTAGTCCATTTTCCTCTTCTTGGCCATTAAGTGCTAAAATGCACCTTCTCATGTTTCTCCTATTTTTTCCTGTTTTTTCTGCTCATGATGGTGCAAACTTCAGTGGCAAGTCTAAAACGCTGTATTTATTGTCTTCACAGAGTTATTTCGGTTCTTGTTTATAAGTATACTTTAATATAGTCTCAATATCAAATTTTTGTCCTAGTTTCGTATGAGAGACTTCTCCCATGTTAGGCTTCGAAAGCCATTCATTGGTCTTTATTTGGTCTTGCAGATTGGTAAAACAAAGGTGTTTCTGAGAGCTGGTCAAATGGCGGAGCTGGATGCTCGAAGGACAGAGGTGCTAGGGAGATCTGCTAGCATCATCCAGAGAAAAGTTCGTTCTTACATGGCTCGGAGAAGTTTTACATTGTTACGCCGGTCAACAATACAGATACAATCTCTGTGCCGAGGTAATGAGTTTTGCTGCATGCGTAGTTCCTATTTTAGGATGCACTTTAGGAATACTGATACTCATTTGATTGTTTCTATTTGGTCATTGTAGGGGAACTTGCTCGGCGTGTATATGAGAGCTTGCGGAGGGAAGCAGCTTCTCTTAGAATCCAGACAAATGTGCGCATGCATATTGCTAGGAAGGCTTACAAAGAGTTGTGGTCCTCTGCTGTTTCAATTCAGACAGGATTGCGTGGGATGGCTGCGCGCAATGAGCTTCGATTCAGAAGGCAGACAAAAGCAGCAATCATTATTCAGGTAA
Organism: Capsicum rhomboideum; assembly: GCA_031232105.1. Classification (NCBI taxonomy): domain Eukaryota; kingdom Viridiplantae; phylum Streptophyta; class Magnoliopsida; order Solanales; family Solanaceae; genus Capsicum; species Capsicum rhomboideum. Next base: position 35,366,064 of record CP124711.1, on the reverse strand, counting down.
GCATTCAATATCTGAAGGATAAATCTGCTTTCTCTTTTTCTTGTTCCTGGAGAATGGTAAGCCTAAGGATCTGGACAATTGGGGTTCAATTTCATGACCTTCAGGTTTATGGTTGGACCCTAAATGGTTGAACCAACCCTTGGGGTTAAATGAAGGATAATCATTTCAACAATTTGAGATACATTCCTACTTTAGTAGATGTAGTCTATTTGCAATAATTTTCTTCGTAGCAACTGAATAACATATCTCAGAAGCTACTGCTGAATTTTCATGGACCCTCATACTATATGTTCAGAGCCATTGTTGCAAGTTCTTGGCATGTTCAAAATTTAAGAAGCTCAAGAAAGCTGCAATTACCACTCAATGTGCTTGGAGAGCTAAAATTGCTCGTAAGGAACTGAAGAAGCTTAAGATGGTAATTCTCATTCCGCATCTCTTTATCATCTCTGTTGGACAAAATTTCACTCTCTGAAACTGTCCTATTTTGGTGATATGTGCTGCCTGAAAATTTCAGATATATAATATTATTGTAGGCTGCTTGAACCCTGTAAAAACTGCCTTTTAAAGGTTCTTGTGCTGATATTAGATTCTTGAATTGGAAAGTTGCTTTCATGAGTTTGACCAAGGAAGTGGGAGTGACTGCTTTTAAGGGAGTTAATGTTCAACTTTTGGTCTACTTAGGGATTGAATAGTTGAAGTAACAACCTTGGGAACCGGGTTCAAATTCAAATAAAGGCGACACTTGGTGAATTCTTCCTATATGCCTAAGTCTTGGTAGATAGAGTTGTCGGTACTTGTGCTGGTAGGAGGTAACAGCCTAGCAGGTACTCAGTGGATTTGTCGAGGTTCATGCAAACTGGACACCACCACTATAAAAAAGTTCTTTGAGATGGTTCATCTACCTCCATGAACTTGCAAGCCATAGTACTGAATCAAAGACTAGAAATAGGGTTAATACTAAGAATTAAGGCCTTAGTTTAGCAAACAATTGGAGTCTTGAACTGCAAAAGTTACTACGCGCAGCTACTCAGGTTGCATTGTAGACAAATTTTGCCCTACTGCTGAGATGACTGGCTCTTCTAAGTTCCTAAAATTGTTAAGCTCAATGAAAGCATAATTACATCATTATAATAAGTATTTTTCTATTTTAAACATCTGACCAAAGTGATTTTGTTCCATGTTTAACACATTCAATAAATAAATGTGTACTCTCTCTTAAGCTTTTACATGCGATCGTCACACACTTCAACATAGTATCAGAGCAGGCAGAGGTCTTAGGTTCAAGTCTCACCACCACCCATTATCAAAAAGAATTTCCACGTGCTTGGCTCATGAAAAAAATCAGGCTTGCACATGAGGGGGCGTGCTGAAGTTATGAATAAATAAATAAAAGTGTACCGTCTGTAACAGTTTAAGTTTGCTCCGTGCATTGTGCACTTTAACTGAAAGAAGTTAAACATCTGAACATGCTTGCAAATATGACTCTTGTTCTGTCGCTACATTCTATTTATCCTTGTTTGGTCTCATCAACTGCTTTTTATTTGAGTTCTACCCTTACTCGTCCTTTTTTCAGGCTGCACGAGAGACTGGGGCTCTACAAGCTGCAAAGAATAAATTAGAGAAGCAAGTTGAAGAATTGACTTGGAGATTGCAGCTGGAGAAACGCATGAGGGTTAGTTGATAAGATTATATACATAATTGTTCACCCATATTTTGGTTTAGTTCTTTCATGACACACAATATGCTTGATCATTGCTTTCTCTAAAGCGAGTTCTAGAACAATCTTCTGTAATCTTCATATGTGCCATTGTTGATCCATTTAAAAAATGGGGAAGGAAACACCAAAAATTGACTTTAAAAAATAAGGAATACCAAAATTGCCTGTTAATCTAGGTTAAGGATTTTGAGGGTAGTTTTCAGACAAGCAACTGAACTCAAGGGCCACCTCTGAGAGTGAAACAGAGAAGAGTGCCTATATCCCCATTGGTCTCACAGATACACGGAGCACTATAATTTTATTTGGTGAAGGGAACACTAAAGCACCAGAATGGAGGCACTCAGCTTAAGTTATGGACAGCTTCAGCTCCGTGAAATATTGGGGTCACTTTCTTGCAGTTTGTTTCATATCATTTGGAAATAGTAGATCACATCTAGCATCCCACTGGTTGTGAAATATACTAGCTTGAAAAAAATGCATGTTTTCACAAATGGGCCAAAAACTTTCAACAACTTTTCTGCTTGCTGAGTAGAAGTATTGAGATAATGCTATACCTTACTGTATAAAAAAAGAAAAAAAGAAGTATGAGACAATGCTAGTGAGAATATAAGCTTGTCCCATCTCAACTACTATTTCCATGCAAGATCATTTTGTTTCTTCCTTCCAGCTCATTATTCAAATTATGTTTTTGTAGGCGGATGTTGAAGAAGCAAAAAATCAAGAAAATGCAAAACTACAATCTGCTTTGCAGGAGATGCAAGTTCAGTTCAAGGAAACCAAGGAAATGCTTGTCAAAGAACGTGAAAATGCAAAAAGGGCAGCCGAGCAGATCCCTATTATACAGGAAATCCCCGTTATTGACCATGAATTGATGAACAAACTTAGCACTGAAAATGAGAACCTAAAGGTATGTCAAGTTGTCAACTGAAACTTTAGTCAGGTTCCTATTGTTGCTTTGTACGTTTATTAACTGAAGCTACTTGGCATGCAAGTTTTGATAATTGTTTTTTGAATATTAGACTATGGTTAGCTCTCTAGAAAACAAGATTGGTGAAACAGAAAGAAAATATGAAGAGACAAATAAACTTAGTGAGGAGCGGTTGAAGCAAGCGACGGAGGCAGAGTGTAAGATCGTTCAGTTGAAGACTACTATGCAAAGGTTGAATGAACTTAAAGGCATATGTAGCTTAAATTGATAAATGTGTAAAAGTGTTATTGTCATACATAAACATTACTCATCCCTGGGTCTTTTGGCTATTAGGCTTGAGGAGAAAATTTTTGACATGGAATCTGAGAACAAGATTCTTCGACAGCAGGGCCTGTTAACCCCTGCCAAGCGGGTTTCAGATCATTCACCTAGTCTGGCTTCCAAGGTACTTACTAGGGAAAGTCATCATTGTCATTCTTCTCTTTCCTTTTGGCCAATACCGTTAACAAGCTTGAGACACTGTTTTTGCATTTTCAGATAGTTGAAAATGGACACCATCTCAATGATGAAAATCACACTAATGTAAGACATGATTTTGTAGTCAATAAGCTACATCACTTGCAGGATGCTGTCAAACTCTAATTACTTATGAGAGAGCTAATTTTTGCAGGATGCACTGAGTTCCACACCTTCTAAAAATTATGATACCCCTGACAGCAAGTTGAGGAGACCTCCTATTGATCGACAGCATGTATGTGATTATGTGGCTAGTTTGGATTATCTACTTCTTAATTCCTGATAGAGAAAGTTGTCAAATGAAATCTTTGTTGACCTTGCTACAGGAGGATGTTGATGCACTCATTGACTGTGTGATGAAGGCTGTGGGGTTCAGCCAAGGAAAGCCTGTTGCAGCTTTTACCATCTACAAATGCCTTCTCCACTGGAAATCTTTTGAAGCTGAGAGAACTAGTGTGTTCGATCGTTTGATTCAGATGATTGGTTCAGCTATTGAGGTAAGTACTTGTGAATTATTTCCATTAACTTGGACATGTTTCATGGATATTTAAGAGCTGAAGGCTTGGACAAGGAACTTGAAAAGGTTGAAAAGTGATTACCTGCTTCTGTACAGTCTAGGAGCTAAACATCCATTTAAGTAAAAAAATGGAGATACACATCCGTTATCTTTAATATTGTTACAGTGAAAGCAATTTTGCAGTTGCTACCAGCATTGATTAGGAAAGGAAAAAACCTGCTCATAGCATTCCTATTTAAATTTTAAACCATTGTGAGGGGGAAGTCAATATGATATACATCAACATATTTACCTATATCGCCCTCATTTGGGAATGTCAATAATGTATGTTTTCTTTCCTATTAGGAATTTATGATCTCATGTATGGCGTACCAAATCAATCTTGCTTAACTGAACCCATGTAAAATACCAATTCCTGATTTTTGAAGTTGTCAGTGGGAGAGGGAGGGTTTTAAGTGTTGGTTGAATTAGTGTGCCTAAGCAACAGTAATGCAAACAGATTTTGGTGGATTCACTAGCTATATCTCAATATTTTCTCTTGAATAATTTAGGTTGGTGAAGATGCCCGAAGCTTGGAAATGGAGTATGATGATTCCATTGTATAAGAACAAAGGTGACATTCAGATTGCAACAACTATAGGGGTATTAAGTTGTTAAGCCACACTATGAAGGTTTGGGAGAGAGTAGTAGAGTTGAGGTTAAGAAGGATTGTGTCTATTGCTGAGAATCAGTTTGGATTCATGCCAAGACGCTCGACTACGGAAGCCATCCATCTAGTTAGGAGACTGGTGGAGAGGAAGAAGGACTTGCACATGGTGTTTATCGATCTAGAAAAGGCCTATGATAGAGTCCATAGGGAGGTTCTCTGGAGGTGCTTGGAGGCTAGAGGTATACCGGTGGTGTATACTAAGGCGATTAAGGATATGTATGATGGAGCCAAGACTCGTGTTAGAACTGTGGGAGGAGACTCGGAGCACTTTTCCGTCTTGATGGGGTTACACTAGGGTTCGGCTCTTAGCCCGTTTTTATTTTCCTTGGTGATGGATGTCTTGACGTGGCAAATTCAAGGTGAGGTGCCATGGTGTATGCTTTTTGCGGATGATGTAGTTCTGATTAACGAGACCCGTGGTGGAGTTAATGCTAAGTTGGAGGTTTGGAGGCAAACCCTCGAGTTCAAAGGGTTTCGGTTGAGTAGGTCCAAGATGGAATATTTGGAGTGCAAGTTCAGCAAGGTGACACATAAAGCTGATATGGTTGTAAAGCTTGATACTCAGGCCATTCGAAGGAGAGATTGTTTCAAGTATCTTGGGTTTATGATCCAAGGAAATGGAGAGATTGCCGAGGATGTCTCTCACCGTATTGGGACAGGGTGGATGAACTCGCTTCCGGAATCTTGTATGATAAGAAGGTGCCTCCTAAACTCAAAGGCAAGTTCTACAGAGTGGTGGTTAGACCAGCTTTGTTATATGGGACGGAGTGTTGGCCAGTCAAGAACTCTCACATCCAAAAGATGAAGGTGGCGGAGATGAGGATGCTACGATGGATGTGTGGGTTTACTAGAAAAGATAGGATTAGAAATGAGGTTATTCGAGATAAGGTGGGAGTGACTTCTGTGGAAGTCAAGACGGGGAAGCGAAGTTGAGATGGTTCGGGCATGTGATGAGGGGGTGCATAGATGCCCCAATGCGGAGGTGTGAGAGGTTGGCTAGGGATGGATTCAGGAGAGGTAGAGGTAGACCGAAGAAATATTGGAGGGAGGTGATTCAGCATGACATGGAGCAGCTTCAGATTACCGAGGACATGATCCTAGATAGGAAGGAGTGGAGGAGGCGAATTAGGGTAGAAGGTTAGTAGGACGGAGTAGATAGGAGGACTTTGTTTTGTTATCTGTGCTAGTAGTCATAGGGCTAACCTTGTTTCGGGTGTGTTATCGTTTGTCGTGTTACTTGGTGATAGTCTTGTGTATGTTATTATTTGGTGTAGTAATACCTATTGTTTCTTGTTCATTTACTATTTCTTTTATAGCCTGTTTTTGTCTTGAGCCGGGGGTCTATCGGAAACAACCTCTCTATCTCACCTCTGAGGTAGTGGTATGGAATGCGTACACTTACCCTCCAGAGACCCCACTTTGTGGGACTATACTGGGTATGTTGTTGTTTTCTCTTGAATAGGTTCATGAGCTCCACATTTTAACAGGATACCTTAGGTTTCTGATTCTTGTCTCGGAATGAGCTTTCCATTTTGAAGTCATCTGGTAGTGTGTCGCCTTAGAGATGAAACTAGAAATCAGAGACCTGTATACGGCAATAAAGGTTTGAGGGTTGAAAAAGGAAGTTATAAATCCTAGTGTATTGAAGCAGGTGGGACTGCATCTTAGCATGAGAATTGCAGAAAGCATTAGTTGCTGCTTTTGAATATTTTATTTTCGCCTATATTTGGATAATTCAGTTAGCTGCTTTATATTGTCCCGTCCAACCATCATGAACAACTATAGGACGTTGCCTTTTAACGTGAAATACTTCTTGATGTAGGAAGTCCTTATGTTGTATTTTGCTGGAGAATTGTTTAATAATTTTACCGAAGTAGCAGTTGCCAGATTCTAAATTTATTAGAAATTCAAACCCGACCCGAATTATGAATTGATATCTTTTCATACGAACTAAACTTGATACACCACATTTAACGATTAACTTAATGTTTTGTTTTGTTTTAGAGGCAACTTCAATCATCAACGAGACTTGGAAAAGGAATATCTGTGTCTAGTAAACTTCAACATAAGTTCCATCATTACTAAAGTGTAGAATAGGAAAATTATCTGTCAATTTGTGCTTTCTGCTGAATGGTTTAAATCGTCATCCCTGAGACAATGAGTACAGGGGAAACAGGACTACCACCTTCTTTTGTCAAATTTTTGAAGGTTGATGCCACACTTAGGATCATTCTGAACTTGAAGAATAACAAAGCATCTACTGATTGCAGAATCAAGAAAGCAACGACCACATGGGATATTGGCTGTCAAATACCTCAACATTGTTGTTCTTAATCCAAAAAAGTCTGAAACCAGGTGGTGCAGTTGGTGCAACTCCTACCCGCAAACCACAACCTCCGACATCTCTATTTGGGAGAATGACAATGGTATTGAAGCTTTTTAATTTTCTTTAGTTCTTGTTTAAGCTTGATTGTAGTCCTGTCAAGAGTAGTAGCTATAGCAGTTTGACTCTCATGTCTATTCTTTCTGATTATGCTGTGTTGTTTTCAGGGATTTCGTTCGTCGCCTTCTGCGGTTAATCTAGCTGCAGCTGCAGCTGCATTGGTAGTGCGCCAAGTTGAAGCAAAATACCCTGCTCTGCTTTTCAAGCAGCAGCTTACAGCATATGTTGAAAAGATCTATGGAATTATTAGGGATAACTTGAAGAAGGAGTTGGGATCACTCCTTTCCTTATGCATCCAGGTTTGTTGAAATATTCTCTCAGCAATCCACTACTGCATTTGGAAGAGCTTTCTGCTCTTCCTTTTTGGCTTACCACTTCCCCAAGTTCAGGATGCTCTTGAAGGTTGTTGCTTAATTGCGTCTCCCTCTCCCCTAAATTTTATTCTTATCTAAAATTTTCAGATTATCATAGTTTTTGTTTGTAAGCAGAGATTCATGGCTAATAAATATTCGAAATATTGTGAGTCATGTGTATTAGGTCGGAGTCTATACGGGAAGTTCTCTAAATTTTTTTTGTATTGTTTTTTAGGAGAATGCTCGACATTCTGAAAGTTCTTTTTTGTTTTTGTTCTCTTGTCAAATGAATAACTCAGTAGGATTTCCTTCTTTACCGCGTTACCCAATTTCATGAAGAAATGATTCATGCGGTATATCAACTCCTATAAGTATTCAGTGAGTATTCCCTTGATCATGAGTAAACCAGGTCATGTGGTAAAATTCTCTTTTGATGAATACTGCTACCCCTTTTTGTCAATATTACTCCTTATAATGTACCCAGAAAAAAAGAAGGATCATTTGCTCTAGCCATACAAATTGAAGTTTTTCGCAAATAATATTTTAGGTTATTGAGTACAGCTCTAATTCAATAAAGAATGTTATCCGTCTCTCAAGTCAATACCTATATACTTGTGCTTTTATTACTTGATGATCTAAGATTTGAGAAATATAACTCATCTGAAATGAGATGCATGTATTTGTAACATTTTAGCTTATTTGGTACAATAATATTTATAAGTCACCAAAGAAAACAATTGTTAGCTCTAAGGTATAGTGAACATTTTGAAAAGATAAAGGTATTAAACAAGCTGGAGCAGATTTGCATTGTTTTTGGCTTGAAAGTAACCACAGATGTTTTGATGGTGTCTCAACTCCTATTAGTACTCTGAAAGGAAGATGTTTAGCTACCCTATTTAGTTGGGCTAATCTTTCCCATGTAAGTAGCCTAGATTTATTTTGGAATTTGTCAGCTCCTTAGTCTTATAACAGTTTTTGTGCACTGTTTTTGGTGATAAGGTAATATTGTGTCGATGTTTGTGGGGTGTTAGAGCAGACTTGCATAACGTGTCAATGATCCTTTAAGGCTAAAGCATTGTGCTTAGCAAATAATAAAGCAGCAGGATGCTATCAATGAATAGGTATCACTAGGGCTATGCAAGCTGCTGAAGGTGAGATGAATGTTAACATAAAACAATCTGTTACCGCACCCACTTATGAGCCGCTTTGATCTGGCTCAAAATCTCACCTCCATTAGCATCAACTATATGAGTCATTTCAGTGCGCGCTAAGGCAAACACTCATGCCTTCTAAGGTGCACCAACCAGAGCTATCTCCCGGGAACTCCTCCCCTAGTGAAGAGGTACTAACATCGGTCCTATTGTGACAAAGGAAGGCGCCATCCCTTCTCTCTCTCACAGTCACGATAGCTGTGCAGTTGAACATTTGAGTTATGGAGAAACTGAGTATCTAAGCCTATGTACTTTAAACTTCTTCTGATTACATATTTGAGTGAAGAATTGAAGTTTTGTTTCCTAGAACATAAATTTGTGTGTGTTTATATATATATATAGTTCTCACTCTTTTAGAAGCTTTTTGGACTAGTTTTGTTGCCTAGAACATAATTATGTGTGTGTGTGTGTGTATATATATATATATATATAGTTCTCAATCTTTTAGAGAAGCTTTTTGGACTAGCAGCTGTTCTTTTCCATTGACATGTAAATAAGTAAACAACTGCTTCTTCTCTTTTGTGGTTGTTTCTTGAGATTGTTCGAATTTAGCACTAGATTTTCCTATTCCCTTTTCAGTTTTAGTTTAGCTTTGTGGTCTGAGTTGGACTAAATTTGTCAAATGTAGCCTTCCTTGTACATAGCAATAGTAATATGTTGAAATTCAGGCACCAAGGACTTCCAAAGGAAGTTTGAGAACTGGGCGATCCTTTGGCAAAGACTCTTCGACAAATCATTGGCAGCGGATTATTGAATGCCTCAACTCTCTTCTCTGTACATTGAAAGAAAATTTTGTATGGATCTCATAACTTTTTCCTTTTACCAAATTTCCAAGAAAAGCTGATGCTTACGGTTTATATATATCTGTGGATGGTTGGCGTAAAATTTTAAAACTAATTTTTGTTGCTTTTAGGTGCCTCCAATTCTTGTTCAAAAGATATTTACTCAGACCTTCTCTTACATCAATGTACAACTGTTTAACAGGTGAGTGAATTTTGTTACTCTAAGTTGTGTTCTTATTATATGCCAGTTGTCAAGTGCTCATTCAGCTAAATATTGCAATTTGCAGTCTTCTTCTCCGCAGGGAGTGTTGTACATTCAGTAATGGGGAATATGTTAAAGCTGGGTTAGCTGAGCTAGAGCTATGGTGCTGCCAAGCAAAAGAAGAGGTTAGTTTGGCATGTCTATAATTTTACATATTGCTACTCATGGCTCATTATTGTCAGCTTTATTGAAAAAAAAATTTGAACTCATTTCCTTTTTTTTTCTTTAATTGCAGTACGCAGGTTCCTCTTGGGATGAACTCAAACATATTAGACAGGCTGTTGGGTTCTTGGTATGTTAATTTCTTTCATCGTGGCTTAGAATTTAGAAATATAACTGCATAACTTGCCACACATGGTGAAGTTCTTGGTAGTTGAAGGGTCTGACTAGTCTTAAATCGTTGCCCTTTCTATATACGTGCCTTCATTTATTATCTTATTTGGATATCACTGGATGTCACTTTTTTGACTTCTTTTTTCTGTACACCCCATGTGTTGTTTTGCCTTGGATCTCTTGAATTATTGTCGATTAGTTTTTTCAAGTTTCACGTGAAATTCTTTTGATGATGCTAATAATTTGTTAACGTGATGGGAAAGATCCCAGCATACAAGTTGATGGGAAAGATCCCAGCATACAAGTTGTATACAAGTAGTTCTGAAAGTTCCCACCAAGTTGACATTGATACTTATGTTACAGAAGTCCCTTGACAATTTATATAGAGTTGAATGTATAGTGCTGGACTAAGCTATTGAAATTTTCTCGAGCCTTTTAGCGCATCACTAGTTCTTATTTTCTTCTGTTGTATTGTAGCTGTCACAGACCTAGTTGTTGCCAGATAATTGTTGCTCATTTTTCCGTTTAGAATTTGTTCATGTCTACATTTTAATATGTAAATTGCAACTCAGAATTGATATCAATTTTTGGGTTTGTTTTTATGTATTGCAACAACTGATGTAATTTCCATTTCCTGTTACTTGTCCGCAGGTTATACATCAGAAGTATAGAATATCTTATGATGAGATCACCAACGACTTGTGTCCTGTAAGTCTCTTTTCCTCTGCAGCATTAGCTCTGTAATTAGTCTGCTTTTCTGTTGTCATTTTGCCATTTAGATCGAACAAGTTGTGTCAAATTCTGCTCTTATTAATCACTTGAATTTAACATACATCACTATATGTACTCTATCTTTCTCTAAATTTCTTTCTTTTGCAGATTCTTAGTGTCCAGCAACTCTACAGAATCTGTACGCTCTATTGGGATGACAACTATAATACACGAAGTGTTTCCCCAGATGTAAGATATACATAGTGATGGCTTTTGTCTTATTGCAGTCCTACAATACGTTTTCACCCGAGCATAGTTGAATTTCTTTTGAAATTCCCGTCTCGCTGTTACAGGTCATATCAAGCATGAGGGTGTTAATGACAGAGGACTCAAACAATGCCGAGAGCAACTCTTTCCTATTGGATGATAATTCAAGGTGAGAAACTGTCTTCTGTGTTGTGAATATTACCATCCTCTGAGTTAAATATTGGACAAGAAACATGATCATCTAATCTCCGCTATCCTATCTTTCGCTCGCTGTACCCTGTTCTTTAACCTTCCTCTCTTTAAGAACTTGGTATCCCCAGATAGATACTGCATATCAACACTTGATTTTTTAAGAACAATACATAATTACTCACCTCAACTTGCCCTCTTTTGGCAACTGCACACCTTAAGTTTGTAGGGGTCCTATGAACCCCCCCCCCCCCCCCCCCCCCCAAAAAAAAAAAAAGCTTGCGCGAATTGGAATTACAGGCCCCTTATTTGCTGATGTGGGACAGAGAGTATTAGCTCAACTTGAGGCGTGCGAGTAAAAAGCAATGCCAAAAATACAGCTTATGGCCAGAATACACCATATTTTTAAATCAAAAACAATATTATCCAAATATGAGTGCGCCAAATGTCATTCTTCTTCTAGCTACCCAAACCCAGTTCAACTCCAACTCCATCAGCTCGAGGTCAGAGCCACTTCCATTTCTGTATAAAATCAGAACACCTAAACCCAGCTCAAATATTGTATATGAGGTGTGATCAGACCCAACTCAATCTGCAGAAATCACATTCAAACAAAAACTTGATGAAATGATTTTAGGTCCTTTGTAATGATAAAAGAGATAATGGCGAAGATGATTCAAATCTTTTGATAGTGATGATAATGGGTGGTTATGGCAGAAAAACAATGAGGATAAAGATGGTTTTTTTTTTGGGGGTGGGGGGTGGGATGGGGATGGTGGGGAGAGGAGTAAATATGAAACAAAAATCACGTTCTGTAGAAAAAGAGGGAAAATGATGTGGAAAAATGGGGGGCAGTTTTTGGAGTTACATTGCGCAACTCAAATCTGGCTTTTGGTCCCTTGGGGTGGTAATTACCCTTATTCTCCATTAGTTCTATCAAGTTCTTTTCTCCTTTTTATCATCCCTAGTTGAAAACTCTTTTGGCTAGTGATATTGTTTTGACAATTAACCTGTTTCAATTATTCAATTTCTTTGTGTAATTAAAACCAGAAGTATATAATTATTTGCTCCCCGACAAATAAATCTCTGAAAGTGAACTCCATTCATTTGACCTACAAATTGTGCTTTACACAGAGCCCTTGTACACTAGGTTAGGGAACTATCTGGGACTTTCTATTTTCTTCTTTAAACTTATCTTAGAATTGTCAATGACAACTTTCTGTTATTGAAATTTGTCAGATTCACTGTTATGTTAGTACTTATCCTTGAGTTGAGGCACAAACAAGTACTTGCCTTTTCTCTTTCTGCTTATTATAAATAGGATATCTTTCAATGCTTCTACAAACATCTACCTTTTTCTTCAGTTAAGAGTATTAGTTCTTCTGTTTTTTCTTTCTTTTGCATATGATCCTCTAGTTTCTTGTTTTATTCCTTGTATAATAATTATCTTAGACTGGAACTATGAAAAGATGTCAACTGTTCTTTCTTTACCCTTCGTCCATTGGTTGATTAAGAAAGAACAAGGTTCATGGCTATTTTTTTCGCGAGCTGTTGAGTTTGAGCAGATGGACGTGTTTTGCGATATTGGATGTACTTAATAGACATGAGGGGTGGGGATGAGCTTAAATTTCAGTTCTTTCAGTATCGGCATTACATGTGTCCGAAATTATTACGTTATGAGAAAAAAGAAGAAACTGCCAGAAATGATGAGTCAATGAATGAAGTAGGTCAAAATATAAAGGGGGTACTCCTGCCCTTTTTCCCCTGTATAGTATTAAGTAAACAAGCTAGTTTCATGTTGTTCGTGCCTATAACACAAAGTATCAAGTTATTTTTTATTTTTAAGTTTCCTTTTGGTCCTAGGAAAATATATTCTCCATTCAGTTAACTTAAATCTATAAATGATGTGTAACTAGTTGGAAAGCAAGATTTAGAAAGTTCATAGACTTTGTTAATTATCTTCTTTAGATGAATTTATATGTTTTGATTGGCTTATATGATAGAGGTCCAATTTATTTGAATTTCCTCCTTGGTCGTTGTATTCATTTTCTTAGACATATTTTAACTGATACTAGAACAAATGTATGATAACTTTATTTGAAACTTTGTCTAATTCCTTCTTGGAGGGAATTCCTCAAATAATATTGAAGTTTGTAAGGGATAAACAGAAAAAGGGAATCATTCGTAAATTTTTTTGCTTTGACCTTTATCCTAGCAAGGATTCACATGTTTGATAGTAGCTAAAATCTCAACACTGAAATCTGAAGGCTAAATTTTGTACCGATGCACCTATACATCCTCAAGTGCAACCTTTTGAGCAATGTGAACTAGGTGAAAACCTTAAGGTATAACCGATACATATCTTTTTAATGCAGCATCCCGTTCTCTATTGATGAAGTCTCAGAATCACTTCAAGTGAAGGATTTTGCAGATGTCAAACCCGCAACAGAACTTATCGAGAATCCAGCCTTCCAATTTTTACACGAGTGAGGCCTAGGAACCTCGAGGGTTTCTTGCATTATAGTTACAGATTTGTTGAAAGTGTCCTAGGTGGATATATTCAATTTGTTGTATATTCATTCTTCTTTTTCCCTATCAATTTTTTTTACCCAATATAGATTGCTGTAAAATATTTTTTTTTTCTTGTGTTTATAATTGTAATTCCTATAGCATGAGGTTCAGTCAGCAAGTAGTCAAATTTTGTATTTGTTTTGGTGCAAAGAGCAGCAGCATCATTCTTTTATCAGGAAAATAGAAGGCAAAGTATGTTGGTAACAGTGATGGGTGTAAAATTTTTGTTTTCTGTCCACATTTCATTATGTAATGAAACAGAAATATTGAACTCAACTATTGTCTTATGAGAATCACACCAAGGTTGATTTTGTACATTGTGTTGCATCTTTAATCTTTATGATTCATTTTCTATCTGCTGGCCCGTTTGAATCAGATTTGCACTACGTAAAATCCATCAAAGGGGAAAACGTTTCCTGCTAGAGGTTTTCCAGTATTCAGTTGATAGTCGAATGTCATTGAGACGAACTTTGAGGAGTACGAAAGGCTGCTCTGAAAAATTATAAGCAAAATGGGGTTACTTGTCCATTTATGTCAGTCTCACTCCAATTTTTAATAGTTTATCTACCACTGATGGTTCATTTCTAGAGGTACCCAAATATTGTTATGGTTGTGTTGATTAGTTGGAGGGAGATCACTCGTGGGCAAGAAACTGAAATTTTCTTCCCATTCTTGTCCTTATTGTTGCTTTTATTTATGGAAAAGAGTCAAAAATGTCTTTAATGTATCATAAATGGTTTTAAAATGCCGTTAATATATCATAATTCCTCCTTCGGCCTATTAGATCAACAATGTCTTCAACTTTTAGGTCTAAAAATGTCCTTTATTAATAGTAGAATAGCATAACAATTTATGAGTCATTTGATTTTATCTACTCAAATTCCCAAAGCTGGCTTTGAGATTTCTATTAGAGATTTTCAGTCACTTGGCTCAAGCTTATAATCGAAATAAGCCATGTTTTCATCCTTCATGAGAAATGACCCATATTCTATATAATTTGAAAGATATACCATTTCACCAATTTCTCTTGTTCAACCCATCCGCCTCTTGATTGTTAGTTGATAAACTCGATTTGCTATTGCGTTTGGAACTCAAATCGTTGTTAGAGTATTGATTTCGTAAGATTTGGATGGTGAATCGGATCAGAAAGATAGCTTACCATTATTGAACAAGCTTGAAGAAGTGAGCTTGAATTTCGAATATGATCTTTGTGAGAAATTTGAAATGGGAGTTGTGTAGGGTTATTGGAAACAATCCAGAAGTCACTTGTGGAGATTTGGATATGTTTTGAACAAGAATTTACAACTAGATAAAATTTATACTTGTAGCTGACGACATATTATACAGTTTTATATGAGGTGGATACATTTTTTATACAAGATAGATAAATTGTTTACATGAGTTTATGTAATTATAATGTATAGGGACGGGTGTATAATATTGCTACTCCTTTCTTTTGAGTCTACGCGCTTCTACTTAATATGTCGTTTATATGCTTCTTAATAAGCTAGAGACCCCTCTTTTTTGTTCTTTTGCTTGCGCACCAATCCAGGGGCTAAGGGACCCAATTCTTAAGACTCAAGATGTAACTTACGACAGTCTTTGATCAAGCCGAGCTGGTACAGAATACCCGACAATATAAACTAAAAAATTGATTACGTAGGTGCAATGTATTCTGTTGGATAGTGTATTTTTGAAAAGATGGACGCTGATGGCATGCTTAATACATGCAAGTTGGACAAAAAAAGGTGTTTCCAGTTTCGAATGAGTGAGTAACGCATAAGAATCTGTACTTGAAAGGGGAACAACACCTGAAAACTTTTGCGTATATCCTGTATGCTAAGGAGCAAAAACAGAATTCACCCGTGAAAGGGCTTGTGTCTAATCATTAGCTAGTTGATGAGGCAATAACTTACGAAGACACCAATGGTCCGGGAAGATTATCAACCAAAATCCTATGGGAGGCATTAATGGGCAAAGGCGGACGTACCATTATAGGTATAGGTTCAATTGAACCCATAATTAATTTCGATGTGGAGCATATATTTATATGTAAAAAAATTATTACAAGTTCAATAAATAATAGACAAGACCTCATAACTTTAAATATATAATGGGGTCAATACTAAAAATCTTAAAAAATTGAACCCTTAGAATTTAAATCCTGAATTCGCCTCTAATCGTAGAGGAATTTCCCTTATTACTAATCTAGCTGGGGGAATTTTGTAATGTCCAGTAGATCATATGAATTTCTGTAATGTTCTGTAATCTAATCATATAATTTTAAATCATTGCATAACATATACTACTTAAAGAAAAGATAGATCTTATGGGTCCTGCCTTATAAGAACACTAAGATACAAAGTCCCGTGTCAACACGGACTCAATATATATTAATTCTTCAATTCAAAATATACGACAAATGAAATTTGGAGGCAACCAATATTTTTTTATATTTTTAAATATTTTAAGTTGTGATTTTTAAATAATTTTCACATAATATATGTTGCACCTTTTGTCCAAATTTATGTGGCGCAAATAAAATTTTGAGAGTCAACAAAACTTTTTATATTACATTTTAGATATTTTAAGTTGTTAATAATTGTAATTTATATTATTTTGGGCATAATTTTCACATATTATATGTTGTATAACTCTAATTTCAATAATTAACTAAATTTTTATTATTTTTTTGATATTTTAAATCATTAATTATTATGATTTATAGTACTTTTTATGTAATTTTCAAATACATAGCATATTAAAAAACAATTAAAGATAAATAAAATTGAATTAACATAATATAAAATCATATTATATTAAGTATGGAAGTGAACCAAAAAAAGTGAATAAAATGATCAGCCGAAATTTAAATATGGGGTCCACATATATTAAACAATTGAAACAATGGTAAAGGTGTAATAAACTAAATCTAGGCCGGGCTTTTTGTCCAATACCTAAAATGTACCTATGCTAAAGAATTTAGATACAACAACTTCAAGCTGCCCAACCCAATGTATATTACTTTTTTATCCCAATTTATGTGGTACAGATGAAATTTGAAATGTCAACCAGATTTTTTGTATGATTTTTAAATATTTTAAGTTATTATTTATCGATTTAAAGTATTTTTACATAATTTTCAGATGCTATATGTTATTCTTTTTGTTCCAATTTATGTGACACTGATGAAATATTTGAGAAAGTCAATCAAATTTATTATATAGTTTATGATATTTTAAGTTATTAATTATTATGATTTATACGACTTTCTACAAAATTTTCAAGTAATATTTGTTATTCCCTCTAATCCCAATTTATATGACATTGATAGAATTTGGAAAGTCAAACAATTTTTTTCATAAATTTTTAAAATTTTTTAATTTGTTAAATTGTGGTTTATGTTACTTTTTACAAATTTTTTAAATAATATATCCCAATTTATGTTGCACTGATAGAATTTCGAGTCAACTAAATTTTTTTATGGGTCTTCCAATAATTTTAATTATAATTATTGTAATTTATAATACTTTTACACAATTTTTAAACATATAATAGATTAAAAATAAAAATAAAATAATTAAATAAAAATAAAAATATAAAATTACAAAAATATCCTCGATCAGACGCATACAGCTAAAAGCAGGCAGGACAACCGTCAACTGCCTACTTAGCTGGATGCTCACTAGTGATTCTATATAGTAGTAATAATATATACATAATGATTCGGTGGACAGGACAAGTTTCTAGTTGAATTTCCAATAGTATATTTTAATGGAAAAATAGACATGTATCTGAAAATCAAGAAAGTATACATTACATTTTGCAGAATTGGTGTTTTAGGGAACCCATGAAGATGTTTCACACGCTTTTCTTAAATACCTACAAAGAATTAACCACACGCCCTCCATGCCCTCACCTCACTTAAGGATTTTGGGACCCTTAATATTTATTCCTTTATTTGGACCACCTTAGCTTCCCTCCATGAAAGAAAAAAGAAATCATGACTATCATCAAGAGTTCTAAAAATTAAGCAAATTTTCTCCTCCCAATGCTAATTACTCCCTCCCTTCAGAATTACTTGTTACTTATTTCCTAATTAAATTTTCACTTTTACTTGTCATTTTTGACACATCAAGGAAGGACAACTTTTTTTTCCTATTTTAACCTTAACATTAATTGTTTATGCTCCAAACTAATTTCAAGACACAATAGTAATCATCAATTAATAAGGGTACTATGGTAAAATAGACATGTTAGTAATTATTTTCTTAATGGGGTACCAAGTCAAATGTGACAAGTAAAAGTGAACGGAGGGAGTAAATTTTGCTTAAACAAAGGCTAATACATAATCAATTCCTTAAATTTATCAGGATATTTCATTTAGATATTCAAACTAAATTCTGTTTCAGTTGAATATCTCAACTTTTAATAAAGTGTATATAATGGAGAGTAATGTATGTTAATTACCGTAACTCTCTATTTCACTTGCAATTAAATATTTCAAGTTCAATACAGCAAGCCTTGTTTTTGTCACTACTAGGTATTCCTTCCGTGTTATATTAGTTCGTCATTTTTTTTTTACATACATATTAAAAAATCATAAATAAAAAGGTAAATTTTACTAATTTATTCCTTAAAAAACTTCTTAGAAACTTTACAAACAAGTGTGAACACTATAAAAAAAAATTAATTGCAAGGGTAATATGAGAAAAATTTAATCAATACTTTCTTGACTTAGTAATGTGGACAACTAATATATGACAACTATTTTTAGTAAGATGATCAACTAATATGGGACGAAGAGTACCAATAATACGTATCCACTATTGACTTGGCACATAGGTTAAGAAACAATAAATAATAGAAGTAGTTTTACTATATTACCCTTTGAATATAATAAATTTAGTGTCTTGGGAAATATATTGAGTGATAAATAATATTTAATAGCAAGGGTAAAATGGGTAGAAAAGGATAAATTATCCATTGGTTTTTCAAACTGGACAAGTATTGTTGAACATTTATTTTTAGTATAGTGGACAATATTGTTGGATGGAGTGAGTACTTTTTATTTTGATCAGGTGGCAAGAAGATATTTACAGTATTTATGGGGCATTAAGTAGGCGTTTGGACATGCGATTTCATGTTTGTTATATGAAATCATGAGATGAAATCAGCATTTGGTCATGCGATTTCATCTCATGATTTTCATATCATGACATGAAATTCCAAATTCTCCAAAAAGCATGATTTGGGAATTTCAAATCATGATTTGGGATTTTTCAAATACAAAAATTAACCCACAAGTTTATATTTTGTAAAAAGAACCCCATTATTTATCTTTACCAACTATTTATTTCATATGTAAATAAAATTTGTAGTTCATATTATTACTTTTACCAATCTTTAAACCATTTATATCTCATTTAACCAATACTCTCACCAACATATAGCCCCGTTTGGTCATGAGAAATATTCACTTTTTTTTTAGGAAAATCTTTTCATTTTATTAAAAAATATTGTTTGGCCATAAAAACTTTAAATACAACTTGAAGTTCTATTTGGAAAAATGAAAACAAGTCTCAATTTGTTTTCAACTTTTTATAATTTCAACTTTACATTTATAGTTAAAAAAATCTCTCCAAAAAAATTTGACCAAACATAACTCCGACTCCAACTCAATTTTTTTTTGATTTTCATGGCCAAACACCTACAAAATTTATTATTACTTCAAATCAACTCTTACTTTATCATTTATTATTCACCAAATTTATCATTTGATCGATAAATATTGTATTTTTTTAGAATAGTTTTGTGATTGCGTATTATACTTTTGTTAAGAACTTTTGCTTATTTGGTAAGATTGTATAAAGAATTGGGGCAATTTTGATAGTTTTCACAACTTATGGGTTTTTTTTGTTTATAAGAAAAAAATACAACTTAAAATTCCAAATTGCATGTTCAAACAATACTTCAACTTCACATATGATTTCATCTCACATGCCCAAGTGGGTTCTAAGTACTGTAAATTGATACTATACTAGTTGGAAGAAAATTAATATATAAGTTAGGACACGAATTCACACTTAGGGGTCGTTTGGTAGAGTGTATTGGAAAAGTTAATGCATGCATTAGTTTAATGCACTGCTAGTACCTTTTTTGGTATATTTTTTCACCCTATGTATAACTAATGCTTGCATTAGTTATACACTCTATTGTGTATTGAGGTGTGTATTAATAATACCACCATTTTCTATGTATTAGTAATACAAAGGGTTCCAACACATGCATTAACTTGGTTAATGACAACTTTGCCCCTCAAATATCTCTTGGATCAACAATTGACGGCAGGGGAAGAAACAAAAACCCGAGTCCAAGCTTATGCTTCAGATTTGTCTTTGTTTCACAAGGATTTTGGTTCGACAAATTTTCTACTTGAAATCTTTGAAAATTTGTAACTCTAATTTTTTTTTCTTTTTTTGATTTTTTACCTTTCATTTTCAAGAACCTTATATGGATTTGTATGATGGAAGGATTCTTTTTTTCTACTATCCAAAGGGGACCTCTCATTCAACTAAGTTTGGTCAATCACAGTAATCACCCAAGAAAATGAAAAAGGCAATTTCAAAATCAGATGGATTTGATCATAGATTTTGGAGATTTGTTATGTAGCCATGGATATCACCTATACAACAAATCACCATTGAATGATGAAGCTTTCCAACTTGGGAGTCTTGACTGCACCAATGGGATAGATCCACAAAGATTGTCGGAAAGTTTACTGATAAAAGCTTAATGTTTTGCTGGAAAGTGTACAAACCTAAAGGGTGTAGAGGGTATTTTTGTAAACAAATATTTTTTTATAAAAATTATACAAAACATATTGTTTCTAATACATCAAGCCAAATGGTGTATAAGAAATAATGCCAACATAACTAATGCAAGCATAACTAATACCAACATTACTAATATACTATATTCAACATTATTCTTATACACTCTACCAAACGGCCCCTTATGACTTAAGGAGAGAGTGGCTTGTCGACAACCAACAAAATGACAAAAATGGTTCCTTATTTTTTGTGGTAAATTCAAAATAATCTCTTGAAGATCACTTGAGTAGTTTCGGTTCTTTAGGTTTGTCAAAGTGAACAGTCTTGAGTAGTTTCGGTTCTTTAGGTTTGTCAAAGTGAACAGTTTTGGTCACCATTAAATAGGTATCAAACTTTGATTATTAAATGTAATCAGAAGTATGAAAATAAAAGAGTATTTAATGGGAACTCGCATTTAGAAGTACAAGTTCTTGTAGTTAATGTTATTTTTGGTCTTTTTCAATAGTTTGGAGCAACTTTTTTGAGGTGCATTTTTTTTTTTTTGGTATGTGCTGTAATTTTTTGTGTTGCAATTCTAAAATTTTGATGTTAATTTCAATTAAATTTAATTATCAGAGTTTGATAAATATCTGACATAAATTAAAAGTGCTCACTTTTGATAAACTCAACTGATCATGATGTAGAAAACAAATGAAAAGGACAAATTGAGGGCCCAGAGTTGGAGTTATTTATGGGTCAAACTGGTTGAGGCTTGTGAATTTCACCTGACTTATCCAAACGCTCTGTAGTTGTTCCTGATGAAAGTCCATTCCCAAAACAACCATATTCAAACCACAATTTCTTGGTGTCTTTTAAAGATTTGATGTGTCCACGTGGATATTACTAAGTTCATGTCCATCATAAGATTTTCAAGTCAATATTCACTGCTATCTCAGTCATAGTTATTCACAAACTGAAGATTAATTACATGCATTATTTGTCAAATTTCTCAATTTTTGCTAGATGGACCTAGCAAATTATAACATTTGGCATAGATGGGCCTGTCAGCAATTCATTTTCAAGAATTCAACCACCACGTAATGCAGATTGAGTAGAGTACTAGCTCAATGATATGTTTCGTGCCTATGGACAACTATAATTCGCCCCATCCTCTTGGCTTGATCATTGTATGGGGGTAAAATAGCTTTGAATGAGATTGGACCATTGATGAGTCGGTAAATTGCAACTCATTTGACCTAAAAGTGGCAAGAAATCATGTCCTCAATGCTAATTTGAATTGTTTTGGTTTAATTTCAGGGTTAAGGCCAGGAAGTGGATGAGATGACAAAAGGAGCAAAAAGAAGGAAAAAGATGAAAGATCGGAGCCAAAAGTACAAAGGAGCATCGCTTGTGCAGATTGACGCATCGCCAATAGGGTGCACATCACCAAAAGCGGCACCCCATCGCCAAATACAACAAATCTGGTCAGGTCTAAAGTCGGATAAGGCGACGATAAGAAGCACTATGCTGCACATCGCCGAATGGAACGATGACGACGAAGTCCCATTGCCAAATGAGACAGATTCCAACCCTTGGAACTCAGTGTATTGAAAATTCAGCGAGTCCTGGGACAATTCGGTGCATCATCGATAAGTTCGGCGATGGTACATTGCTCAGCCAAATTGGACGCGGTGGTGTTTTTATAATTTTGAGGCCTGATTTTGCTGAAGCTATTTAAGCCTTTTTGGCCATTTGGAACCCTATCTTTTGTCATTATTTTGAAGCTAAAGCTTGTAATTGAACCCTAGTTGGGATTTTTAGTTGCTTATTGCTAAATTCTTGCTTGTGAATATAGATTTTTCTTTGGAAACATTTGGATTCCATGGAAGCTTTGAATGAGAATATAGGTATAATCCTTTTTTCTCTTGTTATGAGTAGCTAATTTTTCAAGCTTGGGGTTATGCATTATTGAGTGTGGATTAGTGTGTGGGTAGTATTTATTTGTCTTTATATTCGATTGAATGTTGTGATTTTAGCTAAATCTCTATGTTTCAACTTGACGAATCGAGGTTGCAAACTCCATTCATGCTTAGATCCCTTTTCTTGCTTGAAGGAGAAGATAAGGGTGAAGAGATTTAGTTAACAAAAACGAGAGTTCTCATTTAATAAACAGTCCTAGAAATAGACTAACTAAATTGAGGCTAATGGTTGCTTGGTGTTTTGTACGTATGGGTATTTGAAAGAAACTCTTACTAAATTTGGTGGTTGATTGAAAGATTACCTCCAATACCCAAGACCAAGCCTAGTCATGACTAGAAATTGAATTTTAGGCAAACTCTCACTTATCCACACTTATAAACACTCTTAAGAAGGCATAACCCCAAGTACCTCTACTTATTTATTTTATCTTTTAGCATTTATTTTGGCAAACAAACATTGAAATTGATAATTTGAATACGAAGTTGTGTTACATTAAACCCCCCATTTTTACTTCTCTGTATTATTTTAAACATTACGTGCCACCTCATAGTCACTTGTGACACTTGAGAGTGAAGCTATTGCTCCTATCCCTGTGGATTCGACCCCGACTCCTAAGTTGGGTAAAAGTATTGCTAACGACCATGTATATTTATTTCTAGGGTGTATTTGAGAGATATCAAAAATAGCGCCGTTGCCGGGGAATGAAATATAGCATTTATTCTTTGTAGTGTTATAAGTTAATTTTGTTAGCTATAGTGTAAAATTTACCTTATTTGTTGTTTTTGTCTTATTCAGATGATAATCTAGGCCTGCACGATGACATGAGTCTAAATAATAGAGATGCCGCCTCCTTTGATGGACATCTTGATGATGAGGATCACCTAGGGGATGCGAAAAGGACAAGTGCAATTCACATCCCACCCGCGGAGGGTAATAGAGTGTTTCATGTCACCCACTTACTTCAAATAAAGGGCCTATTTGGTGGTCAAGCTCACAAAGATGTAAACCTTCACTTGAAGAACTTCATAGATGTTTGCACTCTATTCGACATTGCTTATATCTCACAAGAATCCATCCGATTGAGGCTCTTTCCATTCTCATTGATGGGTAATATGGTAATGTGGTTGCGGGAGTTACCCGCTGTCTATAACATCTTGGGCTGAGTTGACGAAAGCTTTTCTAGACCGATTCTTTCCACCATCCCACACGCTCTAATTAAGGAATGAGATCATAAACTTTCGGCAATTGAGTGGTGAACCATTGCATGAGACATGGTTAAGGTTCAGTAAAACGTTGATACAATGCCAAACCATGAAGTGCCAGATAAGATGCTTTCACAATTTTTTTATAGAGCATTGGACCAATTGAACAAGACGGTAACGGATAATGCGATCGGAGGATCTTTGATTAAACAAACCTTCAGAGTTGCTTCGAAGTTATTGGACCAAGTGACAAAACAAAGTAGAGTATGGCACACACAAGATACAGAGGTGGCCATGAGGGCTCCCTACGCATCTTATATGAGCCAAGAGCAAATGAAGAAGGATGAGGAGCGAGATGAGAATATGGCTAAGGTAATGACACAATTAGATCTCCTCATAAAACATGTAATGGGTGCAACTCCAAAGGCGGTCAATGCCATAGTTACAAAGGGGACTAAAAAATATGAAGATGACACTACGGAGTATCTTGATGAAGAAATTAGGTACTTATCGAACCAAATGGGGGGTTCTCAACCTACCTAACAAAGGTAAGGTGGGAATCAAGGTTGGCAAGAAAGGGGCCGTGATTGGAAAGATCGTGATTGGAGGGATCGAGATTGTGATAGAGATTGGAGGGATAAAGAGAGAGATCGGGACTGTGATTGGAGAGACAAAGATTGGGACCATGATACATACATCCCTTCTCACGATAGATAAAATGGTAAAGAGTCTACTATCATAGATTCAGAAAGTTACAAGAAAGAAGATGTAGTTGTGCATATTCTTATGGGAGTCGAGGGGAGTGAAAAAATGTTAAGGTAAATAAAGAGTGATTTTTTGCAACTCGATCAAATGGTCACTTTGAATTTGGCTTCTATCAAGCAACTTGAAATGCAATTGGGCCAAATCTCATCTCATCTTAATACAAAGCAAAAGGGTGGTTTACCTAGTGACACCGTGGTGAACTCAAAAAATATTGTTCACATCATGGCCATTGTCACTAGGAGTGGTAGGACTCTCGATAATGATGTTGTGAATCTTGTTAATGACCCTAATGAAAGGGGATTTGATGATCAAGTGAGCAGAAAGAGAAAGCGGCTTGACAAGTCAGATAATAATATCCCTATTCCAAATGAACCAAATGTTGAGAAGCCAGATGAAGTGGAAGAGAAGGTTGAAAGTGAGGAGACACCTCAAGCATTTGATGATAATGTATTGAAATGGAGGAAAGTACGACTGTTTTAAAGACGAACATTAAAATCCATCCACCATTCCCTCAATGGTTCAAAAATAAGAAGGATGATACAAAGTTTAAGAAGTTCCTCTTAAAATTTAGTAACTTATCGGTGAACATTCCTTTGTTGAAAGCCTTGCAAGAGATTCCTGGGTATGCCAAGTTCATAACGAACTTGGTGACAAAGAAAAGAACAATAGACTTCGAAATAGTGGAGATCTCACATAGTTGTAGCTCTATCATGTCTAGCCATATGGTGGTCAAGAAAGAAGACCCCGGTGCATTCACTATTCCTTGCACCATTGGGGTGTATCAATTTGGCAAAGCATTGTATGATTTATGGGCAAGTATAAACTTGATGCGTCTAGCGATCTTTAAGAAGTTAGGGTTAGGTGCCCCGAGTCCCACAACCAAGAGGCTCTTAATGGAAGATCTTTCCATCAAAAGATCGGTGGGAATTTTATATGATGTGCTTGTTCAGGTTGATAAATTCATATTTTCCCCTGATATTATGATCCTAGATTGTGAGATAGACTATAAAGTCCCCATTATCCTTAGTAGGCCTTTCCTTGCTACCGGGAGGGCATTAGTTGAAGTGGAATGTGGAAAGATAAAATTTTGAGTGAATAATAAAGAGGTAACTTTCAATGTGTGTAAGTCCATGAAACAACCAAAGGATTTACAAGTGATCTCTGTGATCAACATAATTGATGATAAAGTGGTCGATGCTATGGAAGTGGATTTTATTAGTGAGCCACTAGCGGGGGTGTTATGGAATTATAGAAGCGAAGAGGTTGAAAAGTACGATGAAGTTGTAGCTTCATTGAAGGGTCTTGGCTCTTACACAAAGAACCTGTGAAAATTAGATCTTGATTTGAAGAATCGAAAGACTCCTCCCGCAAAGTCTTCAATTATGGATTCACTACAAATCGAGCTCAAACCATTGGCACGACACCTTCACTATGTCTTTTTGGGGGAGGATAATATTTTACCCATTATTATTGTGAGAGATTTGTTGCCATGGAAAGTGGAAGCATTAAAGTCTGCTGTGAGAAAATTCATTCAGGCTTTCAGGTGGACTATTACAGATATTATTAGGATTGCTCCCAGTATTTGTACTCATAAGATAAAGTTAGAGCCCAATTATGTACCGAGTTTTGAGCATCAACGGAGGCTCAATCCTCAGATGCAAGAAGTGGTGAAAAAAAAGATAATCAAGTGGTTAGCCGCGGGCGTTGCGTATTCGATCTTAGATAGCACATGGGTAAGCCCAGTTTAATGCATTCCAAAAAAGGGAGGAATCACGGTGATTCCTAATGAAAATAATGAGTTTATTCCCATGAGACCGGTGATGGGTTGGAGAGTATGCATGGACTACCAGAAGTTGAATGTGTGGATGGAGAAAGACCACTTTCCCATGCCATTTATGGATCAAATGCTTGATCGGTTGGTGGGACGAGGGTGGTATTGTTTCTTAGATGGATACACTGATTATAACCAAATTTACATTGCACCCGAAGATCAAGAGAAGACTACCTCCACATGTCCATATGGGACGTTTGCCTTCAAGTGCATGCCCTTTGGGATATGCAATGCACCCGCCACTTTTCAAAGATGCATGCTATCAATATTTTTGGATATAGTGGAGGATACTATAGAGGTCTTTATGGATGTTTTTTCCATTGTTGGTGATACTTTTGAATCATGTCTCGAACACTTGGGCAAAGTGATTGAACAATGTGTTAAAACTAATCTTGTGTTAAATTAGGAAAAGTGCCATTTTATGGTAAAGTAGGGTATCGTGCTTGGGCATAAAATCTCGGGTCAAGGAATTCAAGTTGATCAAGCTAAAGTAGAAGTCATTTCCAAGCTACCCCTTACGATCTCAGTGAAAGGTGTTCGAAATTTTCTCGGGCATGCCTATTTCTATAGATAATTCATCAAAGATTTCTCCAAGATTGCTCATCCAATGTGTAAGCTTTTTTAATAGGAAAAAAATTTGAGTTTGATGGTAATTGTGAGAAGGCATTCAATTGCCTCAAGGAGGGTCTTATGTCGGCTCCTATCATTGTAGCCCCGAATCGGTCACAACCCTTTGAATTGATATGTGATGCAAGTGGACTTGCCTTTGGAGCGATGTTAGGACACAGAAAAGTCAAGCCTTTTCATCCCATTTACTATGCTAGCAAGTTCTTGAATGATGCAGAGTGAAATTATACGGTTATGGAGCAAGAGTTGCTTGCGTAGTCTATGCATTTGAGAAATTCTGTGCCTACTTGTTGGGTACAAGAGTTATTATGCACACAGATCATGCAACCCTTAGGTACTTGATGGATAAAAAGAAAGCCATGCCTCAGTTGATTAGGTGGATATTGCTACTTCAGAAGTTTGATTTTGAAGTTAAGGATGGAAAGGGGTGTGAAAACCAAGTAGCAGATCACCTATCCCACCTTGAGTCTAACAAAGAAAAGTGGGGTGAAATTGAGATTGATGACATATTTACCGATGAGCTCGTCATGGCACTAAAGGGGAGTATGCTACCATGGTATGTGGGTTTTGCAAACTATGTGGTTAGTGGGGTGCTCCCCGATGATTTGAACCATTATGAAAGAAAATGCTTCCTCCATGATGTGAAAAAGGTATTATTGGGATAAACCATATCTCTTTAAGGAGTATGCAGATGGAGTGATCCGTCGTTGTGCTATGGAGAATGAGATGAGGCCTATTCTTAAAGCATGTTATTCATCACCCGTTTGTCGTCATCATGGTGGTGTGACCCAGCTATACACGCAAGTGTACGTGATCATTCAAGTAATATAATGGCTCCTTTAAAAGAGCCGAATATCGAACCCAAGGGACTTTTGTTAATAGAAATCAATTTTAGACATCAAACGGTAATTAAAAACTAGTGTTACGAAAAAGAAGAGGGATTTGTTACTAAAAATTAAATGATTGCAGACTATGAACTACTATATACGCAACCGTAACTTCATTTTTTGCAAATATGATTTAAAAGTCAATAAAAAGTAAATTCCCAGGGTCAAGGCACTCCGAACGTCATCTCTTGAGCGTAATTGCTGCTGGTTTAAGAAAATTGAGTCATTTATCTTAGTTATTGATCACGAGGTTAATGTTACAATTATATTCATCTCTAAACTATAAGCTTCTACTAGAAATTGGAAACCTAACTACATCATTGAGCGGTGATAAGTTTAACCAATTCTAATGCCTTTAAGCTATCTTCTCGTAATTGAACAAGCGCGACAGATTAGGTACCTCTCGATCCTAACCACATATCAATCTCTTGGAATCCCTTCCACGAGTAAAGATCACGCTTCTTATATTCCACGTTCTATCTCTTAGTTTCTCTCTCTAGCTCACCTCAAGACAAGGGATTTATTTCAATGGTGATCAAGCATTAAAATAGTAAAATTAAGAATATAAGAATAACCAATTTATGATAAACTTCAGCAAATATCAATAAAATCAACTCAAGAGATTCATGTTCATAGCCTCAACCCCAAGAATGAGGGATTTTAGCCACTCATAACTTCAATTAACATCATAAAGTAATAAAATACCATAAAAAGAAATAAAAACTGAAAAAACGAAGAATGAAACCTAATTTCAATGCCAAAAACGCCCAAATTAGTCTAGTGAAGATGGAATAATGATACAATAACCCAAAAGCCCTATTTAGAGACACAAACTCGGGGCAAAAATTTGCCAAAAAGCGGCCCGGCACGCCTGGGACTTAGGAAATTTTTTGCCTCTGATCAGGTACGCCTGAGCGGCTTGGCACGCCCTTGGGCGCGCCCCCCTGCTGCCCACTTGGGTGGAAATATTGCCAAAAGCGGCCTGGCATGCCCCTTGGCGCGCCAGGCCCTTAATTTCTGATTTTCTTCCTTTCGTTAACTTTTCTTTGCGGATTTGGTTGGATTCTTCAAGTTCAAATCTTTGGCTTGCCTCTTATCTTCCATATCCTTCGCTCGTAGCTCCTCCAAGCCTCGCTTTCCATGCCAAAAATGCCCCCAATAGTCGCAAATTCCACCTCCAAGGGTCTAATCACATTTGTTAGCACAATATCACATATTCCATCAAAACCATACAAAATACATACGTATTGCTCTCAAAACTAAGGTAAACATGGGTTAAAGTCGACAATAAGGCATATAAATACGCCTTAGATCACCACCCCACACTTGAACCTTTGTTTGTCCTCGAACAATTACCACACTCAAACCCGGGCGACTTAAGACAACCGACACACAATAGGTACTCCTGCATAGCTACACAACCACATTCATCAAGTTATGCACTAACATGCTAGTATCACTAAAAAGTGAATAGCAAATTGAAGCAACCTATCCTCACAAAACAACTTTACTAGTTGCGAATTCATGCATGACACGTTACCAATAGATCACCACACTTTGCTAAACATGCGCCCTCACCACAAGAGAATCACCCAATATTTCACACAAAGTAATTATTAAATGGGTGCATGAATAAAAGTTCACTCACTCTCGAAAATAATTCACATGCAACACAAGATGAACCATAAGCTTGCCCTTAGTGTAGTACTCCACTAATGTCAAAATGTTAAAGCTCAAGATCAAGTAGGACTTTAAGGGTTGTAATGTAGGCTAAGGGACGGGAAGAAACTATTTGGTCAAGAATAGTGACTATCTTCTATAAGCGCTTTAATACACTACAAATTACATTAAGATCACCTTCAACCAACCTATTTTCCACCACTGTTATCTTCCCAACTCTCTTTTGTTTTGCCCCATCTCTTTAAGCTAGCTTAAGCATATTAGGCAAGGAGTAACTGCTATCAACAAATGATTCACTTTTTTTTTTATTGCAATACTCCCTACCAACAACACATAAACTTTTTCACACACCCAAAGGCTATTTACTTGGGGCTTCAACTTCACTTTTTCCTTCTTCAATTTTTTACACTCCTTATCATCTTAATTTCTTAATTAAAGCGCTTAGGAGTTTTGGATCAAATTATGGTTCATTGAAAGACAAGGATTAAGCTACATATAAGGCTACCAAAGAATAGGCTAAAGGCTCAACGGGGCTAACTAAGATTATGCACAAAGGGTAGATAAAGTCGGTATAAAACATGGCTATCAAAGAAATGCCTATATCATCTCCTAAACTCAACACCATTTATTTCGCTTTGCAAACACACCGGCCAAGTTCTATACATCAATATGCACATGGAATATCACAAGAACCTCACTCACACATGACACATGTTTAACTTAAGCAGGCTCACCATATAATTTATCCGAAGTCATGCACAAGTTCAACATTAAGCAACTTATCAAGTCGACTAAGTGAGCATTAGATGTCTCAACATTTGCTATTGTATATCCTAGCATGTTCCACCATCATACTAGACGTGTATGCATAATTGTATAGCAAGCAAGAACACCCAACAATACATGACTAATTTGCTTTTAAGACCGTCGTCATCCATCCATCATAGAGCAAAGCCCTTAATACTATGACTAAAAGAGACTCAAAGTAATAAAAAAAACAAAAAACAAAATAAAAAAAATTAAAATCTTTTGGTGGTTTTCTACGGTTCAACGGAACTATCCTTAGTAAAAGAACCAAAAACAAAGGCTACGGAACCCAAAATAAAAACAACTAGAAACATACAGAAACACACATATACATACATAAAAAAGAGTCCCATAACACCCCACCCCACACTTAAAAGATTAGCACTGTCCCCAATGCTACAAAAAAAAAACAAGGCAAGAGTAGGGTGTAAGGAGCTCCCTGGTCAGTCAAGGAAATCGTCATCCTCCGGTCTGCGGACTTCTAGCGGTGTATCATTCGCCTCCACCTCGTCATCATCAAAATCAATCTGGCGGTCATTCTCATCTATAGGGATATCATCATCCACATGCTTAACAAAATTAGGGCCAATTCGCAACAATGACATGGCATACTTGTTAAGAGGATAATCCCTCTCAACCTGGCTCAGCTCTTCCGCCGTAGAGGGCCTACCCCCAGTCTTGTGCCGTAGCATCTCCAACCCATACATACGGGCTAAAATCACGTCATCTCGAGCGTGATGCTCTGCTAAGGTGAGAGTAGGGCCGAGTGCATCAGGTGCCTTGGTTTGGGTGACATTAACAGGTTCCGCCACCAAAGGAGGATGATAATTAAATGTCTCCTCAGCCACTTCGAATGCTCTCATCAATTTAGTCAATACACCACCAAAAGCATATCGAAGGCCACCCTGTAGCCTAGCTCAGCGCATAGCTTCCAGTACCACAGAACCCACATTAATTTCCACATCGGTCATTAGAGCATACACCAAACAGACTCGATCCCTCGTAACCTCTGTCATATGGCTACCCGGAATCAAGCAACAACACACAATCTTCAACCAAATCCGCACCTCTTTATTGAAATGAGCATAGGGTAGACTCATGTGGTACCATTTTTTGTGGTGGCGAAGCCATCTTGCTGTCGAACGT
This sequence comes from Capsicum rhomboideum, assembly GCA_031232105.1. Classification (NCBI taxonomy): domain Eukaryota; kingdom Viridiplantae; phylum Streptophyta; class Magnoliopsida; order Solanales; family Solanaceae; genus Capsicum; species Capsicum rhomboideum. The sequence goes on along the minus strand of CP124711.1, from coordinate 35,334,818 downwards.
TGGTCGCAAAGAGTGTGTCAAATTTCTGCATAGGGAGGCCTAACATTTAGCTTGTGGAGGTCATAGGGGCTAGCCTGAGTGTGTACTCCCAATAATCCATTAAGGCCCAAGGAATCAAGTATAACATCCGACCCTCGTTCAACCACCGAGCTGGTAGGTGCATTCGGGTTCCAATTAGCATACAATTCCCTCACCAGATGAAGGTTACAATCCGTTGGTTTGTCGAAGATGAAACCCATACCCACTTACATAATTTGAGCCAATATTTTAGGGTAAGTCCAATCTAGACTAGCCCTATCAATACACTCATTCACAAAGTATTTGGCTTCTGGGTGGCTCTTGTACCAACTCTTTCTTGCACTAGAGACCACATTTAAACCATATTTTTGTTTCTATCCTTTCGGGACTGGGGGAGCGGCTGGAACCTTATTTCCTGAGCGTCGTTGCTTGTGAGAACTGGAAGCAGCCACATTAGATTCTGACATTGTACCTGTGATAAAGTTCCATACGTATGTCAATTTCCCATGTAAAGATAGCTAACCAACTCAATGTGCGTTGGCTTTAAGGGCCACCCCACACTTAGTTGCTTAGCATCAATTCAAAATATATGGGTGTAGGGTACTCAGACTTCCCCTCATCACTTAAAGCCCAATTACCAAGTCCAAACCATAGACAAATTTAACATTTCCAACACAAGTTCAACAATCCCATAATTATCATTAGAATGACTTACTTGTTTTACTCAAGAATTCAAACAAGATTCATACATATTCAACAACATATGAGTTGTATCAAGTGATTTCAACCACCAATTCTCTCAATTATCACCAATAAAGCTAAACCCACTTTCAATTATTTCAACTAAAAACAAGATTAAGAAGAACAATTGCACTTGTACTTCAAGTTCATCTTCAGGACACCCCATAAATTCCAACAATAGCATAAGAAGCAAGTCAAACTACCAAGACAAACAAGGCATCACAAATTCGAAATCTAAGAATCCCCACAATTTCAACATGCTCATAGCATTCTAGAGAGAGAAAGCTTAAAGAAACATACCTTGATAACTTTATGGAGGCTTGTAATCACAACCCAAAGATGAGAAGGTGAGAATTTGTGCTATGTGTGGGCAAGAGAAGATAAAAGTAAGAGAAAATTTTTGATGTTCTGGGAGAAAAATTGGTTCTTGGTTGTGGAGTTTAGGGAAAAGTTGTGAGGAATAAAAAAAATAGGGATTTAAAGGATAGGGGGTGGGGTGGGTCGGGTAGGGTAGGGTCTTCTTTAAAAATTTTTTTGCCCCAAAACGTAAGGGGGTAGCGGCCCGACATGCCCTTTGCCGCGCTAGCCCACTGCCCATTGCACCAAAATTCTGGGCAGGAGCGGCCTGACACGCTGCCTAGTACTCCTTCCCACTGCCCTTGTGAAAAAAAATTCAGGCCTAAGCGGCCTAGCACGCTGCCTGGCGCGCTTGCCCACTGTCCATGTGAAATTTTTTTTAGACAAGTGCAGCCCCGCACGCCAGGTACCGTACCTCATACTTAACATCATACCTGGGCATTTTTTCACATTTTCACCTAATTTTGGGGATTTTACAAGTCCCATGATGCAAAACTTTGCTCCAAAACATGTCCTACCTTCCCGGTACCTTCAAAATATCATCACCCTCCAATTTACCTTTTTTCTCGTGGATTTCCATGGCAAAGTACTCCGTGTGTCTCTGCATAAACAATAAATCCTAGAACTAAGTTGGAAAAGAATTTTTTTAAAAAGAAATGGGTTGCCTCCCATCAAGTGCCTTAGTTTTGGTCGTGGCACGACTCTTCTTTTTGTATTTTTACTTTATAATTCCTAACTATTACAATACATTCATGGGTTGCCTCCCATGTAGCACCTCGTTTAATGTCGTGGCTTGACCAAACTCAGCTCAATTATTATCAAGGTGAAGCACGTTCTCCTTCTGCTTCTCTTCTTCACCAAAATAGTGCTTCAATCTCTGGCCATTTACCATAAATCTCGTACCATCCTCTTTATTCAAGATTTCCACCGCACAATGAGGAGTCGTGCTGTAACACCCCGTATATTTCTGAACCTATGTTATTATCGTAACATTTATGAAATTACTTAAACATGAGATTTTTGGGGGGTTTACACATTAATTTGGTTGGGCTGAATTTACATGTGTTCATGGGCTCAATTTGAGGCCCAAAATGAAGTAAAAGACATGACCCAAATGGCCAATGACCCATTCTTCCATGTTGGCTAAGTAAACATGCATTTAATGTTGGCTAAGGATGACCATTGAGCCATTATATAAGGTGGAAAAATCATATTTTATTCATTTAGATACACATGCAAATCTAGACATTTCCACACGATATTTCTCTTCTCTTCCAAACCTTAAGGCAACTATCTCCTTGGACAAGATCACTCCTTTGAAAGTTTGGGTAAGTGATTACTCTTATGATTCAATATATTATATGCTTAATATGGTGTATAAATCATGTTGGTTATGTTGGAAAAGTGTTGGACAGTTCACTATGTGTAAAACAGTGTACTTTTGCTTAATCGGTAAAGGGTTTTGCCTACTAGACTTGACAGTGGGCTTGTGATTTTGAAGAAAGTGGGTTAGATGGATTAAATATCAACATGTATGATGTGGTTATGTTCTTAAATTGCTTTGTCGTGTAGCTCATTTTCGTTTTGTGCACTTGTACGGTAGCTAGTTGTTAACGTGAGCTCCGTTATGTACTTGTTTTGTAGAGTAAAATGTAAGGAAGGAGATGGATTATTGTATTCACATATAGGAATGCGTATTCATACTGAGAAAATAAGGTATGTAGGGTTACTCTTACCGTATCCTTCTGCTGCACATATTGTTCACATTGTCATTATATTTGTTCCATTTCAAAATGTTCTAAGGCATTTCATTTCAGGCTGTCATGTATTGTTATTCACGTGTTCTTTATTTGTGGATTAGATGTTATTCATAAGTCTCTTAATCATGGACTGATTTTCCAAAGCTCCAATAACGTTGCGACTATCAACATATCAATCTCTTAAAAGTAAGAAACAAAGTAATGCATATTTGTTGGTTGTGAGAGTACGGGTGGTAGTTCTAGAGGCATAAGCCTAGCTCGAGCTGATCCCGAGTTTGTTGGATCAGGGGCAGTCCTAGAGGCATAAGCCTAGCTCGGGCCAATCCTAACAGGGGGTAGCTCTAGAGGTAAGAACCTAGCTCGAGCGAAACCTGATATATTGGTTTATGGGTGGCAGCTCTAGAGGTAATAACCTAGCTCGAGTCGAGCCCTATATATCTTGACTTATGGGTGGTAGCTCTAGAGGCATAAGCCTAGCTCGAGCCGATCCCAACATAACGTTATGTTATGTTAAGACCCATTGATCAGTTGGGGCCCGGGTCTGATATCATATAAGTGATGATGAATAAACAATAAAAGTAAAAGAAAATAATGAATGTAAGATACATGGTTCCACATATGCAGAATGGTGGTTTATCCATATTGTCTATTCTATTATATTTTGATTTCATTGAGGCATTTATGTATCATACAGTTTCATATGGCCTTACATACTCAGTATATTCTTCGTACTGACCTCCCTTGGGGGGGGGGGCTTACCTTACTTGCTGCAGGCAGAGGTACTAGCAGACCTCCTCAGTAGGCTACGGGATATCCGCAGATTATTGGTGAGCTCCAGTTGGTTCAGGGCTTTTCGAGATGCATGTGTACATTTGTTTTGATATTGTATATGTTGTATAAAGCGGGGACTTATCCCGACTTTAGGTTGGTTTTTTCCATGTATCTGTAGAGGCTTTTTAGACGGATGTGGGAAGACGAATGTAAGAGATGTATGTTCATGTTGACTTGATGGCCCTAACGGCCAAGTTTCATATATATAGCATATGTTTCCATGACTTCCGTATAGTTTCATGAGATATAATGATGTTCATACAGATTGGCATGCGTATGAATGTACATGAGCAAAGATTGGTTCTCTTGGGCCTCAACGACTTTGGGTGCCTGTCCGCCTCATTGAAATTCGGGGCGTGACAAAAGTGGTATCAGAGCAGGTCATCCTAAGGGTGTCTAAAATGCCGTGTCTGAGTAGAGTCTTGCTTATGGATGTGTTGTGAACCACATTTATAAGTAGGAGGCTACGGGACATTTAGGATTTGTTTCTTTTCTTCATTTCTAGATCGTGCAATAGAGCCAAAAGTGTAAGTGGAAAAATTATATTTGACCATTGGAATTGGTTTTCTTTGATATAGTAAAATGTCGATGACAAGAAGTGGTAGAGGCAAGGGTAAGCAGGTAGACATGCTTGCCGGTGAAGGACTGAGTAAATCACCACTTGACCAAGCTAGTCAACGTGGAGCTGACATTGAATTTGCATCGCGGGCTTCTTCCACTTTTCCAGCTCCAGAATAGACGAGAAGGAGAGAAGTATCTTTGGAACTGCCTGTTAATACTATTGAGCAGGATTTAATGAGCGCGGTGCAAATATTGACCCGTGTAGTTGCTACACAAGCTCGAAAACAAGCTCTTGTGCAGCAAAAGGAGGGACAGAGGCAGAGAAGTAGGATGCAAGAATTGGAAGGAGGATCGTCAAAAAGAGCTAAACCCATGGGACAGGTCATGGCGTCCCAAGAAGGATTTGGGGGGCCTCATATTTTTCACAAACCGCCTAGGCCATCATTTCCCCATTCCACAACAAATACTCCCCCTCTATTCCAATGGTTTAGAAGCAACCAGTTTGGGCAAGGAAGTGAGACTCAGGATTTATGGACAGTGGGGTGTCAAGCACAAGGAAGTATGCACCACTCGAGGTTTTTTCATCAGCTGTGCCAGCGCTGCGGTAAGTATCATTTAGGTGAATGCCGATTGGGAACAAATGTTTGCTTTTGGTGTGGCGTGCTGGGGCACATTGTGAGAGAGTGCGCGCAAAGAGGCATGGGTGGTATGACACGGCCTACGGTATCAGCCGTTGCATTATCATCGTCAAATGTACAACCTTCTGGTCGTGGCAGAGGGGCTAGAGGAATAGCTAGTTCTAGTGAAATTCTAGACCGTACCTATGCCGTGGCGGATCGGCAGACATTTGAGGCTTCTCCTGATAAAGTGACAGGTATATTATCTATTTTTTCACATAATGTATTTGCATTGAATGATCCGGGTTTTACCCTATCATATGTTACTCCATTGAGTGTTAAAAAAAAATTGTGAAAGGACACTAGAATTTTTAGTTAACCCATTTGAGGTATCTATACCAAAAGGTGAATCTATTATAGCTAAAAGAGTGTATCGTAATTGTGTGATAACTATGTGTGGCCATGATACATTGGATGATCTTATTGAATTGAAAATGGTGGATATTGATGTCATAATGGGTATGGATTGGTTGGCTTCTTATTTTACCACGGTAGATTGCCGGGCTAAGAAGGTACATTTTCATTTTCCACAAAAAAATGTTCTTGAATGGAAGGGTAATGTGGGGGCACCAAGGGGAAAATTTATTTCCTATCTTAAAGAAAGGAAAATGATAGTCAAGGGGTATATATGTCATTTAGTCCGAGTGCAAGATACTGATGTGAAACCACCAAGTCCTTAATCGGTTCTGGTGGTTAATGAATTCCTCGATGTATTTTCTGATGATCTTCCAGGCTTACCCCCAGAATGGGAAGTAGAGTTTGGTATTGATATGATACCAGGCACTCAGCCTATCTCTATTTCTCCATATAGAATGGATCCAGCAGAATTGCGAGAATTGAAGGAGCAATTAAAAGATTTGCTAGACAAAGGGTTTATACGGCCTAGTATGTCCCCGTGGGGTACACCAGTATTATTTGTATGGAAGAAAGATGGCACATTGAGAATGTGTATTGACTATAGGCAATTGAATAAGGTAACGATCAAGAACAAATATCCCCTCCCCAGAATTGATGATTTGTTAGACCAATTATAGGGTACCAAATGCTTTTCAAAGAGTGACCTGAGATCAGGATATCAACAGGTAAGGGTTAGAGAAAAAGATGTACCCAAGATAGCTTTTCAAACACGGTATGGTCATTATGAATTTTTTAGTTATGTCATTTGGACTAACAAACGCACCAGCAGTTTTTATGGATTTGATAAATAGGGTGTTCAAGCCATTGTTAGATATGTTCGAGACCATGTTTAGAGATGAGATTCAAGGTCACAAGAGAGCCATGCTAATCACTTGCGATAGGTGTTACAGATTTTTTATGACCGTAAGATATATGCGAAGTTCTCTAAATGTGAATTTTGGTTAAAATCTATAGCATTCTTGGGTCGCATGGTATCAGATGAAGAAAATAAGAGTTGATACAAAAAAAAAATAGAAGCCGTGAAGAATTGGCCAAAACTTACGAGGCCTACAGGGATTCATAGTTTTCTTGGGTTGGCAGGATAGTACAAAAGGTTTGTTGAAGAGTTTTCCTTCCATTTTAGCACCCTTAACAAGCTAACACACTAAGCAACCAAGTTTCAGTGGAATGATGCATGTGAGAAGAGTTTCCAAGAGTTGAAAGATAAATTGACTTCTACGCCTGTATTAGTGCTTTTCGAAGGTACAAAAGGGTATGCAGTATATTGTGATGCTTTAGGAGTTGGCTTAGGATGTGTATTGATGCAACATGGTAATGTAATAGCTTATGCCTCACGACTGTTGCATCCACATGAGAGAAATTATCCCACATACGATCTTGAGTTAGCAGTTGTGATATTTGCTTTAAAGATATGGCGCCACTATTTGTATGGGGTTCACGTTGATTTATACCGATCATAAAAGTTTGTAGTAGTATATTTTTAAGCAGAAGGACCAAAACTAGGAACTAAATTTGAGGCAGCGAAAGTGGCTGGAACTCGTAACAGACTGCGACACCGAAGGTGGATGGAATTACTAAAATATTATGATAGTAATATCTTATACCATCTGGTAAAAGCAAACGTGGTAACCAATGCATTTAGTTGCGAAGCAATCGGAAGCACTAGCAGCCAGTTGACGAAATAGTAAGGTATAGTCAAGGATCTACATCAATTAGACAGCTTGGGGGTTCATCTTCTTGAAACTCCAGATGAAAGAATTATAGTGTAAAATGTGGCAGAGTCTTCATTAGTAGCTGAAGTAAAGGAAAACCAGTATGTGAATCCTATTTTTACTGCAGCTGACAAAGAATGACAACAAGGTTTGATGAAGGCATTTGATTTTACGCAAGAGAAAGAGTACTTCAATGCCCAGGGTAGATTTTGTGTACCGAATATAGATGAGTTAAGCAAATGAATTATGATGGAAGTACATCATTCAAGGTATTCTATTCATCCGGGAGCAATCGAAATGTACCATGATTTAAAAGAGATGTATTGGTAAGGTTACATGAAAAGAACATTGCAAAATTTGTAACTCAATGTCAAAACTGTTAACAAGTAAACGTGGAGCATCAGAAACCTGGAGGTTATATGCAATGTATAAATCTTCCAGCTTGAAAAGAGGGATTTGATTAACATGGGTTTTATCATAAGTTTGCCTCGTACATTTTGGAACTTTGATTCCATGTGGATGATAGTTGACAGAATTACCAAGTAGCACACTTTTTACCTGTCAGGACCACTTGTACATCTGGAAATTATGCAAGGTTGTATGTTAAAGAGATAGCACGATTACATGGGATTCCAATTTCTATTATATCGGACAGATAGACAAACAGAACGTACCATACAAACATGTGGAGATATGTTACGAGCTTGCACATTGAACTTTAAAAGTAGTTGGGATGGTCATTTACCTCTTATGGAATTTTCCTACAATAATAGATATCATTCAAGTATCAAAATGAAACCTTATGAAGCTTATATGGGAGAAAGTGTAGATTACCAAGTGGATGGTTTGAAGTAGGTGAGACTGCTTTACTCGGGCCAAATCGTGTTCATCAAGCTATAGAGAAAGTCAAGGTGATACAACAGCAGCTACAAACAACCCAAAGTCGACACAAGTCATATGCCGATAGTAGAAGAAGGGAATCAGAATTGGCCATAGGTGATTGGGTAGTTTTGACAGTGTCACCAATGAAAGGGGTAATGAGATTTGGAAAGAAATGAAAGTTGGCCCTATATAACATGCCATATGAGATTACCCGAAGATTTGGGTAAGTTGCATATAAATTAGCACTACCCCAAGAACTCCCCACAGTTCATTCAGTGTTCCATGTTTCAATGCTTCGAAAATGCATGGGAGAGATGTACAAGTTACGGAGGATATCACATATGAAGAGGTACCTACTACTATTATTGATCGATAAGTGAAAGGATTAAGAAATAAAGAAGTAGTTTCCATAAAGGTACTATTGGAGAAATCAGCAAGTAGACGGAATCACATGGGAAACCGAAGGAATCATAAAATCTAAAGTACTCGTATTTGTTGTAAACAGAAGAAAAAGTTCAAAGTGCGGAATTGAAGCAATAACAAGTAAGTATCTATGAGTATCATGTGTATATAGGAACATTAAGGATACACTTAGATTTAAATTTGTTTCAATAAGATAATGTTATTAACATTCGAGGATGAATGTTCCTAAGGGGGGAAGGATGTAACACCCAGTCTATTTCCGAACCTATGTTATTAACGTAAAATTTATGAAATTATTTAAACATGAGATTTGTTGGGGGTTTACACATTAATTTGGTTGGGCTGAATTCACATGTGTTCATGGGCTCAATTTGAGGCCCAAAATGAAGTAAAAGACATGGCCCAACTGGCCAATGACCCATTCTTCCATGTTGACTAAGTAAACATGCATTTAATGTTGGATAAGTATGACCATTGAGCCATTATATAAGGTGTAAAAATCAAATTTTATTCATTTAGACACACATGAAAATCTAGAAATTTTCATAAGATATTTCTCTTCTCTTCCAAACCCTAAGGCAACTATCTCCTTGGACAAGATCACACTTTTGAAAGTTTGGGTATGTGTTTAATATTATGGTTCAATATATTATATGCTTAAGATGGTGTATAAATCATGTTGGTTATGTTGGCAAAGTGTTGGACAGTTCACTATGTGTAAAACAGTGTACTTTTGCTTAATCGGTAAAAGGGTTTTGCCTACTAGACTTGACAGTGGGCTTGTGATTTTGAAGGAAGTGGGTTAGATGGATTAAATATAAACATGTATGATGTGGTTATGTTCTTAAATTGCTTTGTTTATGCGTATAACTTGTGGGATTGTTGTTATGAAATTGGTCATGAAACTAGTGGCGTATTGAAAGGAAAATATGGGTTTGGTGGTGTTCATGTGTGTTGTGAAACCATGAATGTTTTTGGGCATAAAAGTGACCAAAAATATTTAAATAAAATCTTACTTATGGCCTTGGACCATTTATTACACAAAAGGACCCAAAAAAGACCCTTTTTGGCCGATTTGGGCATCCGCCCTTGCAGACGAAGGCACCTGCGGGCGCAGGTGACTCTGGACACTACCAAGGGTCACCTTCAGCCCACCTCAACCACAATCGGGTGCAATTTTCTTCGTAGGTCCACCCAGAATCTCTTTTTGTATGTTTTTGTCTCTCTTTGATCCCCAAAGACCCCTATACCCTTTTTGGATGAAATTATCAACTTATAATACCTATTGAATGACTTTAAGGGGTAGTTTGGAGGCATTTTGGATTATATAAATTATGGATTGTTGTTAATATGTTGTTATGAAAGGTATTGAAGTGACTTGATGGAATAATTGCGACGTAATATGAATGAGGAAGCGTAAAGGGTAAACTTGGTGTAAAATGCTATGTGTTTATGATGTTTTGCGTCAATGTGTGGAATGTTATGGTATTGTGGGTATGGTAATGCAGTGGATTGTATTGTGAAGGGTGAAATGACGTTATATGGCAGTCGTGTAGCTCATTTTCATTTTGTGCACTTGTACGGTAGCTAGTTGTTAACGTGAGCTCCGTTATGTACTTGTGTTGTAGAGTAAAATGTAAGGAAGGAGCTGGATTATTGTATTCGCATATAGAACTGCGTATTCATACTGAGAACATAAGGTATGTAGGGTTACTCTTATCGTATCCTTCTTCAACACATATTATTCACATTGTCATTATATTTGTTCCATTCCAAAATGTTCTAAGGCATTTCATTTCAGGTTGTCATGTATTGTTATTCACATGTTCTTTATTCGTGGATTAGTTGTTATTCATATGTCTCTTAATCATGGTCCGATGTTCCAAAGCTCCAATAACGTTGCGACTATCAACATATCAATCTCTTAAAAGTAAGAAACAAAGTAATGCATATTTGTTGGTTGCAAGAGTACGGGTGGTAGTTCTAGAGGCATAAGTCTAGCTCGAGCCGATCCTAAATTTGTTGGATCAGGGGGCAGTCCTAGAGGCATAAGCCTAGCTTGGGCCAATCCTGACAGGTGGTAGTTCTAGAGGTAAGAACCTAACTCGAGCCGAACCTGATATATTGGTTTATGGGTGGCAGCTCTAGAGGTAATAACCTAGCTCGAGCTGAGCCCAATATATCTTGACTTATGGGTGGTAGCTCTAGAGGCATAATCCTAGCTCGAGTCGATCCCAACATAACGTTATGTTATGTTAAGACCCACTGATCAGTTGGGGCCCGGGTACGATATGATATAAGTGATGATGAATAAACAATAAAAGTAAAAGAAAATAATGAATGTAAGATACATGGTTCCACATATGCAGAATGGTGGTTTATCCATATTGTCTATTCTATTATATTTTGATTTCATTGAGGCATTTATGTATCATACAGTTTCATATGGCCTTACATACTCAGTACATTCTTTGTACTGACCTCCCTTGGGGGGGGGGGGCTTACCTTACTTGCTATAGGCACAGGTGCTAGTAGACCTCCTCAGTAGGCTACGGGATATCCGCAGATTATTGGTGAGATCCCGTTGGTTTGGGTCTTTTCGAGATGCATATGTACATTTGTTTTGATATTGTATATGTTGTATAAAGCGGGGACTTGTTTCGACTTTAGGTTGGTTTTTTCCATGTATCTGTAGAGGCTTTTTAGACGGATGTGGGAAGACGAATGTAAGAGATGTATGTTCATGTTGACTTGATGGCCCTAACGGCCAAGTTTCATATATATAGCATATGTTTCCATGACTTCCGCATAGTTGCATGAGATATAATGATTTTCATACAGAGTGGCATGCGTATGAATGTACATGAGCAAAGATTGGTTCTCTCGGGCCTCAACGGCTTTGGGTGCCAGTCCGCCTCATTGGAATTCGGGGCGTGACAAAAGTGGTATCAGAGCAGGTCGTCCTAAGGGTATCTACAATGCCGTGTCTGAGTAGAGTCTTGCTTATGGATGTGTTGTGCACCACATTTATAAGTAGGAGGCTACGGGACATTTAGGAGTTGTTTCTTTTCTTCATTTCTAGATCGTACAATAGAGCCAAAAGTGTAAGTGGAAAAATTATATCTGACCATTGGAATTGGTTTTCTTTGATATAGTAAAATGCCGATGACAAGAAGAGGTAGAGGCAAGGGTAAGCAGGTAGACATGCTTGCCGGTGAAGGACTGAGTAAATCACCACCTGACCAAGCTAGTCAAGGTGGAGCTGATACTGAATTTGCATCGCGGGCTTCTTCCACTTTTCCAGCTCCAGAAGAGCCAAGAAAGAGAGAAGTATCTTTGGAACTGCCCGTTAATACTATTGAGTAGGATTTAATGAGTGCGGTGCAAATATTGACCCGTGTAGTTGCTGCACAAGCTCGAAGACAAGCTCTTGTACAGCAAAAGGAGGGACAGAGGCAGAGGAGTAGGATGCAAGAATTGGAAGGAGGATCATCAAAAAGAGCTAAACCCATGGGACAGGTCATGGAGTCCCAAGGAGGATTTGGGCCTCGGATTTTTCACAAACCGCCTAGGCCGTCATTTCCCCATTCCACAGCAAATACTCCCCCTCTATTCCAAGGGTTTAGAAGCAACCAGTTTAGGCAAGGAAGTGAGACTCAGGATTTATGGACAGTGGGGTGTCACGCACAAGGAAGTATGCACCACCCGAGGTTTTTTCATCAGCTGTGCCAGCGCTGCAGGAAGTATCATTTAGGTGAATGCCGGTTGGGAACAAATGTTTACTTTTGGTGTGGCGTGCCGGGGCACATGGTGAGAGAGTGCCCACAATGAGGCATGGGTGGTATGACACGGCCTACGATATCAGCCATTGCATTATCATCGTCAGATGTACAACCTGCTGGTCATGGCAGAGGGGCTAGAGGAGCAGCTAGTTCTAGTGGAATTTTGGACCGTACCTATTCCGTGGCGGATCGACAGACATTTGAGGCTTCTCCTGATAAAGTGACAAGTATATTATCTGTCTTTTCACATAATGTATTTGCATTGAATGATCCGGGTTTTACCCTATTATATGTTACTCCATTGAGTGTTAAAAAAAATTGTGAAAGGATACTAGAATTTTTAGTTAACCCATTTGAGGTATCTACACCAAAAGGTGAATCTATTGTAGCTAAGGTGATGCGTGGCATCTCTCCAACACCTGCTTCACCTTTGCATCCAGAATACATATTCTTACTAATTGATCAGGCCCTTGCTTGAATAAATAAGGCTCGTCCCAAATATAAGAACGTGCCTCATATGACAACTTCTTCTTTTGTTGAGGACTCGAATCAGGAGGAAATAGCCCACTTACCAATAGATTTACAATGTCTGCATACCATGGCAACTCATCAACCCCCAAAACGAACAATTGCTCATCTAGAAATTTCTCTTAAATACGCCCATTATCAACTACATGTGTCGGGCTTTCAAGTCTAGAAAAATAGTCAACAATCTGATTTTCTGACCCCTTCCTATCTTTAATCTCCAAATCAAACTCTTGTAACAATAAGATCCATCTAATCAACCTCGGGTTTGCATCTTTTTTATTGAACAAATAACGTATTGCAGTATGATCCGTATATACAATGACGCTAGTACCCACCAAATATGATCTAAATTTATCAAATGCGTACACCAAAGCTAGCATCTCCTTTTCAGTCACCGTATAATTCACTTGGGCTGCATCAAGGGTCTTGCTCGCATAGTAAATAGAGTGAAATATCTTGTTCTTTTGCTGCCCAAGAACTGCACCCACTGCAACATCACTTGCGTCACATATGAGCTCAAATGGTAAAGCCCAATCAGGAGCAATAAGGATAGGTGCCTCCACCAACTTCTTCTTCAATACCTCAAATGCCTTCACACATGACTCACAAAAGATAAATTTAACATCTTTTTCTAAGAGTGTGCACATGAGACGTGCAATCTTGGAAAAATCTTTAATGAACCGTCTGTAGAACCCAGCATGTCCCAAGAAACTACGCACCCCTTTCACCGACACAGGTGGAGGTAATTTCTCAATAACTTCAATCTTTGCTTTTTCAACTTCGAGCCCCCGCTTTGACACTTTATGTCCAAGAACTATACCTTCCGTCACAAGGAAATGACACTTTTCCCAATTGAGAACAAGATTAGTTTCTTCACACCGAGCAAGGACTCTATCAAGGTTTTGCAAACCTACCTCGAAAGAGTTACCAAAGACTGAAAAATCATCCATAAAAATCTCTACGAACTCCTCCACCATGTCATAGAAAATAGCCATCATGCAGCACTGAAAAGTAGCCGGTGCATTGCACAAACCAAAGGGCATACGTTTGAAGGCATAAGTGCCGTAAGGGCATGTGAATGTAGTCTTCTCTTGATCTTGAGGATCTATAGCAATTTGATTGTACCCGAAATACCCATCAAGAAAGCAATAATATTCCTGCCTGGCTAAACGATCCAATAACTGATCAATAAAAGGGATTGGATAATGGTCTTTCCTCATAGCATCATTTAGTTTCCGATAATCCATGCAAATACGCCACCCAGTCACAGTTCTTGTCGGAATCAACTCATTATTATCATTCGTGATCACCGTCATACCACCCTTTTTTGGGACACACTGTACTGGACTTACACATGTACTGTCAGAGATAGGGTAGACAATGCCCGAATCTAACCACTTAATTACCTCTTTCCTTACAACTTCTTTCATTACTGGATTCAAGCGTCATTGGTGTTGTACACTCGGCTTATACCCTTCCTCCATGTAAATTTTATGCATACACAAACCAAGATTAATATCATGGATGTCAGACATCTACCAACCAATAGCCTTCTTTCTTGTTTTGAGTATCACCAATGCTGCATCAACTTGTTCCCTTGATAAATTTGCTACAAGAATAATAGGAAGGGTCTCATTATCACCTAGGAAAGCATATTGAAGATGAGACTCAAGTTCTTTCAATTCAAGCTTTGGTGCCTCCACAATTGATGGCTTAGGTGGAGGACCAAGTGGACGATTTAAAGGTTCCCATCCACCCTCTTTAGCATAGATACCCATAAGATCAAGAATCTACACCATATCAATAGCTTCTGTATCACCAAAAATATCTTGCCCCATCAAAACTTTTTTCAAAGGATCTGTAGACGAAGTGTGGATGTTTTTCGCCGCCAAATCTATAGCAGTAATAGCTGACAAGTTCTCATAAATTTCTGATAGCTTCAAAGCCCTATACACATCAAAAACCTCAACTTTATCATGAGCTCGCATAGTTAGTTTCCCTGCTGCTACATCAATGATCACACCTCCTGTGGCCAGAAACGGAATCCCCAAAATAAATGGGACTTTCGGGTCAGGCTCAAAATTCAGCACCACAAAATCAATCGGAAAGATCAATGAACCTACTTGAACCAGAACATCCTCAATAATACCATCAGGTCTAGTCACGGATCGGTCTGCAAGCTGCAAAATAATAGTAGTAGGTTTAGGACAACCCAAACCCAACTCCTTGAAAATCGAAGTGGGCATCAGATTAATACTAGCCCCCAAATCGCACAAACCACGAGCACAAACACGATCTCCCAGAGTAATTTTTTACAGTGAAGCTTCCAGGATCCTTCAGCTTGGTGGGTAATCGGTTTTGAATACGAGAGCTACCCTCCTCAGTCAGTGAAACTGTGGCATACTCTGTCAATCTACTTTTGTTTGCCATAATATCCTTCACAAACTTAGCATACTTTGGAATACCCTGCAAGATATCCACAAGAGGCAAATTAATGTGCACTTGTTTAAGTATTTCAATGAACTTACCAAAGCATTTGTCTTCCTTCTTCTTCTTAAACTTCTGAGGAAAAGGAGGAGGCAACTTTACACTGTGGATCACTTTATCATCTTTGGAGCTTTTGGCAGACTCAACTTGTTCGTCTTCAACCAAAACTTCTTTCGGCTCTAATTCTTTTACTGGTGGAACTATATCCTCTAACTGCTTACCACTACGAGTAACAATAGCATTCACCTGCTTTGGGTTTGGCTCGGTATCACCTGGAAGACCTCTTTGAGGCCTTGTATTCTGTGCATTTGCTAAATGACCAATTTGCTTCTCCAAATTTTAAGTAGCCAACTGATTGTTTCTCACATCTGCTGCCAGCTTAGCTTGCTCTGCCATAATCTGCTTCAACATATCTTCCACACTCATATCCCCAGGCTTAGCACCCACTTGATTTCCTTGACCCTGCTGTTGGTTGTATTGTGGTGCATATCCTTGAGGTCTATATTGATTCTGATTACCTCCCCAAGATAAGTTCGGGTGATTTTTCCACCCAGCATTGTAAGTATTTCCATAATTCTGTGCTCCAACTCCTCTTTGGGCACTAACCACAAAATTCATGAAATCTGGATATGCACTGCACAACTCACTGGTATGGTCCCCATTTTCGCATACACTACACACCATAGAAACCTATTGCTGAACTACATTAACGGGAGCTTGTTGCTGCCCCAAATTCAAACTGCTGAAGTGATTGTTCATCATGTTTTGCATAGCTGAAATTTGGGCAGATAATGCCGTGACTGCATCCACATCTAGTTTCCCAGCAACCTTCTTTGTAGAATTCCTAGAATTATCACCATACCAGTCTAGATTTCCCTGCGAAATATGATTCAACAACGCATATAATTCATTATAAGTCTTCTCTAAAGCTTGTCCACCTACAGCTGAATCAAGTAGAATTTTAGTGTTGGGGTCGAGGGCCTCAATAAAAGTATGCACCAATACTTCATTTGCTTGGTAGTGATGGGGACAATCCCTCAACATGGATTTGAATCGGTTCCATGCTTGGTATAAATTTTCATCATCTCTCTGTCTGAAACTCAATATCTCACTCCTCAGCTTTGCTGTCTTTCCCGACGAAAAGAACCTTATCAAGAATTTTCGAGCAAGATCATCCCAAGTAGTGATAGAATTAGCCAGCTCTGCATCTAACCACCTCCTTGCTTCCCCCAACAGAGAAAAGGGGAACAAAGTTAATCTCACATAATCCGAAGACACCCCCGCAGGAATATATGTGTCACTGATCTCCAAAAAATTTTGGATATGCCTCTGCGGGTCCTCATGAGTAAGACCTATAAACTGTCCACTTGAGTGTAAGAGTTGCACCATATTCTGTTTAAGCTCAAATCTACCTCCAGCTGTCGGTTTTTGAATACTGGAGGTCACATTAATAGCGAGTGGGATTGCCACGTCGCGAACTATCCTAGCTACCATCACTACCGGCTCACGTCTATCCACCACTGGTTCTTAAATTCTTACGGGATCACCCTGTATGCCTTCGTCAGCCAGTTCGACTTACGAGATTGGGTAATCTGCAGCCTGTCTCCTCAATCTATGAAAGTGTCTTTCAGGTTCAGACTGCGGGGTTACCAAATCCTTGTTCCTTGCCAGCGTTCAGATGAAGTAAGCTTGCAAAATAGAACAACGAAGATCAAGTTGTCAACACTTAGCTAAAAATTAAAGTAAAAACGTCAATAATTGAAATCTATCTATTTGAAAGTCCCCGGCAATGGCGCCAAAAACTTGTTGCAACCCATCTATACACGCAAGTGTATCTGATCATTCAAGTAATATAATGGCTCATTTAAAAGAGCCGAATATCGAAACCAAGGGACTTTCATCAACAAAAATCAATTTTAGACGTCAAATAGTAATTAAAAACTAGTGTTCCGAAAAGAAAGAGGGATTTGTTACTAAAATTAAATGATGGCATACTAGGAACTACTATCTTCGTAACCGTAACTTCAATTTTCACAAATATGATTTAAAAGTCAATAAAAAGTAAATTCCCAGGGTCAAGGCACTCCGAACGTCTTCTCTTGAGCGTAATTGTTACTGGTTTAAGCAAATTGAGTCGTTTATCTTGGTTATTGATCACGAGCTTAATGTTACAATTATATTCATCTCCAAACTTTAACCTTCTACTAGAAATTGGAAACCTAACTACATCATTGAGCGGTGATAAGTTTAACCAATTGTAACGCCTTTAAGCTATCTTCTCGTAATTGAACAAACGCGACAGATTAGGTACCTCTTGGTCCTAACCACATATCAATCTCTTGGAATCCCTTCCACGAGTAAAGATCACGCTTCTTATATTCCACGTTCTATCTCTTAGTTTCTCTCTCTAGCTCACCTCAAGACAAGGGATTTATTTCAATGGTGATCAAGCATTAAAATAGTAAAATTAAGAATATAAGAATAACCAATTTATGATAAACTTCAGCAAATATCAATAAAATCAACTCAAGAGATTCATGTTCATAGCCTCAACCCCAAGAATGAGGGATTTTAGCCACTCATAACTTCAATTAACATCATAAAGTAATAAAATACCATAAAAAGAAATAAAAACTGAAAAGACGAAGAATGAAACCTAATTTCAATGCCAAAAATGCCCAAAGTAGTCTAGTGATTATGGAATAATGATACAATAACCCAAAAGCCCTATTTATAGACAAAAACTCGGGGCAAAAATTTGCCAACTTAGGCAAATTTTTTCCTCTGATCAGGTGCGCCTGAACAGCCTGGCACGCCCATGGGCTCGCCCCCCTGCTGCCCATTTGGGTGGAAATTTTTCCAAAAGCAGCCTAACATGCCCCTTGGCGCGCCAGGCCCTTAATTTCTAATTTTCTTCCTTTCGTTGACTTTTCTTTGCGGATTTGGTTGGATTCTTCAAGTTCAAATCTTTGGCTTGCCTCTTATCTTCAATATCCTTCACTCGTAGCTCCTCCAAGCCTCGCTTTCCATGCCAAAAATGCTCCAAATAGTCACAAATTCCACCTACAAGGGTCTAATCACATTTGTTAGCACAATATTACATATTCCATCAAAACCATACAAAATACATACGTATTGCTCTCAAAACTAAGGTAAACATGGGTTAAATTCGATAATAAGGCATATAAATATGCCTTAGATCAGCGTATAGCTGCAAAGGTTATTGAAAGTGAATTTTACTAGCTAACCTTGTATCATGATGCCCATTAGTAAGTGCAGACATGTGAGCAATGCCAAAGGTAAGGTGGGATCTCAAGAAGACACGAAATGCCCTTGAATCTGAGTGTGGATGTGGAGTTGTTTGATGTATGGGGGTTGGACTTTATGGGACCCTTTGTGAGCTTATATGGAAACCGCTACATCTTGATAGAGGTTAATTATGTTTTCAAATGGGTCGAGGCCATCGCCTTGCAAAATAATGAAGCTAAGAGTGTCACTCAATTCTTGAAGAGGTATATTTTCACCTAGTTTGGGACATCCCGTGCTATCATTAGTGATGGGGGGTCTCATTTTTGTAATCGATCTTTTGGTTCTTTGCTTGCTAAATATGGAGTGAAGCATAAGGTGACTTCTCCATACTACCCTCAAGCTAATAGGCTAGCGAAAGTGTACAATTGGGAGATAAAAAGTATTTTGGCTAAAATCATGGATGCGAGTAGGACGGATTGGGCTCGAAAACTTGAAAATGCTTTGTGGGTATATAGAACCGCGTTCAAAAATCCCATTGGCATGTCACCATATCAATTAGTGTTTGGAAAAGTTTGTCACCTCCCTATTGAATTAGAACATAAGGCATTGTGGGCCTTGTGTAAGTTAAATATGAATTAGGAGGATGCCTCAAAATCAAGGGTTGAACAACTTCAAGATATCGATGAATTTCATTTGCGAGCCTATGAGAGTTCCACTTTTTACAAGGAGCATATGAAGAGATGGCATGACGCCAAAATTCTAAAAAGGGAGTTCAAGAGTGGTGATGATGTCCTAATGTTTAACTCGAGGTTTAAATTGTTTCCAGGTAAGCTCAAAACCCGATGGTCGGTTCCCTTTAAGGTGGTTCAATGTTTTTCTAGTGGTGTAATAGAATTGGAAGATGACAAGGGATCCCAGTTCACGGTAAATGGCCAACGAGTTAAACATTATCATGGGATATCACCGGAAGTGGATTTCTTAGAGGTGATCTACCTCGATGATGCATGACCAATAAAGAACAACTTCGTGCCACGACAATAACTAAGGCGCTTCTTGGGAGGCAACCCAAGTTTATTTTTGTTGTCTCGAATAACGTATGTTGATTTGTGTAGGTATTTAGTGGAGTTGGAATGTTGGAAACATGGCATAACATAGGTCGCCGAAGAAAAAATTAGGAGATCTGCATAAAGCTCCAGCGAGGAGGCTTTGGAAATACGCCAACCCCATCAGTGCATCACCGAAGTCCCTTACCTAGTGGATCTTCCAATCTCAAATGAAATATCTAATTCTGCGATGGTAAGTACAAATCGGCTAATCGCCGACAAGTTCGGTAAAGGATTGAACATCGTCGAAGTGCTTTGCTAAAAAGAGGGCCCTAGGCTTTGAAAACTGTTACATTTGGCTACAGAAATCCAAATAGGTGAATCATCGATGCGTTCCACGATGGAAAAAAATTATTGAATAGGTTGAGTTAAGAGATGGCGATTTAACTTTTTAACCCTTGACCTTTCATTGTCTTTTGACCTTTAGTTTTTATTCAAACTCTTCCATTTCCCATTCCCTCTTTTTCTTCACTCTCTCTAATTTACACATTCAAACACTCACACACTCATAATTTCCTCTCAATCCACCACCACTACACGAGCACGAGTGCCACCAAAAATGCCCATCGCTCTAGCTCCCTCGTTGGTTTCCTTCTCTAAACTTTAAAGGTTAGAAATCGATTTGCACTTAGAGGTATTTTTGTTTAATTGAATATGTGCATAATGTTGATAGAATATGTTGTTTTGCTTGTTTGTTAATGATGGGTGCGATGTTGCTAAGTCTTTCTTGCTTTGAAATCAAAATCTTATTAGAATAGAATTAGGTTGTTGAAAAAAATTGGTCTCTAAATGTTGAATGTTGTTCATGTTTGCACTGTGGATAATTTATACATGAAATGGGTGTCTAAATAGTTGAAATTCTAATTGGGTCAACTTAAAATCGATTGATTTTTCCCAATGATAGATTGGGTGACGTTGTTCTTAAGGGTAAAATTATCGTAGTGTAGTTTAAATATTGAAACTTGGGGAAGTCTGATGCCCATGGCCAAATGGATCAAAAATCACTATTAAAATGGCTTGAAAATTGCGATCGAGTTGGGGAAGATGACTATCAATGATGGGTTGAGAACTTCAGCGATGCTCAGGGTTCGACGTATAGCTGAAGTGCTCCCCATATCGTTGATAGTTACAGAAAGTTAGGATATTCAAGGTGATATTCGGTGATGCTGTGGTGATTCAGCGATGCTCAGGGAGTATCGTCGAATCCTTTGGCGTATCGCAAAATTCCCACTTTCCTTAGCCGATTAGCCCAACTATTTTTTGTGCAAATCGGTGATAGTACTTTGCATCACCGAGTTGATTGGTGATGCACCGATTTGTTTAGCAATACTGTTCTGGAAAAATTATTGTACATTATTTTGCTAACTTTGGCCGAGCCCATTATTACTCTTATATGCAGATATGCCTTGCATGGAGTATATGTCATAGAAACAAGACGGATCTCCTCCTCCCACCTCGAAACTTGTAAAAGGGCTGACAATTAGGGAAGGATCTAAATCTGAGAAGGTGTACAAAAGGAAAAGAGTTGCAGAAACTAGGTCCAAGACACCTATGATGGAAGAAGAGAGCTCGGAGCATAGTTCAAACTCCGAGAGGTACAAACTTGGTTCCTCCTAGGAGAGGGACACAATGCCCATTCATGAGCCACTGTGCACTCCTGAGGCTACTTATCCAAAGAAGATAAGAGTGGAGCAACCCTTCAATGTTGCAGCAAAACTACCACCCCATCCACACTGAGGTCGTAGATTCCTAAATCAGCTTAAAGTTCCCAATTAAAGAACAATCATTGAAGAGCAGAGATTGAGCCTTGAGGGGATAAAATCAAACACCCTTGAGGATTAGAAGCCATTCGATATCACAATTTTGACCAATTCACTCAGCTATTAAAACCTTATATGAAAAATTAGGTACGAGATTTTTATGCAGCCTAAGGGAAATTATTATCAAAAAAGGGGCGGAAGGGAAAACCTTAAGAAACCCGTGATATAGTGAAAGTGCAGGGTATCAATATTAAGTGTGATGGTTCCACAATCAATGAAATCTATGGTGACAAGCTAGATTTACATCATTACTTTGCTAACTGTGCCTTGCGTAGTGTTGATGATATTTGGGAATGGCTAGTCCCTTTGCTTAACAATGACATGCCTAAATGGATCACTCTGGGGACCCCAATAGAGAAAAGTGATATAAGCATGGAAGTTCGTTATTGGCTCAGTATTGTGTGGAACAACATATTGCCATCTCAAAATGAATTTATACTTATGCACCCATGGAAGGTGCTTGTAGGCACTATCATAATAAAGGAGAGGCTTAATATGGCTATGCTTATCACTCTGGATATTGCTCACCGGGCCTAACAAAAGAAGCCCTCCCTTGCCTTTCCATGTTTGATCACTAAGCTTTGCTGATGTGCTCGAGGCCCATTTAATAAGAAGAAAGATTATGAGTATTTAGCCAGCTCTACAGTTGATATCACTCACCTTAAGATTGTGCAAGAAGTGAAAGAGAAGAAAGTTCAAGCAGAAGATTCCCCGACAATTGCTCTTGATTTTATTGATAGTGGTGCCAACCAGCCCACTCCTACTACTTCAACTCCTCCCCCACCAGTGCCTTCCAAAGATGGTCTCTCTTTTCAGTCGCCCAGACCTACAACTTCTGGCCCTCACCCATCCTCTACTCCAGGCGCATCGAGGGCTCCAGTGATTGAGGCTAACATTGTCTAGATGGGGCAGTTAGACTTTTTGAGTGATATAAAGTCATCCAGGTTAGAGAGAGAGATTCCTTGATTGATTATTAATGTAGTGCAAACCATAATGAGTCTCGTGCATGATGAGTTACAGGGCATTCAAGATACCCTACATATTTATGACACCAAGATGGACTAGGTAAGTGCTCCATGGTTTGAGATTCCTAATGATGTTGTGACTAAGATGCAAGATGAGTTAGCTTCCCTTTGAAAGCATGTGGATGAGCTTCATTTCCTAGATTTGACACAGTTATGGGGAGCTTTATATGAGATACCTCCTCGAGCGCCAGCTCTTGCCCTTTTTTGAGAAGATGACCCAACTATAAAGAAGGAGGAGGTAGACGAGGATGATCATGCTTTGGATGAGGATATCAATAATACTGAGATTGAGGGTTATTTTGAGGAGCAAGGCTAGATTAGGATACAGGTTGATCCTCAGGTTGCAGACCAGGTTGATGAGCAAACTGATAGGCTGGAGACAGATGATGCCATACTTGCTGCCATATTGGAGAGGTCGATGGTCGAGAAAGAATAGATTGGGACCTCCAGTTCAGCTGCTGCTATGAAGACCAAGGATGCTGTACATGATCCACCCCCTCAAGAGACTCTTGGAGCTGAGTCAGGCACTGATGCCCAGATAATGGCCACTTTGGTGAGCCAGTCACCGCCGCAGGCTTAGCTATTTTTAGAGGGAACCTTACTCTCATTCTTCTATACTTATTTAGTCCTATTGCATTGAGTAAAATTCATGCTTTTTAGTAGGGGTGGGGTGTTTATTTTGGATCTGTAATATTTGGCCTTTGGTGTTTTTTTTTTGATACAGTTTTCGACATATATCTAGATATTTATTTTTATGTGTGGTGATGACCGAAATTTGGATATTATTTTGATATTTCATTTGGGTTGTAATATTTGAGTGTGTGGTGTGTGATGCTTTAGTTTTATTTCTTTACTTTTTATTTTCAACTTAGCTTTGTAGCCCGTAATTAGTCGTAAATAAATGTCTTTTTAGCGTGCGTGCTTAAGAGAAAAGTGTACTAGTAATAGAGTACTTTAACTCAAATAGTACTCTTGGAGAGATTCTCACATGCTCAACTCTTGAAAAGATAAATCATTGTGCATTGTCCCATTTTTCAAAATGTGCTCGTTTTCAAATTTTTTTGTTAGTTTGCTTTAACTAGTTAGGCGCTCATCAATTGTGAACACCCGCATCTTGTTTTGACTACTTGAGTAACCTTCTCAACATTTGCTATGAATATGGTACGTCAATTGAGAAAGGGTGCTTCGGGTATGTGATTGAGTTCCATGTGTTGGTGAGAGTTTGGCTTGATTGTGCTCATTGAGTCCACCTAGAACTTATCCGATTGCTCTAATTCTAAAGCTAAGAGTTTGTGATGTTGGAGAAGTGATCTTAGGCCATTAATCAAGAGTGAACCTCTAATTTGTCCAAAATAACTACCCCATTATGAGTTGAGTGATCAATTTGTCCTAAATTCGAGCCTTGGATCCCTTTTTCTTGGATAACCTCATTACATCCCCAAATCCATTTTTCAAAGCCCCCTTTTTTAAACCTAACCCTTCTTAAAGTGTTTAGGTTAGACCAAAAACCAACTTAGGCTTTTAGCCTAAGTTGGGGGTAGTGGAGATTCTGGGGGAAAAATTGTAATAAGAAGTTCATGAAGTTGAGGACCAATCACTTCCCTCCCTTCTAGTTATCCTAGTATTCTTTTTGAATAGTATAAAAAAAGGAAAAGATTGAAAAAGATTTGAAAAAGAGTGTAAATTGTGTTATTGTGTTGAAAGTATTAGGAGGGAAGATAGCTTGAAAACCTTTGAGAATTGTTCCTTGGAAGGAATTGAGATTTAAGCTTTGGGAAATAAGTCTAATTGAGGTCTCCTTAGATTCTTCGAGAAGGTAGAGTCACTATAACCTTAACCTTCCCTACCTTGCCCGATGCCTGTGTTATAAGCAGAAGCAAGACCTTAGTGATCTCCAAAGTAGCACGCTTATGGGCAAGCCTATGGCGTGGTTCTCATGTGCATGATTATATTTTGGAGTGTAAGCAATTTATGAAAGTCCTTTGTTTCAATGTAGATGTGTTCTAGTGGGAAAGGTCTTCTTTGTGTGAGGGCACTTGGTTGCATTACTTGTTCGCTCTTTGATCTAGGTTGGAGTCTATGAGTATGTGTGAGGTATGGTAATATGAGTGTTTGATCGGTGAGACTTGTTCCATTACTTTAAAAACTGATAGGGCAAAGTATTTTCACAAAAGAGGCATGTGTCTAATCTCCCTTTTAGTACCATTTGTAGGCATTGGTGATTTTGTTGTGTGTGCATTGATTTACTCAAGGACGAGCAAAGATTTAAGTTGGGGGTGTTGATGAGTTGACAAATTGTGACACATTTAACCTAAAAATGGCAAGCCATGAAGTCCTCAGTGCTAATTTGAATACATTTTAATGTTGTTTTGGTTTAATTCTAGGGTTAAGGCCAAGAAGTGGATGAAATGGTAAAAAGGAGCAAAAAATGAAAGATCAGAGACAAAAGTACTAAAGAGCATCGCCTGTGGTGTATCATAAATAGGGTATGCACATCGCCAAAATTGGCACCCCATCGCCAAATACAATAGATCTGGTCAGGTCCAAAGTAGGATAAAATAGCTATAAGAAACACTATTCGGTGCATCATCAAATGGAACGGCGACGACCAAGTCTCATCACCAAATGAGAAAGACGACAACCCTTAGAGCTCAGTGTATTAACAATTCAGTGAGCTCTAGGACAATTCAGTACATTGCCAACAAGTTTAGCGATGGTACATTCCTCAGCCAAATTGGCGCGGTGGCATTTCTTTAGTTTTAAGGCTCGATTTTGCTGAAGCTATTTAAGCCTTTTTGGCCATTTGGAACCCTATCTTTTGTCATTTTCAACTAAAGCTTGTAATTTAACCCTAGTTGGGATTCTTAGTTGCTTATTGCTAAATTCTTGCTTGTGAATTTGGATTTTTCTTTAGACACATATGGATTCCATGGAATCTTTGAATGAGAATATAGGTCTGATCCCTTTTTCTCTTGTTATGAGTAGCTAATTTCCCAAGCTTGGATTTATGCATTATTGAGTGTGGATTAGTGTGTGGGTAATGTTTATTTATCTTTATATTTGATTGAATGTTGTGATTTTAGCTAAATCTCTATGTTTCAACTTAAAGAATCGAGGTTACGAACTCTATTTATGCTTAGATCCCTTGTCTTGTTTGAAAGAGAATCTAAGGGTGAAGAGATTTAGTTAACAAAGACTTAAGAAGTTATCGTTTAATAGATAGTGCTGAAATAGACTAACTAATTTGAGGCTAATGGTTGCTTGGTATTGTGTACGTTTTGGTGTTTGAAAGAAACCCTTACGAAATTTGGTGGTATATTGAAAGATTACCTCCAATACCCAAGTCCAAGACTAGTATTGACTAGTAACTGAATTTTAGCCAAACTTTCACTTACCCACACTTATAATCACTCTTAAGAAGGCATAAGCCACAAGTACCTCTACTTATTGATTACATCCTTTAGCATTCGTTTTAGTAAACAAACATTGAAATTGATATTTTGAATATGAAGTCGTGTTACATTAAACCCCCAAATTTTTGCTTCTCTGTATTTTTTTAAGCATTACGTGCCAACTCATAGTCACTTGTGACACTTGAGAGCGAAGCTATTCCTCTCATTTCCCATGAATTCGACCCCAACTACTAGGTTAGGTAAAAGTATTGCTAACTACCGCTTACATTAATTTCTAGAGTGTATTTTAGCGTTATCAACCATTATGGGTCGGGTGTGACATGAACCAGTATGGGATAACATCATCTCGAGAGCGAACTAGCACAAGGGAATAGCCTCTCAGGCAATGACAGAGTGACCCTAGAGGATCAACGATGGCAATTGCAGATAAAGGACCAACAAAAGGAAGGTGTGTCAAATTATTCAGTGCGCAGGCGACCCTCGATTGAACCGCATCAGACACGCTATATTGGGATGGTATCCCCTAACGGTTCATGAACAAGTGGTTGACGATCATTGGACATGGTACTATGGGCTCAGAGAATAACGCTATCCCATTGGCCATAGGGCAAAATCTGTACCCTATAAATAGGCACCCCTCCCCCATTATAAAGGATCTAATTTTTGCTCATCCTTATCCTAGAAGCAATAAAAATTTAGCTTGGTTCCTAAACATTCTCTATTTCCCTTAGTTGTTCTACTACTTTCTTGTTATGAATTCGTGCTCGGTCACATCCTGCCTATAGCTAGAAGGACTTAGTACTCGATAATCATCACAGATTTGTTTCTAAATCTCTATCTTTTTCAATTTATTGGATCTTTCATTTATGTTATTTATCTTTTCACAAATGTTTATTACTAATCAGAAGCTAAGACCGTAATGCGTGCTCTTTACTCACAAACAAATCTAACTATACCAAATCGATAGTAAATAGTTTGGCACCCATCATGAGACTAGAGCAACTGCGTGGGTTTTCAAGTTTATTTCTACTCACTAGTTTCCTTTTGTGTTTTTGCTTTATAAGGAAAATAGGTCTTGACAAATGGAAATAACGACCGTGTGGAGGACAATACCCTTGAGCACACTCTTAAGTCCAGTGACGTGATACCTGGGCTTTTGGGGCGAGATCGACTCCCCTGGATGACCAATCGCCTCTTAACTTGAACATGATGAATGTGAAAATAGAGAAAAGACAGAAAAGGCCTATCGATCTAGACATCCAGGATATGGAACCTGACTTGCAGGGTTCGCAGTATCTTTTAAGAATTTTTACTAAATCCTATAAAGAGCTGATGGCACGGATAGAGGCGCAATATAGGAGGATGGAAGAACTGCAGATAGGAGCTGCTCAACGAACTCCAGACACTTCGAGAAAGAACAACCGAGAGGATCTAGATGACCATGAAAAGAATGACCAGATGGATAGAATACTAATGGCCGATAATGAAACTAGGCCCAAGGAAATAGCCCTGACAACAGGCGTGCTAGAGTTACTGAGGAAGGAGATAAAGGCGCAGTATTCTGAGATCAACTCTCGGATGAAACGCATTCCAGGAGACCCACCAGTGGTAAAGGGACTAGACTCCAAAAGATATGTGAAGTGACTTACACGTACGCTGCAGTGATAAGGCCTATCTCAAAGAGGTTCAAAATGTCGGACATCCCAAAGTACAATGGCAACTCAGATCCCAAGAGAACTTGTTGTTTTTCACCATCGTGATCAATGGTGATGATCTGACCAAAGCGGAAGCCAAATCATTTATGGTAACGAAATTTGGAGAAAAGCTTTTGGGAGGAGCCCTGGTATGGTACTCTCTTCTTCCTGAAAATTATATCGACTCATTTAACATACTGGCAGATAGCTTAATAAAAGCCCATGCTGAGGCCAAGAAGGTGCAGCCTCATCAAGGGGATATTTTTAAAACAGAGTAGGGAGATTCAGAGCTGCTTGGGAGTTAGTGGCCCAATTCCAGTAGGAAAAGATGTAGCTACCAGTGATGTTGGATGACTGTGCAGCAAAAACCTTCACCAAAGGTTTAAACCCTAAAAACTTGATGGCCTCCTTCAAGGTCAAATAGAGCTTGACCGAGTTTGAATCGATGACCTGGGCCAATGTGCACAATAGGTATGAGTCAAAGATCCATATTGAAGATGATTGCACGCTAGTTATCGAGAAGGCCCCACGAATATAGAGTGGCCTTAGACCCCAAAAGGGCTCGTGAGGTTCTGCAAAAAGACCATCCATGAACCCTAGACACTAGAAACACTTAAAGGGGTCGACTTAAGAGTGCTACCCTCTTTATTTAGTAGATTCAAAGGCCAGAGACAATGGGGGTAGTGCATCTCAGGCTTCAGGACAACCACAACATGATTGAAGGGCAGAAAGGGAACCCTCCTGTAGGGATTTATCGTCTCGAAAGGTGGAAAAATCCGTAGTGTACGCCATGAACAACGCCCTCATGCGATTAGAATATTGCTTTAATGTCAGCCCCGAGCAGCTAGTCTCGACAATTTGAGACATCAAAGGAACCAACTTTCTAAAGCCTCTCTGAATAAACCCAGATGCTAGGGACATAAGTTTATGGTGCGAGTTCCATGGGACGCATGGCGACGACATTGGGGATTGCTGCCACCTTTGAGAGGCGATCACCAAACTACTCAAGGGTGGATACCTCAAAGAGATCCTGAGCAAGAGAGACATGGGAAATTATGGGAAATGCATCAAAGGCAACCAAGCACCCGTAGGATCAGGATCTCCCCGGATGTATCAAGCAGGCATTTGCAGGACTGGAGCTCCTTGGAAGACTATAAGCTGATCTGCAGCCTTAATGAGACAGGTAACCATCCTTTCATTATGCTTTATTTATCTAATGGTTCTTCTCTTGAGTTGTTTTTCAGGTAAATTTCAAAGGCGACTGAGCACAATAATAGAAGGCACGGAAGGACAAGCTATGCTCTATTTTCCTTTGATCAGTTTTTATCCCAAAAAGGGTTTTTCTGGCATGGTTTTTAATGAGGTAATAGTAGGGACTTCCGAGTATAATTAGGAAAAATCTTGTATACCCCCTCGTTGTAAAGATAATGGCTGATAACGACTAAATGAATGAAAAAACTTAAAGGAGTTAGCGTTTATCTATACTTTTTGTTTTTAATTCTACCTCAGTTCATGGAATAAGATTCCTCAAGCGAATTGTAAACTGGCTACGAATGGCTAAGGCCTCTGAGGTTGGAATCTCCATTGTCATGAGCCAAAAGGAAGAGACCATAAGGGTGACCTCTCCATATCCCCAAAAAGAAGTCAGGCTACAGCTTAGGGACCCATATAAGGGGTTGCAAAAGAAAAATAAAGTCTACATATCCCGATACTAAGTGTCATGACCCGAGACTACCCCCTAGTCGTAATACGGTGCTTAGAGTCACAAGTGACCCCAAACTAACCCATGTCCTGGCATGACACTAAGAATAATGGAATAAATTGATAAATACTCAGTAGAAGCTGAACTAAAATGACATAATAATAACACAAACCAATATCAATACTGAAATTTTAAAACCATAAGCTGAAACTGATAATCTATTTGTCGGTCTAAAAGCCTCTAAAAAAGATGAGTTGCTGGAACAAGTCTCTAGGTAACTCTAAATGACTAAAACTAAAATAATGATGAAATAAAATACTGATAACTAGTCCTAGAATGATAAGGATTGACCAAAATACTGCTATCAAAATGATACTGAATTGAGCTAACTACGATCAGGATGTTGAATGTACAAACCTATAATATAAGATAATATAGTGCAAGGGAAAGTATGCAGTCAGTACTTTGAATGTATTGAGCTTGTGAGATATACACTATACTACATAAACTGATCATGTTAAAAGTGACATGATAAACTGAACATTGGACTGAAATCTAAAAACTGATGCAATGACCAAATAATGAACAAGTAACATCATAATAAATAAAATAAGCTGAATACAAGGTCATACGAGGTCTGAGTCTAACTTTGGGAGTTACTCTAGCCAACATAGACCATGTGAGCAACATGGAATCCAACCTGCAACCCAAGTTGAGAGGGTGTTCTATTCCTTGCCAAGGGTAAGAACCATGACTAGAGTGAATTCACTCGTGAGCCTATTAAGGATAAGGGAGACGCTCTCAACTGGTGAGGACCCCTTTAACCTACGGTGGCACATAGTTTGGGACTTGGGTTATCTAAATCTGTGTTCTCTTGGTGCTAAGTACTACTCGCAATTGAAAGTAAACTGATATACTGAAATGCTCAACAATACTGATGTTTTAAAACTAAAAGATAAGTGCTTTATCTAAAAGCATTCTAAATCATGAAAACTGAAGGACTGAGTATTCAACTGACAATGCATGATATCCTAGGTCATCGGGTATTTATAACCCGCCATCATTGAAGAATGCAACTAATCATGACAATTATATAATTTGAACGTGATAAGGAATTTTATAGCTCAAACACAAAATCAGAAATTTATCAATATATGGAGAATTCATAACTATGAGAATGTACAGACACTAGAATTTATAAGAAACATGTTTTCATGGCTTAATCAAAGAAAGAGACTGAGACATAGAGGAATTTCATACTTTTCATGGAAACCCTAACTTGAGAAATATTTTAAACTAAGAAATTTGAATTCACTTTGGGACTCAATGGGTGAAAGGAAACCCAATGATAAGATCTCACATACCTGAGAGTGAAAACCTTGGAGAATCCTTTGAATTTGGAGCTTGAGGTTGAAGAACCCTCGTTCTTGCTTTGGAGAATGAAATTGCATGTTTTTGTGTGTTTTCTCTTTAAGTGTCGAATGATTTTCTGAGTAATGAGGGACTTAGGGTAATTTAGGCTTATTATTTAGTCTTAGGATAGTTTAAATGATGTAGTTTAGGGGTTTAAACATTGGAAGAAGACTGAAAAGCCCCTCACAAAACATAATTGAAAATCTGTAAATTGTGACGGACGGACCATCCCACGATCGTGGGATCCACCTACGATCGTGGGTGGTGCTCGTGAGTTGTTGGCTGGATTTGAAACTTTTTTGGACTCTATTAGAAAATACATGGTACAACTCGTAGGTCCCTCACATGATCATACCTTGGTCGATAGTTGAAAGTCCACGCCAAAACGTACTTTGTGATCCAAGATCGTACCAACAATCATGATTTCTAACCAGGATCGTGGGATCCTCTCGTGGTTGGGATATATATTTGTTAACTTACAGGTGTTTGGGGTTGTTTCATGCAGACGAGGACATGGTACGATTGTACTATTTAACCATGGTCATACCTTGGTTCGTGGTATCTCACTGTAGGACAATGCTTCACTAAAATGGCCATAAGTCTTAGCTCCAGAATCAGATTAATGAGAAATTGGATGTCTTGGAAAGAAGATTCAAAGACCTTTCATTTAGTGGGTCTTGAGCTCAAAAACACTTCAGAATATAGGAGTTATCCTTGTTTTAAGTTGACTATATAAAGATTCTTCATAAGAAATCAATCGGTAAGGAAGGTTTCAACTTGACTATGAGCTAGGTGTTACTTGTGTCCTTAATACATGTCTAAATAACTTCTCATACTAAAAAAACATGAATATTGGTTCTACTTGAACTTGAATCATGATTCTAATCTTAGCTTGAATTTCTGGGGTGTTACAATATCTTCTTCTTGGGGTCATTCATCCCCGAATGAAAACTATCGAAGCTAAAAAGATAGGAAAAGAGTTGCAATCCCAACATACTGAATTTCTAAGAGCTGAATACTAACGTGATAACTGAGTCTGTACTGAAACATGTGTTGGACTGAACTCATGAATGTATATTATGACATGATAATAATGAGTGACATGAAATGAAAAGAATTAACTAAGGGGAAAATATTACCTAAAGATGGAACTAGATTTGAAGAAAAAAGATGATGGAATGGGTACCATAGAGAAACACTAATTTTGAAGAAAAATGAATCACTTTATAAAACCCTGACCGAAGATTTTGTCGGCAAGGTGGATTGAGATATGAGATTTGAGATTATTAAAGTATATGGGCTGTAAACCCCCCCCCCCCCCCCCCATGGGTTCTATCTTGGAAGCTTATGCTTGGAAGGTGTATATGAGAGTCATACAATGGTTTCCATGCGATGACTTATATCATCATTGTCCCACCATATTTGCATTGCATTGCATCATTTGCACTTCTATTTTTGTGTTTGTTATCGTGTATTTAGCCTTGTCTTATATATGCGTGTGTAGTTATAATTATATAGATGTTATACTTATGGAATTGCTAAAAAATACGATTTGAGCCACCATTGGGAACTTTACTGTATGCAGGTGGAAGCGTGCTCATAGTATTCTATACTTGTTCAGTTTTTTGCTTTGCTCAGTCGGCCTATAATACCTACTGAGTACTAGTGGACTGTACTCACTCATACTTCTGTGCCCTTTTGGTGCAAATCCCAGTAAGAGTGTGACCCATGGTAGCTGATTCATGCATTTAAGAGCTAATTTAGAGTACTAGTGAGCTCTCCGTCCAGAGCCTTATTCCAGTCTCCCTCTATCCTATTGACTTGTATTTTGGAGACAGTGATGTATTATTGGATTTTAGTATTATCTTAGATGATCTTTATACTTATAACACCAGGTTTTGAAATTCAGTTGTATTTCTTTCATATATTTCAGATTTATGGTTATTATGGCTAGACCTCGTTATAGAAGTCTCATATTGTTCTATCTCTTCTCTTTTTCATATTTTATATTTGTTGTATACTTTTAGCTTACCTACCAAGACTGGGTTAGGGTAGGTGCCATCATGACCTCAGTTTCTGGGTCGTGACAACAACACCGGCTACAAGACCAAAATTCATTAATCTAGCTTAAATAATTCAAATTTTGCTAATAAATGTCAAGAACCAACTATCCGATAGGAGAACCCTTACTAAACATTTTAGAAAACATGTGGAAGTTCTAAACAATTGCATTAAGTTCTCAAAATCTAACAAATATTTCAGCTTGTTTCAAAATACAAAGAATAAAACCACCTTTCCCGAGGAACTAGTCTAGACATGTATAAGAGCTTCTAATATAGAAAAGAAAAAATAAAATACATAGCCCCCACAACAAGAATGAAATGAGTAGAAGATGCTGGATATCACTATGTCACCTAAGAAACATCAACTGATCCTGCAACCAGACTATACCCCAAAAAGGGTATAACAACAATAGTATCAGTACAACCACAAATACTGGTAGGTATCATCGACCGAACTAGGGTTAGATTACGTAGACATCATATAGAAATCACAGAAAGAAAGCATAAAAACTTATATAAAAGTATTATTTCCAATAAACAATTCATATGTCCACACATCACCTTCTTAGGAGCTTCCAATTATATTTCATCAGCATAAGCTACCCATTTAACTAGAATTCAACGGCCAATTCAAGTTTCGTCTAATAACCCTACCTCCCCACTAAATTGTGAATATTATCCAACTAGTAAACTCCTCATAACATCCAACTCAAAGATTAACCACAGGTTCTTCACTATTGACACCACACGTACAGAGCGAGTACTAACTCAATAATTAACTGTATGAATCGGGCTAGAAGTCATTATCCTTATGAGCTCTTCTCCAATTAAGGCAACGTCACAACAATTGCCAAGGCGTGAGAGTCACACGGCATATAAATATCTCAACTAATAAATAAGAACTACCACACTTGACATAAATCAAATAGACATGCAAGTCATCAAGTAATCTTTCAATTCATCAAAAAAATATTCAAGTCATCAAGTAAAGCTTTCACAATGCTCATATCAATATCCTCACACAAGGGTAAATAACACCCATTTCGGCTTTCCATTTAGGATATCAAGAATTTTATTACCATATTATAAAATCAAGGATCGACCTAAATAAGGAACCATATTATATCACAAAACATAAACCGATCCACATAAGGAACCATAAAACATCTCATCAACATAACCAGTCTATACAAGAAACCATAATATCTCATCAAATAATCGATCCACATAAGGAACCACAATATTTCATCAACATAAATCGGTCCACTTAAGGAACTATCAAACTCTCCAAATTATAGTGTACACACCTGCTAATGATTTTATAACTACCCACTAACCATGAAATGCAGGGAACGAGCTCAGTCCATGTACCAAATAGACAACCAGTGCTTACCACCCTTATCAAAAACCAAGTATAATACCACCCTTATTCAAACGTCCCCATCCTTATCCTTCATGAAATTGACCAATTCTATCATATTCAATCTTTAACAAAACACTCTTAACAAAAAAACCAGAACCATTAATAAGCACAATCACAAAATGAGATAAATCAACCACACTTGTATATCAAATAAGGTCCTTTTTTACCAATCTCATTATAGGTTATTAATTTTCAAACTTGCATTTAATAATTAACAAGTTCATCATTCATTAGTATACGTTGCAACTGAATATACAACCAACCAGTTAAACATGCACACTTACAATCAACTTGAGCTTTAACTCCAATTTAACCATCACCTACTCCACAAACATTAGTGCCCGGGGCCAAGCAACATATAATAAGAGAGTATACACACAATCAATTTAGTTTGACCTTTTATTTATAAACACCCAGGGGCACATATAAACACTTATTAAGACTGAACCCATTCACTTCCCAACTTCTATCTTATTCTAGATTTAGTCATGCACCTTTACACATCTTACTTCTTAACACTTAGCCTAACTTAACTTTAGGTTCTTAAGTTATGCCACCGCCTCTTATCATACTCGATTCTCATTACTATCTTTCAAAAATATTATCTCATGTTCCAAACACACACAATATCAAATTCACCCTTTTTAAGTTATTAAAGATGAGATATATAGATTACAAGCTCACTCTATTCCTCTATTATTATCCACATTCACATATTTACCTTGTAATTCATCAAGTAAGTCAAATAAATATAAAACACCCATCAAGGGATCCATACAAAACATAACAACACCCAATTCGATCTTTATTACATTAATTCCATATTTTATCCATTCAAACTCCGTGCCTGTAGGCCTAAGCATGATTCCTCCCGTCAAATTTATATTATGAATATGATTTCTAACTATACTTTACTACTCATAAATCATAACCTACCTCAATCGAAGATCTTGGAACAAGCAAGCCATACCAAGGATGCTCTTTCCTTTCCTTCATACCTTAGAATGCCTAATCATCTAAAAATCAAGTAATTATAAGAGAAATTTATCAATTACTCTTCAAATAAATACTTTAGAAATTCAGCCCACTAATTCTACCCTTATTCATGGTATATAACATTACTTAAGGGTCAATTAACCATTAACTAGTTCTATCATACTCAACCCATCTCTATTAATTGAGTTTTAAAGCTAAAGATCCTATATTTATTGAATTCAAGGTCCCAAACTATTCAAAATTCATGTTTTAGAATAACAAATTCATGCTAGGAACCATTAATTAATAGTCTAGAAGTAATTCTAGGTGATATTACACATACCCATAAGTTTTCCTAATAATTTCATGAACCTAGGGTTCTAATCCCAAATAATTCCACCATAATTTCCCATTATAATGATTTTAGAAGAAGAATGAATTAGTTGATGTTAAAAGGGAGTAAATACCTTACCTTAATGAAGAACTTTCACCCTAGACCTTGGAATTTTGCCCATCTAGGATTGTTAAACAAGGTTTTTGAGTTTTGGAACTAAAATTTGGTAAAAATAAGCATATATACTACCCGAACCCCACTATAGTGGCCTAGATCCCGCTATAGAGGCCCCGCTATAGTGGCCTGATCTAGCTACAGTGGCCTCAGCTTTTCAACATGGACAGTCTTTAGTAAAATGCTCATAACATTTTACTCCACAAGCAAAGTAACAAATGGTCATTGGCATTGGAAAGAAGACTCATATGTCTTTAATTTGGTAGGTATTGGGCCCCATAACTCTCTATATTCTAGGAGGAGTGCTTGTTCAAAGTTGACCCTAATTTAAACTTAGTCAAAAACTAATGTGCCATGATTTCATGGAACTTTCGATGCCTAAAACAAGGAAAATATGCAATAACTTAGGTATGTTTGGTAGGTATGATGTGTTTTCTATTCTATCTTGCAAGAAAATAGATTTTGGAGGCAAAATGGAGAAGACGGGAAGAAACATGTACTGGAATGAAGTTTTTGAAGACAAAAAAGAGCGAAGTTGAATTTCACCAAGTGACCCACGATCATGACTCATGGACCGTAGGTGGACCTATTACATTGTTTTGAGGTTCATAAACACATTGATCTTTTAATCTCAAACATCGATTCTAGGGTTTTGATTTATATTGAGATTTCAGAGTTTTATTCTTCTTGTGAGTTCATAATTATGCTTTAATCATTGAATTCTTATTGTGATCTTGCAATCATGAGTAGCTAAATCTCTCTACTAAGGTTGTGTGAACCATGAGGAATTAACGAAATGGGTTAAGTGTGAAGGAATTCTGAACCGGTGTGACTGCATGTATTGTTATTTCCTTCATTATAATTGATCTTCTAACGGTTGCAAATGTTGGAAACTTGCCTGTATTCTAAACTTGCTCGAGAGAGAAGTAGAGATTAGGAAAAGAGAATAACAACAGAGATTTGAAGCTATCAACCTTCATCTAATAACTTGAGCCGTAACAGGGATAGTTTTCTGAGATCAAGAATAAGGGTTAGTAGCGCGATTCTCGGAGACCGAGAGGAGAAGAGTGAAATTCACTAACCAAGGTCGAGAGATGTTTAGATGAACCTATATTGTTAGATTTTACATGCAACGCAGCGGGATAGTTTGCCTGCATAAGTACCCAGTGGAGTTAAGGAATCTTAGGATCATAGTCCTAGTGCCTTTCTCATATTGATCACAAATCTGACAATCAACAATTGTTACTGTTACTATTTGTTTACAAAACCCCCCTTTTTTACTTACTTGTCAATTACTCGGACAAACACTTGATAGAATTTCATCATATTCCCTGTGGGATCAACCCCAACCTAGTTGGGTTCTATATTTGATTCAACAACCGTGTTATACTTTCCTGGAGGTATAGTTTGAGCGACATCAAATTTTGGCTCCATTGGATGGGACTACGGTTACGGAGTTGATTGATCGTGTTTATTCAAGTGTTAGTTTCGTTGAAATTATTATATTCCTACTATTCGTAGGGTGTATGCTGGTGTATACCCAACACTAGGAGTCAAGGAAATCTCCTGATTCCACTCGATACGAAAAATTAGAAAGAACACTAAGGAATAATCAAAAAATGGTGAATACTGACGAAGTTCAGGACCTGCAACCGGTGTGGATATTCATAACCTGCCACAAATTCATCCGACTGGTCATGAAACTGCTGAGGAGAATGCAAGACAAGAAGGTAGAGATCATCGAGCAATGCAAGAGGCAACACAACATCTTGCTGCACTTGAAGAGAGACAAAGAAGACCAAAGGTGCAATAAACCCTACAAATACCATATGTGCTGGTTTATGATGATTTCGAAGAAGAGGATGTGGCCTATTTGGAGCCGATTGAGACTAGCGCCATTATTCCACCAAAGTTACCTGAAGGAACTAAATTTGACATTACAAGTGCTACGATCTACTTGCTGAACTTAAAAGGGGTGCTTGTTGTCCTTTCGACTGATGATGCAAACATGCATGTGATGAATTTTATGGGGATATGCACCTCGTATAATCTACCAGGAGTGAGTCAAGAAACAATTCAATTAAGGCTATTTCCATTCTCCCTTATCGAGGAGGTGACTTTATGATTGGCTGAGTTACCATGAGGTTCTATCACTACTTGGCAAGAGTTGAGGAATCAATTTTCTAGAATGATTTTTTCCACCTTCTCGAATGTTGCAACTAAAGGATGAGATTTATACTTTCAGACAACTACATTCTGAGGTACTTTACGAGACTTGGCTAAGGTTCAAGAAGAAGTTGCAAAATGTTCCAAACCTTTGAATGAATGGTCAAAATATGCTTGAGATCTTCTATAGAGCATTAAACGCTAATACCAAGGCTGTAGCAGATACTATCACTGACAGAGCATTTATGAGTCTGAGATGAGAACAAGCTTCAGAGATTTTATATCGTATTACTAAAACCAACCGAGGTTGGCACACTCGAGAAGTAGATCGACCAACAGGAACTTATGCCATTGGAGTATCAGCAGAGCAAAGAGCGTTAGATAACACTGTAGCTCAAGAAGTAGTGCAACTGAGAACTGAGATCGAATTACTTGCTAAGCAATCACGATAGAAGGAACAAAAAAGATTAATACGGTAGGTGCCCAAGGCAAAGCACCTAGGTATGAGGATTCAGATTCTGAGGAAGAGGCTAAGTATTTGGATAGAGAAGTGGCAGGTTTTCGAGCCAAGGGACAAGGTCTAATCAAGACAATTGAAACTCGAGGCAAAGAAATCAAGGTCGGAACTACTATGGTGATAATTATAGCAAGTCGGGGTATAGAAATCAAGAAAAAGATCGGGATGGAGATTGGAGGTGAAAAGATGACTACAAAGATAACAGTGGCCTTTATGTTCCACTAGGGAACCGTGATGTTGAGTATGGAAATTCAAGGATGGAAACCCTACTTGCAAAACTAGTTAAGAGGTCGGAGAGTTAATAAAACTGTCTAAAAAGGATCAAGGCAGACCTTTCAGGGATAAGCCAAAGTTGAGTTTCATGCGACCGCCATCAAATAGCTGGAACAACAATTCGGGCAGATGTCTACAATATTAAATCAACGTCAATAAGGTACACTTCCGAGCAACACCATCTAGAACCCAAAAACTAATGCTTACTGTATGGCTATCGTAACGAGAAGTAGGAAGACTCTTATTGAGGCACCCAAACAAGTTGAGGTTGTTCATGCTACACTGGTAGAGAAAACGAATGCCATGAAAAAAGTAAAGGAATCTCTAAAGAAGTATGTTCCATTCCCAAAACTTTCTCCACCTTTCCCTCAACGTCTACAGAAAAAAATGGATGAAAATAAAATTGTTAGTGGGGAGATCATGAAAAAAGTTGAAGAGCCTCATACTGATGAAAATAATGTGAATATTGAAACGAGAAAGAAAAGGAATCCCCACAGATGCTAACCCCCATTCCTAAGCCGCCACCTCCATTCCCTCAGCATTTAAAGAAAAAGAAAGAGGATAGAAAATTTCATAAGTTGATGTCCATATTGAAGCAATTTTCTATAAATATTCCATTAGTGGAGGCGTTGGAACAAATGTCAGGA
Source organism: Capsicum rhomboideum (assembly GCA_031232105.1). NCBI lineage: Eukaryota > Viridiplantae > Streptophyta > Magnoliopsida > Solanales > Solanaceae > Capsicum > Capsicum rhomboideum. The sequence goes on along the minus strand of CP124711.1, from coordinate 35,295,651 downwards.
TATGCAAAGTTCATGTAAAAGTTGGTCACGAAGAAGAGAGCTATTAGTTATGAGTCTGTTGGTGATTTGCACTATTGTAGAGCAATTGCATCCCATTCTCTTGTGCAAAAGAAAGATAATCTTGGTGCCTTCACAGTTCCATGCATAATTAGGTCAGTTAGCTTTGCCAGAGCTTTGTGTTAACTAGGATCAAGCATTAACTTGATGTCACTGGCAGTATTTAAGAAATTAGGCTTGAGAACCCTCGAACCAACAAAAATACAGTTATTTATGGTGGATCGTATGATTAAAAAGTCTGTGGTCATATTATTTGATGTTTTGGTCAAGGTTGAAAACTTCGTCTTTCCTGCTAACTTTGTTATCATGGATTGTGAGGTTGATTTTGAGATGCCCATAATTTAGGAGTCCATTTTTAGCCACCGGCAGAGCATTGGTGGATATGGAGCAGGGTGAGCTGAAATTCAGGCTAAATAATAAGGAATTCACGTTCAATGTTTGCAGAACAATGAAGAAGCCAAAGGACATGAGGGTTGTATCGAAAATAAATAGTTTAGATGACCCTTGAAGCCAACCCAAGGGATATCTTGATGAATTCTGAGTAATCAAGACATCCACGTCATGCCGCGACGTTAAATCTGGCGCTGCTTGGGAGGCAACCCAAGGTGTATTACCCTTCCTACATTTGCTTTGATTTTTGTTATTTTGATCGACATTAGACCCACGCACCTAGGGTGCCACAAGTATGTTCCTAAGTCCCTTGTTTTACTTCGATCTAATGCATTGGGGACAATACATGCTTATTTGGTGGGGGCGGAGGTACTTGTAGGTCTATATGTCCTCTTGGGGTTTTTTGTTGCCGTGTTTCTTTTCCCTCAAAGTGCTATCATAGTAGAACCAATATGTTTAGGTTGTTATTTATATTATTATTATTATGTGTTTTTGTGTTTAAGCAGGACGAAACTAGCGGAACCTCAGTGCAGTCCAATTTTGAACAAGTTTTGAAAGTGTGATGATACTATTTATGTGTTTAAAGGATAACCCTCCTGAAATTTTTGTTTTGGACTTTGTGTGTAGTTATGATAGTTTATGACAGTCGTTGGATCTTGTTATGGCATTAGTATTATAGGCACAATGACTGCAGTGTGGCAATGCATGATCTGGATAGGTAGTAGTCGATAGTGTAACCCTGTGCTATGTGTGCGTGAGGTCATTACAGAGTTCTCTTTGTGTGTGCGATCCAGAACTTGCCCGATTAGTCTTACCTAGGTTATAGGATAGTAGTCAGGAAAGGATCATAGGCTGTTTTTGAATTAGTCCACTTTTAACCTAAATGCCCGACCAAATGAAGTAAGTATCCCTTGATCTTGAGTTTGACCATAATTGACAATTTTCTTTCAATAGCCTATTCACCTTCCCATTTTGACTTACAATGAACCAGTCTTGGCCCTGGTCCCTCCTTGGACATTGTGTACCTCAACTCAGGCAAATCGCCTAAGTTGAGAGTGGCTATCATAGGGGTGCATAGCTTGATATGGGTATGAAGAAGGGGTTAGTAAAAGAAATGAGAACGAAGTTGGGTGTGAAGAATAAAGAAAAAAAGTGAAAAAAAATAGAGTTTGCAAAAAGAAAAAAAGAGAAAAAAAATATTGAAATCATAAAGAAAATTATACCCAAAATCTGAAAACAAAGGAAGGAGAATAAGGGAGAATAAAATGAGTATGGTTGGAAAGTGGAGCCAAAAATAGTGTAGTGTCAAGGAGGGTTGTGTCACGCCTCGAATTCCAATGGGGCGTACTGGCACCCAAACCCGATAAGGCTTGAGAGAACCAATCTTCATCCATGTCCATTCATATGCATGTCATTCAAGAAACATCACCATCACATAGAGATATAGGTTGCCAATAGCGGAAGTCATGGAAACATGTGATATATACAAATAAGAAACTTGGCTGTTAGGGCCTCCATGTCAAAATGGACATACATCTCTTACATTCATATTCCCACATACGTCTACAAAGCCTCTAACAGATGTTTACACATAATCAACCTAAAGTCGGAACAAGTCCCTGCTTTATACAACATTTACCATACCAAAACAAATATACAACTGTGACTCGAAAAGCCCTGAACCAACTGGAGCTCACCCAAAGATTGGCAATGATCCGCAACCTACTGTGGAGGTCTACTAGCACCTGCGCCTGCAGCAAGTAAGGTAAGTCCCCCAAGGGACGTCAGTACGAAGAATGTACTGAGTATGTAAGGCTCATATGAAACTATATGATACAAAAGTACTTTCATGAAATCAAGTATAAGAGAATAGTCAGTACAGATAAACCACCGGTCTGCATATGTAGAACCATCTACATTACGTCTTTTACTTCTTTTGCTTTTACATTTTTTCATCTTTATCGTTCTACCCATGCTAGGCTTTTCTGTCGCCCCTGGGATGAGATTAACCCATGCTAGGTATTTTAACCCCTGGGATGTTATATTAACCCATGCTAGGCTTTTATGTCTCCCCTGGGATGTTATTAACCCATGCTAGGTACTTTGACCCCTGGGATGTTATATTAACCTATGCTAGGCTTTTATGTCGCCTCTGGGATGTTATTAACCCATGCTAGGCTTTTATGTCTCCCCTAGGATGTTATTAACCCATGCTAGGTATTTTAACCCCTGGGATGTTATATTAACCCATGCTAGGCTTTTATGTTGCCCCTGGGATGTTATTAACCCATGCTAGGTACTTTGACCCCTGGGATGTTATTCAAGAATATACAAACAATTATACATTACTTCATTCATTCATTAGAAGAGTAATACATTACTTAATTTCTTTACTTCTGTGAGATTGACACGTTGATAGTCATAACATCGTTGGAACTTTAGAATGTAACATTATTGGAAATGCTACTCAAGAATGAATAGATTCTCCTTACATCATTACTTTTCTTGAGATAGTTCTTTTAGTAGTTACAATATTATGAGAGCTTTGGAACTTCATTCAACGAATAAGAGACAGGTGAATCACAATCGGCCTAAGAATAAGAAACATGTGAATAACAATATATGTCAACCTGAGCTGGGATACTTTAGAACACTTCGGAATGGAACAAGTACAACGTCCATGTGAACAATATGTGCTGCATAAGGATACGGAAAGATTAACCTTACATACATTATCTTTTCCAATATGAATATACAGTCCTATATGTGAATACAACAATCCATCTCCTTCCTTACGTGTTACTCTACAACACAAGTACATCAAGGAATTCACGTTAACAATTAACTACATTACTAGTGCATAAGGCGACAATGAGCTACGTGACTGCTATATAGCGTCATTTCGTCCTTGTTCAATACAAATCGCTGCATTAACATACCAAAAAAACCACAACATTCCACACATTTACCAAAACCTCATAAACCAATAGCATTTCACACCAAGTTTATACTTTACATTTCCCCTTCAATACAATGTCACAATTACCTCACTACATCACGTAAACACCTTTCACAACAACACATGAAATACAATCCATAATTTATACCACTCAAAATACCTCCGGGATACTCCTTCAAAGTCATTCAAAAGGTACCATAAGTTGATAATTGCATCAAAGAAGGGTATAGGGGTTTTGGGGGGTCAAAGAGAGACAAAAACATACAAAACGATGTTCTGGGCTGACCTGTGAAGCCAACAGCGCCTGAAGGTGGTTGATTTGAATCCTCAGGTGCCCCTTGGCAGTATCCAGGGCCACCTGCATTGTCATCTGCGCCCGCAGGTGCCCCGCCTGCGAAGGCGGATGCCCGTTTCAGCCTCCGGGGGTCATTTTAGGGTCCTTTTTCGCAATGAATCGTCCATGATCATAATTAAACTTCTATTAACATATTTTAGATCATCTTAGATTCCAACAAACATCCATGGTTTCACAACGCACATAAACATCACCAAAACTACATTTTTCTTTCAATACGCCACCGGTTCCATGTACAATTTCACTACAATAATTTCAAATGTTACACACAAAGAGAAAGCAAGTTAAGTACATAACCACACCTTAAATGTTGATATTTAATCCATAAAGTTCACTTCCTTCAATACCACAAGTCCATTTTCAAGTTCATACGGAAAAACCCTTTTCCGATTGCAAAAATAGACAGTTTTACACATAGTGAATTGTCCAACACTTTGCCAACATAACCAACATGATTTATGCACCATATTAAGCATATAATATAGTAAACCATAATATTAAACACTTACCTAAGCTTTCAAAGAAGTTATCTTGTCCAAAGAGAATGATAGCTTAGGGTTTGGAAGAGGAGAGAAAATATCCTTGGGAAAATTCTAGATTTTGCACATGTGTGGAATGGTGGATAAAATATGATTTTTCACCTTATATAGACCCATTTAAAGTCATCCTTATCCAATACTTTTGGTCAATAATTTATTTGTGGACTTGGTCAAGATGAATGGATCATTATTCCCTTTTTTTTGGGCCATGTCTTTTGGTGTAATTTTGGGCCTCCATTGAGCCCAATAACACAAGCTTAATTCAGCCCACCTAATTTAAGGTGTAATAACCCAAAATTATCATGTTTAATTAATTCCATAAATGTTACGGTAATCATCTAGGTTCCAAAAGGTACAGGGTGTTACATCCTTCCCCCCTTAGGAACATTCGTCCTCGAATGTTAGTAACATTATCTCATTGAAACAAATTTAAATCTAAGTGTATCCTTCATGTTATAATATACACATGATACTTATAGATACTTACTTGTTATTGCTTCAATTCCGCACCTTGAACTTTTTCTTCTGTTTACAACAAATACGAGTACTTTAGATTTCATTATTCCTTCTGTTTCCCATGTGATTTCGTCTACCTGCTGATTTCTCCAATAGTACCTTTACGGAAACTACTTCTTTATTTCTTAATCCTTTCATTTATCGATCAAGAATAGTAGTAGGTACCTCTTCATATGTGATATCCCCCGTAACTTGTACATCTCTCCCATGCATTTTTGAAGCATTGCAACATGGAACACTGAATGAACTGTGGGGAGTTCTTGGGGTAGTGCTAATTTATATGCAACTTACCCAAATCTTCGGGTAATCTCATATGGCAAGCTATCTAGGGCCAACTTTCATTTCTTCCCAAATCTCATTACCCCTTTCATTGATGACACTGTCAAAACTACCCAATCACCTATGTCCAATTCTAATTCCCTTCTTCTAATATCGGTATATGACTTATGTCGACTTTAGGCTGTTTGTAGCCACTGTTGTATCACCTTGACTTTCTCTATAGCTTGATGAACAAGATTTGGCCCGAGTAAAGCAGTCTCACCTGCTTCAAACCATCCACTTGGTAATCTACACTTTCTCCCATATAAGTTTCATAAGGTGTCATTTTGATACTTGAATGATAGCTATTATTGTAGACAAATTCCATAAGAGGTAAATGACCATCCCAACTACTTTGTGCAAGCTCGTAACATATCTTCAAGTGTTTAGATGGTACATTCTGTTTGTCTATCTGTCTGATATAATAGAAATTGAAATCTCATGTAATCGTACTATCTCTTTAACATACAACCTTGCATAATTTACAGCGGTACAAGTGGTCCTGACAGGTAAAAAGTGTGCTACTTGGTAAGTCTGTCAACTATCATCCACATGGAATCAAAGTTCCAAAATGTACGAGGAAAACTTGTGATAAAGCCCATGTTAATCATATCCCTCATTTCAGACTGGACGATTCCTGTATTGCATATAACCTTCAGGTCTCTGATGCTCTACTTTTACCTGTTGACAGTTTGGACATTGAGCTACAAATTCTGTAATATTCTCCTCCTTTATGTTGCCTCACCAATACATCTCTTCCAAACCATGGTACATTTTGGTTGCTCCCAAATGGATAGAATACCGTGAATGATGTGCTTCTGTCATAATTTCATTTCCTTAGCTCATCTATATCCGGTACACAAAATCTACTTTGGCATTAAAGTACTCCCCCTGCGTAAGCTCAAATACCCTTGTCGAACTTTGCTGTACATTCTTTTTCAACTGAAATAAAATAGGATTTGCATATTGGTTTTCCTTCACCTCAGTTACAAATGAAGACTTTGTCGCATTTTACACTATAATTCTTTCATCTGAAGTTTCAAGAAAATGAACCCCCAAGCTGTCTAATTGGTGTAGATGCTTGACTATATGTTGCTTCTCCGTCAACTGGCCACTAGTGCTTCCTATTGCTTTGCGACTTAGTGCTTCAGCTACCACGTTCGCTTTCCCTGGATGGTATAAAATATCGATATCATAGTCTTTTAAGAGTTCCAGCTACCCCCGCTGCCTCAGATTTAAGTCTTTCTGCTTAAGTATATATTGCAAACTTTTCTGATCAGTATATCTATGTCAACGTGAACCCCATACAAGTAGTGGCACCATGTGTTTAAAGCAAATATCACAACTGCTAACTCAAGATCATGTGATGGATAATTTCTTTCATGTGGACACAGTTGTCTTGAAGCATAAGCTATACAATATACTGCATACCCCTCTGTGCCTTCGAGAAAGTACTAATACAGGTGTAGAAGTCAATTTATCGTTCAACTCTTGGAAACTCTTCTCACATGCATCATTCCACTTAGACTTGATTGCATTGTGTGTTAGCTTTGTTATGGGTACAGAGATAGAAGACAATCCTCTAACAAATCTCCTATACTAACCAACCAATCCAAGAAAACCATGAATCTCTGTAAGCGTCGTAGGCCTTAGCCAATTTTTCATCGCTTCTATCTTTTGTATATCAATCCTGAGTCCTTCATCCCATACAATGTGACCCAAGAATGCTACAGATTTTAATCAAACTCATATTTAGAGAACTTTGCATATATCTTATGGTCATGAAGAATCTGTAATACCTGTCGTAACTGTTTAGCATGGTTCTCTTGTGATCTTAAGTAAACCAAAATTATCATCTCTAAACACTGTCACGCACACGTCTAGAAATGGCTTGAACACCCTATTCATCAAACCCATAAAAACAGTTGGTGCCTTTGTTAGTCCAAATGACATAACTAAAAGCTTATAATGACCATACCGTGTTTGGAAAACTGTCTTGGGTATATCTTTTTCTCTAACCCTTACTTGATGATAATCCGATCTTAAGTTAATCTTTGAGAAGCATTTGGCACCCTATAACTGATCAAATAGATCATCGATTCTGGGGAGGGAATATTTATTCTTCACTGTCACCTTATTCAAGTGCCAATAATCATTACACATTCTCAACGTGCTATCTGTCTTCCGTACAATTAACACCGGTGCACCCCAAGGGGACGTACTAGGTCTTATGTATCCCTTGTCCTACAAGTCTTTTCATTGCTTTGTTACTTTCCGTCTTAGAGGTAAACCTGGAAGCTTTTCAGGAAATACCTCAAGAATTGTATTTACTGTCAGAATCGAATGAAGAGGTCGTGGCTTCACATCGGTATCCTGCACCATCACTAGGTGGCATATGTACCTCTTAGAGTATCATTTTCTTTGCCCTAAGATAGGAAATAAATTTTTTCCTCTCGGTGCGCCCACATTACCCTGCCATTCAAGAACATTCTTTTGTGGAAAATGAAGATGTAACTTCTTAGCTCGGCAATCTACTGTGGCATAACAAGAAGTCAACCAATCCATACCCATTATAACGTCAAAATCTACCATTTCCATTTCAATAAGATCAACCAGTGTGTCATAACCACAAACACTGACTATACAATTATGATATACTCTTTTAGCTATAATAGATCCACAACTAGTGTAGATACTTCAAATGCCTTATCTAGTAATTCTGGTGTTCTTTCAAACTTTTTCCACAATCAATGGAGTAACATAGGATAATGTAGAATACGGGTCAATCAATGCATATACCTTATGTAAAAATATGAATACTGTACATGTGTCTACATTAGGGGAAACCTCCGAATTCTATCGATCCACTAAGGAATAGGTACGGTTCTGGGTTACACTAGCACCAACTGTCCCTCTAGAACCTCTGCCACGTCCTCTAACCGACATATGCCTGAATGTATCCATCTGTAGTGCTGACACGGCTGATGAAGGGACTTCGATTGGCTCATAATTCCTTGTGCTTGATACCCCACTGTCCGTGAATCCTGAATCTCACTTCTTTCCCCAAATTGGTTACCTCTAAACCCTCAGAATCGAGGTAGATCATTTACTGTAGAATGAGAAAATAATGGTCTAGACGGTCTGTTTAAGACCTGAGACCTAAATTCTCCTTGGGACGCCATGAATTGTCCCATAGGTCTAGCCCTCTTTGACGGCCCTCTTTCAAATTCTTGTGTCATTCTTCTTTGCCTTTGATTCCCCCTCTTCTGTGCAAAGGTTGACCAACTTGTCCTTGGTTTTGTGCAACGACTATCTGAGTCAACAGGTGCACCACATTCCTTATATCCTGCTCAGTAGCATTAACAGGTGTTTCGGCAGGGTCTTCGCTCCTTCTTAGCTTTTCTGGAGCTGGAAAAGTAGAAGAAGCCCGCGATGCAAATTCAGTTTCAGCCCCACCCTGACTAGCTTGGTCAGGTGTTGATTTACTAGTTCCTTCTCTGGTCTCTACCTTCTTATCTTTTCCCCTATCTTTTCTTGTATTCGGCATTGTACTATACAGAAAAAAACCAATATCAATGGTCAGATATAATTCCACCTACAACATTGGCTCTACTGCACGATCTAAGAAATGAAGAAACTAAATAACTCCTAAATGTCCCGTAGCCTCATACTTATAAATGTGACGCGCAACACATCCATAAGCAAGACTCTACTCAGACACGGCTTTGTAGACACCCTGAGGACGACCTGCTCTGATACCACTTTTGTCACGCCTCGAATTCTAACGGGACGGACTGGCACCCGAAGCCGATAAGGCCCGAGAGAACCAATCTTTATCCATGTCCATTCATATGCATGTCATTCAAGAAACATCAAAATCACATAGAGATATAGGTTACCAATAGCGAAAGTCATGGAAACATGTGATATATACATATAAGAAACTTGGCCGTTAGGGCCTCCATGTCAAAATGGACATACATCCCTTACATTCATATTCCCACATACGTCTACAAAGCCTCTAACAAATTTTTACACATAACCAACCTAAAGTCGGGACAAGTCCCCGTTTTATACAACATTTACCATACCAAAACAAATGTACAACTGTGACTCGGAAAGCCCCGAACCAACTGGAGCTCACCCAAAGATCAACAATGATCCGCAACCTACTGTGGAGGTCTACTAGCACCTGCGCTTGCAGCAAGTAAGATAAGTCCCCCAAGGGACGTCAGTACGAAGAATGTACTGAGTATGTAAGGCTCATATGAAACTGTATGATATAAAAGTACTTCCATGAAATCAAGTATAAGAGAATAGTTAGTACAGATAAACCACCGGTCTGCATATGTGGAACCATGTACATTACGTTCTTTACTTCATTTTCTTTTACATTTGTTCATCTTTATCGTTCTACCCATGCTAGGCTTTTCTGTCGCCCCTGGGATGAGATTAACCCATGCTAGGTATTTTAACCCCTGGGATGTTATATTAACCCATGCTAGGATTTTATGTCTCCCCTGGGATGTTATTAACCCATGCTAGGTACTTTGACTCCTGGGATGTTATATTAACCCATGCTAGGCTTTTATGTCGCCCCTGGGATGTTATTAACCCATGCTAGGCTTTTATGTCATCCCTTGGATGTTATTAACCCATGCTAGGTATTTTAACCCCTGGGATGTTATATTAACCCATGCTAGGCTTTTATGTCGCCCCTGGGATGTTATTAACCCATGCTAGGTACTTTGACCCCTGGGATGTTATTCAAGAATATACAAACAATTATACATTACTTCATTCTTTCATTAGAAGAGTAATACATTACTTCATTTCTTTACTTTTGTGAGATTGACACGTTGATAGTCATAACATCTTTGGAACTTTAGAATGTAACATTATTGGAAATGCTACTCAAGAATGAATAGATTCTCCTTACATCATTACTTTTCTTGAGATAGTTCTTTTAGTAGTTACAATATTATGAGAGCTTTGGAACTTCAGTCAATGAATAAGATACATGTGAATCACAATCGGCCTAAGAATAAGAAACATGTGAATAACAATATATGTCAACCTGAGCTGGGATACTTTAAAACACTTCGGAATGGAACAAGTACAACGTCCATGTGAATAATATGTGCTGCAGAAGGATACGGAAAGAGTAACCTTACATACCTTATCTTTCCCAATATGAATATACAGTCCTATATGTGAATACAACAATCCAGCTCCTTCCTTACGTGTTACTGTACAACACAAGTACATCACGGAATTCACGTTAACAATTAACTACATTACTAGTGCATAAGGCGATAATGAGCTACGTGACTGCTATATAGCGTCATTTCCTCCTTTTTCAATACAACTCGCTGCATTAACATACCAACAACACCACAACATTCCACACATTAACCAAGACCTCATAAGCCAATAGCATTTCACACCAAGTTTATACTTTACATTTCCCCTTCAATACAATGTCACAATTACCTCACTACATCACGTAAACACCTTTCACAACAACACATGAAAGACAATCCATAATTGATACCACTCAAAATACCTCCGGGATACTCCTTTAAATTCATTCAAAAGGTACCATAAGTTGATAATTGCATCAAAGAAGGGTATAGGGGTTTCGGGGGGTCAAAGAGAGACAAAAACATACAAAACGATGTTCTGGGATGACCTGCGAAGCCACCTGCGCCTGCAGGTGGTTGAGGTACATCCGCAGGTGCCCCTTGCCAGTATCCAGGTCCACCTGCGTTGGCATCTGCGACCGCAGGTGCCCCGTCCGCGAAGGCGGATGCCTATTTCAGCCTCCGGGGGTCATTTTAGGGTCCTTTTTCGCAATGAATGTTCCATGATCATAATTAAATTTCTAGTAACATATTTTAGATCATATTAGATGCCAACGAACAGCCATGGTTTCACAATGCACATAAACATCACCAAAACTACATTTTTCTTTCAATACGCCACCGGTTCCATGTACAATTTCACTACAATAATTTCAAATGTTACACACAAAGAGAAAGAAAGTTAAGGACATAAAAACACCTTAAATGTTGATATTTAATCCATCAAGTTCAATTCCTTCAAGACCACAATTCCATTTTCAAGTTCATTCGAAAAAACCCTTTTCCGATTGCAAAAATAGACAGTTTTACACATAGTGAATTGTCCAACACTTTGCCAACATAACCAACATGATTTATGCACCATATTAAGCATATAATATACTAAAACATAAGATTAAACACTTACCCAAGCTTGCAAAGAAGTGATCTTGTCCAAAGACAATGATATCTTAGGGTTTGGAAGAGGAGAGAAAATATCCTTGGGAAAATTCTAGATTTTGCACATGTGTGGAATGGTGAATAAAATCTGATTTTTCAGCTTATATAGACCCCTTTAAATTCATCCTTATCCAATACTTTTGGTCAATAATTGATTTGTTGACTTGATCAAGATGAATGGATCATTATTCCCTTTTTTGGGGCCATGTCTTTTGGTGTAATTTTGGGCCTCTATTGAGCCCAATAGCACAAGCTTAATTTATCCCACCTAATTTAAGGTGTAATACCCCAAAAATATCATGTTTAATTAATTCCATAAATATTACGGTAATCATCTAGGTTCCGAAAGTTACGGGGTGTTACAGGTTGAGTCACCATATCCATATGTACCACACCCGTCCCCAAGCCTACATTACAAGCCGATGAAAGTCCTATAATGATCCTAGTCTGATTGTCCAAAAAACTAAGGCATAGAAAATGAGGGCAAGCCTATGGTATTTCATACACACTGTTTGAACTTCTTTGTAAGATAGAGTGTTTTGATCCAGTCCCTACTTTGATATTCATTAGTATACTGTGAGTGTATGGGACTTCTTTGTTATCAGAATGCATGGGTTACATTGTTAGCTGCTATTTGTTTGGATAATGTCATTTGCATATATGCTTAGTTGTTTGTTCATGATCTGATGCCATCACTTGATCCCTTCTGTGTCATAATAATATGTTGCATGTATATGCACAATGGTTTTGATTTATGAATAGGAGGGGGTCAAAATTTTTGGTACCGAAAGAAATGAGTCGACTACCATAGGTCTCTTAGGTTTCTCTTAGCTAAGCATTGAATGTGTTTGTTTTGTTTTGTTTGCCTTAGGACATACAAACGTTCTAAGTTGAGGATGTTGATGTGCCATGATTTCATGGCACTTTCGATGCCTAAAACAAGTAAAATATGTAATAACTTGGGTATGTTTGGTAAGTATGATGTGTTTTTTGTTCTATCTTGCAGGAAAATAGGTTTTGGAGGCAAAATGGAGAAGACGGGAAGAAGCATGTACTGGAATGAAGTTTTTAAAGACAAAAAAAAGCGAAGTTGAATTTCACCAAGTGACCCACAGTCATGACTCATGGACCGTCGGTCGACCTACGGACTGTAGTTCAAGTCTGTGAGTCAACTTCTGCAATTGTACATGGAGGCCTGATTCCTACGACCTGGATCCATGGTCCGTGGGTTGAGTCCACGACCTCAAGTCATGGTCCATGGGAAGTTGCTGACTTTTTTCTCCTACACGTTTTAGGATAGGATTCGTTTTGTATCTATAAATACTCCTATGTTGTCCTATGTTAGGGAGGCTATTATTATATTATTTTAGTTGTCTATTACATTGTTTTGAGGTTCATAAACACATTGTTCTTGTAATCTAAAACATTGATTCTAGGGTTTTGATTTATATTGAGATTTCAGAGTTTTATTCTTCTTGTGAGTTCATAATTATGTTTTCATCATTGAATTCTCCGTGTTCTTGCAATCATGAGTAGCTAAATCTCTCAACTAGGGTTGTGTGAACCATGAAGAGTTAACGAAATGGGTTAAGTGTAAAGTAATTCTGAACCGGTGTGACTGCATATATTGTTATATCCTTCGTTATAATTGATCTTCTAACGGTTGCAAACGTTAGAAACTCGCCTGTATTCTAAACTTGCTCGAGAGAGAGAAGTAGAGATTGGGAAAAGGGAATAACAACAGAGATTTGAAGCTATCAACCTTCATCTAATAACTTAAGTTGTAAAAGGCATAGTTATCTGAGATCAAGAACAAGGGTTAGTAGCGTAACATTCAGAGACCAAGAGGAGAAGAGTGAAATTCATCTAACCAAGGTCGAGAGACATTTAGATGAACCTATCTTGTTAGCTTTTGCATGCAACGCACTGGGAAAGTTTGCCAGCATAAGTACCCGGTGGAGTTAAGGAATTTTGGGGATCACAGTCCTAGTGCCTTTCTTGTATTGATCATAAACCCGGCAATCAACAATTGTTACTATTACTATTTATTTACAAACCCCCCATTTTTACTTACTTGCCAATTGCTCGGACAAACACTCGAAAGAATTTCTTTATATTCCGTGTGGGATCGATCCTAACCTGGTTGGGTTCTATATTTGATTCAATGACCGCGTTATACTTTTCTGGAGGTATAGTTTGGGCGACATCATAAACTCAATTGACAAGGATACTTCCAACTTAATTTTGTGCTAGGGGTTTTGTAGGACCTTAGTTAACACCTATTGTACTTCCACACTAAAGAATTGATCTTAATACTCCTGAACAAATAAATTTCATCAGGTTCGAGTCTATTTATACACATCGAAAAGCTCAAATCTTAGCCTGAAAGCTTGAGGTGGTACAATGAATAACGTAATTACGATTTTGGACTTAAATTAATAGAGGAGAATGAAAATTAAATATTTTCATGTCTTTACCGCAGATAATTCAGTAACAATGGAACGGGTTGTTATATTAGATACCAATTACCATCCTTTCATCCCCGAACAGACATTGGGTGAAGAGAGGCACGAGGTTGGAATTAGAAAGTCACTACTTTAAGAGTTGCTTTTTTTGCACCTTACTTACCCACTCGCTATCGTTTATCAACTAAACAACATTCTATACTCAGTCTCTCTATCGAGGCTTTTCAATACAAGAAGATATAGAGCCAAATATTTATGCACAAACCAAATCATTCCTCTTATGATTTCTGAACTTGGTAAAGAATGTTTTTACACAAGTTTCTTATCAAGAATCAAGAAACGAGAAAATATGGACCTTGTGGGATGCCAGAGCTTGTACCATCCAACCCTAAGCAAAAACCTTGCAGCAATAAGAAAAGGAGAATCACTCTCTCTAGCGGTCTAACGACGAATCTTTGAGTTTTGAGACATGGCATCTAAACTAAAAAAACTGACTATTTACTGGGTTGAGCCCACTATAGTAGCCCGATTCCCGCTATAGCGGGATCCGCCAACTATCGCGGAGCTGACCGAAATTGACTTATGCTATAGCAAAAAATTCCTGCTATAGCGGGACAGCGGTACCGACCTACCACCCTCTATAGTAGGGTAGGCGAGGCAGTAACTCCAGATAGGTTTCCAATTTTGCTATTTTTACAACACACTCTCAGATTTCAACCTTTCAAACTAACCCCTTTACGTCAAATGCTATATCCAAAGTTCTACAAACCCAAATTCCACTCCAAAAGTTTCTATGGGTTACTATGTCCCTCGTTTATCATGATATCACCTTAAGTTCATAAAACACTACACCATGAGACACCAAATATCTATAAATCACACAACACCGAATTTCCATTGGAACCCATCCTAGCCTGAGATTTTATCAAATCTTGTCCTATGGAAAACTCTACCCGAGCACTTATACCCTAACCAATGCTATAACAAACACAATACCATCAAATACTACACTATGTTTTCCCCTTAGGACATCCATTTTATGACTCTTTTTCACACCTCTATGGTCACCGCATAAGAATAAATCCTCTAGAGTACAAGCACCCACCATACACCATTGTAGGTTTCATTAACAATAAATTCTCCACCATAATTCACATTAATCTATTCGACCCTCAACAATCAATCTATTATAAACAAAACAGCTCATCACTAGTCACTCAAGGACAAGCTATACTCATTTAGCCTCACAACTAGCTTACGGTTAGTCAAATTACTGACTCAACATACCTCAACCACTCAAGGAGCAATAGAAACCAAGTATTATCATGTAATAACGAGATAGCTATGAATATGCATAAATATATCTAATAACTCTACTCCCTCAATTGACCCTACAACTAAGGATCATCAATCATAATCAAGCTAACTTATTTCACAAACCTTAGCAATTCAATTAGACCACATTCATGGGGTACTATTAAATGATAAGCATTCCCATACAATAAGCATATAAGCAATGTTAAATCATAATTAGCCAATTATAAGTCATTTTGTTAATCAACACCTGAGTGACTAGTTTTACCAATAGGCGGCCACAATTACCAGGTACACAAACACAAGGGAACCTAGTTCCACCATAATCTCACAATTTCCTCATCAATTTCACAGTATTGATCACAATACAAGTAGTTTACTCAATCAACAGTCAAGGCAACCAAGTCAAACACACTCAAATGTTTAAATATGTATGTCACCTCAAACAGACAGTAACACCCACACCAGACATGCAACTTATCAATCATATCATTCAACTTTCATGCCAAGGGCTACTACATCCACCCTATTAACCAACCTTCTTTTATTATTTTTCAATTCACATAATTTAAGTTACAAATGTCAAGCAAGTCACACAACTATAAACATTTATCAAAGAATTCATCTAACACATATTAATACAAAAATTCAGGGCTATTTATGTAGTTTTCATGTTATTATCTATCCATACACTATATTAACATTGACTTGAAAAGAAACACCTAACTTTACAAAGTCATAATCAATCAATCAACACCAAGTGATCACAAAAAATTAGTTACTTACACATCAAACGTGACTCTTATCGATAGATACCAATTGGAATCAACTAGATTCCAATTGTGAAATCACCAAGTTACCAATTAGAATTCGCTACATACTAATAGGACACATCCAGGTACCAATTTGATTAGTTACCAATTGAACTCGATCCATTGGATGATAGACTAAAACAACACGATATGAAAGAAAGAAGGGAAACAATTCCTAGAATGCCTTATAGATTTCCAAATATTTGATATGGATATCTACACACCAATTCGCAGGACTCTACTCGACATTTGCTCTTGTACTTGTGAGACCGGTAACCTACGCTCTGATATCAACTGTCATAAACCAACTAGCCGAATTATACAAGCACCTGCTCTAATCCACCTAGATAGGATAACCCTTACTGTCCATTTTAGAAAACATGCGTAAGTTATAAACAATTTCATTAAAATCTCAAAATCTAACAAATATTACAACCTGTTTCAAAATACAACGAATAAAAACACCTTCTCCAAGGATGTAGTCTAGACATGTATAAGAGCTTCTAATACAGTAAAAGACAAAATAAAAAATGCAGCCCCTACCGCATGAATGAAAAAAGTAGAAGCTGTTGGAGATTACTATCCCCGTTGCCTAAGAAACATCAACTGATCCTGCAACCAGGTTATACCCAAAAAGGGTATAACAAGAGTAGTATTAGTACAACCACACGTACTGGTAGGTATAATCGGCCGACTAGGGTTAGATTACTTAAACATTATATAGAAATCACATAAAGAAAGTATGACAACTTATGTAACATTTAATTTCCAATTCACAATTCATATGTTCACACATCACCTTCTTATGAGCTTCCAATTATATTTCATTAGCTTAATTGACCCATTTAACTAGAATTCAATGGCCAATTCAAGTTCCATCTAATAACCCTGCCTCCTCACTAAACCTGTGAACATTATCCAACTAGTCAACTCCTCATAGTTTCCAACTCAAGGATTAACCTCAGGTTCTTCACTATTGACACCACACTCATGGCCAGTACTAACTCCATAATTAACTCTATGAGTTGGGCAAGTAGTCAATATCCTTCTAAACTCTTATCCAATTAAGGCAACGTCACAACAATTGCCAAGGCATGAGAGTCACACGACACATGAAATATCTCAAATAACAATAAGCACTACCACACTTAACATAAATTAAATAGACATGCAAGTCATTAAGTAAGCTTTCAATTTATCAAGTAGACATTCAAGTCATCAAGTAAGCTTTCACAATGCTCATATCAATAACCTCACACAAGGGTAAATTACACCAGTTACAGTTTTCCATTTAGGATATCAAAAATTTCATTATCATATTATAACATCAGGGATCGGTCTGCATAAGGAACCACATTATATCACAAAAAATAAATTGATCCACATAAGAAATAAAAAAACCCTCATCAACATAACCAATCTACACAAGGAACCATAATATCTCATCAAATAATCGGTCCACACAAGGAACCATAATATATCATCAACATAATTCGGTCCACTCAAAGAACTATCAAATTTTCCAAATTATGGTGTACATACATGCTAAGGGTTTTATGACAGCCCACTAGCCATAGCCTGAAGGGGACAAGCTCAGTCCATGTACCAAATATCTCAGAAAACTAGTGTCTGCCACCCTTATCCTAAACCAAGTGTAATACAACCCTTATTCCAATGTCCCCACCCTTATCCTCTTGAAAATTCACCAATTCAATCATAATCAATCATTAACAAAACACTCTTAACAAATAACTAGTACCATCAACAAGTACAATCACATAATGAGATAAATCAACCACACTTGTATATCAAACAAGGTCTTTTTTACCAATCTCATTGTAGGTTATCAATTTCCAAACTTGCATTCAATAATTAACAAGTTCAGCATTCATTAGCATACATTACGACTAAATAAACAACCAATCAGTTAAACATATACACATACAATCAACTTGAGCTTTAAATCTAATTTAACCATCACCTACTCAACAGACACTAGTGCCCGAGGGCCAAACAATATATAATAACTGAGTATACACAAAATCAATTTAGGTTGACCTTCTATTAAACAAGTCTTCGACCAAATACTACTAGTCCTCAACCTCCATATATATTCCACTACCATAAACACTTATTAAGACTGAACCCATTCACTTCCCAAGTTTCATCTTATTCTATCTTTAGTCTTGTACCTTTGCATATCTTACTTCCTAACACTTAGCCTAACTTAACTTTAGGTTCTTAAGTTATATCACCGCCTCCTCTTATTATAGTCAATTCTCATAACTAACTTTCAACAAGAATATCTCATGTTCCAAACACACACAATATCTAATTCACTCTTTTAAACTTATTAAAGACGAGTTTTATAGATTACAAGCTCACACTATTCCTCTATTGCTATCCACATTCACATATTTACCTTGTAATTCATCAAGTAAGTCATACAAATAGAAAACACCCATCAAGGGATCCATACAAAAATAGAACAACACCCAATTAGATCGTTATTACATTAATTTCATGTTTTATTCATCCAAACTCAGTGTCTGCAGGCCTAAGCATGATTCCTCCCATCAAATCTATATTACGAATACAATTTCTAACCATATTCTACAACTCATAAACCACAACCTACCTCGATTAAAGATCTTGGAACAAGCAATCCACACCAAGGATGTTCTTTCTGTCACGCACCGAATTCCAACTAGGTGGATTGGCACCCGAAACCATTGAGGCCCGAGAGAACCAATTTTTGCTCATGTACATTCATATACATGTCTCTGTATGAATATCATTCTACCTTATATAACTATGAAATACCAATGGCAGAAGTCATGGAAGCAAATGCTAT
Source organism: Capsicum rhomboideum (assembly GCA_031232105.1). Classification (NCBI taxonomy): domain Eukaryota; kingdom Viridiplantae; phylum Streptophyta; class Magnoliopsida; order Solanales; family Solanaceae; genus Capsicum; species Capsicum rhomboideum. The sequence goes on along the minus strand of CP124711.1, from coordinate 35,276,770 downwards.
ATATGAAAATTGGCCGTTAGGGCCATCAAATCAAAATAGACATACGTCTCTTACATTCATTTTCCCATATACGTCTACAAAGCCTCTACAGATACATGTACATAACCAACCTATAGTCGGGACAATTCCCCGCTTTATACAACTTTACAATACCAAAACCAATGTACACATGTGACTCGAAAAGTCCCGAACTAACTGGAGCTCACCAATGATCGGCAAATGATCCGCAATCTACTGTGGGGGTCTATGAGCACCTGTTCCTGCAACAAGTAAGGTAAGTCCCCCAAGGGATGTCAGTACGAAGAATGTACTGAGTATTTAAGGCTATAAGAAACTGCATCAATACATAAGAACCTCAATGGAATCAAATATATGAGAATAACCAATATGGATAAACCATAGGTCCGTATGGTTGGAACTATGTATATTGCTTTCATTACTAATATATCAGGTTCAGCTCTTGCTAGGTTCTTACCTCTAGAGCTACCCCATGTCAGGTTCGGCCCGAGCTAGGCTTATGCCTCTAGGACTACCCCTTGATCCAATAATCTCGGGATCAGCTTGAGCTAGGCTTATGCCTCTAGATATACCACCCATACTCTTGCAATCAGCAAATATTCATTACTTCATTTCTTTACTTTTGAGAGATTGATACAATGATAGTCATAACAATAGAGGAGCTTCGAAACATAACATTATTGGAACTTTGGAACATGTCCACAATTATGTAACACATGAGTAACATTTGATCAATGAATGAGGAACATGTGACTAACAATGGAGGACAACCTGAAATGAAATACCTTAGAACATTTCAGAATGGAACAAGTACAATGACAATGCGAACACTACGTGCTGCAGAAGGATACGAAAAGAGTAACCTTACATACCTTGTCTTCTCACTATGAATACACAATCCTATATGTGAATACAATAGTCCAGCTCCTTCCTTATGTTTCACTCTATAACACAAGTACATAACGGAGCTCACATTAACAATCAACTACCTTACAAGTGCATAAGACGACAATGAGTTACATGTTTGCCTAAAAATGTCATTTCACCCTTTACAATACCGTTCATGGAATTATCATACCAACAATACCACAACATTCCATACATTGACCAAGACATCATAAACCAATAGCATGTCACACCAAGTTCATACTTTACACTTCTCCATCAACACGACATCACAATTACTCCATCAAGTCACCTCAATACACTTCATAACAACATATCGACAACAATCCCACAATTTACACTCATAGAAAAATAACAAGTAAAGGAAAATAACCACACCATACATGTTGATATTTCATCCATACCATGCACTTTCATCAAAACCCCAAGTCTCCGTTCAAGTTTAAATCACAAGGATGACATATCATTTAGCAAAAAGCAAAAAGTGCCCTATTCAACCTTGCCAACCTAACCATCATGATCTACATAATCTCTCATGTATATAATATTTTAAATCACAAGAATAAACACTTACCCAAGCTTGCAACGTTATGATCTTGTCCAAGTGTCCAAAGAAAATGGTTGCCTTAGGGTTTGGAAGATAGAGAAATGTTTTGGAAATGTCTAGAATGGCATGTGTGTTAGAATGAATAAAAATCTGATTTTTGGCCTTTATATAGCCCTCAAGTCATTCTTAGCCACACCTTGGGCATTAAATTCCATATTTACTTGGTCAAATGGAAGAATGGGTCATTTGCCCCTTTTGGGCTATGTCTTTTACTCCATTTTGGGCCTCAAATTGAGCCCATTAACACATATTAACTTAGCCTACCAATTTCAATGTGTAATACTCCAATTATCTTATGTTTAAATAATTCCATAAATGTTACAATAATATTCAACTCACGAGATTCATGTTCGTAGCCTCAATCTCAAAAATAAGAAATTCTAGCCACTCATGGCTTAATTGAACATAATTTGATAAAATACTTGTGACGGAGAATTAACCCTAACTCGGATGCCAAACGCGCTCAAGAGTAGTCCTACTACGATGGAATAATGATATCATAACTCAAAAGTCTTATTTATAGAATAATAGTCGGAGAAAATTTTTGACGAAAAGCAACCCGGCACGCCGCCTGGCGCGCCCCAATGCTGCCTATGCCAGAAAAATTTTGGCCAGAAGCGGCCTGGCACGCCCCTGGGCGCGCCCTACACTTAAAATGTGATTTTCTTCCTTGCTTTGACTTTTCTTTGCAGACGTTAGTACAATATCAATAGTCCATCAAAACCAATACAAAATATGCACTTATTGCTCTCAAAACTAAGGTAAACATGGTTCAAATATGACATATAAATGCGCCCTAGATCACCAAGCTAGTAGGGTCGAAAAGGTACGGGGTGTTACATCCTTCCTCCCTTAGAAACATTCGTCCTCGAATGTTAATAACATCGTCTCATGTATAACAAATGCATCTCTATATTAGCATATATATACATATACACATAATGCTCATAGATACTTACTTGTTATTGCTCCACTTCCACACTTTGAACTTTTTCTTCCATTTGAAACAGATGAGGGTACTTGGACTTCATCATTTCTTTAGCTTCCCATGTGCTCTCCTCTACTTGTTGATTTCTCCAAATTACTTTTACTGAAGCCACTTCTTTATTTCTTAACCTTTTCACTTGTCTATCCAGAATAGCAATCGGTATCTCTTCATAGGTGAGATCCTCCATAACTTGTACATCTTCAATGGGAACAATACGAGATGAATCTCCTATGCACTTTCGAAGCATCGAAACATGAAATACTGGATGAACTGTGGAGAGTTCTTGGGGTAGTGCCAATTCATACGCAACTTGCCCAAATATTCGGACAATTTCATATGGCCCTATATATCGGGGACTCAACTTCCCTTTCTTCCCAAATCGCATTACCCCTTTCATCGGTGACACCTTCAAGAATACCCAATCACCTATGGCAAATTCGATCCCTCTTATTCTAACATCAGCATAGGACTTGTGTCGACTTTGGTACGTTTGTAGCCTCTGTTGGATCACTTTAACTTTCTCCATAGCTTGATAAACAAGATCTGGCCCAAGTAAAGCAATTTCACCCGCTTCAAACCATCCAATTGGTAATCTACATTTTCTTCCGTATAAAGCTTCATAAGGTGCCATTCTAATACTTGAATGATAGCTATTGTTGTAAGAAAATTCAATAAGAGGCAAATGGTCATCCCAACTGCCTTGAAAATCTAACGTGCAAGCTCGTAGCATATCTTCAAGTGTTTGGATGGTACGTTCTGCTTGTCCATCTGTCTGAGGATGAAAAGCCATACTCAAATTCACTTGTGTACCCAAACTCTTCTGAAAAGATCTCCAAAAATATGCAGTAAATTGAGCTCCCCTGTCTGATATAATGGAGATCAGAATTCCATGTAATCACACAATCTCTTTAACATACAACCTTGCATATTCCTCCGCTGTATAGGTGGTCTTGACTGGTAAGAAATGCGCTGACTTGGTAAGCCTGTCAACTACTACCCATATGGAGTCAAATTTTCATAGTGTACGAGGCAAACCTGTGATGAAGTCCATGTTAATCATATCCCATTTCCAGACTGGAAGATTGATACATTGCATGTAACCTACTGGTTTCTTATGCTCTACCTTTACTTGTTGACAATTTGGGCATTGAGCTACAAATTCTGCAATGTTCTTCTTCATGTTTCCCCACCAATACATTTCCTTCAAATCATGGTACATTTTGGTAGCTCCCGGATGAATAGAATATCGTGAATGATGCGCCTCTGTCATAATTCGTCTCTTCAGCTCATCTACATTCGGTACACATAATCTACCTTGGCATTGAAGTACTCCTTCCTGCGTAAGATTAAATGCCTTTGTCAAACCCTGTTGTACATTCTCTTTCAGCTGCAATAACAGAGGATCTGCATCCTGCTTCTCTTTCACTTCAGTTATTAATAAAGATTTTTTTGCGTTTTGCACAATAACCCCTTCATCTGAGGATTCAAGAAGATGGAACCCCAAGCTGGCTAGTTGATGTATATCTTTGACTAGGTCTTGCTTTTTCTTCAACTTTCCACTAGTACCTCTTATTGCCTTGCGGCTTAATGCATCGGCCACCACATTCGCTTTTCCTGGATGATAGAGGATATCAGTATCATAGTCTTTTAAGAGCTCTAGCCACCTTCGTTGCCTCAAATTGAGTTCCTTCTGCTTAAAGATATATTGCAAATTTTTGTGATCAGTGTAGATATCAACATGAACTCCATACAAATAATGGCGCCATATCTTTAAAGCGAATACCACCGTTGCTAACTCAAGATCATGTGTGGGATAGTTTCTCTCGTGTGGCCTAACTATCGTGAGGCATATGCTATTGCATTACCATGCTGCATCAATACACATCTTAGGCCATCTCCGGACGCATCACAATAGACTGTATATCCTTCTGTGCCTTTCGAAAGTACTAATATGGGTGTGGAAGTTAATTTACCTTTCAGCTCTTGGAAACTTTTCTCACATGCATTATTCTACTGAAATTTGACTGCCTTGTGTGTAAGCTTCGTTAAAGGTGCAGCAATGGAAGAAAACCCTTCAACAAACCTTCTATAATAACCAGCCAATCCCAGAAAACTACAAATTTTTATGGGCGTCGTAGGCCTTGGCCAATTTTTCACCGCTTCGATCTTTTGTGTATCCACCCTGATGCCTTCATCTGATACAATGTGACCCAAGAATGCTATAGATTTTAACCAAAATTCACATTTAGAGAACTTGGCATACAACTTGCGATCCCAGAGAATCTGTAACACCTACCGTAAGTGATTCGCATGGTCCTCTTGTGATTTGGAATAAACCAGAATATCGTCTATAAATACCGTCACAAACACATCCAGGAATGGCTTAAACACCTTATTCATCAAATCCATAAAAACAGCTGGTGCATTTGTCAGTCCAAATGACATAACTAAAAATTCATAGTGGCCATACCGTGTTCGAAAAGCTGTCTTGGGTATATCTTGTTCTCTTACCCAGACTTGATGGTAACCCGATCTCAAGTCAATATTTGAAAAACATTTGGCACCCTATAACTGATCAAACAAATCATCAATTCTAGGGAGGGGATAGTTGTTCTTGATCGTTACCTTATTCAATTGCCGATAGTCAATGTACATTCTCAATGTGCCATTTTTCTTCTGTACAAATAATACCGGTACACCCCACGGGGACATACTAGGACTGATGAAACCCTTGTCCAGCAAGTCTTTTAATTGCTCCTTCAATTCATGTAATTCTGCTGGAGCCATTCTATACGGAGGAATAGAGATAGGCTGAGTGTCTGGTATCACATCAATACCAAACTCTACTTCCCGTTCTGGGGGTAAACCTGGAAGATTGTCAGGAAATACATCGAGGAATTCATTAACCACCGGAACTGATTGAGGAATTAGTGGTTCCACATCAGTATCTTGCACTCGGACTAAATGACATATATACCCCTTGGCTATCGTTTTCTTTGCTTTAAGATAGGAAATGAATTTTCCTCTCGGTGCCCCCACATTACCCTGCCATTCAAGAACATTTTCTGGTGGAAAATAAAAATGTACCTTCTTGGCCCGGCAATCTACCGTGGCATAATAAGAAGCCAACCAATCCATTCCCATTTTCACATCAAAATCCACCATGTCTAGTTTAATGAGATCAGCCAGTGTATCATGACCACACACAGTTACTACACAATTACGATATACTCTTTTTGCAACAATAAATTCACCAACTGGTGTAGATACTTCAATTGACTTAACTAAGGATTCTGGTGTTCTTTCAAATTTCGCAGCAATCAATGGAGTAACATATGATAAAGTAGAAGTTGGATCAATCAATGCATATACAGGACGTGAAAATATGGACAATATACCTATAACTACATTGGGAGAAGCCTCCGAATTCTGCCGGTCCACTAGAGCATAAGTACGATTCTGGACCCCACTAGTACTGGCTGCTCCTCTGGCACCTCTACCACGACAAACAAACTGCACAACTCGGCCTAAAGAAAGAACCGATGATGATGACGCAACGGCTGATCCTGTAGGTCGTGCTATACCACTCATGCTTCTCTAGGGACACTCTTTCATCATGTGCCCCGATATACCGCACCAAAAGCAAGCATTCGTCCCTAACGGGAATGTACCTGAATGAGTACGCCCGCAGTGCTGACGAGAAAATCCTACTGCCTGTGATCCGTGAATTCCACTACTCTACCCAGATTGACTGCCCCTAAACCCTCGGAATTGAGAGTGAGTGTCTGCTGTGGAATAGGAGAATGCTGGTCTAGGCGGTCTAGGAAACATTCGAGGCCTAGATTCTCCTTGGGACGCCATAGACTGTCCCATAGGTCTAGCTCTTTTAGACTGTCCTCCTTCAGATTCATGTACCCTTCTTCTCTGTCTCTGATCCTCTATTTTCTGGGCGAAGACCTGTATTCTGGCTATGTCCATATCTTTGTTCAAGGTAGCAATGGTGCAGTCCCTTACAAAATATGGCTCTAATCTTTCCACATATCGATGGACTTTGTCTGTCATTGTGGCCACTATATTTGGAGCATATCGAACCAAGGAATTAAACTGAAGACTATATTCTCTAACACTCATAGTCCCTTGACGTAGATTTAGAAACTGGTCTGGACGTGCCTCCCGAATCTCATATGGGAGGTAATGATCAAGGAATGCCATTTTAAATTCTTCCCAACCAGCTGGAAGTGCATCAATACCCCTCGATCTTTTCCAGTCTTCATACCACAATATAGCTTCACCTTTCAATCTATAGGCCGCAAGTTCAACTGTTTCAACACCAGTCACGTGCATAACATCTAGAGCCCTCTGAATTTGATCCACGAAGTCCTGTGGATCTGCTTTCGGATCTGACCCAGTGAATATAGGAGGGTCTAATTTCAAAAAGTCATGTGTCCTGCGACTCGCCACTCTAGCCGCATCATCCTCATTTATCGTTGGACCAGCTCGTCCTTGACTTTGTCCAGCAACTATCTGAGTCAACATATGCACTACATTTCTTAAATCCTGTTCAGTGGCATTCATTGGCGGTTCTGCGGGTACTTCTCTACCTCTTGGCTCTTCCGGAGCTGGAAAAGTAGAAGAAGACTGCGATGCAATTTCAGTGTTAGCTCCACCTTGACTAGCTTGGTCAGGTGGTGATTTACTCATTCTTTCACCAGCAAGCATATCTACCTGCTTACCTTTGCCTCTACCTCTTCTTGTCATCGACATTTTACTATAAACAAGAAAGCCAATTCCAATGGTCAGATACAGATGTAAAATGAGATACACGATAGAGATAATTACAAGATAATCAAGAAATCAATGGGAGAAAGAAAGAACAATCCCACAATTGAAGTAAATTAGAGATAAACAAATGTAGATTTGTAATTCCCTAATTTGAACAAACAATCACATGATTAAATTCAAGGGAGAAGAGAATTGAACTCATACATGAATAATCTTACCAAAGATATTCAAGAGAGATCCAATGTAGAGACAAAGGGATTCAACCCATAAACTCACACAAGAGTATTCACTAAAAAATGTAGTCTCCTTAAAATAATCTCATGACTTTCTATTTATACTACTAGGGTTATCTAATATAAGAAAAGACATAAATGCCCCTAATTACATGTACATCATATTATGATCAAAATGACCTTAAAAGATAATGTTAATCTTCTCTTGTATTGATTCTATGGTTTTCATACTCCTTGAAACATTCCAAGCTTTTGATTTCAAGTTGAAATCCTTTCATGCAATAAGTACTTTTCGAACTTGCATCATTCTCCCTTTGTTGAAAAGAATTCGACCACGAATTAGAACCTTGCAAACCAATGAAGGGAATTAGTACCCAAGCAAAAAAATAAGCTTTCAAATAAGTTACATAGAACACCCAAAAATACACACTCTTGTGATAGAGCCAAGAATCATGAAATCCCATAAAAATCAACTTTTCAAACATAGTATCAAGAACTTGACTCAAAAGTATATCACAATCATAAAATAGGTCAAAGAAACCAATAATTCTACACATTAAAACTTTCAAGTCAAAATTAGTTTCTTCAACAACTTGGGCCAAATAGTTCCTTAATTCACAATTTGATTGTACTCTTCTAACCACAAAATTAAGAGAACAAACAATATTATTCACAAATTTTAATCACAAGTATATATTTTCGAGATCAAATACAAACATTAATCCCAAAACTTTCTTGAATTTCTCACTGAGTAACTCACAACATGAATTAAATAGCAACATTAAAGAATTTTCACCAATCATAACAAAGCTGCTATTATAAAGATCAAAGGCATAGAAATTTACCTTCATGGCTTTAGAAAGCCCAAAAATAAGCACTAGCCATTCAAATAAATCATTCTTGGCTTTAGAAGACAAAGAAACCTCAAAACTTTTTGTAGCCCAAGAAGACGCTTCCAAGTATCTTACCTCTTTGTAGATTCTCTCTTGATGGTATTTCACAAATAAATCAAGAAGGTTAATAAACTCATCAAAAAGAGGACTATCACATTTACACCCATGTATATTTGACAATGCTTCAAATGGATCATATCTACATTTCTTTCTAGAAGCATTCAAAAATTCAACCCAAAATATATCCTCAAAGGCAAGATTAGAGTAAGTAAATAAATTGACACAAAAATTAGCATCTATCAATTTACTACTATTATCCCTTTTGCCTCCCCCATTCTTGAAAAGACGTTCTTCATCTTTAGAGGACCTTCCAAAACAAGATGTGCTTTCAACAAATATTTCAAAAGTTAGCTTGCTAACATCCAAACAATTAGCGCTCTCAAGTAAGCCACAAGAACGATTTTCACAAGTCAAACACTCTTTAAATTTTGGATCATCACTTTCATCAAGGGCAAACAAATCAACAAGGAATGAGTCATTAAATTGGACTTCATCAATAGTGCTCACACCTTTAAACTCATTTTTCAAATCATGATTAATGTCAATTACACAATCAATAATAGTACAACACAAAAAGTGACTCACATTATCAACACAAAGATCACCTTCAAAATTTTCTTGAATACTTCACCAAATAAAAGATTGTCAAATATTTTAAAATATTGACATTCTTTAGGCTCAAAATTGATATCATTATTACACATTTCATGCTCCATTCCAAGAGTACTACCACAAAGAATATTCATGTCCTTACAAGATAAAAGAATGTTACAATCAAACTCACTTGCAAAGAGACATTCAGCATCAATCACATTTTTAGTGTTTCTAGTAGCCAAAGAAGAAATACATTCATCTCCATCACAAGATTTCAGAGAAACACCATGTTTTTTCATATTTGACATAACACTAGCTTCAAATCCTTTAAGCTCACAATCAATAACAATTTTAGCTCCACAATCATATTCAACTAGTGTATGGCCACAATCCATTTGCATATTAACACAAAGTAAAGAATCATCAACCACATCAAAAGATGGTCTAACATTCACATTCAAGTCACTAGCAAGTTCATTTGAAGTAACTATAGAGTTAGGATTAGCGTTTTTACCTTGATGAGCACTTAAAGAACCTTCTTTACCTTGATTTTCTAAAATTGAGCTTACTTGCTCACTTGAAGAAGTAGTCCCAACTTGACATGTTTCTTTCAATTCTTGAATTTCTTTCCATGTTGAGTCTTCATTTTTGTACTCTTCTTCAAAAATACCTACAAAAGAAGTGAAAACACTAGAAGAACAAGAATTCAAAAGGTTGGAGTTAGAATAAGAAAACCTCTCACTCACACTCTCTTGTTTTTCTCTTAGCTCATTTTCTTTCCTCTCACTTGCTTCACTTTTCTTCTTTTCTTCTTGTGACAATTCACTCTCATTTTTCAACTCTCTTTACTTTTGTGCTTGTAGCCACTCACTCACTTCATTCCAAATATCCTTTCTTTTTTCCTCTTTTGAGTTTTCATTATCCACTTCCTCACTCCTCTTTTTCTTTTCTTTTTCACTCATTCCATTAGGAGTGCAATAGGCTCCAAGGATGACTTTTGAGTCATTTGGATGACTCTTCACATCAATTTTCAACTTAGCATCACAAGAAGCTCCAAAGATTCTACTTGGATTATTGGATTGACTTTGTACATCAAACTTCAAGTTAGGAGTCTTCACTTTCACTTTCTTGACTTCCTCATTTGTTATTGAAGATTCTTTAATGGCCATAGGAGTCAAGGCATGCTTTCGTCCCATCGAATCTACAACAACAAACTTTTTCAAATTCCTATCAAACCAAAATTTATTATGTTTGAACCAAGGAACTCCTAAACATACCAAGCAAGTAGACAAAGGGTAGACATCACACCAAATTCCTCCTTGATAGCTTTCATGGTGAACAATTATTTTCACCTCTTTATCAACCAACCTTCCGCCAAATTTGTATGGTGAATGTTTTGTATGACAAGGTATTTTCAACCGCTTAACCAAACATGGATCAATGAAGTTGGTATAACACAATCTATTTACACCTAAGGTGCAACCAAATGTGCAACCACTCTCATATCCTTCCACAATGACGTCAAATTTAATCAAACTTCTATTATGCTCATGCTCTCTTTTTCTCGTAGAAGAACTACTATAACAATCATGAAAAACTTCACCATAATTCTTACTAGAAGTAGAATTATAAGATGAAATTCTCCTTTCTCCATCGGAATCCAAACCTCCATTGTAACTCCTTGAACCTATAAAAGACATAATTACGACAAAAAAAGTGGTTAGTAAAATAATGGACCTCACAAGTCACTCCCTCACGTGTATCACTCAAATGATTTCACTCAATTTTCTTTTCCCTCATGTATACACTCAAAGGTCGTAGGCTTTTAAAACTACACTCAAATGATCTCACCACTCAAGCCTTTTTTCACTCAAGGGTATCCCTTAGTCTCTTCACGGTTCTACAATCTCAAATAAGCTCAAAGAAAGCTTTCAAGTATCGGTTCGGAATGGAATTTATGACACTAGCAAAGACGGACAAAACACACTAACGGACTAGGAATGAAACAAACACACAACGAAACTAAAAAGAGAAAAGTACGAAAGAAATTGACACGAAATAAAATACGAACACAAAAATAACTAGATAACACAAGTAGAACTAATACTCAATGTAATCTAGCTAAAGAAATTGACACACAATATGATTTACCATAAACCAAACAACTCAAATCTAAGAGTTGGAGCAAAAAGATCACCCAAAACAAGCTCAAAACACCACATTCATCGAATCTTTCAAGACCCAACTAAAATCAAGTTTACCCAATCAATATGGAATATTTTTAAGCAACACCCAATAGTTTTTGAACCAAGGAATCAACTCAAGCTCCAATATTTTCAAGAAATTCGCACAAGCAAAACAACCCATTTTTGGAATTCAAAATCGACCCCAAATTCATCCGTAGATCTCAAATTTGGAGCCTAATATAGTTTACCCATGATGGAATCAAGTTAGATCCAAAATATGGTGTCAAAATTTGCACAAAAGAGCTCAAAAACTCAAATTTTCGCACTAGCAAAAGTGCAGAAATTTCATGTGCGAAAATGGGGAAAAAATGAACAAAATCAACCCCAAATCACCTTTAAATGCTCTCAAATTCGATATTCAATCACTTTAGACCATTTCTAACAAACCCCAACAATACCCATTTGAAAATTTCATCAATTTTTTTGGATCCGAATTTTTTTATTTTTTATTTTTCGATTTTTTTTTTTGATTTTCAAAAGATGAAAGCCAAGATTAAGAATTGTTAGAACAATTCTTTAACCTGGCTTTGATACCAATTGATGTAAAACGAGATACACGATAGAGAGAACGAGATACACAATAGAGAGAATTACAAGAAAATCAAGAAATCGATGGGAGAAAGAAAGAGCAATCCCACAATTGAAGTAAATTAGAGATAAACAAATGTAGATTTGTAATTCCCTAATTTGAACAAACAATCACATGATTAAATTCAAGGGAGAAGAGAATTGAACTCATACATGAATAATCTTACCAAAGATATTCAAGAGAGATCCAATGTAGAGACAAAGGGATTCAACCCATAAACTCACACAAGAGTATTCACTAAAAAATGTAGTCTCCTTAAAATAATCTCATGACTTTCTATTTATACTACTAGGGTTATCTAATATAAGAAAAGACATAAATGCCCCTAATTACATGTACATCATATTATGATCAAAATGACCTTAAAAGATAATGTTAATCTTCTCTTGTATTGATTCTATGGTTTTCATACTCCTTGAAACATTCCAAGCTTTTGATTTCAAGTTGAAATCCTTTCATGCAATAAGTACTTTTCGAACATGCATCAGATACGATTCCACTTGCAACATTGGCTTTATTGCACGATCTAGAAATGAAGAAAAGAAACAACTCCTAAATGTCCTGTAGCCTCCTACTTATAAATGTGGTGCACAACACATCCATAAGCAAAACTCTACTCAGACACGGCTTTGTAGACACCCTTCGGACGACCCGCTCTGATACCACTTTTGTCACGCCCCGAATTCCAACAAGGCGGACTGGCACCCGAAGCCGTTGAGGCCGAGAGAACCAATCTTTGCTCATGTACATTCATATGCATGTCTCTATATGAATATCATTCTACCTCATATAACTATGAAATACCAATGGCGAGAGTCATGGAAGCATATGCTATATATGAAACTTGGCCGTTAGGGCCATCAAATCAAAATGGACATACATCTCTTACATTCATTTTCCCACATACATCTACAAAGCCTCTACAGATACATGTACATAACCAACCTACAGTCGGTACAAGTCCCTGCTTTATACAACTTTACAATACCAAAACCAATGTACACATGTGACTCGGAAAGCCCCGAACCAACTGGAGCTCACCAATGATCGGAAAATGATCCACAATCTACTGTGGGGGTCTATGAGCACCTGTGCCTGCAGCAAGTAAGGTAAGTCCCCCAAGGGACGTCAGTGCGAAGAATGTACTGAGTATGTAAGGCTATAAGAAACTGCATCAATACATAAGAACCTCAATGGAATCAAATATAATAGAATAGCCAATATGGATAAACCATCGATCCGTATGGTTGGAACTATGTATATTGCTTTCATTACTTTCTTTGCTTCTTTGCTTTTATGCTTATTCATCATCATCTGTGTCACCATGTACCCGGGCCCCAACTGATGAGTGGGTCTTAACATAACATAACGTTATGTTGGGATCGGCTCGAGCTAGGCTTATGCCTCTAGAGCTACCACCCATAAATCAATACATCGGGCTCGGCTCGAGCTAGTTATTACCTCTAAAGTTGCCACCCCTAAACCAATATATCAGTTTCGGCTCGAGCTAGGTTCTTATCCCTAGAGCTACCCCCTGTCAAGTTCGGCCCGAGCTAGGCTTATGCCTCTAGGACTACCTCCTGATCCAATAATCTCGGGATCGGCTCGAGCTAGGCTTATGCCTCTAGAGCTACCACCCGTACTCTTGCAATCAGCAAATATGCATTACTTCATTTCTTTACTTTTGAGAGATTGATACAATGATAGTCATAACAATAGAGGAGCTTCGAAACATAACATTATTAGAACTTTGGAACATGTCCACAATTATGTAACACATGAGTAACATTTGATCAATGAATGAGGAACATGTGACTAAAAATGGAGGACAACCTGAAATAAAATACCTTAGAATATTTCAGAATGGAACAAGTACAATGACAATGCGAACACTATGTGTTGCAGAAGGATACGGAAAGAGTAACCTTACATACCTTGTATTCTCACTATGAATACACAATCCTATACGTGAATACAATAGTCCATCTCCTTCCTTACGTTTCACTCTGTAACACAAGTACATAATGGAGCTCACGTTAACAATCAACTACCTTACAAGTGCATAAGACGACAATGAGTTACATGTTTGCCTAAAAATGTCATTTCACCCTTTACAATACCGTTCATGGAATTATCATACCAACAATACCACAACATTCCATACATTAACCAAGACATCATAAACCAATAGCATGTCACACCAAGTTCATACTTTACACTTCTCCATCAACACGACATCACAATTACTCCATCAAGTCACCTCAATACACTTCATAACAACATATCGACAACAATCCCACAATTTACTCTCATAGAAAAATAACAAGTAAAGGAACATAACCACACCATACATGTTGATATTTCATTCATACCATGCACTTTCATCAAAACCCCAAGTCTCCGTTCAAGTTTAAATCACAAGGATGACACATCTTTTAGCAAAAAGCAAAAAGTGCACTATTCAACCTTGCCAACATAACCATCATGATCTACACAATCTCTCATGTATATAATATTTTAAATCACAAGAATAAACACTTACCCAAGCTTGCAAAGTGATGATCTTGTCCAAAGTGTCCAAAGAAAATGGTTGCCTTAGGGTTTGGAAGATAGAGAAATGTTTTGGAAATATCTAGAATGGCATGTGTGTTAGAATGAATAAAAATATGATTTTTGGCCTTTATATAGCCCTCAAGTCATTCTTAGCCACATCTTGGGCATTAAATTCCATATTTACTTGGTCAAATGGAAGAATGGGTCATTTGCCCCTTTTGGGCCATGTCTTTTACTCCATTTTGGGCCTCAAATTGAGCCCATTAACACATATTAACTTAGCCCACCACTTTCAATGTGTAATACTCCAATTATCTCATGTTTAAATAATTCCATAAATGTTACAACAATATTCAACTCACGAGATTCATGTTCATAGCCTCAATCTCAAAAATAAGAAATTCTAGCCACTCATGGCTTAATTGAACATAATTTGATAAAATACTTGTGACGGAGAATTGACCCCAACTCGGATGCCAAACGCGCTCAAGAGTAGTCCTACTACGATGGAATAATGATACCATAACTCAAAAGTCTTATTTATAGAATAATAGTCGGAGAAAAATTTTGACGAAAAGCAACCCGGCACGCCGCCTGGCGCGCCCCAATGCTGCCTATGCCGGGAAAATTTCGGCCAGAAGCGGCCTGGCACGCCCCTGGGCGCGCCCCACACTTAAAATGTGATTTTCTTCCTTTCTTCGACTTTTCTTTGTGGACGTTAGTACAATATCAATAGTCCATCAAAATCAATACAAACTATGCACTTATTGCTCTCAAAACTAAGGTAAACATGGTTCAAATATGACATATAAATGCGCCCTAGATCACCAAGCTAGTAGGGTCGAAAAGGTACGGGGTGTTACACTTTCCTTTCCAACATGCCTCAGAATGTCCAATCATCTAAAAATTAAGCAATTATAAAAATAATTAATTAATTACTCTTCAAATAAATACTTTGGTAATTCAACCCACTAATTCTACCCTTATTCATGGTATATAACATTATTCAAAGGTCAATTAATTATTAACTAGTTCTATCATACTCAATCCATCTCCATTAATGGAGTTTTAAAGCTAAAGATCTTATCTTTATTAAATTCAAGATTCCCAACTATCAAAATTCATGTTTTAGAACAATATGTTCATGCTAGGAGTCATTAGTTAACAATCTAGAAGTAATTCTAGATGATATTATACACATCTATAGGTTTTCTTCATAATTTCATAAACCTAAGGTTCTAATCCCCAATAATTCCACCATAATTCCCCGTTCTAATGATTCTAGAAGTAGAACAGATTGATTGATAGTAAAAGGGAGTAAAAACCTTACCTTAATGAAGAGCTTTCACCTTAAACTTTGGAAAATCTCCCTTCTAGGATTGTAGAATGAGGTTTTTGAGTTTTAGAACTGAAATTTGGTAAAAATAGGCATATATACTGCCTGTACTATGCTATAGCGGCTTCGGATCCCGCTATAGCAACCTGATCCCGCTATAGCAGCCCCAGTTTTCAGCTCGGACAGTCTTCAATAAAATGGTCATAACATTTTACTCCGAAAGTGGATTAACAAACAATTGATAGCTTTGGAAAGAAGACTCAGAGATCTTTAATTTGGTGAGTATTGGGCACCCCATAAATCTTTATATTTTAGGAGGAGTGCTCTTTTGAAGTTGACCCAAGTTTAAACTTAGTTCGAAACTCAATTGGTAAGGACACTTCCAACTTAATTTTGTGCTAGGGATTTTGTAGGACTTTAGTTCATATCTAATGCACTTTCACACTAAAGAATTAATCTTAATACTCATGAACAAATAAATTTCATTGGGTTCCGGTCTATCTATACATATAGGAAAGCTCAAATTTTAGCCTGAAAGCTTGAGGTGGTACAATGAACAAAGTAATTGATTTTTTGGACTCAAATTCATATCGGAGAATGAAAATTAAAAAATTTCACGCCTTTACCGCAAATATTTCAGTAATGATGGAACAAGTCGCTACAATAAAGGGATATAACATCAACATCAAGGCCTATTAAGTTCAACATAACCACCAATCCACTTTTCACAACACAATTCAACAATCAAGAATAAAGAATTATCCAAACAAGTCAGTAAATTTCATGTTTAGCCCTTTACAATACATCGGTACCTGCATAGATGCTCGTCACCTTATCTATACGGAACCCGCATACCCATTACTTCTAATACAAGCAATTAACACATAAGCACTTCAAAATAAAGTCAAAGAAAGTCTCAACTTGTCTTAAGAGAAGATCCACAAAGACAAACTAAAGTCTTGCCCTTGAAATAGACTATGAACAAACCCAATTTATTCAAATATGGATTCCACATAAGACTACAAAATCAAAGACATCCATATTCCTATACTTCTAATCCGAGGTCCAAAAAGTCAACCCAAAAGTTGACCCCGAGCCCACAAGGCAAAATTGAAATTTTATTGAAAAATCAATTTGCTTATAACTTAAGGAGTTCAAATCTGAAATTTCATAAAAATAGAGTTACAATCAACCTTGAAATTACCAAAATATCATTTCTTAACTTTATCGAAAAACCTCCAAATTTTCATGTTCAAACGCAGTTTAAAAATGAGAAAACTATTGATAAATTAGTAATTTTTTTGTCAAAATCAGTTTACCCATACTACAAGGACCTTGAATTTAAAAAATCTATCAAAATCCATCACAAATTGATCCTCAAACCAAAAACTTTTGATTTTCTTAACGTTGGAGTTTCAAATCTCAACTTTATGAGTTAAAATCATGAAAAACAAAATGGGTATTCTTGGAAAATGAGTAAAATTAAGGTAGAAACACATACCCAACATTTATACAAGAAAAATGCATTAAATATTACCTCAATCAGAGCTTCCTAGCCCTAAAAATGTTCAAAATATGAAATCTGCGAAATTGATTTTTTTAAATAAAAAAACGATCACCTTTAATGGCGACTAAAAGTCGCGACAAAAGATCCATCATACGGATATGAAATTCATCGATTCTTTTGCGTTGGTTCCAAAATTTTGATACAGATCCAATGGTACCATCAAACACCCAAAATAGTCCATTAAACTCAGGTGATACTATTAAAACTAGACGATGAAAACTCTAAACTCCGAACAAGTTCCCAAAACTCATCTGAGATCTCCAAAACACAAATCAATAGTGCAAACCGCTTATAAAACACATACCGAATCTGATTGAATCATCAAAATACCCAAACAAGGTCATCTTAACCGAATATTGAATGGAGTCAACTCTCAACTTAGAAATCTCCAAATTTCTAAACAACGACTCAAAACTCATCTAAATGCCTCGAGACTTGAACAAATAATCCAACTAACTCAAAAATCACGTTTCGGAGTTGATGACACTGATGAAATTTTGATACGAACTCAATTTTTATAGATATTGACTAAAGTCAACCATATCAACTTTCTAACCTTCCAAAATGAGAAACTCGCATATTTCTCAACCAACCGCCTCATGAACCATGTCACGCTTACCCCGTAGACCATAAATACCATAAAGAAATCTTGAGAAAGAATAAAATAGTAAAAATACATAAAAACTAAAAAAACAACTGTGAGAGTTGTTACATTAACAAATGGTAACATTATTCCCAAAGCCCTAAAACTGGACGATCAATATAATAATATTACATAATAAAAAGGTTTAATTAGATAAAATGTCTATTGGATTAAGTTTCTTACATAAAAAATAGCCATTAAAAAACAGTCACTTATTTATTACATTAATTGACTTTTTGGTCATATTATCTTATCAAAATTGGCCTTTGACCGAATAGATTACAATAAGCTTTCCCTTCTTCTTTCTTCTTTTATTCTTTACTCTTCTTCTTCTCTTCATTAATGATTTCTTCTACAAACCTTTTTCTTTAGTCCTTCTTATACTTCTTCTTTGTTCTTCTTCCTTCTTTCCACCTTTTTATTATTTTTCTTCTTCTTCAACTATTAAATTTCTTGAAAGCTATTTTAAACTTTGAGGTATTGTAAACGTGAATCGTTTTGAGTGAACAATATATCAAAAGATTTAAAATATTGAGAGGAGCTCATATCTATAATTTGAGACTGTTTAGAGGAGATTTTGAGTTGGTCGAGATTGAAAGACTCCACTAGAAAGACGAAAATCTAGGTGACTCTATTTTTTCTTTTGAATAAGATCTGTGATTTGTCACTTTTAGGATAATAATTTTCAGTAGTTCGTTGTTCTTTCTAAAATTGTACTAGCAATTGAACTAGGTTGTTGAAACACACCTAGATGGAATAATTTGAGTTCAGAATGATCATGTCAGATCGTATATCTTTCAATAACAGAAAAACAACAACATACTAGTAGCTTTAATGACATGATCTGTTTGGGGCAACTCGATATAAGAAGTTATGTGAAAGTATCACAAACACTCACTTAAGTATTATATAAATGAGTTCTACAGTTGCGGATAATGAGAAATGCATTTTTTTTTTTCGAAAAGTACTTCAAACTGTTGCTGATTTTTGATTGTACATTTTTGATACATAATTATATATCATATATATATATATATATGTTTATACACCATTATACAATATCAATATTTTACATAGCTATTTATATAATGTATACGTATTGTATAAACAATGTGTGTGTATATATATATATATATATATATATATATATGTATGTATGTATATTCATTTGTGATACATAGCTTTACATCATATATACATGATTATACACTATTTATACAATATCGATACATCAGCATAACTATTTATATAATATCGATACCTTACATATACATTATATAACTATTTATCTAATATTGATACATTACATATACAATATCCATTTTTGTTGAAGAAAGAGGTAAAAATTATTCCATCATGTTGTTTCCATTTTTTAATGCGAGAAATACGTTGAGAAGCCATCTATAGTAGTGATACTCTCTACAAAAAATGCAACTATTACGCTAAAACATGTATTTTTTGACATTTAATTATTTTTTATATAAAAGAAAATGAGGCTATATTTGTTGGAAAATAATTGCTTTATCATATATATATAAAAATTAAGCAAGGTAAGCGACATATCAAGAAATGTACGAGTAGGCATGCTCACAAGTGATAAAACTACCCCAAAGTAAGAAACACTCAACTATCCATTTCAACTCATCGGTACCTGCATAATTGTTTTTCATCTCGTTTATACGAGACCCTTATTATCCATTACCCCTCAAATTAATCAATAATAAGACTAACACTTTAAAAGAGTAAAAAATGTCTCAGTTTGCCTTAATTAGAGTCTAAAAATTTAAATTATATATGGATTTGACCTTCCACAACGCCTACGAACGGCCCCAATCTGACCAAATATATGATCGAGGTGAATATACGAGTCCATAAATACTCATATTACCATATAAAAGTTTGGATAAAAAATGGGGTCAAAAAGGCAACCCTAAGCCCTGAGGTCGTCACCTTATGGATAAACCAATTTTGAAAAACAATTGAAGGATTACATAAATCTCAACTTTGGGGCAAGAACCCCCCAATTCCCAAATTGTAAACATCTATTAATTGAATAATTAAATAAATTAGCAGGAAAATAATTAGAGAGTTAGAATCTTACCCCATGAAGAAATCTAGAAAAACCTCACAAAAATGGCCTAAAATTAACCTCATAATCTCATAAAATTGAGTCTAGAACAATGAAAATACAATTAGAGAAATATCAGTGTTACTGTACAATGATCTTCACTGCAATGGTGGAAGTCAGTTAATCCAGCCAATTCTGCCTAAGCGGAGACACAATACACCCGCGACATTGTAGGTGCGTCCAAACCTAGTTGAAGTGTCCTCGCAGAGAAAGACTCTCCCAAAACTTTCAAACTTCATAGAAGCAACCCCCCAACCCACAAGAATATGTCACGACTTACCCACCGTGAGTAGCACCCACACTAACAACCCCCCCCCCCTCCCGATGGGAGAACCAACTAACCTCATAAACCAATCAACACTTAGCCAACATAGGCAACTAAACCAATCTCATTAATAAAACCAGTAATCCATAGTTAGAACAAATAGTAAGAATAACAAATAGAAAAATAAACCATCCCTAGAACCTGAAAGTCATCGTACTAAAAATATAACAATTTTAAAAAAAGGATGCAACCCTGAGACCAAAGTAATATCTAGGTTCGAAACAATGGACCAAAAAATAAATGAACAACTCATGGTAGCCCGAAAGATGCAGCTCACCCTTGAGTTCGAATATGGTCTATCTCACAGCTGAGGTCTCAGAACAATCGCTGGGATATGCTCTGCACTCAACAAAAAGAATAGCACGTGTAGTATCAGCACACAAGAAACAAGGTGTACTGATAGGGTTATCGACCAACCCAAAATAAGAAATATGAACACATAACCAAAACGTAGTACAACAAGACAACCATGAACCCTATAATAAACGTAGTACAACAAGACAACCATGAACCCTATAATGTAACTCTACTCCAAGTTCACAATACTTAACCTTGTAACAAGTACAACATGAAGTTCAGTCAATATGAGTCAACAAGGATAACAAGTCAAGTCAAACTATGACCTCCAACAAGACTTCAAGTCAACAACCATGATTCAATAATGATATAAATCATGTCCCAATTACACAAGTAATAGCCAATACAGAGTTAAGTCACAACTTGCAATTAACCAGGACCACTCAAGGATCCATAAGACAACAACTATGGTAATTAATATGCATCCCGATTTACATAAAGAAACCATCTTTAGCATTTAAGAACATAAACCCGGTTCACTCAAGGAACCAACATAATAATGAAAACACATATGCCCGATTTGCTCGAGGAACCAGTATAATCAAGAAAACACATAATCCCCAATTCACTCAAGGAACCGTCTCACTCTCCAAATACCTGTACACATATGCTAAGGGTCTTATGGTTGGCCACTAGCCATGACCTGCAGAGGATGAGCTCTGTCCATGTACCAAATCCAAGACATCAAGTATCTGCCAACCTTATATCAACCAATCTCATAGAGATGTCTAAATACCGATACATTCCACAATAATGACAGATATCGCAACAATCACAACCACAATGATAACAGAACAACACTTGTAAAAAAACCAACAAGCTTTCATTTAAATTCATTACATGTGATTAACACTTAGGATATCAAACAATCATTCACTTTCCTTGAACATGCATTGTGCAAGCAATACTAAGAAATAGTTAACATGCACACATAAAACAAATTGGGTTTTAACTACATTTAAACTATCACCTACCTCAATCCAAGCCTGAAATGATCTACTGAACATGGGCTTTCCCTTTTCTTGCAACCTCGACTTGATTGTGGTCTAAAAACAGGAATATAACCAAATAATCAATCAAATGACCTATAATATTGAGGATTACAATCTAATCTCAAACTCCAAGGCCAATTTCATGATTATCCCACCCATTCTAGGGCTTTCCCACTATAAATTCAGCTTAAAACTACCAATTTCATGTTTACATTAGTGAATTATAGTCATGCAACAGTAAATAATCATCCTTTAACTAAAACCCAAAGGTTTTACACCAAATTTACCACCTTGCACCAGAAAATACAGCTAGGTCAAGTTAAATCCTCCCTAAGACCCATAAACTAGTGATTCAAATGTCAAGGAATTGAAAAACTAGTTAATGGGGATAAATAACTCACCTTTATGAAGAATTCTAGTGAAAAATAGGTGAAAATAGCCCCAAATCGCCTAAGCCCTCCCCAAAATGAGTTTAGAAATAAAAAACCTTTTTTGGAGAAATTTCTGCATAAACAACAATTTACCCATCTATAGCGAACCAATCCCTCTATAACGGCATCACTATAGTAGCATCCGCCCGCTATAGCGGAATTGACCGACTTTGACTCCCGTTATAGCGTGAATTTCTATGCTATAGCGGCAACCCCATAGCGACCTACCACCCGCTATAGCATGTGTGGCAAGGTAGAAACTCTGGATTGCTCCCAGTTTTGCCTTTTTTGAAATGCATCATCAAACCATGACATTCCGTACTAACCCCTTTACGTCAAGTTTGATAGCGAGAGTTCTACTTACCCGAATTCACTTTTAAAAATTCCTACGGGTTCTTTATCATTTTATCTAACATAAAATCAAGATAAACTTTATTAGATTTACCCAATCCATTCTCAAATTTCCCTAGATCATACCTCACTCGGATTTTGTCCAAGACTAGCTTAGCCTAAAAATTTCAACTTCTAATTCGAGGAAAAACTTAATCCAAATTTATGCATGATTGACTCACCAATAATGACGGAATGGGTCATTACAGTAGATACCAATTTACCCATTGTTCATTCTTGAATGATCAAACAAGAAAAATGAGCCAATTCAAGAAAAGAAAGAGTACTTGTATCCTTAATCAAGTGAGGGTACTTGTCCCGCATGTCCGTCTTTATTTCCCAAGTGGCTTCTTCAAATGGAAGATGTTTCCATTAAACCTTTACCAATCAAATCTCCTTTGTCCTCAACTTTCGGATATCCCGATCAAGAATGGCAATCGACTCCTCCTCATAAGTGAGATCCTTATCTAGCAAAATTGAATCCCTCTTGATAATGTAATCCCCATCCCCAATGGTATCTCTTAAGCATTGATATATGCAACAACGGATGGACCCCTGACAAGCTTAGTGGTAATACCAACCTGTATGCTACCTGCCCCACATCACCAAGAACCTCGAATGAACCGATATACTGAGGGCTAAGCTTGCCTTTCTTGCCAAACCTCATGACTCCCTTCATAGGTGACACTTACAACAAAACTTGTTCACTAACCTTAAATGACATATACCTCACCTTACGGTCTGTATACTCTTTTTGCCTACT
This sequence comes from Capsicum rhomboideum, assembly GCA_031232105.1. NCBI lineage: Eukaryota > Viridiplantae > Streptophyta > Magnoliopsida > Solanales > Solanaceae > Capsicum > Capsicum rhomboideum. The sequence goes on along the minus strand of CP124711.1, from coordinate 35,253,369 downwards.
CTGGCTGCCAAAAACTTGGTTTGGATAAATCTCACCTGTTCTTAAGCTTCCTTCTCCAAATTTTTACGAAAGGCTTCACATCACCAGCCTCGAACCATTCTATAGGTGATCTACACCTCCTCTCATAGAGTGTCTCAAATGGAGCCATATCAATGCTAGAGTGATAACTTTTGTTGTATGAAAACTCATACAACGGGAAGAACTGGTCCCAATGGCCACCGAAGTTAATCACACATTCCCTCAACATGTTCTCAAGAACCTGAATCATCCTCTCCGATTGTCCATCAGTCTGAGGATGAAAGACTATGCTAAAAGTGAGTTGAGAGTCAAATTCTTCATGCAACCTATCCCAAAACTTAGAAATAAATTGCGTACCTCTATCTGAAATGATGGAAAGGGGCACCCTATGTAGCCTCACTATCTCCTTGACATAGATCTTGGCCAACTACTTAGAGCTGTAGTCCACTTTAACCAGAATAAAATGGGCTGATTTAGTCAGCCTATCCACTATAACCCAAATTGAGTCATACTTTTCCAAGTTCTTAGGAAGACCTACCACAAAATCTATAGCTATCCTCTCCCACTTCCACTCAGGAATGGGTATTCTTTGGCCCAAACCCGAAAGCCTTTGATGCTCGTACTTTACACGCTAACAGTTATGACATTTGGATATATACTCTACTATGTCCTTCTTTATTCAAGGCCACCAATAAAGCTGCCTCAATTCATGGTACATCTTGGTTGCACCTGGACGAATAGAATATCGCGAACCATGAGCTTCAGCAAGCACATTCTGAATCAATTCACCAACCCAAGGAACACATACTCGTCCTCTAAACCATAATACTCCACACATATAAAGTGTGGCATTTGAAGCCTCCCCAGACACCACCTTGTTCCAGAGTTTACTCAATTCCACATCCTCAAACTGTTTGGCCTTGATTTCATCAAGAAATTTTGACTTTACCTCAATACTAGCCAACACTCCACCCCTTTCTGAAAAACCAAACTACATGAACTGCGATGCTAGAGTTTGAAACTCCCAAGCCAAGGGTCTCCTTGACACCCTCAAACTAGCCAAACTGCCCATAGTTACCACTTTCTGGCTTAATGTATTTGCCACCGCATTGGCCCTACTCGGATGATACTGGATGGTCACATCATAGTCTATCAATAATTTCATTCATCTCCTCTGTATTAGATTTAAATCCCTTTGCATGAATGTATGTTGCAGGCTATGATGGTCTATGAATATCTCATACTTAATACCATAAAGATAGTGTCTCCAAATCTTGAGTGTAAACACCACCACTGCCAACTCCAAGTCATGAGTTGGATAATTCTTTTCATGAGGCTTCAACTGCCTCAAAGCATAAGCAATGACATTCCTGTCCTGCATCAACACAGTACCCAAACCCAAATGTGAAGCATCACAAAATATAACATAATCCTTACCTTCAACCGGCAATGAAAGAAAAGGAGTTGTAGTCAAAAGTGTCTTGAGCTTTTGGAAGCCCTCCTCACACTTATCCATCCATTCTGGCACCTCCTTCTGAGTTAAACTTGTCAAGTGTGCAGCAATAAAAGAAAAACCTGCGATAGTAACTAGCAAGACCCATGAAGCTCCTAATCTCAGTCACAGAGCTAGGCCGAACCCAACTCTTAACCACCTCAATTTTCTGGGGCTCTACCATCACCCTCTTTTTTAAGACCACATTCCCTGAGAAGGTAATCGAAGACAACCAAAACACGTATTTTGAGAACTTTGCATACAACTGATTCTCCTTCAAAATTCCCAAGACAATGCGAAGATGACCTGCATGTTCCTCCTTGCTCTTAGAGTAACCCAAAATGTCATTAAGAAAAAACTATCACAAAAGAATACAAAAAGACTTGAAAATACAGTTCATCAATCTCATGAAGGTTGCCTGCGTATTGGTCAACCTGAAAGACATCACTAGGAATTCATAATGCCTATACCGAGTCCTGAAAGCTGTCTTAGGTATATCCTCAGGCCAAATTTTCAGCTATTGGTAACCGACCTCAAGTCAATCTTGGAGAATACCGAAGCACCCTACAACTGGTCAAAGAGATCATCTATGCATGGCAAGGGATACATATTCTTGATGGTAACCTTGTTCAACTGCCTGTAATCAATGCACATCATCATGCTACCATCTTTCTTTTTAACGAACAAAATCAAAGCACCCCGAGGTGAAGCACTGGAATGAATAAATCCCTTATCAAGCAGTTCATGTAACAAAGTTTTGAGTTCCCTTAACACTACCGGAGCTATTCGATAAGGAGGAATAGAAATTGGGCGAGTGCTCGGCTCCAAATCAATACAAAAATTAATATCCCTATCTGGAGGCAGACTAGGCAAATCTGTAGGAAATACCTCCTAAAACTTGGAAACCATAGGAACAGACTCAATAGAAGGGGACTCCATACTAACATCCCGAAAATAAGCCAGGAAGGCTGAACACCCCTTCCTCACTAGCGTTTTAGCCCAAACAAAAGATATGATTTTCACCGGCTTAGATTTATACACTTCCTCCCACTCTAGTTTACCTATACTCAACATTTTTAGAGTCGTTGTCTTAATATTACAGTTCAAGACAGCATGATATGGAGACAACCAAGTCATACCCAGAATAATGTCAAAACCAAGCATGTCCAAAATGATCAAGTCTACCCAGGTTTGGAAACCCATAAACAAAACAGAGCATAAATGATAAACATGGGTCACCACCACAGAATCTCTAACTGGAGTAGAAACATATATATGAGAATCAAGGACATCACAGACCAAGTCCAGACCCAAAGCAAATCTAACAGATACATAAGAGTAAGTGGAGCCCAGATCAAATAAAACAGTATCCATCCAGTCACAGATGAGAATAGTACTTGTAATGATGGCATCAGTTGCCTCAACCTCGACATTGCCTAGAAAGGCATAACAATGAGGTCTATCATCAAGTTGGGCAACCTCCATAGCAGGTTGTGCTGCGCCCTTCCCTGCATTACCATTACCTTTGTTTCCACCATGACCTCCCTGATTATTACCCTGTCTACCCTGTGGATGACCCTTACCGTTACCACCTCTACCTCTATCTGCTAGAACCACAACCTGGTCTATTAATATGCCTAATTACCTGTCTGCCTCAAAGGTTAATCTCTCTCAAAGATCCCCACAACACCACAAGTATAACACCCTCGCTCAAGATAAGGCTTATTGGCCGAAGAATAAGAAGCCCCTTGGCCTCTAGCAACTGGAAACTACTAAGTAGACCTTGAATGACCACTTGTAGAGGCTGGCAAAGCTGACTGAATGGGGTGAGTCGAATGAACCTGCTGGCTATAACCCCTGGAATATCAACCACTAAAGTTACCTGCATTTTGGGACTTCTAGGCTAATGCCTTAGCCTGCCCGACTTGCTTAAGCCCCTCAAACTTATTCACATAATCAACTACGTCATTAAAGCTCTTTCCTGCAGAACTCATGTGAACAGACAATACCTGAAGATCAGTGTTCAAGCTTTTAATATATAACCGAATCCTCTCCTCCTCAGTGCCCAACAGCTGGATACCATAGTGAGATAGAGCATAGAACTTGGCCTTATAAACCGCAACTGACAAACTGCCCTATTCAAGGTCAAAGAACTCATCCTTCTTGCAGTCACAAAGGGTACGGTGCACATACTTCTCCAAAAATAGGGAATGAAATTAAGCCTAAGTCAATGGAGGCAAAACTGATGACCGACAGTCCACATAGGCTCTCCACCACTACTTAGCATCCCCTTGCAGTTAGAAAGTAACAAACTCAACACCATGTTGTTTCACAATCCCCAACTTGTGAAGCTTATCATAGCAATCAATGATGAACTCAAATGCATCCTTAGTCTCAGTACCATGAAATGAAAGAGGATTCATTTTCATAAACTTGATAAACAACTCATGTTTGGTCTCGATCATGATGGGGCCTAACACAGGACGAGAAAACACATTAGTACCCAAAGCGTCATCCATCATGGGAGCTAAAGTGGCAGTGGGATGAGCACCTAAAACTTGAAAAATCAGCACAGTGAGGGTGGCTCCAGTACCAGCCAACCCGCTAAGAAAAGCCAAGACTTGTTGAATAACCTTAGAAGACATCGGAGCAAGGACACGCCTCCAGCCAATGATTCTACCTCCGGTTCCACACCATCCTCGTCCACTGCCTTAACCTCTACAAAATGACCCTGGGTAGGGGAGATGATACTGACTTCTGACGGGCCTGGTCATCTGCTGCCTGAGCTCTACCCCTGACGGGTGTTGCTCTCCCTCTTCCCCTATCCCTACCTTGTCCTCATCCCCGAATAATCGGTTCTGCAGCTGGAGCTGCTGTTCTTGCTCCATTTGATCTAGTGTTCACCATCTACAGACAAAAAAATGAAGAGGATCAGATACCAATTTAGATCGCCAGATACCAATTGGAATCAAGTTATAGCATGAAAGAAGAAAGAAAGGATAGTTTCCAAAAGTCTTAGAGCCTCTCGAAGAAAAGTACAGACGTCTCCGTACCATTCCACAAGACTCTACTAGACCCATTTTAGTACGATGAGTTCAACGACCTAGGGCTCTGATACCAACTTTGTTACGACCAAAACTCACCGTAAGTGGCACCTACACTAAACCCCCCGATGGGAGAACCAACTAACCTCATAAATCAATCAACATTTAGCCAACATAGGCAACTAAACCAAGCTCATTAATAAAACCAATAATCCATAGTTTGAATGAAAAATAAGAATAATATATGCGAAAATAAACCATCCCTAGACTTTTAACATAAGCAGAAAAAAACCATCTGTAGAACCTGAAAGTCATCATACCAAAATTCTTATAATTGTCAAAAAGGGGATACAACCCCAAAACTAAAGAAATATCTAGGTCCGAAACAATAGACCAGAAAACAAATGAAGAACTCATGGTAGACCGGAAGATGCATCTCACCCTTGAGTTTGAATATGGTCTGTCTCACAGTTGAGGTCTCAAAACAGTCACTGGAATTTGTTCTGCACTCAACAAAAAGAAGAGCACGTGTAGTATCAGTACACAAGAAATAACGTTGTACTAGTAAGATCATTGTTCAACCCAAAATGACAAATATGAACACATGACCAGAACATAGTATAACAAAACAACCATGAACCCTATCATGCAACTCTACTCGAAGTTCATAACACTTAACCTTGTAACAAGTACAACATGAATTTCAGTCAATATGAGTTAACAAGGATAACAAGTCAAGTCAAACTATGACCTCCAACAAGACTCCAAGTCAACAACCATGACTCAACAATCATATAAATATGTCCCAATTAAACAAGTAATAGCCAAAAGTCAGAACTTGTAATTAACTCGAACCACTCAAGGATCCACAAGACAACAACTATGGAAATTAATATGCATCCCGATTTATATAAAGAAAGCACCTTTAGCATTTAAGCACATAAACCTAGTTCACTCAAGGAACCAACATAATAATGACAACACATAAGCCCGGTTTCCTCAAGGAACCTATATAATCAAGAAAACACATAATCCGTGGTTCACTCAAGGAACCGTAACACTCTCCAAATACCTGTACACACATGCTAAGGGTCTTATGGTCGCCCACTAGCCATGACCTGCAGGGGACGAGCTTTTGTCCATGTACCAAATTCCAGACATCAAGTGTCTATCAACCTTATATCAACCAATCCTGCGAAGATGTCCAACTACCGATACATTCCACAATAATGACAGGTATCACAACAATCACAACCACAATAATAACAAAACAACAATTGTAAAAAAACCAACAAACTTCCATTTAAATTCATTGCACGTGGTTAACACTTAGGATTTCAAACAATCATTCACTTTTCTTGAACATGCATTGTGCAACCAATACTAAGAAATAGTTAACATGCACACATAACACAAATTGAGTTTTAACTACATTTAAACCATCAACTACCTCAATCCAAGCATGAAATGCTCTATTGAACCTGATCTTTCCCTTTTCTTTCAACCTCGGCTTCATTGTGGTCTAAAAACAGGAATATAAACACATAATCAATCAAATGACCTACAATATCGAGGATTACAACCTAATCCCAAACCCCAAGGCCAATTTCATGATCATCCCACACATTCTAGGACTTTCCCACCAAAAAATTCACCTTAAAACTAGCAATTTCATAGTTACATTAGTGAATTATAGTCATGCAATAGTAAATAAACATTCTTTAACTAAAACCCAAAGGTTTTACACCAAATTTACTCCTTGCACCAAAAAATACAGCTAGGTCAAGTTAAATCATCCCCAAAACCCATAAACTAGTGATTCTAAGGTCAAAGAATCAAAAAACTAGTTAATGTGGATAAATAACTTACCTTTACGAAGAATTCGGGTGGAAAGAAGGTGAAAATCTCCCCAAATTGCCTAAGCCCTCCCCAAAACGAGTTTAGAAATAATGAACTATTTTTGAGGAAATTTCTACATAAACTGCGATTTACCCTGCTATAGCGACCCAATACCGGTATTGCAGCATCGGTCTGCTATAGCGAGATTGACCGACTTTGACTCCCGCTATAGAGAGAATTTCTGTGCTATAGCGGCAAACCCATAGCAGCTTGCCACCCGCTATTGAGGGTGTGGCGAGGCATAAACTTTGGATTGCTCCCAGTTTTACCTTTTTCGCAACACACCCTCAAACCATGACATTTCGGACTAACCCCTTTACGTCAAGTTCTATATCGAGAGTTCTACTTATCCGAATTCACTTTTGAAAATTTCTATGGGTTCCTTCTCGCCTTAGCTAACATAAAATCATGCTAAACTTTATTATATTTGCCCAATCCATTCTCGTACTTCCCTATACCATACCTCGCTCGGATTTCATTCAAGACTAGCCTAGCCTAAAAATTTCAACTTTCAATTCGAGGAAAAACTTAACCAAAATCTTTGCATGATTGACTCACCCGTAATGCCAAAAAGGATCATTGCAGAACAGCTCCATGGAAGCAAAAAAATCTTGCTGGTGCAAACTACTATTTGCAGGTGTAATTGCACCAGATATAGGTGAAACTAACAACTCCAAAATAGTCCAACTCTCAAAATCAACCCTCAAAATTTATTAAGACCCCAAGAAAACAAACTAAATAAGCATATTGACCATGAAACAGGTTTTGGACCTATTGGAATTATCAAATAATCAATTTGAGGTCGTCTTTATAGAGAGTTGACTATGGTCAAACTTAACTTTTCTTAAAACTCAAGATTTAACCAATTATTTAAGTCACTCTGAACACTTCTGGATTTGTACTAAGCCAATTAAGTAAAAAATCACCTCTCAGACCTGACAAAAATGTCAGAATTCCAATTCGACCTCCTTAACCTAGAATGTTGAGTTTGGTCAAACTTTTCAAATTACACATTTTCAAAATTGAAAATTTCATCCAATATTCATTAGATCACCTCAAGAATCATACCGGCCATCCTCACAAGTCATAAATCATATACAAAAGTTACTAGAAGGGTCAAAACAAGAAAACATACAGAAAACTCACAATGAGTATGAGAGAGGTCATATCATCCACCACTAAAATACACATTCCTCCTCGAATGTAAAGAGAAAGAAAGTACCTGAACTATCAAAATACTGGGTATTCTGCTCTCCATATCTAGCTCGATCAATCTTATGTGGCTTTCTCTGCCAAATGATGCCTCCACTACACTTTCAAATACTATACTTCAATTGTTGTACAATAGATTCGAAACATATTATTGTACAACAAATAAAAAGCTTGACATAGCTTAAATAGTTTATTTAAAACTAGTTTCAGAGCCACAACTAAGCAGCAAATCATAACGGATCGTCAGGATTTCTTATGAAAGCAAAGTCTTAATGAATGTCTCTCGTCTTCACAGACTGAAGGTTTCCTCTCTTCTTTATGAGAGTCTTCTTCCCTTTCATGGGGCTTCTCTGCAGATCCTCAATTCAGGCTTCTACTTTGGGCTATCTCAAGTTCATCTACTTGCTGCTTTATCAAACAACTATTTATATATCTGTGTCCATCAATTTCTGCAATTTTAAAAAATTTCTCTAAACCCTTATATCAAAATTATTGTCTATCTCGGGTCAGGGCAGCTTGAAATCTTTTCATCGGCTTAAATTTTCCTTCTTCTGACCCGATAGTTACCCATTTCCACATATTAAAATTTTTCACTACTTTTCTGAATTTCCCCAATTTGCCTTAAATTTAAAGAAATATACTTTCTAACTGCTGGGGTGTTACAACTGAAAGATGGAAGAAGAAATTACTCAATGTCTATAATAATTTCTTTTTACTGAGAAAGAAAAGGAGATCGTGGCAATTGAACCTTCAGATATTCAATCAAGCATGAAGGATTGTGAAGTAAGTCTTTTTGGTAAGGTGATTTTGGATAAAAAAGTAAATTTTCAAGGAATTAAAAATACTATGCCTTTAGCTTGGGGAATTCCAGTAGGATTACAAATAAGAGAGGTAGGGTGGAATTTTTTCCAGTTTAGTTTCAAAGACAAAGAAATCATGAATAGAATACTCTTGGGTACACCATGGTTGTATGACAAATATCTTCTTAATGTTCATCCTTGGGAATCAGGATTGAAGAGTGATTCTCCGGTGTTTAATATATGTAATTTGTGGTTTCAAGTGTGGAATATTCCTCTTCATTGGATGTCAAAGGATGTTGGATGCAAAAAAGGGTATGCTTTGGGGGGCACTAGTGATGTCATGATCCATAAAAATGGGAGCAAGGAGGGAAGATATATGAGGGTAAAGGTTATGATGAATATAACCAAGCTATTGCCTAGAGGTAAATTAATCAAATTAGGATTGAAAAATACATGGGTTGAACTACGGTGTGAAAATCTTCCTTATGTTTGTTACTACTGTGGTATGCTCGGACATAATAAGAGAACTTGTGTAAAAAGAGCAACAGATGTACAATCGAACACTCTAAAAAAGGATCAGTTTGGTACATGGCTAAAAGCAGACAATCATGCTATGTTATTGGAAAATCAGAGGCGTGAAGGAGTACACACTACTGGACAAGGCTATACTATGGTGAGAAATCATAACTCAAATCTGGTTGAAGGGAGAACAGGTGCAGGCACCAGAAAAAAATTGTAACACCTGGAAGAGGTGGCTGACTTAACAAATACGTAACAAGGTAGCCAAAAAATGACCATTATGTACTGGATCAAAATGATTCAAATAGGAAGGAGCCTGTGGTTTTAAAGCAAAATGAAGATGATGTTATGAACAAAGAGGAATCAAATCAACTACAGCCTATGGAAGTAACACAACATGGTTCACAAGAGAAGCAAATTGAGGGTGGGTTGATTAATATAGGAGAGGGGACTTCTGTGGGTATTACAATTTGACATGTGGATAACTACTTGGAGCAGAAAGATATGTGTGTGCAGCTACAACTCGAAAAGAAGGTGTTTGAGCACACACCAAAGGGAACCGATGACGCTATCCAGATTAATATGAATGAGCAGAAGCAAAACATAAACCAAGTCACAAATGCAGATCAGGTATGTACTACTGATTGTAATCTATATAACCAAATCACAAGCGCGGATCAGGTATGTACTATTGTTTGTGAGCCATATGTTAAAGCCTCGTCCTGTTCACTGGAAATTAAAATTTTCAATGATCATCTTAATCTCTCTCAACCTATTGATGCTAATAATAATAAAGGGAAAAAAGTTAAAAATTGGAAAAGTATGGCTAGACTAGTTGAAATTTCTGATGGTTTAAATAAAGATACACAATTAATAGCTTACAATAAAAATCTTGGTGAGAATGTTATCATGGAAGGTATACAAAGTATAGGAGATAAGTGCAAAAGTACAACTATTGTGCTAACTGAAATGGGAATGAAAAAAAATAAAATAATGGTGGAGCGGGAGGCCAGCCCTAAATGGCTTCCCTTATCACCATGAAGATTTTGGTGTGGAACTGTCGAGGAATGGGGGTTCCTTGATGGTTCCCTTTATTGAGAAGACAATGCAACTCCACTCCCCACGTTTGATATTTTTGTGTGAAATAAAGAATAGAAGTGCAAGAATCCATAGATTGAAAGAAAAAATTGGATAACCCAATTCACAGACTGTTGATCCTGTTGGGCTATCCGGTGGCTTATGCTTTTTATGGTCAGATGATATACAGGTTCGTCATTTCTATTCCTATAATTATTTTTATTAAAGTTCTAATTTATGATCAACAAAATGATTGTGAGTTTTGGTGTATTTTTGTGTAGTTAAGTACTGATCGGCTTACTAGGAGAGGACATTTTGATGAACTTGTTGCTAATTCACCAAAATGGGGTCAATCCTGGATTATTACTGGGGACTTTAATGACATAATTGACAACTCAAAAAAATTTGGGGGGAGGGTTAGAGAGCCTTGGTCTTTTACTGATTTCAAAAAAAATTATTTAGAACTTAAGAGTTATATTGATTTAGGATATAAAGGTACACCTTGGACTTGTTAGTGCGATAGGGAAACTGATGGAGTTATCCAAGAGCGTCTTGAGAGGATTTTAGTGTCTCCTAATTGGAGAGCTAAATTTGATAATGCTAATGTTGTGCATGTTGATACCGAGGCTTCAGACCATGCAACTCTCATTATATCTACTGAAATTAGTCCCGAAAAGAAAAAAAGAGTTTATTTTGATAAAAGATGGTGCGATAAACAGGAAATAACGAATATTATTCAGAGAGCTTGGAATCGTGATTATAATGATTTTGAGCAATCTCGTTTTTCCTTTAAATTATGAAAATGTAAACATTCTTTAGTTACATGGTTACGGGGTGGGAATGGAGATTCTAGGAAACAAATTATAGAGATTAAGAAGAAAATTGAGGAGGTTAGGAGAAGCCCAAATGGTTTAGACCTTCAAGAACTTAGTCTTCTTTGCAAATATTTAAGTTAGGCATCTAGAGACAAGGAGATCTTTTGGAAACAAAGTCTAGAGCTTTATGGTTAAAAGAAGGTGATAAAAATTCTTCTTTTTTCATATGATTACAATTCATAGAATAAGGAGAAATATATTAAAGGGTTCCAATTGGATGATTGAAGTTGAGTGTCGGATCCAGCCGGCATAATGAAGATGATAGAAAATTTGTATGACGACCTGTTTAGATCATCTAGGCCAACGGATCTTAAAGAGATTATTCCTAATGCACCTATTTCTAGTAATGAGTCTATGAATAGGAGACTTGATAGAGAAGTTTCAGATGCTGAAAGTAAAAGAGCTACTTTTGCTATGCATCCCTTAAAAGCCCCTAGAATTGATGGGATGACTCCTTTATTTTTTCAAAAATATTGGCATATCCTTGGGGAAGACATTTGTGAGGCAGTAAGGAGTTTCTTTTCTTCGGGAATCCTAATACCTGAATGGAGTCAAACTTTAATTACTTTGATACCTAAAGTTAAAATTCCTACTTCTGTTGCTCAAGTTAGACCTATAAGTTTATGCTAAACTGTGTACAGAATAATTGCCAAAGTGTTAGTTGCTAGAATGAAAGAAGTTTTACCTAAGGTAATTTCTCCTAATCAATCTGCCTTCGTAGGTAATAGACACATTACTGATGATGTAGTGCTAGCTTATGAATTTTTGCATTTGCTAAAAAACAAAAGAAGAGGAAAAGAGAAGTTTATGGCTATGAAGTTTGATATGTCTAAAGCTTATGACAGAGTAGAATGGATTTTTGTTAAGGAGATGCTTTTAAGAATGGGTTTTGATCAAACTTTTGTTGCTGGGATTATGCAATGTGTCACCTCTACATCTTATAGGTTCAATATAAATGGAGAAGTCGCCGGTTGGGTTAAACCAACAAGGGATCTACGACAAGGCGACCCGTTATCACCTTACTTATTCTTGATTTGTACTGAGGGTCTTTCAACACTTCTTAAGAAGGCCGAGGAACAGGATCAAATTCGTGGGTTAAGTTTAAATAGAAATGGTCCTATTATTTCACATTTACTTTTTGCAGATGACTCCTTAATTTTCTGTTCAGCCAATAGTCAGAATGCTAGATTTGTTGTAGATGTTTTAAGTGTGTATGCTAAAAGTTCTGGTCAATATATTTTAGCAAGAATACCTTAGAGGAGGAAAAGGAAATTATTTTTTCTATATTAGGACAATGCCAGAAAAATCAAGTAGGTATGAAAAAGAAAATGTTAGATTTCATTAAGGAAAGGGTGCGCTCAAAAATTAAGGGTTGGAAAAGGGACTTTTTAAGTCCAGTCGAAAAAGAAGTAGTGTTAAAGGCAGTTTTAACTGCGGTACCTACTTATGTCTTATCTTGCTTTCATCTTCCCGATGGTTTATGTAAGGAAATAACATCCATACTTTCAAACTTTTGGTGGAGTCAGGGTGATGGGAAGAAAATTTTTTATTTTGAATGATGGGATAAGCTCTGTGAACCAAAAACTTGTGGGGGGCTAGGATTTAGAGATATTAAGGCATTTAATCAAGCTATGTTGGCAAATATGGCTTGGAGAATTTTGCTTAATCCAGACTTACTTCTGTCAAGGATTCTGAAGAGTAAGTACTTTCCAGATATTTCTTTCTTGAATGCTAAAATACTTCCTCGGCGTCTTGGATTTGGAAAAGTATAGTGTGGGTTCGGAAATTGTTAGAAAAAGGGCTAAGATGGAGAGTTGTTACTAGTGAGAACATGTTTATGTTTGAAAAAACCCCTGAATTCCTAATTCCATTGGCTTTAAACCTCATGAAACTATTGTTCCTGAAAATATTGATGTCAAAGTGCTTGATCTGATAAGTGTTGATTCCCAGACTTGGAAGATGAACAAATTGAATAGACTCTTTTGCTTGAATGATGTTGATAATATCTTGACTATTCCTTTATCTACTACAGGTTCTAAGGATAAATTAATTTGAAACTTTACAAAATCAGGTAATTATGAGGTAAGATCAGGTTACCATCTTGCAAAAAAATTGTATATACATAGGGATAGTTGTGGTAATACTGCTCAATGTAGTAGTCATGCTTTTTCAAAAGCTTTTTGAAATTTTTTATGGGAAATGAAAATAAAGAATAAACATAAGCATTTTCTTAGAAGGTGTGTTCTTAATACCTTACCATTAAATAATATAATTAGGAAACGCATAAACCATATCGATAGTGTTTGTAAGAGATGTGGGTTGGAAAATGAGACTGAGGAACATATGTTTTTCAAGTGTCATGATTCTCAAATAATTTGAAAAATGAGCCCTATTAATTGGAATTATCTTGACAACATTACTGACTTTTCTTTGTGGTGGAATGATAAGATTAGTCTAGCTAAAAAGTGCTCTAATTCTGCTAATGTTTTGAATTTAACGGTAATGATAATGTGGCATCTATGGAAGTCTAGGAATGCTTGGAGTTTTAATAATGAATTAATGGACCTTCCAGATATAGTGGCAAAAGCCTTATTTGAGTATAATAAATTTCTTGATATATTGTCTGCACATTCCACAAATGGTAACTTCTAAGAGAATTATGAATATAAACTAAGAGTGCCCGAAGATGGGATTTGTTTGTTTGTTGATGCAGGGGTAAAAGTTGAATAAAAAAAAACAAGCATTGGCTTTGTTGCTATGGATAGCAAGGGTGTTTTGTTTCATGTCCATGGATCCCCGATTCAATTCGTTGGAAAGTCTATGACTGCTGAAGCATTTGCAATAAGAAAAGCTGTGGAAAAAGCGACACAAAATGGATGGAGGAAAATCTATGTCTTCTCTGATATGAAAGGTATCGTAGATATACTGAAGAAAAATGTGAAGGCTACTTGGGATGTTGATGTAGCATGTGAAGATATTTGGAATATGTCTACCTATTTAGAGCATGTCGTGTTTGTACATATTCCTAGAAGGTTTAATGTTGTTGCTCATAATGTAGCTAAGTTTTCAATTTCTTTGTTGTATGAGTTTTCTTGGGAAGATATATTCCCAAATTGGATAGTGAATGATGCTATACAATCCTTTGGCCATATTATGTCTATAATGAATGAATAGATGGAAGTTTCGGTGAATCAAAAATCGCTAGGACTTCTAATGATAGGCGAATTCAGTCTTAATGAATCGCTAGGATTTCTAATGATAGGCGAATTAAGTCTTAACGAATCGCCAGAATTTTTAATGATAGGCAAAGTCTTAACGGATCTCATTTCTAATTGATGGATAAAACTTGCCTTATCACATAGTCAGAGGGATCACTTGAATTTGACAAGTAATCTTAACGAATCATCAAAATTTGGCCAAATTCTGGCACATAGCCGTAACCTGCTATGTAGAAATTTACCAACATATTTTTGCTTCAAAGATTCAAATTGGTCTAAATGACTCCAAATTTGTTATCCAATCTTCTATTATCAATTTCAAATAATTTTCAGTGATTATATTCAACCCACACCTTTAAAATCTATGAATCCACTTTATCTTCTTCAACAAATTTTTTCTTGAAGCTCAACAAAACCCAATAATGTTTTTCTTCGATTTTCTCCAACAAACCAATCCAAATCCTTAGGGATAGGCAATATAAGTTTAGTCGATCATTACTCACTCAATTCCGACCATAAATAAAGCAACGAATCTTCTATTTCTATAACATCAACATGTATCTCAATTTTTTTCCAATCTTAATTAATTGAGTGCTCATTATACTCCCTCCGTTTCATTTTAGTTGACCCTCTTTTTAAAAATATTTGTTTCAATTTAGTTGTCTCATTCATAAAATCAAGAGAATTTTATTATATTCTTTCAATACTACCTCAATCATTAAATGACTACACATAGTGTATATACTTAAATTTATATTTTCAAAGCATAATTAATAAGGCTAATTTGGTAAATCAAATTCCTAATAAGTATTTTTTCAAAGGGAGTGTCAAGTCAATAAGAGTCAACTATTATGAAATGGATGGAGTAATTTATTGCATGAAAAAGGAGAAGTTGTGTCATATATTTATATATATTACTTATATTGATAGAGAGAAAACTTAAAACACTAACGTATGGAATTGAGGGTTAGTTCACTTGGTGAGCTCCTTGTCTTCCCCAATATAAAGGTGGCTGATTTAAACCACATCAATAGCATATAGTATTTCTTTCCCCTCTCTCCTGATGTATAAAAAGAACACCAAGTTTTCAAAATGATATCTGGTAAAAGATCTTACAACTTAGCATATGTTTATAGGCCGTATTGGTCAGATAAATTGGGACTTGCATGAATATAATGCTTCTCAATTATGGTATTGGGTCAGCAATTCTGTAATAAAAGGTAACAAGACGCATGGGCATGGCCAGAAAGGTTTTGTCAGGCAAATTGTGGTCCTATTTCTGTTTTGAGGACCAAATGAACTACATTTTTCAGAAAAATTACTTTAAATAGTTGTTTCTCCAGTTTAAGCTGAATACTTGTAAAGGTTTACATGCATCCTAGCAAAACTCGTTGTCACTTTCTTTTCTCCTTTTCATGGCATAGTGTATTAAAACAGTCAACTAGTAGAAGCAGGGGCGGATCCAGGATATCGGGTGGGGGTTTCCGGGAATCCAATAACTTTCACCCGAACCCTTTATTTATATTAAGAATCTGGTAAATGTTTAAGGAACTCTTAGTTGGAAACCCATAAACACTCCAACTGGGAACCCACAAACTTAAAATTCTAGATTCGCCTCTGACTAGAAGTTCAGAAAATTGATCTTGCAAATATTTTACGTACCTTACAATCAACCGAGAGTTCAAATCTCAACAATGAATTTCTCTTTTTGTCTTGTAAACTTATCATTTAACAAATAGCATGAGTGTATTTGGTACCAAGAAAAATGTTTTCACAGAAAACATAGTTTTTTAAAACATATTTTTCCTAAAAAAAAGGTATTTTTTTTTACTTAATTGATAAGTAAATAATAAATATTATCCCAAGATCATTTATCTATAATTTAGGCAAGTGTCGTAGGCGTGGAGGTGGGTGGGGGTGTGCCTTGTGGGTCGGTTGAAACAATAAGCATGGAATGACACTTATGAAGTTGTTTTCCCTAGTATGTATATATATATATATATATATATTGATTATTATTTTTTCAAGAAACTTGTTTTATTTAGAGAAAATAGTTTTCAAAAATATTTTGATCAACTACCCATCAAAAAATTGAAAAACATTTTTCTGAAAAATATTTTCCTCCACTACCAAACACACTCTAAACTAATAAAAAATAAATAAATAGAAAGAATGAAAGAAATAGCAGAAATGACGCCGTTTAAAATGTTACACCTATAGTGGGGAATATACAAACATTGGAGTTGGCCAAAAACTCAAATTCAAACAAGGTTTGAACTCGAAAGCTAAACTTTTTATTCATTAATTAATTAGGTCAAAGCTTCAAATGCAGCTAGCTAGTGTAGGTATCTCCACTGCGCAGAGCTCAACTCTATTGGTATTTCCTTGAAGAGGATCAAGCTAGAATTTGATGTTTATGGGTTCTGACTTTGCCATCAAACTCATAACTTGTCTTAGTTGACAGGTTCTATCACAATTAAATAATTATACATATATAATCAATTTTATGTTATAAATACAAAATCTAATTAAGCAAAAATTATTGAGTTTGTCCGAATCCTTACAACTCCAACCCTGTTTCCATTTTGCTTAGAATTAGAAAAATATATAAAATGGGAGAGGGAAATCACAAAGAATAAAGATATATAGGAGTAAGAACAAGGTAGCATGCTTCCTGCTTTTGCTTTTAGCTCAGATAATAAGTATTTCTGTGTATATATATGTCTCCAATGGGACAGACAAAAAATTCCTTCTTTAACTGGCTATGCTGAGGCAAGCTTTTAAAACATTGGCCTATAGTAGAATAGCCCCTAATTGCAGGGACATGAAAGCAACTCCTCTCTTCTGCTTTAGCCTATAGCCATATATATATGGTTCTTCTTTTCTGTACGTAAGACGCAAAAGAAGAGAAACTAATTTTCCTAATTTATTGTTTTAATAGAGTAATACTCTATTTCATTTGAATATGTCATAAACTTAACATGACATTTATGAAATTAATAAAGAAGATTCAGTGAAATGTAAGTCAAATATATGCAAAGTATTTAAAATTGTTCTTTTAAGCTAGAGATGGTTAGAGTTGAGAGGGTTAATGATACGGTTCGGTCGGTTATTTTATAACTTTATACTATATCAAATTTTGGATTATTCTTTATAATTAAAATTAAACTTTTCCAAATCATTTAGGTGGGTCCCAGCCTTGTTCTTATCATGCTTATTATGCTCATGTTTTGATGATTGACAAACCTCATTGGAACCCGGTCCATGCATGTCTGATTATTGTTCTTGTTCTGTTGATTGCCTAACCTAGTCGAAGGACCAGTTACGTGAACTGGTGTCCCAGTGCGCAGTGTTACGGTTGCACGCATTTGTCCTATGTGCCAGCTGTCTAGTACTTTTCTGGACAATGTCAGCACATTAGTGGGACGAATTTTCATTGGTCCTTTCTAGCATCCACCAATGAGGAAGCTTCTCTCCCAATACTTATGATATATATATTCATCATCCATTAAAAGAGAAGCTGAAGTTTTTGCAAAAAAAATCGAAAAGAAAATCTTCTCAAGCAAAAGCCTCATCTGATACTACAAAAATTCAGCAATTTAAAAACCTCTTGCTCATAGTGTAATATGTTATTGTCTCTAGGTTTATTGGGTTTTTGTATTGATCTTACAACTGTAAACTCACGTCTCATCTTGGAGATTCTTGTGAATAGTAGTGTGGTTGAGTTTGTGTTGAGTCGTGTTTCTAGCTAGAGTTAGCTAGTAGAGTTCTCACAATAGAGTTATTGTGAGTGTGTATAGCAATAGAGCTATTGCTGGTGAGTAGGAATTAAGATTTTAATTCCTAGATTACATAAGAGTTGTAATCAGTTTGTTTGCTTGAAGTTTAGTGGAGAGATTGGTGAAATCCTACTGGGGTAGGTCGTGGTTTTACTCCCTTGAGCAAGGATGTTTCCACGTAAATATTTCATGTCATTTACTTTCCTGCAGTTTTCATTATATTCTTATTATTGTTGAATATCCTCATATAGGGACCTGATATCTAATCAGGTCCTTGTTACAGTGGTGAACATTTACGAACTATCAATTAGTATCAGAGTGGTACTTCCTATAAGGCTAACACCTAGGAAGGATCCTGTTTAAAGATGACAGCTCCACCCAGTCTTGAGGAAGGACAATCAACTACACGACCCCCAAGGTTCAATGGACAGTTCTATAGTTAGTGGAAAACTAGAATGCACGACTTCATCATGGCGGAGGATAGTGAGTTGTGGGATGTGATTTATGATGGTCCTCATGTGCCCATGGAAGTTGTTAAAGAAGGGAAAATCTCCTATCTGTTCCTAAAGCCAGAAAAAACTATAATGAAGGTGACAGGAAGAAGATTGAGAAGAATTACAAGGCTAAGAAGATCATTATATGTGGAATAGGACCTGATGAGTACAATCGGGTCTCTGCTTGTGAATCTACAAGGAAATATGGGAAGCTCTATAGAATGCTCATGAGGGAACAAGTCAAGTGAAGCAATCAAAGATTGACATGCTTACTACTCAGTATGAGCTTTTTAAGATGAGCGAAGGAGAATCCATTCAAGACATGCACACTCGTTTCACATCTATTGTGAATGAACTTAAGTGTCTTGGAGAAAACATCAAGATGTATAAGATGGTTAGGAAGATCTTAAGCATCTTGCCTTAGTCATGGGAAATCAAAGTAAATACCATCTCGGAGGTGAATGATCTACAAACTATAATGGATGAGCTTATTAGAAATTTGAAGACATATGAGCTTAAACGTCAACAGGTTCTGAAATAAATGAACCCAAGAAAGGAAAGAGTTTGGTTCTGAAGGCAAACAAAAATGATTCAAGTGAAGATGAACATGACATGGCCTATCTCACTCGGAGATTTCAAAAGATGGTAAGAAGCGTAGGTTTTCATAATAGAGAAAACTCAAGTAAAGGGTTCAGAGACAATAATCTTTGTCACAAATATGGAAAACTCGGTCATTATATCAAAGATTGTCCTCTTCACAAGCTGAACTACAAGGATTTCACCAAGCAAACTCAGAAAGGACCCAGAAAAAGCACCAGGTCTCTGATAAAATTAGAAGAAGGAAAGCAACTGATAAGATAGTTACGCAAGCTTTAGCTTGGGGATACTCCTCAAGCGATTTAGTTGAAGAAGTGGAGCTGATAACATATCCATGATCGTGATTGAAGATGAGTCAACAAAATTTGAATCCTTGCTAGCTTTCATGGCCAAATATGAAGATGAAGCAGATGATGAGGTAATCTTCTTTGATGTTCCAAAAAACTTGAGAAACTATTCTAAGAAAGAGTTAAGATCATTAGCTAGTGTCTTGATTGATGCCTTTCACAATCATGCTATTGAAAAGGAGTCTCTAGTTAATGAACTGAATGAAATTGAAATAGAGAGGGTATCCTTATCCTCAAGGAATTTAGAGCTTGAAGTAAAAGTTCCTAAGATTAAAAATGAAAATAATATGTTGAGTGATAAACTCAAAGGATAACTGGGAAGGTGGAGGCAATTGAGTCATTCATAAGTCTTGAAGAGAAGCTGAAAAAAGTCAGTCTAGACCTTGCTACCTCACTTGAACAAAATAGGGAGCTAGAAAAGAATTTGAATAGCACTAAGAATGAGCTAGAGAAATCCCTTTGTTGGACTACTGCATCGGATACTCTTACTAAGCTAAGAGTATGAGGTCAAATTTTAAAGAAGGTCTTAGATTTAAAAAGGACACTACTTCATACAATCTTCATAGAAAAAATACTTTTGTTTCAGATAATTGGTTGTGTGCTTATTGTGGGGAAAATGCTCACTACAAAGAAAATTGGCAAGTCCTTCTCAAATCAAAGAGAGAAAATTTGAATTTTGCTTAAACCATCAAGGGACCTAGTCCCAAAGAGAGAAAACCAACCTTGCATGCATGGGCAAGAAGAAATCTTATCCACTTTTTAACTCACTTAAAGGGACCCAAGCTCATGTGGGTTTCCAAATTTAACAGATGATTATGTATGCAGGTGGAAGTGAGAAGAGGCAATCAACAAAATAAAAAATGGTTTATGGATAGTGGCTGCTCAAGGCATATAACTGGTAAAACTAAGGATTTTCTCTCACTCAAAGCATTTCAAGTGATAGGATCTGAAATACGGAAAGACGAAATAAACACAAAAACTAAAGAAAGGATAAAATTGAAATACGAAAAGTAAAGGATAAATAGATAGATAGATAGATAGATAGAAAGATAGACACTAAAAGATAAAGAAAAGGGCAATCAATGAGTATTTCAGATAAAGAAAAGGGCAATCAATGGGTGTTTCAAACCCAAAAACCTCCCTTGTTGATTACCAACAAGCACCTAACTCTTATAAATTACCATGAGGGAATCGAAACCCCCTTGCAACCACCGTTCCTAGGCGATAATCAATATTAGCTTTTCCAAGCACTCACACTCTCTCAAGAGTTTCATACTATCAATATTCATCAACATATGTCTAAGGAATGAAAATACAAGCTATTTATAGCTTTGGGCCCAAAAGTGACCCTAAACATAGTTCTTGGGCCCAAAAGTGACCCTTAAAACAAGGTTCCCTCGCCTAGTACATCGGCGATGCGCCAAATGACCTTGTGGTGCGCCGATTGAGATTGTGGTGCGCTAAAAAGTCCAGCATGTGGTCTAGCTTGTGTCATCTCCAAGTCCCTCACCAAGTTGGTGCGCCAATTGATCATTTGGTGAGCCGAATGGTCCTTGGTACATCGAGTTGGACAGAACCACGTTCCCAACTGGGTTTGCATCTTAGCTTGGTCCTTTGTATTCCGGCCTTTCTTTGCTTAGTTGGTCCTTACATACTCCAAGCCACCTTGCAAATACGATATTTCTCATTCAAAGTCTCAAAATGGTTCCTCCAAACATGTTCTTATATCCTTATGATATCTATGGCTTAGGTTCCTTTGTATCGGCCTTGAAATATATTCCTCAAAGAGTTGACGCCGATTTGGGATATATCATCCTCCCCTTCTTGAAAAGGATTTGACCTCGAATCCAAACCTTGCAAAACCATAAGGGAGACAACAAACAATAATATCCTCATGGCATGAGGGTTAGCGTTAGCAATAATATTTCCATGCCAAGGATGCACACACTTAACATATAACCAAGCATCTTAATATTCAACCAAGGGGTTGTAACCCCACAAAATAAAAACTACTTGGCCACTCAAGAGACTTTGACAAAGGGAAAGGTTAAAAGGACCATGATAATTAGTCAACCACTCATGAAAGCCCACATTGGTTCTATTTTTCAACAAGCACAAAACCCCTTTTAAGTCAAGAGTCACATGAATATCCCCATGGCTAAGTGAAATATCATTAACTAGGTTTTCCTAAATTAAGACTTCACCCAAAGCACTAGCCATTCTCAAGGATGGGATTACTCTCAATTCACCACCGGGGTCAAATACAAAGGTATTCTCCACACAAGTCAACAAGTATATTGTATTTAAGCTCAAACAAATGGACCAACCAAACTCAAACAAATGGACCAACCAAAGGAATCCCTACTCCAAATAAAATAATTCCAAGACTAGCATGGACATCATCATAGGAAAAAAAGGTAGTATAGAAAGGAATTAAGCATAGGAATCTCATCTAAGGTATTTCCATCTACAAGAATGCCACTAGGCTCAAGAGATTTAGCAAATAATGCACACAAGGATGGAGCCAAAGCACTTAGGCACACAATACTCTTCCTTCCTAACCAATTCATGCTCACATAAGATGTTGATTCAACATGTTTATGAATAACATCATATACAAAAAGGTAATAAAGAAAGGAATCACATAAATGGAATTTATCCAAAGTGTTCTCAAGAGAAGACTCACTCTTTGAGCTACAAGTCATAAAACCTTGGTCAAGAATGGGAACACACAATGGTGAATTCTCTTGGATCTCTTGATTGCTCCCCTTCTTTAGAGAACATTCATCTTTGTTGGAGATCTTTCCTTTACACAAATTTGGCCCCTCAAGTGGATTAGAAATCCTCAAGAAAGACTTTCCATCATAAGGGATAGCACCAACAACTCCAACTAAATCTTACGTGTCATCTTGGCCAAGCACCAAGTGGGGTGTTTTACAACCACCACATTCGAATTGGTCACCGGGGTCAAATGGATAGAGTGTACATAGATATGGGTCTAAGCAACACTCTTTTTTCCCAAAGGTACCATCAACACAAAGAGTTATACTCTCCACACAAGCATAGACAATATCATGAGCAAATAGAGAGTAAAGAAAGGTATCACACAAGTTAATTTCATCTAAGGTGTCCTCAAGAACATGCTCACTATTATGTCAAAGAACATTATCAAGGGTATGCTTAAGAATTGGAACACTCAAAGAAGAAGAAATAATCGGGACACAAGGACTACCTTCTATTTCTTCACAATCCTTCCCCAAAAGAGTATTCTCATCTTTTAAGAAGAGATTTTCATCTTTAGGAGGAATGTTGTCACACCATAGTGGGTTGTTATATAGAGTATAGCCCTCAAGAAAAGCTACATCACTAACATGATCCTAACCACTAGGTAGTTCACTAGGAGTGATTTTATCATCCTCAAATAAGAAATTGTACTTAAAAAGAGAAAGATCAATCCAAGAAGGAGAAATGGAACATGTAAGTTCACTCTTAAAAAGACAATTATCAAATTTTGAAGAAGTTTCAAACACATGATCATCCCTATGATCCAAGCAAGTAATAGAATTTTTATTTAAAGGCATGCTCAAGGGGTCACTCCTATTCAAATGATCAACATTGTTAACATCATCACTAACTTGAGGTTCACTAATCACATAACAAACATCCTCAAGTAGTGGACTAGATTCACACACAAGTTGATCAACACCATTTTCACAAGATAATGTAGTATCATTCAACACCAAGGCTTCAACACTAGGTGGACTTAAATCGATCTTACAAGAAGAGTCAATTCGGTCATCAATAGGATCAACTAGGGTATCCACACTCACAATATGTACATTATCAACACGAGGCAAAGAATCATTAGGATAACATATAGGCAACCTATCACTCATATTCAATTGGATGTTAGCCACACAATGTTCTTTCACATTTACCATAGTTCAAGAGTTAGCTCTGTTACCTTGAAGCTCATGAAAAGATTCTTTTTTACCTTAGGGTAAAATCCCTTACAAGCTTTGGAAACATCTAAGATTTCCCTCAACAAGTTTTCACGGGCAATCTCCTTTTTGGGTGTGTGTGCTTCTCCACTTGTCGTGTTTGTACCTATATAAGAATCCTTACCAAGAGAAGGACAAACAATAAAGTTAGATTGGGCTTGTGGTAACCCCCTTACTTCACTCCTCACAACCTCTCCTTTTTCCACTCTTGGGTTACCACTTTTCACTCCTTTACTCCTCCCAATCTTTTGTCTCTCATTATCAAGGGGTTTGGAGTAAGTTCCCATATTTCTTTGAGGCTTGGAAAATATAGGTGGAAAGAGGTGATTTCCCTATTCATCCACTACAATCTTGGGCCAATTTCGTTCATTCGAAACTCTATGTATTTCAAACCAATTGTCTCCCAAACACAAATGACCAAAGTTCATGGGGAGTACATCACACCAAACCTCCTCATGATACCCATTATAAGTGAAAGAGACCTTCACACTCTCGGTGACCTTATAGCCATCCATGGTATATGGTTGGTGATTTGACACTCGTGGCATTCCCAAGTATTCTACCATAGAAGGAGTGATGTAATTTTCATAACACTAATTATCTAAAGAAAGACCAAAGCCCGGAATCCCACAAAGAGCAACTTTCATGTTAAAAGTTTGTCTTCTTGGGTCACTATTGTAAAGCTCCATGTATCCTTTCGCTTCTAAGAAATCCCTTGAAGTCTTTCCATGGTACTATTTTTTCACTACCATACACTAGCCATAGATTCATACTATAGCTTTTCCACCAAACGAAAGCACTCTCTTTTAGGTGTTCAATGGCGTAGTGGGCCTTTTCGTCTTCGTTCAAGTTATGGCCTTGGAAAACCAACTAACATTGCCACTCCCAATCAAGATATGTCCCAAAATCACACTCTTCTTTGAAAATAGGAAGAGTGACCTTGATAGTTTCACGACTCGTATCAATTCTCTCAAGCCAATCTTAGGTACTACATCCCGATATTTGGGCATTGGAACGAGAAACATAGGATGTAGTTTCTTTTGACCTTGGAGGTTCACACTCCCTTCTTCTCATTAGACGACTCCTACTATAGGTAGTATAACCATTTACACCGATTCAACTTTGATAAGAAGCTCCACAAGACAAGGAATACGAATCTTTGCAATCCTCATGCATATTCCCACCATGATTGTCATAAGGTGTATAGGAGAAAGGATTATACCTCACAACTTTTTCATGCTCGGAGTGAGAAGTGAAAGACTCCTCACATGCTCCATTGTCATCATAAGAACCATCACAAGGCTCTTCATCCTCTCTATACTCTTTATAAGAGCTAAACTCACCATTTGCCTCATATCCTTCTCCAGGATAGCAGTTCTCATTCCCACATGGCTCTTGATCATGGCTATAATCATAGCCTCCATAATAACCATAACCACTATCTCCATCATAGTCGTAGTCTACATTACTACAATATAGTCTCCTTTGTTGTAGTCACATGTAATCTAGGCTACCGATGACATACTTCCTTATAGTACCTACAAAACGAGCAACCAAGGTTAGTAGTAAAGCTCCTCACCAACACTCGTAAGATTCTCACCTTTATATGCCTCACAATTGGATCGACTAGTGTTGAAGATTGCTTATACTTTGGTGGTACATAAGGTATCGATTGCTACTCTTGGCCGTAGTGGATTCTTGTTATGTGAAAGACGAACAACTCAATTATAAACAAAAGGACTTGAATCAAGAAGTTAACTACGAAGTTAAAACTAGAAAAACACAAAAAGAAATGGACTAAGAAAGAAAGGACTCAAGAACTAATCAACAACTAAGTAGGATAATTACTAGTTGGAAATTAGCTTTAAGAATCAAAGAAGATGAATTAGAATCAAAGGAATGAAACTAGAAGTTATAAACTTAAGGTCGGGTGTAAAAAGGGTTAGGGATCTCCAAAATTCATGTTTCTTTCGCCAAAATTGCTTTTCCTATTGCCAAAATTGCCTTACCATCTCCAAAGTTACCTTACATCGCTGAATTGCATCGTTGAAATGGCTCTTACATCGCTGATTTGCTTTTTACTGTGCCGAAATGTACAGAACCTTGAGTTGGAGATTGGCAATGCTCTTGGCACTTTTGTGCTATGCCAAACACTTTGGCTAAGCACTTTTGGTGCGCCAAAATGATCAGTAACTCACCCAAAAATGTTTGCTTCCCAGAATTGTACTCTGTGGTCCCCCCTCCCGTACTTCCTTCTTTGTCTTTTTTCCTCTTTTAGAATATTCTTCTTGTACCAACATCCAAAACACTTTCTTTTCCTATCCTTTTGGATCTAATACACCTTTTTGAATATTCTTCTTCTTCAAGACATGAAGAATATGAAGAACACTCAAGAACACTATGAACTTTAAAAATTAACAACTTCTTCGTTTCAACTCGGAATTCAACGAAATTTAAGATCTAAGCTCCCCTCGTCATGGGAAACAATATCCAATACCCTTTAACCTCTAATTCCAATTTAAAATCTTTAGATTTAGAAACCCATTTGTAATTTTCTTCAAGTCCTGATGAACTCCATGAGCATGAAGAACATCCAAATCAAAACCCTAATGGATTTCTATTTCGTTTAAGCTCAAATTTCAGGTTTGAACTTCAAATGTGAAGGAGAACAAACTCCAATACTCAAGAGTCTCCAATCTCACCTAGATCTACAAACCCACTAGATGAGTTTTCAAGTTCTTCACCTCCAACAATGGTGGATCTTCCAAATCAAACCCAAACAAGCTAGTTTTTCAGATCTAGACTCAAATAATACTAAAGAACATGATTCTAGTATTAGAAACTCAAGAAAATAGAAAAATCAAAACTCAATTTTGGGGATTTTCAAAAACATTTTTTTTGGACCTTTTTTTTTTTTATAACAAAACCCAAGACTAGAGTCGTTGGAGCGATCGTAAGATCGGCTCTGATACAAAATGATAGGATCCAAAATATGAAAAAATGAAATAAACACAAAAACTAAAGAAAGGATAGATAGATAGAAAGATAGACACAAGAAGATAAACAAAAGGGCAATCAATGGGTGTTTCAAACACAAAAACCTCCATTGTTAATTACCAACGAGCACTTAACTCTTACAAATGACCACTAGGGAATCGAAACCCCCTTGCAGCCACCATTCCTAAGCGATAATCAACATTGGCTTTTCCAAGCACTCACACTCTCTCAAGAGTTTCATAATATCAATATTCATCAAAATCTGTCTAAGGATTGAAAAGACAAGCTATTTATAGCTTTGCACCCAAAAGTGACCCTAAACATAGTTCTTGGGACCAAAAGTGACCCTTAAAACAAGGTTCCCTCACCTAGTACATCGGTGATGCGCCAATGACCTTGTGGTGCACCGATTGAGCTTGTAGTGCATTGAGCTTGTAGTGCGCCAAAAAGTTCAGTATATGGTCTAGCTTGTGTCATCTCCAAGTCCCTCACCAAGTTGGTTTGCCAATTGATCATTTGGTGCATAGAATGGTCCTTGGTACGTCGAGTTGGATAGAAACACGTTCCCAACTGGGTTTGCATCTTGACTTGGTCCTTTGTCTTCCGGTAGGGCCTTTATTTGCTTGGTTGGTCCTTCTATGCTCCAACCCACCTTCAAAATATGATATTGCTCATTTAAAGTCTCAAAAGGGTTCCTTCAAAAATGTTCTTGTGTCCTTATGATATCTATGGCTTGAGTCCCTTTGTATCGACCTTGAAATATATGCCTCAAAGCATTGACGCCGATTTGGGATGTATCATCAAGGAGGTAATGTGTCATTTGGGGATGGACAAAAAGGGCATATCCTTGGTGTTGGTCAGATTGGTAAGTCTCTTGCTCACGCTATTGAAGACGTTTACTATGTGAATGGTCTGAAGTATAATCTACTGAGTGTGTCCCAAATATATGACAAAGGAAATGAGGTGAAGTTCCTAACTGATTCATGTACTGTCACAAATACTAAAACTGGTGAATTGATTTTGGTTTCCAAAAGATGCAAAAATATGTATGTAGCAGATCTTGATTTTATTTATAGTAAGGATTTAAAATTCCTAAGTGTTATTGGGAATGATGATGAGCTATGGCACAAAAGGTTGGGGCATGTGAGCTATTCACTGATCAATAAGCTAGTGTCAAAAGAACTGGTGTGTGGACTTCCCAATAGAAAATTTATGGATTATAGGATGTGTAATGTGTGTGTTAAAGAAAAGCAGGTTCGTTCTTCATTCAAGCCAAAGAAAGTGGTTAATTCTTCTAGGCCACTTGATCTCCTTCACATGGATCTTTGTGGACCTATAAGGAATCTAAGTCGTGGAGGAAAAAAGTATATATTTGTAATTGTTGACGACTATTCAAGGTACACCTGGACACTGTTCTTAAGAAGTAAAGATGAAACACTTCAGGTGTTCACTGTGTTTGCCAAATAAGTTCAAGTCATGATAGGCAATAAGATAGTAAGCATCTGATCAGATCATGGAACTGAATTTGAAAATTCCAACTTTGATGAGTTCTGTGCTGAAAATGGTATTAGTCATAATTTTTCAGCTCCTCAAACTCCTCAACAAAATAGAGTTATGGAAAGAAAAAATAGGAATCTTAAAGATATTGCAAGAACAATGCTGATTGCCAGTGGTTTATACAAAAGTTTTTAGGTTGATGCAGTAAACACTGCATGCTATATGATGAACAAGTGCTTGATCAGGTCCCTGCTGAATAAAACTCCGTATGAACTGATGTGTGGAAGAAAACCTAAGGTATCTTATCTTAGGGTATTCGGATGCAACAACTTTATCCTGAATAATGGTAAGGATAATCCGGGAAAATTTGATCGTAGAAGTGATGAGATAGTATTTCTTGGTTACTCATCTCAAATCAAAGCTTACAGAGTCTTCCATAAACGGACTCAATCTTTTGAAGAAAGTGTTTAGGTGATTTTTGATGAAATGAATGAGCTTGGTGAAAAGGGCAGTCTAGATGAAGAAGATATAGAAGAACTCCTACAAAGTATCAAAGAAGCTGTTGACTTATCAAATTCAACAAAAGGAAATCCATCCATAAGTGAACAAGGTAAAATTGAATTGGGTGAAGACATATCTTTATCAACTAAGGATACAGATGCTCCAGAACCTGATACCTCTTAAAAAGATCTCAGTGATTCTCCACCTACTATTAAAGGAGGTTCAGAAGAACCAGGAACTAGGCATCATCAAACTAAATTGTAGTTATCAAACAGGAGGCACCTGAAGTCTCATCCTTTGGACAATCTGCTCTCCCCACTTGATTCAGGAATGGACACTCTATCTAAGACCAGAAACATGGTTGCCTTCTCAGCATTATTGTCTCAAATTGAGCCCAAAAATATCAAGAAAACCTTGCAACATGAAAACTAGATAATTGAAATGCAAGAGGAGCTTCATCAGTTTGAAAAAAAACAAGGTATGACATCTGGTTTCTAAACCCTCTGACTGAACTATTATAGGAACCAGGTGGGTGTACAGAAATAAACTGGATGAGTTTGGAACCATAGTAAGTAACAAGGCTAGGCTAGTGGTGTAGGACTATAATCAAGAAGAAGGTATAGATTATGATGAAACATTTACTCCAGTGGTTAGGATAGAAGCTATTTGGATTCTTATTGCTTTTGCATCCTACATGGAGTTCAAACTGTTTCAAATGAATATAAAAGTACATTCTTGAATGGATACATGAAAGAAAAATATATGCGAAACAGCCTCTAGGTTTTGAAAGTCATGAGTTTCCAGATCATGTGTTCAAGCTTGACAAAGCTCTATATGATTTGAAACAAATACCAAGAACATGGTATAAAAAATTATCCAAATTTTTTCTGGAGAATAGTTTCAAGAGAGGGAAGACTGACAACACTCTCTTTATAAGATCTAGAGGAAACAATCTACTCATTGTGTAGGTATATGTGGATGACATCATTTTTGGATCAACTTTAAATTCTGTGTGCGAGGACTTTGCTAAGCTCATGAAAAGTGAGTTTGAAATGAGCATGATGGGTGAGCTTAAGTTCTTTCTTGGGTTACAAGTGAATCAAACATCTGATGGAGTTCTAATCAGTCAAAAAAGTACATCCTTGAGTTGTTGAAGAAATACAAGATGGAGGATGCTAAGCCAATAAATACTCCAATTGGCACTTCCACCAAATTGATAAGGATGAACCTAGTCCCTCTGTGAATGAGACCATGTATCGAGGTATTATAGGTTCTCTCTTATATCTAACTGCCAGTAGGCCAGCCATTGTATTCAGTGTTGGCATGTGTGCAAGATTTCAAGCATGTCCAAAGGAGTCTCAATTGAAGGCAGCCAAATGAATTTTGAGATACTTAAAGGGAACAACTGATCTTGCTCTTTTCTATCCATTTGGAGATACCTTTGATCTAATTGGATATGCTGATGTTGATTATGTTGGATTTTTTATTGATAGGAAAAGCACATCTGGAATGGCTCACTTTCTTGGGTCCTCACTAATTTCATGGAGGACCAAAAAATAGAACTCGGTTGCCCTTTCTACAACCGAAGCTGAATATGTGGCTGCTGCTTCATGTTGTTCTCAACTTCTATGGATCAAGCAATAACTTGAGGACTTTGGAGTGGTTACTAAAAGTGTACCATTGTTCTGTGACAACACCAGTGCTCTTAATATGGCAGAGAATCCTGTCCAACACAAGAGGACAAAGCATATTAATATTCGACATCATTTCTTAAGAGACAATGTTGAGAAAGGGTTTATCAGTATGCAGTTTGGTCGAACGGAGGGTCAGGTTATTGATATCTTCACTAAATCTCTTGGAAGAAAAAACTTTGAAAGGATTCGAGCTAGGTTTGGTCTGATCAAATTCCACTGATTCATCCCCAACATCGTGGCTAGGAAAAGTAGGTAGCCATATGATGCAAGAATTCTTGCGTTGTTTTACAACTTTAATTTTTAATGATGCCAAAAGGGGGAAGATTAGTGTGATTATGTGTGTTTGGTGAAAGGGGGAAGATCAACGTGGGCATGGTAACAAGGGAAACTCTTCAAATAATGGCTTGATTAATGATGTTGGTGATAGGGAAGTAGTGTGTGTGGATATCTGCTCTGAGAAGTTTAAGAAGTCTGGGTTTGTCATCATCAAAAAGAGGGATAATATTGGGTTCCAGCCTTATTCTTATCATGCTTATTATGCTCATGTTTTGATGATTGACAAACTTCACTAGAACCTGGTCCATGCATGTCTGATTATTGTTCTTATTCCATTGATTGCCTAACCTAGTCAAAGGACCAGTTACATGAACTGGTGTCCAAGTGCGCAGTGTTGCAGTTGCACATATTTGTCTTATATTCCAGTTGTCTAGTACTTTTCTGGACAATGTCAGCACATTAGAGGGATGAATTTTTAGTGGTCCTTTCTAGCATCCACCAATGAGGAAGCTTCTCTCCCAATGTTCGTGATATATATTCATCATCCATCAAGAGAGAAGTTGAAGTTTTTGAAAATTTTTGAAAAGAAAATCTTTTCTACCAAAAGCGTCATCTGATACTATAAAAATTCAGCAATTTAGAAACTTCTTGCTCATAGTGAACTATGTTATTATTTCTAGGTTGATTGAGTTTTTGTATTGATCTTACAACTGTAAACTCACGTCTCATCTTGGAGATTCTTGTGAGTAGTATTGTGGTTGAGTTTATATTGAGTCGTGTTTCTAGCTAGAGTTAGCTAGTGGAGTTCTCACAATAGAGTTATTGTGAGTGTGTGTAGCAATAGAATTATTGCTAGTGAGTAGGAATTAAGAGTTTAATTCCTAGATTACATAATGATTGTAATCAGTTTGTTTGGTTGAAGTTTAGTGGAGAGATCGGTGAAATCTTACTGGGGTAGGTCATGGTTTTAATCCCCTAAGCAAGGAGGTTTCCACGAAAATATTTCATGTCATTTACTTTCCTGCAGTTTTCATTGTGTTCTTGTTGTTATTGAATATCCTCATATAGAGACCTGGTACCTAATCAGGTCCTTGTTACAGTGGTGGATTTTTACGAACCATCACATTTTATGGTATCGGTTTCTCTTTGGTATTGGTACGATTTGATTAATTTAATACGAATGCATATCTGACTGTGGCAAAAACTCTCTAGACATTTGTACTGTTTAAAAGGTAATGAATCAAGAAAACATGAAAGAAGACAAGAATAGAAATCCATTCCACTATTTTATGGTAGCGAAAAATAACGTTAAGTAAAAATAAAGAATCTAGATTACACATTGAAAAGAAATTAATCAAGATGAAACTCAACTACTATCAAGATAATATCCGGTAAGAGAATTGAAATCATATAAGAGGAAAGATACATAATACTCCCTTCGTTTAAAAAAGAATGATCTACTTTCCTTTTTAATCCGTTTAAAAAAAAATGACCTCTTTCTTTTTTTGGCAATACTTTAATTTCAACTTTCCACGGGACATGTTTAAGACCACAAGATCAAAGGAAATTTTGGTACATTTGACATAATTTTAATTTAGGACCACAAAATTTAAAAGTCTTTTTTATTTTTTTAAACTCCGTAGCAAGTTAAATTAGGTCATTCTTTTTGAAACGAAGGGACTACTACATTGTAACTTTCATGACTTCTATGATCTTTTTTCGACGTTTTGTCATGAAGATACTTGTAGTGGACCCACTTCGTTGTAAAAAATTGTAATTGATCTATCTAGTACATTTTTTGATCCATTTTCATTTAAAATGCAATAGAATCTCGAGAACATAATATGTATTACTCCTTATCTTAGTTTGTTTGGTGCGTTTCCTTCGAGTAACCAAATTTTGAAACTATTTAGGTATATTAGTTTATAAGAAAAAATTATACGAAAGAGTAATATAAATACAACACTCTCACATCAAGATGGAAGAAAATTTAAGATATTAGTCAAAATTTGCTTAATTTGAGTTTCGATCCCAAAAGTAACAAAACATTTTCATGGGAAGCACATCAATTCTCTTATACAAAATAGGATAGCCTATGACGAAGTGTACATATATTCACTCAATTTGGAATTACCATTTAAGTCATATTTGTAGTGCGTAAAGTTTTATATAAGTGTCTATCTACTTTTGAAATAATTTCAAACAAGTAGTGTTTTGAGTTTCACATTTTCAGTCATTAATTTTTGCATGAACTTAAGGCACATATCATTGAAGTTCATCCAATTTTGCATGAACCTCAACTATATGTGACTAATCAATTCAGTCATTTCAACACCATATATCTGAATTATTTAAAAATGTGCAGACGTGCAAAAAAAAAGTTTTAAAAATGAATAATGTTAAATAGCCATGTCCAAATAAGATACCTCATAAATTTTTGCTTTATCATAATTTTTTATTTATATGTCCTAGTAACAACATTCAAATTTCAAAGCATAGCATCCAACAAGCTTTAGATTTCTAATCCGCATGCTGCCGCAAGGCTGATTAATAATACAGAACAAAACATGCTTGAAGTTTGACACTCCAATCAATAGAGTGTGCACACTATATAAATGTAAAAAGTGCAATCGAAATTACACTATATAGGTACTTAGAATAGCTTGCTAAGAAAGTATATACTAGTAAATTATATTCGCCAGTGCAAGTGATTAGAGGAAGTAGTGAAGACTCTAATCACGAACTCGAGATTACATTAATAAAAAATTGATATTATTTCATACTTGCAAATTCAAACTAGTCTAAGTTATTACATTTAGGGGTCGTTTGGTAGAGTGTATAAGAATAGTGCAAAATATGGTATATTATTAATGCTTGCATTAGTAATGCTTGTGTTAGTTGTGCTTGCATTAGTTATGCTTGCTTTTTTCTTATGCAGTGTTTGGTTTGGTGTATTAAAAATAACATGAATTGCATAATTTCTAAAAATAAATTACTTTTTACAAAAATACCCTCCATAAATATGATGGAAAGGATGTAGAAAAGATTTTGAGGGATAATTGTGATTTTAACCATACTAATGCATGCATTAGAATCCATTGCATTACTAATACCAAGGATTTTCATACATTAGTAATACACTCTTAATACACAATAGAGTGTATAACTAATGCAAGTATTAGTAATACATAGGATGAAAAAGTGCAGCAAACAGAGGCGAATCTAGGATTTTAAGTTTGTGGGTTCCCAGTTGGAGTGTTTATGGGTTCCCAACTAAGAGTTCCTTAAACATTTACCAGATTCTTAATATAAATAAAGGGTTCAGGTGAAAGTTATTGGGTTCCCGGGAACCCCCACCCGATACCCTGGATCCGCCCCTGGCAGCAAACAATGTATTAGTAATACAGAAAGCTAATGCATGCATTATTTTTCTTAATACACTCTACCAAATGACCCCTTAAGGTGATGAATACTTAAAACCACAAACATCAAACTCGAGTAAAAGGTTTGGAATTATATATTTATATTAAATTTTAAATTTTAAATTTGTACTATATAAAAGTAAAATTGTATAAAGAGAATAAAAACGTCCGAATGGGTTAGCGAGTGAGAGGTAAATGAAAGTGGAAGGCAAATAAAAGCCAAATCCATAGTAGATAAGGCAGTGAGTTTGATATGCTGGTGCATTTTGTTTGAAGGATATTTGTAAAAAGAGGTGACAAAAGGGTGCTAGGCCCAAGAGAATTGTTTCAGAGCCAGGGAAAAGCTGACCTTTCACCAAACACTCCCTTAGGCCTTTAACTTAGGTTTTGACGAAGATGGTGAGAATGACTTGTCTTTGTCTTTTCGAGATAGTATATGGGAGAATTGAAAAGACTTCCTGTTGACTAGTCACTTTTCCCCCTCCTCCCACTTCCTAACCTCTATTCTTTTCCTCTTTAAAGTATACTATATTTTCCAAATGCGACAAAAATTACAAAAATATTAGTTATGTACGTATTCGGGAATGAAAAGGTTAAAAATACTCTTAGGATTTATTTGGTACTAGGAATGAAGAATAATTAATCTTGAAATTAATTTTTTAAATAAGTTTATATCATGTTTGATTGGAATAAAATTACAGAATAACTTATCTCGGAATTAGTTATCCTGAACTATAGTGTTAACTTCATCTCACATTGAAGGTGGGATAACAATCCCAAGATAACTAATTTCGGAATAACTTGTTCCCCAACCAAACGAACCCTTAGTGTATGAAAAATAGTTCATAAATGTCCTTTGTTAACCTTTTGGTCTATAAATATCCTTATTATTTTCTTTTGACACAAATATGCCCATATAACTATCAGTCCAAGCTATTCGATTTCACGTGGCACCATATAGTTTGCCACATGTATAATTTAGGATAAATTAAGCCCACCCATTTATTGGAAACTTATCTGTCTGACCCCTTATCAATTATTTTTAACTTAAAACCCAAACCAGCTTTCCTTCTTGTTTACTAAGGGCCCGTTTGGCCATGGAAATTTTTCCACTTTTTGGGGAAAAAATTTCATTTTATGTCAAATCCAACTTCAAGTTGATGTTTGGTCATGAGAATTCCAAATACAACTTGGAGTTGGAGTTGGAAAAGCGGAAAACAAGAAAAAGTTGTTTTCACTTTTGTCCAACTTCCTTCTCTCACAAAAATTTAAAAACAACCTCAATTATATTCATAGATAAACACAACTCCAACTCCAACTTCAACTCTAACTTCAACTACAACTTCAATTCCAACTTCAAAAATTTTAGTTTTCATGGCCAAACGCCCACTAAAACAGATATACTAGGTTCTACAACTCCACCACAGGACTGGATGTTAGGGTTTTTGTCCTGATTTTCTTATCAAATTTAAATTTTACTTTTCTTGAAATGAAAATAAAAGTAATACCATAATTACTTTTATTTTTCCTAAAAGGAAAATGTAAAACTCTATCATATTTAGTTTATTTTTCGCTTGGAGGAAAAGTAACTCTATAAATAAAAGACTTTTCTTCTCATATCAAAAACATAATAACATCCAAAACGTAGTCGTTTAAGATTCTTGTTTATGGGGAGATTTTTCTCCTGTTAGATTATATGCTTTTTGAATTAGTTTTTAATATATAGGTCAATTGGCTGAACCATATCAATAATGTGTTTTTATTATGTTTTTCTTTTCGTCTGAATTATCGCCTCTATGGTTTGCAAACTATTAGCTTTCGCATGACGCCCCACCTACTTCAAACCCAACAAGTGGTATCAGAGCCTACGGTTCAACGATCATATGAGTCCGACGATTTAGATTGAAGACATGTCAAAATAAAAGTTGCAACCAACTTGGCGATAGTGAAAAAAAAATTTGTCAGCAAAAAAATGGTCCAAAATACTACATGTGGAGACATCTTTTCAATCATATTTTCAACAATCCTGCTGCTACATAGTTAAAAACAAAAATATTTTTAACCCTGCAAATGACTCATTTTTAACCCTGCAAAGGGCTCACTTTTATCCCTGAAAATGGTTCATTTTTTACCCTGTACAGGACTCACTTTTAACCCTGCAAAGGGCTCATTTTTAATCCAAAAGGGCTCCAATGCTTTTAACCCGAAAGTGCTCCAATATTTTCAACCCGAAATGATACAAGATCAAGTCCACGACACAAAGTTCCCACGAAATCAGCAACAAGAAGAACTAAAGAACACGAAATTCAGCAAGTTGAACAACAAGTGCTAGTGAATCGAAAGAGCCCCACACGGCTTCACTAGACTTCAAGATCACAAACACAACAACAACAAGATAAAAAGATAGTTAACTTGACATATAATATTCAAGAGACTAAGAACCCTAACATCAAGAAAGGACCCTAAGACTAATGAATATGAACACCAAGTTCTTACTTAGACCAAGAGGAACTCAATGACCTCAAGATCCTTGTTTCTAGCTAAGATACAACACAAGTATCACTCTACTTGTGACCTTCCAAGTTGGGCTGCTCCAAAGGAAGAGAGAGAAGCCAAAATATTATAAGTGTTATGTTTCAAAAATCTGATGGGAGAACTACTCCAAATAACCCTAAGATGTTCTATTTATATTACAAGGCAAAATGAAGCAAAATGACTAGCTTGTCCTTGTCTAGGCTGCCGCCCCTTGGAGTGTAAGTTTATTACACTTCAAGGTCCCTCTTCACACTTAAAAACATTGAGATCCGTAGGAGGTTCGATCACCAACTCACACACGACCATTTGCATGAACAAGGCTTGGAGTTTTTGTAATTCCCGAGCTTGGCTTCGTGTGAATGATCGGGTACTTGTTGGACAGCTTGTCCCACCCGTATCATCCTCTCCATCTTGAGAGGAATTTGACCTCAAATTCAGCACTTGGTCATCTTCAACCGCCTCCACGAGAGAAAGATCACAAACGTTGAAAGTGTTGTGCATTTGATATTCCGGTGGAAGGTCAATCTTGTAGGCGTTGTCATTGATTTTCTCAAGTTCTTAGAATGGACCATCACCCCTCGACATCAATTTGGACTTTCTTTGAGATGGAAACTGATCCTTCCGAAGATGTACCCACACCCAATCTCCCGGTTCAAGAATGAATTTCTTTCTTCCCTTGTTGGCCCTCCTTGCGATGTCTTGGTTTTTCTTCTCAAGTTGAAGCCGCACCTTCTCATGTAACTTCTTCATAGAATCTGCCCGCTTGCTTCCATCTAAGCTAATCATGAGATCACTTGGCAAAGGCGTTAAATCCAAAGGGGTGAGGGGGTTGAGGCCGTATACACACTCAAAGGGAGTCATTCCCGTACTTGAGTGTATGACACGATTATAGGCAAACTCAATCAATGGTAAGTGCTCCTCCCAAGAAGTCATTTTTCCCTTAACGATGGAACGTAGCATAGCACCCAAAGTCCTATTTACTACTTTCGTTTGGCCATCAGTTTGTGGGTGGCAGGACGTAGAGAATAACAACTTGGTACCAAGCCTACCCCACATGGACTTCCAAAAGTGGCTTAGGAACTTAGAGTCCCTATCACTCACAATGGTCCTCGGAACACCATGCAATCTAACAACATTATCAACAAATAACGAGGCCACGCTAGGGGCGTCATCACATTTAGAGCAAGGAATAAAGTGCGCCATTTTAGAAAACCGGTCGACTACAACAAAAATACTATCCCGACCTCGTCGAGTCCTTGGCAGCCCCAACACAAAATCCATAGATATATCAAGCCAAGGACGTAGAGGAGTGGGCAGCGGGGTGTACAACCCGTGAGGTAGGAGCCGAGATTTGGCTCTTTGTATTCTACACATTGGCTGCAAATCCTAGCCACATCCTTGCGCATTTTGGGCCAATAGAATTGCTCCTCCAATATTCCGAAGGTCTTTTCGACCCCAAAATGACCCATTAGACCGCCATTGTGTGCTTTCCTCACAAACAATTCTCTCCAAGAGCTAGAGGGCACACACAATCGTCTACTTTTAAATAAGTAACCATCAAACTTGGCATAGGGATTTGAACCCCTAGCCGAATTCCACTTGTCCCTACCCAAGTCCTCGCATTCCCTAAAGATAGGAGCAAAGTGAGGGTCCTTGGGGTACAACTCTCTTAAACTCTCAAAACCCATCAATTTTGTTGACAAAGTGGACACAAGAGCATGTTTTCTAGACAAAGCATCGGCTACTACGTTGTCCTTACCCTTTTTGTATTGGATAACATAAGGGAAGATCTCAAGGAACTCAATCCATTTGGCATGCCGTTTGTTAAGCTTGTCTTGGGCCGGAAGATGCTTTAAGGATTCATGGTCCGTTCGGATCACAAACTCCTTAGGCCATAAGTAGTGTTGCCAAGTGGCCAAGGCTCTAATCAAGGCATACAACTCTAAATCATACGTGGAGTAGTTTAGAGTTGCTCCTTTGAGCTTTTCACTAAAGTAAGCAATGGGTTTCAAATCTTACATCAAAACAGCCCCTATGCCTACTTTACTCGCATCGCACTCGACTTCGAAGGTCTTATCAAAGTTAGGCAATTGTAACAAGGGTGCGGAGATGAGCATAGCTTTCAAGGCTTCAAATGCCTTAGCTTGCTCGATACCCCACTTGAAGGGTTGTTCTTTCCGAATAACCTTGGTCAAGGGGACGGCTATGGTGCTAAATCCTTTGACAAACCTTCTATAAAAACTAGCTAACCCGTGGAAGCTTCTTACTTCTCCAACGGTTTGTGGGGTTGGCCAATTTTTGATAGCATTTATCTTGGATTCATCCACTTCGACCCCTCTTGAACTTACAACAAAACCCAAGAAAACAACTTCATTAACGCCAAAAGAGCACTTTTCCAGATTTGCATACAATTTTTCCTTTCTAAGGACATCAAGCACACATTGTAAATGCATCACATGCTCTTCTAAAGACTTACTATACACCAAGACATCATCAAAATAGACAACAACAAACTTTCCAATAAATGGCCTCATCACATGATTCATTAGCCTCATAAAAGTACTTGGAGCGTTTGTTAGGCCGAATGGCATAACCATCCATTCATAGAGACCAAACTTGGTCTTGAAGGCGATTTTCCATTCATCACCGGGTTGCATTCTTATTTGGTGATAGCCACTCCTTAAATCAATCTTGGAAAACAAGCATGAACCATTCAACTCATCTAGCATGTCATCTAGCCGAGGAATAGGGTGGCGATATTTTACCGTAATTTTGTTGATGGCTCGGCAGTCCACACACATGCGCCACGTTCCGTCCTTTTTGGGCACTAATAGCACCGGAACAGCACACGGACTCATGCTCTCCTTAACATACCCTTTGTTGAGGAGCTCCTCAACTTGACGTTGCAATTCCTTGGTGTCCGTAGGATTGCTCCTATAAGCCAGCTTGTTTGGCAATTGTGATCCCGGCACAAAATCAATTTGGTGCTCAATTCCCCGAAGCGGGGGCAATCCTTGTGGAAGTTCCTTAGGAAATACATCCTCATAATCCTGCAACACACAAGAAATCAAAGGGGAAATGGAAGAATTAGTAGGGTTAGTGTTAAAACAATGAGCCAAGAGTAACATAGGCGTGTCCTCATCATAATCCACGAAGAGTTCCTTCTTCCTAACCAACATCACCATGTTTTCCGTCCCCTTTGCCGTTGGGGCAGCCTTGGATGACCCCACTGCCCCACCTACGAAATTCCCTCCCTTTTCTCCCTTTTTGGATTCCTTTCCCTTTTCCTTCAATTCCCTCATCCTTTGATGCCACTCATTTACTTGGGAAGGCGAAAGAGGATGAAGAGTTACCTTTCAACCATCCTTCTCAAGTGTATATCGATTGGACCTCCCATCGTGTTTAGTAGACCTATCATATTGCCAAGGTCTACCTAGCAACAAGTGACATGCTTGCATTGGTATCACGTCACAAAGCACTTCATCATGGTAGTTTCCCACCTTAAACCGTATCACACATTGCCTTGCGACCCTTAACTCACCACAATCATTCAACCATTGTAACTTGTAAGGACTAGTGTGCGGGGTAGTTAGTAACTTCAAGAAATTTACCATAGCATGACTTACAATATTTGTACAACTACCACTATCGATCACCAAGGTACACACACTCCCCTTTACAAGACATTTAGTATGGAATAGATTTTCCCTTTGGCTTGGGTCATCTATTGCCTTACTAATCATGACGCGCCTAACCACAAAGTTTGGAACCACACACTCCCCTTCTTGCGGATAAACATCTTCACCATCATCACCATCATCATCATGTGGTCCATCATCGGTTTCCTCTCTATCTTGAGGCTCGGCCTCATCTTCTCCCCTTTCGAGACCCACCTCATCACCAAGGTAATACACTCTCCCTTCCCGTAGGATCACATTGCATTGGTTTGGACATTCATTGGCCTTATGCCCCCAACCTTGGCACTTGAAACATTGGAATCCCTTTGGGTTAGGATACTTGTGAGCCTCCGGTTTTGGAGGAATTTTGGGGACTGTTTTGGGCTCGGGCAACCTTGTAGTGGCGGGTTGGTCCTTGTTTTTAGGCCAACCTGAGGGGGCTTGTCCACTTTCCTTGAAAGATGATCTCTCTTTAAGTTTCCTTTCAATCTCAAGAGCCGCTTGGAAAATACCGTCAACGGTTTCAAACTTGTGAAGGGTTAAATGAGTGGAGATCTCTTTGTTCAACCCACACTTGAACCGGATGATGTCGTGACTGATTTGCTCCCCACGATGATCAAGTTTCAACATCAGTTGTTGAAACTCATCAAAATATGCCATCACACTCTTGTTACCTTGACGTAACCCATACAATATAGCAAGCAACTCATGGCGATATCTCTCGGAAAGGTATCGTTGCCTCATCAAGTACCTCAACCGATACCAAGGTGGTGGCTGCCCATCAATTAGTTCATTACCAAACCGCTTGACATAGTCCCACCAAGTGTTAGCAAAACCCTCGAAATGAACTATAGCATAGCAACCCTTCTTTTCTTCCGAGATATCATTAGCTTGGAAAACTTTGTCACAAGCCGATTCCCAAGCTAAGTAGGCCTCGGGGTCACTTTCACCTTTAAAGATGGGTAGGTTCAACTTGATGGTGTTGATGCCTACATCTCTCTCTTGGTGTCGATTTCCCCTATCTCCATACCCTCGGTATCTCCTTGGATCTCCACGACCCCCTCTTATCTCCTCCTCCCTCATGTAAGCATCATCAAAGGCTCCATACCCTTCATACTCCTCTCTACCGTATCCATCAAAGGGGGCTGGCCAATTTTAGGCGTTTTGGGCTTGATTTGGAGGAAGTGGATTTTGTGGTCTTTGGTTTAATGGAGCTTGGAATGGAGGGTTCGGATTTTGTGGGGGTACTTGACGTCCAAATCCCTCTTGTGGAACTTGAGGAGTTTGGAAATGTATTGGTCTAGTGGGGTCACGGCTTGGAGGGAAAAGAGAGGTTTGGCTTGAGGCATTTAATGGAGCTTGAGGTACATTTAGCATTTGGTGCAATGTGTCGGGGGTGATGGTTGCGGAGGAAGTTCTATCATGCCCATTGGTAGATACATGTAAAGGAGTAGAAGGATGAGAGTTCCTTTGGCTCTCCACTTGTTCTAATCTCCCACTAATAGTTGACACTTCTCCCTTTATTGCTGCCAAATCCCCTCTCACGGCCCCAAATTCTGAATTCAACCTTTCAAGTGTCCGGGTAACGGCCTCAAGAGTGACCCTCATAGAGTCAAGTGCATTAGTATCCACGTTATGGGACGTGGTCCCTTCCATTGTCAAGGTATTATACTCTTTAGTTCACCACACGCTTGAGTTCCATAAGTGTTGTAAATTGGCTAGTAACCATGAATCCTTTAAGGTATGAGTAAGCTCTTATCTGGAGTGGATTCTTGTTTGAAGACTCAAAGAATTCTTGTCGGACTAGAACCAAAAACAGCAACGTATTCAAAAGATAAAAGGCACTCAAGTAATCGTTGACACGAACAAACGGATTCAAAGGACTAATCGACAACCTAGTAGGAATGTACTAGTTTGTTAATTAGTTCTAGAACCAAGTAAGGGAAACCAAAAATCAACAATTATCAACTAGAAGAATATCCAAAGTTGAGCTTATAGTGACGTGGCAGCATGTAAGTGGTCCCACACGTTTTTGCTTCTTCCTTTTTTTTTTGTCTCAAATCTGAAAGTTTTCAATACTTACACAACTTGTTATAGATGACAATGTATTTTGGAGGGAAAGTAAAATTCTTGTAGTCTTTCAACCTTTCAAACTCAAAAAGGTAAGATTTGACTAGGCTAATCCCACAAAACAAGGTTCCGTGTTTTAAGGAAAAGTGGTTGTCAAGTCTTGGAAGAGATGTGTGCAAGTCTTCTTTCACCAACAACTTTATGACTTTTTTTCTTACAACATGAACTCAACTTTCAACAAGATGAACAAGTTTATAAGATGAACATCTCAACAATCTCAACACCTTCATGAACACAACATCAACTTCTTCAAGTACATCACACAAAACCACCAATTGTCATCAACAACATGCAACCTACGGCCCACCTTTCAATTTACCACAACAATGG
The DNA here is from genome assembly GCA_031232105.1 of Capsicum rhomboideum. Taxonomy (NCBI): domain Eukaryota; kingdom Viridiplantae; phylum Streptophyta; class Magnoliopsida; order Solanales; family Solanaceae; genus Capsicum; species Capsicum rhomboideum. The sequence continues at coordinate 35,210,938 of CP124711.1, read as the reverse complement.
TCAATATTTTAAGCTCAACTTTTAGATCTAGACACTTTAGTGTTGGTGAGAAAGAAACGAACACTAGAAACACACTAAACAAGTAAAACAACACCTAGATCTATACACACAACAATATTCTCGGCCAAGACAACAATGGACAGATTTCTCTTTTTTTTTTTTTTTTTTTTTTAGTTTTGGCCGAGAGCAAGCCCAAGATGGGTAGTGTTGGAACACAACCGGTCTTGCTCTGATACCAAATGATACAAGATCAAGTCCACGACACAAAGTTCCCACGAAATCAGCAACAAGAAGAACAAAAGAACACGAAATTCAGCAAGTTGAACAACAAGTGCTAGTGAATCGAAAGAGCCCCACACGGCTTCACTAGACTTCAAGATCACAAACACAACAACAACAAGATAAAAAGATAGTTAACTTGACAGATAATATTCAAGAGACTAAGAACCCTAACATCAAGAAAGGACCCTAAGACTAATGAATATGAACACCAAGTTCTTACTTAGACCAAGAGGAACTCAATGACCTCAAGATCCTTGTTTCTAGCCAAGATACAACACAAGTATCACTCTACTTGTGACCTTCCAAGTTGGGCTGCTCCAAAGGAAGAGAGAGAAGCCAAAATATTACAAGTGTTATGTTTCAAAAATCTGATGGGAGAACTACTCCAAATAACCCTAAGATGTTCTATTTATATTTCAAGGCAAAATGAAGCAAAATGACTAGCTTGCCCTTGTCTAGGCTACCGCCCCTTGGAGTGTAAGTTTATTACACTTCAAGGTCCCTCTTCACACTTAAAAACATTGAGATCCTTAGGAGGCTCGATCACCAACTCACACACGGACATTTGCATGAACAAGGCTTGGAGTTTTTGTAATTCCCGAGCTTGGCTTCGTGTGAATGGTCGGGTACTTGTTGGACAGCTTGTCCTACCCGTATCGTCAAGGGTTCCAATAATTTTAACCTACAAGGGCTCCATTTTTAAACATGCCAAGCAACAATGATGAAGATTATGTGAAGAACAAAAATCATGCACGTGATATAAAGAAAACGGATCAAGTTTTGTCAAGAAAATCAAGCCAAAAAGGAACGATTTGTTAGGGTTTTTGCCCTGATTTTCTTACTAAATTTAAGTTTTACTTTTCTTGAAAGGAAAATAAAAGTAATACCATAATTACTTTTACTTTTCCTAAAAAGAAAATATAAAACTCTACCATTTTTGGTTTATTTCTTGCTTGGAGGAAAATTTTTGGAACTCTATAAATAGAAGACCCCTCTTCTCATATCAAAAACATAATAGCATCCACCATGTAGCCGTTTAAGATTTATTATTTATGGGGAGATTTTTCTCCTATTAGATTATGTGCTTTTTGAATTAGTTTTTAATATGTAGGTCAATTGACCGAACCATATCAATAATATGTTTTTATTATGTTTTTCTTTTCGTCTGAATTATCGCCTCTATGGTTTACAAATTATTAGCTTCCGCATGACGCCCCACCGATTTTGAACCCAACACTGCAGTGGCCTATAATGAAGATGGGTGTAGAGTAATCGAAGAAAATGACAATCCAAACTCAATTGAAAAGGTGTACATAAGCTTTCTCTTCACTATATTAACGTTGTAGCAATATGAACATTTATACAAGTCATTTGAGGTGTCCTAGTCTATCTCTATATGTAGTATTCATGTATATCACAACTTGGAATTATCACTATGGGTGTCACTGGAACAGTTCGGTCGGTTATTTTTTTAAAATTATATCATCTCAATTTTTGGGGTATTTTATAATGTATAACAAAAATTAGATTGCTTAAAACCATCCTAATCATGTTGATTTCTCTTCGGTATCAATACGATTCGGTTAATTTTTATTTTTTTTACTTTTAAAGTGTCGCCTCAGAATACAACATTATCAAATATTGTTTTATTACTAAAAGGAATCAACTCAATAAAGTTTATAGAGGGAAATACACATTTCATAGTTCTGCAGTTCTTCTACTATCTGTTAACTATCAAATAACATTTAGCAACACAACAATGAAGGCATCATGTAATAACTCTCCACGTTATTTCTACTTCTCCACATTATCTCGGCGTTTAGAGATTTCCCATAGCTGCCCCAAGTCATTTATGACTTGTTGGAACTGACAGTTCGGTTACTGGGCAGTTCATTTGGTTTTAGAGCCATTTTCCTGTTTTTAAATCGGCGTTTTTCAAATTTGGCTACCGGGTCTAAACATCAGGTAGACGGGCTAGTATACCAATTCTAATCCATCAGCTCCAGAACGTCGATTTTAGGTTAGGAGGACCTTTGGTTCGGGTCCCGAGGCTTTTGGACTTGTTTTGGGCTATTGTGTAGAAATTGACTAAAACAACCATTTGGTTGTGGGACCTACATTTCAGCGAAATGACCCTGGATGGAAATTTTGATTGTGCAGTTGAGTCTAGAATGTCGAATTTGATAGGGTAGCATAGTTCATTTGGGTCCACGGGATTCGTTTGGAATCCCGAGGGTCCGATCAAAAACTTGGCAATTGCCAAGTTTAGCTGATGCATGCCAAGAATGGCCTATTGCCAAGTTTAACTGATGCAGTATCAGCTGGTGCAGGACAAGAATGGCCTTCACGTTCGCGAGGCCTTTTCCGCGTTCGCGAAGGCCAAGCCTTTAGGCCATCCCTTTAGGCCATCGCGCTCATGAGCCGGCCTGGCCGGCTAAGCTTTGTCCTTCGCGTTCACGGTCGACCGGCGGCGTTTGCGAAAGGTCCTTCTGGTCCAGGGTCGTGTTCGCAGCGGGGTCCCTGCGTTCGTGATGAAGGGACCCCTGGCAGTATAAATACATGCCAAACCCGATTTTCATTCATTTCCACAAGTCCCAAACACCATTAAATGCCCTAAAGAGCTAAGAGGGTGAGAGGGTCGATACGTGGGTGTTCGGGGTGAGTTGGAGACTGCGAGGGAACGTTTTCTCATCAAATATTATCGTAATTTTTCATTAATTTATCGATAAATTCCCCGTTTTAAAGTTATAACCCTAGTTCTTGATGGGTTAGTTTTGAATGTTATGGTGCTCGAAATTTATCCATTATTGAGGATAAATGATCCTTGAGCCTTGAGAGAGGTTTTGACTGTTTCAAACTTGTGATTTTATAAGCGAGCCCCACATGGGATTTTCAACTTGATTTTGGACCCGATATATAAAATATGGGTATTGTTGTTCTCATATTGATGAGTAGATTGTTATTTTTGATAGCGTGGCATCATGAGGCGGCTTTTTGAAAGGGAAAGGCCCCACTTTAGCGGACTTTATCGAGCTTTCTTCGGCGTCCAGGAAGCCTAGGCTTACCCTACTTATAGATTGAGCTTAATTATGGTATTAGTATGATATTATGCTAGTTTTGGGTTGGAATTTATGGTTGGTTGCTTAGTTAGTAAAAGATGGATTATTTGACCGATTTGAGGGCCGTTTCAGAGGTAGAACCGACCCATTTACCCTTCCCTTAGGTAAATTGATGCTTTGGGGTTGAGATATCGCACTTAACTCCTTGTAGACTTAGGAGGCCTTCTTTCACAATATTATTCTTAATCTTGAGCCTTAGACTACATAGCATATACCTAGTTCGGGGCTAGGTTAATGATCTTGATTTATGGCATTTAAAAATCAGTTCGAGTCCGACATATTCTATCGATTTATGGCGTTTAAAGACCGGTTTGAGTCCGACATATTCTATTTATTTATGGTATTTAAAGACCGATTTGAGTCCGACATATTCTATCGATTTATGGCGTTTAAAGACCAGTTCGAGTCTTTCATATTCTATAGATTTATGGCATTTAAAGACCGGTTTGAGTACGACATACTCTATGTATTTATGGCACTAAATTACCAGTTCGAGTTCGGCACTTATGGTGAGTTATGAGGAGGGAAATTCAGTTCATGTCCGATGTTTATGGGTTATTTCATGGTATTATGGTACCGATTCGAGTCCGGTGAGTTGTGGTACGGAAGGGTTCATAAGTATGGTAATGGTATATCCCTTGATTGCATCCATCGGGCTTATGGGGTTTGTTTGGATTAGTCTTCTCTTATTTGTACCCTCTAGGCTTATGGGGGCCTAGTTGGGTTGTAGTTAGTTACTTTAAATTTTGGTATCGCATGTTTCTTTATTTATCTACCTATGGCAGCGCATGTTCTTAGGTTTTCCCCTCTCCCTTAACTTATTTTACATCCTCGCATTTTTATTATACTTTTATTATGATTTAGCTCAGTCGATCGATGATGTCTACTGAGTACCTATTGTTTTTGGTACTCATACTACACTTCTGCATCTTTTCTGGTACAGATCCAAGTACTAGCCGACGTCGTTAACATTCCATCCAGTTTGCTTACAGGATTCGGAAATAGGGTGAGCTTTCGAAGCCAGAGTTGATCCCCTCTCCTTCCCCTATTTTTGGACAGTCTTTCATTTTGACACTACATGTGTATTGATACTATTAGTACTCTTACTCTTTTGCTAGTGGCTCTTGTACCGACCTTACCAGGTTGTGGGATTCCTTTGGTTCTTCTCCCTCTTTTATTTAGTCTTATATTTTCGTACTTATATTTATGGGCAGGATTTGTGTTCTTTTGTATTCTTCCGCTATTGTGCCCATTACTTGTCGCTCTGGGCTAAGGGTTGGCTTACCTAGTGGTGGGACATAGTAGGTGCCATCATGACTAAGAAATTGGATCGTGACAAATTGGTATCAAAGCGCCTAGGTTCATTGGTATTGTTGGTATAAGAGCAAGTGTCTAGTAGAGTCTCGCGGATCGAAGCGATGACGTCCGTACCTTATTTTCGGGAGGCTACAGGACATTATTAGGATGACTTCACTTTATTCATTCATTTCGTACGTCGAGTCTGTGTTGGCTTCTAAGGTTCTCATCATTTCACTCTTTTGCAGATAGCTAGGATGCGAGCTATGACGACGGGTGATGGTGACCCTGAGCCTGCTCCTAGGGTACCTGCTAGAGACCGTCGGCCCAGAGGTCGCAACTAAGCTAGAGCTGTAGCACCAGCCAGGGGCTAGGATAGAGAGCCTTTGCCAGATCCAGATATTACTCCCGAGGCAGAGGTTGCTCCACAGGTTCAGCCACCCTAGTCATTGGTGGGCCAGGGAGTAGTCCAGGCTCTATTGGGGTTTATTTCTTCGTCATTGCTCAGAGATGCCTTGATCCAGTTATTGGGATTAGTTGGTGGTGCACCATCTGATAGTGCACAGTCTACTGCTCAGAGTGGTATGGATGTAGGGGTGCAGCCTGTACTTGCGACACCCCAAGTTCAGGTTCCCCTAGCGCCAGTAATTGCTCAGCCGGTAGTCGCCCAGCCTGCTATGTCTATTGAGGAGAAGAAAATGTTGGGTAGATTGTTTAGATTGACTCCTCCGAGGTTTTTAGGGGCTCCAGGTGAGGATGCATTTGAGTTCCTGGCTGCTTGCGAGGTTAGGCTCCGTAATTTAGGCCTAGTTGAGGTTCGTGGGGTCGATTACACTACTTTTCAGTTGGACTTGGTTGCTAGACATTGGTGGAGAGGTTTTCTTGATTCCAAACCAGCTGGACCTCCGTCTTTGACATGGACTTAGTTCTCCAAGGTCTTTTTGGAAAAGTATATGCCCCGCAGTCTTTGTGAGTGCTTGAGAGATCAGTTCATAGGGTAATAACAGGGTTCTATGATAGTTCTCGAGTATGAGGCACGATTTCACGAGTTGGCCAGACATGCTACTGCGATCTTACCTACCGAGTATGAGAGGATTCTGTGTTATGTTAGGGGACTGAGACTTCCTCTTCACATGGCTACTCAGAGTTTGGTTACTGCTGGTAAGTCTTTCGTTGAGATTTCTAATTATGCCCAGACTATAGAAGAGATGTATCGCGATTCCCAAGGGGGCAGCGATAAGAGACCACGTCATCAGGGCAATTTCAATGGGAGCCGTAGAGGCTCACAGTTCAGAGGTATAAGTTCTCAGGGTAGGTACCCTCCATGATAGCCATATCGGCACCAGGGTCAGTCCAGTAGGCCTGTTCAGGCAGCACTTCAGATTTTTGACTGAGATCAGTCCAGTCTCAGTAATTCTTACTGCCAGAGGAGTGATCAGTCTTCGAGTGGTGCACATTCTGGGTCTTCTAGCCGTGGTGGCTATTCTGGGTCAGTTGGATCTTTTGGACTGAGTGGTGTTTTGAGGCCTTGCTATACTTGTGAAGTATTTGGCCATTTCTCCAGAGAGTGTCCCCAACGTGGGATAATTCAGCCTGCAGCGCAGAGTGTTTAGCTGATTAGATCAGTGCCGCCTCCAGCTAGAGGTGGTATTCAGGGTCGCAGGGGTGGTCCCCATGGTAAGGAAGGTAGGTCGGGTAGTAGGTCAGACGCCCAGCCAGGAGACGGGCGAGGTCATTTATATGATGTACCTGGTAGACCGGAGGCAGAGTCTTCGGATGTTGTTATTACAGGTATGATTTCGGTGTGCCATCGGCCAGCTATTGCTTTGTTTGATCTGGGATCCACTTATTCGTATATTTTTGGTTATTATGCATCACGGTTAGAGTTATCTTGGGAGCCTTTATCTGTGCCATTATGTGTATCTACTCCCATAGGTGATTCTTTAGTAGTGGATCGGATTTATAGGTCATGTATGGTGACCGTTCGAGAGTTTGATACTCGGGCTGATCTTATTATGTTAGATATGGTGGACTTTGATGTGATTTTGGGCATGGACTGGTTATCCCCTTATCATGCGGTCTTGGATTGCTTCGCCAAGACTGTTACCTTAGCCATGCTGGCATACCCCCAGTTATGTGGCAGGGATTCTTTCAGCACACTAATGGGGATTATTTCTTATGTTCGGGCTAGGATATTGGTGTCGAGGGGTTGCGAGTCTTACCTCGCTTATGTTTATGATGTTAGTACTGAGGGTCCCTCACTTGATGTTGTTCCTATTGTCCGTGAGTTCACCGATATTTTCCCTACCGACCTGTCTAGGCTTCCTCCTGAGCGTGATATTTAGTTTTCTATTGATCTTGAGCCGAGCACCTGACCTATTTCTATGGAACCCTACCACATGGCTCATGCAGAGCTTAAAGAGCTGAATTCTCAACTTCAGGATCTTTTGGGTAAGGGTTTTATTCAGCTTAGTGTATAGCTTTTGGGTGCTCCTGTCTTGTTCGTGAAGAAAAAGGATGGCTCTATGTGTATGTGTATTGACTACATACCGTTGAATAAGGTGACAGTGAAGAATAAGTATCCTATGTCTCGCATTGATGATTTATTTGTCCAGCTTCAGGGTGCGGCAGTGTTCTCTAAGATTGACTTGAGATCAGGCTACCATCAGTTGAGGATTCGGGCTGAGAACATCCCTAAGACAACCTTCAGGACTCGGTATGGCCATTATGAGTTCTTAGTGATGTCTTTTGGGTTGACCAATGCCCCAGCAATGTTTATGGGTTTGATGAATTGAGTTTTCAGGCCCTATTTGGAATCCTTTGTGATTGTTTCATTGATGATATTCTTGTATATTCAAGGAGTGGGGAGGAGCACGAGCAGTATTTGAGGATTGTGCTCCAAACTTTGAGAGATCATTGGATTTATGCCAATTCTCAAAGTGTGAGCTTTGGCTCGATTCTGTTATATTCCTAGGATACGTGGTGTCTAAGGATGGGATTATGATGGATCCAGCAAAGATTGAGGCTATTCGTGATTGGTCCAGACCTAGATCTCCGACTGAGGTTCGTAGCTTTATTGGTTTGGCAGGTTACTACCGACTATTTGTTGAGGGTTTTTCTTCTATTGCATCACCTATGACCCAACTGACTAGGAAAGAGGTTTCGTTTCAGTGGTCCGAGGATTGTGAGTTGAGCTTTCTGAAGCTCAAGAGCTTGCTCACTTCTGCTCCGATATTAACTCTTCCTGTTGAGGGTGAGGGGTTTGCAGTTTATTGTGATGCTTCTGGTGTTGGTTTGGGTTTTGTTCTGATGCAGCAGGGCCGAGTTATCGTTTATGCATCGAGGCAGCTTAAGGTTCAGTAGTGCAACTACCTCACTCACGACTTGGAGTTGGCGGCGGTAGTTTTCGCGCTTAAGATTTGGAGACACTACTTGTATGGTGTTTGTCGCGCCCTTATTTTGAACTGGTCAAAATACGTTTGCAACGTCCGGCTCTTCTACCTGATTTTGAAAAGGTTTAGAGTCGTCACCTAAATTTTTAGGGAAAAATTAGAAAAACCATTTTTTAAATGTAAAACTTCTATTTTTGGTCTTTGAAATCATTTGAGATTCTGAGTAAGGGTTTTCGCTACTCGAGGGGAAGGTGTTAAGCATCCCTCAGAGCCTATCCGAAGATAGTCCTTATACTTAGTTTTAGAAAAAGATAATTGGGAATATTTTTGTTTATTATTTGCTAAAAAATAGTGATAAGAAAACTTCTATTATTTTGTAGAAAAAGAAAACTCAAGGTATATAAGATGCATTGCTACAATATACAAGAGTACGACATAGTTGTTGCAAAATATACATGCATGTTTTAAAAGTATGAAAAATTAGAAGAGAAGAAATGTTAATGATAATATAATTGTCATATATATGTTAGAAAGTATAAAGCCTTATGATTTTATAAGAATATATGCTTAGAGGTATATAAAGTTAAGTACATAAATGGAACTATTATAAAGTAAAAGAAAGTATACTTTTAAAGAATGTGAGAATTCATTTATCAGAAAATAAAAATAAATCTATAGGTATTTAAAAGTATATGAAAAAGATGCAAAAATTTATTTAATTTGTGAAATCCCAAACTAAGTAGTAAATAAAATGTCGTAGTAAAATGAATATATACAAAGTTAAGATAATGTATCAATAGCAACATGATAGTAGTAAAAAAATAAATAATAATAATAATAATAATAATAGTAAAAATATATCTTGTATATGGTCGTATAAGAACACATGTATGCCTTGTATTTTGGAGACTTTTCAAATCTGACAACTTGAAATAACATGTTGAGAAAACAAATAGAGATAAAGTAAAACGTTGGGACTATTTGATTTAATGAAATATGTCGAAATTGATAGAATAGGCTCTTTAAAAATCTGAATTTTTGCTACTTACTCTCCCTCGAAAAATATTGAACTCTTATTTGTTTCAAGAAAATGTTGAGATGAGTATAGACTACCGTAAAAAATATTTGGACAACCTTTTTTGACAAAAATCTGATTTTGTAGTAGGCCTATGTTAAATCCTATTTTTTAAAATAATTTTTAAAAAAGTAGAATATTGTAAAGACTATCCTATTACTGTGTGGAAAATCATTTTTCGGAGGACAACTAAGCCAATTTGAACTCGCTTGGGAGCCCTTTTTACAAAGATATACCTCCTACGATTTGACTAGTTATACTTAGATTGTTAAAATGCGAGAACGTTAGCCTACTTGAAGGAAATAAATATCGATGTAACATAAACACAATAAACAAATAATGCTACATTAAACAATTTAAATAGAAGAAAGAGGAATTGGTTTACCATTCTAAGCTAAAAAAATAACAACACAATATCATATGGATAAGTAAAGGAAAGGCCAAGAAATACTAGACTTCTAAAGGAGTTGAGCTTCTAATTTACGAGACTCCAACGCCCTGCAATCCTAACGACTGCAGACCCGATATTTTGGGTCAAAATGAGTTCCGTTGCGGAACTCCAGCTCCCTAGCGTGCATAAAAAAGAAGGAAAAAGATTAGAAATCGCTTTTGATAGTTAATAGCAATACTAATAGAACTTGGCACGACCATAGCATGTTTCACTTTACAGTCTTGAAGAGTTAAAGGAAACAACAAATCATGTATGAAATAGCAGCAACTATTCCCGCAAATGAGCTAAAAGTATAAATTTATAACACGACAATTAATACAAAGAAATAAATTTTATCTTAAAGGTTAGTATACTACAATTCTTATGAAAGTTTAACTACCCTGCTACAAAGATGTGACTAGCAGATGAATATTTGAATAAACATTTGACCTCTTGAAACTTATTAGCGAAGCTGGCAAGTGGTTACTGGGAGCAATACAAAATTTATTTTTAAAAAACAAACATTTCATACTAAGCGTAAGATGATAAGAATGACTCAATAATTTTAGAACAAAATCAGAATTTTAATGAAGCAAAGATTTGGTGAAGGAAAAGACTCATTGAAACCATTCAGTACTTTTTTTTTTTAACCAATCAAATCATGCACACAGTATACATGTTCTTGGCATCTTATCTCCTATACGTATTATACTACACCTAAAGAAATTATAGGAAAGTGTCCCATGAGCAATTTATTCAAGGCATTATAAGCAGGCCGTACAAGACATTATGAATCACATGAACATGACATATTCACTTACTAATTAGTTCTCACGGATATCAATTGGGATAAAACAACTAATTCGGCCAGCTCCCATTTTGGTCCATGAAACAAAATTTATAAGCCAAACAAGCTTACAAGATCATTTTTTTTAATTAAAACCTCACGAGTCTGAGATTTTTAAAGGTGTGAATTCCATAAAATGAATCTTATGAGAAAGGTTTCACTATGCTTGATAAAAGGGGTTACTTATGTCAATCTATAAATGCACATACTCAGTAAAAGCAAGAAGACAGTCACAACTCGATGCTCTATCCTTTCGGCTTAGCACCACTTCGCCAGGGAATCTATTCTTATTGAATGGTTTAAAGTCTTCACCGTATTGAAACACACACACAAAAAAGCATTCAGATGGACAGTATTCATTCAATAGTGCGGGCTCACGCTTATTCAAACACATTTGACTAAGTTGCCGCTTCCATATAAATGTCGTGAAGCAAAAAAAAATCGTGAACTAAAGAAACATACAGTTAATCGCTCTTATAAGACCTTTTCGCGCCAAGAAATTGAGAATCTTGCTTAAATAAATGACTAGCCTAAGACGAACAATATTTGATTCTGTACTCAAGTGTCCAAGCCTAAAAAAGATACAAAATCCTACGATAGACAGCCAAGCAATTGTAAAGTTTTAAGTCTTTTGGAATCCTTTTTCATACAAACTTAGAAAGCTGTCAGAACCTTATCAACACACAAAACAAACCGACATATAGCTAAGTTACTATTACATGTTAAAAGCATCTAAACCGACATCAAACATAACTTCAAACAATCTATTGAGTATATTTGAAAACTCAGATGAACTAGGTTAGTGCGTTAGTGAAATTAGCACTTAACTCTTAACAAGTTAATCTTGATAGTCCTAAATCCACTACTAAAAATTTAAAAGAGTCCGACTTAAAAAACCAAAAGCAATCCTGGAAACAGTGGGAAGTATACAAAAAAATAATAATAAATAAACTTGCTAAAAGCTTATGAGTGATTATGTTTTGACATTTCAAAGTGAGAAGAAGCACAAATAGTCTCAAATTAATATAGTGCAGCATAGGTGAAACTGAAGAATATAAAAACTTAAAGACATAATCTCCTCTTCTTTACAACAAAATAAGCAACTTTTTCTTCAAATTTTGAAACGGCGTAGTCTTTTTCTTCAAATTCGGAAGCTAAAAGTGTTTTAAAAAGTGCATGGTGAATCAGAGACATAACTAAGTAAGCGTTGCCATGATTTATTACACAGATTTCACAATGGACAACCAAAACATACTTAGAGTTTTAAGCATTTTAGGGCCTTTCCCATGATAAACTAAAAGCTGATAGCATCTTGCAAACACAACAACCAAATATATACATATTTAAGTCACCATTACAATGTTAAAGCATCCAAACCGCTATCAAAATAATCCCAAAACAGTCTATTAAACACATATCAGAAAACTTAAACCTTCATGGAGTTTATTAAAAGCTAATTAAAGGGTTTGAATAGTTTACCTATATACTGTCAAGCATGTATAAAGCCCAACGACGCGAGAACTACCACTTCGAGTCATATTCGCGGCCAACAAAACAAAACCTTCGATTTCAATTAAGACTCAAACTTTATTGGTTTTATTTAAGCAAGATTGCAAACTATGAACACTTTACAAACAACACTTCCTGACATGAACAAAATCAAGCATTCGAACACCATTTTACTTCATGTTTATGCTTATAATCAGGCCAAACAAAATGACAAACTCAAACGAATCAGTGAATCACCAAAATTAAATATAACGTAACAAGATGGGATAGAATTTACCTTGAGTTGGGCAGCGATTGAGGCCGTTAAAGTGTAGAATTTCAAGCTCTGCTACTATGACTCCGCTATCAACTCCCTCCGAAGAATTCAGATTTTCCCAAGGAAAAATTAAAAGAACTTTAGCAAAAGAGAACTGAGAGTATCTAAAGCTCTAAACTTAAGGCTATGGAAATGATTCTGGATGATTAAAACCTTTTTTGTTGAGGGCATTTGAAGCCCTATTTATTGTGCAAAATCAAAGCTCCACTAGTATGAAAAAAATGACTCTCAGATTCAAAAATAAAAGTAAAATAACAGGTCACTTCTCTGAATAGATTTTGGAGACCGAGAAGATAAGATGAATGTTGAAAAAGTCAAAAACCTAACCTTTGGATTTAATTTTAACTTATGAATTCAACAAAAGGCAAGTTGGGTATTTGAGATTTGATGGTATGACCAAGCTTCCTTCACTGATTTCAAAGTGTATTTGCGATTTTCGAGAGATTTGACAATCTCACTTGCCAGTTGAGAGTTGAATTTAACCGTTTGGACAAGGCTAGAGCACTGTTGATGCCCAGAGGTGATTGACGCGGGTGACAGAGATGTAAGTGTGAAATCCAGCAGATTTTGGGGTAGAGGAGATAAGCAACGCAGAGATAGTAGTTTGGCATTTGTTGTGGGTTGTCGATGGAGTTAGTTTAGTTGAGTTGTTATGATGAGGAAGATGAAGTGAAGGGAAAGGGAAATGAATGGGTCTGTTTAGGCATCAATTAATGGGTTTGGGCTGGGTTAGGTGGAATTGGGTAGTGGGTTAATCAGATTTAGGTAGATAATTGGCCCAAACTGAGTAGTTTATAAGAAAATCAAATTTTCCTTGTTTCTTTTTCCACTTAAATTAATTAAGGATTCACTTCTCGTCCTATTTAATTCCCCGAAACATACGTATATTTTTATATGCATACATGTATGTATACATACGAACATATATATGCATGACTATTTGTATGTATATACTTTAAATAATTTAATATGCATAACTATAGTTAAAAAAAATGACACTATAAATAAGGTAATGTAATAATATAGCAAAAAATTATTTAGAGTTTGATATTAAAGTTAACACACTAATATTTTATTGGAAAAATAGTGAAAAGAATAAATTATATAAAGAAATATATTTTTTGAATAATTTTATAAGATACAATATTAGTAGTTACTATATATATATATATATATATATATATATATATATGTATAATTGAAAGTAAGGTAAATAATATTTTCAAAATCATTTATTGGTGTCAAATTTATAAAAATCAATTCAAAAAGTAAGAAAGATATTTTGGCGAAGTCACCGGGACTCATAAGCCTAGGAAAAATTAATTTTAGAAAAAAGGAGAGCCAAAATTGGGTGTCAACAGCTTGCTCCTCTTAGACCAATGATAATGAAAGAGTCTTTGGGCGAAGACGTTGACGTTAACCAAGTTTGTCTCAACTGATAAATCAGATTGATTTTGGAAAGGATGCACTTGAAAGGTGGAATGTGAAGCTAGAGACACCATGATTGTGATTATGGATTCGATCGAGCTCTGCTCTCTGAGTTGCCTATATATCTCGGTTTTCATGAGAATCAGGCCGATGTAGTTCGAAAATGATAAAATTTTGAGAGGTCCTCAAAATTTTTGCCCAGTGTCGGAGTGTTAGTCTTGAACTCTAGCTTGTGAGTTTGGTATTCCTCATCAAGCAATGCCTCAATCGCTGCTTAGAGGTAGTTCCACATTGTAAAGTATTGTCCTGTAAAATAAGTAAAAGGGTGAAAAATACCCGTTGCGGTTCAAAAAATTGAAATTGAAATTATAATGTAAAGAGTAGAGTGTAGATATTCAAACTAGGATTGTAATCTCCGTTCTGTAGTGTAGATGCCTCCAACTGTCGGGGAAATTTTTGGAATGTAAAAGCCTCTATCGGCGGAGCAATTGCTGAAAAGTAAAAGCCTCCGACTGGCGGGGCAATTGCTTAAAAGTAAAAGCCTCTGACTGGCGGGGCAGTCGCTTAAAAGTAAAAGCCTCCTTCTGGCAAGGTAATTTTCAATGAGAGCTCGATGATGACATTGCTATTAAGATCTGATGCTGCTGTGATAGTGGATTTCTGATGGCGTTTGCTATGGTGCAAATCTCTGATTGGCAGAGCGTGTTTGGCTTACTAAAATATAATTCTCCGATATGGTGGAGCGTCATTTTGCTTATGTACATCCTACGATATGGCAGAGGGTCACTTCACTTGCTTATGTACACTCCTCAAAATGCAGAATTTGTTTGCTTATGTACAGTCCTCAGAGTATGAAAGTTTGACTTTGTTTGCTTTTGTACAGTCTTCGAGATGCAGGATTCAACTTTGTTTGCTTATATATAGTCTTTGAGATGTGGATCCTTTGATGAAGATAGACGACACTCTTCAATTGGCGGAGTTATTTGACGCAATTAGACGATGATTCTTCAATTGGTGAAGTTATTCGATGCAGTCAGGTAGCGAGCTCCGATTGGTGGAGTTTATTGGAAGAAGTAAAATAGCCTAATTATCTTATGAGGATCCTCTGTCTTCAAACTTTTGATCCAGATCTTGGTTGTGCCTGCAAAAGAATTCAAACGAAACTCTTAGAGCTTGTGAGGATCAGTATAAACATTGTTAAAAATAGAGTAGGGAGAGAATATTTTGGCTCATATTGTAGTGATAAGTCGCATGATGTCTCCAGTTGCGTCCAAGAGCTTGACTTGATATCGTCTTTCTCTATTCTTGTCTTCCTGTGCTCAAATAAAAATTCTTAGTTAGGAGGGGATGTTTATTTGTATCGACTTGGGGATCCTGGATTTGTCAACATAATCCTCCAATACTTCCTTGGCTGCTCGATCTTTTCCAATCTCGGAGACTTGGTAGGTGGAAAAGTAGGAAAATAATTTTGAAAAGTATATATATTTTTGTAAATATATTACGTATATATTGAGTGTATATATATATAGTAATCCTTTATCATTTTCAAATTATGACATGTTTCAAAATCTGTTGAGCCTCCATTTATCGATTGTAGCCCACGTATCCTTATCCTTCGGATGACACTTCTCTGGCTTTAATCGATGCTACGACAATTTTAATGGCGAGATCACATATATTCTGGGGCCATGCTATGGGTAAAGGAGGGTTTTCCTAAGGGTATAACCGAACCTTTTAGGTTGCCTACGTATCCCAAAATGGGAATCAGGTCTGTACATAGTTCAAGGGTAGAAAGGGTAAAAATATCTGATGCAACGACCGAGCCTGACTCCAGCTCCCTAGCGTGCATAAAAAAGAAGGAAAAAGATTAGAAATCGCTTTTGATAGTTAATAGCAATACTAATAGAACTTGGCATGACCATAGCATGTTTCACTTTACAGTCTTGAAGAGTTAAAGGAAACAACAAATCATGTATGAAATAACAACAACTATTCCCGCAAATGAGCTAAAAGTACAAATTTATAACATGACAAGTAATACAAAGAAATAAATGTTATCTTAAAGGTTAGTATACTACAATTCTTATGAAAGTTTAACTACCCTGCTACAAAGATGTGACTAGCAGATGAATATTTGAACAAACATTTGACCTCTTGAAACTTATTAGCGAAGCTGGCAAGTGGTTACTGTGAGCAATACAAAATTTATTTTTAAAAAACAAACATTTCATACTAAGCGTAAGATGATATAAGAATGACTCAATAATTTTAGAACAAAACCAAAATTTTAATGAAGCAAAGATTTGGTGAAGGAAAAGACTCATTGAAATCATTCAGTACTTTTTTTTTTAACCAATTAAATCATGCACACAGTATACATGTTCTTGGCATCTTATTTCCTATAAGTTTTATACTACACCTAATGAAATTATAGGAAAGTGTCCCATGAGCAATTTATTCAAGGCATTATAAGTAGGCCATACAAGACATTACGAATCACATGAACATGACATATTCACTTACTAATTAGTTCTCACAGATATCAATTGGGATAAAACAACTAGTTCGGTCAGCTCCCGTTTTGGTCAATGAAACAAAATCGATAAGCCAAACAAGCTTACAAGATCATTTTTTTAATTAAAACCTCATGAGTCTGAGATTTTTAAAGGTGTGACGTCCATAAAATGAATCTTATGAGAAAGGTTTGACTATGCTTGATAAAAGGGGTTACCTGTGTCAATCTATAAATGCACATGCTCAGTAAAAGCAAGAAGACAGTCACAACTCGATGCTCTATCCTTTCGGCTTAGCACCACTTCGCCAGGGAACCTATTCTTATTGAATGGTTTAAAGTCTTCACCATATTGAAACACACACAAAAAAAGCATTCAGATGGACATTATTCATTCAATAGTGCGAGCTCACACTTATTCAAACACATTTGACTAAGTTTCCACTTCCATATTAATGTCGTAAAGTAAAATGAACTCAAGAAATATACAGTTAATCGCTCTTAAAAGACCTTTTCAAACCAAGAAATTGAGAATCTTGGTTAAATAGATGACTAGCCTAAGACGAACAATATCTGATTTTGTACTCAAGTGTCCAAGCCTCAAAAAGATACAAAATCCCACGATAGACAACCAAGCAATTGTAAGGTTTTAAGCCTTTTGAAATCCTTTTTCATACAAAATTAGAAAGCTGCCAGAACTTTATCAACACACAAAAAAACCCAGCATATAGATAAGTTACCGACATCAAACATAACTTCAAAAAATTTATTGAGTATATTTGAAAACTCAGATGAACTAGGTTAGTGCGTTAGTGAACTTAGCGCTCAACTCTTAATAAGTTAATCTTGATAGTCCTAAATCCACTACTAAAAATTTAAAAGAGTCCGGCCTAAATAACCAAAAGCGATCCTGGAAACAGTGGGAAGTATACAAAAGATAATAATAAATAAACTTGCTAAAAGCTTATGAGTGATTATGTTTTGACATTTCAAAGTGAGAATATGCACAAATGGTCTCAAATTAATATAGTGCAGCATAGGTGAAACTGAAGCATATAAAAACTTAAAGACATAATCTCCTCTTTTTTACAACAAAATAAGCAACTTTCATTTCATCATCAATGGGTAATTAAAGCTAATTAATTTTTTTAAAAGTGGAATTCACAAGGGGAAAGCATCTTTGTTAGTACAGGAGACAAAATAAATTAACCGAAACAACTTCACAAATTCATTTTTTGTGAAACTTTCACGAATCTTAAAATCAGTTTTTAAAATACGATGCCTCGAAAAGCTTCATGGCTAGTCATGTTGACAGCTTACACAAGCAAATATTTGGGTTTAAGGTAATAATAACAGAAAGGAAGAACGTTAATCTTTAAACTAAGTTCAATCCAGCGATGAAAACTTATTACTTATTTAAACACCTTTAGGCATGAGTTACTACTTCCATATGCATGTTATGAGAATAAGCAAACTGTATGAGAATAAGCAAACTGACTTACAAGCAAATAGCTAGTTCCACTTCAAAATTTTGAAACGGTATAGTCTTTTTCTTCAAATTCGGAAGCTAAAAATGTTTTAGAAAGTGCACAGTGAATCAGAGACATAACTAAGTAAGCATTGCCATGATTTATTACACAGATTTCACAATGGACAGCCAAAACATACTTAGAGTTTTAAGCATTTTAGAGCCTTTCCCATGATAAACTAAAGGCTGATAGCATCTAGCAAACACAACAACCAAACATATACATATTTAAGTCACCATTACAACGTTAAAGCATCCAAACTGCTATCAAAATAATCCCAAAATAGTCCATTAAACACATATCAGAAAACTTAAACCTTCATGGAGTCTATTAAAAGCTAATTAAAGGGTTTGAATAGTTTACCTACATACTTTCAAGCATGTATTAAGCCCAACGATGCGAGAACTACCACTTCGAGTCATATTCGCGGCCAGCAAAACAAAACCTCCGATTTCAATTAAGACTCAAACTTTATAGGTTTTATTTAAGCAGGATTGCAAACTATGAACACTTTACAAACAACACTTCCTGACATGAACAAAATCAAGCATTCGAACACCATTTTACTTCATGTTTATGCTTATAATCAGGCCAAACAAAATGACAAACTCAAATGAATCAGTGAATCACCAAAACTAAATATAACATAACAAGATGGGATAGAATTTTGTGTTGGACAGCGATTGAGGCCGTTAAAGTGTAGAATTTCAAGCTCCACTACTCCAACTCCGCTATCAACTCCCTCTAAAGAATTCAGATATTTCCAAGGACAAATTAAAAGAACTTTAGCAAAAGAGAACTGAGAGTATCCAAAGCTCTAAACTTAAGGCTATGGAAATAATTTTGGATGATTAAAACCTTGTTTGTTGAGGGCATTTGAAGCCCTATTTATAGTGAAAAACCAAAGCTCCACTAGTATGAAAAAAATGACTCTCAGTTTCAAAAATAAAAGTAAAATAACAGGTCACTTCTCTAAATAGATTTGGGAGACAGAGAAGATAAGATGAATGTGAAAAAAGCCAAAAACTTAACCTTTGGATTTGATTTTAACTTATGAATTCAACAAAAGACAAGTTGGGTATTTGAGATTTGAAGGTATGACCAAGCTTCCTTCATTGATTTCAAAGCGTATTTATGATTTTTGAGAGATTTGACAATCTCACTTGCCAGTTGAGAGTTGAATTCAGCCGTTTGGATAAGGCTAGAGCACTGTTGATTCTCAGAGGTGATTGATGTGGGTGACAGAGATGTAAGCATAAAATCTGGCAGATTTTGGGGCAGAGGAGATAGGCAACACAGAGATGGTAGTTTGGCATTTGGTGTGGGTTGTCGATGGAGTTTGTTTAGTTGAGTTGTTAAGTTGAGAAAGATGAAGTGAAGGGAAAGGTAAATGAAAGGGTCCGTTTAGGCATCAATTAATGGGTTTGGGCGGGGTTAGGTGGAATTGGGTGGTGGGCTAATCAGATTTAGGTAGATAATTGGCCCAAATTGAGTAGTTTATAAGAAAATCAAATTTTCCTTATTTCTTTTTCCACTTAAATTAATTAACGATGCTCCTCTCGACCTAATTAATTCTCCAAAATATACATACATTTTTATATGCATACATGTATGTATACGTACGAACATATATATATATATATATATATATATATATATATATATATATATGCATGACTATTTGTACGTATATACTTTAAATAATTTAATATGCATAACTATAGTTAAAAAAAATGACACTATAAATAAGGTAATGTAATAATATAGCAAAAAATTATTTAGAGTTTGATATAAAAGTTAACACACTAATATTTTATTGGAAAAATAGTGAAAATAATAAATTATATAAAGAAATATATTTTTTGAGTAATTTTATAAGATACGATATTAGTAGTTACTATATATATATATATATATAGAATAGAAAGTAAGGGAAATAATATTTTCGAAATCATTTATTGGTGTCAAATTTATCAAAATCAATTCAAAAAGTAAGAAAGATATTTTGGCGAAGTCACCGGGACTCATAAGAATAGAAAAAATTAACTTTAGGAAAAAAAAGAGCCAAAATTAGGTGTCAACAGTGTTCATTGCGAGATCTACATTGACCATCGTAGACTTCAGTACCTTATGACTCAGAGAGGGCTTAATTTTAGACAACGTAGATGGGTTGAGTTGCTGAAGGACTATGATATCTCTATCCTATTCCATCCGGGCAAGGCGAATGTGGTGGCGGACGCCTTGAGCCGAAAGGCGGTGAGTATGCGTAGTCTGGCTTCTATTTCAACTTCAGAGCGGCCGTTAGCTTTAGACGTTCAGTTCCTAGCCAACTTGTTAGTTCGGCTCGATATTTCAGACTCCAGAAGGATCCTTGCAAGTGTTGAGCCTAGGTCTACCTTATTTGAGCATATTCAGAATCGCCAGTTCTAAGGTAGTAGACTTTGTGACATCCGTGATCAGGTTGTGAGAGGTGAGTCCAGTCGGGATACCCTAGATTAAGAGGGCCTTCTGAGGTTTACTGGTAGCATTTGTTCTCCAAGGGTTGGAGACTTAATTCAGTTGATATTGTGAGAGGCTCGTAGCTCCAGATATTCTATTCACCTTGGGACAACCAAGATTTATAGAGATTTGAGGAAACTTTATTGGAGGAGTGGCATGAAAAGAGATGTTGTGGACTTTATAGCTCATTGCCTTTGTTGTCAGTAGGTAAATATCGAGCATCAGTGACCAGGTGGATTGCTTCAGAGGCTACCCATTCCCAAGAGGAAGTGGGAGCAAATTACTATGGACTTTGTGACTGGTCTACTTCGTTCTTCGCATGGTTCTGACAGTATTTGGGTCATCGTAGATCGGTTGACCTAATCGGCTTATTTCATTCCAATTCAGATTTCCTTCAGTGCCAAGAGGTTAGCCCATATCTACATTCGAGAGATAGTTTTCCTTCATGGAGTACCCATGTCCATTATTTCTGATAGAGGCTCAATGTTTACTTCTAGCTTCTGGAGGACTTGTCAGGAGGAGTTGGGTACTCAGGTCGATCTTAGCACCGCATTCCATCCTTAGACTGACGGTCAGTTGGAGCGGACCATTAGGTTCTTGAAGATATGCTCCGTGCATATGTGATGGACTTTGGAGGTCAGTGGGAGCAACACTTAGCCTTAGTGGAGTTCGCTTATAATAATAGCTACCATTAGAGCATTGAGATGGCACCATTTGAGGCATTATATGGTAGGCGTTGTCGATCTCCGATTGGCTGGTTTGAGACTTTAGAATTAGCCCCTGTGGAACTAACTTGCTTTGTAAGTCCTTGGATAGGGTGTGGGTGATTCAGGATAGGTTGAGGGTAGCTCAAAGTAGGCAGAAGAGTTATGCTGATTGTAGACTTTGTGCCTTGAGATTTGGGGTTTGTGATAGAGTTTTCCTCCAAGTATCGCCCGTGAAGGGCGTGATGAGGTTCGGGAGGAAGGGTAAGCTCATCCCCCGATATTTTGGTCCATTCGAGATACTTCGGACATTTGGAGAGGTAGCTTATGAGTTGGCCTTGCCCACAGATTACTCATCTATTCATCCAGTTTTCCATGTCTCTATGTTGCAGCGTTACATCCCAGGTGAGTCTCATGTGCTTCGGTAGGACTCGACTCAGTTGGATGAGAGGTTGAGATTTGTAGAGGAACCAGTCCTCATTTTAGCCAAGGATGTCAGGCGGTTGCGCTCTAGAGAGATTCCAATAGTTAAGATCCAGTGGAGGCACCGTCCAGTTGAGGAGGCTACCAGGGAGGTCGAGAGTGATATGAGTACCCAGTATCCCTACCTGTTTGAGCCTTCAGGTACTTTTTGATCTTTACTTTTGCAGACAAAAGTCTTTTAGTAGTGGATGTTGTAATGACCCTCCAGGTCATTTTCTACTTCTCCACATTATCTCATAGTTTAGAGCTTTCCCATAGCTACCCCAAGTCATTTATGACTTGCTGGAACTGACAGTTCAGTTACCGGACAGTTCATTTGGTTTTTAGAGCTATTTCCCTATTTTTAAATCAGTGCTTTTCAAATTTGGCTATCAGGCCTAAGTATCAGGTAGACATCCTTGTATGCCAATTTTGACAGTTTCATTAGCTTCAGAACGTCAATTTTAGGTTAGGAGGACCTTTGGTTTGGGTCTCGACGCTTCGAGACTCATTTTGGGCTCTTGTATAGAAATTGACTAAAACAACCATTTGGGTGTGAGACCCATATTTCATCGAAATGACCCCGGATGGAAATTTTGATTGGGTCGTTGAGTCTGGAATATCAAATTTGATAGGGTAGCATATTTCATTTGCGTTCATGATATTCTGAACGAATCCCGAGGGTCCGATCAGAAACTTGGCAATTGCCAAGTTTAGCTGATGCAACATCAACTATTGTAGGCCAAGAATGGCCTTCACGTTCGTAAAGGCCAAGCCTTTAGGCCATCACGTCCACTAGCCGGCCTTCATGTTCGCGAAGGTAAGTTGGCCTGGACGGCTCAACTTTGTCCTTCGCGTTTGGGAAGGGTCCTTCTAGTCCAGGGTGGCGTTCGAGGCGGGGTCCCCGAATTCATGATGAAGGGACCCCTGGCAGTATAAATACATGCCAAACCCATTTTCATTCATTTTCTCAAGTCCCAAACTCCATTAAATACCCTAGAGAGCTAAGAGAGTGAGAGGGTCGATACGTGGGTGTTCGGGGTGAGTTAGAGAGTGTATGGGAACGTTTTCTCAGCAAATATTATCGTAAGTTTTCATTAATTTACCGGTAAATTCCCTGTTTTAAATTCATAAACCTAGTTCATTGATGGGTTGATTTTGAATGTTATGGTGCTCAAAATTTATCCATTATTTAGGGTAAACGATCCTTGAGCCTTGAGGGACGTTTTGACGGTTTCAAACTTGTGATTTCGTAAGTGGACCCCACATGGGAGTTTCTACTCAATTTTGGAGCCGGTGTATTTATATGTAATATGGGTATTGTTGTTCTCATTTTGATGAGTAGATTTTTATTTTTGATAGAGTGTCATCATTCAGAGGCTTCTCGAAAGGGAAAGGCCCCACTTTAGCAAACTTTATGGAGCTTTCTTCAGCGTCCAAGTAGGCTAGACTTACCCTACTTATAGATTCAGCCATTTAGTATGATATTATGGTAGTTTTGGGTTAAAATTTATGGTTGGTTTCTTAGTTAGTAAAAGTTGAATTATTTGGCCGATTTGAGGGCCGTTTCGGAGGTAGAATCGACCCATTTACCCTTTCCTTAGGTAAATAGATGCTTTGGGGTTGTGATATCGCACTTGGTTCCTTCTATACTTAGGAGGCCTTCTTTCACAACATTATCCTTAATCTTGAGGCTTAGACTACATAGCATTTGCCTAGTTCGGGGCTAGGTTAATGATCTTGATTTATGGCATTTAAAGATCGATTCGAGTCCGGCATATTCTATCGATTTATGGCGTTTAAAGACCGGTTCGAGTGCGACATATTTTATTGATTTATAGAGTTTAAAGGCCAGTTCGAGTCCGACATATTCTATCAATTTATTGAGTTTAAAGACCGATTCGAGTCCCGCATATTCTATTGATTTATAGCATTTAAATACCGGTTCAAGTCCGGTATACTCTATCTATTTATGGCATTAAATTACCGGTTCAATTTCGTCCCTTATGGTGAGTTATGAGGAGGGAAATTCAATTCAAATCCGGTGTTATGGGTTATTTCATGATATTATGGTATCGGTTTGAGTCCGGTGAGTTGTGGTACGGAAGGGTTCATAAGTATGGTAATGGTATATTCCTTGATTGCATCTATCGGGCTTATGGGGGTTTGTTTGGATTAGTCTTTTCTTGTTTGTACCCTCTAGGCTTATGGGGGCCTAGTTGGGTTGTAGTTTGTTACTTTAAATTTTGGTATCGTGTGTTTCTTTATTTATTTACCTATGTAAAAGCATGTTCTCAGGTTTCCCCCTCTCCCCTCGCATTTTTGTTATACCTTTATTATGATTTAGCTCAGTCTGCCGATGATGTCTACTGAGTACCCGTTGTTTTTGGTACTCATACTACACTTTTGCATCTTTTTGGTGCAGATCCGAGTACTAGCCAACGTCGTTGACATTCCACCCAGCTTGCTTACAGGATCCGGAGATAGGGTGAGCTTTCGGAGCCGGAGCTAATCCCCTCTCCTTCCCCTATTTTTGGACAGTCTTTCATTTCGAGACTACATGTGTATTGATACTATTAGTACTCTTACTCTTTTGCTAGTGGCTCTTGTACTGGCCTTACCAAGTCGTGGGATTACTTTTGTTCTTATCCTTCTTTTATTTAGTCTTATATTTTCGTACTTATATTTTTGGGCAGAATTTGTGTTCTTTTGTATTCTTCCGCCATTGCGCCCATTACTTGTCGTTCGGGGCTAAGGCTTGGCTTAGTTACTGGTGGGACGTAATAGGTACCATCAAGACTCAGAAATTGGGTCGTAACACATCATCATGACATGAAATTTGAAAACACCAGCAACTTCTTTATATCTGCACAAGGAAGTCTTCTTTGTTGAAAAATGTTTATAAAATCCTAAAGGGCAAAGACCCAAAGTCCAGTGGACAGTTTATAAAATATATTTATATAGTCAAAAAATGTTTATAAAATATATTTATATATTAAATTTAACTTATTATTAATATATATAAAATATATTTGCATACATGTAAGCATTTGGTTCAATTCGGGACTTTTATAAATTAAAAAAACCACCCTAATTGTTTGGGACGGTTATAAGCTTAAATAAAAGTCCACGATTTTACTAAGAAATGATATAAATCGATTCGGTACGGTTAGGTTCGTCGGTTCAGTTGATTTTTCTTATTTTTGTAACACTCCTAATTATCACCTAGACTTACGAAGGTTCCTTCAGTAGTTATAAAATTGACTTCTTATAGCTCTACACAAAATCTAAAGATGCACAGCTAAGCTTAGTTAGAGCCTACCCAGGTTCACTTAGTCTTTCATCCCCTCGTAAGTGGGTGGCAAGATTGCGCACAAAACCCGGCTTGGTCCGTCCTCAAAGTTTGAAACTAAAGCTTGGTTAACGATTTTGTAAATATGTCCGCAATCTGATACAAGAAAGTGTTAGTGTTCGAATTTTAATGATTGACAATTATTGTGCAGGAAAATAGAGAAAGCAAGTGCCAAGGGTATTGGTAGATCCTTGACAAAATCAAATCAAGCAGAATGTTTCAAGCATCTCAATTATGGAGAGTGAGTACCAAGAGAAGATTACAAGCATGACAACTATGGCAAGTAAGGCTTAAGCCTTAAGTTAGGTGTATTAACTATGGCAAGCAAGTATCAAAGGAAGATTACAGGCACATGACAACTATGACAAGTAAAGCCTAAACTATGAAGATAACACTAATGACGGAAAGAAGAAGACTAACAAGAAAAGCAATCATCAGTACCTGGATGGAACAAGATCCAATCAAAAATAAGATCTCCTTTTATCCCACCATCCCAACGGAAAGAAAATCTATTTGAAGAGAAAACGAGGGAACAAGGAGTGGTTGGTTCGATGAGTCAAATATTGACTCAACCTTATTCTTGAAAAGAGGATCAATAAAATTCTTTTACAAGGATCAAATCTCTTGTGTTTAGCATTGAAGACCCTCAAACAGCTGTTTCTCAAAACTATTTAAGGCCTTTGAAGGGAGAATAAAATATACATCAAGTCTATATCTTCTCAAGTTATTTGCTCTACTTTTAACTAGCATTGTAGTTCTTGTAACTTACTGTGTACTCGAAAAAAAAAAGAGGAGAGAAAAATATTGTTGGAAAGACTTTTGTATCATAAGATTATGAGAGAAAAAAATTGAGTGTAGACATAGGGCCCGTTTGGTTATGTGAAATGAAAATTTGAAATCATGATGTGAAATCATGATTTGAAATTATGATATGAAGTTGAATTTTTGTTTGGACATGCAATTTGGATTTTTTTTTATGTTGTACATTTTCTCATAAACATAAAAATCTCATAAGTTGTGAAAACTTTCAAAATTGCCCCAATTCTTTATACAATCTAACCAAATAAGCAAAAGTTTATAACAAAGTATAATGCACTATCACAAAGCTATTATAAAAAAATACAACATTTATTGATTAACCTTTAGTTCAATAAAAAAGTAAAATTGAACATGAGTTGTACTGTACTACTCTTTAATTTTATTCTCCCACATAGTATGGACAATCTCCTCACATTGAGCTTGCATTTCTTGATCAGATAACCGAGAAGATGAACCAACATTGTTACTTTGAATCATGTTTTGGTCAATATCATTAGTAAATATATATCCATGTTCATGTATCGTGAATATTTCATCACTCCTTTGGTATTCTCGCAAAATATTATGTAACACTGCACAAGCTATGACAATTGTCACTTGTGTGTCAACATCATAATGGTTCATGCCTTGTTTCAATATTCGAAATCTACTTTTCGAAGCTCCAAAAGTTTGTTCATTCACATTATGCAGAGATGAATGCCTAAAGTTAAATAGTTTTTTAGAGTTCTAAGGCTCTCTTTCACTTCCT
Organism: Capsicum rhomboideum; assembly: GCA_031232105.1. NCBI lineage: Eukaryota > Viridiplantae > Streptophyta > Magnoliopsida > Solanales > Solanaceae > Capsicum > Capsicum rhomboideum. The sequence continues at coordinate 35,184,619 of CP124711.1, read as the reverse complement.
TTGTAATATTGCAAATGATAGCCTAGTCCTTTGTATGGAGCTAAAAATCCTTTCGTGTTTCGAAAACCAGCATCAACAACATAGTATTTATCTGTCAACAAAAATATTTTTGTAAAGAATTACTAAAAAGACATGTGATGGAAATGAGTTAACTTTGTGTAAACAAATAATATTTAGGTGATGTCTATTTCTAAACGATTGAAATTAGTAAGGATGTAATTTGAAGCAATAATAAATTTTATGTTGGTGAGAGTAATAGTTATATGAGATATAAATGGTTTAAAGAGTAATAATATGAACTATAAATTTTATTTACATATGAAATAAATGGTTGTTAGATATAAATGGTGGGGTGTTTTTTTACAAAATATAAACTTGTGAGTCAATTTTTGTATTTAAAAAAAATCCTAAATCACACTTTTTGGAGAATTTGGGATTTCATATCATGAGATGAAATCACAAGTCCAAACGTTGATTTCATCTCATGATTTCAAATTACACACTTTATATCGCATGTCAAAACGCCTACATAGGAAAACACTTAGAACTCATTTGGATAGGATTAAAAGCTTGTCAAATTAGCTTTTAATCTCTTTTTTAGCTTTTTTAGGTGTTTGGTAAAATAAAAAATTACTTTAAAAAAAAGCTAAAAACTGATTTAAAAAAAGTAAAAAGTGATGAGCTGTGTACCCCCAACTTTTTACTTTTTAGCTTAATTTTTTTTTTTAAGTTTGACCGAGACATTTACTCTTTTATCCCTTATATTTTCCTCTAATTCCAACAATACCCTTAATTTGCATCCCTAAAATATATCATTTTCTTTCACTTTCTCTTTACCGGTTTCTCTCGTCTCTTTCCTCCTTGTTTCCTCTTCGATTTTTCTCCTTTGTTTTCACTTATTTTTCTCCTTTTTACAAGCTTACAATATTATAATATTACAATATAATACTACATTTATATAAAAAAATATCCTAAATTTTTTATTTTTTAACATTAAAAATAAAAAAGTAACTTATAATTATAAATTTACTTCACATAATCACTTTACGTTGAAAGTGCATTTAAATAGAAATTATTTTTGAATTATTTGAATTAAAAATTATATAATTCAACTTATTTATGGTGTTTAACAGCTTTAAGGACATTTAAGTCATTTTGACAACAAAAAAGTGCTTAACAACCCTTGTTCACCAAACACATCAACAATTTTTTTTCAGTTTCAGCATTTCTATCCAAACGCTTATTTGCTTAATTTATAAGCACTTATTTTCAGCTTTTAAGCATTTAAGCTAAAAAGCTATTTTTTTAATCCTATCCAAACAGGCTCTTAGAACTCCACTGTACGACATCACATTCAAAGAACTAGAAGAAGAAACCCTTGCAACTCAAGGGAACTAGACTAAGATCCACATTATATTTCAACCGGTATAAAAGTCTTTTATGTCAAGTATCATTTGCGCATTTCCTTATGTTGGTGAAATATTATAAATTACAATTGAAAATAAAAAATGAAGAAAATAAAATTATCTTCTTCTTGGCTGAGGCGCGGATATCTCGCTCTTCTTAAGGAGATTCAAGCCTACTGCAACAAATGTTTTCACCGGTCTAGCAATAATCCGCTTGACTTGTTCCCTCTGAGATACAATAGCCTAATCACAAAGTATAACTCAACAAACTCTAAAGAGGAGTTGAGTTCAAAGCTCTACAAAGAAAAACACCTTCCTTCAACTAAATAAACTCTCTTGTTGACTAACTTTTATGCACTCTATATTTTCTTGTACTTAGAAAAATGATGCAAGATCACCATTATTTATAGGTGTAGATTTTCTTCCTTGTAATGAATAGGAAGAAGGTGGGATAGTAAAGATAATAGATGAATAGCCTAGAGGTTACAAGAGTTACCAGAATTACAAGAGTAAATGACCATATTCTACCATCACTAACTAATAATAGTAATGGCATATTATGAAAGAGGAACAACAACTCTACAATGCGCCAAATCCAAATATGTTGCAAAATGGAATGTATAAGTCATTAATTCCAAGAGCTGAAAATGCACCATAATGACTATTACATGCAGCAAACAAAACCACCAAGTCCCTTATCTTGGATACGGTACTAACTGCCATGGTAATGGATCACTTAAAATATTTTATTAATATTAAAATGCCATAAAATCAACAGTCCCTCACTTATTATAATATTAATAAGAGAGTCTATAAGCTGAAGAAAGAATACTATGCATAATGAAGTTGTGCCTTGCATTGAACCTTCACTTAATAAAATACTCCCTCCGTTTCAAAAAGAATGACCTACTTTTCTTTTTGGTCCGTTTCAAAAAGAATGACCTCTTTCCTTTTTTGGAAACACTTTAATTTCAACTTTCCACGTGGCATGTTTAACACCACAAGATTCAAGGGCATTTTGGTACATTTGCCATAACTTTAATTTAGGACCACAAGATTCAAAAGTCTTCTTTATTTTCTTAAACTCCGTGCCAAGTCAAACTAGGTCATTCTTTTTGAAACGGAGGGAGTAATAATTTTTACTCTAGAGTCACAGTGGTCTCAGAGTTTAACTATGACTGCTTGAGGGAAATAAAATACCAGTGCTTACACATAATAATCAAGATGTTAACATGAGCTTTATAGCCAGCACATTACGGCCTTGTGTGTTGGGTTTGTGTTGAGGTGTGAATGGAAAATGAATAGACACCAAGGGAAATGGTGCATGTTAAAAGACACCTCTTCACTTTGAATGGTTGTGACCTTTCCAATGGGTTGTGACTCTTCTGAATAAGTGTGTTTGTTCCCAAATAACATATCTTTTTCGAACAGGTATGTTTGCACCTGTTTGTGGCTATAAATATTCAGAGGCTTAGCCTCATTTCGACTACTGAAAATCTGAAACACTACTTGCAAAATAAAAAGCAGAATGATTTTTTCTTTCATCTTCTGTATTTTTTCTTCAAAGAAATAACGGTAAGTGTGATTTACTCCATTTGTTGAGTTCGCTGAAGTTCTGCAGTTTCTATTGCCAGTATTGCAGAATAGTGTTCTATTCTATCCTGCGAGAAATTAATCCAAACCTTGGGAAATTGTGAGAGAATTAAATTCTTTAAGGAAACACAGTTTTCTGTGGGCTTAGAACTTAATTTTTTCTATCAATTTTCTGGTGTTACAGTTGCAGGAGATAACAAGCCTAAAGAATTTATCAATTTTTCGTGTGTGTTCATTTAGAGAATGAGGCTAAGTTGTGTGATGATGCATGCATGTCACTTGAATTTTTTTCGTATTGATCCCGCCACTGTTTGACACCATTCTTATTAGGAAAATAAAAACTGACTGATAGGTTTGGACAAGGAAAAGAAAAGAGAAGGACAAGGTATGATCAGGATGCTTGTATTTGTCGTTTGTTTGGATATGAGAATTGTTTCCATTTAAGTATTGATTTCTCCAAAGGACATGTGGAATGGTACAAATTAAATCTTTACTTATATCTCCGTATGCAAGAAGTGATCTAACTGTAGTCACAACAGAAAGGGAAAAAAAATCTGTGGTGGCATTTGGCAACATCTGCGTTAATATTGCATTTTAATTGAGAAAACAAAGAAATATGTGTGGAAGAATTCAATTGTTGATATATACTTGTTATATCTATACTGTGTCTGATTTTTAGAGACTAAAATCTTTTGATTTTCTACTCTCTAGATTTGAAGAGTATAAAAACTTCACTGAGCAAATCAGTTTGTCTATTCGGTTTAAAGAATATAAAAATTTCACTGATTCACTACACACTCTGTTTGAATGGTTATTTTAATTTGAAGAATATAGAAACTTCATCAGGACTAGTAAAGTTAAGCAATTCGAAGAATATAAAAACTTTATCGTTAACTAAAAACAATGTGAATAAAGATACAAACTTTATTGTTAGTATTCTGCAATTTTAAATTGTTTGTCAAAATTTTGACAAATGACTAATCAAAATGATGACAATTCTGGAACGACAAATGTTGTGGTGACAAATATTGCTTCATCGAGCCGTTCAAATGTTGCTATTGCACCGACAAAGAAACTAAAGAAATATTTTGGACAAAAGAAAGAGCAGAACAAGAAAAGGTTCAAAGTCAACTTTCACAATTGTAGTGAAGTTGGCTACAAAGCACTGAATTGCCAAGTTCTGGAAAACAAGGAAAAAAAATCAGGCAAACATGGTGGAAGCAACTGATGAGATTGAAAATATGTGTGTTATGCTCACTGAATGCAATCTAGTTGGAAATCCAAATGAATTGTGTTTTGATTTAAGAGTCATTCAACATGTTTATGCGGACAAACAAGCTTTTGCTACTTATGATCCCATGGGTTTCGAAGAAGTGATCTTCATGGAAAATACTGCAACAGCCAAGGTTGAAGGAAGTGGGAAGATATTCCTAAAGATGACTTTCAGCAAGGTGTTGACTCTCAATAATGTTCTCCATGTTCCTACTATTAGGAAGAACATAGTGTCTACAACACTTCTCATTAAAAACGGGTTTAAGTGTATATTTCTTTTGGAGAAAGTTGTAATAAGCAAGAATGAAATGTATGTAGGAAAGGGCTACCTCAATGAGGGCCTTTTCAAACTGGATGTAATGGAGTTGTGAAAAGAAAGAATAGAACATTAAAGGAGATGACGAATGCCTTGTTGATAAGTTTTGGCTTACCACAGAACTTGTGGGGGGAAATTGTTCTAATAGCTAGTCGGGTACTCAATCGAATACCCCATAACAAAACAAAGTTTATTCCATATGAACAATGGAAAGGAAGGAAACCCAGCTTGAAATATTTCAAAGTGTGGAGGTGTTTGGCTAAAGTACAAGCTCCTAAACCCAAAAGGGTTAAAATAGGACCTAAAACAATTGATTGTGTTTTCATTAGTTATGCAACCAATAGCAAAGTATATCGTTTTCTGGTTCATAAATCAGAAAATCCTGACATTCATATGAATACGGTAATTGAATTAGATAATGCTGAATTTTTGAAAATATTTATCTATATAAAAATGAATGTGAGTTGCCTAGTGAAAAATCTAAACGACCTCGGGAAGAATCAAAGGGAAGTACACCTAATGAGGAAAGTCCAAGATGTAGCAACATCAAAAGAAATCAACTTTCTTCGGTCCCGATTTCTTGACATTCTTAGTTGAGAATGAGCCTTAAACGTTTAAGGAAGCAATGCCTTTCTCAAAAGCACAATATTAGAAAGAGGTAATCAATAGTGAAATAGAATCCATTTTGAAAAATCATACATGAGAATTGGTTGATCTTCCTCCAGGAAATAAACCATTGGGTTCTAAATGGATCTTCAAAAAAAAATGAAAGATGATGGCACTATTGATAAATATAAGGCAAAACTAGTTGTCAAAGGCTTCAGAAAAAGAGAAGGTCTTGATTATTTAAACACGTACTCGTTGGTAACAAGAATTACATCTATTCGAGTGTTGATAGTGTTGGCAGTCATGTACGATCTTTAAATTCATCAAATAGATGTGAAGACAGCCTTCTTAAATGAAGAATTGGAGGAAGAAATATACATGGATCAACTCGAAGGGTTTGTGATTCCAGGAAAAGAAAAGAAGGTATATCGACTTGTTAAGTCACTCTATGGACTAAAACAAGCGCCCAAACAATGGCATGCAAAATTTGACCAAACAGTGTTGTCAAATGGATTTAAGATCAATGAGTGTGATAAGTGTGTTTACATCAAGAACACTCCACATTACATTGTCATTGTTTGTTTGTATGTGGATGATATGTTGATAATGAGTAAAGATATTTCTGATATAAATGCTACTAAGCATATGCTTGTTAGCATGTTTGATATGAAAGACTTAGGAGTTGCGGATTTGATCTTAGGAATGAAAATTCATAGGACTCCTCAAGGTCTAGCTTTGTCTCAAACTCATTGCATCAATATGGTACTTGAAAAATTTAAGTATTTGGACTTCAAAGTTGCAAAGACTCCAATCGATGTGAACCTTGCTCTCACAAAGAACCAAGGTCAAAGAAAGTCACAATTGGACTATGCAAGAGTGTTGGTAAGTTTGATGTATATCATGAATTGTACGCGACCAGATATAATTTGTGCTATTAGTAAATTGAGTTGGTACACAAGTAATCCTGATCAAATTTATTGGATGACAAGGAAAAGAGTTTTGGGGTATCTAAAATATACTCAAGACTATGCTTTACATTATAGCAAATATCCAACGATAATTGAAGGATATAGTGATGCAAATTGGATTACTGGATCAAATAAAGTAAAATCCACAAGTGGATATGTGTTTACCCTCGGGGGAGGAGCATTCTCTTGGAAATCATCCAAACAGACATGTATTACTCGCTCTACAATGGAATTTGAGTTTATTGCTTTAGATAAGGCTGGTGAAGAAGTAGAATGGCTATGGAATTTTTTACTCTCTAGTGAAATTGACACAATTGACTATGTAAAGTCAAAGGATAATGTGTCGGATCCGCTTACAAAAGGCCTAACTAGAGAGGTAGTTGATAAATCATCAAAGGGAATGAGATTATGGCCTAGAACAAGTCATTGTAATGGTAACTCCACCTAGTTAACTGGAGATCCTAAGGTCTAGGTTCAAGGAGATCAAACAGAGTTATGAATGATGGCTCCACATTGTCACTAAAATTATATCCATTTTCATGATATGACAATATTTAAGAAACAAGGATAAGGCTTAAGGTTTGAAGCTTTTTAATGGTTTCTATGTTTGGCAAAAATGACCAAATAATTTATCTATGGGATTAAAAGTTTAGGAATCACTTATGTGAGTGTGAAGTGTAAGCCACTTCAAGGAGAATAATAGTAAGGTCAATTCTCTACGCACTCATGAAACCAGGACGTGTTCATGGCTGAAACGAACAAAATAATGAGAACCAAGAATGGTTAAGGGTTAATTGTGTGACATATGTTGCCTAGGTATAAATTTAAGCTTGACGATTCAAGGATATGAAATCTACCGATTGACCAAGGATACCCGATGTATGTTCACTATGGAAAGTTCAAAGGAAAACCTACTTACCCAGATGCGATTAATCCTTACTTGTAGATCACACAGTTTGTCATGAATAATCTTATAAAATAGCCATTCTCCATTCATGTGGGGGATTATTGGGTTTGTGTTGAGGTGTGAATGGAAAATGAATAGACACCAAGGGAAATGGTGCATGTTAAAAGGCACCTCTTTACTTTGAATGGTTGTGACCTTTCCAATGGGTTGTGACTTTTCCGAATAAGTGTGTTTGTTTTCGAATGACACATCTTTTCCGAACAGGTATGTTTGCACCTGTTAGTGGCTATAAATATTTAGAGGCTTAGCCTTATTTCAACTATAGAAAATCTGAAATACTACTTACAAAATAAAAGGCAGAATGATTTTTTCTTTCATCTTCTGCATTTTTTCTTCAAAGAAATAACAGTGTGATTTACTCCATTTGTTGAGTTCGCTAAAGTTCTGTAATTTCTATTACCCTTATTACAGAATAGTATTCTATTCTATCCTGGGAGGAATTAATCCAAACCTTAGGCAATTGTGAGGGGATTAAATTCTTTAAGGAATCACTATTTTCTGTGGGCTTAGAATTTAATTTTTTTGATCAGTTTTCTGGTGTTACAGTTGCAAGAGATAACATTATGTTATCCCAATTTCATGAATGTATTTGAGAATGAGCCTAATTCTCATAGAAAGCGGCCTACTTCCACACTCGCATAGGTGAAATCTGTCGAGAGTGCTCCTGTAAATTTCGCACTCCACTCATATGAGCAACAAATTTTCATTAAGAGTTTTTAAACTCAACCTCTACAAACTATTACAAGAATAATGCACTTACATCATAGGGAGGGATAAAAATAGTGCATTTCAGAACAAGTCCTCATGTGATTCATTTTCCCCCTAGAACCTGGCTATAGGATCTCTATTCCCCAGGTTAGGTTTCCTCACATATGACTCATGAATTTATAGGCTTCAATCTCATTCCCCTTGATGTGCTCTAGACCTTTTTTTTGCTAAGGCCTTAGTTGATAGATCTACAAGATTATCAAAAAATTTGACACAATCATAAATAATGGTATCATTTGTCAAATATGATCTCACATTATTATGTTTTCTCATTATAGTTGTGAATTTATCATTGTAATAACGGTTTTGAACACTACAAATTGCAGCGATGCTATAACAATGAATTAAAATAGGAGGAATTTGGTTTTCAAAATAAGGTATTTGAAATAATAAATCTCTCAATCAATTTGCTTCCTCACTAGCTGAAGCTAAAATAATTAGTTCACCCTCTATGGTAGAATTAGCAATAATAGTTTATTTTTTTGATTTTCAATAAATAGCACCACCACCAAAAGTAAATATCTAATCATTAGTACATAAAGAATCACCTGATAAAGTGTTTCAATCCGCATCACAAAAGTCTTCAAGTACTGTAGGATATTTTTTATAGAACAAACATGTAACAACCATAGTTGTGAATTTTTTCTTTTTATGTGTTTTGAAGGTTTTTCCCTTCTCTGTAGTTGTTACATGCTTTTTGTAAGGTGTGGAGAAGGTTGGCACAGTTCCTGATGCATTCAAAAGTGATTTGGGAGAGTTTGAGACTATTTGAGGCTTCAAAAGCCATTAGTTTGACTCCGGTCAATATTTTGATATTCGAGTGCTGGATGGTAGTTTAGACAGTTCCATTAGATTTGGAATTTTGATTTTGGACTACTAGCTGGATTGGTTCAGGTTCGGAGCCTTTATTTTGTATTTCGATCCTTCATTTGGAAACTAGTTAAAATAAGCTTTTAAGGATCACGGGGACTAATTTGTTGTAAATGACCTTTTTAAAAAAATTTGACATTTCCATTGAGTCTGAAACATCAAAAATATCCTAGTAGCATATATGGTTTATTTTTGTTCTGTCCCAAATAAATTTTGAGGGTCAGTACGGAGATATTTCAAACATGCAAAATCTGTAACTTTGTTGATATCTGGTGCATATTGATTCCTTCTTCGTGAATGCAGGCTCATGGATGTGAACATGGAGAAGTATGTTGCCCTTCATCGCAATCGTGAGGTGGTTTCTATGATCACGAAGGCTTATAGGGACCGGGTCGGGTTACTTCCTTTATCGCGAATGCGACCGAACCTTGGCAAATGCGATGGGTCTGGGTCGTCAACCTTCACGAACACGAAGGCTAGATCGCAAATACGATGGAAAATTTAATTTCCAGACAACATTGACCCTCTTAATTGTAAGGCTTGGAATGCGATAGCGGGGTACCGTTCACAGAACAGTATATAAACTCCATTTTTAAGTTTTTCTTCTATTTTAGGACCTTGGGAGCTCGCGAGGAGGCGATTTCAAAGGGTTTTTAACCAATAATTCATGTGAATAACTTCTAAACCTTTATTTTATCAATCCCCTTTGATTTCTTTACTAATTCACCTTCAAAGATCATGATTTCAAACTAGAATTTGGGGGTTTTTCCCGGTAAACATAAAAATTAGTTTTTCATCAATTTGAGCCTCAATTTTAACTCATTTTCATGTGTATTTTCGGCTGTAGACTCCTATAGATATGGGGAACATGTTTGTAAAATAAAATTTTGATTTTACCCCTTTTGATTTTGAACCTATTTTTCAGACTGATTTTGGACCCATTCTAAATATGGCCAATACTGGTATTGTTAGCTTTATTTTTATGTATAGATTATGTTTTGGTAGTTTTAGCTTGTTTTGAGATCATTCGTGAAGTAAAGACTCCATGTGGAAAGGGCTACGCTTGGATTTAGGCACTTCGAGGTAGGTTATGGCTTAACTTTCTTCAGACTGGGCTAGATAGTTAACAATCATGTAAATCATGCTATGGGTTAGGGAGTTTAGTTGTGGGAGTTGTATTTTTAAATTCATATTATTATCGTGTGCCCATGTGGGGGCTTATTTGTGTATTGTTGTTGACTTGGAGGATTATGATTGTCGTGATGCCAGAGTGGGGCTTTATATGATATTATAGGTCTTATGTGTGCATTAAATTACCTTATCTAGCATTGTGTTGCCCGAGTGGGGGCTTGACTTGTTAAAATAGGTCTTTCTTGAGAAATTATTGCCATTATTATTGAAGTTTCACATGACTATTTATGTTGGTAGTGCCATGAGATGGTTCTTATCATGAAATGTGTCATTTTGAGTAGATTCAGAACTCATTCATACTTTTATTGAATTGATCATTATCTTCATACTGATTGGTTGTGAGCATTACATCCTCATCTTATCTATGCATATTTATGAGATTTGGTACCACTAAACCTATACCAAGGAATGTGTCGGTAAGATTGATTGAGAATAACTAATTTTTGTAAGAAAATGAGATACTTTATAAAACACCTATACCGAGGGATGTGTCGGTAAGGTTGATTAAGAAATACTAATTTTATAAGAAAATAAGACACTTTATAAAACTCCTATATCGAGGGATGTGCTGGTAAGGTTGACTGAGATATAAGATAGAGATATAAAAGTATATGGGTTCTGAACCCCCCATGGGTCCTGTCCTGAAGCATTGAGCCTTGGAATGTGTATATAAATATCCAACCACCATTGCATTGCATTTTCATCTTCTTTGTTTTTTTTATGTATTCATTGATGTGTGTTTGGTTTCCTTACATATATTTCGTATGTAGTTCCCCTATTGCCTTATTATATTATAGAATTGTTAGTGGAGATGGTGTGAGCTACCATTGGGGAACTTTTCTGTTTGCAGGTAACGTGCTCATAGTATATTTTACTTGTATTATTTTCTACTTTGCTCAGTCGGCCTATGATACCTACTGAGTACAAGTGGACCATACTCACCCCTACTATGCCCTTTCAGTGAAGATCCTAGTTCGAGTACCACTCACAACAACTAATTATGTGTTATTAGAGTGACATCCGAGGTACTGGCATGCTCCAGAGTTCGGGGCTAATTTTGGACCTCCTCTTATCCTATCTTATGTCATTTACTATCAGAGATAGATCTATGTAGTATTTCAGATATTCGAATTCTGTACTGTATGCTCTTTACACTTATGACACTTGTATCTTGGGGTTATATTGTATTTTGTTCAGGTTTTCCGCTATGTTTGTATATCTTGGCTTGACTTCATTTTATAAGTCTTATTTGTATCTTTTTAAATTGAACTTCGATTTTCCTTTCCTTTTTGGGTTATCGACTGACCTACCAAGGTTGGGTCGAGGTAGGCGTCATCATGACCTAGACTTTTGCATCGTAAAAAATAAAAAATTGGCATCAAAGTGCTAGGTTCACCGATCTCATAAGTGACAGAGCAGGATGTCTAGTAGAGTCTCGCAGATCGATACATAGACGTCCATATCTATCTTTGAGAGGCTTTATAATATCTTTAGGAAAAACTCCTGTAAGTTGATTCCTTATCGTGCGGGTTAATCATACCCAATGTTCTGAACTTGTATTCCATTCTTTTCTGTGAAGATGGTGAAGACTAGGTCCAGAGATGTCAGGTATACTGAGCCAGCACCCGTTGTAGGAGCCCCAATCAGAGGGCGAGACAGGAGTGGCGATAGGCCCAAAGGTAGAGGTCGGGCATGAGGAGCTGCTCCGACTAGAGGACGTGCTAGGGCAGCCTCTCCCAAGCCTGAGATTGTCTATGATGAGGATGATTATCAGACAGGGGATGGGGGGCCAGCTTAGGTCCCCCAGGGTTCAGTTAATACCCTATTATTACAGGATTTATTGATTCATCTCTTGAGTCTTAGATGGTGCTCCATAGACTGGTGTTCCTTCGAGTGTACCGGATATTTCTCAGACTCCAGGAGGTATTTTTCCATCAGGGCAGTCTCCTACTTATGGTTTTTTTACTTCAAGGGTACAACCATCTTCTGTGGTACCACCTCGTGTTGATTCACTGCCTACTAGACTCACTGTTTCTCCTATTGGTTTGGGTCCTGTGATGACTTCTGATGATTAGAAGAGATTTGAGAGATTCATTCGCTTGGCTCTTCCCAAGTTTAGTGGTGTTATTGGAGAGGATGCCTATGAGTTTTTGCTTTACCGTCAGGAGAGGTTGCATAACCTCGAATCTCTTGAGTCCCATGGATTTGCATATACTACTTATCAGTTGACTGGCGCGGCCAGAGTGGTGGAGGTCTCTTGCTAGTTGTAGGCCATTGGGCTTGCCTGCTATAACATGGACCCAATTTTCTGAGGCTTTTCTATAGAGGTTTGTGCCTTACAGTTTAAGGGGTCAGATAGGAGATAAGTTTTATCACCTGAAGTAGGCTCTATGACTATTGCTGAGTACGAGGCATGTTTTCATGCACTATCCAAATATGTCACTGCTAGTATCTCCACCGAGTCAGAAAGGATCAGGAAGTTTATCAAGGGGTTGACAGGTGATTATCAGTTGGCTATAGCCCAGATGGTTATTTTAGGAGCTTCTTTTCAAAGCATCATAAATCATGCTAAGTTGATTGAGTCAATTCAGCAGGGTACTTAGGGTGGTAGTAGTGTTAAAAAGATCCATCGACAGGGCGAGTTCAGTGGATATGCGTCTCGAGGTAGAGGGTTCTATGGGAGGAGTGCTCACAATCATCATGGTAGACCAGTTCAAGAAGACTTAGAGAGCTTCGGTAGTAGGTCTGTGGTTTTTATGGCTTTGAGTATCTAGGGGTCAGGTCATATGGATAGAGGCTCCAGTTTTGGTTCTTCGGGATAGGGAGGTCATTCTGGATCTTCTAGGCCTTCTTAGTGTGATGGGGGTAGCAGAGGATTTTATATTAGTAATGAGTTTGGTCATATTGTGAGGGATTGCTCTCGACGTATATTAGGTGCTGCCCAACACAGTTCTCAACTTCAGCTTTGCCCTACTCCTATTTTTATGGTTAGAGGTGGTTCACAAAGTGGCAGGGGTGTTACTAGAGGTGCTCGAGATGGAGCTCGGGGAGCTCATGGTAGAGAACACAGGGTTGCCCAGTCTGTGAGTAGACGTGGTCAGTGTTATGCTATAATTGGGAGACCTGAGGCAGAGGCCTCTGATGCAGTTATCACAGGTATCATCTCGATTTTCCATTGTTTTGTCCCTGGGTCTACGTTCTCCTATGTGTCTACATATTTTTCTATTAGTTTTGATGCTACATATGAGTCTCTTGCTATGCCTATTCGTGTTTCTACCCCAGTAGGAGATTCTTTAGTGGTAGATTGGGTGTATCAATCTTGTATGGTGACCTTTGTCGGACGTGAGACCTGGGTAGACTTGATTATTCTAGATATGATTGATTTTGATGTTATCTTGGGTCTGGATTGGTTAGCTCTGTATCATGCGATTTTGGATTATTTTGCCAAGACCATGGCTTTAGCTACTCTGGGCGTGCCAATGCTAGCATGGAAGGGTATGCTTAGTTTGGGTTTGAAGGGAGTTATATCTTTTCTACGTGCTCATCGCATGGTAGAAAAGGTATGTCGATCTTACTTGGCTTTTATTCACAATACTGGTATTGCTTCACCGCCTCCTTTGGATTTTGTTCAAGTGGTTAGGGAGTTTCAGGATGTGTTTTATATAGATTTTCCTGGTATGCCTCTGGATCGTTATGTTGTTTTTCTATTGACGTTGACCCGGGCACTACGCCAATTTCCATTCCTCCATATAGAATGGCCCCGACTTAATTGAAGGAATTGAAGAAGCAGTTGAAGGATTTGTTGAGAAAGGGATTTATTAGACCTTGTGTGTCTCCTTGGGGTGCCCCGATCTTGTTTGTTAAGAAGAAGGATGGATCTATGCACATGTGTATTGACTACCGACAATTGAACAAGGTGACCATCAAGAATAAGTATCCTTTTCCTCACATTAATGATCTATTTAACCAGCTTCTGGGTGATTTGGTGCTTTCTATGATTAACTTAAAGTCAGGATATCACCAGTTGAGGGTTAGAGCATCGGATGTTCTGGAGATAGCTTTTCGAACTCGATATAGTCATTATGAGTTTTTGATTATGTCCTTTGGATTGACTAATGCCCCAGTAGCATTCTTGGAGTTGATGAACTGAGTATTTCAATTGTATCTTGATTTCTTTGTGATTGTATTTATAGATGATATTTTGGTTTATTCCAAGAATGAGGCCGACCATGTGAGACATTTGAGGACTGTGCTTCAGAGGTTGCGAGATGAGAGGTTAGATGTTAAGTTCTCCAAGTGTGAGTTCTGGTTGGATTCTATTTCTTTCTTGGGTCATATAATGACCAAGGATAACATTATAGTCGATCCGACCAAGATAGCAGTGATTCATGATTGGGGTAGACCTACTTCTCCTATTGAGATTCAGAGTTTTATTGGTTTAGCGGGTTATTATCAGCGTTTTGTGGAGGGTTTCTCTTTTATTGCGGCTCCTTTTACCAAGTGACTTAAAACAAGATTATTTTTCAGTGGTCGGATGCTTATAAGGATTCAAAAACTCAAGGAGTTGTTGACTTCGGCTCCTATTTGACCTTACCCAAGGAGGGCATAGGTTTTATCGTGTTTTGTGATACTTTTGATGTTGGTTTGGGCGTTGTGTTGAGCAGGAGGGTAAGTTGATTGTGTATACTTCTCGTTAGTTGAAGCCTCATGAGATGAATTACCCTACCCGTGACTTAGAGTTAGCCGCAGTTGTCTTTGTGTTGGAGTTGTGGCGGAATTACTTGTATGGGGTCCATTGTGAGATTTTCTCGGATCATCACAGCCTTCAGTATTTCTTCACCCAACGAGATCTTAATATGAGATAGCAGTGTTGGCTTGAGTTGCTTAAGGACTATGATCTCACCATTTTTTATCATTCGGGCAAGGCAAATGTTGTTGCGGATGCCTTGAGCCAAAAGGCAATGACTATGAGAAGTTTAGCTCATCTTTTGACCCAGGAGCGACCTTTAGCCTTGGAGGTTCAGTCTTTAGCTAACTAGTTGGTTAGGCTTGATATTTCGACGCCCAATCATGTGTTAGCCTTTGTGGAGGCTAGATCTTCCTTGATGGAGCAGATTTGAGCTTATCAGTCTGATAATGATAGATTAAAGGTGATTCGTGATAGAGTATTGAGCGGTGAAGCCAAGGAAGCATCTGTTGATTCTGATAGTATCTTGCGAATTAGTGGCCGAGTTTGTATGTCGAGGGTTGGTGGATGGGTTAGACTTATCTTGGAGGAGACTCATTGTTCTAGATATTGCATTCACCCAGAAGTGGCTAAGATAAATCATGACCTGAGCAGCATTACTGATGGGGTGGTATGAAGAAAGATATTATGGAGTTAGTGGCTAAGTGCCTAAATTGCCAGCTGGTGAAGTATGAGTATTAGCGAATGGGTGGTACGATGCAAAGGATGCCCATTCCTGAGTGGAAGTGGGAGTGGATCACCATGGATTTCATAGTTGGCCTACCCCCGACCTTGGGGAAGCTTAACTTTATTTGGGTGATTGTGGATAGATTGACCAAATCAACACATTTTATACTTGTGAGAGAAAATTATAATGCGGAGAAGTTGTCCAAGATCTACATTAGAGAGATTGTCCAATTGCATGGTGTCATGGTATCCATTGTTTCTGATAGGGGTACTCAGCTTACCTCGAGTTTTTAGAGTACCATGCAGAGTGAGCTGGGTACTTAGCTTGATTTGAGCACGCTTTTCACCCTCAGATGGATGGCTAGTCTGGGAGGACTATTCAGGTGCTAGAGGACATGCTTCGGGCATGTGTTATGGATTTTGGTGGTCATTGGGACCAATTCTTACCCTTAGCGGAGTTCGGTTACAACAACAGTTACTATTCTAGCATTCAGATGGCGCCTTTTAAGGCTTTATATGGCAGAGGTGTAGATCCCCAGTAGGATGGTTTGACTCTTTTGAGGTGAGACCTTGGGGTACAGATTTATTGAGGGATTCGATGGATCATGTGAGACTGATTCAGCAGAGGCTAGTGACTGGCTAGAGTAGGCAGAAGAGTTATGCTGACCATCGAGCCCGCAATGTAGCATTCATGATTAGAGATCGAGTTATGAGGTTTGGGAAGAAAGGAAAGCTTAGTTCGAGGTTTATTGTCCCTTTCAATAGACATAATAAGTATGGTGATGTGGCATATAAGCTAGCTTTGCCTCCATATCTGTCATTTGTTCATCCCGTATTCCAAGCTTCTATATTGAAGAGATACCGTCCAGATGATGCACATGTTATTCGGTAGGATTCTATGGTATTTGACCAATTATCCTTTGAGAAGGAGACCATTGCTATCCTAGACAGACAGACTAGGAAGTTGAGGTCTAACAATATTAATTTAGTAAAGGTCCAGTTGAGGCATCACCCCATAGAGGAGGCTACATGGGTGGTCGAGTCTGATATGAGGCGTAGACACCCCCAGCTCTTTACCACTTTAGGTATTTTATTTGCCTTTTTGTTTGAGGACAAACTATTATTTTAGTGGTGGATAATGTAACAACCATCATTATGATTTTCCCCTTTTTATGTGTTTTGACCTTTTTCCCTTCCCCATAGTTGTTACATGTTTTTTGTGAGGTGTGGAGATGGTTGGCACGATTCCTGATGCATTCGGGAGTGATTTGGAAGAGTTTGAGGCTTCAAAAGCCATTAGTTTGACTCTGGTCAACATTTTGAGATTCGGGCACCGAATGGCGATTTGGACAGTTCCATTAGATTCGGAATATCAATTTTAGGGTTAGTAGCGGGAATGGTTAAGGTTTGAAGCCTTTATTTTGTATTTCGACCCTTCATTTGAAAACTAGTTAAAATAAGCTTTTAAGGGTCCCAAGTACTAATTTATTGTAAACAATCTCTTTTTGAAAATCCAACGTCGCAATTGAGTTCAAAATGTCAAGAATAACCTAGTACCAAATATAGTTTATTTTTGTGGGGTCCCGAACTAATCCCAAGAGTCCGTTTGGAGACAAACATATAAAATTTACAACTTTGCTGATATCTGGTGCATCTTGATTCCTTCTTTGCGAACGCAGGCCCCTGGCCAAGCGCATAGAAGGATATTGCCCTTTATCATGATCACAAGGTGGTGATCGCGATCGCGATCGCGAAGGCTTATCGGGAACGGTCGGGTTACTTCCTTCATCGCGAACGCGATCGTACCTCCTCAAACTCAATGGTTTCGGGGTCGTCAACCTTCGCGAACGCAAAGACCAGACCACGAATGTAATGGATAATTTAATGCCCAATCAACATTGACCCTCGCGATCGCAAACTAGGACAGCGAATGCGAGGTACTGTTCACAAAACAGTATATAAACTCTATTTTCACATTTTTCTTCCATTTTTGGACCTTGGGAGCTCATGAAGAGGCAATTTCGAAGGGTTTTTCACCAATAATTCATGTGGATAACTTCTAAACCTTTATTTTATCAATTCCCTCTGATTTCTTTGTTAATTCACCTTAAAAAATCATGATTTCAAACTAGAATTTGGGGGGTTTTCCGATAAAATATAAAATTAGTTTTTCATCAATTTGAGCCTCGATTTTTACTCATTTTCGTGTGGGTTTTTGGCTGTAGACTCTTATAGATATGGGAAATATTTTTCTAAAATAAAATTCTAGTTTTATCTTTATCGATTCGAACCTAATTTTCGGATTGATTTTGGACCCGTTCTAAATATGGGCAATATGGGTATCGTTAGCTTTCTCTTAATGCATAGATTATGTATTTGGTAGTTTTAGCTCATTCTGAGACCGTTCGTGAAGGAAAGGCTCCGCGTAGAAGGGTCTAGACTTGGATTTTCGGCACTTCGAGGTAGGTTATGGCTTAACTTTCGTCAGACTGGGTTGAATAGTTAACGATCATATAAATCATGATATGGGTTAGGGAGTTTAGTTGTGGGAGTTGTATTTCAGAATTCTTATTATTATTCTGTGCCCGTGTGGGGGCTTATTTGTGTATTGTTGTTGACTTGGAGGATTATGATTGTCGTGATGCCCTAGTGGGGGCTTTATATGATATTATAGGTTTTATGTGTGCATTAAATTGCCTTATCTAGCATTGTGTCACCTTAGTGGGGGCTTGACTTGTTAAAATAGGTCTTACTTGAGCAATTATTGTCATTATTATTGATGTCTCACATGACTATTTATGTCGGTGGTGCCATGCGATGGTTCTTATTATGAAATGTGTCATTTTGAGTAGATTCTGAACTCATTCATACATGTATTAAATTGATCATTATCTTCATACTAACTGGTTGTGAGCATTACATCCTCATTTCATCTATGAATATTCATGAGATTTAGTACCACTGAACCTATACCGAGGAATGTGCTAGTAAGGTTGACTGAGAAATATTAATTTTTGTAAGAAAATGAGACACTTTATAAAAACCTATACTGAGGGATGTGTCGGCAGGGTTGATTAAGAAATACTGAGTTTGTAAGAAAATAAGACACTTTACAAAATGCCTATACCGAGGAATGTGCCGGTAAGGTTGATTGAGATATGAGATTGAGATATAAAAGTATATGGGTTGCGAACCCCCCATGGGTCCTGTCCTGAAGTATTGATCCTTAGAAGGGGTATACAAAAGTCCCACAACCATTTCATTGCATTTACATGTTCTGTGTTTCTTTTATGTATTCATTGATGTGTATTTGGTTTCCGTACATATATTTCATGTGTAGTTCCCCTTTTGCCTTATTATATTGTAGAACTGTTAGTGGAGACGGTGTGAGCTACCGTTTGAGAACTTTTCTATTTACAGGTGACGTGCTCATAGTATGTTTTACTTGTATTATTTTTTACTTTGCTCAGTCGGCCTATGATACCTACTGAGTATAACTGGACAATACTCACCCCTATTATGCCCTTGTGGTACAGATCCTAGTTTGAGTACGACTCGCGTCAGCTGATTTCATGCTATCAGATTGACATCCGAGGTACTGGCATGCTCCAGAGTTCGAAGCTGATTCCAAACCTCCTCTTATCCTATCTTATGTTTTTATTTACTATCAGACGTAGATTTATGTAGTATTTCAGATATTTAGATTTTGTACAAGATGCTCTTTACACTTTTGACACTTGTATCTTAGGGTTATATTGTATTTCGTTCTGGTTTTCCGCTATGTTTGTATATTTTGGCTTGACTTCATTCTATAAGTCTCATTTGTATCTTTTTAAATTACATTTCGATTTTCCTTTCCTTTTTGGGTTATCGGCTGACCTACCAAGGCTTGGTCTAGGTAGGCACCATCATGACCTCAACTTTTGGGTCGTGACAAAACCATAAGTTTTCATTACCTGGCTTGCTAGTAAACCTACTAAGCACTCCTACTGCATATGCAATATCAGGTCTAGTGCAATCAGTCACATATCTCAAACTTCCAATTATCCTAGCATACTCCTTTTGATTTATCACATCATTTTAACTTTTAATAGAAAACAGGTGAACATTTGAATTAAAGGGCGTTAGAACATGCTTGCAATCAAGGAAATTATATTTCTTCAAAATTTTCTCAACATAATGTGACTGGTCAAGAAAAATTCCAACACTTATTCTAGTAATTTTTATTTCTAGAATAATATTTGCCTCACCAATATCTTTTATATCAAAATGACGTCTAAGAATATTTTACTTTCTCCAATAACATTCATGTTAGAGCCAAATATCAATAAATCATCAACATAAGGCAAATAATAACATGTGAATTATTCCAAGACTTATGATATATGCACTTATCGCACTCATTTGTTTTAAAGTCATTTTCAATCATGCAGAAACCAAGCTTTTCATGACATTGCTTTGGTGTCTTTTCAAGCCATATAGGAATTTAGTAAGCTTACATACTTTGATTTCTTGACCTACTTCAACAAAACATTAGGGTTGTTCCATATAAATTTCCTCATTTAGGTCTCCATTTTAAAAAAAATAGTTTTTGCATCCATTTGATGAATTTGTAATAAAAAAATTACAGCAATGCTAATTAAAAGTCTAATAGATGCAATTCTAGTTATCGGAGAAAAAGTATCAAAAAATTCTAGGTGTTCTAGTTGTTTAAATCCTTTAGCAACTAGTCTAGCCTTATATTTATTAACAGATCTATCCGATTTTAAATTTTTTGGTAAGACCCATTTGCACCTTTACAATCCGATGGTAAATCAACCAACTTCCAAGTTTTGTTGGAAATTAGTGACTTCATCTCATAATTTACAACCTCTTTACAAAAAATAGCATCATGTGAAGATAAAGCTTCTTTTAAAGTGAGAGGGTTATCTCCAATATTAAAAACATAAAAATCAGTACCAAAATCTTTTTCTACTTTTAACTCTTTTACTTCTTTTTAACTCAAAATCATCATTTTCTTTATTTCTCAAAATAGAAGTAGCAGAATTAGGTAGTGACAAAATATTTTCTTCAATCCTTTGACCCCCACTATTTTTAGAATCAAAAGAAAATTTATTTTAATGAAAAAGAACATCACCTGATTCTATTATTGTATTATCTTCAAGATTAAAAGATTTATAGGATATACTATTTGAAGCATAACCAAGAAAATCACAAGTAGTAACTTTTTTACCCAACTTAGATAGTTAGGATCCATTAGCCTTACATAGGCTAGACAACCCCAAACTCTCAGATATCCCAAATTTGACTTGTGACCTTTTACACAACTCAAAAGGTGTCAATTTAGTCTCTTTATACAGCACACGATTCAACAGATAACAAGTAGTCAAAATAGCTTCACCTCAAAAATTTAGAGGTGCACTTGGTTCTATTTTTCCTTTCCATTGCACAGTTAGATGCATGAGAATAAGGAGGAGTAGTTTCACGAATTATACCCAATGATCTAACAAAATAATTAAACTTATATTCACGACCTCTATCACTTCTAATTCTTTTTATTTTTCTTCCAAACTTATTTTCAACTTTATGGAGAAAAATTTTAAAATTCTCAAAAGCATCACTTTTATTTTTCATTAATTAAACAAATGTAAACTTAGAAAAATCATCAATGAAAGTGATAAAATATCTATTTCCTCCACGAGTTAAAATTTCTTCAAGTTCACAAACATCAGTATGAACTAACTCTAATAAATTAGTTTTTATTTCAACTTGAAAATAAGGCTTTTTAGTGATTTTGGATTCACTACAAGCCTCACATTTTTTAAAATTATTTTTAATCATTGGAATTAATCCTAAACTACTCATAATTCCCATATAACGATAATTAATATGACGCAAACGAGCATGCCAAAAAAGAAAGCATATGACCAGAAGGAGAAGTTTTATTCATTTCAACTTGAAACATCCCATCACAAGCATACCCCTTTTCCACAAAAATACCCTTTTTCACTATTATATATTGATTAGATTCAATAATTTGTTGAAGTCTGCTTTATTAAGAAGAAAACTAGACATCAATTTTTTTCTCATAGAAGGAGTATAAAGTACATCTTTTAAAGTCAATACCCTTCCATAGGTAAAACTTAACTCGACATCTCCCTTTTCAAGTACTTGATTGGTGTGAGAATCACCAAGCATGATGATTTTGAGCTCCTCAAAAGAAGTATATTTTTTAAACCAATCCTTGTCATAGCAGATATGAAGGTTTGCACCAGAATCAACTCACCATCTATCAATATTCTCAACTATATTTATGTCTGTTATCACCGCCACAATGATTCTTTGGTAATGTTTGCCTAAGATGTAGGCCCATATTTTTTAAATTTGTAAAATCGAGCAATATGACCACTCTTGCCATAGATAAAGAATGATCACTTTTCTTGAACTTGTGCATCTTGTCCCCTTGCCTCTTCATACATGCGTATTTACATTATCAACGTCTCAAGAGAAGTTTCCTTGTACTTGTGGTGCATAGTTTTTTGAAACTCCTTCCAAAAAGGTGGAAGTTTATCTATTATGCCACAAATAATAAGGTTATCTCAAATTTTGACCTCCTCGGACCTAAGCTCACCAACAATTATT
Organism: Capsicum rhomboideum; assembly: GCA_031232105.1. Lineage (NCBI taxonomy): Eukaryota > Viridiplantae > Streptophyta > Magnoliopsida > Solanales > Solanaceae > Capsicum > Capsicum rhomboideum. Next base: position 35,162,607 of record CP124711.1, on the reverse strand, counting down.
ATAAAGTTCTGAACTTCAGCTATCATTGATTTGTTGTCCGCCATTTGGAAATGAAAAAACCTACTAGCGGTATATTTTTTTGCTCCAGCCTCCTCCGTATCATACTTACTCTGCAATGTTTTCCAAATTTTCTTTGCACCATAGTAAGTTCTATCATAATAATTATAAAAATTATCAGATATACAATTAAGAAGAAAATACCGATACTTGTAGGAGTCACCATCGTCCTTTTCAACTTTCTCTTGAAGAAAAATAAGTTGATCATCATTCATGGAAGATGTATTTACTTTATTTGGATTCTTCTCTATTAACATATAAGAAACAAGGAGAAGACTTAAGTAGAAAAGCATTTTACCCTTCCATCTCTTGAAATGAGTACCGTTGAACTGGAATGGTTTGTTAAGATCTCCCATCTTGACATTCGTGAATTTTTCAATTGTAGCTATTGAATCTCCTTAAAATTATTGGTGAAGTATTATTATAAATTATAATTGAAAATAAAATTATCTTCATCTTGACTAAAGTGCATATATTTCGCTCTCTTTAATGAGATTCAAGCCCATTGCAACAAATATTTTTGTCAGTCCAGCAGTAATCTTCTTGACTTGTCCCCTCCAGGATACAACACCCTAATCATAAAGTATAACTCAACAAACTCTGGACAAGAGTTGAGTTCAAAGCTCCACAAAAAAGAACACCTCCCTTCAATAAATAAACTCTCTTTTTGACTAAATTTTATGCACTCTATATTTTCTTGTACTTAGAAAAATAATTCAAGACCACCATTATTTATAGGTGTGGATTTCCTTTCTTGTAATAAATAGAAAAAAGGTAGGATAGTAAAGGTAGTAGATGAATGACCTACAGATTACAAAAGTTACAAGAGTAAATGGCCACACTCTACAATCACTAACTAATAATAGTAACCGTATATTATAAAAGAGGAACAGCAAGTCTACAGTGCATTGATGCAAGTCTAAAAACCACGTTATTTTATCGTATTTTGCCTCACATTTGTTCTCTTTTTGATGTTGTCTTGAGCTTAAATGATGTGATTTACACTTGTGTTTCATGATTTGCTTATATAGGAGTGTATTGAGGAATTTGGAGCTTAAAAAAGAAGAAAAAGAGCACCAAGGAACCGAAAGGAACCAAGGAAGAATCTACGTCGCAATACATTTAAAACTAGCATGGAAGGGCCAAAATTATTGTGGCATTAGTTTTATATGTTCTCTGGAATTTGTTCTTCGCGCCACACCCCCAAAATAAAGGAGTGGCGCAACTTTTAGCAACATTCTGATTTTTCATTGGTTCTTCGCGCCACAGCTCCGGTTTTGGGCTGTGGCGCAAGTCGGGACTTATCCTAACCCGATTGGGATTAGTTTTTGACATTCTAAGGGTTCCTAAACTCTATATAAACCCCCCTTCCATATTTTTAAACATTAACAAGTGATTTCGGGAAGCCAAAAGCTAGGGCAAAGCTCAAGAACAAGGTTTAGTTTCATTTTCTTATTTTATTTTCCATTTCTACCTTGTAAACTCATGAAATCTCTTCTTCCAAAGAGATTCATGAGTAGCTAAACCTCTTAATTTCTAGGATTGTGGTTGAACATGAAAGTTGTGGCTTGATAATCATATTATCTATTTTGTTTTCTATCCATTGATTTATTTATTTCTTCTTACTTTCAATTATTGGTTTGATTGATCATCTTGTGAATAGTATCTAGGGCTTGTTTATTGGACTTGAAGAAGGGAACAAGTGTAAAAAGAGGAAATAGGGCTAGTTTGAGAACCTTATAGGAAAAAGGAATCGATTCGTTACTGAGGATAGAAATATACCCTGTGATCTAGCTTAGTTGATACAGATGATATCTTTATGCACTTCACTATTAACCGATGACCATAGAAATATAGGCGTTAGGAATAGTCGAGTAGGCTTAGAGTTGTTGGGAAAACTCTCAATATAGCTACAATTAACCTGCAATTAGTAACTCAAGAAAGCAAATTAGATGAATAATTAGATAGCACAACTGGATTGTTAAAACACCACAACCCAAGATCTTTTCTTGAATCTGAATTACAACACAACTACTCCACAACTTGCTTACAATTATTTTTATTTACTTTCAAAGCACACATATCACTCTTTACTATTAGTCACCGACTGAATAACTCATCTAAGAATTCAAACTAAAAATCAATTCGTCAAATTCCTGTGGGTATGATATATGGACTTACATGCTTCATTATTTATAGGACCACGTACACTTGCGTGTGCGAAAGGACGCAATAAGTTTTTGGCGCCATTGCCAGGAATTTGATTTGAACTGATACTATTTTGAGTTTTAATTGAATTATTCAGATTTCACTTTTATTTGTTGTTTTTGTTTCTTTCAAGGTGCAGGTTAGTTTATGCTAAATACCCAGAGTCAAAGCAATCCCTTGATTCCAATTTACCACGAGCTTGAACATATTCTTAGAGGGTTGAGAACGATGGGTGATAATTTGAACAATCCAATTCTTCAAGACCCACCGAATGATAAGAAGGATAGAGTTGCAGCCCAGCTCCCTCCTACACCACATATTTTGGTGTTGAATTTTGCAAGGACAAATCAGCAAAATACCTCCAGAGCTATTGTGAAGTCAAATATTACCAAATATTTTGAGCTTAAAGAGGGATGGTGTGACTGGTGCAGTACACTTGTCAATGTAAGGGTAAACCATATGAAACCCATATAAGCACCTACTAGAGTTTACTGAGTTGAGTGACAACTTCCACTACCAGAATATTTCAGATGAATACATAAAGTTGACACTTTTCCCCTTCTCATTGATTGGGAAAGTGAAGCAATGGTTGCAGAATAAACCGGTAGGATCTATCACGTCTTGGGATTCTTTTTCTGAAAAGTTTCTCAACAGGTTCATCTCATCTAGGAGAACAAAAGAGCTTAGTGGCAAGATTTCTGGATTTTTTCAAAAAGATGTTGAATACCTTCCTCAAGCTTGGGAGAGATACAAGGGATACTTGATAGATTGCCCGCACCACCATCAGACCAAGGAGATTATTGGGCATAATTTTATTGAAAGATTGAGGCCAGACTCTAAGTCTTTATTAGATGCTACAGCTCAAGGGAAAATTTTATCTAAGAGCTATGATGAAATAGAGGCATTGCTCAATCTTATGTCTGCAGGTCATTGAGACTATTCAGAGCCCAGTAGAGTGTTCACTTCTACATAAAAAATGTCGAGTAAGTTAGAGTTAGATGATGTGTCATCTATTCTGGCTGATATTAGGTAGTTGTGTGCCTTAATGAATCAGAGTTTATTAGCTTCAAGTACAGGTCAAGTTCAACAAGTACAACAGGTTCAGGAGGCTGCTTTGTTTTGTGAAACGTGTTGTGAAAATCATGCTTACTCTGGATGCCCTTTGAATCCAGAATCTATATATTGGGCAACAAAATTATAGAAACCACCCAAACTTCTCTTGGGATGGAAATCAGTAGGCTCAAAGACAACAGTATACACCATAAGCTCCACAAGTGAGCAATTCTTTGGAGGAGACAATAAAATAGTTCATGGGACAACAAACTTAGATTGTGAATGAAATACAGAAGTCTATTCATGAAATTGAGCATCAATTGAGCCAACTAGCTTCATCAAAACATGCAAAACCTGCAGATGCACTACCGAGTGATACAGAGAATAATACTAATCAGGTAGTAGCAGTCTCACTCAGGAATAGAAGAGAGTTGGTTGAAGCTCCTTCTAAACAGAGAATTCAAGATGCAAGTGTAGAGTTTTCGAATACAGAGCCTCTAAAGAGGAAACTAATTAACTGGGATAACTACAAGCATCCACCTCCTTTCCCAAAAAGGTTAATTCTAGCGCCAACTCCAGAGATAGAGCCTGTGCAAGTAGAAAGAAGAGAAAAAGAGGATGTTGAGCAACCTGAGAGTCCAATAGGGTGACCTCCACTACCATTCCCATAAATATTCTAGAAAAGCAAAGAGGATGCGAATTTAAAGAAGTTTCTTTATATCTTCAAGAAACTTCACATCAATATTCCCTTGATTGATGCTCTGAGGGACATTCCTAAATATGCCAAATACCTTAGAGAAGTCGTGGCTAGAAAGAGAAGACATGTAGAATTTGAGATGGTTGCACTCACGGAAAAGTGTAGTTCGAGGGTATTGAGCAAGCTTCCCAAATAGCTTAAAGATCCTGGGAGTTTCACCCTCCTAATATAAATTGGTGAAGATGAGGTTGGGCATGCTTTGTGTGATATTGGTGCAAGTATAAACTTCATGACCTTATCTGTGTTTCAGACACTTAGTTTGGGAGATCCACGACCAACTACTATCACTCTACAATTGGCAGACCGCTCTCGTGTGCAGACGAAAGAAGTAATTGAATATGTCCTCATCAAGGTATGTAACTTTGTGATTCCTTTCGACTTTCTTATTTTATATTTTAAACCAGATGAGCAGGTATCGGTTATTTTGGGACGCCCATTCTTGGCCACCGATGGAGCTTTGATTGATGTGCGAAAAGGGGAGCTTAAGATGAGGGTCCATGATGAGGAGGCGATATTTAAAGTTTATAAGTCACTCTCCACTCCTTTACATTATAGAGACTCGTGTATGATCACAGAGGTGGTCAATGATAAGTGTGGGGTGGAAGAGTATGCACCTGAAGGAGTGGAAAATCTGAAGAAAAAGAGAGTGAATGATAATTATGATCCTTCTAGAGTGAAGAAGAGGCCAAAGTTGCATCATATGGGGAGGAAAAGGTTGAGAGAATTTGGTTGATCTATGACTTGCATCATGTTGCGACGTTAAATCAGGCGCTGCTTGGGAGGCAACCCAAGTTGTAATAGTGTAGTTTTATATTTATAGTGTCACTTTGTTTTTTTTTGTTTCATGCAGCACTGGGGAAGTCTGAGTACCTAAAATTTGGATGCTAAGAGGCATGGCTGAAGCAGAAGTGTTCACCCCTTTGATGGAAGTTTGAGAGAAGACATACTTCTACCTAGGCCCTAGAGGGCTTCAGGAAGTATTTCTAACCAGTATTTTACTTTGATTAATGCTTTGGGGACAAAGCATGGCTTTAAGTGTAGGGTGGGATTCTTCCAATATTGGTTAAGGGTGAAGTATTCTATAAGAGTTGCTTTATTTTTAGTTACTTGCTTTAGTTGAAAAAATTGTGAAAAATAAAATTTAAAAAATCCAGAAACACAAAAAGATTTTTCTTTAGTTTTCAAGATTAGAATAGTTGGTGTTAGTTTTTAGCTTTGTAGTTCTTTAGTAGAGCATATTTTGCCTACGCCTCGATTTTTCTTTTCAGTTCTTTTTCGAGGAGAGGCCCTTTGAACCGACTATCCTTTTAATTTTTAGAAAATTTTTTGTTTTATTTTTAGGAAGAATGACTTTTTTCGATGATGGATGATTGACGACCGTCTTGAGGAAAAAGTTAGTCATTAGGAGTTAGAGAGTCTTTAGGACCGATTGAGTGCGAGGTGCTCTTGTTAGGTGCTGTACATAAACTGAATGATGTAAGTTGGTTTTAAATTTGAGCATGCTATGAAAAAAATTAACGACTACTTCTAAGACGCCTAGGCTCTTTTACTTGACTCGTATGTGATTTTTAGCTTAAATTTGAACTCTTGTTGTTTGCTTGATTAAGAGTCTGTATAAATCCTTCTTGAGTAGAACATGTGCCATGTATGTTAGGTGTTTGTTGATATTTCATGCATTCATATTTATGTATAGAACTTTCCCGGTGTGTTTGCAAAGCGAAATGAGTAATATTTAGTTTAGGAGAGGATATAGGCATTTCTTTTATTAGCCTATTTTTAACCTTTGCTTTACCTACCCACAATGGATGATCCTAGTTAACCCCACTCAGCCTTTAGCCTATTCTTTAGCAGCCACATATGAAGCTTAATCCTTTTCTTTCAATAGACCTTTTATTTGATCCAAAATGCCTAAGTGCTTCAATTGAGAAATAAGAGTTAAAAGGAGTGAGAATTGAGAAAAGAGAGATAGTTGAGGTGGGAAGCCTGTAGAAAAGTCTAATGGTGCAAGTGATTTAAAAAAAAATCCAGATGCAATTGGTAGAGAATAGAAAAAGAACAAAAGAAAAGTGAAAAAAGGGTGTTTGATAATTGAGTGCTCCTTACTATTGGTATGTGAACTTGCTTAAAGAAATGGGAAAATAAAAAAATCTATGGGTGAGAAGAGTAGAAGAAAGAGTTAGTTGATTAAAGAGTGAGCAAAAGATGAATAATTTGTGATGTATTAAAGTGCTTAGGGAAGATAGTCACTATTTTATCCAAAATAATTCCTATCCGTCCCTTAGCCTACGTTACAATCTGAAAAGTCCTACTTGATCTTATAGTTGACGTTCTTATATTAGTGGAGTAGTACACTAAGGGCAAGCTTATGGTTCATCATATGTTGCATGTGAATTCTTTTTGTGAGAGTGAGCGTAATTCTATTCCCAAACCCATTCTTGCATTAATTTGTATACTTGTGAGTGAATATGGGTAAATCTCTTATTGTGAGGGCACATGGTTGACGAAAGATAAGTGAAGTATTTGATCTCTTGGTTGGGTGAATTGTATTAGTTTGAAAATATCATAGAATCGGTTCTTGAGGGTAGGAGGTCTTTGAGTAGTTGTTTAAATGTATGGTATGAATGAAGCATGCTTAATAAGAACTTGTTGTCTATTGCAGTTGTTGTAGTCTTAGCTTGAGTAATCTTGTTTCAATTGGTGTAGTTGTAGTAGAGTCTAAGTCAAGAGTGTATAGCTTACTCGAGAACGAGCAAGGATTTAAGTGTGGGGTGTTGATGCGAGTCTTAAAACGAGCGCGAAAGGGCCAAAATTGTTGTGGCGTGAATTTTACACGTTCTCTGGAATTTGTTCACCACACCCCCAAAAGAAAGGAGTGGCGCAACCTTTAGCAACATTCTGATTTTTCACTTGTTCTTCACGCCACAGCTCCATTTTTGGGTTGTGGCTCAAGTCGGGACTTCTCCTAACCCGAATGGGATTGGTTTTTGACATTCTAAGGGTTCCTAAACTCTATATAAACCCCTATCCCACATTTTTAAACATTAACAACTGATTTCAGGAAGCCAAAAGCTAGGGCAAAGCTCAAGAACAAGGTTTAGTTTTATTTTCTTATTTTATTTTCCATTTCTACCTTGTAAACTCATGAAATCTCATCTTCCAAAGAGATTCATGAGTAGCTAACCTCTTAATTTCTAGGATTTTGATTGAACATGAAAGTTGTGGCTTGATAATCATATTATATATTTTGTTTTCCATCCATTGAGTTATTTATTTCTTCTTACTTTCAATTATTCGTTTGATTGATCATCTTGCGAATAGTATCTAGGGCTTGTTTGTTGGACTTGAAAAAGGGAACGACATGTTAAAAGAGGAAATAGGGTTGATTCGTGAACCTTATAGGGAAAGGGAATCGATTAGTCACTGAAAATAGAAATATACCCTGTGACCTAGCTTAGTTGATACAAATGATATCTTTATGCACTTCACTATGAACCGACGACCATAGAAATATAGGCGTTAAGAATAGTCGAGTAGGCTTAGAGTTATTGGAAAAATTCTCAATATAGCTACAATTAACTTGTAACTAGTAACTCAGGAAAGCAAATTAGACGAATTATTGGATAGCACAACTGGATTGTTAAAACACCGCAACCCTAGATCTTTTCTCGAATCTGAATTACAACACAACCAATCCACAACTTGTTTACAATTATTTTTATTTACTGTCAAAGCACACATATCACTCTTTACTATTGGTTACCGACTAAATAACTCATATAAGAATTCAAACTAGAAATCAATTCGTCAAACCCCTGTGGGTACGATATCTGGACTTACATCATTTATTACTTGTACGACCACGTACACTTGTGTGTGCGAAATGATGCAACATGCACTAAACGTATTTTTAAAGATGCTGGAAAATGGAATGTATTAGTCATTAATTCCAAGAGTTGAAATTGCACCATAATGACTATTACATGCAGCAAACAAAACCAACAAGTCCCTTGTCTTGAATACGGTACTAACTGTCATGGTAATGGATTACTTAAAATATTTTATTAATATTAAAAGCTCCTTGCAGAAATGTAAGGTGAGGCTGCGTACAATAGATCCTTGTGGTCGGGCTCTTCCCCGAACCCTGCACATAGCAGGAGCTTAGTGCACCGGTCTACCCTTTTTAAAAAAAATAATGCCACAAAACCAACACTTTACTTGTCATTTTAATTCCTCGTAGTTGACTCTTGAAATAGACATCCAATTGAGGAAATAAAAAAAGATGACAAATCATCCCCTTCTTGCACTTTCAGAAAGGAACAAACTTCGTCACTATGGCGCCTTGGTCGATCTTTTTCCTTATAAAATCATAGTCTAGCTCAACATATTTGGTGCTAGCATGAATTATAGGCTTAGCAGCAAGATGGAGATACTGACATTACTTGCCAAAAGTAGCGGAGGATGTGAAATAAAGGCACCAACGTCCTTGAGTAAATCTGTCGCCCAAGTAATATCAGCAGCAAGGGATGACAAGGATCGATACTCTTACCTCGATGCCAGACTTAGCCATGATGTTATACTTTTAGAACTAACTCAATTAGAACCAAGAAAGACACACAAACCAGTGGTGGACCATCGTGTAAGGGGCAACCAACACTATCGGCATCCTAAAAAACAACCAAACTGAGAGATGTGTTGGATGAACTATGCAGTCCCAAGTCGTTAGTTCCTACAACATAGCAGAGTACCCTTTTGACGTTAGTTGTGTGGGAATCAGTTGGATAGTGTAATGACTCAAAGTATCATTATGATGAGTAGGTGGGTAAAATTTAAGACCTAACTTTTCCTTAAGACTAAAATTATGAAATTCAGGCTATCCTAATTTTGGATGAATTTTGGATATTAGATAATATAGGGAAATATAGTAATTCTTAGTGTTTTAGTTATGGGATTTGAGTTGATTTTATGTTATATGACGACTTTAGAAAGTCATAGAAACTTTCGGTGTGTAAAACAGGTTAGTAGGACTCCACTTATAGCGATTTTCATGAAACAGATAGAGTATGATGTCAAAATCGAAGAAGTTTGTTGTGAAATGGGCATAGCTGGGAATGGATCCCGAGTTACTGTTTAAGTACCACTAAGGGTGGCAGTGGACAGGGTCCGGGTAGACCGAACTGGTTTTACCGGTACTAGATTTGAAACTAGGTCTGTGCTGAACGCTAATTGGATCGAAACCGGGTCTAATATTTTTTAAACGAGTTATGACCCGGTCCGATAACTAACCGTGTGGAACCGGGTCGAACCAGATCGAAATTCGGATCTGATATTTTTTTAATTTAAATTTTATTTATTAAAAATAGTTTTAAAAATATATTTTTAAATTTTTTAAAAACATTTCAAAACTTATAAAAACTTATTTATATTTTTAAAGTTTTACAAAACTTATTAGAGTTAATAAAAACTTATAAATATTTTCACAAAACTATTTAAAGTTATAAAAACTTTATAAAGTTAAACTATTAAAGTTTATATTTTTGAAAAAACTTATAAAAACATTAAAGTTACAAAACTTACAAAACTTGTTTATATTCTTAAAGTTTTTATAAAAGTTATTAAAGTTTGTACAAAATTAAATTTTAACTAAGTTATTTATGAAATTAATTGCATTAAATAAAAGACAAATGTTAAAAGAAAATTAAGGTGAATAGCCTAAATATTTATTCAAATCTCTTGCGTTGTACATGTATTTCAAATATTAGAAGAGTACCTAATCTACGCAGCCACCTTCTAGGAAGGGTTCTGTTTGAATTAGGTCTCTACTATCGTACTAATATCTGTAATATCCAAAATATTCTAGTTGTAACTTAACTATTTCTTCGACGGACATATTTTTCGAAATTGGTCTTCGTCCTTATTCCCATTGCATCCATTTCATCATCACTATTTTCCTCAAATACTTCATCTATTTCTTGTTCGATTTGGGACGGTAATTTTGGGAGCCCAAATTTCTTCGTTCGACATTGATCCAATTTCTGAACAATACCAAAAACTCCAAATTATCCTTTGCTAATGAATATAGATGATCTTCAATAATAAATTTCCCCAAGCTAAAAGCTTGCTCCGCAGCAACTGAAGACGCTTGACTTGCTAGCACATCTCGAACCACCTTTGAAAGCCTTGGATATTATTTGACACGGGTCTTCCACCACGCTAAGAGTTGAAGTTTTCCATTTGTATCTCTAATATTATCCCGATCCTAAGAAAGATATGAATCAAAATCATTACTGCTAGAACATTCAAGACCAAGTTCTTCACCCATCTCATCATCTAAATCATCATATCTAGGTCTAGAAGTAGCATGTTCTGCCGACAGAACATTCTGTTTCAAAACTTGATACAAGTTATACAAGCTCCTAGCTTTAGGTACTATGCTAGCACAACAAGTTTCAACTGATGACTTTTCATGAGATTGAATTTCTAAATTTTTGTAAAATTTTTTAACCATCATCATTACACCAATTTCTTTGTAAAATGGATTAAATAAAGTAGCAGTCAAATAAATTTACGCAACAGAAAAAAATATTTTTAAAATTTTTCAGTCATAGCTATAATTGACTTTTTGAACAAAGTATTTTTTTTTATATTTAGTAAGTACTTTAGAAATAGCAGTAATATTTACTAAAACAAAAGAAATAGTTGGAGTATATTGAGCAGATAATGTATGCGTAGCTTAATAAAAAGTTTTCAAAACTTTACAAAGTTCTTTTATTTCATACTAATCATCACCACATAGTCTTAAGTCAGCATTCACATTATGAGCATTATAAATTAATTGTATAGGTTCACGATAATTATAAGCAATATCAAGCATTTCATATAAAGAATTCCATCTAGTAGGGACTTCTCTTGGAACTTTACTATATGGAATTTGACATTCTCCACAACGACGTTCAAAATCAGTATATATAGACTTTTTTTTATTTAAAAATAAAACTACAAGCAAGTCAAACTTTTATAACAACTACTTCCAAACAAGTCAATACCATCTTTTACTACCAAATTAAAAATATGTGCAGTACATTTAACACGAAAATAATCATAATCTAGTGGACAAAGTCTAGCTTGTAAAGACTCAACAACTTTCATATTGTTAGAAGCATTATCTAATGTGCATGACATTATTTTATCAATAAGTTGAAAATATTGCAAGCTTTCTGCCATTGTACTAGCTATGTAGGCACCAATTTTAGTCTCATCAACATATTTATAAGCAATATTTTTTTGCATGTTCCAATGGTGAACAATTCAATGAGTCGTAAGAGTAAAATAATCATTATCATCAACACTACGATCCATATCAGAAGTGATGGATATTTTATCATCAAATTTATTAAATAGGCATCGAAAAAATGATAATGTTCAGTTTGATATTTAAAAATATCACTTTTGATTGTATTTCGTGAATAACCTTTAAAACAGGGATATATGCTCTTCGAATATAATGAATAAAACCAGGGTGTGAAGAAAACTAAAAGACAAACCCATAACAGCAATCATTTTTGCTAATTCTTCTCTATCTACATCTTTACTACATATACATGATGTGCTTGGGCCAGCCGGGTTAGACAAGTTTAAACGAATCTGAATCATATTAGAACCTCCTAAAGATTCTTTCAGAAATGGTGTATCATTTTTTTCGCCTTAGCTGCTATTTCTAGACGAATAAATTCTTTACTAAATTGTCTCAAATGCTTAGTTAGCAATTCTGTGCCGCCATTATTTCCTCCTGCCAAATATTTCATAACTTTCTGACATTTATTGTAAATAGCTATATTTTTTACCCTATCATGCACCATAAATTACCAAACTAAAGACCTTTTAGGATGTTCGGTATTCTTGGCCCTAGTAAACATAGGTAAAGAGGGAACGTCATCATTTTCTTCCAGTAATTTTGTAGCCGGACTAGTAGGGGTAGGAGCCTCACCTAACTCTTGTTCTTCTATATCATCTTCTTTCTCTAAGTCTTCTTCAAAATTATCATAGCACCTACTTAGGATCTCATTGTCTAATTTTGTACCAGAATGAATTGCATAACTATTGGATTGTGATAAACAAGTTTCATTAAATCTAGGCGGTAATGAACTAGTAGTAGCACTACTTTTTTTTATCCTTGTAAATAATTTTTTCAAGCATTATTTTTTTACCGGCATCACTAATTAAATTATGAAATAGCTAAAATATTATAAACAAGTAATATAAATATAACTAAAAAACTAATGAAAGTAAACAAATATAGATAGTAAAGTAAAACATTATAGAGATTAAAGTTGGAACGAATGTACCGAACGTCTGTGTAAAAGCGGGCGTATACCAAATGTCGGAATTAAGAGATGATAATTGAAGCTTGCAATATCTTCAAAAAGTTCTCTAACTCCAGTAAGCTAATACCACAAATATATAATATTAAGAGAATAATAAAGAGAGATTTTTAGAGAGCACATTATATTAAAGAGAATATGTGAATATTTTTGAAATTGTGAGAAAAAAGAATGGGGCTAGGGGGTACTTATAGAGAAAAATGGTTAAGGGGGTAGGGGTAGGGGGAGGGGGCTGTTTTGGGGGCTTAGGGTTCAAAATATCTATTGGTGGGCCCCCAACGGCTAGTTAGCGTATATATTAAAAAAATTAAAATTTGATCGTTTATCGGACCAAAATTGGATCGAAATTGGGTCAATCGGGTTCGGGTATACCGGTAAAAAGTCGTGTTCTGCATCGGTCCAAAATCTAAATCCCTTAAATACCAATTATATCAGGTCCAAACGAGTTCGGTACGAATGAAACTGGGTCTGTTACCGGAATCAAATCTGAACGAACCAGACTCGGTCCACTGCCACCCTTAGTACCACTGCGGCTGAGTCACCTCAGCGAGCAAAAGGATCACCACGATGGAGGTCCATTTGGCCTAAGCCTCGCTGCAGCGGAAGGATTTTCACTTCAGAAGTGTCGCATCAGCAACAAAGCTATCGCTGCAGTGACGATTAGGTAATTTTATACCAGTTAATCTAAGAGTTAACATTTTTCATTCTAAAATTTTAATTTTTGACCTAAGACAAGGAAGAGGAGATTTCTCCATTATTAGGAATTTTCCATCATTGAGGTAAGGTTTTCCCACCATTTTAACTTGTAATTACTTTGCTTAATTCTTAGGAATGTAAGGATCATGATCATGGCTGAAATTGAGGTTTATCCCTAGGTTTGGTATTTTGGTAAAAAATTGGTGGGGAATGATTTGTTTTCACTTGATATTAACTCTAGGATATTAGAAATCACTTCCTAGTATAGAATTTTTTTTGGATAATTATGAATTATGGGGAAATTCAAAGAGATTAAAGGGTAAAAATCCTAAAATGATGAACTAGACTAAGTTCATGTGTTAAATCAGTGGGTTTGGATTTGTTATGCCTAGAAGTGTTGAATGAAGCATTGGATCATTCTTATTTGTTGTTTATAAACCAAAAATGAGTAGAACTGGCAAGAAAGGGTAAAGTTTCGGCTGAATAGTGCATTTAGATGAGAATATAAGGTAGGTTATGATTTGAAAGTAGTTGTTGACTTGATTTGACTCTATACTTATACTTGAGTTAGATGATTGTGATTAGCCTTCGCGCATACTTGTGATTGTTGTTTGAGTTGATGTTAGGATTAAGTTGAAATGATAAACTTGAAGGTTATAATTGTTGATAAATGGAATATGAACTTGCTTGTTGATATTATCATGCTTGAGCATTATTGTTAAGGTTTTTACCTAGTTTTGATGATATTAGATTGGGTGACACGTTGATATAGATATTGACAGTCTTTTTGTCGGGAATGGGTACCATCCTTATACGGTACATAGACCGAGATCGTCCCCTACAGGTCATGACTAAGGGTCCCTGATGTCCCTAGTATGTGTATACGTTATTTTTAGGCATGCATTCATTGGTTGCATTACATATGTCATTGTCCACTTGATTGTTGTTGATTGGATTGTTTAAGTGTAAGTAAATTGATATGAATAACTTGAGAAGGATTGATATGAAGAGGATAGTCAGTAGTTTTGTAAGTTGATGTAATTATGAATATGTACTGAAATGTTGGTTGATTATGAGTTATGTCTTGATTGCTTCTTGCTTTTGTTTAATTCATTTATTTGTATAGTGTTAAGTTAGGTCGGCCGATGATGCCTACCAGTATATAGTATTTTGTACTGATCCTACCTGTGCTCTTCTTTTTATTGAGAGTATAGGGTGTTCCAGCATTTGAGACTAGACCTCAACTTTAGCTTGTGATCAGTGGCTTCGATTCAAGGGTGAGCACTATGTCTAGGCAACCATTGGCTCTCCATCTTGTTCATGTCCTTTATTCCAGACTATGACATTTCTCGTCTTTATATTGGATTTAGATTATGATTCTAGACTTTATTTTTGATTAGTAGTTCTTGTACGGTGACTTTTGAGTCTCGGAGAGATGTAATAGTTAGAGATAGTTCCACACATTTGCTATTTTTATTGAGTTATTGGGGACGTTAGACTTATGTTATGATTTTGAATGCCTTTAAGCTATAAATGATGATTTTGGGAAAGGACTTAGTAAAGTTAAGCTTGATTGTTTAATTGTTTGGGCTAAGTTGGGTTAATTGGTTCTTCCACTGTAGAGTTAGGGTGGGTGCCACTCATGATCATTTGGGTCGTGACAGATAATGTATGAATTTTCATCAGAGATTAACAACATGAGAGATTTGTGAGCGTTGAGATATTGCAATGCACCAACAATACTTTGGTATTCTTAGGCATTCACTATCAAACATGTTGAATTATAAAGATTATGTTTAAGTTATATTAGAGTGTTAATCCCTTGTGTGCCTTGCATATTAGTGTGACAGAGAATATCTAAAATATATTTTCCTTGACTAAGAAATAGTCCATTAGTGGTACGATACGCCTCAATGCCAAGGAAGTAATGGAGGTTGCCCATATCCTTTATTGCAAATGTGCTACTAAGCTTAGTGATAAGTTGTTAGAGTAGCATAACATTACTCTTTGTTAACACAATGTTATTAACATAGAGAAGTAGCAAGATTGTTCCTTGAGAAGAATAGAGCATGAACAAGGATGGATCAACTTTGCTGTAAGATAACCCTAGATGAAAGAGATAGGAACTAAACTTTTGAAATCATGCCTTGGGAGCTTATTTGAGCCAGTAGAGTGCTTTCTTCAGCAAGTATCATGATTCTGGAATATAGGATCACTAAATCTCGTAGATTGATCTATGTGAACCATCTCCTTGGGTTCTCTATTTAAAAAGGCATTCTTGATGTTAAGTTGCTTGATACTCCAACATAAGGTGGTGGAAATGAACATTACAAGACAAATGGGGTAAGCATTATCGACCAGGCTAAACATCTCATCAAAGTTTAACGCTTTCAAATTAATTGTAACAAAGTGAGATTTAAAGCGCTCCACTAATCCATCAGGATTAAGTTTAGTCTTGAATATACAAGCAAAATACTATCTAATGTATGCCAAGACAACAATGCCACAAGAAAGATACTCAGGAACACACATTCAAGTAATTATCCAATTCATGTTAAGACTCTATTTATAATGGTGAATTATCTAAATTTTGCATTCAATCACTAATGCATCACTCAATCTTTCTTAAGAGTTGAGTGATTTATCAAAGATTTTACCAAATCTATATGTGTAATGACCCTCCAGGTCATTCTCTGCATTTCCATACTATTTCAGTATTTAGAGCTTTCCTATAGCTGCCCCAAGTCATTTATGACTTGCTAGAGCTGACAGTTTGGTTACCGGGCAGTTCGTTTGATTTTTTAGAGCCAATTCTCTGTTTTGAAGTTCTCACTATTGAGGATTTGGTATAGGGACTAAACTTCAGGTAAATAGCCTTATATACCAATTTTGACAGTTTCGTTAGATCTGGAACATCAATTTGAGGCTAGGGGAACCTTTAGTTTGGGTCTCGAGGCTTCCGTACTTGTTTTGGGCTATTGAGTAGAAGTTGGTTAAAACGGTCATTGGGTGTGAGACCCGTATTTCATTGAAACGACCTTGGATGGAAATTTTGATGGCACCGTTGATTCTGAAATATCAACTTTGGTAGGGTAGCATAGTTCGTTTACATTCATGAAATTTTAAACGAATCCCGAGGGTCCGATCAAAAACTTGGCAAATGCCAAGTTCAGCTGGTGCAGCTTCAGCTGGTGCAGGATAAAAAAGGCCTTCGCATTTGCGAGGCCTTGGCTGTGTTTCCAAAGACCAAGGTTGTTGGCTATCACGATCGTGATGACCTTGGCCGCATTTGCGAAGGGTAAGCCAGGTCGAGTCCCGCGATCGCGATAGGGTCCCCGTGATCGCGATGAAGGGACCCCTAGCAGTATTTAATGCTGCCAAACCCAATTTTCTCTTTATTTTTCAAAGTCCCAAGTTCCATTAAACCCTAGTGAGAGTGTGAAGAGTGTTATTTGATCATTGGGTATTCGTGGTGAGTTGGAGACGATAGTGTGGTCACTTCCTCTTCGCTATTTCCGTAAGTCTCCATTGAATTCCTAATTAAATCTCTATTTTAAACTTAAATCCCTAGTTTACTTTGTGAGTTGATTTAAAGTTTGTTTGTGCTCGGATTTCACTCATTTGTGAGGGTAAATGATCCTTGAGCTAAGAGGGATGTTTTGATGGTTTCAAAGTTATAATTTCGTAAGCAGGCCTCACAGGAGATTTTTACCTCGATTTTGAACCCGGAGCATTTATATTCAATATAGGTATTTTTATTCTTGTATTAATGTATAGATCATTATTTTGATAGCGTGGCATCGTGAGGAGGCTTCACATAAGAGAAAAGCTCCGATTTAGTGGACTTTCTCGGCCATTCATCGGTGTCCAGGTAGGCTAGGCTTACCTTTCTCATAGATTGAGATTTATTATAATATTAGTATAATAATATTCTAGAGTTGTGTTGGAATTTACGTCTTGGTCGCATGTTTAGTGGATTTTGAAATAATTAGTCGATTAGAGAGTCGTTGTAGGTGTTGATTGACCCATTCATTGTCTCCTTTAATTAAATTGTTTTTGTAGGGTTTATTTTGACATAATTAACACCTTGTAAAGGAAGCTTGAACCCTTTGTCTAGTTTGGGGAAGAAATTTTCTTAGTATGGACTTTCGGGGTGAGTCTCTATTAGGTCAAATATCCTAATTAGCTCCTTGTAGATCTAGTAGGACTCCTTTCATGAACCTTAATTATATTCTTGAGCCTTAGGTTGATTTGAACATCCTTCTAGTCTGTGGTAAGATTTGATATCGTGTATTTACTTTAAACACCAGTTCGAGTCTGGCATTTACTATTTACTAATGATACTTTATTACCAGTTCGAGTCTGCCATTTATGATATGGTTATGATGTTAAGAACCTGATTCGAGTACCACATTTTATGGTTCACTTATGATACTGGGGATCCGATTTGATTTTGGTATTTCTTGGTAATACGGGGTTCTCAGATATGGCTTCGGTGGTCGGTTATGTTATATTCATTTTTTTTGTCATTGGTTCTTCTACGGATTGCATCCATCGGGCTTATGGGGGCTCGTTTGGGTTGATTTTCTCTTGTCTGTGCGTACTGGGCTTATGGGGGTCCAGTTATCCTGTAGTTAGTTGTCTTACTTTCAATATTATTTACCTCATCATTTATTATTTGTCAGCTGGAGCGTGATTCAGGTTCGCCCCTTTATCCCTGACTTTAGTTTACATTCTCACATTTTATTATGATTTTATTTGATTTAGTTTAGTCGGACGATGATGTCTACTGAGTACCTGTTGCTTTGGTACTCATACTGCATTTCTGTATCTTTTCTGATGCAAATTCGAGTACTAGCTGTCACCACTAACGCTCTATCCAACTTGCTCTCAGGATTCAGAGATAGGGTGAGCTTTTAGAGCCTGAGTTAATTCTCTCTCCCTCCTTTACTTTTGGACAATCTTTCATTTTTGAGACTTTTTGTGTATTGATATTGTTCGGTACTCTCTTTTATATTTAGTGGCTCTTGTACCAGCCTTACTAGGTCGTGGGATATTTTTTTGTTCTCTCTCTCTCGTTTGACATCCTTTGCTATTGCATTATTTTCTCTTGCTTACAATCTTATTGTATGCTTGATTTTTGGTACCTTCTGTCAATTAGCCCATTACTTGTCGTTCCGGGCTACGGTTTTTGCATGGCACTTTCGATGCTTAAAACAAGGAAAATATGCAATAACTTGGGTATGTTTAGTTGGTATGATGTGTTTTCTGTCTTACTTTACAGAGAAATAGGTTATGGAGGCAAACTGGAGAAAAAGGGAAGAAGCATGCAATATAATGAAGCATTTGAAGAAGAAAAGAGCTAAGTCGAAGAAGGGGGGTGTCCCACGGTAGGGACTCATGTCAAGTGAAGTAGACCCACGCCACGTGGATTGGTGTCGTGAGTCAACTCCTGCAGACTGGAAGGAAGCCTGCTTTCCACGCCAGGGATTCACGACACATAAGTCTACCCATGTCACGTGGATTGGTGCTGTGAGTCAACTCCTGAAGATTGAAAAGAACCTTGTTTTCCACGGCAGGACCCACGTGGCGTGACTTGGTTCCACGATACCAAGTCAAGGTACTGTAGAAAAGTGCCGACTCTATTTTCCTGTTTTGTTTTGGATAGGATTCATCTTGTATCTATAAATACCCCTATATTGTCCTATGTTCAGGAGGAGTCAGTACATTTTCTTGAGAGTTATTTTCCATTATTTTTGAGTTCATAAACATATTATTGAGTTTAATCTTGGAACATCGATTCTTGGGTTTTATTGATATTGAGATTTTAGAGTTTTCTTCTTATTGAGAGTTAACAATTATGTTTTCTTCATTGAATTCTTCTTGTGTTCTTGCAACCATGAGTAGCTAAACCCGTCAACTAGGGTTGTGTGAACCACGAGGAATTAACGAAACGGGTTAAGTGCAAAGCAATTATGAACCGTTGTGAATGCATGTATTGTTATCTCCTTCATTGTGATTGATCTTCTAACGGTTGCAAACGTTAAAAACTCGTCTGTATTCTAAACTTGCTCGAGAGAGTGGTAGAGATTAGAAAAAGGAAATAACAATAGAGATTTGAAGCTATCAACCTTCATCTAATAACTTGAGCCGTAACAGGGATAGTTTTCTGAGATCCAGGACAAGGGTTAGTAGTGCGACACTCGGAGACCAAGAGGAGAAGAGTGAAATTCGTCTAACCAAGGTCGAGAGACGTTTAGATGAACATATCTTGTTAGATTTTACATGCAATGCATCGGGATAGTTTTGCTAGTACAAGTAACCAGTGGAGTTAAGAAATCATTGGGGATCACAGTCCTAGTGTATTTCTCATATTGTTTACAAATTCCAAAACCAGCAATCATTACTGTTACTACTTAATCACAAAACCCCCCAGTTTTACTCACTTGCCAATTACTCAGACTAGCATTTGACAGACTTTTTTCCTGTTCCCTGTGGGATCAACCCCAACCTAGTTGGGTTCTATATTTGACACAGCGACCGCATTATACTTTTCTGGAGGTATATTTTGGGCGACATCACTTACCTACTGGCGGGTTGAGTAGGTGCCATCATGACTCAGAAATTGGGTCATGACAAATTAGTATCAGAGCATCTAGGCTCACTGGTATAGTTGGTACAGGAGCAAGTGTCTAGTAGAGTTTCGCGAATCGAAACGATGACGTCTGTATCTTATCTTCGGGAGGCTATA
Source organism: Capsicum rhomboideum (assembly GCA_031232105.1). Classification (NCBI taxonomy): domain Eukaryota; kingdom Viridiplantae; phylum Streptophyta; class Magnoliopsida; order Solanales; family Solanaceae; genus Capsicum; species Capsicum rhomboideum. Next base: position 35,142,707 of record CP124711.1, on the reverse strand, counting down.
GGAAATTCTTAGGAGAAACCCCACTTTTTTTATTCATGCTCGTGCATCGAGACTATGTTGGTTTCTAAAAGATCTTATTATTTCACTCTTTCGCAAATGGCTAGGACACGAGCTACGACGACTGGCGATGAAGACCCTGAGCCTGCAGCTAGGGCATCCGTTAGAGGTCGTGGCTGACCCAGAGATTAAGGCCAGGCTAAAGTTGCAGCCTCATCTAGGGGTTAAGACAAAAAGCCTTCACCGAATCCTGTTATTGCTCTCGAGCAAGAGATTTCGCCACTCCAGCCATTGGTGGGCTAGGGGGCAGCCCAAGCTCCACCAAGATTTATTTCTTCGTCATTAATCAGGGATGCCTTTGTCCAGTTATGGGGATTAGTTGGTGGTGCACCATCTGATGGGGCACAGTCTGCGAATCAGAGTGGTACAGATGTAGGAGCGCGGACTGTAGTTGTGGCTCCCAAAGTTCAGATCCCTCCAGCATCGGTAGTTGTTCAGCCGCCATCCCCCATCCTCCAGCCTACTATGTCTATTGAAGAGCAGAAAATATTGGGCAAATTTTTGAGATTGACTCCACCTAGGTTTTCTGAGGCTCCAGGCGAGGATGCATTGGAGTTCTTGACTGCATACGAGGATAGGCTCCGTAATTTGGTCCTGGTTGAGGCACGTGGGGTAGACTACACTACTTTTCAGTTGGACTTGGCAGCTAGACATTGGTGGAGAGGTTATCTTGATTCTAGGCTAGTTGGATCTCCCCCTATGACATGGACTCAGTTCTCCAAGGCTTTCTTGGAGAAGTATATACCTCGTAGTCTTTGTGAGCGCTTGAGAGACCAGTTTACCGGCTTACAACAGGCTTCTATATTAGTTGTTGAGTATGAGGCACGATTCCATGAGTTGGTCAGACATGCTACTGCGATCTTACCTATCGAGTATGAGCAGATTCAGTGTTTTATTAGGGGACTGAGACTTCCTCTTTGTATGGCTACTCAGAGTTTGGTTTCTGCTGGCAGGTCTTTTGTTGATATTTCTGATCATACCCAGACTATGGAGGAGATGAATCGCGAGGCCTAAGGGGGCAGCGATAAGAGGCCATGTCAGTAGGGTAGTTTCAGTGGGAGTCAGAAAGGCTCACGGTTCAGAGGTAGAGGTTCACAGGGTAGGTACCCTTTGCGTTAATCTTATCCTCACCAGGGTCAGCCTAGTAGACCCGTTCAGGAAGCACTTCAGGTTACTAACGAAGGTCAGTTCGATTATAGTGAGTACAGTGGCCAGAGTAGTGGCCAGCCTTCGAGGGGTGCACATTCTGGGACTTCTAGTCATAGTGGCTATTCCAGATCAGTCGGATGTTCTAGACAGGGCGGGGTGCCCGGGACTTGCTATGATTATGGGGTTGTCAGTCATTACTCTAGAGAGTGTCCCCGGCACAGGATGGTTGTGCCTACAGTGCAGAGTGTTCAGCAAATCAGATCAGTGCCCCCACCAGTTAGGGCTGGTGCTCAGGGTTGCAGGGGTGGTCCCCAGGGTTCTCTAGAGGGTCCTCAGTCAGGTAGGATAGGTGGTTGGTCAGATACCCAGTTCAGGGGCGGATGGGGTCATTATACCTGGTAGACCGGAGGCAGAGTCTTCGGATGTTGTTATTATAGGTACGATTTCAGTATGTCATCAGCCAGCTATGACTTTATTTGATCTGGGATCCACTTATTCTTATGTGTTTGTTTATTGTGCACTACGGTTAGAGTTGTCTTGGGAGCTTTTATCTGTGACATTGCATGTATCTACTCCTGTGGGTGATTCTTTAGTAGTTGATCAGGTTTATAGATCATGTATTGTGACCGTCCGTGAGTTTGATACTCAGGCTAATCTCATTGTGTTAGATATGGTGGATTTTAATGTGATTCTAGGCATGGACTGGTTATCCCCTTATCATGCGGTTTTGGATTATTTTTCAAAGACTATTACCTCAGCCATGCCTAGTATTCCCCCAGTTGTGTGGCAGGGTTCTTTTATCCACGCACTGACAGGGATTATTTCTTATGTTCAGGCTAGGCGACTGATATCAAGAGGTTGTGAGTCTTATCTTGCTTATATTTGTGATATTAGCACGGAGAGTCCTTTACTTGATTTTGATCCTATAGTCTAAGACTTTTTTGATGTCTTCCCTACCGATCTACCTGGCCTTCTTCCTGAGCGTAATATTGAGTTTGTTATTGATCTTGAGTTGGGCACTTGACCTATTTCTATGGCACCTTACCGTATGGCTCCTGCAAAGCTTAAGAAGCTAAACTCTCATTAGGCCGAGTGTATCGCCTTGGGGTGCTCTTGTCTTATTCATGAAGAAAAAGGATGGTTCTATGCATATGTGTATTGACTACAGACAGCTGAATAAGGTGACAGTGAAGAATAAGTATCCTATGCCTTATATTAAGATTTGTTTGACCAGCTTCAGGAAGCGGCTGTGTTTTCTAAGATCGACTTGAGATTCGGTTACCATCAGTTGAGGATTCGGGCGGCTTATATCCCTAAGACAGCCTTCAGGACTCGCTATGGCCATTATGAGTTCCTATTGATGTCTTTTGGGTTGACCAATGCCCCAGCAGCGTGCATGGATTTGATGAACTGTGTTTTCAGGCCTATTTATACTCCTTCATGATGGTCTTCATTAATGACATTCTTGTTTACTCGAGGAGTAGGGAGGAGCACGAGCAGCATTTGAGGATTGTGCTCCAGACTTTGAGAGATCATAGGCTTTTTGCCAAGTTCTCAAAGTGCGAGTTTTGGCTCGATTCTGTTACATTCATAGGGCATGTGGTGTCTAAAGATGGGATTATGGTAGACCTAGCAAAGATTGAGGCTATTCGTGATTAGGCCAGACCTACATCTCCGATCGAATTTCATAATTTTATTGGTTTGGCTGGTTACTACATGAGGTTTATTGAGGTTTTTGCTTCTATTACAGCGCCTATGACTAGATTGACTAGGAAGGAGGTTTATTTTCAGTGGTCCGCTGAGTGCGAATCAAGCTTTCGGAAGCTCAAGGACTTGCTTACTTCTACCTCTATTTTGACTCTTCTTATTGAGGGCGAGGGGTTTACAGTTTATTGTGATGCTTCTGGTGTTGGTTTGGGTTGTGTGTTGATGCACCAGGCCTGAGTTATTGCTTATGCATCGAGGCAGCTAAATGTTTATGAGCGCAACTACCCCACTCATGATTTGGAGTTGGCGGCGGTAGTTTTTGCGCTTAAGATTTGGAGGCATTACTTGTATGGTGTTCGCTGTGAGATCTATACTGACCATCATAGTCTTCAGCATATTATGACCCAGACGGAGCTAAATTCGAGGCAGTGCAGGTGGATTAAGTTGCTGAAGGACTATGATATCTCTATTCTATACCATCCGAGCAAGGCGAATGTGGTAGTCAGACGCCTTGAGCCGGAAGGCGGTGAGTATGGGTAGTTTGGCTTTTCTTCAACTGCAGAGTGGCTTTTGGACATTCAGTCCTTAGCCAACTTGATGGTTAGACTCAATATTTTGGACTCCAAGAGGATCCTTGCTAGTGTTGAGACTAGTTCTACCTTGTTTAAGCAGATTTGGAGTCTCCAGTTTGAGGATAGTAGACTTTATGACATCCGTGATTAGGTTCTGAGAGTTGAGTCCAGTCGGTCTACCTTAGATTATGAGGGTACTCTGAGATTTGATAGTTGCATTTGTATTCTGACAGTTGGGGACTTGATTTAGTTGATATTGCGAGAGGCTCATAGCTTCAGATATTCTATTCACCCTAGTACCGCTAAGATGTATAGGGATTTGAGGCAGCATTATTGGTGGAGCGGCATGAAGAGAGATGTTACAGACTTTATGGCTCGTTGCCTATGTTGTCAACAGGTAAAATCCAAGCATCAGAGATTGGGTGGATTACTTTAGAGATTACCCATTCCTAAGTGGAAGTGGGAGTGGATTATTATGGACTTTGTGAGTGGTTTGCCCCGTACCTCTCATGGTTTCGATAGCATTTGGGTCACAATAGATCAGTTGACCAAATCATCACATTTCATCCCGATTCAGATTTCCTTCGGTGCCGAGAGGTTAGCCCATATCTATGTTCGTGAGATAGTTTGCCTTCATGGAGTATCCGTGTCTATTATTTCAGACAGAGGCTCGGTGTTTACTTCTAGCTTCTGGAGGACATTTCAGGAGGAGTTGGGTACTCAGGTTGATCTTAGCACTACATTTCATCCCTAGACTGACGGTTAGTCAGAGCGGACTATTCAAGTTTTAGAGGATATGCTCCGCGCCTGTGTGATGAACTTTGGAGGTTAGTGGGAGCAGCACTTAGCCTTAGCGGAGTTGGTTTATAATAATAGCTACCATTCGAGTATTAAGATGGCACCATCTGAGGCTTTATATAGTAGGCGATGTCGATCTCCTAGTGGTTGGTTTGATACCTTCGAGGTTAGGCCTCGTGGTAATGACTTACTTCGTGAGTCATTGGATAGGCTCCGGGTGATTCAGGATAGGTTGGGAGCAGCCCAGAGTAGACAGAAGAGTTATACCGATCGTAGAGTTCGTGCCTTGAAGTTTATAGTGGGTGACAGAGTCTTCCTTTAGGTATCATCCATGAAGGACGTGATGAGGTTCGGGAAGAGGGGCAAGCTCATCCCCAGGTATATTGGACCATTTGAGATACTCCGAGCAGTTGGAGAGGTAGCTTATGAGTTGGCCTTACCCCCAGAATTTGCAGTTGTTCACCCTATTTTCCATGTCTCCATGTTGCGGCGTTATATCCCGCATGATTCCCATGTGCTTCGGTGGGACTCGATTCAATTAGACGAAAGGTTGATCTTCGTGGAGGAGCCAGTCCTCATATTAGCCAAGGATGTCAAGCGGTTGCGCTCTAGAGAGACTCCAGTAGTTGAGGTCCAATGGAGGCACCGCCCAGTCAAGAAGGCTACCTAGGAGATCGAGAGTGAGATACAGGCCCAATATCACTACCTTTTCGAGCCTTCAGGTACATCATGACCCTTTACTTTCACGGATGAAAGTCCTTTAGTAGTGGATATTGTAATGACCCTCCAGATCATTCTCTGCATTTTCGTATTATTTAGGCATTTAGAGCTTTTCTATAGCTTCCCCAAGTCATTTATGACTTGCTGGAGCCTACAGTTCGGTTACCGGATAGTTCATTTGATTTTTAGAGCCGATTCCCTGTTTTGAAGTTCTCGTTGTTGAAGATTGGGTATCGGGCCATTGGGTGTGGGACCCGTATTTCATCAAAACGACCTCGAATGGAAATTTTAATTGCGTCATTGAGTCTGGAATGTTGAATGCGGTAGGGTAGCATAGTTCATTTTCATTCATGGGATTCCGAATGAATCTCGAGGGTCTGATCAGAAACTTGGCAAATGTCAAGTTCAGCTGGTGCAGCTTCAGCTGGTGCAGGCCAAAAATGGCCTTCGCGTTAGTGAGGCCTTGGCCGCGTTCGAGAAGGCCAAGGTTGTTGGCTATCACGATCGCGATGACCTTGGCCACATTTGCGAAGGGTAAGCCAGGTCGAGTCCCGCGATCGCGATAGAGTCCCCGTGATCGCGATGAAGGGACCCCTAGCAGTATTTAATGTTGCCAAACCCAATTTTCTCTTTATTTTTCAAAGTCCCAAGTTCCATTAAACCCTAGTGAGAGTGTGAAGAGCGGTATTTGATTATTGGGTATTCGTGGTGAGTTGGAGACGATAGTGAGGTCACTTCCTCTTCGCTATTTCCATAATTCTCCATTGAATTCCTAATTAATTCTCCATTTTAAACTTAAATCCCTAGTTTACTTTATGAGTTGATTTAAAGTTCGTTTGTGCTCGGATTTCACTCATTTGTAAGGGTAAATGATCCTCAAGCTTAGAGGAACGTTTTGACGGTTTCAAAGTTATGATTCCGTAAGCGGGTCGCACATGAGATTTTTAGGTCAATTTTGAACCCTGAGCATTTATATGCAATATGTGTATTGTTATTCTCGTATTAATGTGTAGATCATTATTTTGATAGCGTGGCACTGTGAGGAGGCTTCTCGGAAGGGAAAAGCTCTGATTTAGTGGACTTTCTCGGACATTCGTCAGTGTCCAGGTAGGCTAGGCTTACCTTACTCATAGATTGAGATTTATTATGATATTAGTATAGTATTATGCTAGAGTTGGTTGGAATTTACGGTTTGGTATCATGTTTAGTGGATTTTGGAATAATTAGTTGATTAGAGAGCCGTTTTAGATGTTGATTGACCCATTCATCGTCTCCTCGAATTAAATTATTGTCATAGGGTTTATTTAGACATACTTAACACCTTGTAAAGTAACCTTGAAGCCTTAGTCTAGTTTTGGGTAGAAATTTTCTTTGTATGGACTTTCGAGGTTAGTCTCTATTAGGTCAAATATCTATTAGCTCCTTGTAGACCTAGTAGGACTCCTTTCGTAAACCTTACTTATATTCTTGAGACTTAGGTTGATTTGGACATCCTTCTAGTCCGTGGTTAGATTTGATATCGTGTATTTACTTTAAAGTTCGATTCGAGTCTGGTATTTACTATTCACTTATGATACTATATTACCGGGTCGAGTCCAACATCTATGATATAGTTATGATGTTAAGTACTCGGTTCGAGTCTGACACTTTATGGTTCACTATGATATTGGGGATCCGGTTAGAGTCTGATATTTTCTTGTAATACGGGGTTCTCGGATATGGCTTCGGTGGTCGGTTATGTTATATTCATTTTTTTGTCATTGGTTTTTCTTCGGATTACATCCATCGGGCTTATGGGGGCTCGGTTGGGTTGATTTTCTCTTGTCTATGCCTACTGAGCTTATATGGGTCCAATTAGCCTGTAGTTAGTTGTCTTACTTTCAATATTATTTACCTCGTAATTTATTATCTATCAGCTGGAGCATGATTCAGGTTTGCCCCTTTATCCCTGACTTTAGTTTACATTCTCATATTTTATTATGATTTTATTTGATTTAGCTCAGTCGAAAGATGATGTCTACTGAGTACCCATTGCTTTGGTACTCATACTGTACTTCTGTATCTTTTCTGATGCAGATCCGAGTACTAGCTGCTGCCACTGACGCTCTATGCAGCTTGCTCTCAGGACTCGGAGATAGGGTGAGCTTTCAGAGCCGGAGCTGATTCAATCTCCCTCCTTTACTTTTCGACAACCTTTATTTTCCAAGACTTTCTGTATATTGATATTGTTCGGTACTCTCTTTTATATTTAGTGGCTATTGTACCAGCCTTACTAGGTCGTGGGATATTCGTTTGTTCTCTCTCTCTCTCTCTCGCTTGACATCCTTTGCTATTGCATTATTTTCTCTTGCTTACAATCTTATTGTATGCTTGATTTCTGGTATTTATGTTACCTTCCGTCAATTAGCCCATTAATTGTCATTTCGGGCTACAATTTAGCTTACCTACTGGCGAGTTGAGTAGGTGCCATCATGACTCAGAAATTGGGTCGTGACAATATGAGTTATTTACGTTAGAATGATTGATATATGCCAAATAAATCCTACTTATCCCTAAAAGAATTTATTAGATGGGGGTTAACGTTCCAAATTTTATTAATCAATCTTTCATACCTCAAGTTATCTTTTCCAAGCTTAACTTGAAGTATATGGACGAGTCCTAGGGTTAGCTAATCCCTTTGAAAATATTCAAGAGCAAGACTAATTAAATAAATCAAGAACTCACTTAATTATGAATAAAAATCATGCGAAACATAAGCATAACAAAAGTTGTAATCAAAACATAAAACCTCATAGACAAGATTTGAGTTTTAGAATACAAAACTACTATGAAAATATTCAATATATATAGCAATAGATAAAGAAAGAATACAAGCATAAGAATTTTTTTTCAAAACTTTGATTCTTCAATCTTTGTGATTATGTAGAATCCTTTCTTCAAAACTTGAATTATTTCTATTTTCGGCTGCCCAGTATGTTAAAGACTCATAATATTATGCCCAAGATGCCAAAAATGTGTAATAACATGCCTAAAGATCCGTTTTCAAGTAGCTAGGTCACTTTATATAGGTGCAGGGTTAAGAAACTGTGAGATCCTAATTCCTTTTGAATTTGGACTGCGTTGATTGAAATTTCAACATTTGATTCACCTGATTCACAATTACGAGCTTGTGCCTCTGAAAACAGACCTTGCAATTGCGAGATTCTGTTTGCATTTGCGACTTCTGACTTCTGTATTTGGTCTTCACAATTGTGAAACTTTATTTACATTTGTGATATCTATAGACTGTCTGCTGACTTCACAATTGCGAAGATTTTTTTGGAATTTCAAACTTTGAGCAGGATCTATTGACCTCACAGTTGGGATATCGGAGTCTGATTCTTTTCACTTTTCTATCTTCAACCCCTTTTCTTTTTTATTGCTTGATTCCAATTTTTTTTCTCGTCACATCCTCTTCCAAATCATATATACCTGAAACAAGGAAAATACAAATCATAAATGTCCTTATAAAAGTAGTAAAGGACAGAAAAACTAAAGCAAAGAGGTTCAAATAAGTGATAAAATCACCATGCATCAACCCCCCGACTTAAAGTCTTTGCCTGTCGTCCAGCAACTAAAACAAGACACTCTACTACTCTATTCTCAAGTATCACAAAATATGTTGTCTACAATAATTTTGATAGTTAGATACCGGCATACAACCTCAAAGATTATCAACCTGTCATAACCCAAAAATCGAAAAGTGATAGCAACCTGCTGCCTTGGCTAGCTAGGACAAATGTGAGACTCGCGAGGTCCATATAACAACTCTATATCAGACAATCATTTACCTAGAAATGTCTTGATAAATTATTAATTATATAGTATCTTTCTATTGGCCTATTTTAATCAACCTTTAATTTATTAGAACCCAATTCATAATCCAGGATCCAACTAAAAGTCATACCCACTCCATCTGTCTGACTCATCTAAAATATTATTATTTTTTATTAATGAATATGTAATTATCTAATTATCTTGTTCATTTCTTTTTTTTTTTTTTGGTTCTCTTTCTTAATCTATTTCCAATTAGGGTATTAGGGACTCAAACTTGTAATGAATTTACTTGTTTATATTTCTTTTTAATTTGTATTATTATCGCAAGCGGAAAGAACAGTAGGAGAAAAAAATTATTTTCATTTTTTTATTTTGAATTTTGAATACAACATACATAGTTACTTAATATTAAATTATTTTCTAATTGAACTAATTGTTTTTATATGAATGTGATCATTATTTTTTTTGTTGAACTAATTGTTTCCATACGAATATCATCATTATTTTCCACTTTTTTTTTTGCTTTGTTGTCAGTTGAAAAAAAAAATAGACCAATCATATACGGCCACATATTAGGTGAACTTTTTTCTAACTTTAATTTACTATGAACTCAAAATTAGACCAATCATATACGGCCACATATTAAGTAATTTCAAATTATTTAAAGTGGAAGGACCTAAAATATTGTTAAACTACGGATTTGGTATAACATTGCCTTAGATCTACCTTATGAATGTGGAACGTTGGAAATAAGATTACAATAAAGCCAAAAGGTTGACGTTAGGGATATTTGGGGGCTGAAAAATAGTCGAAGGATAATTTTATACCTATTCAAATAATTCAAAGGTATTTTAGATATTTTTTCGTAAAAATATTATATTTTAAAATATAAATAAGAATAAAAGAATTAAATATTTCTTTTAGTTACTCTCTCCGTTTTAGATTGATTGATCTGTCTTTACTTGATATGAAATTTATGAAAATAAAGAAATTGTTTTAAACTTGTGGTCTTAAATTAAAGATATGTCAAATATATCAAAATACTCTTTAATTTTTTAGAAAAGACATTAAAACACCCTTAAACTTGTCCGACGAACTTACTTTAGACTTTTAACTTCATGGCTATTTATTTACCCCCCTAAACAACTTTCAAGTGAGTTAATATCACCTCTAATGCTGATGTGGCTTAAAAAACAAGAAAAAAAATTAAAAGCACATATTTTTTTACAAAAAAAAAAAAAAAAAGATGGACCCACTAATTTATATATTATATAATAAAAAACTTTTAAAAAATAGTCAATAAATTTTCACTCCCTTTCTCCTTCTTCAAACCTCCCCCCACCCCCCTTTCTCCTTCTTCAAACCCCCCATCCCCATCTCCTTCTTCTACCCCCTCACCCACTTCATCAATTTTTTTAAGAAAAATAAAAAATTATATAGATAAAAAAGTTGCGAATTTTAATATCATTTTCACAATTCCTATTTACAAACTCCTACATTTTTCTTTTTCCTTTTATTTTTTTGTGATAATTCAGCTCAATATACGTTTTTGAATTGAAAATGTATATAATATTATTTGGTAGAAAAGAATAAAGATACAAAGATAACTAAAATTTTAGTTTGTAATTGGTGTAATTTTTATTTTAATCTAACTAAAAGTTTACATATAATTCAAGGTAAACTTAATGATTGTTCTTATGAAGGTGGGGTGACGGAGATAAGGGTGGGGGTGGATGGGTTGAAGGTGGAAAAATAAAATGTGTGTGTGTGTTGGGGGAGAGAGGGGGGGGGGGGGGGGGCAGTTTGCAGAAGGAAAAGGAAATGGAGGTGAGTTGAAGAAGAAAGAAGGTGGAGTGGAGTGGGGTATTTTTTTTATTATTATATATATATATATATATATATTAGTGGGATTATCTTTAAAAAAAAGATTGATGTGGCAATGACATGGCACGTGTGCAATGCACTCTCCATTGTGAGAGTGGTATTAAAATTTTAGGGTGGTATTTAATTCGCTTGAAAGTTGTTTAAGGGGTAAATAAATACTCGTGGAGTTAAATGTCTAAAGTAAGTTCGTCTGACAAGTTTAGGGACGTTTTGATGTCTTTTTCTTAATTTTATGATCTTAAATATATCATATGAAATGTTAGAGTTAAAGAATTGCTAAAAAGAAAAATAATCATTTTTTTGAACAAATTAAAAAAAATAGATCAAACAAATTAAAATGAGAAGAGCAAATGCTTTTTTAAAGGTGCATATATAGGAACGGGAAAACAAGTATTGAGTCAGTATATGTTTTCTTGAAATGCAGGAAGAAATTTAAAATTTGAGCTAATAAGGTAGCAAAACGAGAAGTTTGAACTTAACTAAAAAAAATTTAAAAAAAAAGAAGCAACAAACGAAACTCCAGTAGTAAATAAGAGTGAACAAAACATCGGACCACGAGATTTCTTTTTCCTTTGTTCTCGTAATGGACTTATCGAATTCTCTGCAGCCCTTTGGTCACACGCTGCTGTCCACTCTGTTCTTCCACCACGCGCTCTATAGCAACGCGCACGCTTTGCTCTCGATTAAGTTTTACTTCCTTCGTTCCTAAATAGGTGCATGCTTTGAGTTTAACACAGTTCTTAATAAGTTACTCCCTCAATTTTAAATTATTTGACATATTTACTAAAAAATTTATCTCAAAATAGCTGGCATGTTTAAGAATTCAAAAGATAATTAACCACTTTTTTCCAACTATATCCATATTAATTAAAGAAAATTCATTTAATAAAAATTAAATAATACTAAATAATACTCCCTCCGTTTGAATTTATTTTTCACTATTTTACTAACTTGGTTTCTATTTTTACTTTTTATTTTTGATAAATCAAGAAAAAAAATTCATGTTTTACCCTTAGCATTAATTACTTGTTCTTCAAATTATTTTTCAATACCTATTACTAAAAATCAATTAATAGGGGTAATACTTGTTCTCCTGAAAATTGGGATTCGACGTGACAACTCTTTTTGAATTAATTTAGGGTGAAGAGTCGCCACCTAACGAATTAAGGTGCGTTAGGACACCATTCGAGACTAAATTGCGGACTTATTTTTTATTATTTAGTCTACGTCAATCAGAAATTCGGGTAAGGATTCAGGTTACCTCAAAAGGAAGGTGTTAGGCACCTTTCGAGGTCCACAAATATGGGTCCCGGCCGAACTCATATATTACGTGGGAATTTCTATGTGATAAGCAAAAGATCAATTTATTTTTTATTAACTTAATAATAACTAAGTGTTCAAGAGATAAAAATATTAGGCAAATTACACGTGCAACTTAATTATTATCTGATTAATAATTAACTACGTGATAAAGCAATAAAAAATGTGTAAATAAATAAAGAAATGAATTAGATAAGCAAGAAGATAGAAAAGAACATAATTTATAATGAAAGGATTCATTAAATTATACCTAAACTACCCCAAATAAAAGACATGCAAAACTAAATAAAATTCAATCGGATTTAGACAAAGGTTAATTTTATTTTATTCGGATCATCGTCCGGCTTATTAACGGATGACAATGTCATATGTTGCATTGTCATATTTTGCTCGGGTCAACTTCCATCATTTCCGAATGTTCTACCCACCACGCCTAATTTGGTTATTAAGCCTAAAGGCGTTCTAAAAAAAGCGATAAAGCTAGCGTTCCCTAAAAGGCCTACCCGTCCCAACTTAATGCCCAAGAGGCGTTGGACGACCTACTTTGGATATGAATCTAGACGCAAAGAAATTCTCAGGTTTCCTAGTTAGACTCTGAGTTTACGTCAGACAAAACAAATAGGACTAGCAATTAGCACGTAAAGGTTTTAAATATGCCTCTTATTTAATTAAAGTTAAATAGGTGATAAACATGTTGAACAGTTGCTTATATTGTAATTAGAACTTATAGGCATGATATCTAATATGGTGGATTAATTAACATTTATTACGCTTATAGACCTAATTTCTAGGCGAGGTACGCTATTCAAAGGAGTCAAAAATTAAATAAAATGCAAAATATTGAATTAGGAATGCTGAAAATTAATTAATGATTACAGAAAGAATAGCTAAGATTGCTAAAAAATAATTTTTTTAATTCTGGGAATTATTTTTTATATATATAAATATACCAGCAATTAGCTGAAAATTATTGAAATTATGCTGGAATTTTAATTTAAATGCAGGGAATTAATTAGCAGTTGTAAAACAAAAAAGGTTTTAATATGTTGAAAATCATTTAAAAGTGCTGAAAAATTAATTAAACAGTGGCTGGAAAATGATTTAGATTTTTGCAGAAAGCTAAAAATGCTGAAAATATAAAAAGTGCTAAAATAGACTTATAAATACTGGAAATTAACTTAAAGGGCTGGAAAATAATTTTAAATGCTGAAAATAATTTAGAGGGATGAAAAAATAATATAATATGCTGAATTATTTTATTTTTTTGAGTGTCGGAAAATAATAGGATATGCTGAAAATTATTTTTTGAGTGCTGAAAAATGATATAATATGCTGGAAAACAATTTTTTAGATGCTGAAAATTAATATAATATGCTGGAAATTTATTTTTTGAGAGCTGGAAAATAATATAATATGCTAGAAATAAATTAAATGTGCCGAAAATCAGTTTAATCATACCAAAAGCGCGCTTAAATTAATTTAACACATTCAAAATTAATCTAGTACGTTCGAAGATTAATTAATGATCCTAAAACATAATTTCTACGTGATAAAAGTAATTAATTAATTATCCTAGACTGTTTGCCTAAGTGATAAAATAATTTAACAAGTTAACATGAAATTTATTGAATAGTCCTATAGGCGTGGTCTCTAAGTGACAAAATATTTAACAAGTAGAATCCCCACCTCATAGCATCCCCAATATTTTATTACATATATAGAGTGTTTATACAAATTTATTACATGCCAAATGAGTATGAAAAAAAAAAAGAAATAAAGAAAGATAAAGACCGTTTGAACAGCCCCCAAAACCCTCCCATACCCAGGCAACTCTTCAGCTATCCCGAACAATTTCGGTTGAAGACCTATCAAACATAGTTATGCATACCAATAACACCAAAACCAAATTCGGAAAGCAAACCATCTCACATAGTAGAAGAGTCATGCAACCAACACAAAAGTGAAGAAAATACTACATGTAAAAATTATATAAATGCTTCAATAGAGACATACCAGTCAAGAGGCAAATAGATAACAATAAGAAAACCAAAGCAGTAGCAATAAAGGGATGGTGTAGCAAGATGAAACCAAGAGTGAGTCTTTCTCCAAAGCCAAAACAGAATAGAACTTGCAGTATATATCTTTTGTGTGTGTAGAGAGAACGTGAGAGGAGTCAAAAGTCTGTCTTGAATAGTGAGATGGGTTTGTTTATATAGTAGAGAGTTGTAGGCAATTAGAACTAAAAAAGGAAGGAAATATATATATATATATATATATATATATATATATATATATATTTTCTGAAATCAATCAAAGAAATTACTTTTCCTTAATCAAGTAGACCAAATCAATTAAGAGAGAAAGTCACGATGTATTACCATAAATAAAAGAGTAAGAATTTGTCCGGACTAAATAAGGGTAACAAAAATCAGTGAATAAACTTAAAGGAATATTAATTTGCCATAATTATATAGAGAGGTAGTAAAGGCTGCAAATTCCCAAAGTCGAAGTAGACCAACTCAAATTCAAAGCTTGCCATAATTATTCGAGTATCGAGTTGTACAAATTACACTAGCTCAAATTGCCATATCTAAACAGGTGAGGCTGTCACATACCATTACATACATGGTCAAGCTATTAAGATTAAATCAATTAGTGCAATTTCAATGAGAATCACGAACACACTGTGATTAACGATCAATCAAAAGGGATATTAGTCACGGATTAGAGTTTAGGCCTGAAAACAGGTTGGTTGCTATCATATAGTATCATAACTCAAAAACATGTTAACAAATCTAGAAACAAACCAACTTTTAAAGCATGATCGCGTATTAGCAATTAGGTCAAGAATTCAAGTTTATGTAAAATTGGGGCTTTTTTTTACATATGATAGTCTAAATGGTCAACAAAATAAATAAAAAAATAATTAGTAATAATAACATTCCCCAAACAAAAAATGCACAAATTTCGAATCCCGAAATCTGGCCGGAGAACACGATGAGTTGAGGTAGTAGTCGAACATAATAATGCATAAAAGGGATCATACCTGGATTGGGTTTATGAGAATCAATCTTAAGTTAAACTCTTGAGGCTTTAATAGGGACCTAAATTGAAATGGGTGACTCCGGATTTTCTTGATTATATCGGAATTAACCGAGAGAACCCATTGACGACCTTGTACGATGTACCCACCTCGTGGTGGAGCTTCACTGGAGTCGGTGGAGGAGATGCGATCGGCGGGTTGAGAGAGAAGAGGGAGATCATGGCTGTTGGGTTTTGTTTGGTGGTTAAGAGAGGCGATTGGGACAGAGAGGTGGCGGCGCCGATGTGGGGGTCGAGAGATGAGAGAGATCCTCAGAGCTGTGGTGCAAAAATGGTTTCGCCGGAGCCGTGGTGGCGGTCGGCGTTGGCGCGGTGGTGATGAAGAGGTAAGGGAGAGAGTATAGGGGCAGTTTGGGCGGCTGCTTTGTGATGATGGAGGCTGGAGTTCGTCGGTTGGTGATGACCAGCGATGGTGGTGGCGACGGCCTGGAGAGAAAGAGATGAGGGAGAGAGAAAAAGTCAGTCAGAGAGAGAGTAGAGGTGGGGCTGATAGGGTGTAAAATGATCAGCGTTAGGTTTGGTTTTGGATAAAAGGGAAGAAAAGATAGATTTAATCTGAGCCGTTAGATCATATTTGATCTACGGCTAAGATTAAAGTTAGAATATGGGTCGGGTTTGGGTTGAAATTGGGTCAAACATTAGGTTTATTGTTGGAATTGAATTGGAAATTTCAATTTGGGGTCAAATTAAAATCCATTTAGGCTAAAATTGGCACGAAATTGGATAAAAAAATGGCTAAAAGTTAAATAAATTAGGGAAATGAAATTAAACTGCTATTTAACAAATTACTCAATGTTGTAAAATCATTATGAAGAAATTACATAAGTAACAATAATGACACGTAATATACTATTTAAAATTGGCGATAAATAATAATTTGAAAGAAATTATGTACTTGTGAATTATGAATACGAATTTTAATAATAATAATAATAATAATAATGATATAATTAATGAATATTAATAGTAATAGACCATGTGTTTGGAATTATGAGTATGCAAATTTGTGGAAATAATTTGGTAAATATTTATAAAATTATGTAAAATATTATATTTAAATTAGTAAATTATATATATTATATAGGAATATAAAATTAAATGCTAAAAATGAATTGCATACTTTAAAATCATGAATACGAAATGTCAAAACTTATTTCATACCAAAAAATAATAGCTAAAAATTTAAAAATTAATATTTGATGAAATAGCAGTCCAGGAGGAATATCGGGAGGTCAAAATTGGGGGTCAACAACTGCCCCTTCGTTGCTTGGGAATGATGGAAGAATTGTCGAGCAACGAACGTTGACATGGCAGCCAATTTTTTTTGACCGATAGGATGGTTGGCTAGAGTTAAAGACTCGCAGGGAGTTTGTCAAAATAGTGGGGCCGAGACTTAGTTCAAAGTCGCCTACATATCTCAGGTTTTACGAGAATCAGGCCGTTTGTAATTCTATATTTAAGAACGAACAATATTCCTAAAGAATGTCGATGGTACGGTTCGCGGGCAACAACAAAGATAGTATGTGCCGATGAGCTTGGAGTGAGTAGAATTCCAAACACTAGTCGCGTGAAAATTGTGAGAATGAGAGATGAATGTGTTTTAAGCTGTATTGGAAGTGACCGAGAGATAAGTGGATTTGTATCTCGGAAAGGGGAGTGAGAGTTACTCCCATTTTGACTCGTTCTTCTTTCGTTGCCTGCATGCTTCTAGTATTACTAAATAAAATGGTTAGATCATGTGGATAAAATGAATAATAGATAATTGTTGTAAATATTTATTTAAACATGATGCAATTTCCCTGTTCGACTATGAGCATTTGCCTTGAGACGGCAAGGATGATGTCT
The DNA here is from genome assembly GCA_031232105.1 of Capsicum rhomboideum. NCBI lineage: Eukaryota > Viridiplantae > Streptophyta > Magnoliopsida > Solanales > Solanaceae > Capsicum > Capsicum rhomboideum. The sequence goes on along the minus strand of CP124711.1, from coordinate 35,125,737 downwards.
CTAAGCCATGACGTCTTTGGGCCATGATAGCGAAAAGTAAATCCTAAGGCCATGAAATGATGTCTGCAGGCCATGAAAATGCCGCCTTTATACTATGCCGCCTTTGGAGCATGATAAACAGAAAGTAAATCCTTAGGCCATGAAAATGACGCCTTTAGACCATGACGCCTTCGGAGCATGATAAGCAAAAGTAAATCCTTAGGCCATGAAATGATGTCCGCAGGCTATGAAGATGATGCCTTTGGACTATGACGCCTTAGGGTAGTTATATAATGATTAAAGGAAGCGTATCTGTCTTGAATGGCATAATGTGTCGTTGGATGATTTGAGTGGCTTGATGCAATTTGTATACTTGATTACGGATTCTGCAGGTGCAATGTAATGTAGATTTCTGCGGATGCGCTGAGGAGTGAGCTCTTGCGGGAGCCATGCGATGTCGACCCTTGTAGGAGCCGTGTAATGTTCATTTCTGCGGATGCACTGCGGAGTGGACTCTTGCGGGAGCCATGCAAATATTGACCCTTGCAGGAGCCGTGCAATATTCATTTCTTGGATGCACTGCGGTGTGGACTCTTGCGGGAGCCATGCAATATTGACCCTTGCAGGAGCCACGCAATGTTCATTTCTGCGGATGCACTGCGGAGTGGACTCTTGCGGGAGCCATGTAAATGTTGACCCTTGCAGGAGCCATACAATGTGGATTTCTTTAGATGCACTGCGGTGTGGACTCTTGCGGGAGCCATGCAATATTGACCCTTGCAGGAGCCATGCAATGTTGAGGAGAGGATAGAGTAGCTTAGCTGCTTTCCCATGTTGGATGCATAGTGGGCTTTCTTTGATGATGATCGTTCAGGTGTTGCAAGGTAGCAGTTGCATTTATACCTGTTGTTTTTGCACTCAAAGAAAAATGTAAGTTTGTAAAAAGGGGGAGGTTGATTCGTGCCTCTGCTATGACTGGCGTGCTTCCTTCTCGCTTGATATTGTGAGCCGATAATAGGCTTCGTCCGAGTTTTCCTTGGGTAGAAATAAAAACAAGTTTTAAAAATCATGTTTCGAAAATGTTTGCTCTTGAAAAATGAGAAATGAAAAAAGAAATTAAAATATTATTGAATCATTAATTGTGACACATTTCAAGACAACACAACTTCTTATAAATGAATATCTTAGAAATTTTTGATCTTCAAAAATTTCTGCCCCAGTGTAGATTTGATCGCTTTCGTAGGTGAAGGTTGCTTGCTGTGAATTTTTGAGATTTCTTCAAAAATTCTGCCCTAGTATCATAGTTGCGCAAATGCTATCCCATGGAATTTTTGAGATCTTCTAAAAAATTCTGCCTCAGTTACATGCTTTAACGGGGAAATAGGAAAATTTTATTATGATAGGACCGAACTCCAAAGGAGCGCCTACGTATCCCTCTTAATCGGGAATCAGGTCAAACGTAGTTTCAATTACAAGGTAAGAAGGCATGAAATAAAACTTAAACGTAATATCTCTTAATAGCATCTGAATTAATAGGCTTGGACCAAACTTTGCCATCCATTTCTGCAAGTATGAGTGCTCCTCCTGTCAAAACCCGGTGAACCACATAAGGACCTTGCCAATTCGGTGAAAATTTACCTTTTGCTTCATCTTGGTGCGGAAAAATCTTTTTCAAAACCAACTGCCCGGGTGAGAAGTATCTTGGTTTAACCTTTTTGTTGAAAGCTTTGGCCATTCTATTTTGATAGAGTTGACCATGACAGACTGCGTTTATCCTCTTTCCGTCTATGAGTGCCAGTTGCTCGAATCTACCTTGTACCCATTCAGGGTCACTCAATTCTGCTTCCTGAATGATTCTGAGAGAAGGTATTTCTACCTCAGCAGGTATCACTGCTTCACTACCATAAACCAGAAGATAAGATGTGGCTCCCGTAGAGGTTCTGATTGTAGTGTGATATCCTAGCAGGGCAAAAGGTAGCTTTTCATGCCAATGCCTGTAATTATCAATCATTTTTTTAAGTATCCTCTTGATGTTCTTGTTGGCAGCTTCCCCCGCTCCATTCATTTGTGGCATGTATGCTGTGGAGTTTCGATGTTTGATCTTGAACATCTCACATGTTGTTCTCATCAAATCGCTATTGAGGTTGGCACCATTATTTGTGATGATAGACTCAGGTACTCCAAATCGACAAATAATGTGATTTCGAACAAAATCATCTACAACCTTCTTTATGACTGACTTATGAGAAGTGGCTTCAACCCACTTAGTGAAGTAGTCAATTGCAACAAGAATAAACCTGTGTCCATTAGACGCGGATGGTTCAATAGAACCAATGACATCCATGCCCCAAGATGCGAAGGGCCAAGGGGAGCTAGTAATGTGGAGTTCATTGGGAGGAACTCAAATCATGTCGGCATGAGTTTGGCACTGATGACACTTTTGCACATAAGGAATACAATCGGTCTCCATAGTCAACCAAAAGTAACTTGACCTCAATATCTTTTTTGCCAACATAAATCCGTTCATGTGAGGTCCGCATGTATCTCCTCGACCAACCTGGATGCTTCCCTAGATTCGATGCATCTTAGCAAACCCAAGTCTGGAGTCCTCCTATACAAGATTTCCCTATTTAAAAAGAATTGATTTGCTAACCTCCAAATGGTGCGCTTCTGAGTACTCGTTGCATTCTCTGGGTAATCTCCATTTTTCAGATATCCCTGTATATCAGTATACCATGGTTTTCCATCCACTTCTTTCTCTACATGAAAGCAATATGCGGGCTGCTTTTGTATGTGAACTGGGATGGGGTCGATATAATTCTTGTCTGGATGCTGGATCATGGAAGACAAAGTGGCCAAAGCGTCTGCGAATTCATTCTGGATTCTTGGAACATGCTTGAATTCTATCTTGCGAAACCTCTTGCGCAACTCTTGTATATAATCTAAGTACGGTAGGAGTTTTGTGTTTTTTGCGGCCCACTCACCTCGTACTTAATGAATCAATAAATTCGAATCTCCAATCACCAATATTTCTTGGATATTCAAATCAATTGCCAAACGAAGCCCCAAAATGCAAGCTTCATATTCAACCATGTTGTTGGTGCAGGGGAATCTGAGCTTGGCCGATACAGGATAATGTTGACCGGTCTCTGAGACTAGAATGACGTCAATACCTACTCCTTTGAAATTTACCGTTCCATCAAAGAATAGTCTCCAACCATCATATTCTTCAGCGATATCCTCCCCTATGAATGCTACTTCTTCATTAGGAAAGTAAGTTTTTAAGGGCTCATACTCTTCATTCACGGGATTCTCGGCCAAATGGTCTGCCAAGGCTTGTGCTTTCACAGCTTTCTGCGTGACATAGACTATGTCAAACTTGCTCAATAATATTTGCCATTTAGCTAGCTTCCTCGTAGGCATTGGTTTCTCAAATATATACTTTAGAGGATCCATTCTGGAGATCAAATAGGTTGTGTATGCCGAGAGATAGTGTCTCAATTTCTGAGCTATCCAAGTTAAGGCACAACACGTGCATTCCAATAAGGAATATCGAGCCTCATACGATGTAAATTTCCTTCTCATGTAATAAATTGCCTGCTCCTTTTTGCCTGTCTCATCATGTTGCCCCAGAAGACAACCAAAAGCGTTATCCATCACAGATAAATACAATAGAAACGGCCTACCAGGTTCGGGAGGAACCAGAATGGGAGGATTTGATAAATAATCCTTGATTTTGTCAAACACCTGCTGACACTCTGTCGTCTATTCTATAGCCACATCCTTCTTCAGTAGCTTGAAAATTGACTCACAAATAATAGTAGAGTGAGTTATGAAGCGACTGATATAGTTAAGGCGACCCAAGAAACTCATTACCTTTTTCTTGCTTTTCGGAGGCGAAAGATCCTGAATAGCTTTGATCTTGGCTGGATCCAATTCTATACCTCGTCGACTGACAATGAAGCCTAACAATTTTCTAGCAGGGACCCCGAAGACACATTTCGCAGGATTCAACTTCAAATTGTACTTCCTTAGTCTGTTAAAAAACTTTTCCAGGTCGTCCAGATGATTTGATCCCTTTTTGGATTTAATGATGACGTCATCCACGTAAAATTCAATTTCTTTGTGGATCATGTCATGGAACAAAGCAGTCATGGCCCTCATGTACGTAGCTCCAGCATTTTTCAACCCGAAGGGCATAAACTTGTAATAATAGGTTCCCCAAGAGGTAATAAAAGCAGTTTTCTCAGCGTCATCATCATGCATCTTTATCTGATGATAACCGGCGAAGCAATCCACAAATGACTGTGTTTCATGCTTGGCGCAATTATCGATTAACAAATGTATATTTGGGAGCAGAAAATCATCCTTCGGACTAGCTTTGTTGAGATCCCTATAATCCACACAAACTCTGACCTTTCCATCTTTCTTGGGGACAGGCACGACATTGGCCAACCAGGTCGGATACTAAGTTACTTGGAGGATACCGACCTCAATTTGCTTCGAAATCTCCTCTTTAATTTTTAGACTCAGATCGGGTTTGTATTTTCTCAACTTCTGCTTAATAGGAGGACAAGATGGATCAGTGGGCAACCTATGGGCTACAATTGACGTGCTTAGTCCTGTCATATCGGCATACGACCAAGCAAAAACATCCGGGTGTTTCTTCAGAAACTAGATATATTCCTCCTTCTTATCTTTTGGCATATAAATACTAACTCGGGTTTCTTTTATTATCTCAGAATTCCCTATATTCACTATTTCTGACTCTACCAAGTTTGCCTTGGGTTTATCTTCAAGATCTTCAACCTTACTAACAAATTCCTCGGGCACTTCACTTTCTTCCACCTCTTCTAATTCACTTATATTATGTTGCGCAGTCTCATTATGTGTCACAACCTCAGACTCAACATTTTTAAAAGTGATTTTGCTGAAAAAAATAGAAATAAATGATATCAATAAAATGAAAAGAGAGCTTTTATTAATTCAAATAACTTAAAGGTCTTCAAACATAACAAAATAACTAAAAGATGTAAATTGGCTCGAAATCGAGTCTATTTATTTCAAAAAATACTATAAAAAATCAAAATCTTCAGATCTACCCAAGTGCTCGACGAGGCCTGGAAGGAGTGGCAATCCAATTGCTGAGTGTAGCCTTTTGCTCAATGTTCTGACTAGGGGCTCCCCTCTCCTCGCTGATGATGACATTACAATCTTCTCTTTCAGCTTTAGTCAAAAACAAATTCTTTAGACTTTCCAGTATTTCATCTTCACCATTATCGAGAAACCCGGTAAAGTGGAAAATTTGATACAATGACAATGAAGAATCAAGAGCCTGACCCTCATCCATGTAGCCTAACCTGAAAGTGTCATTCTTCACATAAATGCATATGGGTTCAATTGTTCCTTGTAACCTGGCCCCAAGACCCTTACCCGGTTCATATCCAGATTTGAGCATTTTCTCACCTTTAACCTTCCAACTCATCTCTTCTTCCACGTTCCCAACCATCTCTAATGTGTGAAATATTTCTCTGTCAAGAACTTCCTTTCCCTAGACAGCATATACGGGATATCCTCTTTCACCATGTATTACCACCTCTTGGTGATCATACTCGAATTTGAGACATTGGTGTAGTGTGGAGGGGACTGAGCCTGCCACGTGAATCCATGGCCTACCAAGCAAGAGGTTGTAGGAAGCGGGGATGTCCATCACCTGAAATGTCATGGGAAAAGTGACAGGACCCATTACCATGTACAATGTAATCTCCCCAATAGTATCTCGCTGGGAGCCATCAAACGCTTTCACGTTCATCTTCCAATTTTGTATTTTTGCCAAATCGACCAACCTTGTTAGTGTATTTAAAGGACATATGTTCAAACCTGAACTTGGATCAATCAACACTTGAGATACAACCCTTTCTCCATGCTGCACTGTAACATATAAGGCTTTATTGTGCAACCTTCCTTCAGGTGGCAGCTCATCCTCGTGAAAGGATATCTTGTATGCCTCAAATACCTGCCCGACCATGTGGGCCATCTCCCTCCATGTTATAGTAGATGGTACATAGGCTTTACTTAACACCTTTATCAGAGCATTTTTATGGTGTTCAGAAGTCTGCAACAGTGTCAGGATGGATATTTGAGTTGGGGTCTTATTCAGCTGCTCTATCACAGAGTATTCTTTAGCCTGTATCTTCTTCCAAGCACCAGTCTCCTCCATTTCTATCACGGGTGTCTTGCTTTTACTAGAACTTACCTGAGTTAGATTTTCCAATGTATATATTCGCCCAGATCTGGTGACGCCTTGGGCGACGTCTGCTTCAGCTACTCTTGCTTTACCTGGAGTGTTCTGCTCATAATTCCAAGGAACTGCATAGGAGTTATAAGCAATTGGGGAGGCTCTAATGACTGTGAAAGGAGTCTTAGGTACTGCTACCTCAACCTCAAACGGTGCCCGCTTTGGTGTACTGATGGGCGCACTATTTGCCTTTTCGATGAACCAAATCGAGTTTTCCAGGTCTACCAATTCATCAACATCGAGCATGTTTACTTGATGATCCGGTAATGGATTATTGGTGACATTCAGCGTCGGATCTTTCAACTGAATGGCCTTAGTGTCGATCAATATCTGGATCTTGTCCTTCAGAGTATAGCATGTTTCTATGGTGTGAACCCCCATCCCAGAATGATACGAGCAAACCTTGGTAGGATCAAAATGCTTGGCTTGAGTATTCTCACGTCCAGCAGCAATGGGCATGACATAGCCCGCTTCCTTAAGTCTTTCGTACAGTTGGGCTATAGGTTCAGCTAAGGGAGTGTATTGTTTTTTCTGAAAATTGGCTCTGGGTCTTTGGTTTTGTTAGGGAGAAGGCTGGGGTGTTTAGACATGAGTGGGTTGTACATTATACATGGGATAAGCAGGGCTTTGGAATTGTGGATATAGTGGATATGGGGTAGGTGCTTGGTATAGAGGGGAATGATATGGTATTGGAGTTTGCATTTGGTATGGAGATATCAGGTATGGCATTGGAGATTGTGGATATGGAGGCGGACTTGTAATAGGAGTTTGGTAATTGGACACACTTTTTGAAGGCTGGGCTAACATCACTGTACCTACCTCTTTTTTCTTCTTGTTCTCAGTAATTCCTCCAGACTGTAAAGCTTTGTTGGCAGCCTGTAAAGCTTCCAGATTGATAATGTTTCCATTCTTAAGACCTTCCTCAAGCATTTCACCTACCCTGATGATTTCAGCAAAACTTTTATTCACAACGGTTATCATTTTCTCAAGATATTACGGCTCCTGTGCACGAATAAAGTACTCTTTCATTTGAGATTCTTCAATCGGGGGTCGAGCTCTTACAGCCTCAGACCTCCATCTTATAGCATAATCCCTGAATGACTCATTAGGCTTTTTCTTCAAAGTCTACATATAGAATCAGTTTGGAGCATTATCAATGTTGAACCCGAAGCATTCCATAAAATCTGACGCCATATCGATCCAGCCTTTCCATTTCCTTGCATCCTGCTCAATATACCATGTTAAGGTTTCTCCAGTGAGACTTCTCATGAAAATTTTCATTCTTATTCTCTCGTCTCTCCCAACTCCAGCCAGCTTATCACAATACATACGCAAATGCGCCTTGGGATCTCCAGTCCCATTATACAATTTAAACTTCGGAGGTTTGTACCCCTCCGGTAACTCCACATCAGGGTGTACACATAAGTCTTCATAACTGAGCCCCCTTGACCCTTTGCTTCCCTCAAGTTGCTTCAGCCTCTCAACCACAGATTACATCATAGGGTCCTTTTCTGAAGGATCAGGTGCATACTGAGGGTAGGTGAATGGGGTTGTTTCGACATAGATGGGGTTCAAAGAGTTGCTACCGGATGCGTTAGCGAAAGACGTATGTAGGTAGGTGGGATATTTAGTATTTTGGACATGCTGAGTGGTATATGTGGGATTTGGAGTATTGTGGGTATTTTGGGGAAGGGGAAGGTTTTGGATATTTTGAGAAAAGGAATGGTTTTGGATGTTTTGGGGAGGAGGAAGATTTTGGATGTTTCGAGGAAGAGGAAGATTTTGGATGTTTTGAGGAAGAGGGAGGTTTTGGATGTTTTGAGGAGGAGGAAGATTTTGGACGTTTTGAGTTGAGGGCAAATGATGACTTGGGGTAGAGTTTTGGGATTTTGCACCAGTATGATCGTCCACTTGTGGTTCGAGAGGATTATTGAGGGTAACAGAAAGATTGGCCAAGTTGCGCACCTGTGCTAATTCTCCTTGCAGTTCGAGAATCTGTTGTCCCATTCTTATGATAATTTTGTTTTGTCCCATGACACTTTCTCCCTCTGTGCTCTTATCTGTAGCGCTGTTATTATCCCCCATTTTCTCTTTGTCTTTTGAACTTGTAGGAGGAGGAAGAGGAGGAGGAGCCCCTTTTGACTGTGTATGATAGTCCATAGTGCACAAATCAACCTTTGGGAAAGGGAAAGGAAAAACAAACAACAAAATCCCAAAATTAGTGCGTTAGTGGCATAAAGAGAACATAAACAACACACAGTAGACACATTGTTCGACGTTTCCTATTTTGGGTACCTCCTTTGAGCCAGAGGTGGGCCTATCATTGTTTGAGAGATAAATATGTCATAAAATAATGCCATTTGCTCATAAAATAAACCCCAACAAAATTGAAAAATTCATTAAACTAAATTGTCTCAAAAACCGAAAATACAAAGCAATATTAAAGAAATAAACTAAATTCTGAAAACATCTTCCTTTTTGTCTTCTTTTTTGTAGGCATCTAAAGCTTTGTCAAAGCGATGGCGGCCAGTCAGGAGATATGATAGTGCCAGTGTTCCTCCCAGGTTTCCCATGCTAAGACATTCTTTTCCTTGTCGATCAAACTCCTCACGAAGTTCTTGCACTTTTTCCTCCACACTTAGAGCGCGTTGCCTTTAAAATTCTAGTTTTTTGCCCATTTCAGCTATCTCCTTTGCATTATCGTCATGCAATTGGCGGTGTCGTGTCTAGTATTCCAAAGCCCTTTTCTTAAACTTGTGGTATAGGACTTGCGCCTCAGCTTCTTTGTCATTAACCTGTTTGCCCCTTTTAACGCTCGAAGTCACCTTATTTTTCAAGTCAGCGTGCAACCATTCAATATAGCCTACTACATAACCTGCTTGATAGCTATTTGATTCGATACTCTTCTGGTCCAGAAAAGTCTTCTTGCCTCAAGTTTTGGCAATATCAGTAGCATGCGGAATTCTGTTATTTTGATAATCCACCCGATGTTCATCCATGTTGGTTACCTTTGGTATTATTTGTTTCCTGCCTGCTTGCCTCATTACTCTTGCAAGAGCATATGGTTGAAGGCCATGGAGTCCCATCAAAATCAAGTAGACTTGATGTTGATTGTATATCACAAAGTTCGTACTTGGAAACCAGTCAAACATCCATTGAACAGACTCTTCAGTCAAAGCGCTCAACATCTGTCCCCACTTTTCTACCTCATTTGGTCGTTTGATTCTTGTGACCCCATGGTAACTCAAAATTGATGTGCATCAATATTGTCACTCCCAGTTGGCGTACGCATTCTTTTCAACCCATGCACCTTTTGAAGGTGTTCGATCAACCATAATTGCAACAACAAATTACATCCTTCAAATCGTTTGGCCCCATTCTTGCAACAACCCAGGGCTCGATAGATATCAACTAAGATCATAGGTACAATCGTGTACGGGCCTTTGTTAATCCCATTGCACAAAGCATCGGCCACCGTGATTAAGCGGATGTGTATGACTTCGTCCGCCCCATTCGGGAAGACCACCATTCCTAAGAAGTAGACGATAAATGCAAAAACCCTCTTACTTTCCCATGACTTAGGATCAGGACTCTCTGCTTCATATGCCTGCCGACTATGACGATGTCCAAATTTATCAATCAGATGACTTCCCAGAATTTTGGATTTCATCACATATTACACCATCCTACTGCCTTGAAGCCCTAACTTGTCTCGAACCTCTTCTAAGGTGACACTTTTTGGAATAATGACCTCAGCTTTAGGCCAACTCTTTTTCGGCAACAAATTCATATCTTCGACATATCCTCCGATTTCCTCAAGAAGTGGGGTCATCTCAACGTCGCCGAACCTGAACACATACCTTTTTTCATCCCAAAATGCAGTAGCAACTTCAATAAGTTCCCTGCACGGGGTGACATCCATAAGAGATGGCAACTTCCCAATACCTTTCTTACTGCGGCTTGTCCTTCTAAACCCAAGTCTAGCCACCACGACTCCATCTGCTTTGGCATGCACCAAACCATACTGAGCCTCGGATATGACGTAGGTAGTGCCATTGAACCTGGAGAACAAAAAGGTTAGCCTACCCTACCCCTAAAGAGCAAATGACAATATTTAGACATATTTATCTCTCAAAATGCACATAAATTATGAGGGCGTCCGTTTCGGGATTGTGAAATCCCTTAGAACTTAAGGCATGGTTTTCTTAGCATAGTATCCTAGGCTTTAAGATGTCTATTCCTTAGTAAAGGAATAGACGAACAGGATCTAGGAACCAGAGTGATTTTTGACGCGGTTCCCTCAAGCGGACAACTTGAAAGTGGGAAGGCTCATGACTGTCGACGCACCGCTGATCGACCGATTCACAAGGCATTTCCCAAAAGGTATTTTTAGAATACGAACGTTCGTGCAACCACGCAACCGTTCTTAAAAAAAATATAAAGGAGGTTCCAAGTGGAGGAAAATATGAGCGGAATGCCATTTGTATATAAAGCAGTAACACATAACAAATAATAGCATGCTTGGATAATATAAAAAATAAACAAATAGGAAAAGAAAGATAAATGCATAATTTAAAGCTAAGAAATTGCATATAAACAAATAAAGAGGTAAGGAAAGTGATTGGCATGAAAGAAACTAATGAAATTAAGATAATAAAATAATGGAAAAAGGAACGGGATATAACATGATCAAACATAAACAAATTAACAAATAAAACAAGGAGTTAATAATAAACGAATAGACACAAATAGCTTATAAATCCCACATAATATACAAATCCGTATTGGTTAGAACCTAAGTATCCCCAGCAGAGTCGTCATGCTGTCGCGCTCCATTTTTCTCGCGAAAAACGGGATTCGACGTGACAACTCTTTTTGGATTAATTTAGGATGAAGAGTCGTCACCTAACGAATTAAGGTGCGTTAGGACACCATTCGAGACTAAATTGGGACTTATTTTTTATTATTTAGTCTACGTCAACCAGAAATTCGGGTAAGGGTTCAGGTTACCTCGAAAGGAAGGTGTTAGGCACCTTTCGAGGTCCACAAATGTGGGTCCCGGCCGAACTCATATATTACGTGGGAATTTCTATGTGATAAGCAAAAGGTCAATTTATTTTTTATTAACTTAATAATAACTAAGTGTTCAAGAGATAAAAATATTAGGCAAATTACACATACAACTTAATTATTATCTGATCAATAATTAACTACGTGATAAAGCAATAAAAAATGTGTAAATAAATAAAGAAATGAATTAGATAAGCAAGAAGAAAGAAAAGGACATAATTTATAATGAAAGGATTCATTAAATTATACCTAAACTACCCCAAACAAAAGACATGCAAAACTAAATAAAATTCAATCGGATTTAGACAAAGGTTAATTTTATTTTATTCGGATCAGCGCCCGGCTTATTAACGGATAACAATGTCATATTTTTCTCGGGTCAACTTCCATCATTTTCGATGTTCTACCCACCCCGCCTAATTTGGTTATTAAGCCTAAAGGCGTTCTAAAGAAAGCGATAAAACTAGCGTTCCCTAAAAGGCCTATCCGTCCCAATTTAATGCCCAAAAGGCGTTGGACGACCTACTTTGGATATGAATCTAGACGCAAAGAAATTCTCAGGCTTCCTAGTTAGACTCTGAGTTTACGTCAGACAAAACAAATAGGACTAGCAATTAGCACGTAAAGGTTTCAAATATGCCTCTTATTTAATTAAAGTTAAATAGGTGATAAACATGTTGAACAGTTGCTTATATTGTAATTAGAACCTATAGGCATGATATCTAATATGGTAGATTAGTTAACATTTATTACGCTTATAGACATAATTTCTAGGCGAGGTACGCTATTCAAAGGAGTCAAAAATTAAATAAAATGCAAAGTATTGAATTAGGAATGCTGAAAATTAATTAATGATTACAGAAAGAATAGCTAAGATTGCTAAAAAATAATTTTTTTAATTCTGGGATTTTTTTTTTATATATATATATATACCAGCAATTAGCTGAAAATTATTGAAATTATGCTGGAATTTTAATTTAACTGCAGGGAATTAATTAGCAGTTGTAAAAAAAAGGTTTTAATATGTTGAAAATCATTTAAAAGTGCTGAAAAATTAATTAAACAGTTGCTGGAAAATGATTTAGATTTTTGCAGAAAGCTAAAAATGCTGAAAATATAAAAAGTGCTGAAAAATTAATTGAAATTGCTAAAATAGACTTATAAATACTGGAAATTAACTTAAAGCGCTGGAAAATAATTTTAAATGCTGAAAATAATTTAGAGGGCTGAAAAAATAATATAATATGCTGAAAATTATTATTTTTTTGAGTGTTGGAAAATAATAGGATATGCTGAAAATTATTTTTTGAGTGCTGAAAAATGATATAATATGCTGGAAAATAATTTTTTAGATGCTAAAAATTAATATAATATGCTGGAAATTTATTTTTTGAGAGCTGGAAAATAATATAATATGCTAGAAATAAATTAAATGTGCTGAAAATCAGTTTAATCATGCCAAAAGCGCGCTTAAATTAATTTAACACATTCAAAATTAATCTAGTACATTCGAAGATTAATTAATGATCCTAAAACATAATTTCTACGTGATAAAAGTAATTAATTAATTATCCTAGATTGTTTGCCTAAGTGATAAAATAATTTAACTAGTTAACATGAAATTTATTGAATAGTCCTATAGGCGTGGTCTCTAAGTGACAAAATATTTAACAAGTAGAATCCCCACCTCATAGCATCCCCAATATTTTATTACATATATAGAGTGTTTATACAAATTTATTACATGCCAAATGAGTATGAAAAAAAAAAGAAATAAAGAAAGATAAAGACCGTTTGGACAGCCTCCAAAACCCTCCCATACCCAGGCAACTCTTCAGCTATCCCGAACAATTTCGGTTGAAGACCTGTCAAACACAGCTATGCATACCAATAACACCAAAATCAAATTCGAAAAGCAAACCATCTCACATAGTAGAAGAGTCATGCAACCAACACAAAAGTGGAGAAAATACTACATGTAAAAATTATATAAATGCTTCAATAGAGACATACCAGTCAAGAGGCAAATAGATAACAATAAGAAAACCAAAACAGTAGCAATAAAGGGATGGTGTAGCAAGATGAAACCAAGAGTGAGTCTTCCTCCAAAGCCAAAACAGAATAGAACTTGCAGTATATATCTTTTGTGTGTGTAGAGAGAACGTGAGAGGAGTCAAAAGTCTGTCTTGAATAGTGAGATGGGTTTGTTTATATAGTAGAGAGTTGTAGGCAATTAGAAATAAAAAAGGAAGGAAATATATATATATATATATATTCTTAAATCAATCAAAGAAATTACTTTTCCTTAATCAAGTAGACCAAATCAATTAAGAGAGAAAGTCACGATGTATTACCATAAATAAAAGAGTAAGAATCTGTCCGGACTAAATAAGGGTAACAAAAATCAGTGAATAAACTTAAAGGAATATTAATTTGTCATAATTATATAGAGAGGTAGTTAAGGCTGCAAATTCCCAAAGTCGAAGTAGACCAACTCAAATTCAAAGCTTGCCATAATTATTCGAGTACAAATTACACTAGCTCAAATTGCCATATCTAAACAGGTGAGGCATTCACATACCATTACATACATGGTCAAGATATTAAGATTAAATCAATTAGTGCAATTTCAATGAGAATCGCGAACACACTGTGATTAACGATCAATCAAAAGGGATATTAGTCAAGGATTAGAGTTTAGGCCTGAAAACAGGTTGGTTGCTATCATATAGTATCATAACTCATAAACATGTTAACAAATCCAGAAACAAACCAACTTTTAAATCATGATCGCTTATTAGCAATTAGGTCAAGAATTCAAGTTTATGTAAAATTGGGGCTTTTTTTTACATATGATAGTCTAAATGGTCAACAAAATAAAAATTTTTTTTAGTAATAATTAAACAAACATTCCCCAAACAAAAAATGCACAAATTTTGAATCCTGGAATCTGTCTGGAGAACACGATGAGTTGAGGTAGTAGTCGAACATAATAATGCATAAAAGGGATCATACCTGGATTGGGTTTATGAGAATCAGTCTTAAGTTAAACTCTCGAGGCTTTAATAGGGACCTAAATTGAAATGGATGACTCCGGATTTTCTTGATTATATCGGAATTAACCGAGAGAACCTATTGACGACCTTGTACGATGTACCCACCTCGTGGTGGAGCTTCACTGGAGTCGGTGGAGGAGATGCGATCGGCGGGTTGAGAGAGAAGAGGGAGATCATGGCTGTTGGGTTTTGTTTGGTGGTTAAGAGAGGCGATCGGGACAGAGAGATGGCGGCTCCGGCGTGGGGTCGAGAGATGAGAGAGATCGGCTGAGCTGTGGTGGGGAAATGGTTTTGCCGGAGCCGTGGTGGCGGTCGGCGTTGGCGCGGTGGTGATGACGAGGTAAGGGAGAGAGTATAGAGGCGGTTTGGGCGACTGCTTTGTGATGGTGGAGGCTGGAGTTCGCTGGTCGGTGATGACCGGCGATGGTGGTGGCGGCGGCTTAGAGAGAAAGAGATGAGGGAGAGAGAAAAAGTCAGTTAGAGAGAGAGTAGAGGTGCGGCTGATAGGGTGTAAAATGATTAGGGTTAGGTTTGGTTTTGAATAAAAGGGAAGAAAAGATAGATTTATCTGAGCCGTTAGATCATATTTGATCTACAGCTGAGATTAAAGTTAGAATATGGGTCGGGTTTGGGTTGAAATTGGGTCAAACATTAGGTTTATTGTTGGAATTGAATTTGAAACTTCAATTTGGGGTCAAATTAAAATCCATTTAGGCTAAAATTGGCATGAAATTGGGTAAAAAAATGACTAAAAGTTAAATAAATTCGGAAAATGAAATTAGACTGCTATTTAATAAATTACTCAATGCTGTAAAATCATTATGAAGAAATTACATAAGTAACAATAATGACACGTAATATATTATTTAAAATTAGCGATAAATAATAATTTGAAATAAATTATGTACTTGTAAATTATGAATACGAATTTTAATAATAATACTATAATACTAATAATAATGATTATAATATAATTAATGAATATTAATAGTAATAGACCATGTGTTTGGAATTATGAGTATGCAAATTTGTGGAAATAATTTGGTAAATATTTATAAAATTATGTAAAATATTATATTTAAATTAGTAAATTATATATATTATATAGGAATATAAAATTAAATGCTAAAAATGAATTGCATACTTTAAAATCATGAATAAACTTATTTGATACCAAAAAATAATAACTAAAAATTTTAAAATTAATATTTGATGAAATAGCAATCCGGGAGGAATATCGGGAGGTCAAAATTGGATGTCAACAGCTGTACCAATCATTATTTTCTTAATAGGTGTGTCAAGTCAAAATGTGACAAGTAAATCACAAAGGAAGTATTAGTCAATTTGCTCCCCTTATTAATTTCTCCTTAAGAGTTGTGTAAAAACAAACATGTCAAGTAATTTGAGATGAAGGGAGTACTAATTTTTGGAAAGTAAAATGTAATTTTACCAAAAAAATTTTTAAGCTGATACTGATTACATTTAAAATGAAGAGTTAGACATTAGTGGTACAAGGACATATTAAAAAAATTATAATTAAAATATTCTTAAAGGCTTAAACATATAATTATTTAGAAATAAAATTAAAAGACAAAATATGCATTTATTTAGGTACGGAGAAAGTAACTTTGTTTACCCATTACCAGAAAAAACAAAAAACTTTGTTTACTGAAAAATGTTCCCCCCCCCCCCCCGCCAAAATGACTGCGGTTTTTTAATTGGACAACACGGGACAGAGAATTACACATTTCGACTTCCCCAATTAAAAAATAAAGTTGGTTGCGACATAATTCAAAATTATTGTGAAATCGAAATATATTCGACTAATAATGAAATGAAGAAATGAGATGGATCAAGAGGAAAGAAAGCGAGAAAGAAAAACAAAATATTACTCACTCCATTCATATTTATTTTTCCATTATATTACTCCCTTTGTTTCGTTTCAATTGAAACTCTTGCTAAAAATATTTGTTTTAATTTAATTATCTTTTTTATGAAATTAAACTTTTTATTATGTTGTTCCAATATTACTCATATCATTAAATAACTATATAAAGTGTATATACTCAAATTTATATTTCAAAGCATAATTAATAAGACTATTTTGATAAAATAAGCTACTAATAACTATTTTCTTAAAAGTAGTGTTAAGTCAACAAGGGTCAACTATTTTGAAACGGAGGGGGTAAAAATAGTTGTTTAATTTACTTGTTTGAAAAATTAAGAGATAATTTACCATTTTATGCTTATATTATCCTTGTTATTAAATACAATTTATTTTCTAACATTTAGATGACTTATAATTGATAGGATGATATAGTAAAATTATTATTTTATTTATTATTATTTTAAGAAGGTGTATCAAGTCAAACATGAACAAATACAAATAAAGGAGGGAATACTTTGTTTCACTAATGATGACAAAAATATTTATATTAGTTTACTTTAAAACCAACTATATACTCCCTCGTTTCAAATTAGTTGAGTAAATATTTTATTTTACTTGCTCATTTTAGCAAATTAAGAAAGTTTTATTATTTGTTTTACGTTCTATTTTTAGTATTAAATAATTATATAAAGTAATGCTCCTTCTAGTACAATATAAGTGAATTGTTGTAATTTTTTTATTTTGGAAAAAAGCATAAGTACCTCCGTGAACTATGAATGAAATGTCAGCGACACTTTATTTTTACGTAGGTCCTATTACCCCCGTAAATTATTTTTTTCTATATTTTTTTGCACCTTAAGTGCTAACATGAAGCCACAACCCAATTCTATTAGTTACGATTATATACACGCTCCGCCACCTCAGCACCTAAGGGTGTACTCCCTCCGTTCCATTTTATGTGGTCTAATTTGACTGGGCACGGAGTTTAAGAAATAACGTTTGACTTGATAATATTTACTATATTGTCCTTTGCAATTAAAAATGTACCTGTATTAATTTTATTTAAAAAATAAAAGGTAATGCATTCACTTTTTAATTAAGTGGGACCAATAAGGGTAAAAGAGTAATTGTGTCTTTAAAAAGTTGCCAAATAAGGAAATGTGACATTCTTTTTGGGACAGACCAAAAAGGAAAGTAGGTCGCATAAAATGGGACGGAGGGAGTATTTATTACACGTTAAAATAGTTCATGGGCTAATAAGACTCTCTTAAAGATAAAGTATGTCCCTGAGATTTCAGTCATAGTTCAATGAGGTATTTATGCCTTTTGCCACTTTTTTTTTATAATTAAAAAAAAATGTTGATTTTTTCACACTTTAAGAGTGTAACAATTACTTGTTTCAGATTTACTTTTCTTTTTAATGAGGTTTTAAACTACTTTACATTTTTAGGAGGTGCATTGCACTACTTAAGAAGAGCTTGGAACGAATAAAAAAGACAAATCTTAAAATATTATCTTTTGATTTATGTCCTTAAATATCTTTCTTAAAGAGTGTGTCACACCCTAACAATTTACCGATATTGGACTAGAGAGAGTAGCACTCCTTCCGACCATCTTTACATGTCCATTATACAAAAAAATAGTTGTCCAACTTTACTTACTCAGTTTAAAAAATCAAGAGATAATTTCTCATTTTGTGTCTATTTTAATCTTGTTATTAAATACAACTCCCTCGTTTGCTTTTACTTGTCACTATTTTTCTAATTGAATTTCTATTTTTACTTGTCATTTCTGACATATCAAGTATAAACAAAATGTTATAAAATGTATTCTTTATATGGATGTCCACTTATTGTAATCCCTCTATCTCCCCATTACTATTCACCATTATGTTCCACCTCCTCCATGATCTCAAATCCTAAATGTTACGTCTTCCACCTTCTCCATGATCTTACTCCTTAATGTCATATTTATGACAACCTTTTATATGTCTCTATGTAATATTATAAATAGAGGCATAAAACTTGATATTGTATACACTTGTACACTTGATATTTGGAAGAATGAAAAGCTCTCATCTGTTGTCTTCTCTCTATATTTCTTGTTTACTTTATTGCTTCATATTGTTATTCTTTTAGCTTAGTTTTAAAACACATTATCAGCACGAGCCTCTAACTTCACTCTCGTCTTTCCAAAGTTGAGTCTACTCCGTCTGTTGCTGTTTGTTCCATGAATTTAAAGTTGTATCCAAGGCTAAAGGTAAGATTGTGCCTGCTATGAGGTAAGTCACTATGAAGATGTCTTCATTTTAAAACCATGATTACAATTATATTTAACGGTAACTACTTACTTATCTAATTTGACTTCTTCAATTGAAGAAATTATTTAGCTTATTTAACTTGTACCTGGATTCATTGATATAGAATTATAATGATTTATAAAATGTTGAAGTAACTAAAGGTTTTAATAATGTGACAGAGCATATTTAATATTTCAATTGATATGTATTTTGTGAGTAACAAAACTAATAAGGCATTCTCGGCTTTCATTTCCTTTATGAGTTGAAAATATTTTGATCATCAGAAGCAATTTCTTCCTACTGGTGAGATAGCAATTCGTATGTTATATGTATTTGATTAAATTATTATTGTGATTTAATGATTTTTTTGGGTGCAGTTACAAAAGAGTGTGGTATTGAAGACATAGTTTTTAGTTCAGTATACTTTACTACATTAAATTTGTAGTTATTTGATTTTATTATGATTACCACTTTGTAATCCTTCGTTATGGTTATACATTCTGAAAAATTGAATCATTGGAGGACTGAATCATACGTCCGTCTATGGAAGGAGTAGACCCGCTACCTATACTTCTCTAGTATATGAGTATCAAAGTGGTAATATTTTAAAGTCTCGTGGTTGAGTCTCATTGCACTTGGCCTATTATGTCACTGGTAGATGGTAAGACGGTGGATTCAAGTCCCATCATACCAAACAGAAAAGATAAGTCATCGGGTTAAAGTCCCGGTGCATCATGATGATAAGATGTTGGGTTTGAGTGCCTTCACATTATGGCCTAAAATGCTATTATATAGATAAGACATTGGGTTGAAGTCCTAATGCACCGTAGTGGTGATATGATGATGACTAAGGCAAAATAGCGTGTTTTGATGTAAATCAGTCTCACTTGGTTTGCTCCATTCCCTGAAGTGAATGTGATAGCAATGTAGAATATGTCTGAAAGAAAACAAGTGTTTGAATGAATGCACATGAACATGGCAAGGACAAAATAATAATAGTCATTATTGTGGTTATAATAAAAAGGAAGAATACTACGAGTTACGTTCTTCAAATAATCCTTCAAAATATGAAGGTACTTTTTGACATCAAAAGTGATATGAAAGATCATTGGGCACATGGTTATTGATCGTGCGACCTAATTTAATAAGTTTTGTAAATCCTCTATCAAAATAAAGAAATATAAAGTGGTGGTACACTTGATCTTTCAAAGTGAAGTTGAGGTGTATTATATAAATATGATGGATGTCAAGGCATGACAATGAACTTATAAAATAAATTATGAAGCATATATGATTATAGTTTCTTGAAGAGAATGTGACTTGTGATAAGCATTGAAAATGTCAACCCATTCTTGAAAGTGAATTTTTCGAATGTGATAGAAAATTGTTGTGTGTAAAGATGTGCTTAAATATGGTTGGACAAAGCCAAAACTCACATCTATTGGAGGTTTGAGAGAAATGAAAAGAAAATATTTTATTAATGGTCATTGGTCAAGTACTTTTAGTACATCACATATATTGTGGTATGTCTTATATATTATGGATTACCAAAGGGTAAAAGTAATAAGTCTTACACAAATATTGTGGTATGTTTTATTATGAACTACCGAAGGGCAAAAGAAAGAAATAGTTCATTCATATAAAAGTTGTGACCATGACCAAGAATGGGTGTTATTCTGTGGCTACACAAATTTGTCATTGATTGTGTACATATAATTTTTTCCTTAAAGGAGATGTTCACCACATCTGTGGTGTTATGGAATATTTGGTAGTATAAAAATTAATTTGGAGCTCTAGAAGAGCTAATGTGTTACTACGCGGAGGAAAGAAACTATTTATAATATTGAGATTGTAGTGAGTCTCAAAAGAAACTTTTTACGTTTCAAGGGAATTGAAAAAAATGGATTATATTGAGACTATAAATTATAAAAAGACTTAATATCTTCATATTACTACAATCGAAGTGGGTTAAGACATTATGTAAAAGATTACCCGTCGTTTCCTCCTATTTATAGTACACAATTATGGACATGGTGATGGAACTACATGCAATAGTAAACTAGAGTTTACTGAAACAAATATCAGTTGGCATGATCGGTTGACCATTCCGGTTCCAATGTGATGTAAAAATAATTGAGAACTCATGTGGTTACATATTGAAGAAAAAAAGATTCTTCACGAATTCTCTTGTGTTGCATATTCTCATGATAACTTGGTTATTCTACCAACTAAAGTTGGGATTGTATCCATTGAATTTTGGGAACGTATAAAAAGGTGAATATGAGCTCGTTCACCTGCCATGTGGACCGTTTATTATTATGTGATTTAATAGATGCATCTATGGTATGGTCACATGTGCTTTACTATCAATTTGCAATTTATTTTTTGCAAGATTGTTTGCTCAAATTATTGAATTAAGAGCATGATTCCAAAATATAAAATTATGTTGATAATGCTGGTTGGTTTAGCATAAATTGTATGCCTCCAATTATAGCTAAATCGTTGGTTATATATGAGAACAAATCTCCCAAAAGAAATTTGGTGTGAGATGTGTTATTTAAATGTAGCAGCACTTATATGCATCAAGTCAATAAGGTTCCCCTATATTGTTGGTTCAGGGTCAAGAACCAAATAATTCCATCTAAAAGTTTGAATGTGCGGTATTTGATTCAATTACTCTACCACGTACAAAGATGGATCCCTAAATAAGATTGGGGTGAATGTTAGATTTCCTAACATTAGGGGGAGATATGATTATAACAGTTGAAATGGATGGAATAAATTATCTAGATCCTCGTAAAAGAAAAATATAAACTTGAAGTTCAAGAGATAATTCAGTTGCAAAATATTGTAAATAATTGCCAGATACTGACCCAATGTTATAATTCAGCTGTAAATGCTCCTATGAGAAGTCCTTGAAGGACAGAGTCTATGGCACGCCTAAAATATGATAGACCAATCGGATCCAAATAGAAAAATTTCTTAAAGAAGGAGAGGAGCAAATAATAAAAATAACCATAATAATGAGGCAAGTGCTTTAAAAAGCACTATGGCATAACTCTTTATAAAACCTTAGCAAAGGTTCAGATACCTGAAAATGATGAAAAAGAAGAGATCAATCTCGATATGTTATGTCGTAATGAAACCGATATTAAATGACCATCGACGGTATTTTGATATAATGTAGCACTCACCATTATAAATGGTAATGAGAACCTTGAGATTAAATCTGTCAATCAGTATGGACAGATAATGATTGGCCAAATAAATACGTAATTCAAGTATTTTGTTTCACTTGAGAAAGTGAATATTTGAAACTATAGTCCAATGATCAAGGTATAATATCAGTGGGGTATAAATGGGTTATTGTGCGAAAAGTAAAACTATAAAATATATAGTATGACTTTGCCTTGGGACATAAAGATATTTTCGCAAAATTTCTGACATTATTGTTAGGAGATGTATTCTCCTGTGGTGGATGCGATGAGATTTCTTTCAGTTTGGCAATACTGAAAAACTTAAACATGTATAATAAATGATTGTCATGTCTAGCTAGACGGTAAAGGTTATATGAAAACTAGCTAGACAATAAATGTTATATGGAAATCCTTGAAGGATTTAAAAATGTTTTAAAACGTTTCCATTGAATAGTACCCCAATGGTTGTAATATCACTTAACATAAAGAAAGATCGATTTCAATCTGATGAAAATTGTTAGAAAGTACAATGTCTAATTAGTGCAATTGGTGCACTAATGTATCCTGATATTTCTATATATAAAATAATATTTTTATTAATGTGCACGAAAGACATAATTTCAATTTTATATGAAAATATTTTGAGTTAAATTAAATATTTATATGAATTTATTATCTCTAACCAATATTGTCAAAGGATTGCTGGTTATGCAAAATGCAAGGAGGTTATTTGATCTACATAATGTTTGATCATATGAAATTTTCTATATGCATGTGAGACCACTGTCATATTATCATAATCTACAAGACAATCAATGATTGTCACTTATTGAAGTCAAGTCAAGCTACTAGCAACTTATAAAGTGACTCTACATGTAAGAAGATGTGTGATTTTCTTTGAGATGGAGGTTGAAATATCGTATGAAGATGATGCATTTTGCATAGCTCAATTGAAAGAATAATATATCAAAGAAGACAAAATAAAGTACATTTCAGCGAAGGACTATTTTGCTCAAATTTTGGTGGGATGTTTGATGTATGCATTGTCGAACCTAACACTTAGAAAAGCTGGATTGGAATATATCATCTACAAGATTAAGTGATGTATATATCAGGGAGAGTAAATACGTGCTGCACTCTTTCTTCTTTGGTCAAGTTTATCCCACTGGGTTTTCTTGGCAAGGTTTTTAACGAGGCAGCAAGCAATGCGTACTAAAGGATATGTGTACTCTTTTTCCTTCACTAGGAGTTTTTTCCACAGGATTTTTTCCTAGTAAGGTTTTAACGAGACACATCATCTACGGACATCCAAGGGGGAGTGTTATAAAATGTATTCTTTATGTGGATGTTCACTTAATGTAATCCCTCCATCTCCCCACCACTATTTACCATTACCTTTAATAAACTACTCATTTCTAAAAAATTAAAGGTAACTTTACCAACTTACCCTTAACTAAATTTTATCTCTTTCCAAATTGACTTGATTACTATTTTTAACTCAAGAGCATATTTGGAAGATTATGATCAAAATATTCTTGAAAGCTTAAGTATACACTTATTTAGAGATATAATTACAACCCAAAAGAAATATTTATAAAAGAATGGAGGGAGTAGACAAGTAATATGGGACAAATAGTTATACTAATGTGGAAAACTAATATGAGACGGAAGGAGTATAAGATAAATATATATATATATATATGTATATCATAATTGTTTGAATTTTTTTGA
This sequence comes from Capsicum rhomboideum, assembly GCA_031232105.1. Lineage (NCBI taxonomy): Eukaryota > Viridiplantae > Streptophyta > Magnoliopsida > Solanales > Solanaceae > Capsicum > Capsicum rhomboideum. Next base: position 35,102,219 of record CP124711.1, on the reverse strand, counting down.
TAAGGTAAATTTTTTATGTTACTCGTGTACATGGATTAAAAATACTTAAATGAAAATAATAATTCTTATAGTAGTAAATAAATTTTTTATTTAATTTGATTGCATTTTTAATTTGTAATATATCAATTTAAATTTCAAGAAAAATTCATTGATTACAATCCTTGCATCGTTAATTTCAACATCATGATGCCTAAAATTTATCTTTACACCAAACAACCCCTAAAATTTATAAAATCTTTTTTATTATTATTTTATATTTTTCTAAATTAATTTTCAAATAAAATTAACTTGAATTTTCATTTTGAACCATACTTTCTAAATTAGTTTTGATACAGGTAAATGCATACTATTGTCCACATATTTTACCATATACACTACTTATTTTTGGTATATCAAAAAAAATTAAGTAATTTTTTAATATCTTTCCTAAGTTATTCAATTCAAATCTAAATAAAAACTTCATTTTCTTGATTACATCACTCTGGAAGTGATCTTGATATGGCAAGGACTATTGCACTTAAGGTAATTTCATAATTCTTGATATAGATGTTATAAAATTTAATTTTTTGTTTTTAAAAATAAAAGTAAAAATTAAGATACTCATTACCATATTACTACATATCCACATAATGACTAGTATAACATTTTAGAAAAAATAATTAAATTTACTTTGACTGAAAAAGATTGTGTTTTTGATGCTCTGCTCATAACGAACCAATTACAAATAATTCGCCCTTGTATTTAAGGCAACTAAATCCATGTCTCTTTCTCTGTAATCTAAACACCCCCACGTCACCCCACCCCACCCCTTACTTCTGCTTCTCTCTAAATAGTCACTTCACTCTTGTAAAATCTTATTCCTCTGTTTCCTATCTGTCACCTTCTCTTCCTTCATCAGCCATGAATACTGGTAAAGAAAAGTTGGTGGTAGAAGTGGTGGCAGCACATAACTTGATGCCTAAAGATGGTGAAGGTTCTTCATCACCATTTGTAGAAGTTGAGTTTGAAAACCAGAGACTAAGAACTCAAGTAAAACTGAGAGATTTAAACCCTTTATGGAATGAAAAGCTTGTTTTTCATGTCAATGATGTTGCTGATCTTCCTTATAGGACCATTGAGGTCAATGTTTTCAATGAAAAAAGGTCAAACACCAGCAGGAATTTTCTGGGTCGGGCTAGGATTTCTGGGTCAAGTATTGCTAGACAAGGGGAAGATATGGCACAACTTTATACTCTTGATAAAAGGAGTCTTTTTTCTCATGTACGTGGTGAGTTGAGTTTGAAGTTTTATTTATCTACAACTGAGGAAGTGAAACAAGTTGTTACTGGTAATGCTGCTGCTGCTGGAGGGGTGGTGTCTTCTGGTAACCAAAATGGTAATTCTTCTTCTAAGAAGAACAAGAAATTGCAGCAGCAGCAACAGACAAATGGAACAAACATGGTGGTTCAAATGGGCCAAGAAAGTAAGGTAAGCTTGAATTTCTGTCATCTTGTTGAACTATTAGAGAGAAAAAAAGTTATATTTACTTATTATATCATGTTTTAACACGCCCTTCACGTGTGTCTGGTTCTGTTTTATGGCATACAAACGGAAAATATATTTTTTTGTATTTTCTGGGTGGGGTTAGATTTTAATCCATGGTCTCTTTGTTTATTAAATTAATTGTTTCATGTATCAACAGGTAAACTTCCAAAACCAGAACCATACAAAGCCAGTGGAGCCAGTCCCAGGTGACATTAAGCCTGTTGTTATTACTACTGTTCCTGGCCCTATTATTCCGGCTGTGTCTGGTGGCCATGCCGTTGGTGGTGGAGGTGGTCATGGTGTTGGTGGTGGCGGGGTTGGTTTGTACTCTTCTGGGCAAGGTGAGTTTTCTCTGAAAGAAACAAGTCCACATCTAGGTGGTAAGGACAAGACTAGCTCAACATATGACCTGGTTGAACAAATGCAGTATTTGTATGTTAGAGTTGTAAAGGCTAAGGATTTCTCTTTTTTTGGTGGTGGTGGTGAGCTTGTAGCTGAGGTGAAACTTGGAAATTACAGAGGAATTACTAAAAGGGTCTTTTCAAATCATGCTGAATGGGACCAAGTTTTTGCCTTTTCAAAAGATAGTGTACAGTCCTCTGTCGTGGAAATCTTTGTGAAGGAAAATAACAAAGATGACTTCTTGGGTCGTGTTTGGTTTGATCTGAATGAAGTGCCTAAACGAGTTCCGCCGGATAGTCAGTTGGCTCCACAATGGTACAGAATGGAGGACAAGAAAGGTGACAAGTCTAAAGGTGGCGAAGTTATGGTTGCCATATGGTTTGGCACTCAAGCTGATGAAGCCTTTGCTGAGGCTTGGCATTCTAAAGCAGCAAATGTGCATTTTGATGGTTTGTGTTCTATCAAGTCCAAAGTGTATCTGTCACCCAAGCTTTGGTACTTACGAGTTGGGGTTATTGAAGCTCAAGATATTGTTATGGGCGAGAAAGGGTCATCAATGATGAGATACCCTGAACTTTTTGCCAAAGTTCAAGTTGGGAACCAGGTTCTGAGGACTAGAATTTCTCCACCTGCTGCTTCTAGAAGCCTTTCAAATCCTTTCTGGAATGAGGACTTAATGTTTGTGGTTGCTGAGCCATTTGAAGAATTCTTGCTTGTTTCAATCGAGGACAGACTTGCTCCCAATAGAGAGGAAGTCGTGGGGAGAGTTCTTTTGCCTGTTTCAAGCCTAGAAAGGCGACTAAACGAGAAGCCAGTGACTTCGAGGTGGTTCAATCTTGAGACTCATTTGGGCAACCCAAATGATCCCAAAGCTGTGGTTAGATTTGCCTCTCGGATTCACCTCCGTGCTTCACTTGATGGAGGTTACCATGTGCTTGATGAGGCAACAATGTATTGCAGTGATGTTAGGCCAACAGCAAAGCAGCTGTGGAAGCCCCACATTGGAGTTCTCGAGGTTGGGGTTTTGGGAGCTACCAATCTCGTGCCAATGAAAATGAAAGAAGGCAAGGGTGGCTCTGTAGATGTGTATTGTGTGGCAAAGTATGGGCAGAAATGGGTCCGAACTAGGACTGTGGTGGACAGCTTATCTCCTAAATGGAATGAACAATATACTTGGGAAGTCTTTGACCCTTGCACTGTTATCACTATTGGGGTGTTTGATAATTCTCGTGTAGACAAGAATATGGCTAACCCTGTAGCTGGAAACAGGGACTCTCGAATTGGGAAGGTTAGGATCAGGCTATCAACTCTTGAAACAGATAAAGTTTATACTCATGCGTATCCACTCTTGATGCTGCATCCTTCTGGGGTGAAAAAAATGGGGGAGCTTCATTTGGCTGTTCGATTTTCATGTGCTAATATGGTAAATATGCTTCATATGTATACAATGCCTTTGCTTCCAAAGATGCATTATGTTCAGCCCTTGTCTGTAAGTCAGCTAGACAACTTGAGGCACCAGGCTATGAATGTAGTGGCAACGAGGCTTAGTCGATCCGAGCCACCTTTGGGAAGAGAAGTGGTGGAGTACATGCTCGATCACGATTCTCATATGTGGAGCATGAGAAAGAGCAAAGCAAATTTCTTTAGGCTGACTAATGTGGTTTCTTGGTTTGTTATTATGAGCAGGTTTCTAGAGTCCGCGCGCAATTGGCATAAGCCAATGCACTCTGTGTTAGCGCTGATTGCCTTTACCATTCTTGTATTGGTGCCCGAGCTCATCATCCCTTGTGTACTAATCAACTTGGCTGCAGTTGGACTATGGCGTTATCGGTCACGCCCACGCCACCCTCCCCATATGGATACTCGACTTTCATATGCTGAGAGCATTTATCCAGATGAGCTAGATGAGGAATTTGATTCGTTCCCGACCAGTAGAAGTGCGGAAATTGTTCGAGTGAGATATGATAGACTTAGGAGTGTGGCTGGTAGGATTCAGACTGTGGTTGGTGATATGGCAACTCAAGGGGAGAGATTTCAAGCATTGTTAAGCTGGAGGGATCCAAGAGCAACATTCTTGTTTGTGATATTTTGCTTGTTTGCTGCCTTTGGTTTCTATTTGGTGCCAATCAAATGGGTGGTGGCTCTTTGGGGTTTGTATTATTTGAGGCCACCTAGGTTCAGGAATAGGTTGCCATCTAGTGCTGTATGTTTCTTGAAGAGGCTGCCCACCAGGGCAGATAGCATGTTGTAATATCTGAAGCCATTAGTGGGGGGCATGCTTTAAAATATGTAGTATTTTGTGGGGAACTGTAGGATCGGACTAAGGATTTGGTTTTCGGATTTTGGATTTCAGATGTAGATTTGAAATGCCCTTGTGATTTTGCAGTACTAGTCTCTATTGTTCTACTTTTGTTGCATTGTAATATATCTAGGGTGCTTTTCTCTCTAAAACTCGCGTGTTTCATCAATTCTTATAGATGCTCTGTTCATGGGCACATTCATTAACTATGCCGTCATGCTTTTCCAATACTAAGAAGTACCGAGTATTTATAACCAACCCAATCAATTCGCTAAAAGAATCCAATGAGTCTTTTCCACTAGGCTTCCTCCTGGTCTACATAACGCTTGAATACTCTTTGATGAAAGAGAGTAAAATAGAGGAAGCCAAACATATTGGTAGTTGTTGTAAAATCAATATAAAAAGTTAGTATAATATATCGAGAGGTGAAAGTAAGAACAATAACGAGAGACGAGAGGAGAATTTTTCTTATTTCTTCCAAGCATCAAGTGTCTTAAGTCTTGTAAGTGTGTACAATATGATGCCTAATGTCGCTATTTAATTTATAGGATGATATTGAGGGATACAAAGGATTGTCATGAAGATGAAATTTAAACTCATTTGAGTTCATGGAAGGTGGGAGAGTTATTCTACATAATGGAGAGGAGAGGTGAGAGAGTGGAAATTTATAGTGGACATCCACACTTATTAGTTTTACAACACTCCTCTTTAGATGTCCATAGATGATGTGCCTCGTTAAAACTATACTAAGAAAAGCCTCTGTGGAAAAAAATCTTAGTGAAGGAAAAATAGTACACATATCCTTTAGTACACATTCCTAGTGAAGGAAACCGAGTGCACATATCCTTTAGTACGCATTGCTTGCTGCCTCGTTAAAAACCTTGTTAGGAAAACTGAGTGGGACAAAACCTTGGCTAAGGGAAAAAGAGTGCAACACGTATTTACTCCCCCTGATAAAGACATCACTTAATCTTGTAGATGAGGCATTCCAATTGAGCTTCTCAAAGTGTTGGGATCGACAATGCCTCCATCAAATATTTCACCAAAATTGAACAAAATAGTCCTTTGCTGAAATGTGCTTTATTTTGTCTTCTTCGATATATTATTCTTTCAATTGAGCTATGCAAGAAGCACCATCTTCATATAATATTTCAACTTCCATCTCAAGAAAATCAAGCATCTTCTTATGTGTAGAGTCACTTGCTAGTAGCTTGACTTGACTTGAATAAGTGGCAATCATTAATTGCCTTGTAGAATATGATAATATGGCAGTGGCCTCACATGCACATAGAAAATTTCGTATGATCAAACGCTATGTAGATCAAGTAATCTTCCTACATTTTGCATAACCAACAATCCTTTGACAATATTGGTCAAAGATAATAAATCCATATAAATATTTGATTTAACTCAAAATATTTTCACATAAAAGTGAAATTATGTCTTTCCAGCATATTAAATTTTTTTTTATTTCATATATAGAAATGGTAGGTTACACAAGTGCACCAATTTCACTAAGACATGCTACTTTCTAATCGTTCTCAAGAGATCAAAATTGATTTTTCTTTATATTAAGTGATCTCAACCATTTGGGTATTCAATGGATCGAATCACTTTAAAACCTTTTAAATCCTTCAAGGACTTTCATATCGCATTTCCCGTCTAGCTAGACATGACAATCATTCATTATATGTATTCAAGCTTTTCAGTATTGACAGACTGAAAGAAACCTCATTGCATCCACCACATGAGAATACATCTCCTAACAATAATGTCAGGAATTTTGTGAAAAACTTTTATGCCCCAAGGCACAAGTCGTACTATATATCTTATGATTTTATTTTTCATATAATAACTCGTTTGTACCCCACTGACATTATACCTTGGTCTTTGGACTATAATTTCAAATATTCACTTTTTAAGTGAAATAAAATACTTGAATTACGTATTTTTATTTGGCCAATCATTTATCTGTCCATATTCTTTGACAAATTTTTATTCAAGATCCTCGCTGCATTTATAATATTGAGCCCTACATTATATGAAAGATACTGTCGACGGTCATTTGATATCGGTTTCAATACGACATAACTTATCGAGATCTCTTCATTTCATCATTTTCAAGTATCTGGACCTTTGTCAAGCTTTTATGAAGTGTTATGTTATTTTGCTCTTTTAAAGCACTTGTCTCATTATCATGACCATCTTGATCATTTGTTCCTCTCCATCTTCAAGGAGTTTAACATTTAAAACTGATTGGTGTGTCACGCTTCAGGCATGCCATAGACTCTGTCCTTCAAAGGACAATAATTTGAGCAAACAATCTTGCAAAAATCAAATTGCAAATTGGTAACAAAGCACATGTGACCATATCATAGATGCATCTATTAAATTCATATAATAGTAAACGGTCCACATGGCGGGTGAACGGGCCCATATTCACCTTTTTAAATATTTCAAAAATTTAAGAGATGCAATCCTAACTTTAGCTGGTACAATAACTAATTTATCATGAAAACAAGCAGCACATGAGAATTCTTGAAGAATATTTTATTTCTTCAATATATAACCACGTCATTCTCAATTATTTCAGCATCACATTTAAACCGGAATGGTCAACCGGTCAAGCCAACTGATATACTTTCTGCAAACTTTGAGTTTACTATCGCATGTGATTCCATCACTATGTCCATATTTGTATACTACAAACAGGAGAAAAAGACGGGTAAGCTTTCACATATGTATTTAAACCTGCTTCGTTGTAGTTATATGAAGATATTAAATCTTCCCATAATATATATTCTCAATGTATTTTCATTTTGGCCAATGCCTTTGAAACTCATTAAGTTTTTTTTGAGACTTAATACAACCCCAATAGCATATATAAACAATTTTATTCCTTCAAGTAGTAACACATTAGCTCTTTCGGAGCTATCAAATAATCATGTACTACCACATATTTCACAACACCATTTGTATGGTGAACATCTCCTTCAAGGAGAAAATTATATCATTATTCACATGGTCGAAATTATTACAAGCAAGACCTGTTTCTTGTTGTACTTTTGTAGTTAATACCTTTTTCGTTTTATATGATATGACAGAATATTTTTGATATATCATAGGTATACAACCAATCACAAATTTGTGTAGCCACACAATAACATTCATTTTTGGCTATGACCACAACCTTTATATGAAAGAATTATTTTTTTCTTTTGCCTTTCGATAGTTCATAATAAAACATAACATATCATATCATATTTGACAAGGCTTATTTCTTACTTTTACCGTTTGACAATCAAAGACTCAAATCTCCCGTAGAGGTGTTGTGGTATTTATCCAACACTACATGATCACGTTCTTATTCACAATTTTTATCACATATTGACACATTCATTTTCAAGAATGGCCTAGCATTTATAATGCTTATCATAAGTCACACTCTCTTCAAGAAATGGACTATAATCATATATGCTTCATAATTTATTTTATAAGCTCATTGTCATTCCAACATTTGTCATATTTATATGCCCCATCTCAACATCATCTTGAAAGATCAAAAGTGCCTTCACTTTATTTTTCTTTCCTTTAATGGAGTATTTAGATTTTTTTTTCAAATTAGGTTGCACGACAACTGCGTGCCCAATACCTTTCATACCAAATTGATGGTAAAAATACCATCATCTTTTGAAGGACCATTTTGAGAACCTATAATAGTCTTCATTTTTACCATAATGATGACTATTATAATTTTGTTCTTTCACGCCCACATATATTAAACCACTTGTCTTCTTTCAAACTTATTATGCATTGCGACCACATTCACATCAAAGAATGGAGCATATCAATGTGGCAGATTTCATGACTTTTCATCAATTTCCTAAGCCACATCATATCATCAAAATTCATTGGGACGTGAACCCAACGTCTTACCAATAAAAATGCGTTTTAGGCCATAAATTGATAAGACTTGAATCCACCATCTTATTCTCAACCGTTGGCATAATAAGCCAAAAAGCATTAAGGCTCACCCTCACGCCTTAGGAGCATTACCATTTTATGATAATATAACAATTCTTGTTTCCCTCTCGCCTTAGGAGCATTACCATTTTATGATAATATAACAATTCTTGTTTCTGGTGGTTATATATTTGTTGATGAATAGTTGAAGTCAAAAAGTAATATAAAATTTAGTGACAAAAGTTTTTTTTTAAGAGTGAGCATGAACAAAATTTCATGTATTGATGAATAATCGAAATCAGTGAGAAATTCAAATAGTTTGTCATGCCATATCGAATATTGGTTCGTAAGCTTACAAATCCGAGAATTTTTTTTAAACCAATAGGACAACCAAAAAAGTTCAAATCAATTACCTTGTGGATTTGACCACTTCACTGTTTGCTAATTTTGCCTTATGATGTATCACCCCACCCTCATCTTGTCATAAATCATAATCACGTTTAGTGGCCAAACTCAAAAAGTTGGAACTTTATAAATCTGCCAACGTTGGAAGAAAAAAAATACACAACCTCCACAATCTAGTTGCCGAGTTAATCTTACTTTACTTTGTAAGCGTCGTGCTGATAACGTGTTATAAAATTAATATAAAAGGTTAGTATAATATATCAAGAGATGAAAGTAAGAACAATAAAGAAAGACAAGAGAGGAGAGATTTTCTTATTTCTTCCAAGTATCAAGTGTCTCAAGTCTTGTAAGTGTGTACAATATGATTCCTAATGTCACTATTTATAGGATGATATTGAGGGATACAAAGGATTGTCATGAAGATGAAATTTAACTCATTCGAGATCATGTAAGGTGCAAGAGTTATTCTACACAATGGAGAGGAGAGGTGGGAGAGTGGAAATTTATTTCTAGAGTAGTGAACATCCACTCTTATTAGTTATACAACAGTAATTGTATTGTAAAACTAAGAACAAGAATAGGAATATAAAGAACAAGACAAGAAGAACAATAGAGAATAAGAGAACAATATAAGATAACTTTCTTCTGAACAATATAAGATAACTTTCTTCTTTCTTTCAAGTGTATACAATATCATTCTCAAGACCTCTATTTATAATATTACATTGAGGAATATCAAAGGATGTCATAAACATGTCATTAATCATGGGGAAGGTTATGGGGTTGTGGAAGATTAAAGAGGAGGTGGTGGAGGTGTGAGAGTTACTACCCTTAAAGGAGGAGTTACTGATCTAAGGCGTATTTATATGCCTTATTGCCGACTTTGACCCATGTTTACCTTAGTTTTGAGAGCAATAAGTATGTATTTTGTATTGTTGTGATGAAATATTTGATATTGTGCTAATAAATGTGATTAGACCTTTGAAGGTAAAATTTGTGACTATTTGGAGTGTTTTTGGAGCGGAAAGCAAGGCTTGGAGGAGCTAAGAGCAAAGGATATTGAAGATAAGAGGCAAGCCAAAGATTTGAACTTGAAGAATCTAACCAAATCCGCAAAGAAAAGCCGAAGAAAGGAAGAAAATCGGAGTCATTGACAAAGATTTTACTCAGATGGACAGCAGAGGGGCGCGCCCAGGGGCGTGCCGGGACGCTCATGCACTACCTTTCAGAGGTAAAAAATTGTCTAAGTGCCAGACGCGCCCAGAGGTGTGCCGGGCCGCTTTTTGGCAATTTTGCCTCAAGCTTTTGTCTATAAATAGGGCTTTTGGGTTATTATATCATTATTCCATCATTGTTAGACTACTTCGTGGCATTTTTGGCATTGAAATTAGGTTTCATACTTCTTCTTTTCAGCTTTTGTTTTATTTTTATGAATTTTGATCAAAGTATGATGTTAATTCACGGTATGAGTGGCTAAAATTCCTAATTCTTGGGGTTGAGGCGATGAACATGAATCTTTAGAGTTAAACATTATTGGTTTTTGATGAAGTTTATCAATTATTGGTTATTCTTATATTCTTGATTTTACTATTTTAATGCTTGATCACCATTGAAATAAATTTATTGTCTTGAGAAGAGCTCGAGAGAAAAACTGAGAGATAGAACGTGGAATATAAAGAGTGTGATCTTTACTCGAGGAAGACATTCCAAGAGATTGATATGCGGTTAGGACCGAGAGGTACCTAATTCGCTGCGCTTATTCAAATACGGGAAGATAACTTAAAGGCGTTAGAATTAGTTAAATCTATCCCCGCTCAACGATGTAGTTAGGTTTCCAATTTCTAATAGAAGGTTAGTTTGGAGACAAATATAATCATAATATTAACCCCGTGATCAATAACGAAGATAAACGACTCAAAATTGCTTAAACTAGTAATATTCATATTCTAGAGATGATGTTCTGAGTGCCTTGACCCTGTGAACTTACTTTTTATTGACTTCTATATCATATTTATGAAAACCGAAGTTACGGTAGCAAAAATAGTTGTTTATATTCCGCAATCATTTAATTTTTAGTAACAAATCCCTTGTCCTTTTCGCAACACGAGTTTTTTAATTATTGTTGACATTTAAAATTGACTTCTGTTGACGAAAGTCCCTTGGGTTCGATATCCGACTCTTTTAAAGGAGCCATTATATTACTTGAACGATCACGTACACTTGCATGTATAGCTGGGTCGCAACAAGTTTTTGGCGCCATTGTCGCGGACTTTCAAATAAATAGATTTCAATTATTGACGTTTTCACTTTAATTTTCAGCTAAGTGTTGACAACTTGATCTTAGCTGTTCTATTTTGCAGGTTTACTTCATCTGAACACTGGCAAGGAACAAAGATTTGGTAACCCCACATTCTGAACCGAAGAGATACTTTCATAAATTGAGGAGACAGGCTGCAGATTACCCAATCCCGCAGTTCGAACTAATTGACGAACACATCCGGGGTAATCCCATAAGAATTGAGGATCGAGTGGAACACCTAAGGAATCCAACAAATCTAGTTGATCCTGTGGGCCCAGTAGGAAATAGACGTGAACCGGTAGTTATGGCAGCTAGGATAGTTTGCAATGTGGCTATCCCGCTCGCTACTAATGTGACCTCCAGTATTCAAAAACCGACAACTGGAGGTAGATTTGAGCTTAAACAGAACATGGTGCAACTCTTGCACTCAAGTGGACAGTTTACAGGTCTTGCTCATGAGGACCCACAGAGGCATATCCAAAATATTTTGGAGATCAGTGACACATATATTCCTACAGGTGTGTCTTCGGATTATGTGAGACTAACTCTGTTCCCCTTTTCACGACTTGGGATGATCTTGCTCGTAAATTCTTGATAAGGTTTTTTCAGTCCGAAAAGACAATAAAGCTGAGGAGTGAGATATTGAGTTTCAAATAGAGAGATTATGAAAATATGTACCAAGCTTGGAACAGATTCAAATCCATGTTGAGGGATTGTCCTCATCACCACCAAGCAAATGAAAAGTTGGTGCATACTTTTATTGAGGCTCTCGACCCCAACACTAAAATTCTACTTGATTCAGCTGTAGGTGGGCAAGCTTTAGAGAAGACTTATGATGAATTGTATGCTTTGTTGAATCATATTTCACAGGAAAATCCAGATTGGCATGGTGATAATTCTAGAAATTCCACAAAGAAGGTTACAGGGAAACTAGAGGTGGATGCAGTCACAACATTATCTACCCAAATTTCAGCCATGCAAAACATGATGAACAATCACTTCAACAGTTTAAATTTGGGACAGTTACAAGCTCCCGTAAATGCAGTACAACAACATGGTTCTGTAGGGTGTGATGTATGCGGGAACGGGGACCATACCAGCGAGTTGTGCAGTGTAAATTCGGATTTCGTGAACTTTGTGGGTAGTGCCCAAAGAGGAGCTAGAGCACAAAATTATGGAAATACTTACAATACTGGGTGGAAAAATCACCCGAATTTATCTTGGGGAAGTAATCAAAATCAGTATAGGCCTCAAGGATACGCACCACAATACAACCAACAGCAGGGTCAAGGTAATCAAATAGGTGCTAAGCCCGACAATATGAGCATGGAAGATATGTTGAAGCAGATTATGGCGGACCAAGCTAAGCTGGCAGCAGATGTGAGGAACAATTAGTTGGCAACTCAAAATTTGGAGAAGCAAATTGGTTAGTTAGCAAATACACAGAATACAAGGCCTAAAGGAGATCTTCCAAGTGATACTGATCCTAACCCAAGGTAGGTGAGTGCTATTGTTACTCGTAGTGGTAAGCAGTTAGAGGATACAGTTCCACTAGTAGAAGAATTGGAGCCAAAAGAAGTTGTGGTTGAAAACGAACAAGTTGAGTCCGACAGAAGCTCCAAAGATGAGAAAGTGGTCCAGAGTGTAAAGTTGCCTCCTCCTTTTCCTCAGAAGTTCAAAAAGAAGAAGAAAGGTGAATGCTTTGGTAAGTTTGTTGGATTACTTAAGCAAGCACACATTAATTTACCACTTGTGGATATCTTGCAGGGTATTCCAAAGTATGCTAAGTTTGTGAAGGATATTGTGGCAAACAAGAGTAGATTGACTGAGTATGCCACAGTTGCACTTACTGAGGAGTGAAACTCTCGCATTCAAAACAGTTTACCCACCAAGCTGAAGGATCCTAAAAGCTTCACTGTAAAAATTACTCTGGGAGATCGTGTTTGTGCTCGTGGGATGTGCGATTTGGGGGCTAGTATTAATCTGATGCCCACTTCAATTTTTAAGGAGTTGGGTTTGGGTCGTTCTAAACCTACTACTATTATTTTGCAGCTTGTATACCGATCTGTGACTAGACCGGATTGTATTGTTGAGGATGTTCTGGTTCAAGTGGGTTCGTTGATCTTTTCGATTGATTTTGTGGTGCTTAATTTTGAGCCTGACCCAGAAGTCCCATTTATTTTAGGGCTCCATTTCTGGCCACATAGGGTGAAATCATTGATGTAGCAGCAGGGAAATTGACTATACGAGTTATGATAAGGTTGAGGTCTTTGATGTATATAGGGCTTTGAAGCTACCAGAAATTTATGAGAACTTGTCAGCTATCACAGCTATAGATTTGGCGGCTGAAAGCATCCACACTTTGTCAACAGATCCCTTGGAAAGAGTTTTGATGGGGCAAGATATTTTTGGTGATGTGGAAGCTAATGAAATGGTGTAGTTCCTTGATCTTATGGGCATCTATGCTAAAGAGGGTGGATGGGAACCTTTAAATCGTCCACTCGGACCTCCACCTAAGCCATCAATTGAGGAGCCCCCGAATCTTGAATTGAAAGAACTTCCATCTAATCTTTAATATGCTTTCTTAGGTGACAATGAGACTCTTCCCATTATTCTTGCAGCAAATTTATCAAGGGAACAAGTCGATGCAACATTGGGGATACTCAAACGAAGGAAGAAGGCTATTGGATGGCAAATGTCTGACATCCTTGGTATTAATCCGGGTTTGTGTATGCATAAAATTTACATGGAGAAAGGGCATAAACCGAGTGTTCAACACCAACGACGCTTGAATTAAGTAATGAAAGAAGTGGTAAGGAAAGAGGTAATTAAGTGGTTAGATTCGGGCATTGTCTACCCTATCTCTGTTAGTTCATGGGTTAGTCCAGTACAGTGTGTCCCAAAAAAGGGTGGTATGACGGTAACCACGAATAACAAAAATGAGTTGATTCCTACAAGAACTGTGACTGGGTGGCGTATTTGCATGGATTATCGAAAACTAAATGATGCCACGAGGAAAGATCATTATCCGATCCCTTTTATTGATCAGATGTTGGATCGGTTGGCTGGGCAGGAATATTATTGCTTTCTTGATGGATATTTCGGGTATAATCAAATTGCTATAGATCCTCAAGATCAAGACAAGACTACCTTTATATGTCCTTACGACACTTATGCTTTCAAGCATATGCACTTTGGATTGTGCAACGCACTGGGTACCTTTCAGCGTTGTATGATGGCAATTTTCTATGACATGGTGGAGGAGTTCGTGGAGATTTTTATAGATGATGTTTGCTCGATGTGAAGAAACTAATCTTGTTATCAATTGGGAAAAATGTCATTTTCTTGTGATGGAAGGTATAGTTCTTGGACATAAAGTGTCAAACCAAGGGTTCAAAGTTGATAGAGCAAAGATTGAAGTCATCGAGAAATTGCCTCCACCTGTGTCGGTGAAAGGGGTGCGTAGTTTCTTACGACATGCTGGTTTTTACAGACAATTCATTAAAGATTTTTCCAAGATTGCACGCCCCATGTGCACACTCTTATAGAAAGATGTTAAATTTGTATTTTGTGAGTCATGTGTGAAGGCGTTTGAGATCTTGAAGAAGAAGTTAGTTGAAGCACCCATCCTTATTGGTCCGAATTGGGATCTACCATTTGAGCTCATGTGTGATGCGAGTGATATTGCAGTAGGTGCGGTTTTTGGGCAGCAGAAGGACAAGGTATTTCACTCTATTTATTATGCGAGTAAAACTCTTGATGCAGCCCAAGTGAATTACACGGTGACTGAAAAGGAGATGCTAGATTTGGTGTACGCCTTTGATAAATTTAGATCATATTTAGTGGGCACTAGCATCATTGTATACACAGATCATGCTGCCATATGTTATTTGTTCAATAAAAAAGATGCTAAGACGCAATTGATTCTATGGATTTTATTATTACAAGAGTTTGATTTGGAGATTAAAGATAGGAAGGGGTCAAAAAATCAGATTGTCGACCACCTTTCTAGACTTGAGAGCTCGACACATGTAGCTGATGATGGGCGTAACTGTGAAGAATTTCCAGATGAGCAATTGCTAGTATTAGAGGTTGACGAGTTTCCATGTTATGCAAACATTGTGAATCTATTGGTGAGTGGGCTATTTTCTCCTGATTCGAGCCCTCAACAAAAGAAGAAGCTATCGTATGAGGAACGTTCTTATATTTAGGACGAGCCTTATTTATTCAAGCAGGGGCCCAATCAAGTGGTGAGAAAATGCATTCCGGATGCAGAGGTGAAGAATGTATTGGAGAGTTGCCATGCATCACCTTATAGTGGTCATCATGGTGGTGAATGTACAACCTGCAAAATTCTACAATCAGGTTTCTTTTGGTCTTCTCTATTTAAAGATGCACATGAGTTTGTGAGAAGTTGTGACCAGTGCCAACGTATGGGGACGATTTCAAGAAGACATGAGATGCCCTTAACTAACATCCTTGAAGTTGAAATTTTTGATGTGTGGGTGATAAATTTTATGGGCCCTTTTCCAAAGTCAAATGGAAATCAATACATACTTGTAGCAGTGGATTACGTGTCTAAGTGGGTTAAGGCTGTTGCTCTTCCTACAAATTATTCTAAGGTTGTGGTGAAGTTCCTTCAAAAACACATCTTCACAAGGTTTGGAACTCCAAGAGCTATTATTAGCGATGGAGGTTCACACTTTATAAACTATTGGGTGAAGAATGTGTTGGCTAAATATGGTGTTAAACACAAGGGTTCAACAACGTATCATCCTCAAACAAGTGGCCAAGTTGAAGTGTCCAATCGCGAGATAAAATAAATCTTGCAAAAGATTATGAATACTCAGAGAAAAGATTGGTCACTTAAGCTAGATGATGCTCTTTGGGTTTATAGAACTGCATATAAAACACCTATAGGGAGTTCTCCATATCATCTTGTCTTTGGGAAAGCATGTCACCTCTCGGTTGAGCTTGAGCACCAAGCATATTGGGTGGTGAAGAATTTGAACTTAGATCCGGAGTTGGATGGTCAAAGGAGGTTGTTGCAACTACATGAGTTGGAAGAGTTTCGTTTTCATGTGTATGAAAATGCAAAGATTTATAAGGAGAAAATGAAGCGATGGCACGACAAGCACATTCACCAACGCACTTTCGAGCCAGGCCAATTGGTACTACTGTTTAATTCTAGACTTAAGTTGTTTTCGGGCAAGCTAAGATCTAAGTGGAGTGGTCATTTTAAGTTAAGTTGTACAACTCCTCATGGTGCGGTGGAAATCATGAATAAAGGTGATGGTACTAAATTTCTTGTGAATGGCCAAAGATTAAAGCACTATTTTGGTGAAGATGAGAAGCGTAAGGAGGACGTGCTTCACTTTGATGATGAGTAATCCAAGCTTGGTCGAGCCGCGACATTAACTAAGGCGCTTGATGGGAGGCAACCCATTAATGTTTTGTACTAGTTAGGAGTTATAAATTAAAAAAAAATACAAAAAGAAGAGTCGTGCCACGACCAAAACTAAGGCGCTTGATGGGAGGCAACCCATTTATTTTAAATTTTTTCTTTTCTGACTTAGTTCTAGGATTTATTGTTTATGCAGAGGTACACAGAGTGTTTTTCCAAGGAAATCCAAGAGGAAAAGGTAAATTGGAGGATTGATGATCTTTTGAAGGTGCCGGGAAGGTAAGAAATGCGTTGAGATGAAGTTTTTAAGTAGTGGGACTTGAAAAAGCCCCGAGAAAAGTCAAAAAATGTAAAACACCACTCAGGTATGAATTAAAGTATAAGGCGCGACAAATAGCATGCCAGGCCCAATATGAAAATTTTTTGGTTGGCAAAGACAGCAGGCAGGCGCGCCAGGCAGCGTACCTGGCCGCTCCTGCCCAAAATATTTTAGCCTTTGGCAATGGGGTAGCGCGACACCTAGCGTTCCGGGCCGCTACCCTTTGAATTTTTTTGGGCTAAGTGTTAAAGAAAGGGGACCCGACCCACCCACCCCTCAACTATTAAAATTCCCAATTCTCTTTCAATTCCTCACAACTCCTATACCCATACCCGATTTTCTCTCCACAAATTCAAATTTCTCTCTTAATTTTCTCTTCTCCTTCCATCACAAATCATGCCTCTCCCTTTCTCATCCATAGATTGTGATTTCAAGACTCCATTAGAGCTACCAAGGTACCATGTCAGAATTTAACATGGCAGCTTCAAGTTCACACGAGCGAAGACGATCAGGAAATAAGGTTCCAGTGGCTCCCCTAGTCTCGAAAGGCCAGAAAAGAAAATATGGGTTAAATGCTGCCTCTAGTGCCAAAAAGAATTGGTACAAGAGTCACCCCGAGGGGAAATACTTTGCGGACGAGTGTATTGATCGAGCCAGTCTAGCTCGAACTTACCCAAAAATATTGGAGCGCATTATGCAAGTGGGTATGGGGTTCATCTTTGCAAAACCAACTGATTACAACCTTCATCTTGTGAGGGAATTATATGCTAATTAGAACCCAAATGCACCTACCAGCTTGGTGGTTGTGCGAGGGTCAGATGTCATACTGGATTCCTTGGGCCTAAATGGGTTATTGGGAGCACACACTCGCGCT
The DNA here is from genome assembly GCA_031232105.1 of Capsicum rhomboideum. Lineage (NCBI taxonomy): Eukaryota > Viridiplantae > Streptophyta > Magnoliopsida > Solanales > Solanaceae > Capsicum > Capsicum rhomboideum. The sequence continues at coordinate 35,084,730 of CP124711.1, read as the reverse complement.
AGTCCCCACGACCTGCATAAGCTGAATGTTTGGCCTCCCTATGCGCAGATTAGACACACACTTTCTGGCCAACGTTCGACGGCAAGGTGGCTTCGACACCATAAAAGAGGATACCACATGCGTTTACCATATGCTCATTTCAATAAAGAAGCATGGATTAGGTTGAAGATTGTTTGTTGTTGCTTGATTCCGGGTAACCATATGACGGAGGTCACTAGGGACCGAGTTTGTTTGGTTTATGCTTTAACGACTGATGTTGAAATTGATGTGGGTTCTGTGGTGATGTTGGCTAAACGTCGAGCTCTACAGGGAGGCCTTTGATATGCTTTTGGAGGTGTATTGACTAAATTAATGAGATCATTCGATGTGGCAGAAGAAGCATTTGATTATCATCCTCCTTTGGTGACGACACCTGTTGATGTCACCCAAACCAAAGCGCCTGATGTGCTTGGCCCCACTCTCACGTTGGCAGAGTGTCACGCTGGTGATGATGGGATCTTAGCTCGTATGTATGGTTTGGAGATGCTACGCCATAGGACTGGGGGTAGGCCGTCTACGACAGATGAGCTAAGCCAGGTTGAGAGGGATTATATTCTAAATGAGTATGCCATGGCATTATTGCGGATTGGGCCAGATTTTATTGAACTTGTGGATAATGATGTCCCCACAGATGAGAATGACCGCAACCCCAAATTCGATGAGGACGAGGTGGAAGTGGATGATACACCTTTAGCATTATGTGGCCCGGAGGATGACGATTTCCTCGATTGACCAGGGAGCTCCTTACACCCTACTCTTGACTTGTTTAATTTATATAGCATTGGGGTCAATGCTCATATTTTAAGTGTGGGGTGGGGTGTTTGATGTCGCCCAAAATATACCTCCTAAGAAGTATAAAGCAATCACTGTATCAAATGTAGAACCCAACTAGGTTAGGGTCGATCCCACAGGGAATAGGACGAAAGTAGGTTGAATTCTTGTTCGAGTAGTTGGCAAATAAGTAAAACAGGGGAAATATTTGTAAACAAGTAGTGATAGTAACAAGTGTTGATTCTTTGAAATTGTTTTCAATATGAGAGATACACTAGGACTGTGATCCCCAATGATTCCTTAGCTCTACCGGTTATTGGTGCTGGCAAAACTGTCCCGCTGCGTTGCATGCAAAATCTGACAAAATATGTTCATCTAAACATCTCTCGACCTTGGTTAGACGAATTTCACTCTTCTCCTCTCGATCTCCGAGAGTCGCACTACTAACCCTTGTCCTGGATCTCAGATAACTATTCCTGCTAAGGCTCAAGTTATTAGATGAAGGTTGATAGCTTCAAATCTCTGTTTTTATTTCCTTTTCCCAATCTCTACCTCTCTCTCGAGAAAGTCTAGAATACAGGTGAGTTTTTAATGTTTGCAACCGTTAGAAGATCAATCACAACGAAGGAAATACCAATAGATGCATTCACACCAGTTCAGAATTGCTTTGCACTCAACCCATTTCGTTAATTCCTCATGGTTCACACAACCCTAGTTAATGAGTTTAGCTACTCATGTTCATAGAATTCAAGGATGAAAACATCATTGTAAACTCACAATAATGAAGAAACTCTGAAATCTCAATGATGAATAAAACCCTAGAATCAATATCCCCAGATTACAAAACCAATAATGTGTTTATAAGCTCAAAATAATGACAAAACTATCTCAAAATATGTACTGACTAACTCTCGCACATAGGACAATACAGGGGTATTTATAGATACAAGATGAATCCAATCCTAAACAATGTAGGAGACTAAAGTCGGCAATTTTCCACGGTATCGTGACTTGGTATCGTGGAACCAAGCCACGTCACTTGGGTCCCTGTAGTGAGAATTAGGCAGACCCACACAGTCTTTGAAGTCTATTCACGGCACCCACTCATGTCACGTGAGTGGAGTCACGCCACGTGGATGTCTGCCGTGGGAATCAGACAACATTCAACATCTCTGAAGATGACTCACGACAGCCACTCACGTCACGTGAGTGGACTTCACGTCACGTGAGTCCTGTCGTGAGTCACTCGTCTGGTACTGGACTCAGCTCTTTCGTCTTTAGATACTTCGTTGTCGAGCCTGATTTCTTCCTTTTTGTCCATTTTGCCTCCAAACCATATTCTCCTGTAATATAGAATAAAAAACACGTCATACCAACCAAACACACCCAAGTTATGACTTATTTTCCTTATTTTAAGCATCGAAATTGTCATGAAACCATGACACATCAACACCCTCAACTTAGAACGTTTGCATGTCCTCAGGTGAACAAAACAAAACAAATATATACGATGCTTAACTAAGAGAAACCTAAGGGACCTACGACAGTCGATTCATTGCTTTTGACCTCAAAACTTTTCTGAACCCTCCTATTTACAAATCAAAATCATGGTGTGTATACATGCAACATATTATCATGACACAGAAGGGATCAAGTGATGGCATCATATTATGAACAAACAACTGAGCATATATGCAAATGACATTATCCGAACAAATATCAGCTAACAATGCAACCCATGTACTCTCACAATCAAAGATGTCCCATGCACTCACAGTATACTAATGAATCTCAAATTAGGGACTCAGTCAAAACACTCTCTCTCACAAAGAAGTTCAAACAGTGTGCATGAAATACCATATGCTTGTCCTTATTTTCTATGCCTTAGTTTTTTGGACAGTTGGACTAGGATCACTATAGGACTTTAATCGGCTTGTAATGTCAGCTTGGGGATGGGTATGGTACATATGGATATGGTGACTTAACCCTCCTTGACACTATACTATTTTTGCTCCACTGTTCAACCATGCTTATTTATTCTCCCTTATTCTCCATTTATTTTCAGATTTTGGGTGTGATTTCCTTCTTACTTTCAAAACATAATTTATTTATATTTTTTTTTCCAATTTCTATTCATTTCACTTTATTTTTTTCTCTTTTTCCTTCATAACCAAATCTGTTTTCTCTTTTTTCTTTTACTAACCCCTTCTTCATACCCAAATTAATTTACGCACCCCTATAATAGCCACCCTCAACTCAGACGATTTGCCTGAGTTGAGGTACACAATGTACAAGGAGGGAACAAGGCCTAGACAGGTTCATTATAAGTCAAAATGGGAAGGTGAATAGGCTAATGAAAGAAACAGGTCAATTAAAGCTCAAAATCGGGATCAAGGGATACTTAATTCATTTGGTCAGGCATTTAGGCTAAACATGGACTTATTAAAAAATGGCCTATGATCCTTTCCTAACCACTATCATCTAACCTAGGCAAGACTAACCGGGTAAGTTCTGGATCGTATACACAAAGTCAACTAAGTAATGACCTCACACACATAGCACAGGGTTACATTATCAACTACTATCTATCCTGTTCGTACAATGCTAGCCACAGATGTAATGCCTATAACACTAATGCCATAACAAGATCCAACAGTTGTCACAACCTAACCTACTACACACACCATTTAAAAACAAAAATTTCAGGAGGGTATCCTTTAAATAATCAAACAGCATAACTTGTTCAAAACTGGACTGCACTGTGGTTCCCTTATTTTTCTCCTAATTCAACAAAAAAACACATAAATACTATGAATAACAACTTAAACATGTCAGTTCTACTATGATAGCATACTCGGGGGAAAAGAAACACGGCAACAAAACCCCCTAAGTGGTGGTACACCCCCACCCCCAACTAACAATGGTGCACTGCCCCCAGTGCACAACTGTCAATATAATAAATGCAAGGGAGTGAAGACAGACCTGCAACGCCCTAAGCACCGAAAATGGGCCCACCCATAGCGGGATCATCAGTATGCTCTCTGGGCTCTCCGCTAGGTGAATCCGATGGAGAGGGTGCCTGACTAGAGGATGCACCTCGTGCCCTCTGCTCCTGGGTGATCTGACTAGTATGGTACTCCAACCTGGAGGCCTTAACTGCTCTCTGGAGATCACCCTCATACTCATCACCACTATCCACCTGCTCCTCTGGATTGCGTGGTCATTTTTCTTTATCAATAGAAGGCTCCTCATCGGCAAACAAATCCACCTCAAAAACTGGCTGCATCGAAGCCTGAACAGGCATAGGTAGAATAACAGTGGTGCTGCTCGGTGCCAAAGCTCGAACCTCCTCTCGCAATACAGCTACCTCCTGTGTCAATGCTGCCATCCAGGATTCTGTGCCGAACCCAATCGAGTAGCCATCTGTGCCTCAAAGATATCAATCCGTCCATGCAGCTCTCTCATGAATTTATCTATATACGCAGACATATGGGCCTCCACTCTAGCCTCTGCAGCCTCAACTGTGGTCCTAACCCATGGCTTAAGCTGGGATACCAACTTAACCATCTGTGCCTCTGAGTGGGCCTGCCTCTCAAACATCTGTGTCTGCCTATTTACCAGCTGCTGCAGGAAATTCCTCGAAACCAAAACCATACCAGAAAGAAGCGGTGGTGCTGTAGTGCCGGGTACCTCATCGTCAATCGGGCCTGTGCGTTCAGCAGGTACATGAACAATATCAAGAATGCTCACCGGTACAGGAATAGGCATAGATGTGTGATACGCCATGGTGACATGGCACTTTCAATGCTTCAAACAAGGAAAATATTCAATAACTTGGGTGTATTTGGTTGGTATAATGTGGTTTCTATCCTACTTTGCAGGAAAATTGGTTTTGAAGGCAAAATGATCAAAAAGAAAGAGTCAAGCTCGAGAACGAAGTGTCTGAAGATGAAAGAACAAGAATCTACACCGTAGAGGGGGTCACGACACCACTCACATGCCGTGGATTCCACTCACGTCATGTGAGTGGCTGTCGTGAGTTACCTTCGGAGAAGCTGAATGATGTCTGATTTTCACGAAAGCCATCCACGTGGCGTGACTCTACTCACGTGACGTGAGTGGGTGCCGTGAATAGGTTTTAGAGATTGTGTGGTGCTGCCTGATTCTCACGATAAGGACCCACGTGACGTGGCTTGGTTCTACGACACCAAGTCACGATACCATGGAAGTTGCCAACTCTGTTCTCCTGTTCTGATTAGGATAGAATTAGCTTTTTATCTATAAATACCCCTGTATAGTCCTATGTGTGGGAAGGAGTCATTACATTGTTTTGAGAGATATTTTCTACTGTTTTTGAGTTCATAAACATATTCTTGGTTTTGTAGTTACAAACCCTAGCTTCGAGTTTTATGGATAATTGAGATTTCAGTTCTTCTTCATTATTGTGAGTTTACAATCATGTTTTCATCTCTGAATTCTTCTTGTGTTCTTGCAATTATGAGTAGCTAAACTCATTAACTAGGATTGTGTGAACCATGAGGAATTAACGAAATAGGTTAAGTGCAAAGCAACTCTGAACCGCTGTGAATGCTTGTATTGGTATTTCCTTCATTGTGATTGATCTTCTAACAGTTGCAAACGTTAAAAACTCGCCTGTATTCTAGACTTGCTCGAGAGAGAGGTATAGATTGGAAAAAGGAGATAACAACAGAGATTTGAAGCTATCAACCTTCATCTAATAACTTAAGCCTTAGAGGGAATAGTTATCTGAGGTCCAGGACAAGGGTTAGTAGTGCGACACTCGGAGACCGAGAGGAGAAGAGTGAAATTCATCTAACCAAGGTCGAGATACGTTTAGATGAACATATCTTGTCATATTTTGCATGCAACATAGAGAGACGGTTTTGTTAGCACAAGTAACCGGTGGAGTTAAGGAATCATTGAGGATCACAGTCCTAGTGTACTTCTCTTATTGTCTACAAACCCAATACAATCAGCAATAGTTACTGTCACTATTTACTCACAAAACCCCCCAGTTTTTACTTATTTTCCAACTACTCGAACAAGAACTTAACCTACTTCCGTCCTATTCCCTGTGGGATAGACCCCAACCTAGTTGGGTTCTATATTTGACAGCGATCGCTTTATACTTCTCAGGAGGCATATTCTGGGCGACATCAGTGTGCTCACCGGCTCGTCTCTATCTCCAGGCCCTTAAAAAAGGCTGCTCTTGAGGACCCGAAAGGTTGAGACCTTCATGGAACAATGGGGTTAGATACCCACTGCTGCATCAACCTAATATCTGCTATGCGAGTCACCTCGATATAATAATTGATGGTAGGTAGACTAACCACACCCGCCTTATCACACAGGCTATGAATCAAATAGGGAAAAGGGATACTGGTATGGTCTCGAAAGGCACGCTCATGAATCTCCTTAAGAATGTACCTGGCAATATGAATATCATAACCGACAATGATACTAGCTACCACCACAGCCCGGTCCAAGGTGAGTGAATTATCAATATTAGTGGGTCCCAATTGATGCCTAACAACCGACCACCAAAACCTGTCGGCAAAATAGAGTATGGACTTTTTTATATCCAGCTTCCCAGTCACCCAACTAGCATCAGCACCGTCCTCCTCTATATAACCAGTAATCCACCTCAGCAACTTCAACTTCTGATCAGCATCCCACATTTTAATTCGATTTCTAACTGTCTTCATACGGTGATCAAACTCAGAAGTCGTAGCTGGCAAAGGACGGTCTGCACCAAACAAGAATTGGTGGATGGTCTGCTCAGCTATATCGACTCTGGTCCCTCGAACCAAAGTGTGAGTCAATAGTGGTTGGTCCCGATACCTCTGCCCAACAAGTGTACTCAGATCAACAGACACAGCATAGGATGCATAAAATTCTCGGACCAATTCTGAGCTGTAGCGACCAGGAGGCTCCGCCATCCTTCCAAACCCATACTGCTCAAACACAATTCAAATATCAGGCAATGCCTTTAACTCCTCAAGACGATATCAAGGCTCCTCCATAATACTTCTTCTACACATGCCCCGCTCAGTAAGCTCTGCATCCCTATCATAAAATACCCGCATGCCCTGAACACACCATCATTGGATATCCCTTCTCTATGAGGGAGTCGGGGTACTCTGTTCACCAGTGCTCGAAATAGAGGTTGTAGCCTCTGCCGCAGAGGTACCCTGTCTTGTAGTATCATCCACAGAGCCCGATACCGAATCATTCTCCCCCTCTTCAGACTAAGGGGGGGGGGCGGACTCGAAAGACTGATTAGAAACAACTGGCTCGACAGGCTGTGGAATGGGCTGAAGTGCAGCCTGGGCAGCAACTTGTGCTCGAGTCTGTAACCTCGTGGTATGAGGTACTAGTGCAGCATCATCAGTGCCAATATCAAAAACCTCCTTGGAACCACTTTGTCCTGACTCTGATGGTTCATCACATAATTGGGTCAGAAATTCTGGATTTTTTGTTCTAATTCTTGATGAAGAATCAAGGTGGTCACGTTTGGGGTTCAGTTTCGGAGGCATGATATCAGGTGTGGAACGGGTGGGTTGGGTTTAGTTGTGGGTGGTCCAAATTTTGGGGTATATGGGTCGGGTGGTTCGAATATTTTTGGTAGGGTTTTCGAAATCGGGTCTGTGGAGGGTTTAGGTGATGAGCTTTTGAGAAGTTCAAAAATTGGTAAAGGAGAAGTTGATGATTTAGGAATTGGTATATGGGAATTTGGTGAATTTTGGAAATTAGGGTTTATGTTTTAAGAGTTAAAGTTGAGAAAGAGGAGGGCGGATTCAGATTTTAGGTCGGTTTTGATGAGTATACAAAAATTTAAATAAAGAAAAGGGTCGAGTCGGGTCGGATATTTGGGTGTCTGCAGATTTTTGATTTCCGCAGAACCACTCACGTGACATGGGTTGCACTCTCGTCATGTGGGTCTCTGGCGTAGCTCAACTCCTGCAATTATAAATTGCCTCTGATTCTCACGATACCACCCACGTGATATTGGTATACCTACGTCACGTGGGTACCCTGTCGTAGGTGATATTCAGAAGGACCAACATTTTCTCTGATTTCCATAGCACCACTCACGTGACGTGGGTCCACCTACGTTACGTGAGTACCCCTGTCGCGGGTCAGATTCTGCAGGTGTTATCTTTTGAATTTCAGCTAAGGTGTCTTCCAATGCTCAGATCACAAAATCATTAGATATTGGGTTCCCTCCCAAGTAGCTCCTGATTTAATGTCGCGGCATGACACGACTAACTTGGATACTCAGACTTCACCAACCAGCCCATGGGTTACCTCTCATGAAGCGCCTGATTTAACGTCGCGGAATGACATGGCTAGCTTGACTACTTAGACTTCATCAAGCTTAAGCTCCTCACATGTCCTTATTTCTTCCGTGATTCCCACATAATGCTTTACACACTACCCATTTACCTTGAATAGAACATTATCATCTCCTTTTAGCTCAATTGCTCCATTTGGAAATACCCTGACCACCGTGAATGGTCCGGACCATTTGGACTTTAACTTTCCAGAAAACAAGCGAAGCTTGGAGTTATAAAGTAGCACCAAATCTCCCGAGTGAAACTCTCATTTCTCAATGCGTCGATCATGATATAATTTCATCTTCTCTTTATATATTGCTGAACTTTCATAAGCCCGGAGATGAAATTCATCCATCTCATTCATCTGCTCAAGTCTCAATTTAGTCGCTTCACTCCAGTTTAAATTCAACCTTTTCAAAGCCCATAAAGCCTTATGTTCAAGTTTGACAGGCAAATGACAAGATTTTCCAAAAACTAACTGATATGGTGATGCACCAATTGGCCTCTTGAACGCAGTTAGATATGCCCATAATGCATCATCCAATCTTCGGGCCCAATCAGTCCTATTGGCATTCACCGTTTTTGCCAAAATAGACTTGATCTCACGATTTGACACCTCAACTTTCCCGCTTGTCTGAGGATGGTAAGGTGTTGCCACCTTATGTTTAACACCATATTTTTCAAGTAGGGCCTTGAACAGACGATTTCAGAAGTGGGATCCTCCATCACTAATGATAACTCGGGGTGTACCGAATCGTGAAAATATGTTCTTTTTCAAGAATGCCGTGAAACTTCTTCCTTCGTTATTAGGAAGAGCAATTGCCTCCACCCACTTAGAAATATAGTAGACAGCTACCAAAATGTATTTCATCCCATGTGAGCTCACAAAAGGGCCCATAGAGTCAATTCCCTACACGTCAAACAATTCAAGCTCAAGTATAGTTGTCATGGGAAGTTCGTGTCTGCGTGAGATATTCCCTTGCCTTTGACATTGGTCACAAGCGAGAGCGTAATCATGAGCGTCTTTGTAAATACTGGGCCAGTAGTACCCACATTGCAAGATTTTATGGGCAGTCCGCGCACCTCTATGATGACCCCCAACTGGAGATGAATGACATGCTTCCAAAATACTCATCATCTTGACCTCTGGAATACATCTTTGAATCATGCCATCTGCACATACCCTGAATAAATACGGCTCATCCCAGAAGAATTTTCTCACCTCATGCATGAATTTCTTTTGTTGCTGATATGACATATCTTTCGAAACTAAATCACTTGCCAAAAAGTTGGCAAAATTAGCAAACCAAGGGATTAAGTCTTGTGATGCTGCCAATACTTGCTCATCTGGAAAAGTATCATCAATCTCAAGATCATCCCTTAATTTAAGCATGGACTCCTCCTCAAGGAGTGATAGATGGGCAGCGACTTGATTCTCGGTTCCCTTACGATCCTTGACTTCAAAGTCAAATTCTTGCAGTAGGAGCACCTACCGAATCAATCTTGGCTTAGCATCTTTTTTTGACATAAGATACCGAAGAGTTGTATGGTCTGTATGAACAATCACCTTCATACCAATCAAGTAAGATCTGAATTTCTCAAAAGCAAAGACCACGGCCAACAATTCCTTTTCAGTCACAGTGTAGTTCTTTTGAGCTGGATTAAGCACTTTGCTAGCATAGTAAATCGGATATAAAATCTTCTCATGTCTTTGGCCAAGGACTGAACCCAAATCCACCCCACTAGCGTCACACATAACCTCAAAAGGCATCGTCCAATCTGGTGACACAATGATAGGGGCTGAAACCAACTTCTCTTTAAGACACTCAAATGCTTTTAGACATGCCTCATCGAACACAAACTTCACCTCTTTATCCAAAAGTTTGTATAAAGGATGTGCAATCTTAGAGAAATACTTGATGAATCTTCTATAAAAGCCAACATGACCTAAGAAACTTTGAATTCCTTTCATGGAAATGGGTGGAGGTAACTTTTTAATCACCTCAATCTTTGCCTTATCCACTTCGATACCTTTCTTTGAAATATGATGCCCCAATACTGTCACGCCCCAAATCCCATTGAGGCGGAGTGGCACCCGAAGCCGTTGAGGCTTAAGAGAACCAATCTTTGCTCATGTACATTCATATGCATGTCTCATATTATATCATGCCACTATGCGAAAGTCATGGAAAAACTTGTACAATATATGAAACTTGGTCGTTAGGGCCATCATGTCAATATTAACATTTACCTCTTACAATCATTCTCCCACATAAGTCTACAAAGCCTCTACAGATACATAACCATAACCAACCTAGAGTCGGGACAACACCTCGCTCTATATACATATGCAATACCAAAGCAACTATCTATAATGACTCGGAAAGCCCCGAATTCAACTGGAGCTCACCAACAATCCGCAAATGATCTGCAACTTACTGTGGAGGTCTACTAGTACCTGTGCCTGCAGCAACAATGTAAGTCCCCCAAGAGGGGTCAGTACGAAGAATGTACTGAGTATGTAAGGCCATATGAAACTGTAAGAGATATAAACACTTCAATAAACTCAAATACAAATAAATATGGATAAGTCACCATTCTGTATGTTGGGAACCATGTATATTGCTTTCATTACTTTCTTTGCTTCTTTACTTTTGTGATTATTCATCTTTTTCTGTGACCTGTGATACCCGAGCCCCGACTGAACAGTGGGTTTTAACATAACATAACATTATGTTGGGATCGGCTCAAGCTAGGCTTATGCCTCTAGAGCTACCACCCATGAATTAATATATATATCGGGATCAGCTCGAGCTAGGTTCTTACCTCTAGAGCTGCCACCCATACCAACATATCAGGTTCGGTTCGAGCTAGGTTATTACCTCTAGAGCTACCCCCTGTCAGGATTGGTCCGAGCTAGGCTTATGCCTATAGGACTGCCCCCTGATCCAACAATCTCGGGATCGGCTTGAGCTAGGCATTTTGCCCCCAAAGCTACCACCCATACTTGATCATTAACCACATATGCATTACTTCGTTCATTACTTTGAGATTGATACAATGATAGTTATAACTTTACTTGAAGCTTTGGATCATTAACCATGAGTGAGATACATGTGAACCAACATTGTTGGAAACATCCCCTTATTGGAAACATAACACCATTGGAACCATTGGACAATAATCAATGAACAAGATACATGAATATAACCACTATTGGAACTTTGGAACGTAACCTTATTGGACTTTTGGAACATTATTCATGAATATGAGAAATGAGATTCACAATTGATCAATGAGTAGGAAATATATGATAATGACCATTGATAATCGGATATAGGATACCTTAGCACATTTCGGGATGGGACAAGCGTAATGTCAATGTGAATACTATTTGCCACACAAAGATACGGACAGAGTAACCTTACATACCTTGTATTCTCAATACGAATATACAATCTTAGATGTGCATACAATAGTCCCGCTCCTTCTTTATGTGTCACTCTACAACACAAATACATAACGGAGTTTACATTAACCACCAACTACCTTACAAATGCATATAACGATAACGATTTTCATGTTTTCCTTTAAACATGCCATTTCCCCCTTGACAAAACCATTGATGAAATTATCATATCAATAATCCCCCAATATTCCATACATTGACCAATACATCATAATCAATAACATTTCACCACAAAACTTCTCCTTTACACTTTCTCATCCACACCACATCACAAATAATCCATCAAGTCACCTTAATACACCTCATAGCACATATCGGCCAAAATTTCATAATTTACACTTATATGAAAATAAAAAGTTTAATAACATAATCACACCATACATGTTCATATTTCATCCATACAATGCTCTTTCATCAAAATCACAAGTCATATTTCAAGCTTAGATCCCATGGATAACAAATCTTTTACAAAAACATAAAGTACCATGTTCAACACTTCCAAGCATAACCAACATGATTTACATACTCTCTCATGCATATAATATATTAATCCATAAGAATATACACTTACCAAGACTTGCCAATTGATGATCTTGTCCAAGAAGAGAACTTAGGGTTTGAGAGAAATATCTCTTGGAAATGTTTATAAAGGCATGTGCCTTTTGAATGAATAAAATTTGATTTGGTGGCCTTTATATAGCCCTTTTTAATCTTATCCTTAGTCATGCTTGATCAATAATTGATGGTCAAAGGGAGAATGGGTCATTTGACCATTTGGGCCAAGTATTTTGCCTCATTTTTGGGCCTCAAATTGGCCAATTAACACATATTATCTTAGCCCACAAAAATCAATGGGTAATCCATCATATATCTCACGTTTAATTAATTCCATAATCGTCACGACAATATTTACTTACGAGATTCCCAATCGTAGCCTCAATCGTAAAAATAGAAATTCTAGCCGCTCATGGCTTCTTTGAACGTAATTTGTTAAAATACTTGTGATGAAGAATTAACCCCAATTCTCATGCTAAACGCGCTTAAGAATAGTCCTACTATGATGGGGTAATGATACCATGACTTATAGGTCTTATACGCATCATAATAGTCGAAGAAAAATTTTGGCAAAAACCACCCCGGCACGCCGTTTGGCGCGCCCCTTTGCTGCCTCTGGGCTGAAATTTCAGCCCAGAGCGGCCTGGCACGCCCCTAGGCGCTTCCCACCTTCATTTTTTTTAATTTTTTGTTTCTTCGACTTTTCTTTGCGGATTCGGTTAGATACTTCAAGTTCTATTATTTAACTTACTTCTTACCTTTAATATCCTTTGTTTGGAGGCCCTCCAAGCCTCATTTTTAACCCCACAAATGCTCCACGGAGTCACAAAACACCTTCTACGAAGGTCTAATCACACGTACGAGGCCCAATATCAATTATCTCATCGATAACATTACCAAATACATACTTATGGCTCTCGACACCTAAGTAAACATTATTTAATGTCGTCAAGTAGGGTTGGGAAGGTACGGGGTGTTACAAATACGATATCCTCATTGACCATAAAGTTACAGTTTTCCTAATTTAGCAATAAGTCGCACTCCTCGCATCTTTGCAGCACATTAGCAAGGTGTGCCAAACAATCATCAAATGAGTCTCCCACAATAGAAAAATCATCCAAAAAAACCACAGTAGTGTCTTCCACCATGTCGAAGAAAATAGACATCATGCAACATTGGAAAGTGGCCGGTGCATTACATAGACTGAAGGGAATCCTTTTATATGCGAATGTGTTGTATGGACAAGTCAACGTTATCTTCTCTTGGTATTCGGGAGCAATGAAAATCTAATTATACCTCGAATAGCAATCGAGAAAGCAATACCATCCTCTACCAGCAAGACGGTCTAACATCTGATCCATGAAGGGCATAGGAAAATGATCTTTTTCTGTCTAAGAATTCAGTTTTCGATAATCCATGCAAACTCTCCATCCAGTAACTGGACTCATTGGGATTAACTCATTCTTGTCGTTTGTAACCACAGTTATTCCTCCCTTCTTTGGCACACACTGAACTGGGCTCACCCACTTGCTATCAGCAATAGGGTAAACCACTCCTGCATCTAACCACTTGATGATCTCTTTCTTCATAATCTCTTGCATAGGTGGGTTTAGACGACGTTGATGCTCAATGCTTGGTATGCACTCAGGAGTAAGTTGAATTTTTTGAGTGCAAATACCGGGTGGAATTCTTATAACATCAGCAATGGACCAGCTAATGGCCCTCTTAAATCTTCTCAATACTGAAACCAGAGCCGCTACTTGTCACTCCACCAATTTAGCAGAAATAATCATATGCAAGGTGTTGTTGGATCCCAAAAATATGTAGCGAAGGAGAGCCAGAAGAGCCTTAAGCTCTAAAACTGGAGGCTCCTCAATAGAAGGACGAGCTGGTGGGGTCACCCTATTCTTCAAATCGAGATCAAGTTTCTTTGGAGCATAAGTGTATGCTCCCTTACCAGTGAGTGCACCAACCATCTCATCGCATTCCTGAATATCGTTGCTATCAAAATTCATAATCACGGCCGCGAGAGCTTCTACCCCCAACCTTTCTTCAAGAGACACGACAATATCACTCTCCTCAACCGCATCTATTACCGAAATCACCCGCTTATCTTTCAGTTGCTTCATGGAACGACAAATATTGAAAGTGACTTGTTCATCATTTAACCTGAATTTTATCTGCCCTATTTCCATATTGACCAATGCCCGACCAGTGGCAAGGAATGGTCTTCCCAATATGATGGGAACCTCAAAATCAACTTCACAATCTAGGATCACAAAGTTAGCCGAAAATATGAAAGATGCAACTTTTACCAAAACATCATACAAAATGCCCATCGACTTTTTCACAGTCCTATCCTCCATGAGAAGTCTCATAGAGGTTGGTTTTGGTGCTCCTAATCCGAACTGCTTGAAAATGGCTAACAACATTAAGTTAATGCTAGCACCCAAATCACAAAGTACTTTAGCAAAGTTGTAGGACTCGATAGTACAAGGAATTGTGAAAGCTCCTGGATCTTCCTTCTTTTCAACTAGGGACCACGAAGCAATTGCACTACAATGATGTAAGTTATCTGCCGGCTCAAAACTGACAGTTCTCTTCTTTGTCACCAACTCTTTCATGAACTCGCATAACCTGGCATCTGCTCCAATGCCTCAACAAGAGGGATGTTTACTAATAGTTCTTTCAACATTGTAATAAAATTTTGATATTTTCCTTCCTAAGCCTTCTTTTTTAACCTTTGAGGAAAGGGAGGAGGAGGTCGTGGGATAGTCTTTAGTATTTGTGGGACCTTCTTTTCCTGCCTCTTCTCAGATTTTGCCTTTTTGCTTGTATCATGAGGATTTGGAACTGTCTCAACCTTTGAATTATCTGGCTCTATCTCAGTTTCTACATCAACAATCATCGGCTCATTTGTCTTACCACTATCCACAGGTATAGTTGGATCTGTTATGCATTTCCCGCTTCTAGTAGTAATGGACAGACAATGACTATCGTTCTTCGAATTCTGAACGGTGTTGCTTGGAAGGGTTCCTGGCTGACGTTGGTTCATTACCACCAATATTTGCCCAAATTATTGCTCCAACTATTTAATAGCAGTCGAATGGGATTCTACTTTCTGACTTATTCCCTGAAATGTCTGACCTAATCTCTTTCAGGCACTGTTCTTGACTCTCTGATCCATTTACCAATTTATTTAGAAGGGATTCCATTCTTGATTTTCGGAATTCGGCATCGCGATTTCCTGGTGGACCATATAAGCCACTCTTCTCTTTATAATCATCCTTCCGCCTCCAATCACCATCACGATCTCGTTCTCTATCTCTATTTCCTGACCTATTGTAATTGTCTCAATAGTAGTTCTGACCTTGATTCCCTTGCCTCGAGTTCCAAGAGTCTTGATTAGACCCTTGACCCTTGGCTCAAAAATCGTCCACTTCTCGATCCAAATACTTAGCCTCTTCATCAGATTCATAATCGTCATGTCTAGGCGTTTTACCTTATGCACCGATGGCATGTACCTTTTTAGCATCTCTAGCCACAATCTGTTTGGCCAGAAGACCAATTTCTGTCCTCAGCTGAGCGACCTCTTGAGCTACAGATTCGTCCAAAGCCCGTTGTGCTGATGAAGCTTCAATAGCATATGTGCCAGCAGGCGTTTTTGCCTCTCGAGTATGCCAGCCTCGATTGGTCTTAGTGATACAATCTAATATCTCCAAAGCTCGTTTCCATCGCAGACTCATGATTTCTCCACCAGTGATAGTATCTTCTACCGCCTTCGTGTTGGCATTTAAAGCCCTGTAGAAGATTTCAAGTAAATTCCTACCACTCATCCTATGATTTGGCACATTCTATAGCTTCTTCTTGAACCTTAGCCATGTCTCATAAAGTGCTTCAGAATGTAGTTGTCTAAAATTATAAATCTTGTCCTTCAACTGCAGCATCTTAGAAAGTGGGAAAAATCTTTCTAGAAATTGAATTCTCAATTCTTGCCAAGTAGTGATTGAACCTCGTGGTAACTCGGCCAACCACAAAGTAGCTTCTCCTGTTAAAGAGAATGGAAACAATCTCAACAGAATAGCCTCTTGGTCAACTCCAGGCAAATTATATGAAGTGCAGACCCCCACAAAATTCATCACGTGCATGTTTGGATCATCAATAGGAAGACCGACGAACACACCCTTCAAGTTTAGCAGGTAAATCATGGTACTTGTAATGTCAATCTTAGTGCCCTGAGGTAACTCTGGTGAAATAATGGCACCAGTCTCTATTAGCTCGAAGTAGGCCACATCTTCTTCCTCAGCCTCATCATAAACTAGCACATGGGGTCTTTGAAGTGGTTGGTGAGCTCTCAGTCTTCTTTGTCTCTCTTCAGCCTCAGCCAGTCGCAGGGCTGCCTCTTGCATAGCTCGATTATCTCTCTTTGCTTGCCTAAGAGCAACTTGTCTAGCATGGTCTTCTCGTGTTAACCGAGCAGTAGTTTGATTCACTATTTCATGACCAATCGGACGAATTGGTTGATTATGAATGTCTCCCATGGCGGCAGGATCCTGAACTTCGTCGGTATTCACCATTCTTCAATCAGCTCTCAGAGTCCTTTCTATTTCAAGATCAAGTGGAATCAGGGGATTGCCTTGACTCCTAGTATTGGGCATACACAAGCGTGTGCCCTTTTAAGTATAGAAAAACAAAACCAATCAACTCCAACCAGTACTAATCAACTCCGTAACCGTATTCCCCGGTAACGATGCCAAAATTTGATGTCGCCCAAAATATGCCTCCTAAGAAGTATAAAGAGGTCTCTGTATCAAATATAGAACCCAACTAGGTTGGGGTCAATCCCACAGGGAATAGGATGAAAGTAGGTTGAGTTCTTGTTCGAGTAGTTGGTAAATAAGTAAAACGGGGGAAATATTTGTAAACAAGTAGTGATCGTAACAAAGGTTGATTCTTTGAAGTTGTTTTCAATATGAGAGATACACTAGGACTGTGATCCCCAATGATTCCTTAACTCTACCGGTTATTGGTGCTAGCAAAACTGTCTCATTGCGTTGCATGAAAAATCTGACAAAATATGTTTATCTAAACGTCTCTCGACCTTGGTTAGACGAATTTCACTCTTCTCATCTCGATCTCCGAGTGTCGTACTACTAACCCTTGTCCTGGATCTCAGATAACTATTCCTGCTAAGGCTCAAGTTATTAGATGAAGGTTGATAGCTTCAAATCTCTGTTGTTATTTTCTTTTCCCAATCTCTACCTCTCTCTCGAGCAAGTCTAGAATACAGGCGAGTTTCTAATGTTTTCAATCATTAGAAGATCAATCACAACGAAGGAAATAACAATACATGCATTCACACCAGTTTAAAATTGCTTTGCACTTAACCCGTTTCATTAATTCCTCATGGTTCACACAACCCTAGTTAATGAGTTTAGTTACTCATGTTCGCAAGAGCACAATAAGAATTCAAGGATGAAAACATCATTGTAAACTCACAATAATGAAGAAACTCTGAAATCTCAATGATGAATAAAACCCTAGAATCAATATCCCCAGATTACAAAACCAATAATGTGTTTATAAGCTTAAAATAATGACAAAATTATCTCAAAAGAATGTACTGACTAACTCTCGCACATAGGACAATACAGGGGTATTTATAGATACAAGATGAATCCTTTCCTATACAATGTAGGAGAATAAAGTCAGCAATTTTCCACGGTATCGTGACTTGGTATCGTGGAACCAAGCCACGTCACTTGGGTCCCTGTCGTGAGAATCAGGCAGAACCACACAATCTCTGAAGTCTATTCATGGCACCCACTCACGTCACGTGAGTGGAGTCACGCCACATAGATTCCTGCCGTGGGAATCAGACAACATTCAACATCTCTGAAGATGACTCACAATAGCCACTCACATCATGTGAGTGGACTTCACGACATATGAGTCCTATCGTGAGTCACTCCTCTGGTACTGGACTCAGCTCTTTCGTCTTTAGATACTTCGTTGTCGAGCCTGATTTCTTCCTTTTTGTCCATTTTGCCTCCAAAAACTATTCTCCTGCAATATAGAATAGAAAACACGTCATACCAACCCAAGTTATGGCATATTTCCCTTGTTTTAAGCATCGAAAGTATCATGAAACCATGACACATCAGTGTTATGGGATTCCTTTTATATGTGTATATGTGTGTTTTTAGTTATTTTATTTTGGGTTCCTTAGCCTTTGTTTTCGGTTCTTTTACTAAGGATAGTCCCTTTGAACCGTAGAAAAGCACAAATAGATTTTACTTTTTTTAGATTGAGTCTCTTTTAGTCATAGTATTAGGAGTTTTGCTCTATGATGGATGGATGATGACCATCTTAAGAGAAAATTAGTCATGTTATTGTTGGGTGTTCTTGCTTGCTATGTAATTACGCATACACATCTGGTATAATTGTGGAAAATGCTTAGATATACAATAGTAAGTGTTGAGACATCTAATGCTCACTTAGTCGACTTGATAAGTTGCTTAATGTTGAACTCGTGCATGACTTCGTATAAATTATATGGTGAGCCTGCCTGAGTTAAACATGTGCCATGTGTGAGTGAGGTTTTTATGATATTCCATATGCATATTGATGTCTAGAACTTGCCCGGTGTGTTTGCAAAGAAAAATAAAGGGTGTTGAGTTTAGGAGATGATATAGGCATTTCTTTGATAGCCATGTTTTATATCTACTTTATCTACCCTTTTTGCATGATCTTAGTTAGTCCCGTTGAGCCTTTAGCCTATTCTTTAGTAGCCTTATATGTAGCTTAATCCTTTTCTTTCAATTAACCTTAATTTGATCCAAAACTCCCAAGTGCTTTAGTTGAGAAATGAAGATGTTAAGGAGTGTAAAAAAATTGAAGAAGGAAAAAGTGAAGTTGAAGCCCCAAGTAAATAGCTTTTGGTGTGTGAAAAAGTTTATGTATTGTTGGTAGGGAGTAATGTAATGAAAAAAAAAATTAATAATTTTTTTTTTTGATTGACCAAAAGAAGTGAATCATGTGTTGATAGCAAATACTCCTTGCCTAATATGTGTAAGCTAGCTTAAAGAGATGGGGAAAAAAAAACGAGAGTTGGGAAGATAAAAGTGGTTTAAAATAGGTTGGTTGGAGGTGATCTTAAAGTGAATTGTAGTGCATTAAAGCTCTTAGGGAAGATAGTCACTATTAATAACCAAATAGTTCCTATCCATCCCGTAGCCTACATTACAACCCTTAAAGTCCTACTTGATCTTGAGCTTTGACATTCTACTATTAGTGGAGTACTACACTAAGGGCAAACTTATGGTTCATCTTGTGTTGAATGTGAATTCTTTTCGAGAGTGAGAGAACTTTTATTCATGCACCCATTTAATCATTACTTTAAATGAATTGAGCGAGATATTGGGTGATTCTCTTGTAGTGAGGGCGCATGTTTAGCAAAGTGTGGTGATCTATTGATAACGTGTCTTGCATGAATTCACAACTAGTAAAGTTGTTTTGTGAGGATAGGTCGTTTCAATTTGCTATTCACTTGTTGGTGATAGTAGCATGTTAGTTGCATAATGTGATGAAGGTAGTTGTGTAGCTATGCTTGAATGCCTATTGGTTGTGATAGTCTAAAGTCGCCTTGGGTTGAGTGTGGTTATTGTTCAAGGACGAACAAAGGTTTAAGTGTGGGGTGGTGATCTAAGGCGTATTTATATGCCTTATTGCCGACTCTGGCCCATGTTTACCTTAGTTTTGAGAGAAATAAGCATGTATTTTGTATTGTTGTGATGGAATATTTGATATTGTGCTAATAAATGTGATTAGACCCTTGTAGGTGAAATTCGCGACTATTTGGAGCATTTTTGGAGTGGAAAGCAAGGCTTGGAGGAGCTACGAGCGAAGGATATTGAAGATAAGAGGCAAGCCAAAGATTTGAACTTGAAGAACCCAACCAAATCCGCAAAGAAAAGTCGAAGAAAGGAAGAAAATCGGAGTCTAAGTGCCAGGCGCGTGCCGGACCGCTATTGACAAAGATTTTGCTCAGATGGATAGCAGAGGAGCGCGCCCACGGGCGTGCCGGCCCATTTTTTGGCAATTTTTGCCTCTAACTTTTGTCTATAAATAGGGATTTTGGGTTATTATATCATTATTCCATCATTGTTAGACTACTTCGAGGCATTTTTGGCATTGAAATTAGATTTCATACTTCTTCTTTTCAGGTTTTACTTTTTATTTTTATGAATTTTGATCAAAGTATGATGTTAATTCACGGTATGAGTGGCTAAAATCCCTAATTCTTGGGGTTGAGGCGATGAACATGAATCTTTAGAGTTGAACATTATTGGTTTTTGCTAGAGTTTATCAATTATTGGTTATTCTTATATTCTTGATTTTACTATTTTAATGCTTGATCACCATTGAAATAAATTTATTGTCTTGAGAGGAGCTCGAGAGAGAAACTGAGAGATAGAACATGGAATATAAGGAGTGTGATCTTTACTCGAGGAATACATTCCAAGAGATTGATATGCGGTTAGGACCGAGAGGTACCTAATTCGCCGCGCTT
Organism: Capsicum rhomboideum; assembly: GCA_031232105.1. NCBI lineage: Eukaryota > Viridiplantae > Streptophyta > Magnoliopsida > Solanales > Solanaceae > Capsicum > Capsicum rhomboideum. Next base: position 35,063,966 of record CP124711.1, on the reverse strand, counting down.
GTTCAAATACGGGAAGATAGCTTAAAGGCATTAGAATTGGTAAAATCTATCTCCGCTCAACGATATAGTTAGGTTTCCAATTTCTAATAGAAGGTTATAGTTTGGAGACGAATATAATCATAATATTAACCTCGTGATCAATAAACAAGATAAACGACGCAAAATTGCTTAAACCAGTAATATTGATATTCTAGAGATGATGTTCTGAGTGCCTTGACCCTGGGAACTTACTTTTTATTGACTTCTATATCATATTTGCAAAAACCGAAGTTACGATAGCAAAAATAGTAGTTTATATTTCGTAATCATTTAATTTTTAGTAACAAATCCCTTGTCCTTTTCGCAACACGAGTTTTTCATTATTGTTGACGTCTAAAATTGACTACTGTTGATGAAAGTCCCTTGGGTTCGATATCCGGCTCTTTTAAAGGAGCCATTATATTACTTGAACGATCACGTGCACTTGCGTGTATAGCTGGGTCGCAACAGTTACATAGAAGTTATGGACATCCACAATTAATCTATTTATTTACAACAAATTGAGTTCAGATATTACTCTGGGATATTAGTTGAGGTGTGTTATTCAATTATACCTATTTTAATTTCAAACCTAAACTATTGAGAGTGCGAGTTTCATACCTAAACTATCACTCATTAGTTTGAGAAACACACCTCTCTGTTTTACTACACTCTCTTGATGGTGTGTGTACTACACTCTCTCTTTTATTTAAAAATTTTTGCCAAGTGACACTTGACAAAAGTTAAATAAACTATTAGTATTAGTTATAAGTTCAAGGTTGTAGTTTCATTGTGTAAATTTTATGTCAGAGCATGTCCAAAAATTAGCGAAGAAGACGTCGAAGTGTGGCCAGAATTTGGATATTTATAGTACATGTTCAAAGTTATAAGAAATGGAGAGGGTGTTAAATCTTTTTGCAATTAGAAAAGAAATATGATAGATATTTTGGGCTATCTTGCCACTTGCGATCCATTAATAGCACCCAGATTCTGACGTCTTCTTCACTAGTTTCTGATCACGCTCCGACGTCAAATTTATACGTTGATACTTTAACCTTGAACTTTTAACTAATTTATTTATTTTTTTCCTTTTTTGCCTCAAGTAATTTATTAAACTCACATATTAATTGAGGAGTTACATAGAAGATTACATATTAGTTTAGGTGTGTTACTCACTTATAACAAATTGAACTCACTTTAACAAAAGAAGGCAAATTTGTCGAACATCTATTTCATCATTTTTCTCAAGATCATGAGTGAAAAGAAATTTTGGTGAAATGTGTTTTGTTCTGTCTCCTTTAATGTATCCTCCCTTCAACTGAGCTATACATGCAACATTATCTTCATATAGGTGTAGTTGGAATATCATTTTTCAAAGAAAGATCACACATTTCTTGAATATCTTGAGTCATTGATCTCAACCAAATACACTCCCGACTTGCTTTATGAATGACAATTATTTTCGCATGATTTGGAGAAGTTGCAGTTAATGTTTGCTTCATTGAACACTAAGATATAGTTATGCCTCCATATGTAAATAAGTAAGCCGTCTGAGATCGAGATTTATGTGGATCAAACAAATATCATGCATCTGCATAATCAATCAGTTCTGACTTGAATTCATTAGAATAAGATAATCCTAAGTCAATGGTTCCCCCAATATATGCTTGACATCATTCCAATGTCTTCTTGTTAAGAAAGAGTTGAATCTTGCCAATAAACTTTCTGTAAAATAAATGTTCGATCAAGTATTCTTGGTAATATAAATTAGTACCCCGATTGCACTAAGATATGGAGTTTCATCACCAAGAAGCTCTTCAACATTTTCTTGAGGTTGAAATGGATCTTTATTTATGTCAAACGATCTCACAATCATTGGGCTACTCAACAGATGTGTTTTTATCCATGTAACATCACTTTAAAAACTTTTCAGTGTATGTTGATTGATGGACAAAAATTTCATTTGTCAAATGCTCAATCTGTAGGCCAAGATAAAATTATTATTTCAAGATCTTTCATTTTAAATTCTTTCTTGAAACACTCAATAACTTTTGAAAGCTATTTTAGAGTGCTGATGATATTCAAACCATCAACATACACTACTATTATAGCAAATTCAGATCCAGACCTTCTTATAAAATACAAGGGCAAATAGGATCATTTTTGTACCCTCTCTTTAGCAAATATTTGCTAAGATGATTGTACCACATTTGTCTTGATTGTTTCAATCCATATAAGGATTTCAGAAGTTTTATTGAACAAGTTTGCTTCAGAAATTTTTATAAAAATATTATTGTCCAATGGGCTATATACTATATAAATAGATTGTGACAACATCCAATAAGCGCATTTCAAGCTTTTCATGCACTGTCGGATTTATTATATACCTGAAAGTAATTGCATTCACCATAGGAAAATATATCCCCACATGATCAATACCAGGCATTTGCGAAAATTCTTGTGCCACAGATTGTACTTTATATCTTGCTACTTCACCTTGATTGAGAGAGAGACATTGCAGACATAAACTATCACTAACATATGTATAATCAGTCAGTTACCCCAACTAAATCAAAAAATATTTTTTTAGTAAACTACACATTCCAGTTATTTTTGCATTTCAGATATGATATAATGCTAAGAACAGTACTAAGTATATTCCGTATTTTTTAGAAATATATATATGAGAATATAAAAATGAGATATATTAGTTTATTGGTTCTTATCTGTCGTGCAAGAAACATTCAAGATAACTTATTTTTCTTTCACATATTAGTAATTCAGATAAAGAACAATCCAATTAAATATACTTAAAATTGATCATTAGCTTGTGTCTTAAGAAATAACCTTTGCGAGAATTTAATAAATAAACTCTTCACGAATATAGTTCTAACTAGTGAATATGTCCGCGCTTCGTGCAACTGTAAAAGCAAATTAAAATGTAATTAAATACTCTCAATATTTTATTATCATTATAGAATTAAAATTTTACTCCTTAATTTATTCTTCAATCATAAGAGTTTCAAAATTAATGCTCTTTTCTTACCTTCTTAAACCTCACCTTTTTTTTAAGGTCTAATTCTATTTTAGTGGACCCGACTCCGATACTAAAAGGCGAACTCCTTACATAACTTCATATCCCAATCCAACTCTCCAATCCAACCCCAAACTCAATCCGAGATCAAACTACCAACCTCGAGCTGAGACACAGCTTTAGAAAGTACATTAAATTATATTTTTAAAACCTTATAGGCTAATAGGAAGTTTAGAATCTGCAAATCTTTCTTGATATGTGAAAATAGAATTGGATGATTAATAAAGGAAACATTCAAATGTGAGAATATATAATTTCTAAAATACTTATTAAAATTTGATAAAATGTCAATTTAATTTTTTAAACACTGAAAACTAAAATTCAACACAAATTTATTTTCTATGTAGTTAATAGTTTTATATCTGTATGATATCATCTTAACTTCAAGACTACAAAGTATAACCAATCTAAAGTTTGGTAAAACACACATATACTGTCAATGAAATTTAGAAGAGCAAATAATACTCAATTAAGGATCATACATTTTAACTTCAAAAATATAAAGTATAACTAATCTAAAATTTGGTAAAACACACATATACACTCAATGAAATTTAGAAGAGCAAATAATACTCAATTAAGGATACATTTTCAGATTTTATAAAAGAATTAATAAAAAATAGCCTCGGGAAACAATGACATTACCAACACTTGTTGTGCAATACTCACAGAGCAGTTAAGATAAGTTTTTTCAATTATAATTTTGCCTCGTAATTATGAAAACAATTGATAAGTTTGGACCTCATCTTATTGCATTTTTTTTAAATAAAGCAAATGAATATTGTGTTCAAAAAAATAAAGTAGTGATAAAAATAAACTATTTGAAATTTGAAGATCTCCAGCTACAACTGATTTCAACAATAAAATCGTGAATAGTTGTATAACTTTACAATTAAAATGAAAGAATCAAACTATTAGGAAAGAAGAAAAATCTAATTAAGTGTTTCTAGAAACAGAAATTTCTTCACTTCTTCAACTCTTTATTTTCAACTCCTTCTAGCTACTTTCTTTTAGGAGCCTCTTCTTTATTTCACTTGTGTACTAAATATTTCAAGAAAGCACCTGATTGTAGCAAAAAAAGAGAGATCAAAAGACTTCATCTTCGAATAGATGGAAGCGTATGTCGAATTTCAGAAGAAACTCTACTCTTAAATTAAACAATATAGCATCTATAGAAATTCAAACTTTATCAATCTTGTCCTAAGTCGTTACCTTGCTTTCTCAGTCCTTTTCGTCTACTACGATATCAAAATTATAGATGAAGTTACCGATGAATAACTTTTCAATACCATCTAAATGCACTACAAAATCGAAAAAAGGAGTCAGATGGAAAAAGAGAAAGCAAAATATACACACGATTACGGTGAAGCTAACTGGAATGGAGACAAAAGGAAATAAAAAGTTGAACAAGATACCTTCTAATTAGGTTAGTACATAATTACCAACTTTTGTGAGAAGCATTAACCAAAAAGCTTCTCTTCTTGGGTTTAAAGAATTCAGTATATAGAGTTGAAAGTGTAACTGTTAGAATGGCATTGGAATGAAGAAATGAAAGTAAATTTGAAGGCGGTTACAAGTAACGGTCATTTCTTTGAAGAGGTGTACTTGTGGTGGAGTTAATGAGGTGACTCTTGATTCTTTGAAATATGTTCAATCGGTATCAAAAGTGACTTTTAGGAATTATGATTAGCGCAATGTGGGGGTGAGGCTTTTGCTAATTCAATTAATTACAATAGTACATTATTGTGTTATTATATTAGAGAAATATAAGGGTGTAATGACCCTCCAGATTATTTTCTGCCTTTTTGTGCTTTTTCTACATTTAGAGTTTTCCTATAGCTGTCCCAAGTCATTTATGACTTGCTAGGACTGACAGTTCGGTTCCCGAGCAGTTCGTTTAGTTTTTATAGCTATTTTCCTATTTTGGAGCTTTTGAAGCTGAGAAAATGGTGTCGGGACAAAACTTCAGGTAAATGACCTCGGATGTCAATTCTGATGATTCTGTTAGCTTCGAAAGGTTGATTTTAGGCTGGGGGCCCTTGGTCTCGGTCCCGAGATTTCTAGGCTCATTTTTAGCTATTGGTTGGGTTTTGGTAAAAACAAAACACTGGGTGTGGGATTCACTTTTTGTCGAAATGACCTCTGATGGAAATTTGATAGTTCCATAGAGTCTAGAATACCAAATTTGGTAGGGAAGCATAGTTCATTTGCATGCACGAGTTTTCGAACGAATCCCGAGCACTTGATCGGAGTCCGTTGGGACTTAGAATTTTGCTGGTGCATCAGCACCTGGTCCAGGCCTAGGTCCTTCATCGATATTGCAATAGAGACCTTCGTGATCACGAGGGGTCTATGTACCTTAGTTATATCGATCGCGAGACTGAGGCCCGCGATCGCGATGAAGGAGGCTGTGGGAGCAGGGACAGCTTGTGCATCACGATCACGAGGCTAGGCCATCACGATTGCGATGGTCCTGCTAGTAAGGTCCTGCAATCGCGACCAGGGGTACCACGATCACAATGAAGGAGCCCCTGGTAGTATAAATACTTTCCATTTTGTTTTTCCAGCCATTTTCTAAGTATAAAACACCATTATGGGACTTGAGAGCTCAAGAAACTGTGTGAAAACATAAATCGGAGCTGGGATTGAGTAGGGTGCATTAAAGTGATCATTTTCTTGTTATTATCTCGTAAATTTTCGATCTAATTTCCTCTTAATTCTCTATTTTAGTCCTAATTCTCCGTCTAATGTTGAGGTTGTTTTGGGGTTGTTGCTGAGCTCGAATCACGCTTAATTTTAAAATAAGTGATCCTTGAGCTGAGAGGAAGCTAGTGACGGAATCAATCTTCAATCCATCGGTAGGCCCCACTATTCATTTTTTTAGCCCAATTTCTGATCTGGAGTATCAATTTTCAATATAGGTATTGTTGTTCTCGTTTGGAAGCCTGGAATATTATTTTGATTGTGTGGAAGCAGTTGGAGGCTTCTCGAAAGGGAAAAACTCCGCTATAGAGAATTCTCAAGTGCTTTCAGCGGTGTCCAGGTAGGCTAGGCTTACCTTCATCAAGATTTTGCTCTGTTATGGTATTAGTGTGGTATTGTTCTAGTTGTGGGAGGGTTCTTATGGTTGTGATACCCCTTCAGTAAATTCTTGTTATCTTAGCCGGTTAGGGGGCATTAGTGGTGAATTTTGGCCTTGTCTCCGTTAAGTTGGCAGTCGCTTATCCGTTAGCGCGCTCGACTTAGCTTACTTAGAGCCTGAGTCTAAATTTAGGAGCCTTGGCCTAGGTTTGGGTAGATGCTTGCCTTAGGTTGGGTTCTCGAGGCTTATAGTGGGCCATATCGCCCTTTATGGTAGGTTGCTTTAGGATAGCATCCCTTTTGACTTAAATGAATATAGGATTGTTTCGTTAGACAGTTACTTAGGATTGAGTTGTCTTAAGTGCTATAGTGTGCGTGGTAGCTTTGGCACCCTAGGCAAGTTAGCATTTCGACCTTAAATTGTATTTTTGACTTAATAAATGGAATCTGGCGCTCCTTTACTAAATCTGGCCTTCTAAAAGAGAAAAAGGGACTAGATAGACTTGGAATGAATTTGAACTTGGGTTAGTATTACTTATTATTTATTAGTTCCGATTCGAGTTCGGCATCTGGTTACTGCTTATTACTTGATAGTTTTGGTTCGAGTCCGGCATCTGCCATATTATTATTATCCACGAGTTTTAGTTTGAGTTCAACATTTATTATCATTATTATTGATCTTGGGTTGGAAATTCAATGGAGACAGATAAGATTTATGGTTATGGCCAGAGAAAGAATATATGGTACGCATATCACACATCTTGGTTCATCTTTACTTTCTTTATGGTTATATTTGGTCTTAAATTAGTGTTACTCCTTGTTTGTCCCCACCTTGCTTATGGGGGCTCGGTTGTTTTTTATTTTACTGTGTGTACCTTCTGGGCTTATGGGGGTCCAGTTAGGTTATAGCTACGCATTTGTTTCTTCTTTTGAGTTATTTACATTTGATTCACCGCATTTGCTTAGCATAGCCTATTATTCCATGTATGGCCCTCATTTATTGCCTTCAGTTTAGATTCACACTTTATTTATGCTTTTACTATAATTGAGCTCGGTCGGTCTATGATGCCTACTGATTACTTTATGTTTTGGTACTCATACTACACTTCTATATCTTTTTCCCTAATAAAGATCCTAGTACGAGCCATCACTGCTGACACTGACTTTGAGCTGTCCTGTTGATCAGAGATTTAGGTGAGCTTTTAGCGTTTAGAACTGATCCTTCTCCTTCTGCTTTTGTGATAGTCTTATTTTGTATATCCCGAGACTACTTTGTATATTTGACACTTATCTAGTACTCTTTTTGTAGTGGCTCTTGTATTGACCTTACAGGTCTTTGGGGGATTTATTTTTTGAGTATTTTTTCTTTGCCCTCTTTTGTGTGTGTGTATATATATATATATATATACCTCTTCTAGTCACTTATTATTATTGTTTTATTCTTATTTCTCTGTCTTCCGCATGTTAGCCCGTTACTAGCCGTTCTGGGTTATGGTTTGGCTTACCTACTGGTGGATTAAAGTAGGTAACATCATAACCTGAGAAAATGGGGTCATGACAGTTTGGTATCAGAGCCTAGGTTTCATCGATGGGCATAAAAACCAAAGAACTGAAAAATCGAACCAAACCGAACTAGTTCGGTTCTTTGATTTTGGTTCTTCAGCTCTTTAGTTTGGTTTTGATTTTTTTTTCGGTATTTTGGTTCTTCGGTTCGGTATTTGGTTTGAGGATAACGGTTCTTCGGTGCATCAAAGAATCAAAATTTTATTAATTAATTTTTTTAAAAATATTTATATTACATATTTATATTTAATAGTAATTCTCCTAATCAGATATCCCTATATATGCTTGTTGCCACTGTCCCAATAAACAACTAATGACCCAAGTCCATTTATTTTCTACCCTAAAAATTCTATCACAAATCAGTGAATCACAATATCACATTCAGTTACTCATTCAGACAATCTGACCATCTCTTTGCAACTGTTTTTGGATTTTGGAATTTAGTATGTAGGCATGTTTTTAAATTTAGTGTGCTGTTACTACTATGTTTTTCAATGAGCATAGTGACAGTGTGTCTAATTGTGTTTGTCTTATAAGAAATTGTGGCTATGTCTTGATAATTTTGTTTCTTACTTGCATCGAAAAACCAATTTCAAAACACCAAACTAAATCAAATTGAAGTTCAAAAAACTAAACCGAACCAAATTAGTGTGGTTCGGTGCTCATTTTTTCAAAACCAAAAACCAAATAACTGAACCAAACTTTGACAAAATCAAACTGAAAAACTGTATGCCTACCCTTAAGAGCAAGTGTTTAGTAGAGTCTCGCAGATCAGTATGATGATGTCCATATCCTATCTTCGGGAGGCTATAGGACATCCTTAGGAAAATCTCACCTTTTGATTCATTATCGTGCGTTATGTCTAAATTGATTTATGGATTCTCTTTTGTTTCACTCTTTCGTAAATGACTAGGATGAGGGCCACGACGGCCGAGGGCGAGGCCTCCGAGCCAGCAGCTAGGACCCTGCTAGGGGCAGAGGTAGAGGTCTACCCCAAGTTGAGGTCAGGCTAGAGCTATAGCACCAGCTCAAGGCTAGGCCTGAGAGACATCGCTAGAGCTGATTATTGATCTCGACCCAGAGATTGCATTTGATAATCTACCACCATAGTAGCCAATGGGCCAGGGAGCAGCCTAGGCTTTGCCTGAATTTATATCTTTATCTATTCTTCATGAAGCTTTGGTTTAGTTGTTGAGTATGTGTAGAGGCCAGCCGACGGATCGGGCCAAGACATCGGCCCAGGGGGTAGCTCAGAGTGGAATTGATATAGGAGGGCAGTCTGCAGCTGCATCTCCCATAGTAGAGGTCCCAACAACACTAGTAGTATCCCATCCATCCATGACTTTTGAAGAGCAGAAGATGCTTGGCTGATTTCTTTGATTGGCTCCACTGAGGTTTATCGGAACCCCAAGGGAGGATGCACTTAAGTTTCTTACCAGCTGTAAAGAGAGACTGTGTAATTTGGGTTTAGTTGAGTAACGCGGTGTGGACTACACCATATTTCAGTTTGATATAGCGGTGAGTCAGTGATGGAGGGAATACCTTGATTCTCGGCTAGTTGGATCTCTTTTTATAACTTGGGCTCAGTTCTCTAAGGCTTTCTTGGAGAAGTATATGCCTCGCAGCATGCACGAGTGCCTGAGAGATAAGTTCACGGGTTTGTGATAGGATTTTATGATAATAGTTGAGTACGAGGTGAGATTTCATGAGTTATCCAGGCATGCCACCATGATTCTGCCTAGTGAGTATGAAAGAGTGCGGTGCTTTGTAAAAGGATTGAGACTTTCTCTCTATTTAGCTACTCATAGTTTGGTGGCTTTTGGGAGGCCATTTGCTGGTATTGTTGATCATGCCCACACTATGGAGGAGATGAATTCTGAGGTATAAGGGGGGCGCAGTAAAAGACCCTATCATCAGAGTAGTTACAATGAGAGCCATAATGGTTCACAGTTCAGGGATAAAGGTTTTTAGCGTAGGTATCCTCAGCAGTAGCCGTATCAACACCAGGGTCAGTCTAGTAGGCCTGTTCATGTAGCACTATAGATTACAGATGGGGGTCAGCTGGGTTATAGTAGTTTCAGTGTCCAGGACTACAGTCAGCCATCGAGGGGTATTCAGTCAGGGTTTTCAGGTTGAGGTGGCTATTTTGGGTCAGCCAGACCTTCTCATCAGGTTAGAGTTCCCAAGGTATGTTTTGATTGTGGTTTTGTGGGTTATTTTATCAAAGAGTATCCTCGGTGTAGGGTGATTAAGTCTTTTGCACAGAGTGTTCCACCTATTAGGTCAGTGCCACTCCCAGCTATGGGTGGTGCACAGGGTCATAGAGGTGGTCCCCAAGGTTCTTATGGAGGTACTCAGGTAGGTAGAGTAGGTGGTCAGGTAGGCACCCATTTTAGAGGTAGGCAAGGTCATCTATATGATGTTCCAGGTAGGATGGAGGTTGAGGCTTCAGATGCTATTATTATAGGTACGATTTTAGTGTACCATCAGCCAGCTTCTATATTATTTGATCCAGGATCCATATATTCCTATGTTTCTGCTTATGTTGCATCTCAGTTGGGGTTGTTTTGTGAGTCATTATTTGTGCCTATGCATGTAGCTACTCCAATGGATGATTTTTAGAAGTGGATCATGTGTATAGATCTTGTATTATGACTATTTGGGAGTATGACACTCGGGCTTATTTTACTGTGCTTGACATGGTTTATTTTGACATGATTATGGTTATCCCCCTATTATATGGTCTTGGATTGCTTTGCCAAGACCGTTACCTTAGCCATGCTTGGCATACCCTCGATTGTATGGCAGGGTGCTTATAGCCACGCACTGATGGGAGTTATTTCTTATATTCGGGATAGGAGACTACTATCGAGAGGGTGTATAACTTATCTTGCATATGTTCATGATCTTAGTATTAAGAGTCCTTTGCTTGACTCTATTCTTATAGTTCGTGAGTTTTCAGATGTTTTTCCTATCATCCTACCTGGTCTTCCTCCTGAGCGTGATATAGAATTTGCTATTGATCTTGAGCTGGGCACCCACGCCATTTTTATTGCACCTTACCATGTGGTTCCTGCTGAGCTAAAGGAGCTAAATGTTCAGCTTCAGGACCTTTTAGGTAAGGGATTTATTAGATTGAGTGTCTCGCTTTGGGGTGATCTAGTTCTATTTGTAAGAAGAAATATGGTTCTATGCGTATGTGTATCGATTACAGGCAGTTGAATAAGGTGAAAGTAAAGAATAAGTATCCTATCCCTCATATCGATGCTCTGTTTGAATAGCTTTAGGCTGCAGCTGTGTTTTCTATGATTGACTTGAGATTTGGCTACCATCAGTTGAGGATTCGAGTGAAGAAAATCCCTAAGATAGCCTTCAAGATTCGCTACCTTCATTACGAGTTCCTGGTGATGCCTTTTGGGTTGACCAATGCCCCAACAACGTTCATCGACTGGATGAACTGCATGTTCAGGCCTTATTTAGACTCTTTCGTGGTCATTTTCATCGATGCCATCCTTGTATACTAGAGGAGTAGGGAGAAGCACGGGCAATATTTAAGGATTATGCTCTACACTTTGAGAGATCAGCGGCTTTATGCCAAGTTCTCAAAATATGAGTTCTAGCTTGATTCTATATCATTCTTAGGGCATGTGGTGTCCAAGGATGGGATTATGGTAGACCCAACGAAGATTGAGGCCATTCGTGATTGGGCTAGGCGTACATTTGTAATCGAAGTTTGCAACTGCAATAGAGGGATTTGCCTCTATTATAGCACCTATGACTAGATTGATTAGGCAGGAGGTCCTTTTTCAGTGGTCCGACAAGTGTGAGGCGAGCTTTCTAAAGCTCAAGGCCTTGCTCACTTTAGCTCCTATTCTGACTCTTCCAGTTGAAGGCGAGGGGTTTAAAGTATATTGCAATGCTTCAAATATTGGTTTGAGTTCTGTTCTAATGTAGCAGGGCAGAGTTATAGCATATGCTTTGAGATAACTAAAGGTTCACGAGTGCAACTACCACACTCATGACTTGGAGTTGGCAGCGGTAGTTTTTACTCTTAAGATTTGGAGGCATTACCTGTATGGTGTTCACTATGAGATGTTCACTGACGACTGTAATTTTCAGTACATTATGACTCAGAAGGACCTTAATTTGAGGCAGCGTTGGTGGATTGAGTTGTTGAAGGATAATGATGTCTCTATTCTGTACCATCAAATCAAGGCGAATGTGGTAGTGGATGCCTTGAGTCGGAACTCGGTGAGTATAGGGAGCTTGGCCTTCCTTTTAGTTTTAGAGGGACTGTTGGCCTCATACATCCAGTCCTTAGGCAACAGGTTGATTCGGTTTGATATTTCAGACCCATGAGGATTCTTACTAGTGTTAAAGCCAAGTCTACTTTGCTAGAGTAGATTCAAGGTCACCAGTTTATGGATAGCCGGTTGTGTGGTATTCGAGATCAGGTGCGTAGAGGCGAGTCCAGGAGGGATACCTTAGACTCTTAGGGCATTTTGAGAATAGATGGTCACATTTGTGTTCCAAGGATAGGAGGCTTGATATAGTTGATACTTAAGGAGGCTCATAGCTCCATATACTCTATTCACCCTAGGAACGCTTAGATGTATAGAGACCTGAGACAACATTAGTGATAGAGTGGTATGAGGAGAGATATAATGGATTTCATAGCTCAGTGTTTGTGTTGTTAGCAGGTAAAGGCCAAGCATTTGAGGCCAGATGGTTTGCTTCAGAGGCTACCCATTCTTGAGTGGAAATGGGTACGGATTACTATGGATTTCGTGGGTGGTTTACCTTGTACTTCTCGTGGTTTTGATTGTATTTGGATTATCATAGATTGGTTGACCAAGTTGTAATACCCCATACATTTCAGCGTGTATATGACTAAGTTAACGTCGACGAAAGTATTTAAACTCGAGAAGTAAGGTGGTTTTTTTATCTTAAAGTTCAGAGATAAGGTGTTAAGTTTAAGTAAAGGGATTAAAATTTGAATATGGGGATTAAATAAGTGAGGTGTTTGCTTGACTAAATCAAGCTAGTAGGTGACAAGTAGGTGCATCACCTACTTAGACTATTTGACCAACTTAAAAGAGCAAGTAGGTGTGTCACCTACTTAAGCTAAATAGAATAAAATGGGCCATAGGTGCATCACCTACTTTGACATTTGACCAGCTTAAAATGGTCAAGTAGGTGCATCACCTACTTAACCAAAATGTGGCTGAAAATAAGAAACAAGAGGCAGCAAAAGAGGAGGGACTTATAAGATCAAGATTAACTTATTATTTTCTTTATTTTTAGCCTTACAAATATTCAGTTCCTACCAAATCTCTCTTAATTCTCTCTTGGTCTTCAAATAGCCGCCACTATTTTCCTCTAGGGTTCTTGAAGTTCTACTTCTTTTCTCATGCCAAGTAAGTAAATAGTTCATGTGCTTAACTTAATTCTACCATGGAAAGTAATGAAAATCAAGTTCTCTTTATTTGAAGTGTAGGACAACTCCTTTTTGCCAAGCTTGGCAGTCCACTTCTCTTTAACTTCTAAGAGATTTCCAGTAGTATTTGGTTCAACTTGAAAGGAAGCTTAAAGTCTTGATGGAGTATAATTTAAGATAGTAAATTTCAGAAATAAAGGTAAGATTACTGCCCCAATTTTGTCCCTCTCTACGTATAGGTTTGGATTGAGAATTTTATACGTATTATTATTGAGAATTCATGGGATGGTGATAAGAAGTCGTGAGTTTAATATTTGATATTGTGTTGAAGGATTTTGGGACTGTTTAGGGACTGTCTATATGTATTATATTTGGGAGGCAGTTGGTGACCTCATAGAATAGTTGAGTGGAGTTATATTGATGCATAGGATGTGGTGATACACAAAGTGTTTGGGGTCTGGACAGTCTTACTACCCGTCAAGTGTTTAGCTACTATTTTACAAGTATAATATTGTGATTATTTGCTAATATTAGCTGCATTATGTACTTATATTGTAGATTAATGCCTTAAAAGAAAGAAAGCTAATTCGTTGTAATATTTGGGTTTCACAGCAAGGTATGTAAGGCTAATCTCTTCCACCAATAAGGCATGAACCTGGTGACAAGTTTCTCTTATATGAGTCAATAAGATCTTAGATTTCACATGTTAAGAGTGTCTATATATTGGATACAGATTATGTCCATATACTGCTGAATTGCTTCAATTGTCTATTTGAGCATATACTTCATTTGGCTCACATGTTCACATGTTCCTTTCATTAGATATCATTTCTATCATGCTAGACTATAATTTGAACTTATAGAGTCCTTACTTGTTTAGTTATACAGTTTATATGTCCTTACTTTGAATGTGCTTTTGTTCCTAATTGGAATCTGCCTACGTGCCTCATTTGTTCCCATGTTCATGTACCCTTTTATTTATTATCACCTAGTAAGTATTTATAATACAGTCTGAACGTCTCCATTTGAGGAGTTACATATCTCCATATGAAATACACGTATGCCCTTATTTGAAATGTCCTAATCTGTATTAAATAAATCATGTTCTATGTAGAATCACTTGCTAACTTGTTATACACTTTAGTGGCTTATTTTCTATATGCCCTAATGTCCTTACTCATTACACGTCTTCATGGCTCATTCGTGTATATACTTTGTGCCCAATGAGGTTCATTGAGTCATATAAGTTTCTAAGTATCACATTGAAGTTACATTTTGCTTCCTATGTCATTGTTGTTGCCTCAATTATTTTATTCATATGTCTTCACTACTGGTCCATAGTACCAAAGCTTAAAAGAGTTACGACCACCAAAAGAACAATCTCAAAGATTAAAGAAACAAGGTAAAGTGAATCTATATAATAGTGGGTGGCATCTTTGGGGAAAAAGACTAGCATGGGCCGATCCCAATTGATGTAATCATGGGTGGCAGCTCAGGGACAAAAGCCTAGTATGGGATGATCTCAATTGATGTATTTATGGGTGGCAACTCAGGGACAAAAGCCTTGCATTGGCCGATCCTAGTTGATTTATTTATGGGTGGCAACTCAGGGGTTAATACCTAGCATAGGTCTATCCCAATCGTTGTATTATGGGTGGTAACCCAGGGGTTAAAATACCTAGCATGGGTCGATCTCAATTTGTATATTTGTGAAGACCGTATCCCAGGGGTTAAAATGACTTGCATAGGTCATCCTCTTCTACCACTGATCAACTGGTCATTATATCACATGCCTTACAAAGTTTATAAAGTAAAGAAGATTAAATCAAAGAAAAAAATATAATGTACATGATCCCACAAGTATAAGCAAAGGTGGTCTTTTATCCTTATCTATACATTTGTACCTAATTTTATTTGAGCTCTTGTTTTACATATGGTTACTTTATGACTTACATATTCATTATATTCTTTCATATTGACTTCCCTCATGGGCCAAAACTTCAGGTAAACGGCCTCGGATAGCTATTTTGATTGTTTCGTTAGCTCCAGAATATTGATGTTAGTATAAGGTAAAGCTGGCAATTTCACACCATATAGAAGAAATCAGTCCATTTAATCCATATACAATAAGTTGGATCACTCATTTTTTAAATAGGTAAATATGAACTTAGTTTATTTTAAAAGCCCATAAACTAAATGGACTAAATGGGTAATATATGGATCCATATAGAAACCAATTACACACTCGGCCAGTACAAATTCCAAATCCAAATAGAGAGTCAAATTGCTCATCTCTTCACCTCTTTAGATTGCTCGGTCATTTCACCTCTTCTATTCTCAAAAATCAGAATCCATTATCAATCCTCTTTCCCTGAAGCCTCTAAGCTCTACTCAAAATCCATTATTAGATTCTTACAAATCCATTCATTTACCATGGTGATTTTGTGAATCTTTGGGAGAAGGAAATCTACAAGTTCAACACTTTCTTCAAATATATCATTCAATTGAAGGTATTTTTTTCTTTTCCTCACTATTTTTTTCTTTTAGTTTGCTTAGACTGCTCAGAATTTCTAAAAAAGAAAACAATTTCAAAGAAGAAAACTCAACAGATAGATGTCAAAAAATACCCATATGAAACCCCTAATTTGTACCCTTTTATTATGTTTCTTTAATAGAGATTTCTATGGAGGATAATGAGGAATCTTGTGAGATTAGTTCATCTATTTCTAGAAGATGAGCTAGAAAAAGCACTTCAATTGTTTGGGATACTTTTAAGAGATTGCCTCATGCTAGTGACAATGAACTGTTAAAAGCATAATGTCAGGTCTGTAAGGAAATATTTGTAGCAGATTCTTGCACTACAAACATGAAGTGTCATAGGGCTAAGCACTTGGATAATAGACAAGATAATGGATGTGCGCTGATTGATCGAGTAGTTTATCATGAGAAATTTTCTGTTGCTATTCTAAATCATAATTATCCTTTTAGCTTTGTTGAACATCAAGGAAATAGGAATATTCATTTGTACTTAAATCCAACAGTCAAAACCATTTCAAGAAATACCTCCCAGGGTGATATTTTGAAATTACATAATAGGGAAAAAGAACTTTTAAAGTGTGAGCTTACAAAGATTCCTAGTAGAATTTTTTTGACTTCAGGCATATGGAATTCTGTGGCGTCAAATGGCTACATGTGTTTAACCGCTAATTATGTTGATTTGAATTGAAATCTTCAAAAAAGAGTGTTAATTTTTCGTCATGTTCCGCACCCACATTCTGGTGCAATTTTGGTTCCTTTGCTAATTGAGTTTATTAAGAAGTGGGGCATTGAAAAGAAAATTCTTACTCTTACTTTGGATAATACTAGTTGCAATAAAGGTGTGGTAGATCATTTAAAGGAACATTTATCTTTAATGCATTCATTAGTTTGTGATGGAAAGTTCTTTCATGTTTGTTGCGGGAACCACATCTTGAATTTAATAGTGAATGCGGGTTTGGAGAAAGCAGATAAAGCCATTGAAAAAGTAACAGAAGGTGTTAAGTACATTAAACATTCTAAAGGAAGAATATTGAAGTTTGTGGAATGCATTAAGAATCATGGATTGTCGTGCTCAAAGAAGCTTTGCCAAGATGTAACTACTTGTTGAAATTCCACTTACCAGATGATTGATAGTGCTCTCCTCTACCAATAAGCTTATGTTCAATATAAGCTTCTTGATGTTGATTTTAAATGTAGTCTTTATGAGGAGGAATGGAAAAGGGTGGAGGTTATTGCTAAATTTTTGAAGCCATTTTATGAGATCAGTACACTATTTTTTGAAAGCAAATATCCAATCGCAAATTTGTATTTATTGAATGTGTGGAAAATTCAAATGTTGTTAAAGAAAGAAAAAAATGGTAGCAACCCAATTATGAATGAGGTGGCTACATTAATTCTAAGGAAGTTTAAAAAATATTGGAGGTCCTACAGTATGATCTTGTCAATTTCCATTGTCCTTGACCCCTGATACAAAATGAAGTTTGTGAAATTTTGTTTCTCTAAAATAGATCCTTTGACCACCGATGCCAAGGTTGAAAAAGTTGAAGAACATTTACAATTGTTGTTTAAAGATTACTTGATACATTCAACCTTAATTTCTTTGTTAAGGGAGTACATTTATGGTACAAGTAGCAATGAAGCAGGGGATTTCCTTGAGGAATTTGATGTGTTTGAGAATCAGTCAAAGTTTGGTAGAAATAAAACACAATTGGATTTGTACTTGGAGGAGCCTAAGTTTGACCATAAAGCAAACCCAAATTTGGATGTACTTGCACATTGGAAAGAAAATAGTGCAAGGTATCCCGAGCTCTCATTGATGGCATGAGGTGTATTGAGCATACTTATTACGACCGTAGCCTCAGAATCTACCTTTAGCATTGGAGGTCGCATTATTGGAAAATTTCAAAGTTCAATTTTACCTTCAAATGCTGAAGCAAAGTTGTGTGCTAGAGTTTGACTTTGCGGACAAGAAGGTAAGTCATCATATGCATATTGCGTTTTCAATTTGTTATGGTATAATAGACTTATTTTATAGTTTAATGTCTTAATCTCATATTTGTGTATAATTCATTGAATATTGTTTATTTTTCTAAGATTCTGATGAATCGGACACCGATGAGGATGAAATTATAGTAGACCTCCAACCGTATCTTGCTAGACTTGGCTCGCATTAATAAGTAAAAGTGCTTATTTTTAATAAAGTGCTTATTTATAAATAATTTCAATCTAAGAATAAGTGGACAATAATTAATAATATCACAAGATGGCAAACAGGTTTAAGCATCTTGGGACTGGGAAATATATTTCTGATATTTGATATTCAAGTGTTGATGAAAAGTGTAGGGAATTTACTTTTAGTTAAGTGGACATTGTTTTACAATAGTTCAAAAGGAAAGAATAGGATGACTAATTTTGTAACAGAGCCGGGAGTATTTCGTTATTGTGATTGAGTTATGTTTGGTTGCTGAGACACATTTGTGAAGCTTTTCGCGCAAGAGTTTTATTTCATATGGTGTCTTAATAGCTGCATTCTAATAATTTGTTGAGCTCTCGAATGACTTACTGCATAAGTCTATGAAGTATGGACCTTCTGCTAGAGATAGTGTTAATAGGTTATTCTTACCAAGGTTGATACATTTGAGCTGCAATCTTTATCTGGGGGTTTAAGATATATTTGAGAGCTTTCTGACATTTTATTTTGCCGAAACTTACTGTGTCTAGGACATGGGTGGATGTTGTTGTATAGTTCTTTAGATCTTTGTATTGTCAATTAACCTTCAGTTTATGGAATTGCTGGTACAATCTACATATCTGATGCAAAATTGCATTTGTCAATTTTCTGTTGCTGCTTCCTATTTTGTATTCTTTTAATACAATATGATTTCAGTAGGTATCATATTTCTTTTTTTTTCTTCTTGCTTTAGTTACTGTACACATCCTATAAATTAGAGTTGCCTCTCTGGAATAGTTAGAGATGTAGCCACATAGAGTGAAAGGAGGACACTTAAACACACCCTTCATCAAAAATTTATACTGTGTATATAAAATTTATACTAAGTATATAGATAGAGTGAAGGCAGTCACTTGTCCCATTCTTCTTTCTGCCAAATCTAAACTGAAAATTGAACATTGATAACACGTTTTTGTGTACTTTAGTAGCATTATTAACTCTCTGCTTATATTGGTAGGGGACATTCAACTAGTTTATTTCCCTTATCAAAAGCTTGTTACAGAAAGAGAGATGCTTCTTTCTGCCTAAATTGTATTTTTAGGATCTTGTTGTCATGGTTTATCTCATTTTCTTTTGACATTCATCATTTGTGTGCTATTGCAATTGACATGAGAACACTTTTTACAGAGAGACGCCAATAGTGCTCTTGACAGGCTCTGGTAGAAGGAAAAAGCCAAAGTTGGACAACAAATCTTCTATTTGCTTTTGTATTACAAGCAATACTTTGTTGGTGTTGGTGTCTTGTTCTTTTTTCATGTTTAAAGTTCATTATTAGAAAAATGGAATTGCATCTACATACTTGTAAGTACTATTTTAGTGCTGTAACTTGATTTCCTACTGGTAAGAACATTTTGAGATGGCAAACAGTAGGTGCTCTTTTTATCATTTAGCCTACCTCATGAGCCATTTCTTTCTGTTGCAATTTATGTAGCATTATTCGTTTTCCATTTCCTAATGTTAAGAAAATTATTCGTTGATAAGAAAATTACTGGTCCATCTTCAGCCAAGTTGAAATCATGTTACCAGTTTCACAAAAAAAAAATCAAGTTGATATGTATATTGAAGTTCTAAAGTTTTTTGGCTTTCGGAGTGGTTGGAACCATTTTTACCCAATCCATATTTACCCATATAATATATTGGTGGATTGAAATTCAATTTATTTAAGCTTAATCCATATTCAATCCATCTAAATCCAATCCAATCCACCCATTTGCCACCCCTAGTTTAGAGGAACCCTTGGTCTGGGTCCCGAGGCTTTAGGGCTCATTTTGGGCTATTAGTTGGTTTTGGTAAAAATGAAATATTGGGTGTGGGACCCAAGACCTACTTTTTGTCAAAACAACCTCTGATGGAAATTTTGATTGTTTTGTTGAGTTTGGAATACCAAATTTGGTAGGATAGCATAGTTTATTTGCATGCACGGAGTTCTGAATATATCCAGATCACTCGGTTGGAGATCGTTCGGACTTAGAATTTTACTGGTGTATCAGCACCTAGTACAGGCCCAGGTCCTTCATCGCTATCATAATGGAGACATTCACAATCGCGAGGGTGTATGCACCTTGGTCATCATGATCGTGAGGCTGAGTCCCGCGACTGTGATGAAGAAAGCTGTGGGACCAGTGCCAACTTGTGCATTGCGATCGCGAGGCTAGGCCACCACGATTACAATGGTCTTGTCAGTGGGGTCCCGCAATGGTGATGAATGAACCCCTGGTAGTATAAATACTTTCTCTTTTACTTTTCCAGCCATTTTCTAATTATAAAAACACCATTGTGGGACTTCGAGCTGTGTTGTTGACAGGAGATTTGAGCGAGCTTTTAGAGTCTGGGTTTGTGATAGTCTTATTCCATATAATTCTGGACTACCTTGTATAGTTGATACCTGTCTAGTACTCTTTTTGTATAATGGCTCTTGTACTGACCTTACTAGGTCTTGGGGGGGGGTTCATTTTTTTGAGTATTTTATCCATTTCCCTCTCTTGTATATCATGCTTATATATATATATACATATATATTCCTCTTCTAGTTGCTTATTATTACTATTTTATCCTCGTTTCTCTGTCTTTCACCTGTTAGCTCGTGGGTTAAAGTAGGTGCCATTATAACCTGAGGAAATGGGATCATGACAGTTTGGTATCAGAGACTAGGTTCCACCGGTACCATCAGTACAAGAGAAAATGTCTAGTAGAGTCTCTTGGATCGGTACAACGACATCCGTATCCTATCTTCAGGAGGCTACAGGACATCCTTAGGAAAATCTCACCTTTTTGATTCATTATCAAGCATTGTGTCTATATCAGTTTCTGGATTCTCATTTGTTTCACTCTTTCACAGATGGCTATGATGAGGGCTACAACAGTCGAGGGTAAGGCCTCCAAGCCAGCTACTAGGGTCCCTAACTAGGGGTTGAGGTAGAGGTTGACCCCAAGGTCTAGGTTAGGCTAGAGCTACAACACCAGATCGAGGCCAGTCCCGATAGACATTGTTAAAGAGGATTATTGATCATGATCCAGAGATTGCATCTGATGATATGCCACCATAGCAGCTGGTGTCGCCCAAACTATACCTCCAGAAAAGTATAACACGATTTCTGTATCAAATATAGAACCCAACTAGGTTGGGATCGATCCCACAGGGAATAGGATGAAATTCTATCGAGTGTTTGTCTGAGTAATTGGCAAGTAAGTAAAAAAAGGGGGGGTGTAAACAAATAGTAACAGTAACAATTTTTTATTGTCGAATTTGTGATCAATACGAGAATGGAACTAGGACTGTGATCCCCAAGATTCCTTAACTCCACCGAGTACTTGTGCTGGCAAACTGTCCCGCTGCATTGCATACAAAGTCTAACAAGATAGGTTCATCTAAATGTCTCTCGACCTTGGTTAGATGAATTTCACTCTTCTCCTCTCGGTCTTCGAGTGTTGCACTACTAACCCTTGTTCTTGATCTAAGATAACTATCCCTGTTACGACTCAAATTATTAGATGAAGGTTGATAGCTTCAAATCTCTATTGTTATTCCCTTTTCCCAATCTCTAGCTCTCTCTCGAGTAAGTTTAGAATACAAGCGAGTTTCTAACGTTTGCAACCGTTAGAAGATCAATTATAACAAAGGAAATATCAATACATGCAGTCACACCGGTTTAGAATTGCTTCGCACTTAACCCGTTTCATTAATTCCTCATAGTTCACACAACCCTAGTTGAGAGATTTAGCTACTCATGATTGCAAGAACACAAGATGAATTCATTGATGAAAACATAATTATGAACTCACAAGAAGAATAAAACTCTGAAATCTCAATATAAATCAAAACCCTAGAATCGATGTTTGAAATTACAAGATCAATGTGTTTATGAACCTTAAAACAATGTAATAGACAACTCAAATAATATAATAATATCCCCCTAACATAGGACAACATAGGAGTATTTGTAGATACAAAACGAATCCTATCCTAAAACATGTAGGAGAAAAAAGTCGGCAACTTTCCACGGACTGTGACATAAGGTCGTGGACTCAATCCACGGACCCTGTGTCCAGGTCGTAGGAATCAGGCCTCTCTGCACAACTGGAGAAGTTGACTCACGGACTTGACCTACGACCCATAGGTCCACCTACGATCCATGAGTCATGATCGTGGGTCACTTGGTGAAATTCAACTCCGCTCTTTTGTTTTCAAAAACTTTATTCCAGTGCATGCTACTTCCCGTCTTCTCCATTTTACCTCCAAAACCTATTTTCCTACAAGATAGAACAGAAAACACATCATTCCTACCAAACTTACCCAAGTTATTGCATATTTTCCCTTTTTTAAGTATCGAAAGTGCAATGAAATCATGGCACATCAATACCCTCAACTTAGAACGTTTGCATGTCCTCAGGCGAACAAAACAAAACAAACACATTCGATGCTTAACTAAGAGAAACCTAAGAGACCTATGGCAGTCCACTCATTTCTTTCGGTACCAAAAATTTTGACCCCCTCCTATTCACGAGTCAAAACCACTGTGCATATACAGGAAGCATATTATCATGACATAGAAGGGATCAAGTGATGGCATCGGATTATGAACAAACAAGTAAGCATATATGGAAATGACATTATCCGAACAAATAGCAGCTAACAATGCAACCCATGTAATCACACAACAAAGAAGTCCCATACACTCACAGTATACTAATGAATATCAAAGTAGGGACTGGGTCAAAACACTCTCTCTCACAAAGAAGTTCAAACAGTGTGCATGAAATACTATAAAATTGCCCTTATTTTTTATGCCTTAGTTTTTCAGACAGTTAGACTAGGATCACTATAGGGCTTTCATCGTCTTGGGGACGGGTGTGGTACATATGGATATGGTGACTCAACCCTCCTTGACACTACACTATTTTTGGCTCCACTTTCTAACCATTCTCATTTTATTCTCCTTCATTTGTTTTCAGATTTTGGATGTAATTTTCTTTACGATTTTAATATTTTTTTTTTCTTTTTTCTCTTTTTTTTCTTTTTGCAAACTCTATTTTTTCACTTCTTTTCTTTCTTCTTCATACCCATATTAAGCTACGCACCCCTATGATAGCCACCCTCAACTTAGGCGATTTGCCTGAGTTGAGGTACATAATGTCCTAGGAGGGACCAGGGCCAAGATAGGTTCATTGTAAGTTGAAATGGGAAGATGAATAGGCTAATGAAAGAAATAGGTCAATTAAGGCTCAAAATCGGGATTAAGGGAAATTTACTTTATTTGGTCAGGCACTTAGGCTAAAAGTGGACTTATTCAAGAATGGCCTATGATCCTTTCCTAACCACTATCCTCTAACCTAGGCAAGACTAACTGGGTAAGTTCTGGATCACACACACAAAGTGAATTAGGTAATGACCTCACACACACGTAGCACAGGGTTACACTATCAACTACTACCTATCCAGTTCATGCATTGCTAAGCTGCATTCATTCTGCCTATAATACTAATGCCGTAACAAGATCCAACAGCTGTCATAAACTATCATAACGACACACATAGTCCAAAACAAAAAATGCAGGAGGGGTATCCCTTAAACACATAAAAAGCATCATCACACTTTCAAAACTTGTTCAAAACTGGACTGCACTAAGGTTCCCCTAGTTTCCTCGTAATTAAACACAAAAACACATAATAATATAAATAACAATCTAAACATGCCGATTTTACTATGATAGCACTTTGTGGAAAAAGAAACATGGCAACAAAAACCCCCAAGAGGACATATAGACCCACAAGTATCTCCGCCCCCACCAAATAAGCATGCATTATCCCCAATGCATTAGACCAAAGTAAAACAAGGGAGTTAGGAACATACCTATGGCACCCTAGGTGCGTGGGTCTAATGTCGATCAAAATAACAAAAATCAAAGCAAATGTAGGAATAGCAACACTTTGCGTTGCCTCCCAAGCAGCGCCTGATTTAACATTGCGGCACAATGCGGGTGTCTTGATTGCTCATACTTCATCAAGATATCCCTTGGGTTGGCTTCCAGGGTCATCTGAACTATTTATTTCTGAAAACACCCTCATGTCCTTTGGGTGCTTCATAGTTTTGCAAACGTTGAACGTGACTTCCTTATTATTTTAAGCTCACCCCACTCCATATCTACCAATGCTCTGCCGATGGATAAAAATGGTTTCCTCAAAATTATGGGCATCTCAAAATTGACCTCACAAACCAAGACAACAAAGTCAGCAGGAAAGATGAAGTTTTCAACCTTAACCAAAACATCAAATAATATGCCCACAAGCTTCTTGATCGTACGATCCGCCATCAATAATTGCATCTTTATTGGCTTGAGGGTTCCTAAGCCTAATTTCTTGAATACTGTCAGCGGCATCAAGTTAATGCTCGCACCTAGGTCACACAAAGCTCTGGTAAAGTTAACTGACCCAATTGTGCAAGGAATTGTGAAGGCACCGGGATCATCTTTTTTTTACATAAGAGAATGGGATGCAATTGGATTACAATGGTGAAAATCACTAACAGACTCATAACTGAAAGTTTTCTTCTTCGTGGCCAACTCTTTCATGAGCCTTGCATATCCTGACATTTTTCCAAAGCTTCGACCAATGGAATGTTTATAGAAAGTTGCTTCAATATGAACATGAACTTATAAAATTTTCTATCCTCCTTTTTTTTCTTCAAGCGCTGAGGGAATGGAGGTGGTGGCTTAGGAATGGGGGTTAGCATTTGTGGGGCTTCCTTTTCTTGCTCATTTTTAGCATTCACCTTGTTTTCATCAGTCTGAGGCTCTTCAACTTCTTTCATAATCTCCTCACTAATAATTTTATTTTCATTCACCTTTTTGTTTAGACGTTGAGGGAAAGGTGGAGGAAGTTTTGGGAATGAAACATACTTATTTAGAGCTTCCTTTACCTTTTTCATGGCATTTGTTTGCTCTTCTAGTGTAGTATGAACACCCTCAACTTGTTTGGGTGCCTCAATAAGAGTCTTCCAACTTCTTGTTGTGATATCCATATAATGAGCATCATTTTTTGGGTTCTGAATGGTGTTGCTCGGAAGTGTACCTTGTCGACGTTGATTCAATGTTGAAGATATCTGCCTAAACTGTTGCTCCAACTATTTAATGGCTGTCGAGTGAGACTCAACCTTTTGACTTATTCCCAAAATGTCTGCCCTAATCTTCTTCAGAAAATTCTCCTGGCTCTCTGACCCCTTAACAAGTTTAGCAAGTAGGGTTTTCATCCTTGAATTTCCAGACTCAGCATTACGATTCCCTAGTGGGACATAAAGGCCACTCTTATTTTTATAGTCGTCTTTTTGCCTCCAATCACCATCTCAATTTTTATACCCCGACTTATTGTAATTATCACCGTAGTAGTTTCAACCTTGATTTACTTGCCTCGAGTTCCAATTGTATTGATTAGACCCTTGGCCCTTGACCCTTGGCTCAGAAACCCGCCACTTCTCTCTCCAAATACTTAGCTTCTTTATCTGAATCTGAATTCTCATACCTAGATGTTTTCCCTTGTGCACCCGCATTAATCTTTTTCGTTCCTCCTGTTGCAATTTACTTAGCAAGTAATCCGATCTCAGTTCTCAATTGAGCTAATTCTTGAACTACAGTGTCATCTAACGCTCTTTACTCTGCTGATGCTCCAATGACATAAGTTCCTGCTGGTCGGTCTGCTTCTTGAGTGTGCCAACCTTGGTTGGTATTAGTAATACGATCTAAAATCTCTGAAGCTTGTTCCCATCTCAGACTCATAAATGCTCCGCCAGTGATAGTATCTGCTACAACCTTGGTATTAGCATTTAATTCTCTGTAGAAGATCTCAACTAAATTTTGATCATTCATCCTATGGTTTGGAACATTTTGCAACTTCTTCTGGAACCTTAGCCAAGTCTCGTAAAGTGCCTCAAAATGTAGTTGTCTGAAAGTACAAATCTCATCCTTCAACTGTAGCATCTTGGAGGGTGGGAAAAATCTCTCCAAAAACTGATTTCTCCACCCTTGCCAAGTAGTGATGGAACCTCATGGTAACTCAGCCAACCACAAAGTTGTTTCTCTTGTTAGGAAGAATGGAAATAATCTCAACCGAATAGCCTCTTGGTCAACTCCAGGCAAATTATATGAAGTGCAGACCCCCACAAAGTTCATCACATGCATGTTCGAATCATCTGTAGGAAGACCGATGAACATGCCTTTCAAGTTTAGCAGGTGGATCATGGCACTTGTAATGTCAAACTTAGTGCCCTGAGGTAGTGCTGGTGGAACAATAACACCAGTTTTAATCGGCTCCAAATAAGTCATCTCCTCTTCTTCCTGTTCAGCATAATCCAGACAATAAGGTTGAAAAACCATTTATTACACTCTCAGCCTCCTTTGTCTCTCTTCTAACTCAGCCAAATATTGTGCTGCTGCTTGCATATTACAATGAACTCTATCTGCCTGCCTAGCAGCTGCTTGTCTCGCATTCTCCTCAGCCGTTAATCAAGCAGTGATTTGATCAGCAGTTTCATGACCAGTCGAATGAATTTATGGCTGGTTATGAATATCCGCACCGGTTGTGGGGTCCTGAACTCCGTCAGTATTCACCATTTTTTGATTATTCCTTAGCGTTCTTTCTATTTCTATATCAAGTGGAATTAGGGGATTGCCTTGACTCCTAGTGTTGGGCATACATCGGTGTACACCCTACGAATAGTAGGAAAATAATAATTTCAATGAAACCAACACTTGAATAAACACGATCAATCAACTCTGTAACAGTATTCCCCAACAACGGCGCCAAACTTTGATGTCACCCAAACTATACCTCCAAAAAAGTATAACGCGATCACTGTATAAAATATAGAACCCAACTAGGTTGGGGTCGATCCCACAGGGAATAGGACAAAATTCTATCGAGTGTTTGTCTGAGTAATTGGCAACTAAGTAAAAAAGAGAGGGGTTTTGTAAACAAATATTAACAGTAACAATTGTTGATTATCAAATTTGTAATCAATACGAGAAAGAAAATACCAATACATGCATGCGAGTTTAGAATACAGGCGCGTTTCTAACATTTGCAACTGTTAGAAGATCAATCATACGAAGGAAATACCAATACATGCAGTCATACATTTAGAATTGCTTCGCACTTAACCCATTTTGTTAATTCCTCATGGTTCACACAACCCTAGTTGAGAGATTTAGCTACTCATGATTGCAAAAACACAAGAAGAATTCAATGATGAAAACATAATTATGAACTCACAAAAAGAATAAAAATCTGAAATTTCAATATAAATCAAAACCCTAGAATCGATGTTTGAGATTACAAGATCAATGTGTTTATGAACCTCAAAACAATATAATAGACAACTCAAATAATGTAATAATAGCCCCCCCTAACATAGGACAAGATAGGAGTATTTATAGATATAAAATGAATCCTATCCTAAGACATGTAGGAGAAAAAAGTCGATAACTTTCCACGGACTGTGACTTGAGGTCGTGGACTCAACCCACGAATCGTGGGTCCAGGTCGTAGGAATCAGGCCTCTATTCACAACTGCAAAAGTTGACTCACGGACTTAACCTACGACCCGTAGGTCCACCTACGGTCCGTGAGCCATAACCGTGGGTCACTTGGTGAAATTTGACTCCGCTCTTTTTTCTTCAAAAACTTCATTCCAGTTCATGCTACTTCCCGTCTTCTCCATTTTGCCTCTAAAACCTATTTTCCTGCAAGATAGAACAGAAAACACATCATACCTACCAAACATACCCAAGTTATTACATATTTTTCTTATTTTAAACATCGAAAGTGCCATGAAATCATGGCACATCAGCAACCAGTAGGCCAGAGAGTAGCCCAGGCTCCACCCAAATTTATATCTTCATCTGTTCATTGTGATGCTTTGGTTTAATTATTGAGTATGGTTGGAGGCCAGCCGACATATGGGGCCCAGACATCCACCCATGGGGAAGCCGAGGGTGGACTTGATATGGGAGTGCAGCCTGCAGCTGCAGCTCTAAGAGTAGAGGTCCCACCAGCACCAATAGTACCCCAACTAACTATGACATCTGAAGAGCAGAAGATGTTGGGCTGGTTTCTTAGATTGGCTCCACCGAGGTTTTCTAGAGCCCCAGGGAAGATGAACTTGAGTTTCTTACCAGCTGTGTGTAGAGATTACGTAACTTTTGTTTGGTTGAGTCACCCGGTATGGACTACACTAAATTTCAATTTGATAGTGCATCGAGGCAGTGGTAGAGGGGATACCCTGATTCAAGGCCAACTTGATCTCCATCTATGACTTAGGATCAGTTCTTCGAGATTTTCTTGGAGAAGTATATGCCTCACAGCATGCGTAAGCTCATAAGAGATGAGTTTATGGGGTTGCCATAGGGTTCTATGATAGTGACAGTACTAGGCAAGATTTTACGAGTTAGCAGGGTATGCCTTCATGATTCTGCCTACTAAGTATGAGAAAGCGTGGTGCTTTGTCAGAGGATTAAGACTTCTGCTCTATTTGGCTACGCAAAGTTTGATGACTTTAGGAAGGTTATTTGATGATATTACTAATCATGCCCACACTATGGAGGAGATGGATCACGTGGCCTAAAGGGGTAGCGATAAGAGACCCCGTCATTAGAGTAGTTACAGTGGGAGCCGTAGTGGTTCATAGTTAAGCTGTAGAGGTTTTCAGGGCAGGTATCCTTAACAAATATTGTATTAGCACAAGGGGTCAATCTAGTAGGCATGTTCATGCAGCGCTACAGATTTCAAATAGGAGTCAGCCGGGGTATAGTTGTTTCAATAGTCAGTATTGTAGTTAGCCATCGAGGAGTATTTAGTTAGGGTCTTTAGGTTGAGGTGGCCATTCTTGGTCAGCAGGACCTTCTCATCAGGTTAGAGTGCCCGGGGCATGCTTCGATTGTGGCATTGTAGGTCATTTTTCCAGAGAGTCTCCCCAGTATGAGGTGATTGATCCTTTTGCACAGAGTGTTCCGCCTATCAAGTTAGTACTGCCCCCAGCTAGTAGTGGTGCACAAGGTCGCAGAGGTGGTCTCCAAGGTTCTTATAGAGGTATATAGACAGGTATAATAGGTGGTTGGGTAGGCACCCAGTTTGGAGGTGGGCGGGGTTATCTATGTGATGTTTCAGATAGTACGGAGGCTGAGGCTTTGGATGCTATTATTATGGTTACAATTTTGGTACGCCATCAACATCTTCTACATCATATGATCTAGGCTCCATATATTTCTATGTTTCTGCTTATGTTGCATCTTGGTTGGGGTTGTCTTATGAGTCATTATATGTGCTTATGTATGTAGCTACTCCCGTGGATGATTCTTTAGTAGTGGATCATGTGTATAGATCTTGTATTATGACTGTTTGGGAGTATGACACTCGAGCTGATCTTATTGTGCTTGACATGATTGATTTTGATGTGATTCTAGGCATAGAGTGGTTATCTCCCTATCATATGATCTTGGATTACTTTGCCAAGACCGTTACCTTAGTCATGCCTGGTATACCCCAGGTTGTGTGGTAGGGTCCTTATAGCAGCACACCAGTGGGGATTATTTCTTATATTTGGGCTAGCCAACTGCTATCGAGAAGGTATACGACATATCTTGCATATGTTTGTGATGTCAGTATTGAGAGTCCTTTGCTTGACTCTGTTCCTATTGTCCACGAGTTTACTGATGTTTTTCCTACCGACCTACCTAACTTTCTTCTTGAGCGTGATATAGACTTTTGTATTGATCTTGAGATGGGCACCCGACTAATTTTTATTATACCTTAATGTATGTCTCCTGCTGAGCTAAAAGAGTTATATATTCAACTTCAAGACCTTCTAGGTAAGGGATTTATTAGACAGAGTGTCTCGCCTTGGGGTGCTCTAATTTTGTTTATGAAGAAAGATAGTTCTATGCATATGTGTATCAATTACAGGCAGTTGAGCAAGGTGACAGTGAAGAATAAGTATCCTATCCCTCGTATCGATGATCTGCTTGACCAACTTCAGGGTGCAGTCGTGTTTTCTAAGATTGACTTGAGATCTGGCTACCGTCAGTTAAGGATTCGGGTGGAGACATCCCTAAGACATCCTGTAAAACTCATTACAGCCATTATAAGTTCCTAGTGATGTCGTTTGGGTTGACCAATGTCCACGCATCATTCATGGACTTAATGAACTGCATGTTTAGGCCTTATCCAAACTCCTTCGTGATCGTATTCATTGATGACATCTTTGTGTACTCAAGGAGTAGGGAGGAATACGAGCAATATTTGAGGATATTGCTCCACACTTTGAGAGTTCAGCGGCTTTGTGCCAAGTTCTCAAAGTGTGAGTTCTGGCTTGATTCTGTAGCATTCTTGGGGAACGTGGTGTCTAAGGATGGGATTATAGTAGATCTAGTGAAGATTCAGTCCATTCGTGATTGGGTTAGGCCTACATCTTTGACCAAAATTCACAACTTTATTGGGTTAGCAGGCTATTTCAGATGGTTCGTCAAGGGATTTGATCTATTGCAGCACCTATGACTAGATTAACTAGGTAGGAGGTCCTTTTTTAGAGGTCCAACAAGTGTGAGGCAAGCTTTTTGAAGCTTAAGGCCTAGCTCACTTCAGCTCCTATTCTGACTCTTCCAATTGAGGGTGAGGGATTTACAGTATATTATGATGCTTCAGGTATTGGTTTGAGTTATGTTCTATTGCAAGAGGGCTGAGTTATAACATATGCTTTGAGATAACTAAGGGTTCACGAGCGCAACTACCACACTCATGACTTGGAGTTGGCGGTGGTAGCTTTCATGCTTAAGATTTAGATGCATTACCTGTATGGTGTTTGCTGTGAGATATTCACTGACCAATGTAGTCTTCACTACATTATGACTCAGACGGACCTTAATTTGAGGCAATGCAGGTGGATTGAGTTTCTAAAAGACTGTGATCTCTCTATTTTGTACCATCAGGGCAAGCAAATATGGTAGCGGACGCCTTGAGATGAAAGGCAGTGAGTATGGGGAGCTTGGACTTTCTTTCAATTTTAGAGCGATTGTTGGCCTCGGATATCTAGTCATTTGCCAATAGGTTTATTCGACTTGATATATTAGACCCAGGAGGATTTTTGCTAGTGTTGAGGCCAGGTCTCATTTGTTGGAGTAGATTCGAGGTTGCCAGTTTGAAGACACCCGGTTATGTGGTATTAGAGATCAGGTACAGAGGAGCAAGTCCAGGAGGGCTACCGTAGACTCTGAGGGCATATTTAGATTCAATGGTCGCATTTTTGTTTGTGGGTAGGAGGCTTATTTCAGTTGATACTTGAGGAGTCTCAGAGCTTCAGATACTCCATTAACCCTAGGATAACTAAGATGTACAGAGACCTGAGATAATATTACTGGTGAAGTAGTATGAGAAGAGAATAAAAGATTTTATAGCTTAGTGTTTATGTTATCAACATATGAACGCCGAGCATTTGAGACCAGGTGGTTTGCTTTAGAGGCTACCCATTCCTGACTGGAAATAAGAGTGAATTTCTATGAATTTCGTGGGTGGTTTGCCTAGTACTTCTTGTGGTTTTAATAGCATTTGGGTCATCAAAGATCGGTTGACCAAGTCTGCTCATTTCCTACCTATTCAATCTTCCTTCAGTGTTGGGAGGTTGACTCGGGTCTATGTTTGAGATATGGTGCATCTTCACAGAGTGCCTGTGTCTATTATTTCTAATAGAGGTTCCTAGTTCACCTCTAGCTTTTAGAGGGATTTTCAGGAGGAGTTGGGTACCCAGATCGACCTTAGCATAACTTTTCATCCCCAGACTGATGCATAGTTGGTGCGGGCTATTTAGGTGATGGAGGATATGCTTCAAGTTTATGTCATGGACTTTGGAGGGTAGGGGGATTTTTTTTTTTTAGCAGAGTTTGCCTATAGTAACAGCTACTATTTGAGTATTCAGATGGCACCATCTGAGGCGTTGTATGGTAGGCGGTGTTGATCTCTTATTGGTTGGCTTGAGACTTTAGAGGTTAGGCCACAATGTAATGATTTGATTTGGGAGTCATTGGATAGAGTTTGGATTATTCAAGATAGGCAACAGGCAGTTCAGAGCAAGCAAAAGAGTTATGTTGATCGTAGGCTTCGTGCCTTGAGGTTTGGAGTTGGTGATCGAGTTTTCCTTCATGTATCACCCATGAATGGTTTGATGAGGTTCAGGAAGAGGGGCAAGCTCAGCAACAGGTATATCAAACCATTTGAGATCTTTTGAAGAGTTGGAGAGGTAGCTTACGAGTTAGCCTTACCTCCATCCATTTTAGCTATTCATCTAGTTTTTCATATGTTGATGCTTTTGTGTTATATTCTGGATGAGTCTCATGTGCTCCAGTGGGACTAGGTTCAGTTGGATGAGAGGTTGACCTTTATCGAGGAGCCAGTCACTATTTTAGCCAGAGATGTCAGGCGATTGCATTCAAGAGAGATTCCTATGGTTAAGGTTCAGTGGAGATGTTGTCTAGTCTAAGAGGCTACCTGACTGATCATGACATGCGGACTCAGTATCCTCACCTATTCGAGCCTTCAGGTACTTCTTAACTTGTTACTTTCAAGGATGAAAGTCCTTTTAGTAGTGGATGTTGTAATGACCCTCTAGGTCATTTTCTGCCTTTACATACCTTTTATGTATTTAGAGCTTTCCTAAGTCATTTATGACTTATTCGGACTGACAGTTTGGTTCTCGGATAGTTCTTTTGATTTTTATAGCCATTCCCTATTTTAGATCTTTTGAAGTTGAGAAAATGGTCTCGGGGCAAAACTTCAGATAAATAGCCTCAGATCACAATATTGATGGTTCCATTAGCTTTGGAACAATGATTTTAGGCTAGGGGAACCCCTAATCTGGGTCCCAAGGCTTCCAGGCTCATTTTGGACTATTGGTTGGATTTTGGTAAAAATGGAACATTGGATGTGAGACCCACTTTTTTTTTAAACGACCTTTGATGGAAATTTTGATGGTTCTATTGAGTCCAAAATTCCCAATTTAGTAGGGTAGCATAGTTCATTTGCGTGTACGGGGTTCCAAATAAATTTTGAGCACTTGGTCGGAGTCCGTTGGGACTTAGAATTTTGTTGGTGCATCAGTACCTGGTGCAGGACCAGACCCTTCACTGTTATTACAATGGAGACCTTCATGATTGTGAGGGTTTATGGACCTTGTTCATCGCGATTGCAAGGCTCAAGCTGGAGACTACGATGAAGGAGGCTATGGGACCAGGGCCAGCTTGTGCATTGCGATCGTGAGGCTAGGCCATCGCGATAGCGATGGTCCTGTCAGTGGGATCCATGATCACGATCAGGCATCCCGCAATCGCTATGAAGGAACCTCTGGCAGTATAAATACTTTCCCCTTCATTTTTTCAGCCATTTTCTAAGTATGAAAACACCATTATGGGACCTGAAAGCTCAAGAAACTATGGGAAAACATAAATTAGAGCTGGGATTAAGTAGGGGCATTAAAGTGATCATCTTCTTGTTATTATCTCATAATTTCTCGGTCTAATTTCCTCTTAATTCTCTATTTTTGTCCTTAATTCTACGTCTAATGTTGGGGTTGTTGTTGAGCTTAGATCATGCTTAATTTTGTGGCAAGTGGTCCTTGAGCAGAAAGGAACTTAGTAACGAACTCAATCCTTGATTCCATTGGTGGGCCCTACTATTTATTTTTAGCCTAATTTTTAACTCGGGGTGTAAATTCATAATATAGATATTGTTGTTCTCATCTTGATGCTTGGAATATTATTTTGATAGTATAGCAGCGGTTGGAGGCTTCTCGAAAGGAAAAAACTCTGTTATAGAGGATTCTCGAGTGCTTTCGACGGTGTCTAGGTAGGCTAGGCTTACCTTCTTCTAGACTTTGCTCTGTTATGGTATTAGTGTGGTATTGTGCTAGTTGTGGGAGGGTTCTTATGGTTTGGATACTAGTTTAGTAAATTCTTGTTATTTTAGCCGGTTAGGGGGCCTTAGTGGCAACTTTTGGCCTTGTCTCCCTTAAGTTAGCAGTTACTTATCTGTTAGCGCTCAACTTAACTTACTTAGAGCCTTGAGACTAAATCTAGGTTTGGGGTTGATGTTTTCCTTAGATTGGGTTCTCGGGGCTTATAATGGGCCCTATCTCCCTTTATAGCAGGTTGCTTCAGGATAGCATCCCTTCTGACT
Organism: Capsicum rhomboideum; assembly: GCA_031232105.1. Lineage (NCBI taxonomy): Eukaryota > Viridiplantae > Streptophyta > Magnoliopsida > Solanales > Solanaceae > Capsicum > Capsicum rhomboideum. Next base: position 35,029,799 of record CP124711.1, on the reverse strand, counting down.
CAAATTATTATAGGATTGTTCCATTAGACGATTACTTAGGATTGGGTTGTCTTAATCGCTATAGTATACTTGGTAGCTTCGGTACACTCGGCAAGTTAGCATTTCAACCTTAAATTGTGTTTTCAACATAATAAATGGAATTTGGCGCTCCTTTACTAAATCTGGCCTTCTAAAAAGGGAAAAAGGACTAGATAGACTTGGAATGAATCAGAACTCTGGGTTAGTATTAGTTATTATTTATTAGTTTTGGTTTGAGAGCGGCACCTGGTTACTGCTTATTACTTGATAGTTCTAGTTTGAGTCCGGCACCTAGGTTACTATTTATCACTTATTAGTTTCGTTTTGAGTCTAGCATCTGCCATATTGTTATTGTTGATCTTAGGTTAGAAATCCTATGGAGACTGATAAGATTTATGGTTATGGCTGGAGAAATAATACACAGTACGTATATTGCATATCTTGGTTCATATTTACTTTCGTTACTATTATATTTGGTCTTAAATTAGTTTTATTTCTTGTTTGTACCCACCTTGCTTATGGGGTCTCGGTCGGGTTTTATTTTACTGAGTGTACCTTCTGGGCTTATGGAGGTCCAGTTAGGTTATAGCTAGACATTTATTTTTGCTTTTGAGTTATTTACATTTGATTCACCGCATTTGCTTAACATAGCCTATTATTCCATGCCTGACCCTCATTTATTACCTTTAGTTTAGATTCACACTTTATTTATGCTTTTAATGTAATTGAGATCAGTCGGCCTATGATGCCTACTGAGTACCCATGTTTTTCTACTCATACTACACTTCTACATATTTTTCCCTGATGCAGATTCTTGTATGAGCCATTGCCACTAATGCTGACTTCGAGCTGTGTTGTGGACCAAAGATTTGAGTGAGCTTTCAGAGGCCAGTGCTGATCCTTCTCATTCTACTTTTGTTATAGTCTTATTTTGTATATCCTGAGACTATCTTGTATATTTGACACTTGTCTAGTACTCTTTTTGTATAGTGGCTCTTGTATTGACCTTACCAGGTCTTGGGATTCATTTTTTTGAGTATTTTTTCCTTTCCCCTCTCATATATATATATATTCCTCTTCTATTTGCTTATTACTATAGTTTTATCCTTATTTCTCTGTCTTCCGCTTGTTAGCTCATTACTAGCCATTTTAGGCTATGGTTTGGCTTACCTACTAGTGGGTTAAAGTAGGTGTCATCATGACCTGAGGAAATAGGGTCGTGACAGTTTGATATTAGATCCTAGGTTTCATCGCTGCCGTCAGTACAAGAGTAAATGTCTAATAGAGTCTCGCATATCGATACGATGACGTTCATATCCTATCTTCAGGTGGCTACATGACATCCTTAGAAAAATCTCACCTTTTTGATTCATTATTGTGCATTGTGTCTATATTGGTTTTTGGATTCTCATTTGTTTCATTCTTTCGTAGATGGCTAGGACGAGGGCCACAGCGGCCGAGGACGAGGCCTTCGAACCAGTAGCTAGGGCCCAAGTAGAGGCAGAGGTAGAAGGCGATCCTGAGGTCGAGGTCAGGCTAGAACTGCAGCACCAACATGGGACCAAGCTTGAGAGACATCGCCAGAGTGGGTTATTGATCCCGAGCTAGAGATTACATCTAATGATCTGCCACCGCAGCAGCAAGTAGGCCTGGGAGCAGCCCTGGCTCCACTCTAATTTATATCTTCATTTGTTCTTTACGATGCTTTGGTTCTGTTGGTGAGTATGATTGGAGACTAGTCTATAGGTAGGACCCAAATATCTGCCCAGAAAGCAGCTCAGGGTGGACTTGATATAGAGCACTGCCTGCAGCTGCGACTCACAGTGTAGAGGTCCTACCAATACCAGTAGTACTCCAGCCAACCATGACTTCTGTAGAGCAGAAGATGCTGGGACAATTTCTTAGATTGGCTCTACCGAGGTTTGTCGGAGCCCCAGGGAGGATGCACTTGAGTTTCTTACTAGCTGTGAGAAGAGACTATGCAATTTGGGTTTGGTTGAGTTGCACGATGTGGACTACACCCTATTTCATTTTGTTAGAGTATCGAGGCAGTGGTGGAGAGGATACCTTAACTCCAGGACAGTTGGATCTCCTCCTATGACTTGGGCTCAGTTCTCTGAGGTTTTCTTAGATAAGTATATGCCTCATAACATGCACAAGCACCTGAGAGGTGAGTTCACAGGGTTGCGATAGGGTTTTATGATAATGGTCGAGTATGAGGCAAGATTTTATGAGTTGCCCAGGCATGCCACCATGATTTTGCCTACTAACAATGAGAGAGTGTGGTGCTTTGTCAAAGGGGCAGCAATAAGATACCCCATCATTAGGGCAGTTACACTGGGAACTGTAGAGGTTCACAGTATAGGGGTAGAGGTTTACAGGGCATGTATCCTCGGTAGCAGTCGAATTAGCACCAGGGTCAGCCTAGTAGGCACGTACATGCAACGCTATAGATTTTAGATGAGGGTCAGTCGGAGTATAGTGGTTTTAGTGGTTAGCCATTGATGGGTATTTAGTTGGTAGCCAGACCTTCTCGTTAGTTTAGAGTGCCCAAGGCATACATTGATTGTGGTGTTGTGGGTCATTTTTCTAGAGAGTATGCTCAGTGTGGGCTGATGTGCCTTCTACATAGAGTGTTTGGCCTATCAAGTCAGTGCTGCCCCCAGCTAAAGGTGATGCACATAGTCACAGGGGTGGTCGGTCCCCAGGGTTCTCATGGAGGTACTCAAGCAGGTAAAGTAGGTAATCGGGTAGGCACCCAGTCTAGAGGTGGGAGGGGTCATAAATGTTCCCTATAGGATGGAGACTGAGGTTTCGAATAGTGTAATTATAGGTATAATTTTGGTGTGCCACCAACAATCTTCTACATTATTTGATCCAAGCTCCACATATTCCTATGTTTCTGCTTATGTTGTATCTAGATTAGGATTGTCTTGTGAGCCATTATCTATGCCTATGCGTGTAGATACTCCCGTGGATGATTCTTTAGCAGTAGATCATGTGTATAGATCTTGTATTGTGACTATTTAGGAGTATGACACTCGGGATAATCTTATTGTGCCTGACATGGTTGATTTTGATGTAATTCTGGGGCATGGATGGGTTATCCCCCTATAATGCGGTCTTTGATTGCTTTGCCAAGATCGTTACCTTAGTTATGCCTGGAATACTTATGGTTATGTGGCAGGGTGCTTATAGCCACACACCGATGGCGATTATTTCTTATATTTGGGATAGTAGACAGCTATCGAGAGTGTGTATGTCTTATCTTGCATATGTTCTTATTATTAGTATTGAGAGTCCTTCACTTGACTCTATTCCTGTAGTCTGTGAGTTTCCCAGTGTTTTTCCTACTAACTTACTGAGCCTTCCTCTTGAGTGTGATATAGAATTTGTTGTTGATCTTAAGACGGGCACTGACCCATTTATATTGCACCTTATCGTATGGATTCTATCGATATAAAGGACCTAAATATTAAGCTTCAGGATCTTCTAGGTAAGGGATTTATTCAATCGAGTGTCTCACCTTAGGGTGCTCCAATTTTGTTTGTGAAGAATAATAATGATTCTATGCGTATGTGTATCGATTACAAACAGTTGAATAAGGTGACAGTGAAGAATTAGTATCATATGCTTCGTATGGATGGTCTGTTTGACCAGCTTTAGGGTGCAATCTTGTTTTCTAAGATTGACTTGAGATCTAACTACCATCAATTGAAGATTCATGTGGAGGACATCTCTAAGACAGCCTTCAGGACTCGTTACGGCCATTATGAGTTCCTGCTGATGTCTTTTGGGTTGAACAATGCCCTAGCAACATTCATGGACTTGATGAACCGCGTGTTCAGGCCTTATTTGGACTCTTTCATGATCGTTTTCATTAATTTCATCTTTGTGTACTCAAAGAGTAGGGAAGAGCACGAGCAATATTTGAGGATTATGCTCCACACTTTGAGAGATTAGCGGCTTTATGCCAAGTTCTCAAAGTGTGAATTTTGGCTTGAGACTATAGCATTCTAAGGGCACGTGGTGTACAAGGATGGGATTATAGTAGACCCGGCGAAGATTGAGGCCATTCGTGATTGGGCTAGGCCTACATCTTCGACTAAGGTTCACAACTTATTAGGTTGGAAGGCTATTATAGATGGTTCATCGAGGTATTTTCCTCTATTACAGCACCTATGACTAGACTGACTAGACAGGAGGTCCTTTTTTAGTGGTCCGATGAGTGTGAGGCGAGCTTTCTGAAGCTCAAGGTCGTGCTCAATTCAGCTCATTTTCTAACTCTTCCAGTTGAGTGTGAAGTGAGTATATTGCGATGCTCTAGGTGTTGGTTTGGGTTGTGTTCTGATGCAGCAGGGCTTAGTTATAGCATATGCTTTGAGACAGCTAAAAGTTCACAAGCGCAACTAACCTACTCATGACTTGGAGTTGGCGGCGATCATTTTCGCACTTAAGATTTGGAGGCATTACCTGTATGGTGCTCACTATGAGATATTCATACATTATAACCCAGAAGGACCTAAATTTGAGGTTGTGCTGGTGGATTGAGTAGATGAAGGACTATAATCTCTCTATTCTGTACCATCTGGGCAAGGCAAATGTGCTAGTGGATGCCTTGAATCGAAAGATGGTGAGTATGTGGAGCTTGGGCTACCTTAGACTCTAAGGGCATTTTGATATTTGAAGGTCACATTTGTGTTTCAAGGGCAGAAGGCTTGATTCAGTTGATACTTGAGGAGGCTTCTAGCTTCAGATACTCTATTCACCCTGGGATAGCTAAGATGTATAGAGACCTGAGACAACATTATTCATGGAGAGATATAAGGAGAGATATAGCAGATTTCATGGATCGTTGTTTTTATTGTCAACAGGTGAGGGTCAAACATTTGAGACTAGGTGGTTTGCTACAGAGGCTACCCATTCCTGAGTGAAAATGGGAGTGGATTATTATGGATTTCATGGGTGGTTTATCTCATTCTTCTTGTGGTTTTGATAGAATTTGGGTCATCGTAGATTGGTTAACCAAGTCTGCTCATTTCCTGCCTATTCAGTCTTCCTTCAGTGTTGAGAGGTTGGCTCAGATCTATGTTTGAGAGATGGTTCATCTTCACAGAGTGCCCGTGTATATTATTTCTAATAGAGGTTCCCAGTTCACCTCTAGCTTCTGGAAAGCTTTTCAGGAAGATTTGGGTACCCAGGTTGACCTTAGTATAATTTTACAACCCCAGACTGATAGACAGGCAGAGAAGGCTATTCCAGTGTTGGAGGATATATATGCTCCTAGCTTGTGTCATGGACTTTGGAGGGCAGTGGGGGTCAGTTTCTAGCCTTAATAGAGTTTGCCTACAATAACAGCTACCATTTGAGTATTCACATGGCACCATTTGAGGCATTGTATGGTAGGTGGTGTCGATCTCTAGTTGGTTAGTTTGAGATTTCACAGGTTAGGCCACGAGGTACCAATTTACTTTGAAAGTCATTGGATAGAGTTTGGGTTATTCACGATAGCCTATGGGAAACTTAGAGTAGGCAAAAGAGTTGTGTTGACTGTAGGATTCATGCCTTGAGGTTTGGAGTTGGTGATCAATTTTTCCTTCATGTGTCTCCCATAAAGGGCATGATTAGGTTTGGAAAGAGGGGAAATCTCAGCCCCAGGTATATCGGACCATTTGAGATCTTGCAAAGAGTTAGGGAGGTAGCTTATGAGTTAGCCTTGCTTCCAGCCTTTACAGTTATTCATCTAATTTTTCATGAGTCAATGCTTTGACACTATATTCTGTCTCATGTGCTCCAGTGGGACTCGGTTCATTTGGATGAGAGGTTGACCTTCGTGGAGGAGCCAGTTACTATTCTAGCCAGAGATGTCAGGCGGTTGCGTTCCAGAGAGATTCATGTAGTTAAGGTTCAGTGGAGACTCAGTATCCTGTTCGATCCTTCAATTACTTCTTAACTCTTTACTTTTGTGGACGAAAGTCCTTTTAGTAGTGAATGTTATAATGACCCTCCAGGTCATTTTCTGCCTTTTCATCTTTTTTTTTGCATTAGACCTTTTCTATAGTTTCCCCAAGTCATTTATGACTTGTTGGGACTGACAGTTCAATTTTCGGGCAGTTCATTTGGTTTTTATATCCATTTTCCTATTTTGGAGATTTTGAAGTTGAGAAAATGGTCTCGGGCCAAAACTTCAGGTAAACAGCCTCAAATTTTGGTAGTCCTCTCAAGGACATTTTAGGTATTTCACTTCCCTGGTTAAGTAAATTAAGTTATTACACATCTCAATTAATGATGTCTTTTTGTTAATAATTTTCATTTTTTGCCCTTTTTTTTTTTGTTAAGTCCATTCTCATTTGTGTGTTTGCAATTGGTCTCTTCTTGCCACTTATTAGATTACATTTTAATTAAAACTCCCTTAATTTTGAATTAAGAATCACTTTAACTCAAAAAAAGTTATTTTCAAAATTTAAAAATAACTTTTAATACAAAATTAAAGTAAATAACTTTTAATACAAAATTAAAGTTTACAAATAATTTTCAACTACACGCTTATAGTTCAATTCTTAAAAAACATGTAATAAATAGGATAACTTAATAAATAATAAAATTGTACACTGTCTTTATTATTTTTTTCTTGGATATGAAAAAAATATAAATCAATAATTAAAAGAGGATGAATAGAATATCCTTTTAAGGGGCATGTAAAATATGAACACGATAAGTAAATGGACCAAATAGAATAATATATTAATGTAATTTAATTATTATTTAATATCCTTATAGAATATTATTAAGCTAATTTGTATAAAGAATCTAAATTAAGGTTGTAACTATTCTTATGTATACTTGAAGTCATTGAAATATTTTGTTGTATTAGATTAAAAAATGAATTCTACAAAAACTCTTGTCGTATGGAATTATGAGTGAAATTAAAACTCAATAAGTGTTAAAATAAAATTATATCTATAAGCAATTACATACCCATGAATACATAAAAATATCAATATTTTTCTATTTATGATCTTCGTTAAGTTGTAGTTATTAACATATTTTAAATTGTGTTATCCTATAAAACATTAAATTACTTGTGGCCTTTAGATATATTCTAATTTGCCGGTAATACTTTCTTCCACACAAATAAATTTTTATTTAAAATTATCCAACTATGTGATTAAAAAATTTAATAATTATGAAACTTATCAATAGAACATGTTTAACAAGTCTATCATTGGATTATATTAATTATAAAATAAAAATAATATGAATTATATTTTAAATTTAAATTATTATTTTTAAATCTTGAGCCTCATGAAACTAGTATGTATATATATGTGTGTGTGTACATTAAAAAAGATTAATAATGGAAGAACTTTTTTTGAAACTTTACAATACATATGCAAGTGATCAATATTGTTTATCCTTTCAAAAAGAATTAATTTTAATGACAATGAAAATTTTTAATTAACTCATCTTGATTTTCTAAATTGACAAGTAATTGAGACATATTTTTCGTAATGTTTATAAATAATATGGGATGGAGAGATTATGTTAGTAATTAATAAAATAAGATATTACATTAATGATTCATCATCATCATCATCATCATCATCATCATCATCATACTCAGTGTATTCCCACCAGGTACATTAATGATTAAAAAGTAAATTTAATGTAAAATAACATCACATCAGAATTTATAAATTTGAATAGTTTAATCGAAATAGGGCCAAAAATACCTCTAAACTATCTGAAATGGAGCAAAAATATCCTTCATTAGTTTTTTGGCTCAAAAATACTCCTCCGTTAAATATTTGGCTCAAAAATACCCCCTCTCTAACGAAATGCCACCAGGCACGCCACGTGGATAAAAAAGGCCACATGGCCGGTCCATATCAGCGTCCATGTGGGAAATCCCCCATTTAATCCATCAGTCAAATTTTTGTCCATTTAATTACCCTATCCGACCCAAGAGACAAATAAAAAAGGGTAAAGATAGACCAGACCTTTCATTTCACTTCATCTCTCCCAACAAAAAATCATTGCACTTCTAGGGTTCAGAATATTAATTGTCCTACTAACATTTTTATTACTTTTGACATTTGTCCCTGACAAGAAACTATATTTCTTTGTAGCTCATATTTTCTCATGTAAAGCAAATACTGTTTAGACACCTGCACTAGCTTTACATTCTGCTCCGATAGTTGATGAGATTTGTGTTCTTGTTCTTCTTATTGATGTGGTATCCAAATTGTGTGCATCATCTGAACATTACATTTAGAAGGAACCCAACTAATTTTCGTCCAAGAATTAAATAAGGATAGGGAGCAAAAGTCAGCTGGATCCTATTACTATTTGGATGATTAACCAGAACAGGTTGCATCCATGATCCTTGCTTACCTTTTTCTATTGTCACCTTGATGTTAAAATACCACATCAATTAGAAGAACCCTAGATGTGCATCTATTTTTGTTGGGATAAAAAGATGAAGTGAAATGAAAGGTCTGGTCTATCTTTACCCTTTTCTATTTGCTTCTTGGGTCAGGTATTTTGCTTCTTGGGTTGGATCGGGTAATTAAATGGACAAAAATTGGGCTGATGGATTAAATGAGGGATTTTTTACGTGGACGCTGATTGGCCATGTGGCCTTTTTTATCCGCGTGACGTGCCTGGTGGCATTCCGTTAAAGAGGGGTATTTTTTATCCAAATATTTAAGGGAGGGGTATTTTTGACCCTTTTTCGTAGTTTAATTAATTTGAAATTTCTAAAATTGTAGAAAAAAACTTTTAACAATATTAATGTCCCAAAAAAAGGAAGCCATAAGTTGAAAAGGAGGAATATTTTGGTTTCTTCATCTTTTCGGCATTTCATATCTGAATCTTCTATGTTAGTAGGGACAATGAATTAAGGGTGGCACAAAAGTTTCAAAATAAAATTATGGTGACTCAAGTTTTAATTATTGAGTAGGGGTGACAAGTATTAGATTAAGGATTAAGGGGTTTGACTCATGTGTGGAAGTTTTCCTCAAAGTTTTTTATTTTATACTTTAGCCCATCTTATAAAACCCTAATAATAACTAAAAAGGGAGGGGGGGAAATCGACGCAGCTCCTCTTTCCTTTTTCTTTCCCTCACTTCTCGCTTCTCTCTTGCGGCTCCCTTTTGTGCCATTGTTGTTGTTTTTGTTGTTGCTTCTTCTTTTTATCTTTCTTCTCGCCATTGTTGTTGTGTTGTTGCTTGCTACTGCTTCTTCTTGTTTGGAAATTTTTGGACCGAATTTTATTTGTTTATAACTGAGCATTACTTCGTAGGTGATTTTGGCAAGTAAAATAATGGATTTTAGTTCAATTTCTCATCTGGGTGTATCTGATGTTTTTCCAACAATTTTCAGTAGGGTATCCAACAGCTGTTGTATTCATTTACAACAGATGTTGGATAGTTTCCACTACTGTTAAAGTAGTTCCAACAGGTAAGTCAGTTGTTGTAAAATATTTCCTATCTGTTGCAACATATGCCTTAAATGAATCCAACAGATTAGTTATTTGTTGCAACAGATGACTTAGCTGTTGGATAGATTCTATCAAAGTTGGGACAAAACCAGTAGCTTAATCCAACAAATAAGACATCTGCTGCAATAGATGAGTCATCTGTTACAACAAATGACTTAGCTGTTGGATACATGTTCAGAACCAGAAGTTGAATCCAATAGATAAGTCATATGCTGCAACAGGTAAGTTATCTGTTGCAATAGATGACTCATATGTTGCAACAAATTACTTAGTTGTTGGATATATGTTCAGAACTAGTAGCTCTATCCAATAGGTAAGTCATCTGCTGCAATAAATGACTCAGCTATTGCAACAGATGAGTCATCTGTTGCAACAGATAACCTACCTATTACAGCAGATGACCTACCTACTGGATTGATATTACAGCAGCTAACAAAGCTAGTTCAGAACCAAAAGTTAAATCCAACAAATAAGTCATCTACTACAATAGATGACTTATCTGTTGCAACAGATGAGATCTGTTGCAGCAGATGACTTACCTGGTAGATTGAGCTACTGGTTCTGAACATGTATCCAAAAGATTGGCCATCTGCTGCAGCAAATGAGTTATCTATTGCAACAGATGACTCATCTATTGCAGCAGATGACTTACTTGTTGGGACAATGATAGTGCATATAATTTTGTTGTTGTATATAGCCACTCAACTCTACTATACTATCATTATTAATTTTTAAAAAAAATTTCTTTAGGTACTATTAATGGAAGAATCAATAACAATAGGGGTTGATTGTCATGGTGAATGGATCGAGAAGAATAAACGATTTATTTGGCATTGGAAGGATGACGACATGTTAGAGAAGATAGAAATGACAGTCCAAAGAGATATATTGTATGATGATTTTGTGAACTTAATCATCAGTTGTTGTAGACTTATATGCACAACTCTTTTGAAAATCAGGAGGTCCTACCTTTTAAGATAAGCGATCAAGTTTGTTTGTGTGTTTATCTGAGTGATGCAACTAGGCCCATTTTAAGGGTGTACGTGGTTGAAAAAATTGATAGAGAATCAAAATGTAGAACAATACCAACAAGAGATGTTAAATGATGAATTGGATGGTGTGGACATGAATATTCCATATGATGACAGTGGAAATAAAGTAGAAGAGGATCAAACACCTGCATCTGTTGTTGTGAGCAATACAGTGGGCAGTTCTCAATCAACACAGTAGAGCAATCTTCAAGATGATGAAACAGGTTTTTACAAGGGAATGACATTCAAGAACAAGGAAGAACCAGTCACTTCATTGCATATTGCTTGCTTGAAAAAAGATTTTAGACTCAAGAAGGTGATTAATTCGCGTAGTGTATATTATTTTAGATGTGCACATTCGGAGTGTAAGTGGTGATTGAGGGTTGTGAAATTCATAAGTTCTGATAGATTCAACATTAGAACTTATGAAAAGTATCACACATGTGGTTCGGAGCATATTACGAGCCATAATCCGCACGCCACGACAAAGATCATCAGTAAATACTTCAAAAATAGCTTCCCCAATGGTAAAGGCCCATCTACAAGAGATATGACCAATCAACTCCATACAGAATTGGGTTGTAAGGTAAGTTATTGGAAGATTTATAAGGGTACGGAGATTGCAAAGTATTTCGTTAGGGAAACACATGAGCATGGGTATGCAGTGCTTGATACGTACCGTTATATGCTTGAGTTTGCAAATCTAAGAAGTAAGACGGCATTGTAGGTTGATGAAAATGGAAAGTTCAAGTACTTTTTTGTAGCCTATGCAGCTTGGATTCATGGTTTTCAACAAATGAAAAAAGTCATGGCCGTCGACAGGACATTCTTGAAGAGCAAGTATGGAGGAGTTTTGCTATAGCCGGCGGCACAAGATGCAGAGAATCATATCTTTTCGGTGGCTTTTTGTGTAGTGGACAAGGAATGTGATGCCTCATACTAAATTTTTTGAAAAAATAAGAAGCTATGTACATGATACCGATGAGCTGTGCATAATTTCTGATAGGCATCCAAGTATCGAAGGGCATTCTGCCCTAGAAATAAGTACAATATTATAAATTGAGTGTCTTGTCTTGTTTGAGTTTATTGTAATTTTATATCTTACTAAGTAAATTTTTTTTTTTTGTATAGGTATAATATTATGACGTCAAACATTGTTGAGTCAGTGAATGCAATATTTGAGGTTGAAAGAGAATTTCCCATTGTCACTCTATTTGACGAAATAAACATAAGGTTTGCAAAAAAAATTCACGAGAGGCATATGAAGTTGGTCAACTCACCAAACAAACTTGTTCCTACAATGAAAAAACAAATATCAAAGTACATCAACTTGGGGAATAAGTTATTGGCAATCAAATATCCAACTACAAGTTCACTATCACCGGTCATGGTAGTGTTCCCACAGTCGTTCTTCAAAGGAGAACTTGTACATGTAGAGTTTTTGACTCGGACAAAATATCTTGTCCACATGCTATGGAAGCGCTTCAAGCCCAATATGGTGCACAATTTGGAAACCAGATTTATAAGTACTCATCTCCATATTATTCGATGGAAAAATACATAATTGTATATTGTGAGGAAATTAATCCGGTGCCTCCTGAATATTTGTGGATTGTTCCTTTGGAGATTTTAGAGGGAGAAATACCTCCTCCATATGTTGACCCAAGCAAACCGGGAAGAAGGGCTATAAAGAGGAGGCATGGAGTCGAGGAATCATTTCCAATAAAAACAAAATAAGTGCTCCATATATAAGACAGTTGGCTAAAAAAGAACTACATGTCCGGATCAAAATGCTCCATAATTATCATAATAGTAATTAGTCTTGTTGTTGGTTTTTTTATGAACTTGATAATTTTAACTCATTTTAGTTGGTAATGTATGTTATTTATTATATAAAATATATTTTTATTTATGGTCCAACAACTGTTGTATGTGTGGGAGCAACTTCTGTTGCAACATATGTTATATCTGTTGCAACAAATGTAAAATTAGTTAGAATAATGATTATGTTGCAACAGATGATTAATATGTTGCAACAAATTATTCATCTGTTGGAAATAATCAAACAGATATAGACATCTGTTGCAACTGATATAGATATCTGTTGCAGCAGATATCTAATATGTTTGATTATTTCCAGCAGACTCTACATACATTACAACAGATGCATTATTTGTTGCAGCAGATGACTAATCTGTTGGAACTAATCAAACATATATAGACATCTGTTGCAGCAGATGTCTAATATGTTTGATGATTTCCAACAGATGTCTCATCTGTTGGAAATAATCAAACAGATATACACATCTGTTGCAGTAGATGAATTATATGTTTGATTATTTCCAACATAAGTTCAATTAATAAGTTCAATTAGCTTTCAATTAATAAGTTATGTAACTATAATTAGCTTTCAATTAATAAGTTCAATTACAATCTTAATTAATTTCATAGTAATTAAATGTTCAACTAAGTGTATTCGTCCTAAATAGAGTGATCAATTGACTAATTTGATGTGAATTACTTTATTAAACAATGATTAGTCATAAATAAAGTTATTTAACTATAATTAGCCTTCAATTAATAAGTTCAATTACAATCTTAATGAATTTCATAGTAATTACATGTTCAACTAAGTGTATTCATCCTAAATAGAGTGATCAATCGACTAATTTGATGTGAATGCTTCATTAAACCATGATTAGTAATAAATAAGTTATTTAACTATAATTAGCCTTCAATTAATAAGTTCAATTACAATCTTAATGAATTTCATAGTAATTACATGTTCAACTAAGTGTATTTATCCTAAATAGAGGGATCAATCAACTATTTTGATGTGAATTGCTTCATTAAATTATGATAAGTAATAAACAAAGTTATTTAACTATAATTAGCCTTCAATTAATAAATTCAATTACAATCTTAATGAATTTCATAGTAATTACATGTACAACTAAGTATATTCATCCTAAATAGAATGATCAATTGATTAATTTGATGTGAATTGCTTCATTAGACCATGATTAGTAATAAACAAAGTTATTTAAATATAATTAGCCTTCAATTAATAAGCAATTACAATCTTAATGAATCTTATTGTAATTACATATTCAACTGAGTGTATTCATCCTAAATAGAGTGATCAATTGACTAATTTGATGTGAATTACTTCATTAAACCATGATTAGTAATAAACAAAGTTATTTAACTATAATTAGCCTTCAATTAATAAGTTCAATTACAATCTTAATGAATTTTATAGTAATTACATGTTCAACTGAGTGTATAATATGTTGCAACAGATTATAACCTGTTGCAACAAATGTCTATATCTGTTTGATTATTTCCAACAGATTATACATCTATTGCAACAGATTACTCATCTGTTGCAACATATGTAGAGTATGTTGGAATTAATCAAACATATTATTGATCTGCTGCAACAAATGTGTATATCTGTTGCAACAGATGTTTATATCTATTTGATTAAATCCAACAGATTATTCATCTGTTGCAACATCTGTAGAGTATGTTAGAACTAATCAAACATATCATTGATCTGTTGGAACAGATGTCTATATCTGTTTGTTTAGTTCCAACAGATTATTCATCTGTTGCCATAGATTAATCATCTGCTGCAACATATGTAGGGTATGTTAGAACTAATCAAACATATCATTGATCTACTGCAACAGATGTGTATATCTATTGCAACAGATGTCTATATCTGTTTGATTAAATCCAACAGATTATTCATCTGTTGCAACATATGTAGAGTATGTTGGAAATCATCTGCAACAGATGCCTATATCTATTGCAATATTTCCAACAGATATATATCTATTGCAACAGATACAGTAAATCTGTTGGAAATAATGCTGTAAATTTATATATCTAAGAAATTAATTCATAACAAAATAAAATTCATAACAAAAAATAAATCCAAGTCATCACAAATTACATAAAATAATTCAACAAAAATATAAAAATTGTTATGTTGTCAGAACCAATAATTACATAGAAATAAAAGTCATCACAAATTATAAATTGTTTAACTACGGCTCCAAACTCTTGCATACTACATCAGCAGCCCATACAACTTGCATCCTTGAAATAGAATTGTCACACATTAAAGTGTCTGAATTTGTCACATTGGTCCCAGTTATCAAATTCTCTATGAAGGCAAGCAAATATGATGGGCACGCATGATCAGTTTCATTTTTGGTGAGATTCGATGTTCTCCTATTAAAACCCCATCGTTCATTGAGCAATTTTTCTGGCAAGTGGTCAAACATGCCATTTTGCTTCAACAACTTGGGAAACAACTCCAAAACACATTCCATTAGACACAATAAATCCCTATCTTCAAAGACTGGAATATTTCCATCATACACATTCATGACTCGCTCCTCGATGACTATCTCAAAAGTCATAAAGTGTATTTTGTCAAGGTTCATCACAGCCAAAATCTTCTAAACACCTGTCCAGGGTAAGGCACCTGGGTAGGGTCTCTTACCTCTACAGTAATTGAGCATCTCTTCATCCCATTTGAATTCAGCAAGTAATTGGTCAAGTGGCTTTCCACCTTTGGTTGTCGCTTCCTTGGTCAGCTCATTGTATCTCAATAGAAAGTTATTGTAGAAGTTGAGATCCATGATTCTATCATTTATATCATAGTACTCAGAGTATTAGGCATGTCTCTCACATATTAGATAAAGAATTTCATCAACATACTAAAATAAAAAAAGAATTTACATAAATATATATAATAAAAATAAAGAATATGCAATAGATGTCCCATCTGTTGCAACAGATATGTAATCTGTTGCAACATATGAGAAATTTATTTCACTTATCTCTGTACTTATTAACAGATTATCCTAGCTACTGCAAGTTATGCAACAAATGGGTAATCTGTTG
The DNA here is from genome assembly GCA_031232105.1 of Capsicum rhomboideum. Lineage (NCBI taxonomy): Eukaryota > Viridiplantae > Streptophyta > Magnoliopsida > Solanales > Solanaceae > Capsicum > Capsicum rhomboideum. Next base: position 35,014,328 of record CP124711.1, on the reverse strand, counting down.
TAACAGATGGGACATCTGTTGCACTTATATTTGTACTTGTTAACAGATTACCCCATCTACTACAAGTTATACAGCAGATGGGTAAGTTATTGCAACAGATGAGAAATATGTTGCACTTATCTCTGTACTTGTTAACAGATTACCCATCTGCTGCATAACTTGCAGTAGCTGGGGTAGTCTGTTGCAACATATGAGAAATCTTTTGCACTTATCTCTAAACTTATTAACAGATTACCCATCAACTTCAAGGTTTTGAATTACCAAATTACTAAACATATGAAGGTTGTTGAAGGCGAGAAAACTTACCTAGTCTTTCCACCATTTACGCATGTTCATCATGGTTTTGAAATCATCGGAATCAAATTCATGCATAGAGTATACATTTTTTGCCTTTTTGGCTTTGAGGACTTTGTTTAGTTCAACCTTCTTTTTTTGATTTACCACTTTGTAGATGATGACCTTCTTCATCTCAACATGCTCTGCACCAACATCATGGGAAAGAGAAGTATAAGCTTTTCTTGCTTTAATACTTGAAAGAGCCTTGAAAATTTCTCTTCTCTTCTTCTTAATCTCCAAAGGAGTGTAGGGCTCTCTAAGCCTCTTTGATAGAACGACACCCCTTTTAGATGTCAATTCTTTGACTGCCTCAGTCAATGCATTAAGAGCATTAATCACTGCATCATGCTTTTGCTTGCATTCTTGACATTTGCATGAAGAACAGGAGCGAGGAGAGGCAACACTACCAAATGATTGTCTTCCCATTCTGTGTGGGAAATCTGTAGTATGCCCATTGAAAGGGGTGTATCTACCACCACAATCAGCATCACCAGTATGACCATAATATGGTCATTTCTTGTTTCAAAAACTGTAAGAGGAGCATTAACCAGTATATCACCACCACCAACACTAACAGCAGTACCATTACCAACACCAACACCAACAACAGCACCATCAACAACACTAACACCAGCACCATCAACAACAACATCACCAAGAATAAGCTTACCCTCCCTGTGCTTTTCTTTTGATGGTTGTTGCTCCAGTCAATTCTTTTTTTATTCTATCAATTACCTTAGGGTCCGATAAAGTTTCCACAGATCGTAAAGTAACAAGAAATGACATCTTCAACTCTTGATTAGTCAGGACAAGCCACAGATACACAATCTAAAACCAACAAGTACATGTATTAGAATGGTGATTAAATCATTAAAATTAATCATTAATTAAAGCAAGAACTTAAGTAAAAGTAGACTTACTGCTTCCTCGAGGGGGTTGAAAAGATCAAGAACTTTTACTATTTTATCGTCCTTGACCGACAACCATCTCAGAATTCTTGGACTAGAAACCTCTTCTTATTAGCCCTTCACTTGTTGTCGGAGATGAGGAATAGCTTCAAATGCCCAAGCCTATAAAAATTATGCCAATAAATTAAAAGCATCATTCAATAAAAAATAAATGAAATACAAAAAAAGAAATATTTACCATGAAAGCCTTTGAAAAGCCACATAAGTTGACTGTCTTTGGCGTTAACATAGTCAACAAAAATTTGACAGTCATTTTAAAGCTTTCATGACCCCAAGGGTAGTTGTTGAATGCCTCAAGATCCTCGGAGGGCTTTATTAAATCAAGTGGTATGTTGTGGTTAACTTCTCTAGCCCAAAGAATATTATGTACAAACTAAACCAAGCACAATGATTGTTTGTACTTCTTTGAAAGCCTTTTACCTTCCAACTCTTCAAGCAAATTTGTGTTTTTGAAGCTTGGACCAACAAGGGACATCAAGTCATCCCCATCAGTTGACTTGTCTTTTTGGATTTTCTTGACAGTCTTGACTGCTGACTTAGCTCATTTCTTTGTTGTTGTCTTTGATGTGCGGGTTGCTTTTTTTTTGTGTAACAATAGGAATAGGTTGAGAAGGAAGATAACATTTTAGTCCAGTAACTATGGCAAACTCAACAACAACAACAACAACATACCTAGTGTATTCCCACCAGGTGGGGTCTGGGGAGGGTAAAGTGTACACAGTCCATACAACTACCTCAGATGAAGTAGAGAGGTTGTTTCCGATAGACCCCCGGCTTATAACAGATAACAATCAAACAAAAGTCATAGAAACAAACAAGAAGAAGAGATAACACAATACTATATACGGGAATAGGCAAGACACCCACAAAGTAGCACTATAGACTATTTATTCAGGGTTACAAACATCTCCAAAACAACACTAACAAGAATATGCCCAAGAAACAACAGGCACTGATACACATAAACATTCCTTCCTACACAATAAGGACTCCTTCCTATCCCCTAACCCTCTACCCTAATACGCGACCTCCACATCTTCCTACCAAAACAAAGTGGCAAACTCCTTCCTACCAAAACAAAGTGGCATGCCACAGTAATTTATCCAGACTTCATCCATCTTATTTTCATTCTCATATATAAACCTACGTTTGAGAAGACCATAGACCTTGGTCATTTGGAAACGAGCATTATTATCTTACGGCAAATCAAGATATTGCCCAAAGAAGCCGTCCCTGAAATAAACATCCAATTTTTGTTCTTGAGCTATTTTTCTGACAATGTCAAAAGATTTTCCCATGGCTGACTTTACCACACAATCACCAGTTAAATTTGTGGCAACAACACACTGTATTCTCACAGAAAAATTATCAATACAGAAGGTTTTGACAAACTCTTCAGTGAAAGGGCTGTTAGGATCAATATTAACAATTAGATTATGTTGACTTTTTTATCTAAATTCAGAATCTCTTGTGAAGCTTTCCTCTTCCTCATGTTCATTTTCATCATCTTCTCCTTCTTCTCTTTCATTTTTTTTTTGCCTTCTTCTCCTTCCTCTTCTTCTCCTCCATCTTCTTCACTTTCCTCTTTTTTATCATCTCCTTTTACTTCATCATCTTCTCCATCCCCTTCTTTATCTACATCTCCTTCCTCTTCTTCCTTTTCATCTTCATCTTTCTCATCTCCCTCACTTTCCTCATCTCCTTGTTTATCTTTATTTAAATCTTCAGATTTTTCACTTCTTTCTACTTCATTCTCATCCTTTTTTTCCTTCTCTTTTTCTATATCTAGAGTTGATTGAGAAGGGACTTCTACTTCTAATTGAGATATTGTTTATACAACAAGCCCATCTAGTGGTTAATGTAGCCTAGCTACTTTACTTCTTCCTTTCTTTGGAGTTGATTCACTTCATTTTCCTTTGGGAACCATTTTATCTACAAACAACAGGAAAATAAAAAAGATTATAATTGATTTGTGCATCAATAAAAAAAATAAGAGTAATAGTGAATTTAACAAATACAACGCAGTAAAATAATAGTTTCAACAGATGAGTGATCTGTTGCAATAGTGAATTTAACAAGTATACCCTACTGTTTTTATTTCTTCCAACAGATCACTCATCTATTGCAACAGATAGGTCATCTGTTGGAGACATCATAACAATAAACCAACAGCTGGTATAGTTGTTCCCAACAAATGCTTAATATGTTCCAACAGATTCTTATTCTGTTGCAACATATTACACATCTGTTGGGATATTAACAATATTTTTACCACATATATACACATATCACCAAGAACACCAACAACAACACAAACATACACCAACATTTACGACTTGAACAATAATTTTCAAGAACAACACCAATATTTACCAATATAAGAATAACAGCAGCACCAACATTTACCAATACAATAACACCAATTACACCAACAAAATCAATAAAATCAACAAAAATAACAACACCGACATATACCAACAACACCAACAACACCGACATATACCAACAACACCAACAAAGTTAACACACACCAACATTTATACTATAACAACACAAACAACAAGCCGCAAATATAACTACTTGAACAACAATGTTCAAGAACAACACCAATATTTGCCAATACAACAACACCAACAAAACCAACTGTTGTTCAAGAAAAAACAATATTCAGTTGAAAACCCTAACTTTTTGAACCCATTTAAGAACACGAAATCTAATCTATGGTACAATCTCAACAGTTATTGGATTTGATCACAACAAATATGTCTCCGAAAAAAATCAAAATTCAAATTTCACTATTTATACAACAATGTTCGAGAACAACAACAAAAAAAAAAAAAAATCATATTTCACTCAGAAAGATATCACATTTACATCAACCATCATATTAAGAGATAAAATACCACAAATTAGGATTTTCTAGGGTTCTCATTTCTTTTTTAAGCATCAAAAACTCATTCTTGTTAACCCATACTAGAAGAAAAGACAACTCAAGTTCTTCTTTTTTTTCATAACTAAAAATCCCTAATTTTTTGAAAACCAAAAAAAAAAAAAAAAGCTTTTACCTATGAAGAGAGAGAAATTGACGGTTGAAAGTCGAAAAGGAACGATGAAGAACTCGAAATTGTGGTCGCCAGAGGATGGCTGTCTCGTCGATCTGTTGTCGATGGAGGGCAGCAGTTGTTGGGTGTTTTGAGAGAGAGACGTGAGACGATTGAGAGGAGAGAGGTTCTGATTTTTGAAAACTGATTTTTCTCTTTGGTTTTTTTGTTTTTATTAAATATAGTTGTGAGTTGATTTGTATTTTTTAAAAAGATTAAGAAATCTTTAAAATGTTAATTGAATCCACAATTAATTTGATCAATTTTTTTAAGTGCCTTTGACCCTAAGGCTTGGTCAAGTGTCACCAATATTTAAAAGCAAACTTGAAGGGTACCTTTCCTTCAATTTTCTCATGTTAGTAAGTTAAAATTACAAAACATAACTGTACTAGTACATTTTAAGAGAATGCAGCTTGTGTCCCGTTGTCATACCCTCTTGCATTTTCGGTTCAACTTCACAGATCTTATTCATGAACAAAGTTTTCTCCATATGTGATTTTTTACAAAAGAAATTCCCTCCAGCAATTGTTAATTAAACAATTAGTTTGGAATAATGAAGATGGACAATACGCAGAACTGAGACCCGCAAGAACAAATAATTCCATCAGACATAAAAGAAACTAGAAGGAGCTTGTGACACCAAGTTATACAAAGAAAAGGGAAATTTCAACTTTTGCCAAAAAAATTCAGGGTAGATGCTGTAAGAAAAAAAGGAGAATGTCGGTCCACAGAAACCCTGTTAAAAATACAATAAGAAAAAGCCCAAGTCGATAACCAGTTTTGCTTCCATTTTCAACAACAGTAGGAACATGGCCATCCCTTGGGCTCTCTAGACTAAAAAAGGTGACAAGCGAGGGTCTGTGTAACTCGGAAGGCCAGCTCTAGCTCCTAAGGCTCTGCATTTAATAGCTGCCTGCAATTCACCCACAAATCAAATATTAGTAGTTTTTTCTTGCATTTGTTGCGTACATAGTTCAGGAAAACAACATATCTAACCACTTGAGCAGCAAACGGCAACATTTTCTCTGGTGGCATGTTGGCACAGATAGCTGCAATATATAATATAGGACTCATGAGATGACACGTCAATACGAGAACAAATGGAAGTCATGCATACTGACATAAAGTGGCCGAAATGGTGAGATCGTCAACAAGATGAATTAAATTCCAGAAACAGGGTATAGATAAACCAGCTTTGATAGTGTAACATTGTTCTTAAGGAATTTAAGCCTCCCACTTATGTTGCTGCAGGGATGATGGCAAATTCCTCCGGGATTTTACAAAGCCAATGAAACCTGAGTTCTCGACAATGAACTCGAATTTCCCACAAAAAAATTGTGATTTGTATTGAGAAGAAAGAAAGAGAAGAATAGATGAATTCTGATGTATATCTCGTTTTGGAGAAGATACAGATATTTGTAATACCTCTAGGAGTCTGCTGGAATTAACAAACTCAGCCCTTTACCAACAGACACCTTTAAGAATTAACAGTCACCTATTTTGAATTTTAAAAATTGTTAAAAGAACGTTTTGAATAATTTTTTATTTTTTTTGAGAATAATAACTTTGTATTATATCCAAAACAGTACTTAGGTAGTACTGAAACCATATGTACAATTTGAAACTCTAGGATGCTCCTATTCCTATCTATAATGTATCAAGGACATCAATGATAGATATAGTATCATTAGAGTAAATCAAAATTACACCAAAAACAAAGCAGTAAGATAAAATTTAGCTTAATCTTCTGCACATCGTTCTCTATACCCTCATAGCACCTTGAATTTCTCTCCTTCCACACAGTCCACCAAATACATGCTGGGATAAGTCTCCATCTACTTCTGTCCTTTGCTACTGAACCGGCTTCTTGCCAACTTCTCAGAGCTTCTGAAACCTTGCATGGCATGGTCCATGCAATGCCTTTGTAAGGTTCAAAATGACGCTCCAGATCATTCCTGTAAACTTGCAATGTAAGAATAGGTGGTTTACTGTCTCTGCAGTCTCCTTGCACATGAAACATCTAGAACACAAAGGCTTTCCCCTCTTCATCAAATTGTCTAGAGTGAGCAGCTTCTCTAGCTAGTAACCACACAAAACAAGAAACTGTAAGGGATTTTAGCTTTCCAAATCTGTTTCCATGGCCAATTATGAATATGAAACCTGGACTGGTTGAATAGATGATATGCTGCATTGACCCTATAGGAGCCCTTACTGTTACCTTGCCACCAAAGTGTATCTTCACCAGTTTGTAGTCCTGGTAAGTGATTGAGAGCACTAAAGAAATCAGCTACTCTTTAGACTTCCCAATCGTTTAACTGCCTTCTAAATCTGCTATTCCAATCCTGAATTGACCACATCTCTGCAACTGAATTGGAGCGATGAAGAGTTAGGTTGAAAATATCTGGGAATGCCACTTTCAAAATACCAACCTCATGCCAATTATCATTCCAAAAGCTGGTTTTGTTCCCGTCTACAACTCTGATCTTGGAATTACCTTGCAATTCATTCCATAAAGATCTGATAGACTTCCAGAGACTAACGCCATAAGGTGTGATAGCCTCCTTGGTCATCCAATTATCCTCCTGCTCATATTTGGCTTTGATAACTCTTCCACATAGTTGATGTTGTTCCGAGGTATACTTCTACAACCATTTCATTCTGAGAGCTTTGCTGTGAGCTTTAAGGTTCTTGATCCCCAACCCACCAAACTTCTTGCCACATATAACTGCTCTCCATTTTACTAGATGATACTTTTTCCTTTCTGAGTTCCCATTCCATAAGAACTCCCTCCTGATGCTATCCAACCTAGTGATGACCCCTATAGGAACAGGGAACAAAGACATCATGTATGTTGGAAGAGCATCAAGAGTGGAGTTAATGAGAGTCAATCTCCCCCTAATGACAAATATTGTGACTTCCATCTAGCCAGCTTCTTCTCACACCTTTCAATGACATTGTTCCATATTCCAGCCGACTTTGATTTGGCAACTAGAGGCATACCCAAATACACAGTTGGGAGTTCCCCAACCTCTCCACCCAGAATAGTAGCAAGGAGCTCCATATTAGCCACTTCATTTATAGGATATAGCATACTCTTCCTCCAGTTGATGTGTAGTCTTGAAATACCTTCAAAAAGGACAAGAATAACCCTGAGATGTCTTAATTGATCCTTATCAGCATCACAAAAAATAAGTGTGTCATCAGCATATTGCAAGTGACACACCTCAAGACTCTCAGACGTATTTCTAGCTACTTCAAATCCCCTTATCCATCCATTCACCTTGTTTGTATTAATCATGTTATTAAGTCCTTCCATGGCAATCACAAAGAGGAAGGGGGACAAAGGATCCCCTTGCCTAAGACCTCTTTGAGCCTTAAAGAAACCAGCTGGATTACCATTTAAAAGAATGGAAAAGCTGACAGTTGAAATACAGAATTTGATCCAGTGAAGCCATTTTTGTCCAAATCCCATCTTTTCCATCAAGTTGAGTAAGAAGCTCCAATTCACATGATCATAGGCGTTTTCTATATCTAATTTACACAAGATCCCTGGCTTCTTATCTTTCATACTGGAATCCACAACCTCATTGGCCACTAGCACAGCATCCATGATCTGTCTCCTTTGATGAAGGCCATCTGTTGATCATCTACCAATTTAGAAATCACCATCTTCAATCTTTCAGTAAGTACTTTAGAGAACAGTTTGTAGACACTACCAATTAGGCTGATAGGTCTAAAATCTCTAAGCTCTTTAGCATCTTTCTTCTTAGGGATTAGAGCAATGAAAATAGCATTGAAGCTTTTTCAAAGAAACCATGCTCATGGAAATTGTGGAAAGCCTCCATGATGTCGTGCTTTACAACTTCCCAACAACTGACAAAAAATGCCATAGTATACCCATCTGGCCCTGAAGCCTTATCGGAAGCACATAATTTCAAACATCTGAGCACTTCCTCTTCTTCAAATCTTCTCTGGAAAACATCTTTCTCTTCCCCATTCAAAACTGGACAGACAGGACATAAGTTGGTAGGCCTCCATCGAGTGTTTTCAGTATAAAGATTCTGATAAAACTCAATGATAGCCTCCTCTATTCTAACCGGATCCTGTGTGATTTTCCCTTGAATCATCAGTTGGTCAATGTAATTGAATCTTTTGTGGGAATTGGCCACTTTATGGAAGAACTTGGTGTTTTTATCTCCTTCTTTCAGCCACAGAGCTTTGGATTTCTGTCTCCATGATATTTCTTCCTTTTTGATCAACTCCTCAAACTCTAAACTTAAGGTTGCCTTTTCATCTGATTCTTCTTCTGTTAGAGGTCTGTCTTCCAATATCTCATCCATCCCTGCCAATTTCTCTAAAAGATTTCGTCTCTGAATTCTCAGGTTGCCCTCCACAGTCCTGCTCCACTCCTTAAGTTTGCATTTTAGAGCTTTCAGTTTACTGGCAAAAATATAGTCTGGCTTCCCTGAGAAGTTGAATGAGCTCCACCAATTTTTGATTCTCTCTTTGAAACCTGGAGTTCCCAACCACCAATTTTCGAATTTGAAGTATCTCCCGTTATTGTTCCAAACTCCCCCTTGTAATGCTACTGGAGAGTGATCTGAAGCCATCCTTTGAAGTGTGAATTGTTTTATGTTATTAAAGTTGCTATCCCAATCTTTCGAAATCAAGAACCTGTCAATTCTTGAAGCCTTGTCCAGATTGTCCCCTTTGAACCAAGTAAACTTCAAATCTTGTAGTTGTAAATCAATCAAGCTCAAATCTTCAATTAAATCTGAAAACTCCACCATTCCCCTTGTTCTCCTTCTACCATTTTTTTTCTGATAAGAATCTAGTTATGTTGAAATCTCTACAGACAGCCCAAGGACCATCCATCAATCCCCTTACATCAGCAATTTCTTCCCACACCCTTCTTCTTTCAATATAACCATTTGGAGCATAAACTCCAGATATGTGACAAGAGAAAGATTGATGTTGAGCTTCAAATTTACAAGTCAAAGTGTAAGATCCTATTTCTAGGACCTCCCCCTTCCAGACTCTGCTATCCCATAACATTAGTATCCCCCCTCTAGTGCCACTAGCCTCCAATTGTGCATACTTGACTCATCTACCCCCCCCCCCCCCCCAAAAAAAAATATAATTCACTATATTAGTAATGTCCCCCTCCAATTGGTTTGCTGGAGGCATAAGATGTCAGCCTTCCAATCCACCAACATATTATGAACAATTCTCCTTTTGTCCCTATTGTTTAGCCCCCTTACATTCCAAGATACTAGTTTGAATTACATGATTCCAAAGCTAGCATCTTCCTCCCTGTGTTTCTATTCCCACCACTCTTAAACTTAACATCAAAAGTGACTAAGCTTTTGAGTTCTTTGCTCATTTGAATCTGCTTTTCTTACAAATACTATCTGGCTCCATCTTTCTGGCTTGTCTACTGCTATCGACTTGCAAAAGTAGCTCTAAGGCTTCTTCTTCATGGCCCTGGAAATCCAACCCCAATAATTTACTTAGTTTAACTAGATTTTGTTGCACCCAAGCTGAATTCTCCCTCTCTATCTCCACCACCGTTTGTTCGTGTTGGATGAGCAGTGGTACGACATTTTCCACCCCCCAGTTCTCAGCAATGGTAATCATATTCTGATTATCTACCACTGCAGAAATTTCTCCACCCTCAAAATTTTCCCCAATACTTCCCTCCAACACTTTCTCTGTTTCCAAAGAATTCTGAAAGCAACCCCCATAACCCGCTTCTACTATGTTCGTAAAGGCTACGTTCCAGGCAGTAGGCTTTTCTATCTCTATCTCGGCATATGATTGATTCATCATAGTAGAAGACTCTAAAGTTTTGGCGAAGTGGTCAAAAGACTGAGAGTAGGCCTTTTCTCCTTGAAAGTCATTTAAAATGACTTGGGCCGCTAAATCAGTCCCAAAATCTTCATTCGTAGATCCACCCGAATTGAGCCCAAACTGTTTGTTTAAATTCAATTCATCATTAAAAGGGCACATGTGCATCTCGCGTGCCAAAACAATGATATCTGCTCCAGCTGTCTTCACTGTTCCCCCCACATTTTTAACCCTATTAAGAGGTAGATTTTTATGACTAACTTCGCAGGGAACAGGTGGAACTTCCTTTAATTCCGGCAAAACTTCAAGCCTAGGCTTACTTTCCGGCAAGATAGGGATATGATAGATGAAACCTCCACGAGCAATGGTAACCTCCCTTGGCAAGTTCCTGCCATCATTCTTAACTAGGATTCTAGCCCACTTGAGATGATTCTTAAGCTCATACTCCTCTTCCGTGGCCACCCATCCTTCACAAAATTCGCCAATTTCTTGGAAATTTTTTTGTGACCACAGTTGTAAGGGAATTCCCACCGCTTTGATCCAAGAATTGCCCTCAGTATGGGGATTAGAAGAGCAACCCACCTTTGGAGCTGTAACCTGTTCTTTTTCCAGAACCACTGAACTTGAAGGGTCTTTTCCGCCATGAATCTATTTGGGAATTCGAACAAAAACATTCCACCATACATCTCATAGATGTTCATTCCAAAGACTTGTTTCCAGGTTGAGGACGACCACCTTCGTAGATCAGCAAGAGAAGGCCTTTCCTTGACTTCCTCCCCAAAGCTCCCAACTAGGCATCTTTTCAGTAGTTCGTGGTCCTGGACATCAACAACATCAGTAACTACAATGTTGCTCTTCCCTTTAGTGACCTCTGCTTTACGCAGACTCTCAGATTGCTATCTGCTTTCGCGTAGAGCCTTAGCATAGGGTTAATTGGATTCAGTTAAACTTGGGGAAGCTTCCACAGGCAACTTCTTGGAGCTTTTAATGAAGCTACCAATCTTAAAAGCCAACTCCTTCCACCCTGAATTAATTGCTGGCTCAAGGACTATTAATACAGACCTTCCCCCACTATTAATAGATATAATGCTCAGAAACCTTCCATAACGATTCTGTTTTCTGTTGCAAAAATGCTCAGCATCTTGTTCAATAAGTCTCCATCTCCTAGGCCTGCTGTCTTTGTCTCTTGATGCCTCATTGAGGATGAAATTTACCCACTCCAAGCATTTGTTGCTCATAGTAGTTCTTCTCATCATCTTCCTGTTTCTCTCAACCCACTCATACCATACTGTGTCACCGGAGGACCATCTGGTAATATCAAAGGACTTAAAACCTGCGTTGAAATATATTCTGTTTTCCCCCAGTCTGAAGGTCAAGACTTTCACCTGGAATTGTTGTTAAGAAGCCGGAATTAACAAATCTGAAATCGAAAAAATAGAAAATCTATCCGGGGAGGAGTCAAGCGCTGGCGAGTGACGCACGTGGTGTCGGTGACTGGGAACTTGTGGTGGCCCGTGTGGGCGCGTAGCTTATTTTTTGAGGGTGGGTTTTCTGGGGTTGGGTCGCCGGTGGTTGGTGGAGGTTATGATGGAAAAGGATTGAAAGAAGAAGAAAAGAAAAGAAAGGATTCCGGTGATCAATAGGACCACCGATAGGTTTTGGGATGGAGTCTTTTTTTCAAAAAAATCACATTGGGATTGACATTACCTGTTTTGTGGAAACAAAATTGAAGTCTGCTGACTACACCTTTTTGAGGCAGATAGGGGATAGTTGGTGGATAGAATGGATGGAGGTCGAAGCTCAAGGCAACAGTGGGGGTATCCTGCAATGATAATTAATGGCTTTGCATTCTGCCATAAAAAGAAAATGCTTTAAATTAAATAAATTAAAAAATTGATATGTGACAAAGAAATGTTATTAATTTCAGGCTACATTCCAAGTGCCTAAGTGCCCATCTGACTATTTAATAATATAGCCAAGCTTGTGGTTTCCCTCCAAAACTTCCCTCAAATTATTCAACCCAAGACAAGTTTTTTTAAACACTTCTCTCTTCTATCTTTACCAATAAGGGACAAATTTCCTTCTCTCAAATACTCCCATCAAACACTAACTATTCTAACACAAGATGCTAGAAGAACCACTAACACATTTTTGAAACACATTGAACCATGTAGGAAGGCCATGGGATCACAGTACAAGGGACAACACTAAAATAGATTATGTAGGATAAATACATACAATAAAGAACTGCGCCAATAAATGCATCTCCAGCACCAGTAGTATCAATTAGTTCTGTTTGAGGTATACTTTCAGCTGTCCCCACAAGTAGCTTACCAATGATCGTCCCTATCCCTTTTGCATGTAGTTTTGCTACATTCTGCGGCCATACAAACATATAATCTGAAGTTAATATACCAACGATCATATCTTCACGCAACTGACGTCTTAAATTGTATAAGCAGCAGATAAACAAAATTCTAAACCTGCAGTCACAGGCAAAACAAGCACCTGACTGCATTCAACATTGAGTAGAAGGATCAAACTGTAGAAAGACCAAAGAATGTACAGTTTTAAGGGGTAAATGGTATGTAGACAATTTTATATATATTCAAGGCTTGAGAACTCCAAACAAGAAATGCAGAAGGCGGGGAGGGGGGAGGGGGGGAGAGTAAGTTAAAGGATAGCTGAACAGGGAAATACCGAGGATATGCATGTTGGTAATGTTGCATTAGTGTCTTTCTCCAGATTCAGTTTGTCAAACAGGTCTTCGACATCCATTTCTTCCGGGAGGAGATTGTCTGCAAAAGTATTGAAGTCTCTGTAGGATGCATATAAAATGTTGCATAGTCTTCTCGGCCATCTTTTAGAGTACTTCATTGACATGTGTACAGGTGATTATAGTTGATAAGAAAAAAAGAGAAGAACAAAACTTTGCTCAATACCCATTTCAGTCCTTTGTAGCATTATGCAACCATCTTTACCCAATGTCACAATAACAAATTTAACTTTTGGCAACCTTAAGAGCATTGAAACAATGGCGCCAGGAATAGAAGAAACCTCAGTCCACTCCTGAAAGTCAAACAAAATACCATTGCCTTATCAGAGAAAATCACAGTAAGCAGACCTGATGTATATGTAAAATAGCTCAAAACCTGCTTGTGAGTGAGACTGTGAAAATGCTTTCTGACATACAATTTTCAGTCAGTGTGCCCCTTTATGTATCATTTTTTGAGAATTATGCCCCTTTATGTATCATTAAAATATGTGGGTTGTTCCCATGAGACAGTTACAGTTGTACTAGTCTAAAAATTTTCACCTACATATTTATTCAAGGGTCCTCATTCTCCAGCTAAAAGAACAGTACGGCCTAGTAAATTCAAAGGCTTTGTTACCTCTAAAGTAACTCTATGAACTAAGCCAATGTTCTCTACTTCAGCGACCATATCCTACCATCCATAGAGTAGTTGGTCCTGAAGAGGCGAAGTAAATGCATCCACAGTTTATGTGAACAAACTCACTCAAGGAGAAAGATTCTAAGCATTACTGTAGCTACGGTTAGGTAGGAGCAGTTCCTTGAGTGAGTTTGTTCAAAACTTGTCAGGCCCTTAATCATCAGGATATAAGAACTCAATATCGTTCTCAGATAAATATTTTGTATTTCTTAAGACATATCTTCTTTCTGTAGATGTTAATTCCCTACTGGTCGATGATGCTTGTTCCTCGGCCAACTTGAGCATGTAAAATCTACCACGTCTTACTTTTTTTAGAGGGTAGCACAATCTACCACGTCTTACTAGTATTCAGTTGTTCTCTTTACCGCAACCTCACAAGAGTCTTGATTAGTTCGAGGCATGGTCATTGAGAATCTTGTTGGAATTGGAGCCCCGAGCTTTTCCAAGTCAACAAACAAGACGTGATTCAGCGTAGCGATGTGCCCATTCGTGATGTAAGCTACAATGATTTTCACAATTCACATGGATCATCGCGACACTCGTCATTACGCTCTATTAGACTGTGGGGTTTGTATTCGTCAAACGCAATTTGATTGGTATTCACCTGAATAGCTGCTATGATTCGAGTTGTCATCATCACCAGCATTCGGATTATATGGAAAGAATATCAACCAATCTACATTTCCACCACTTCAGATCCGATTCTTAGTAGTTCTCTTTCTTGTGACTATTTGCTAAGAAATGAAAGGCTACTTATATAGTTACAAAATGCAACGCATTTTTATTTATAATAAATAGTAAATGAATCTGGGGAACTCACCGTCATCGGACATCTAGTATCGAAATCCCCCTTGAGTGTGACGACGTAACCATTTTGAAAAACTTAAAATACATAGTTCGGAAATAAAAACTTACTCCCTCCGTCCCATTTTATGTGGCGCCCTTGCTTTTTTAGTCCGTACCAAAAAGAATGTCACCTTACTATAATAAGAAATAATTTAACTTTAAAATTTTCCTTTTACCCTTAATGAAATGATTTACAACCAAACAAATATCTAAGGATTTTTTTAGACCACAACTTTCAAAAGTCTTCCTTTTTTCTTAAATACCGTGTCAAGTCAAATGGTGCCACATAAAATGGGATGGATGGAGTAATTAGTAACCTCACAAGGTAGGGGCAGGGTATGCATACACTCTACCCTTCCCAGACCCCACCTTGGGAGATTGTACTAGGTACGTTGTTGTTGTTGTACGACAACAAAACAATCATCAACGCCGTCGCCCAGAGGTATTTGTACCACGAGATCTACTGTCATCGCAAGAGGTACTTCCTTCAAGATCCCTTCGTTTACACTTATGCCTATCATGGCCATATAACTTGCATATTCCGCACTTTCGAGTGTATGTGCCTTCTGGAACATCCATTTGATTGGGAAAGAGGGTGTTTGCTTGCACATGTACTTTACACAAAATATCTCTCGTTAGCAATCATAGCAAATGGATATGGTGGTCAATAAGCTTAATCACCAAGTGGGAAGAACTGTCAGGCACGTTCTTGCGTATTTTGCCACGCTATATTCCAGTGCCACATAGCGCGTTGCAAGTATTCCAACATGTGCGAAACACTTCCTTGCATGAGCATGGCATGTGCTATGATTGCTAAGTGTTGACACTTTCTTTCTCTCATTAATTGCATGAATGTTACCTCCACGACCTTGGTGTCTTAAATCCAATACATGGAGTTACGGGTTGTACTCCACAAAATTATGCCACGTTGCGTTGTCTATGATGCTCAAATAGTTTGGCCGGGTTTGGCATCATTGTTTCCTTTCTGCCAACAAATAGTTGCACATACTTTGATTTAGACATGAACCACTCCACAGCCTGCCTGAGTGTCATTCTTACCATTGCAGTAACCGGGAGTCCTTATGCAGATTTCAACAAGTCGTGAAATACAGGCAAAAGGGTCAAAAATACCCCTCTGCTTTCCTTTATTAGTTAAGTTTGTCCCTAGTTATACTATAGGGCCAAATATACCCCTGCCGTTATGAAACTTAACAAAAATAACCCTCTTTTTAACAGTTTTCCACCATAACAATTTAAAATCCCACATGGCCTGATATTCGGGTGAGATGGACGCCACGTGGCATGCCACCTCAGCGCGATTTTTATTCCTTAATATTCCTTTTTCATTTCAGATTTACTTTCTTTTTCCTTTTCTCTTTCTTACTTTTCTTCTTCACAAATTCACAATTTTTTTTCTTTTCCTCTTTTTCAGATTTCCATTCACCCTGCATTTGGGGCTAGTCATTGATCCATATTGTGCACAAAATTCCTACGCCATAGGGGCCAAGAAAACCCTAACGGTCGTTAGGCCTAGGACGTTACTAAGGCGAGTATACTGCAGTAATTTCCTGCACCATAGGTAGAAAGAAGATGCAGTTATTATTATTATTATTTTTTGCCATTATTTCGGCTCATCATTTAAGTTCTGGACTCATAAAAATTACAAGCCAAGAAGCAAAAACAAGGTCAATAAGTTATAAAACATATACAATTTATTTTTTTGAGAAGGTAAGAAAACATATAAAAATTTCTTTAAAATAAATATTTAAATATAATTTTTTAAGAAAATGACTATATAGTTGGCAGTTTGGTTCGGTTTCAGTTGACTTTTTCTTGGTTAAAACCAAATCAAAAACTTGCCAGTTTTTTAATCAACACCACACCAAATCAAACCAAGCCACAAGTAGATTTTTTTTGTCAGTTTGTCGGTTCGGTTTGGTTTTTGATTTTACTTGAACACCCAAATCATCGAGGACATTTCACTGGGCATTAAAGATCCATGACAAAAATTAACGAGGAATTATAGGAAATTGTCCCAATCTAAAATTGAAACCTAGCTAAAAGATATATTGTTTTCCATCCCAGAAAACTTAAAAGCATCTGCAGTTGATCATGCCGTCAGCAAAACCATGAAACCAGTCAATACTACTAATAGTGCTGTCTCATGGAAGATACTACCACAATTTGAATCAGGCAGAGCCCATGCTAGAAGTCATTGCTCAGAATTACAATTTCTTCTTTATGAAGATTAGTGACGGTTCAACTTATTCAAAGGCAAATTGTTGCAGCCAAGAAGCTAGACAGATGTAGTTTATAAAAGTGAATAGCTTGCCTGAGGAAATTTGGTTGAGCAAACAACATAGCTTGCAGAGCTTAAAAGATTATCCAACCCTTCCCTTTTCCTCTCAGCATCAACTAAAATGGGTATACCCCTTCTATTTGCCTGCACTGGAAATCCCCAAAGCATGTAGTTCATTTCCATTTTAAATGTATTGGATACAAGAGTATTTTTGTGAGCTCAGAAAGCTTGATGAGAGGGAAGTGAGAGGAAAATACCTCCTCCGCTACAATAGCAGCAGTTTCATGCAATCTCCCATCGAAATAGACGAGCTTAGCACCATCCAATGCAGACAATAAATTTGATTGGGAAAGATCAGTAGGTATCATGGGTGGATAGCCAGGGGTGTGAATGCAAGTGCGGGTCTTCCTGAAACATCAAAGACAAGTAGTTCTTCAATAGACAGGCAAGCCAATTGCGTAAAATAAACTGCTAGAACCTCCCCAATAAAATTTAGTCGGCGCGCAAGCTGCAAGGATAAATGCATATTTAGCTAAATGATCAATATGTGAACTAATAAGTTGAGATTAAGATTCCTTAATGTTGGGTCTGGTGTTTTCTAGAAGTTCTCCATTCAGTTAGAGAATTATATGGCGGTATAGGGGGAAATGTGAGATTTAGAGAACATCTCTTTCTAGAGAAACTGTAATTTGCCTTAAAAACCAAGTTTTTAACCAATATTGAAATGAGATGTGCCCAAATAGAGCACAATCATTTTGGAAAATTCATAACCAAGCCCAAAAAGCTTGAGATTGAGGCACAATTCATTGATTGATTAGTATATAAGCATCAAAGATGCTGCAGTATCCAAGACATGTCATTCTCCATCTTTAAAACATGTTAAGCTTTTGATGTAATTTCAACCCAGTTTCTCAATAGAGATGATTCACTGACCAGAAACTGTAATAAGGGAACTGAAACACAAGAAGTCAACACAGTTGGAGCATGAATTTCTTGTGAGAGTGATTCTAATGATGATAGTGTACAGTCACTTTTTCTATTAAGCAAAACAAGCTCCTACAACCTAAACCATGGGTATGAGAATCGGATAATACTGTATCAGGATTTTAGATACACTGAATAGTGCTATGATGCTTCTCCTGGTATTTTCTCTGGCTGGTTTTTGTGCATCAGTTTTAGCAGCTTAGAAGATATCACAATTTGGCTGGGTTTTGGCTTTTTGGAAGTACGACTAGCTCAAGATTAGAAAGTTCATAGGTTATAGCTAACTACAGAGTAGTAGTAGGTAGGAGGATGTTACAAATGGGGACAGACAACAAACATTTGGGTTTATTGTTTGCTTGTATACAGAAAACCACCTGCTGATTCAGTGTTTAGCAAGAATAGAAGTAACTTGTAGAGTGCAGATCTAATGAATTCGTGAAAAATGTTATAGTCTCTATTAACCCCTACCAAAAAATGGTGGATGGGCAGCAGCGCTGCTAGACTTCTGAGAAGTACTCAGAGATTTGAAATTTAGTTTAATTATGGCTTCAATAGCACAATGCTATAACTTCCAGCTGCCATCCAGCAAATAGTGTAACATACAAATTATGACATAGAATTTAAAAGAAAAAATTAGATAGGAACTCACAACTAACACTTCAATATAAACTTAACCGCTATAAATTCAGTTTCAAAAAAAAGTACAGTTTCAAAAAAACTTCATCGCTATAAACTCATATGTCAGGAAAATCACTTCACAATCATAACTAATCACCACCAAGGCAGTCTGTAATTGCTGCAAACAGAGCAGAAGGCACTCACGTTTGGTTGTCAACAATGATGTAGGTAAACGGTGAATTTCCCCCATCTGACACCTAGAATTAAAAACAAATGGTATAAGTAATCAGATACTTCTTGCTAGAGACGAGTATATGCCAACAAGGGACAGAAAGAGGCAAAATCACAATTTCACCAAAAATTTTTTTATATAAGCAAACTACAAAAACACAGAAAGACCTTCAAGTTATCATTTTTGTAACACTAGAAGCACTCCATGTCTGGATGGCTCACCACGATAAAAGACGAATCTACACCATCAGCTTCTAGTTCCTCCAGTAGCCCTTTTCCTTGCGGGTCATCGGCAACCTAAGAAAACAACTTGGAATTAGAAGATGAAGTGAAGATTTCAAGGACATTAATTTAAAAGGTTACAGAAGTTATGAATTGAAAATGAAATTAGGAAAGCCAGAGGAAAGATTGATGGATGCTACTGCTTGAAGACTAGTTTCTAGCAATCAAACACAATGAAAGGCATCGCCATTGGGTTGTTTCGTTGAAAGACTAGTACGTAATGGACTACAACAAATGAATTTTTATGCAGAGACAGTGATATCATAGCTTATCTTGGAATTACTAATACATGTCCATCCTGTATAAAATAAGACATAGATCTCCTCATACATTATGCAGGTATTACAGCCCCCAGTGTTTTGGTTCAATGGTAAGGACACAGCATGTAATGTGTGGATTCACGAATATCATGACTTCAAATTCTGCCACGGGCCACCGACAAGAAGCTGGTATTTTTGTGGGAGTAGGATAGAGGCGTGGAACCATTTGCTTCCTCTGGTTTCGAACCAACGATTTCTTGGTTATCAAAAAGAGTTATGCAGCTATTAATTATAGGGAGTTTAACACTGGAACCAAACATTGTACTAGTGGGATTTATATTAGTAATGTAGAGTATTGCACAGGAAGAAAGACTATGCATTCTTAACGAGTTTTAAGATTGGGATTATTTGTTAATATAGAAAATCTAACAAGTACAGGATACATAAAGGGCTGAAAATTCCGAAAAGCGAGGTAGGATCAGTCAAGCAGACCTTTGAAATAATCTTAGGAGTTAGGCCTAGGCGAGCTGCACAAGTCAAAGCATTGCCAGTATTACCACCTCCTTGAATCTGTTTTACCAGAAAAATCACTTTTCATTATGGCAAACAACAACATACCACTATTACTTTTCATTACCAGAAAAATCACTTTTCAAAGTAAGAAAATAAAAGGAAAAAGAGGGTGGTGAAGAGAAAGATGACAACTAATAGCAAAGCAGTGCGGAGCATATATGCAAGGAACCTTAACATCTACACAAGGTGTGATTAAATAAAGAATCACTTTTCATTATAGCAAAGAATCAAAAAAAGAGAGTGAGGTCAAATAAAGAACCTCAAAGCTTGTACTTCGGATCTTATCATCTGGATTAGGATAAGAAGCAACAGCAGCCAAGAAGTCCACGGACACCGCCCCACAACCTAACTGCTCAAATTACATCACAAATTCATCAGAATACTATAACAAACTCAACTTAACCAATACACCTCCATCAGAAACATAAAAAAGAACCCACTATGATGCGGTTTTCGCGGAGCACCATTGAAGCTTGAGATGCCTGCATCGACATTTTCACATTGAAATTTCTGCACCCACAAAAATGTCAGCATGTCAAAAAGAAACTTAAGCTGACGTATTTTCTATCACTATTAGGGGTCATTTGATACGCAAACTAATTTATCTTGCGACTATAATTCGATTCGATTAAGGGTGTGATAAGATTTATACCGCGTTTAATAGGCGGTATAAATTTATCCTACAAAAGGCGATATCAATCTTATCCCAAGCTTAATCTGGACATATCGCGTACTGGACGACCAGTTCAAGACTAATGTAGTGTTGTGCAAAGTAAGAGGATGAGTGTACCTAGGTGTAGTTGTGGTGCGAGAATGATTAGCAAGTGTGAAGGGAGACGGCAAAAGGGTCATGGACTTTAGCCCTGCGCCAGTGCTGCTTAGAAGCAGCTGTCCTAAAGTCACCATTTTCGAGGAAAATAGGCCACTCAACTGCGGAACCGCGTGGCGTTGATACACCGCGCGTGCTCTAATAACTGTCAATAACAAATCCACAAACAATGTAGATGAGAAGTCGGAGGCATGGAATTTTTTTTAGGGAGACAATGCCAAAATAGCCATTAATTTAGCCAAATATTTTAGAATTATTCATTATTTAGCCATTTGTAACACAAAAAAAAAAAATTGATAAATACTTCAACAAAAACAACATACCCAGTGTATTCCCACCAGGTGGGGTCTGGAAAGGATAAAGTATATGCAGTCCATATCACTACCTCAGATGAAGTAGAGAGGCTGTTTTCGATAGACACCCCGACTTAGAACAGATAACAATAACAAGTAAAAATCATAAAAACAAACAACAAAAAAGAGTCCCACGAAAAAATTAGGAAATTTTATCGGAGTGCGAATATATATATTAGCTTAAATTCCGTGAATTGTTTTGGGAGGTTAAAACTCTTAACAATTTTTTTACATTTTGATTTTAAAGTTTGAATCTCATTAAATAATTCATTGAGTTTGATCTAATAAAGGTTTGAACTCTCAAAATTGTTCCTGAAATTTAAACTCTATATCATTTATGGAGTTTGAAACTATTGTGAACAATGAGATTTTATCAAATATAAATTCGTAAAAATTATAATATATTAACTTCAAAATATATTAGTTCAAATAAATATTGTGGATTAATATAATTGAATTAATTATTTAACTCTGACAAATACGATTTAATTAAGTATAAACAACATAAATCTCACTACTATGAGAGCTAATCCCATATCGTTTCAATATTACACAAAATTTCAAAAAATTGCTAGCCGGATATATTACTTTTCTTCAGATACATTGCGTTGCTGATACATAATGTGTAATATCAGATACATTTCAATGTATCAAGCCCATAATTAATTTATGATACATAAGTTAGTAGGTTGGTTGTTATGTATCATGACCATAATTAATTCAGGATATATAAGTTAACTCATGGTACATTATCTCAGATACAAGTTTCTTCGGATACATTATCACCACAAAAATCTACCACTCATTTCACCATAATAATACAAAACTAGCTTGCAAGAAGAACAAGAAAAAGGAGAATGAGGAGACTTTCATTTAGATCTGGAAATATTTGGTACAATGGGCAGTGTGCAGTAGGTTAACAGGGGAGGGTTGACGATTTTGAATTGGGAATGACGGAAAAAGCGATGGTGACTCCCATCACTAGTGGGTTTAAAGTATGGAATTTCTGGTAGATAAGAAAGAAAAGAAGAGAAGAAGAGAAATAAGATAAAACATATGGTGATTGACGGATATTAGGGGTGGCAAATCAAACCCAATCCGCGAGTTATTGACCCACTTATTTATTAGCTCAATCTATTTTAGCTCATTAAAATTTGGGTTGATATGTTGCCCAAATTGACTCATAAGAAATTTTTTCAAATTATTTTTAAGAAGATATTTTTGTATTCGATATGTTTTATATAGCCATAATAGAGGGAAAAAATAATTTTAGTAGGCTAAAAAATTATAGAAGAACAAATAAAACAATTAAAACTTAGTAAGAATTGGGCGGGTTTAGTTATGACCCGCAATTTAGTCCATTTGAATCCAAACTTTAACAACCGTAGTTGTAATTTTTAGATTTTACTATATTTTGACCATTTTGCCCTTCCCCGTAGTTGTTATATACTATTTATGAGTTGTAGGGTTGGTTGGCACGATCCTCGATGAGTTCGGAAGTGATTTGAGTGAGTTTGAGACCCTTTGAGGCCTTAAAAGTGGTTAGTTTGACTTCGGTAAACATTTTGTGATCCAAGCATTGGACGGTGACTTGATCAGTTTCATTAGATCCAGAATGTCGATTTTGGATTAGTAGCGCAGTTAGTTCGGGTCCCGAGCCTTTATATTGTGTTTTGACCTTTTAGATAAAAACTAGTAAAATAAGCTTAAAAGGGGTCCGGGGGCTAATTCATTGTAAATGATCTCTTTTCAAAAATCTGATGGTTCCATTAAGTCTGGAACTTCAAAATTAGCCTAGTAGCATAATCGGTTGATTTCTGTGGGGTCCCAAACTAATCCTGAGGGTCCGTTCGAAGACATTTCTAGACTTATGAAATTGCTGGTGCTGATATCTGGTGCCTTCTTCGCGTTCGTGGACCTTTAACCGCGTTTGCAGAGAAGGAACATTTTGTTCATCACGAACACAATGGAGGGGTTGCATTCGCGAAGGGTTATTGGGGATCTGGTCGGGTTCGTCCTCTTTGCGTTCGCGATTGGGCTGTCGCATTCACAGTTGGTCCGGGTCGGTAGCCTTCGTGTTCCCGAAAAGGAGGCTGCAATCAGGAAGGGCAATTTAATGCCCCGATCAATGTTGACCCTCGTGATTGCGAAGGGTTGACCGCGATCGCTAGGTATTGTTCATCAAAACAGTGGAATTTCCTATTTTCACCATTTTTCATCTTTGAGACCTCGGGTAGTGGCGATTTCAAGAGAGATTTTCACCAAAATTGTGTGGGTAAGTTCCAAATTCATATTTCCATCATTTTCCATGGATTTTATCTTCAAAATAGCTTTAAAATCATGATTTCAAACTTGAATTTTTGGCCTTTTTGCCCGGTAAAGTATAAAATTAGTTTTTCTTCGATTTAAAGTCCGATTTCAACTTGCTTTCAGTTGGTTTTTCAGATTTAGACTCCTCTTGATATGGGGAACATAATTCTTAAATAAAATTTTGGATTTACCCTTTTTCGATTTCGAGACAATTTTTGAACTATTTTTGGACCCGAAATAAATTTGGCCAATATGGGTATCGTTGGACTCCTTTTGATGTGTAAATTATGTTTTTGTTATATTTAGTCCATTTTGAGGCCGTTCGTGTAAGGAAGTCTCTGCGTTAAAGGGTCTAGGCTTGGATTTCAGCTTCTCAAGGCAGGTTATGGCTTAACTTTCTTAAGACTGGGCTGGGTTGTTAACTATTCATGTAAAGCATGCTATGAGTTGGGGATTTAGTCGAGAGATCATGTTTTGAGATTGTTATTATTATTGTGTTTTCCGTATGGGGGCTTATATGCATATTATTGTTGACTTGAGAGATTATATTTGTTGTAATGCCCATGTGGGGGCTTGACTTGATATTATAGGCCTTATTTGTGTATTTATTTGCCTTATTATTATCTTGATATCCGAGCGGGGTGCTTAGATTGATATTATAGGCCTTATTTGAGCATTATATGCCCCTATCAATATAGTGATGCCTGAGTGAGGGGCTTAGATTGATATTATTGATGTCTTACATGACTATTTATTCCAGTGGTGTCATGCGACAACTTATATCATAAATTATTGACATATTGAGTTGATTTTTGAGCTCATTTATACCTATATTGAATTGATTATTATCTTCATGCTGAATGATTGTGAGCATTACATCTGCATTTCATCCATACATATTCATGAGATTGGTACCATTGAGAAACACTTATTTTTGAAAGAAAATGAAACACTTTACAAAACCCTTGACCGAGGGATATGTCGGTGAGATGATTGAGATATGAGATTGAGATTGTGAAAGTATATGGGTTGCGAACCCCCATGGGTACTGTCCTGGGAGTTTTAGCTCGGAAGGTGTATGCAAGAGCCATGCGATGTCTTTGGGCTTTCTTATATATATTCGTGTGTAGTTATTTTTATATAGATATTACACTTGTAGATTTTGTTAGGAAATACGGTGTGATCTACCGTTTGAGAACTTTTATGTATGCAGGTGGAAGCGTGTTCGTAGTATTCTTTACTTGTTTAGTTTTTTACCTTGCTTAATCGGCCTATGATACCTACTGAGTACAAGAGGACTATACACACACTCCTACATCTGTGCCCTTTCAATGCAGATCCTAGTACGAGTGCAACTCATGGTGGCTAATTTATGCTGTGAGAGACTGATTTTTGAGGTACTTGTGAGCTCCAGTATTCGGGCCAGATTCCGAACCTCATCATATCTTATCTTGTCTTTATTTATTATCAGAGACAGATTCATATATTTCAGATTTTAGTATTGTATTAGATGATCTTCACACTTATGAGACCATGTTTTGGGGATTGATTGTATTTTCTTTTGGATATTCCAATTCTATGAGTAGTATGACCTGACTTCATTCTAGAAGTCTCGTATTTATTTCATCTCTTTCATTTTTTGACTTTCTATTCTATTGTGAATTTTTTGGCTTACCTACCAAGGCTGAGTCGGGGTAGGTGCCATCATGACCTCAACGTTTGGGTCATGAAATTAACCATTTTTGGACGGATCAATAACCCGCTCATTTATTAACTCAGTGTTTCAACTCGTCCATTTGACACCTCTAACGAAGATGACTTCTCCAATGATATTTTAGACGGCTTTTTTCTATCACTTTTTAGTCTTCTAGTGGTAAAATGGAGAAGAGAGAGGTTAGGATTAGTGTTGAAAAATCTTGTTGTACAATCATGGAAAAATAAGATATTCTCGTTAGCTTGAGGCGTGTATAACTACAACGACCCATTCCGTCATTACTAAAAATATTAGCGGTAAAGGCATAAGAACCTCATTCATCATAAGTCATAGGACCAATTATTTAGTATGGGAGTGCATTAGACATGAGCTAATATGACCCTTAGCACAAAGTTAAGTTGGAAGTGTTCTTACCGATTGAGTTTCGAGCTAAGTTTAAACTAGGGTCAACTTCAAACAAGCACTACTATTAGAATATAAAGAGTTATGGGTCTCAATACCCACCAAATTAAATATCTTTGAGTCTTCTTTCCAACGCCTCCAACCATTTGTTAATCTGCCTTCAGAGTAAAAAGTTATGACTAATTTACTAAACACTATTCGGGCAGAAAAGTTGGCTCAACAGCGGTATCGCTGCAACGATAACTGAGCAGTATTTGTCACGACCCAAATCAGGGATCGTGCAAGCAACTACCTAACCCTATCCTAGATAGGAGAACCCTTGCCATCCAACTATTCAATGCACAATCACATTACACCATAATTATTGGTTCCTTGTGTGGACCGGTTATTTAATGAGATATTATGGTTTCTTGAGTGGACCGATTATGCTGATGGTTGTGATTGTGCATTGCAGCAAAGTGTGAATACAAAGTAGGTTATGGATTGTGTATAAATCTTATTCCCCTGTGTATACAGTTATATACGTGATGTATACTGTAGTGTCCCTTATTGCAAAGTTTGTATGTTTTTCATGATTTCTTCTTGATTGCTATATGTTATTATATGTATCTAACCCTGTTCCACCAATGATACCTACAGTATGTGTGGTTGTACTGATGCTACACTTACTATATCTCCATTTGGGGATATAGCTATGTTGCAGCTCAGTTGGAGTTTCTATAGGTACAAAGGTGGTTATTCTTCAACAGCTCCTGTCATCTTACTCACACATGGATGTTATGTCTCGGGTTATCCTTCCAATGGTTTAGTGCTCTTGTACCAATTTAGATTAGGTTCTGGGAGGGTTGTTTAGTAGAATTCCATAATATATATTTTTTAATAAAGTTTTGTTTTGAATAGAAGGTTTTATTATTTATTAATTCTTAAGGTTTAATAATGTTTCTACAATGATTATAGGTTGGGTGGTAAGGATTTTCCTATCTAGGATAGAGTTGGGTAGTTTTTCGTATGATTCGTGATTTGGGTCGTGACAAGATGGTATCAGAGCCCAGGTTACTAGTCTCCCAGTATAAGAGCAAATGTCGAGTAGAGTCCTGTGGATTGGTGTGCTGACGTCCACATCAAATTTTGTAGGAAGCTATAAGGCATCTAGGAACCTACCTCACTTTCTTCTCTCTTATCATGTTATTTCATTATTGTCTCCCGAGTTGATTCCAATTGGTATCTAGCAGAATTTAATTGGTATCTCAACAATCATAATTAGGATTAGTTGGTCCCAATTGGTATCTCCATAACATTTGAAAGGTTGGAATAGTGTACTCTAACCAGTAGAGATCAATAAGAGGCGTAGGACTTGTGTTTTAATGTTGTGAATTATGTTTTAAATGAGTGATACATGCATCTTTTAGGTGATTATGTTGTTTGATATAGTGAATATTATATTTGTCAGTGCAGTTGGTAAGCGTAACTCTTTCATTAACTAATCGGTTATGCTTACTAGAAAAAAATAATTTGTATTTTAAATATTTTATTGTGTTATGATAGGATGCTACATGTATTCCTTATGTGGATTGTTATTGCATTGACTATATTATTGTTTCACCGTTCGATGGCTGAATTCATAAGTGTTAGTGATTATTATGAGTAATTTGAGATGAGTGGTTACAAAAGAATATCCGTGAATTATAAAGGTTGCGTGTGATTTGAGGTATGTCTTGATTTTCGTGATTTGAGATATGTCTTGATTTCTATTTGGTCTTTGACGATATACTTAGGATCCTTGTGTGGTCTGAACCTTTGATGATTATAATTGGGATCCTTGTGTGGTCCGATCTTTGATAATTATATCTGGGCTTGAAGTGCTATTGGGTCATTCTTATGTGAATAATCCAGTTAAAGAATGACTTACTAATGGTGCCTTAATAAGTAATTGGTTAAACTGAGATGAACTTAGTTATTTTGCATAACCTTGGTGACTTGAACTTGAGGTAAGTTGTGTAGTTGATGTCACTAATGCAAGGTAAATTGATTAGGTATATAAAATTAGTTATTTTCTACAATATGATAAGGGGAGATGGTAATAATGGTTTTACTTGATATTGGTAAGTTGAACCTTAACTGTGTGATTTATGTAGCTTATTTGGTTAGTGACTTGAATTATTTTAGGAGGGTAAAGTTGTTGATATCCTAAAGGTAGACTAACGAGTTGTACAAAACTCATGGTGGCTATAAATGAATAGAATTGGTTATGTTTTACGGATGCGAATAAAGTGATAGTCAAATAATGTTCATAGCCTTAGTGAATAGGCAGGGCTTCTAGACTGACCTTGTAGTTGGCTGATTATGGTTTGATATTGCGTAAATGCTTAGTGTATGGGAATAATTATCGGTTAATAGTATCCCTTGAATGTGGTATAGTTGAGTTGATAAGGTTGGTGGAATAAGTTAGCTTGATTTTGGCTGATGGTCTGTAGTATAGGGTCGATCAAAGAAGTGGAGTTATTAGATGTGTTTTGGCAATATTCATATCCCTCTCGTTGTTACATGATAATACTTGATTAGTATTGCTCCTTAAGTGGTTGAGGTATGTTAAGGGTCAAATAGACTAATGTGAGTAGTGATGGAGAATTTTTGTGTTAATGAAACCCATAGTGGTGTGTTGGTGATGTTGTGTTAGTTATAGAATTGCTTAGGGTGTAAGTACTCCATTAAACGTTTTCTTAGTATAGGAATGAAAGACCTTAGAGCAGTGTGGTTTTGGTCGAAAAATCTGGTGTTTAGTGGTTTAGTGTTGAATTGTAGATAATGATGTGTGGATTAGTGGATTTGAGTGGTTAATGTGTTAGAGGGCGAGTGTAGGAAGTCGTATCAACTTCTGGTGGGTGAAACAGGTTACTAGAACTTTGATTGTAACGATTACCGTGAAAGGGTTAGTTCGTGGTGTCAAATTTCATGAGATGCATTGTAAAATAATTTGAACTGAGATGAGGTCCTGAGTTACTACCATGGGACCGCTGCAGCGGTAAAAGTACCACCACAACGGTGACCTCAATTGGCCTACCGTTGCAGCAGTAAAAATACAGGTTTTAGTTTTTAAAAATCAGAAAACATCGTTTGTCATTCTCCATTATTTTCGTTTTTGCATCTAATTTTTGTGCGACGTAATATTGTGTGGTGTTCTGGGTATTTTAAATGACCCATTACATAAATTTTATTGTGTGTCGTATTCTTTGGATTATAGTGATAAAAGATGGTGCCTAGAGCTTGGTGTCCGTGGTGTGTAGGCTGGTTGGGTAGCTGTTTTGCGTTATTTATGGGATGACAGTTAGGTAAGTGTTATCAAAGTGTTTTAGAAGTGGATAGGAGGTTGCGATAGTTTCTTAACTATTGTGTATGCTGAATTCCAAGAATCGTGCTAAAAAAATTTCTCTTTACTAATGACCGTTCTGCGACGAACAGTGGGTAAATTGATATCTATTTTAACGACCCGTTCCATTATACTAAAAATATCTGCAGTTGAGTATGATAGTATTCATTAATGGTTAGTTTAACCTTGGGTAATGTTTTAGACCATGAATTAGGATAGCATTAGTGGGTTGAATTCTCAAAGTAGTTATTCGAAGAGTAATTGATTAATTACTCCTAGAATTATTGGATTTCTAGATGATTGGGCAAATGGAGGCATGAAGGAAAGGAAAGAGCAACCTTGGTGTGGCTTGCTTATTCTAAGATCTTCGGTCGAGGTAGGTTATGGTTTAATGTATAGTAGACTTGGATTAGTTGTATGTAATAACTATAGTTGACGGGAGATTTTATGTCTAGGCCTACGGGCACGGAGTTTGGATGGATAAAACATGGAATTAATGTGATAATAACATAATTGCGTGTTGTTGGTTTTGTGTGGATCCCTTGATGGGTGTTTGTAGTTGTATAACTTACTTGATAATTTATAAAGTTTAATATGTGAATGTGGGTAATAATAGAAGGATTAGGTGAACTTGTAATCCATAGAACTAGTCTTTAATACCTTAAAAAGGGTGAACCCGATATTATGTATGTTTAGAGTATGAGATATTCTTGCTAGAAGATAGTTAGGCGGATTGATTGTGATAAGAGGATGTGAAGTTGAACTTAAGAACCTAAAGTCAAGTTTCGCTAAGTGCTAGGAAGTAAGATGTGTAACAGTGTATGACTCTATCTAAAATTGTAAGTTGAATAGAATCGAGTGGTGGAATGATCTACTAAAGGAGATAGTGTTTTGAACTTAGTGATGACTTAAGTGTAAGGGTTACTAGTTAGTAGCTGAATTTATCGGTTTCAATAGGAATACAAAGGGGGTTAGATTGGTGAGTGAAACAGGATGATGAATTAGAGTGTAGATATCAATCTTGGTGGAATGTTCACTCCTAAAATGGATTCTTGATTGATTGATCTTCGGACATGTTTGTGATTATGGTTTGGTTTGATAATGCTCATTTGAATAATTGGTGAATTGGCCTTCGGACATACTTGTGATTTCATGTGTTAGTGGATATTCGTTGTTTACTTTAAAGGAGGAACTTGTTGACTGCATTACTTGGTTGTCATTAATTGTATGTTCTGGTTTGATCACTGTTACTTACATCTGATTTTGAATTGGTTATTTGTGATTCACTTTCGGGGCATTACTTGTAATTATTGACTGCATCCTGCATTTATATTTACTTTAATATTTATGATGAACATTGTGATGGTGTGGAGATGAGTTGATGATATTGATTATGATGCTAAGATGATATTGATAATGATATTAAGATCATGATGAAATGATAGACAATGATGATGTTGAGATGAGAAAGAGATGATACGTGCATCTTGCATACATACATTCATCAAATGCATTTGAATGTACATATATGCCAAAGTGTAAATGGTTCGTTGTATGGACCGATTATTTGATGAGATGTTATGGTTTCTTGAGTGGACCGATTATGTTGATGGTTGTGATTGTGCATTGCAGCAAAGTGTGAATACAAGGTAGGTTCTGGATTGTGCATAAATCTTATTCCCCTGTGTATACAGTTATATACGTGATGTATACTATAGTGTCCCTTCTTGCAAAGTTTTTGATGTTATTATTTATCTTGATTGTTGCAATCCCGATGATTAATGGTAGTATAATAGGAAGGGAGGGTTGTCACGAAAGAGGATTAATGAGAGAGAGAGAGAGAGAAGTATATAAAGTTGTGGTAATAAGGTAAGTGTATAAGAATTGTGGGTTAGATTAATTAATAAAATATAGTTAGTTAATCAAGTATTAAGGGTAAATTAATATTGCTTAAATAAAGGAAAGGCGGTAAGGTTGGAGGTTGAAGTAAGTTAAGTGTGTTCAGATATTAAGTATGTACGCCTGTCATGATTTCTTCTTGTTTGCTATATGTTATTATATGTATCTATCCCTGGTCGGTCGATGATACCTACCAATACGTGTGGCTGTATTGATGCTACACTTATTATAGATCCATTTGGGGATATAGCCATGTTGCAGGTCAGTTGGAGTTTCTATAGGTACAACGGTGATTATTCTTCAGCAACTCATGTTAGCTTACTCACACATGGATGTTGTGTCTCGAGTCATCCTTCTAATTGTTTAGTGCTCTTGTACCAGTTTAGATTAGATTCTGGGAGGTTGTTTAGTAGAATTCCGCAATGTATTTTTGTAATAAAGTTTTGTTTTGAATAGAAGGTTTTATTATTTACTAATGCTTAAGGTTTATTAATGTTTCCACAATGATTAAAGGTTGGGTGGTAAGGGTTCTCCTATCTAGGGTAGAGTTGGTAGGTGCCCGCACGATCCGTGATTTGGGTCATGACAATAACACTGTCCTTAAGGTTATTTCATCAATAAGATGTATTCCAAGATTCAACAAGCTCTTCTACTATAAACTAGGAACAAGAACAACAAAGCTTAAATAATTTAAACCCAATAAAAGAAAGAAACAAGAGGTGAAAATTGTTCTTATTTTTCACTTTCGCAAAAAAATGCACAAAGGACATATTTATAGTCCAAAAACATTTGCCAACGTTCACTATGTAGGATTTTTTAAAGGCAATTTGACGGAATTGAAGATAAGTAACCATTGGCCACAACTAAATTAATTAAAAGGTAATTCATTAAGAAGAAAAAGAGTCATTGACGAACAACCAAATTTTGACCAACTAAGAGCCCGTTTGGATTGGCTGAAAAAAGTGGCTTGCAACAAGTACGTGTTTGGATAAAAGTGATGAAGCTGAAAAAAAGTTGTTGATGTGTTTGGCAAACAAGTATTGTTAAGCACCTTTTTTTGTCAAAATATTTGAAATACCCTTAAAGTTGTTAATATTAAATAAAGTTGATTACTATAAGATTTTTATTTTTAAAATGATTCAAATTTAAAATAATTTATATATTAATTCAGTTTCAATATAAACTAATTATTTAAGTTAATTTTACACACACATACACACACACACACACACACACATATATAGTTATTTTTTTAAAAATAATATATTTTCATAAATGAATATTTAAATTTGTGAGTTTATGAGTTTATTTTTTTGTGAAATGGCACTGTTACCCTCTTGAACTATGACTAAAGTTGCTGAGACAAACCTATTACCCCCCTGAACTAAATTATACTGTGTTTTTTTCAACCTTACGTGCCTGCATGGCACATTGGTCCAGCTAAATGAATGACAGTGTAAGGCACACACATTTATGACACAAAAGGGCCCCACATTCCACTAACTCGATGACTTATTTTACCTAAAACACTTTACCAAAAATCAACTCATGTTAACAAAATCCCTCAGCATTTCCCAAATCAAATTACTTTACCAAAATCGAATCCAAATCACAGTGTTTGACTTTACACCAATCAATTCTAAATCACATTGTTCGACTGGTACTTAGTATGTAGGCTAAAATTTGGACCAGTTTTGGTTTCATCAAAGATTTATCTAGGGTTTATTTTCATGCTTAATCTTTAGAATCTAAGAGCAAAGGTTAGTTCTTTATGACTTATAATTTGTTTTGTGTTTGGGTTTTAGTTATATTATGCTAGATTGTATTAGGGCTTGTGTTTAACATTGAGTTGCGATTTTTCGTGAAAAATGTAACATTTGATGTTGTTTTATTAATATGTTATTGTGTTATGATTGATGTGTGATTTTGCAATGAAGGTGTAACATTTGTGTTATGGTTTGTGTTACCAAGCATATTTAGTTAAGGTTTGTGTTACTATGTTGATTTATGGTCGGATTTTGTTACTATGTTGATTTATGGTAGGGTTTATATTACTATGTTGATTTATGGTAGGGTTTGTGTTACTTGTTCATGACCTGCACATATTCATAAAGTCGATTAAGATAGGTTACTTTTTTCACATTGGTACAGTGTTAAAATTTGGACCTTTTGTGCCATAAAAAAATAGACAATAAGACAAAAGGGTTGGATGGTGTGTATCTATTACTTTAACAGACAACCAAAGAGGACAAGACTCGAAAACTTTTGTGGTCATTAACTTCATAAAAAACTGTTACTTTTTCTTGAACTTTTCAATGACTAGTGGTGAATGAATATTAACTTTTGTGGATGGTGTGTATCTATTACTTTAATAGACAACCAAATAGAACAAGACTTGAAAACTTTTGTGGTCTTTAACTTCATAAAAAACTGTCACTTTTTTTTGAACTTTTCAATGACTTGTAATGAATGAATATTAACTTTCGTGGAAGGTGTGTATCTATTACTTTAATAGACAACCAAATAGAACAAGACTTGAAAACTTTTGTGGTCTTTAACTTCACAAAATACTGTCACTTTTTCTTGAACTTTTCAATGACTTGTGGTGAATGAATATTCGTGTTTGTTTGTGTTCTAATAGTATTGTTGTTTATGCATATAGGCATGAGTATTACTTTAAGATTGTATCATGGTGGGGACTTATTATATGATGGTGAAGATGCAAGATATGTGGGTGGGTTAATGTGTGAATATGTGAATGTTGATATGGATATAATTTCTTATTTTGAGATGAAGGACTATATTAGAGAACTAGGGTATAGTCTAAATTGCAAATTTAGTATCAAGCCACCTAATAGTTGTATTTTAGAAGACATTGATAATGATGCTATTCTGTTAACAATGTGTAAGTCCTTGAAAAATAGGGTTATTTTGGATGTATATGTGCACATGCCTGAGGAGGAATCTAGTGCTGCTTTTAATAAAGTTGGCGGGACCACTGAAAATAGTGCTAGTAAAAAAATTAGGGATAATGAAGTAGGTGAGCCTTCTTTAAATAATGTGGTTGGTGTAGCTTTAAATACCGCCTCAAACATTGCTTCCACATCAAATCCAATTAGTCTAAATACTGCTATCCATCAGATATAGTTGATCATCACATTGATTCATCAGATTCTGAAGATAGTGATTATTCTGTAAAAGGATCTGATGAATCAAGTAATGATAGTACTGAATCTAAAAATGAGAAAGCAACAGATTTGCTTGGAGATGATGACTATGGAAGTGATGTCCATAAGGAGATAAAAGAGCTTAGGGCTGAGCAAAGGTCTTATTTGAGGAGGAAAAGAATGGAGAGAATTCCTACAGACACTAAAGAAGTACCATGTGGTAAAGCTGGACCAGATTTGGGGTATGATAAAACTGCCTCAATGAAAAAAACTTTATAAGGGAGGCTAGGGGGTGATGAACCATATTATGGTAGTTCTGATGCTGGTAGCTATGAAACTTATATAGATGATAGTTGTCTTGAAGAAGGAGATAAAATGAGGTTTAAACTGCCTAGAAGAAGAAGAAAAATAATGATACTAACAGGGTGAAGTATGATCCTAATTGTGATAAGGTTGTGTGGAAGTTGGGTATGACTTTTGCAAGTATGAAAGAGTTTAGAGAGGCAGTCACTAAGTATGCAATTCAGAAAAGGGTTCATATTGAGAAGTATGTCAATGAGCCAACTAGAGTTAAGGTGAGATTTTCCAAGGAAAATTGCAGGTGACTACTGTTTGCAAGTCTTGATAATGAATCTAATAACTTTGTTATTAGGACTTACATTCCAGTACATGTTTGTGATAGGGCCACTAGAAATTACTTTTGCAACACTAAATTCTTAGCCAAAGTTATGAAAGATGATGTAATTGAACAACTAAATATCAGAGTATTCAAGTTGTAATAGTTAATCAGGAAGAAATACAAAGTGCATGTAGGTAAGACCATAGCCAGGAGAGCAAGAACTAGAATTCTGAAAGAAATTATAGGTGATCATATTCTGGAGTTTGGGAGAATTCTTGACTATAAGGATGAGTTGTTAAGGTCTAATCTTTGGAGTACTTGTGTGGTGACACTTGGTGAAGCTAATGAACTTGGTAGGACAATGTTTGAGGCATTCTACATCTGCTTTGAAGCAGTCATGATGACATTCATGTCATGTAGAAAATTCATGAGGTTGGATGGTTATTTCTTAATGGGAGTATGCATGGGTCAGTTACTTGTTGCTGTGGCCAAGGATGGCAACAACCAAATGCTTCCACTTACCTGGGCTGTAGTGGAAAATGAGAATAAAAACAGTTGGAGTTGGTTTATTTCTCTGTTGTAAGAAGACTTGGGATTAGGAGATGGAACTAGTTTCACTATTATGTCAGACTTGCAAAAGGTATCTTCTATTAACTATTTTTTCATTTCTGTTTGTATATGCTTTTACTAATAACTACTATGTTTGTAGGAACTTAATTTAGTTGTTAAGAAGTTGTTACCAGGTTGTGAGGAAAAAAGGTGTGCTAGGCATATCCTAGCAAATTGGTCTAAGAATTGGAGGGGTCTTCAAAGGAAGATGATATTCTGGAAGTGTGCTAGAAGTACTTTTGAAGCTAAATTTAGGGGAAATCTGGATGATTTGTCTAAGCTTGGTAAGAAAATTGTTGCTGATCTACTCTATTATGATAAACAATATTGGAGTAAAGTATATTTTAATTGTGAAGTCAAGAGTGATTCTATAGATAATAAGATGTGTAAGAGATTTACTGCTTGGATTTTGGCAGCAAGGCATAAGACTATTATTAGTATGCTTGAAGAGATACGAATCAAGGTCATGACTAGGCTAGCTAGGTGTCATGACCCGATTTTGCGATTCATGATGCCACCTACTCTAACCCACCAGTAGGTAAGCCAAACAGTAGCCTAAAATGACAAATAATGGGCTAGAGTATGGGCTAGTTGGTAGAAGGTATAATAAATACCGAAAATAAGCATGTAATAGAATTGTAGGAAGTAAAATATAAGAGCAACAATACAATTATCAAGAGAGAGAGAAGGTATGCAAAAGAATATCCCATGACCTAGTAAGGTCGGTACAAGAGCCACTAAATCCAAAAGAATAAGAGTATTAAATGATATCCAATATACAGGTAGTTTCGAAAAGTAAAGACTGTCCAAAAGTAGCAGAAGGAAAGAAGATCAGCTCCAGCTCTGAAAGCTCACCCAATCTCTGAATTCCAAAAGCAAGTTGGAATAGAACGTCAGTAGCAGTGACTCATACTTGGATCTGCATCAGAAAAAGATACAGAAGTGTAACATGAGTACCAAAATAATAGGTACTCAGTAGATATCATCGGCTGACTGAGCTAAATTATAATAAAAGCATGATAAGATGTAAGAATGTAAACTAGAGTCAAGGGTAAAGGGGCAAACCTGAAATAATGCTCTGACTGACAAATGATAAGTAAACAAGATAAACAACTCAAAAAGAATACAAGCTAAATACAGCCTAGCTGGTCCCCCATAAGCCCAAAAGTCACAAACAAGAGAGGATTAACCCAATTGAGCCCCCATAAGCCCGATGGGTACAATCAAGGAAGAGTCACCAACAATAGTAAACATAAAGTAAGCGACAACCAAAATCATATCTGAGAATCCCTTCGAACCATAACCGCCGAACTCGAACCAAAACTTTAGCATCATAAGTGAACAGCAAATGCCGGACTCAAACCAGCACTTTAATATCATATGTGAATAGTAAATGTCGGACTCGAACTGGAACTTTAAAGTAAATACTAGATAATAAGTCTAGCCAAGGGATAAAAGGTATGTAAGTCATCCCAAGGTTCAAGATGTTATAAAAGATGATGAAAGAAGGTCTCCTAGGTCTACAAGGAGTTAATTAGTATATTTGACCTAAAAAAGGCCAGTGGTGCCCACTACTAACCCCAAAAGTTCATACTAAGGCAATTTCTACCCAGAACTAGACTAAAGCTTCAAAGTTCTATTATAAGGTGTTAAATAGGTTCAAACTAGTCCTAAGACAACAATTTAACTCAAAGAGAAGAGGAATGGGTCAATTCTACCTAAAACGACTCTCTAATCGACTAAATTATCCAAGATTCACTAAACATGCAACCATGCCGTAAATCCAAACCCAAATCTAGCATATTACTATACTAATACCATAATAAAGCTTAATCTATGAGGAAAGTAAGCCTAGCCTACCTGGACGCCGACGAAGCTCCAGAAAGTCCACTAAACCAGAACATTTCCCTTTCGAGAAGCCTCCGCATGATGTCACGCTATCAAAATAATAATCTATGCGTTAACAAGAGAGTAACAATACCCATATTGCAAATAAATTTTTCGAGTCCAAAATCAAGCTAAAAATCCCATGTGGGGCTCGCTTGCGGAATCACAACTTTGAAATCGTCCATACGTTCCTCTAAGATCAAGGATCATTTACCCTTCAAAATGGGTGAGATCCAAGCACAAACAAATTCTAAATTATCCCATCAAGTAACTAAGGATTTGAATTCAACTCAGAGAATAAATCAATAAATTAGACAAAAACTTAAGGAAATCTTGATGAGAAAATGACCCTAACAAACTCTCCAACTCACCCCACACCCAATGATCGATCTCTACTCTCTCTAAGCTCTCTAGGGTATTATGGACTTGGAACTTGAAATAAATGAGCCAAAAATTGGGTCTCCCTTATTAATAGCAGCAGTAGCCGCTTTAGCGGCCAAATGATCGTTAAAGCGGTAAGGCACTGCTTAAGTGGTCCTGTCACACCAGGGGACTACCGCTAAAAGGATCAAATATCGCTTAAGCGAATACCGCTAAAGCGGTAGTTTGGTCACTTTAGCGACAGAGGGGAACACGCAGGCTTCCGCTAAAGCGATATATTGGCCGCTTTAGCGAACAAATGGCTGCTTAAGCAGTCGCACCAGCTGATGCCTGCACCAACACTTAGTAAAATTTGCTAAGTTTTGATAGGACCCTCGGGATTAGTTTGAAATCCCGTGAATGCAAACAAACTATGCTACCTTATCAAATTTGACATTTCAAACTCAATAATGCCATGAAAGTTCCCAACTGAGGTCGTTTTGATAAAATATGGGTCCCACACCCAAGGGCGATTTTAACCAAAAATCCACTCAATAGCCCAAAAAGAGTTTGGAAGCCTCGAGACCCAAACCAAGGGTCTCCCTAGCCTAAAATCGACGTTTTGGTGTTGATAGAACTGTTGGAATTGGCATATGAGGCCGTTAACCTAAAGTTTAAGCCCGATACCCAATTCTTAATAGTGAAAACTTTAAAACAGGGAATTGGTTCTAAAAATCAAACGAACTGCCCGGTAACCGAACTATCAGCTCCAGTAAGTTATAAATGACTTGAGGCATCTATGGGAAGGTTGTAAATGTAAAAATAGTGTGTAAATGTAGAAAAAAACCTGGAGGGTCCTTACAATACCCACTATTTCGTCTGTGAAAGTAAAGAATGAAGATGAACCTGAAGGCTAAAAAATGTGGGGATACTAGGCTGGTATCTGACTCTCGATCTCCCACGTAGCCTTATCGACTTGATGGTGTCTCGACTGGACTTTAACCACTGGGATCTCTCTAGAGCGCGATCGTCTGACATCCGTAGCCAGTATAAAAAGTGGCTCTTCCACGAAGGTCAACCTCTCATCTAACTAAATTGAATCCCAACAAAGCACATGAGACTCATCCAGAATATATCGCTGTAATATGGAAAACTTAGTGACCAACTGAAAAATCTGGGGGGAAGGCTATTTCAGAAGCCACCTCCACAATCGTCTGAAGTATCTCAAATGGCCCAATATACCTGGGACTGAGCTTGCCCCTCTTCCCAAACCTTACTATGTCCTTCATGGGCGATACTTGAAGAAAAACCCAGTCACCAACTCCAAACCTCAACGCCCAAAGCCTATGGTCAGCATAACTCTTTTGCCTACTCTGAGCAGCTCGTAGCCTATCCTAAATCACTCAAACCCTATCTATAACTCACAAAGCATGTCGGTACCACAGGGACTAACCTCAAATGTCTCAAACCAACCAATTGAAGATCTATAATGCCTACCATATAATGCCTCAAATAGTGCCATCTCAATACTCGAATGGTAGCTATTATTATAAGTAAACTCCACTAAGGCTAAATGCTTCTCCCACTAATTTCCAAAGTCTATAACACACTCTTAGAGCATATCCTCCAAAACCTAAATAGTCGATCAGAGGGTGGAAAGCGGTGCTAAGATCAACCTAATTACCCAGCTCCTCTTGAAATATTTGCCAAAATCTAGAAGTGAACACTGAGCCTCTATCAGAAATAAAAAACACGGGTACTCCATGAAGGCGAACTACCTCACGAACATAGATATATGCCAACCTCTCGGCACTAAAAGACATCTGAATAGGAAGGAAGTGGGCTGATTTGGTCAATCGATCTTTAATGACCCAAATGCAGTCAGAACCCTAAGAAGTACGAGGCAAACCATTCACGAAGTCCGTAGTAATCCGCTCCCACTTCCACTTATGAATGGGTAGTCTTTGAAGCAATCCACCCTGTCTCTGATGCTCGGCCTTTACCTACTGACAACACAAACACCAAGCTACAAAGTCTGCTATATCCTTCTTCATGCCACTCCACCAGTAGTGCTGCCTCAAATCTCTATACATCTTAGTTGTCCCAAAGTGAATGGAATATCTGGAGCTATGAGCCTTATGAAGTATCAACTGAATCAAATACCTAACCCTAGGGACCCAAATATGATCATCAAACCTCAGATTGCCCTCAGAATCCAAGGTAGCCCGACTGGAATCACCTCTCAGCACCTTATCATAAATACCACAAAGCCTACTATCTTCAAACTGACGATCCCGAATTTGCTCTATCAAGGTAGACTAAGGACTAAATGTCCAAGGTCAACAACCTCTCTGTAACTGAAATGAAAGCCAAGCTACCCATACTCACTGCCTTCTCGCTTAAGGCATCCTCTACCACATTAGCCTTGCCCGGATAGTATAGGATAGAAATATCATTGTCCTTCAGCAACTCAATCTATCTGTGCTGCCTCGAATTATGCTCTCTCTAAGTCATAATGTACTGAAGACTATGGTGATCAATGAATATATCGCAATAAACATCGTATAAGTAATGCCTCTAAATCTTAAGGGCGAAAACTACCATCACCAACTCCAAATCATGAGTGGGGTAATTGCGCTTGTGCACCTTCAGTTTCTTTGATACATATGAAATAACTCGACCCTTTTGTATCAAAACACAACCCAAACCAATACTAGAAGCATTATAATATACAGTAAACCTCTCACTCTTAACTGGAAGAGTCAAAATAGGAGCTAAAGTGAGCAAGTTCTTGAGCTTCAAAAAGCTCAACTCACACTCGTTAGACCATTAAAAAGGAAACTCCTTCCTCTTTAATCTGATCATAGGTACCACAATAGTAGCAAACTCTCGACGAACCATCTATAGTAAACTGCCAAACCAATAAAGCTGCGAACCTCGGTTGAAGATGTAGGTCTGGCCCAATCACAAATAGCCTCAATCTTTATTGGATCCATCATAATCCCATCCTTAAACACCACGTGTCCTAGGAATGTCACCGACTCAAGCCAGAACTCGCACTTTGAGAATTTGGCAAAAAGCTTATGATCTCTCAAAGTGTGAAGCACAGTTCTCAAATGCTGCTCATGCTCCTCGCTACTCCTCGAATAAACAAGGATATCATCAATGAAAACTATCACGAAGGATTCCAAATAGAGCCTAAACACGATTTGTCAAATCCATGAACAGTGCTAGGGTATTAGTCAACCCAAAAGACATCACCAAGAACTCATAATGGCCATAGCGAGTTTCGAAGGCTATCTTAGGGATATTCTCTGCCCAAATCCTCAACTGGTGTTAATCTGATCTCAAGTCAATCTTAGAAAACACTGCCACACCCTGAAGCTGGTCAAATAAATCATCAATACGAGGCATAGGATACTTATTCTTCACTGTCACCTTATTCAGCTGCCTATAGTCGATACACATAAGCATAGAACCATCTTTTTTCTTCACGAACAAAATAAGAGCACCCCAAGATGATACACTTGGCCTAATGAAACCTTTACCCAAAAGATCCTGAAGCTGAGTATTTAGCTCTTTAAGCTAGGCAGGAGCCATACAGTAAGGTGCCATAGAAATAGGTCGGTTGCCCGACTCAAGATCAATAGCAAACTCAATATCACGCTCAGGAGAAAGACCAGGTAGATCGGTAGGGAAAGCATCAGAAAACTCATGAACAATAGGAATATAATCAAGCAAAGGACTCTCAGCACTAATATCACAAACATAAGTAAGATAAGACTCGCAATCCCTTGATGTCAGTCTCCTAGCCCGAACATAAGAGATAATCCCTGTTGGTGTACGACTAAAAGAACCCTACCACATAACCGAGGGTATGCTGGCATGGCTAAGGTAGCGGTCTTGGAAAAACAATCCAAGACTGCATGATAGGGGGATAACCAGTCCATGCCCAGAATCACATCAAAATCTATAATATCTAGCATAATAAGGTCTGCCTGAGTATTAAACTCTCAAACAGTCACAACACATGACCTATAAACTTGATCCACTACTAAAGAATCACCCATGGTAGCAGATATAATAGGACGGATAAAGGCTTCTAAGACAACTCTAACTGCGGTGCATAATAGCAAAAACATTTGAATAAGTGGATCCCGGATCAAATAAGGCAATAGCTGGCTGATGGCATACTAAAATCATACCTGTAATAACAGCATTCGAAGACTCCATTTCCAACCTACCTGGTATAACATATAACTGACCCTGTCCACCTTCAAACTAGGTACTTGATCGACCACCCATCGTACCTGCTTGATGACCTTCTCGAGAACCCTAGGGACCACTCCTGCTACCCTGCGCACCACCTTTAGCTGGGGGAGGCACCCTAATCGGCTGAACACTCTACACTGCAGGCACAATGGTCCCATGCCGGGGGCACTCTCTAGAGTAATAGCCGACGACCCCATAATCATAGCATGCCCCAAGTACTCCGCTCTGCCCAGATGATCCGACTGACCTAAAATAGATACCTCAACTAGAAGACCCAGAATGTGCACCCCTAGGAGGCTGACCCCTGCTCTGACCGCTGTACTCGCTATAACCGAGCTGATCCCCATCAGTAATCTAAAGTGCTGCCTTAACGGGTCTACTAGACTAACCTTGATAATGATAAGACTGACGTTGAAGGTACCTACCCTAAAAACCTCTGCCCCTGAGCTGCAGTTGCCCTGGGTCCCACTGAAACTACCCTGCTGATATGGCTTTTTATCGCTGCCCCCTTAGGCCTCGTGATCATTCTTCTCTATAGAATAAGCATGAGTGGTAATATCAAAAAAAGACTTTTCTAAAGTCACCAAACTTTAAGTAGACCTACGGAGCGGTACACTCAATATTCTGATGAAGTACCGAATCCTCTCGTACTCTATAGGCAGAATCATGGTGTCATGCCTAGATAACTCATGAAATCTCACCTCATACTCGGCCACCATCGTAGAACCCTATCTCAAAGTAGAAAACTCATCCCTCTGGCGCTTACGCATAGTGCGAGGTATTTATTTCTACAAGAAAGCCTTAAAGAATTGAGTCCAAGTCATAGGCAAAGATCCAGATAGTCTGGAATTAAGATAACCCCTCCACCATTGTCGCGCTGCCCTATCAAGCTGATAAGTCATATAGTCTACTCCGCGTGACTCAACCAACCCTAACTTATGGAGCCTCTCCTCATAACTAGTCAGAAACTCACAAACATTCTATTCCGGGGCCCCTGCAAACCTAGGTGGAGTCAATCTCAGAAATAGGTCCAATATTTTCTACTCTTCGACACACGTAACTGGCTGAGCAACTGCCTGCTGTGGAGCTACTGGTGCTAGAGGAATCTCAACTCTAGGGTCTACAACTATAGGTTGTGCCCTTAAATCAATACCACTCTAGCCTGCTGATTGAGAACCATCAGGCTGTGCACAACCTACCAATCCCAACAACTGAAGCAAGAAATCTCTGAGCACTGAAGAAGAAATAAACCCCGATGGGGCCTGGGCTTCCCTCTACCCCACCAATGGCTGGGGTGGCAAAATCTTTAGCTCGGGAGAAATAACCGGATCTGGTGAAGGCTCCCTATCCTGACCC
This sequence comes from Capsicum rhomboideum, assembly GCA_031232105.1. Lineage (NCBI taxonomy): Eukaryota > Viridiplantae > Streptophyta > Magnoliopsida > Solanales > Solanaceae > Capsicum > Capsicum rhomboideum. The sequence continues at coordinate 34,971,387 of CP124711.1, read as the reverse complement.
TTAGCTGGGGCTACGACTCTATCCTGACCTCAACCTCTGGGTCGACTACGACCTCTAGCGGGCACTCTGGCTGTAGACTCAGGGTCCTTGTCTTCGATCGTCGTAGCTTACGTCCTAACCATCTAGGAAAGAGTGGAATAGTGAGAAATTAGAAACCAACTTAGACCCAACGCTCAAAATAAACAAAGAAGGTGAGATTTTCCCTAAGAATATCTTATAGCCTCCTGAAGATAGGATACAGACGTCATCGTTTATATATGCAGGTCTCTACTAGACACTTATCTTATACCAAAAATACTAGTGAACCTAGGCTCTGCTACCAATTTGTTACGACTCGATTTTGCTAGTCATGATGACACCTACTCTAACCCACCAGTAGATAAGCCAAACTATATCCCGAAATGAGTAATAGGCTAATTAGTGGAAGGTATAATAAATACTAAAAATAAGCATGCAATAGAATTGCAGGTGGTAAAATATATGAGCAACAATACAATTTTCAAGGGAGAGAGAGAAGGTATGCAAAAGAATATCCCATGACCTAGTAAGGTCGGTACAAGAGCCACTAAATCCAAAAGAATAAGAGTACTAAATGGTATATAATATATAGGTAGTCTCAAAAAGTAAGGACTATCCAAAAATAGTAGAATGAGAGAAGATCAGACCTGACTCTGAAAGCTCACCTTATCCCCAAATCCCAAAAGCAAGCTGGAATAGAACGTCAGTGGCAGTGACTTATTCTTGAATCTACATCAAAACAATATGCAGAGGTATAGCATGAGTACCAAAACAATAGGTACTCAGTAGACATCCTCGACCGACTGAGCTAAATTATGATAAAAGCATGATAAGATGTGAGAATGTAAACTAGAGTCGGGGGTAAAGGGGCAAACCTGAAATAATGCTCAGACTGACAAATGATAAGTAAATAAGATAAACAAATCGAAAAGAATACAAGCTAACTACAGCCTAGCTGGTCCCCCATAAGCCCAAAAGTCACAAACAAGAGAGGATTAACCCAATCGAGCCCCCATAAGCCCAATGGGTACGGTCAAGGAAGAGTCACCGACAGTAGTAAACATAAAGTAAGCAACAATCGAAATCTTATCTGAGAATCCCTTCATACCATAACCACCGGACTCAAACCAAAACTTTAGCATCATAAGTGAATAGTAAATGGCAGACTCAAACTAGAACTTTAATATCATATGTGAATAGCAAATACCAGACTCGAATTGGAACTCTAAAGTAAATACTAGATAACAAGTCTAACCAAGGGATAACAAGGTATCTAAATCATCCTAAGGTTCAAAATTGTATAAAAGATGATGAAAGAAGGTCTCCTAGGTCTATAAGGAGTTAATTAGGATATTTGACTTAAAAGAGGGACAACAGGGCCCGCTAATAACCCCAAAAGTCCATACTAAGGTAATTTCTACCTAGAACTAGACTAAGGCTTCAAAATTCCATTATAAGGTGTTAAATAGGTCCAACCTAGTCCTAAGACAACAATTAACTTAAAGAGAAGAGGAATGGGTATTCTACCTAAAACGGCTCCCTAATCGGCTAAATAATCCAAGATTCACTAAACATGTAACCACGTCGTAAATCCCAACCCAAATCTAGAATATTACTATGCTAATACCATAATAAAGCTCAATCTATAAGAAAAGTAAGACTAGCCTACCTGGACACCAACGAAGCTCAAGAAAGTCCACTAAACCAGAGTTTTTCCCTTCCGAGAAGCATCCGCATGATGCCACACTATCAAAATAATAATCTATGCATTAGCAAGAGTGTAATAATACCCATATTGCAAATAAATACTCCGGGTCCAAAATCAAGCTAAAAATCCCATGTGGGCCCCGCTTGTAGAATCACAACTTTGAAACCGTGCCTCTAAGCTCAAGGATAATTTACCCTCCAAAATGGATGAGATCCTAGCACAAACGAATCCTAAATTATCCCGTCAAATAACTAAGGATTTGAATTCAACTCGGAGAATAAATCAATAAATTAGACGAAAACTTACGAAAATCTTGATGAGAAAATGACCCTAACAAACTCTCCAACTCAGCTCTAACACCCAATGATCGATCTTTACTCTCTCTAAGCTCTCTAGGGTTTTATGTACTTGGAACTTGAAATAAATGACCCAAAATTTGGGTCTCCCTCATTAAATAGCAGCGGTAGCCACTTTAGCGGTCAAATGACTGCTAAAGTAGTCACTGCTAAAGTGATAAGGCACTGCTTAAGTGGTCCTGTCACACCGGGGGACTACCGCTAAAGCGGTTGAATGTCGCTTAAACGACTACAACTAAAGTGGTAGTTTGGTTGCTTTAGTGACCAAGGGGAACACGCTGGCTTCCGTTCAAGAGGTACATTAGCAGCTTTAGTGACCAAATGGCTGCTTAGATGGTCGCACAGCTGATGCCTGCACCAGCACTTAGTAAAATTTGCCAAGTTTTAATCGGACTCTAGAGATTCATTTGGAATCCCATGAATGCAAACGAACTATGCTACCTTATCAAATTCGACATTCCAAACTCAACGACGCCATTAAAATTCCCAACCGAGGTCGTTTCAATAAAATGTGGGTCCTACACCCAAGGGACATTTTAACCAAAAATCCACTCAATGGCCTAAAATGAGTCCAGAAGACTCGTGACCCAAACCAATGATCCCCTAGCCTAAAATCAATGTTTTAAAGTTGATGGAACTTTCGGAATTGGCATATGAGGCCATTAACCTAAAGTTTAAGCCCGATACCCAATTCTTAATAGCGAAAACTTTAAAACAGGAAATTGGCTCTAAAAACCAAATGAACTACCCGGTAACCAAATTGTCATCTCTGGCAAGTCATAAATGACTTGGGGCAACTATAGGAAAGCTCTAAATGGTGAAATAGTGCAAAAATATAGAAAATGACCTAGAGGGTCATTACACTAGGTTAAGTGAATTTCCAAACTTTTGGGTCAAAAACTTCTCTCCAATGTCAATAAGAGTGTTGGAAGAGAATATTGATAAGTCAATGAACTGTAGCATTGCTTTTAATGGAGTAACAAGATATGATGTTTTGGATGGATATAAAGAACACACTTTGTATTTGAGAAAGAGGGAGTGTAGTTGTAGATCTTGGATGTTTAAGAGGATACCATGTCCACATACCTTAGCTGCCATGTTGCATAAGCAGTATGATCCACTTGATTTTATTGATCCATGCTACTTTAACGAGAGATACATGTATACTTACTCACATTTCATGTAGCCTATGAATAACATGCCAATGTGTCCTGTATCTACAAACCCTTTTGTTCCACCAGTGATAAACAAAATGCCAGGCAGGCCAAAAAAGTTGAGAAAGAAAGAGGTTGCTGAAATCAAGAAGTATAGAAAAATGCCTAAAACTAGAGTTAGTATGACATGTAGCCTATGCCATGTTAAGGGTCACAACAAAAAAGGTTGTCCCATGATAAGAAATGGTGTAAATGGTGCTACTCCAAGTGCACCAAGTGTTGCACCTAATCAATCTACCGCAGAACTATCAAGCACAGGAAAGGGAAGGGGCAGACCAAATGTAATTTATCTATTACTATTTTCTCTAATATATTTCAACTAATATGTATCTTATCTTTTGTATGTTAGAAACCAATAACTAATGAAGCTGAACCTGCTACAAAGAGAGGGAGAGGAAGACCTAGAAAAGTAATAGTTCCATCTGTTGCTTCTCATGCACTCATTGATGTTCCTTTTAACACAAGACCTACAACTAATGCAACTCCCTATAACAAAAGACCAAGTGCATCTGTTGCTACTGATTTTGCATCACTATCAACATATCATGGTCTTGGTAGCTAGTTTGAATGTGCTGCACCAAACTCTAGAGCAAAGCAACATCTGCTAACCCTTCTACTGCTACTAAAATCCCTTCAAAGAGTGCTGGAATGTCATCAAGAACTAGAAGTGCTAGAGAAAGGGGTAAGGGAAGTGGTAATGGAGCAAGAGGTGCTCTTTATCCACTTGAAATTTGGTTTACATATTCTCAAGGTAGTACAAATACTGCACCAATAGGGACTGTTGTTGCTGCTACTAGAGTAAGAGGAAAGGGTGCTAGGAACACAACCCAATATAAAAGACCGAGAGTGACTGAAATGGGTATGTTTCAAACCTAAAATGGCTTCAAAGCCTTTAATGTAAGTATTGATACATTCATAGTTCTTGTGTTCTTATAATAACTTAAACTTATAGGACTTTTTTTTGTAGCCTGGGCTGCCAAATAGCAGAATATTATCCATTGAACCTAAGCAAATAATGAAATCAACAGTTGTAACTGGAGACATTGGTTTCAAACCAGCAAGTAGACTGAAGTGGAAAGGAAATAAAATAATCACAATAAAAAGGCTCCAATAGATTAGAGATCAATCAAGGCCTTCAAATAAGCAACCATGCATAATCATCCTCTTCACAGCCCCGAGACCCCTGGAAACTATTGTGTTGTGTTGATTACTATTTTGGTGTCACTTAGATACTACTTTATTTCTTGTATGAAGCTACTGTTTTGGTGCCACTAAGATACTTTATGTTTTGGTACCATTTATTTTTGGTATGGAGATATTAAGCTACTATTTTTGAGACTCATGAATTTGTTTTGTGTAAATGGTACTGGAATTTTACTGATGGAATGCAGTGTTAAAGCATTGTTTTGGTTCTCTTTTGGAATTGCAGTTGTGATGTGTTGTTGACATGGTTGAACTTAATTTGAATTTTTGATTTGGTGTTGCTTCTTTTGGGTTAAGTACACCATAAAACACTATGTGCTTTATCAGGAAAAGAGAAGTGTGACAATACCAAAATCATACCAAATTGAAGTCACATTACCACAAAATGATGGTCTATTACATACTATGGCAGCTTAGCATAGAAAATTGAAGTTCCATTCCTACACAAAATGATTCTCTACTACATACTATGGTAACTTAATTTTATTTTTCTTCATGTTGACACCTTGGATTAGGAAACTAACATACACAACAACTACACATATCATCATACAACAAATGAATTTCCCAGAAAAGTGACATGAGCTTCTTTTCTTCTTTTTCATCTTTATTTTCTTCTCTTTCAATTCACCCTTGGCATTCTCTTTCAAATCACCCATCTTATTTGAATCACCCTTCACATTTGAATCTATTGAATTGATATTGAGACTTTTAAATTGAATCTGCAGATTTTCAGACTCATCCTCTTATTTTGATGTAACACCCCGTACCTTCCCAACCCTATTTTATGATGTTGAATAATGTTTTCTTAGGTGTCAAGAGATATAAGTTTGTATTTGGTAATGCTAACGACGGGAAAATTGAAATTTGGCCACGTACATGCAATTAGACTTTCATAGGAAGGTTTTGTGATTTCGAGGAGCATTTGTGTAATACCCCGTACACATTATAACCTCATTTGGTGACTTGGAGTCATGTTTACTTGATGATTAATATCACTAAGTAAGTATTTTGTAGTGTTTTGATAAGGTATTGGACGATACGCAAGTGTTGGAAAAATGGCCGAAAAATTCAGCAAAGCACCAAAACTTGCGCCACTGCCCTGTTTCAGGGGGTGTGGCGCAAGCCAATGATTTAGAGGGGGCTCAATTCTTGCGCCACTGCCTTGCTTTGCAGCAGTGGCGCAAGGCACAAAAAATGTGCCCTTCCGGACTCGTTTTGTAACGCAATTCTACGACGATTCTTGGATGGTTTCTTTTGGTTCTTTGGAGTTCTTTGAGCATTGTTAAAGCTTCAAACACTTCAATACAATCCTACATATTCTTACATGATCAAATCATGAAAAATGAATAGTGATCCAAAATGTCTAATGAAGCCATGGGTGACTAGAATTCCTATTTTTGCGATCGAGACGACGAATGAGAATCTCGTAAGAGAATATTGACGTGACATTATGAAATTATGTAAACATGAGATATATGGTGAATAATACATGGAAGTTTATGGTTTAAATGGATATGTCTTATTGGGCCCAAATTAAGGCCCAAAAGTGGAAGAAATACATGGCCCAAATAGGTCAAATGACCCATTCTTCCATTTGACCTTCTAGACAAATTATTAAATGCAAAGGAGTGGCTAAGGATGGAAGTGGGGGCTTATATAAAGGGCCAAAAATCTGATTTGTTATTCATTACAAACACACATGCTTTTCTATCTTTTTTTCTAGACATTTCCAAGAAACCTCTTTTGCTCTCAAAACCCTAAGTCAACTTTTGGAGAAGATCATCACTATTCAAGCTTGGGTAAGTGTTTATTATTATGGTTTAAAATATTATATGCATGGTAGATTATGTCTATTATGCTAGTTGTGTTGGCAAGGTGATGCATAGTGTATTTTTGCTTTTGGTGAAGGATGTGCTATCTTGGTAATTTGAACTTGAATTAGGCCTTGTGCCTTTGATGAAAAAGCATGATATGGACAAAATATGAACATGTATGGTGTTATTTTTGGTATTAAACTTGTTCTTGTCTATAAGTGGAAATTGTAGAATTTTGGCCGATATGTGTTATGAGTTGTATTAAGGTGATTTGATGGATTATTTGCGATATGATATGGATAAGAAAGTGTAAAGGAGAAGTGTTGTGGTGAAATGTATCAATTATAATGTATTGGTCAATGTTGGGAATATTATGGAATTTTTGGAATAATAATTTTGTCAATGGTTTTGTCAAGGGGAAATGACATGTTTAAAGGCAAACATGTACCTCATTGATGTTCTATGCATTTGTCAAGTAGTTGATGGTTAATGTGAATCCCGTTATATATTTGTGTTGTAGAGTGACACATAAAGAAGGAGCGGGACTATTGTATGCACCTCTAGGATTGTATATCCGTATTGAGAGTACAAGGTATGTAAGGTTACTCTTTCCGTATCCTTCTACAAGATATTGTTCTCATTGACATTGGGCTTGTTTCAAGTCCGAGAGGCTTGAAGTATATCAATTCAGGGTGACGTATATTGTTATTCATATGTGCCCTATTCTTAGATGAATTATGATTTGATTGAAGTTCCAAAGATGCCATGACGTTGTAATTTTCTAAAAGAACTATCTCAACGAGAGTAATGAGGTAAAGAGAGCTTGTTTAGTTTGGATAGCATTATTCCGATTATGTCTTGTTCCAAAATCCTATAGTATGATGATTATCCTTGTGCCTATTGTTCATAAGCAAGAGTACCAATCTCATAAGAGTAATAAGAGAGGTGATGTGCAAGTTAGTATAATTATTACTCATAAGTGAAGTTGTCAATCTCATGAAGTAAGGTTGAGAAGTGAGATGTGTATATAAGTATGAGCTTTAATGCCATGATCTTTAGCGTGTCACTCTCATAACTAAGTAGAGGGTATAAGATGGTAAAGAGGTAATGTGCTAAGGTATCCCATATCCGGTTATCAATGGTCATTGTCATATATTTCCTACTCATTGAGCAATGGTGAATCTCATGTCTCATATTCATGGTTAATGTTCCAATGTTCCAATAGTGATTGTACTCATATCTCTTGTTCATTGATTATGGTTCAATGGTTCCAATAGTGTCATGTTTCCAAGAATGTTATATTGCCAAGTTATTCATATGTCTCTCACTCATTGATTATTGATCCAAAGTTTCTAGTAAGGTTATGATTATCAAAAGTATTAACAATGTATCAATCTCAAAGTGATGAAATGAAGTAAGAATAAAGTAATGCATATTGATTGTGTTCATGGGTGTTATCCATGGGGTACAAATACCCGCATGAGGATGTTAGTTTATCCATGGGGTACAAATACCCGCATGAGGATGTTAGTTTATCCATGGGGTACAAATACCCGCATGATGTTGGCCATTTATCCATGGGGTTGCAAGAACACCCGCATGATGATATGATCTTATCCATGGGGTAAAACGAATACCTGCATGACGATGATATGTTATCCATGGGGTGAAAAGAACACCTGCATGATGAGGGCCCTAACAGTACATGAGCAATGTAAAAGAAGTAAAGGCAAGAGAAAGAATGAATGTAATATAATGGCTTCCAAAGTACAGAATAGTGACTCATCTACATTGTGACTTATCTATATTGGTTATGCATTTGAACTTGAGTTATTAACATACTTTCATATCTTACAAGTTTCATATGGCCTTACATACTCAGTACATTCTTCGTACTGACCCCTTTTGGGGAATTTATTTTACTTGCTGCAGGCGCAGGTACTAGTAGGCCTCCACAGTAGATTGTCAGTGTTGCAGATTTTTGGTGAGCTCCAGTTAGTTCGGGGCTTCTTCGAGTCACTGTTGTACATGTGTTATGATTTTGTACATGTTGTATAAAGCGGGGACTTGTCCCGACTTTTAGTTCATTTTGGTTAATGCACTTGTTAGAGGCTTTTGTAGACGGATATGGGTGTATCAGTGAAAAAGGCATATGTTGTTTTGACTGGATGGCCTCAACGGCCAAGTTTCATATATATGTCCCATTTTTTCTGTTATTCATCTTTCAAGTTCTTACGTAATGGTGGTGATGCTTCTGTGATGCATATGATTGAACATAGGCAAAGGTTGGTTCTCTCGGGCCTTATCGGCTACGAGTGCCAATCATGTCTCGATGGGATTCGGGGCGTGACATTTGACTCCTTAATGTCTACTGAATTCATGTTGTTGGGATTATAACATTGCATTTTCAAGCTTTCAAGCTCATCTAACTGCATCTTAACACACTCATAATTTTCTTCTAGCTCCTTAATCTTGTTCACCAATCTTGAAAGAATAAATTTTGATCTTTCATCAACTCGATCCTTGTCTCTCCATCTAAAAACCTTACAATTCTTAGCCTAAAAATTAAGAACATAAAAAATAGATTTCAACATAAACATCGACACTAATCAATTAAGAGAGAATGAACACAAACCTCATAATGAGGACATGCCCAAAATCTTCTATCGAGATTACGATCTGACCAAGAGGTCTGCAATTGCAACAAAATGCCATGTTTGCATCACACTTGACATTGATCATTGGATCATTCTCATCCATATACAACTTATTCAACTTGTATTTCATCATTTCTAACCCTAATATTTCACACAGAGAAATTTCTAAAATTAAAACTTCAATATCGACATGGAATGGATTAAAGATAAGAAATTTACACATAAATTACCTTAACTTTTCCAATCAAGGAGAAATTTGAAGAAGGGTAATGAGTTCGAGCTACTTCGTTAATGGAGATGGAAATAGAATTTTGGATGAAGAAGAATCAGTTTTGAAGAAGGGTTTTAATTTTCAACTTTGTCAATGACACATGGTGAATTCCTCTTGATTAGAGATACTACAATTATATCTTCACGCATCTCCGGTATGTTAATTCACGCAATGTGCCATGTAGGCACTTAAGGTTGACAAAAATACGATATAATTTAATTCAGCGGGGTAATAGGACCCCCCTTAAGTTGAGGTGTGCCTCAACAACTTTCATCATAGTTTAAGGAGGTAACAATGCCTTTTCTCTATTTTTTTATTAAAAGAGTTTAAGTTATCAAACAAATTATATATGTTACTAATCGTTATAATTAACGTGCAGGAAGTGAGTACTCTCCATATATCTTGATTGGTGAGTTTGGTTAGTTCTATTTTTTTTTTCTAAGAGAAATTCATGTGTTGTACAATGACAGTTGCCCAAGCTTAAAAGAATAAATTAAAAGAAGGAGAATAATATATAAAAATTCATATTTCAAAGATTGGAAGTTTCATATAAACAGAGGTACTAATATGGCTGGAATCAGTTCGCCATAAATAATAAAAGTGAAAATATTCACATAATACAAGCATTATGCATTACAAATATCATTAGCAATCATATCACGAAGTTCCATTCAATACATATCACTTTCTTCTCTTATATTTTCGCCATTAATATTGTTAGCTCTTAAGTTGTGCCTACATAAGAATCAACCGATGAAATATATCTTTCATTCTCATTCATTTGGAATGCATCATCCACATTGCATTTCTTTATAATGTAATTATGAATGGCCATAGTAGCAATTACGATATTCCTTTGAGTGTCAATATTATAGTAAGACATGTCTCGTAAAATAGACCATCTTGCTTTTCAAATGTCAAATGTGCGCTTCACTATATTTCTACAAGAAGAATTCAAATAGTTAAATTTTCAATACATTCTCTTTGCTCTTGCAATTGTCGTGTTACACCATGCAGGGGTGGAGTTACAGCCACCCAAGGGTGGTCAGATGAACACCCTTCACCGGAAAATTACATTACGTATATAGGTCAAATTTTGTTTTTAACGTATATAGTTTTAATATTGAACACCCTTGGCAGAATCCGTTCCTTTGGCACAACGGTTAAGGCTATTCATTTCTAGCCCAAAGGTTCCGTGTTCGAGTCTGTCTCAGTGCATAACTTTGTTTTATTTTATTTTTCCAGACGTCAATCTCACAGCTCACAAGCTACGACAAATAATTTTAGTTAGTTGATTTTAATTTACGTAAGCTTCTAAAATATTTATCTAGGTTTCTTAATATTACAATTTTAATCAATATAAAGTACTATATATGAATAAATTATTTTATTTTTGAAATATGTTGTTATATGGATAATATTTTATTTATAATTTTATCCAACATAAGATGTACTTTTCACGGGTAAAAAAAAGGATCAATAATTGTGTGATATGTGTTTCGTATAAATCCAGATTTTGTTTGTTCAATCAGTATCGTACTTTATACATAATCCATATATTTTTATTAATAAAATCAACGCAATAGTAAAAAATATCTCAATTATTCGTACTTGATAGAAATAAATGTTGAGGTCGTTCAGAGAACGCTAGGTTGAATAAGATAACATTGAACCTATTATAAAAAAATATTCTTGAACACCCTTGCTAAATTTTTTGACTCCGCCACTGATACCATGACAAAAGTCGGGTAGGTGATATCTCACATTATCTATTCTGTGAGGAGCCATATATCCTTTCATGTGTGAATATCTAGAATTAACTAGATAATATTTATTCCTCAATGAATGTGGAAAGTTGAGCTCTTGTCTACGAAGAGCCTCACAAAATATACGACTATTATGAGCCGATCCTTCCCACCCAGCCCATGTAAATGTAAAACACATGTTAAAATCTACAACGACAAGAATATTCTGAGTCGAATAACCTTTAGTTTAATAGATAGTATTTCTTGACCTTGCGGTAATCTAGCTTTAATATGTACAAGTGATCCAATATAATCCTACATATACATATATAAATTTAACTTAAGTAAATAATCACGACAGAAATTAAATATTAAGTATAATAAAGTATATATTTGGACAAAGTGCTATTTACTTTTAAAAAAGGCAAATATCGTTTGTTGCATGGCTTGTGACCTCCTACACCATCATTATAATTTAAATTTGGTCTAGTGATATCTCTTGCAAGCTTAGAGCCTTCGTTTAAAACACTATGAAAGTGTCTACGAGCCATCTCTCAAGTATGTTGAAAGATATCTTGTATCATTCGATTTCCTGCTCCATGTGCACAAGTCATCAAGAACATGCCTAGCATTTTATTTGTAGAAATTTTATGAGTGGATTTAAGACCATATTTTTCAGTTAAGTCATTGGATAAATCAATAAACACCGCCTTCTTCAATCAAAATTTTTCATAACAACGGATTTCATTTCCTTGTAATATCTTTTGATAAATATATGTTCAGAGTGCTTTGATGTACGACAAGTTCCTTACATAAGTATTTTTCGTAATATCTCAAAATGTATTTACCTACTAGTTGACACAAAACCATCCAATCCTTTTCGTCTTGCTCTCTTTGAATTTCTTCTAGTTCTTGATCTTATTCTTCTAACAAATTACTTAAATGAGGAAATATGCTAACTCTCCATTTAACTGAAAACCAAAAATGCCTCACATCAATAAAGTATGGGAGTGTAAAAATTTCATTATTTCACATTTTAATAGATGTAGTAATCGATATTTACATTCATATGAGTACTGTCAACATATTTAAATTTGTAAGATGCAATATATAATTGATATCCCATTGCATACTTCCCACCTAAATAAGTGGCAGTCAATAGAACACACATATATAACAATACAAACACACATATATCAATACATATAAATTAAACTCAATTTAGAAAAAAATTGACCATACAACCACAATGTCTAAAAAAGAAGCAATAAATAAAATTTACGCGTACAACTATAATGTCAAGCATAAAATAATAAAAATACATAAATCATAACAATACATTCTTCACATTTTCTTAATGAGGTATAACTCATAGTTATACTCCAACCATGACTTGCGAGCTTCATCAGTAGTCATCTTAAGAAATACTTGACGGACGTCTTTCTTAAGAAACAAGTTCACAATATAGTTGTACATTTCAGTCCCAGAAGAAATTTCAGGAATACTTGCCAACATGTCCATATACTTATCAATGGTGGGATAATTTATTGCTCAGTATTTTTGCTAGACATTAACCCTACTATAGAGTGCATTTCCTCTCTAGCAGATTTTGTCATACTTTTATCACTCAACTGTTAGTTTCAATACCATCAGTTGAAATTTATCTTTTTAGTGATGACTTAAAAAATATAAGAGAATCCATATCACATAGGTCATAACTTTCATCACTCCCTTCATCATTAGGATTAATGAAGTGTTCTTTGTCAATGTCATCTATATCATTTGTTCTTTCTTTGTCCAGATCTACTCCAATTTTAAAAATTTGTTCTTGATTTGCGGAACGTGTTCTTTTACTCATAGCAACAATATTAAAAGTAATGCGTCATAGCGATAACCTATGAAATAGAAATCTCCATTCCCAAACCTCCTATATCGAACATCCACCTGTAACCAAAAAACAAAACTACTTTAAGTAAATTAAGAAATTTAGCAATGAAAGAAATAATAAAAAAAATAAAATAATGCGAGAAATATACCTTAATTTTTTGTTCCCACCAATCATCATCTACCATAACTGTACTTGAATCGAATCCCATCCTAAACCTTTATCCCCTCTATCATCTGCTTAAAAAGAGTTTAGTCTTGTTTCATGCCCTCTTATTTTTTAATTATTTTTTAGTATAGTGTCTTCCTGTCTTCTTATTGAACTCCTCAATCATATTTTTCTATCCATCTTTATTTAAATGAAAGTTTGGTCTATTTTATTTTCTAATTCTATTTCACATATCTGTGTAAAAGAAATATGGGTATCATCGTCCCACTTAGCATTACTTCGTCCCAAACTAGTTTCTGACATGATTGAAGCTAAATTATCTAAAGATGTAAGTGAATAGATGTGTGTAAAATCACAATGCTTATTGAAAAAGTAGTGTCATGGTTCAACCGGTCATGATTGGCGCCCAACCTAACCTATGCCAGGAGAACCATACTAAATTCAACCCTCACTAACTCAAGTGTCACTTTCATAACTCCCTTATATTAACCTCCTTTTAAAACAAGTTCTAAAAGGACTTCATTTAGTAAATAAATAAACTGTCAAACCAACATCAACAACCATAAACTAATAGAGTGTGGAAACCTCTATTTATTACATCCCTGGGACCTGAAGTCACCATACAAGAACATCTAACAGAAATCAAGTCTTAAAGCTAATTGATTTATCCAAAACAAGAACTAAATAAGGAATGTCTTAGTCCCAAAACAAGGGACATCAACAGTAATAAAAAGATTCAAGGCTGCCCGGTCATTATGCTCACCCTTGAAACTGAGTCTGGAACTGCTAGCTAAAGTTGAGGTCTTGTCTCAAACAATTGAATATGCTCTGTACTCAACAAAAAGAAGAGCACATGTAGTATTAGTATAATAAATCATACTAGTAGGCATCATAGGTCTACTCAACCCGACACCATACAAATAAGTAAATCAAATCGATGCAAAGCGATCATCACAGAACTTATAATCAAAGATAAATAGGCATTTATGACATTTCACCTTAGAGGGAATACAAGCTCATACTCATTTAACTTTACACTTAGTCAAATTCAGCAACAAGTTGCATCACAATATAAGATTATAAGTGATCATTCAATGCACATGAATGAATATATAAATGCAAGATGTGCACACCATCTCTTTCTCTTCTCATTCTCATCAACATCATCACCATCTCATCAATATCACAAACATCAACAACCTCGTGAACATCATGAGTTGTATATCATCATCACTCTCATCATCAACTAAACAATATCAATATGTATGAATATGCAATACAGTCATTAATCACAAGTAGTGCTCGAAAGCCATCACAACATTCAATTCACATATACGCACAGAGTCAAGTAAGTCTAATTGCTACAATAACCCGTAACCTACCTCAATTCCTTGCTCAACAATAGTTCTTGGCCACAAGTTTGCTTTTCCTTTCTATTTCAACTTGCACTTGATCTATAACAACAAGATTATACACCCATTTTAATAAATTCATCCCTCTTTAACCACTAAATATTAATAGCTAACCATTTTAATCACAAATTGCCTTAAACCATCATCTTCAGGTTTTTCTCCCTCCTTAAACCTTACGAAACCTATATTATTTAGCATGAACAACTAATATTCTAATCCCATTAGTGTTTTCTAACACCCTAGGATCATTATCTACTGATTTTATACACATTACCACCAATTTAAATCAATTCCATGAACTAGGGCTAAGTCCCCAAATTCCACCATGAATAAGTTTTCTAATAATTTCTATGGATTCTAAGAAGTAATTCAAGTTTAGAATGTCGGAAACTTACCTCCAAAAATGAAAACCTCAAGAATTCTACAGAAATCGCCCCTTACTAAGCCCTTACTCATTTTTTTTTTTTGAAAAAGTGAGAATGAAAAATATTTTCTGAGTTTTTAAAACTGTCAAAATATTGTGTGTTACCGATGCAGCAGTTAAATTACCATTGCAATAGTTCGCGATGTTAAACCAACTTTAGCTGCGGAGGTACATTTTTTCTCTACTGCGGTACCGCTGCAGCGGTTCCTTTTTTCCACTGCAGTGGTCTGAGATAGAATCTCGGGGCCTCTCTCCAACGATGCCTATTTTACAACATTCCTCAAAACATGATATCACGAACCAACCCCTCCATGGTAAACTCTATAACTGGAGTTCTATAACTTCGTTTTAAGTGCCAAAAGTTTCTATGACTTTTTAAACTCGTTATCTATCTAAAATTAACTCAAACATCACCATCCATACTCACATTAGTGCTAGATTTTCTTAGACCAGTACACCCTCAAAAATCATCCAACACTAGACTAGCCTTGAATTTCTCAAAAATGGCTTAAGGAAAGGCTAGGTGAAAATTTTACCTCCTAATTCAGCGTAACAACAATTTGGATCGTTACAAGTAGACACCACTTAACTTATGCAGTAAAAGGATGGTATTGGCTGTAGACCAACTATAATGTATTATGTCATTCCATCCTTTGCCTAAGAGGGTAATATTGAGTTTTACCTTATTGGAGACTTGAAAGGAAGATTACTATATGCAATTATAGAAGCTATAGTTCATGATAGTACATAATTAAAGAATAAAAAATATACATGAGAGAAAAAAAAGCATCCAACAACCAGCAACAAGATGATTACTATTGACTAATAGAGATAACGACTTTAGGAACCTAGTTCAAATTCCAGTAGCAGCGATACAACATGAATTCTTTTTATATACTGAAATTTTTGTGGTGGAGTTAGCTGATACCTATATTGAATGGTAGAAAATACCAAGTTAATTAGTCAAGGCACGCACAAGATGGCCCGACCACCACTATTATCAAAAAAAGTAAAACATCTTCGTTGAACAAAATCATGCATAGATAAATCTTTATAGAAAATCAATCCTTTAATGCAATAAGAAAATTAACTTTCATAGTTGTATCAATCCCTGTACATATAAAATTAACTACCATAGTTGCAATCAGAGCACATTTTTAATAGTGACCACTCACTCTTGATTCACTTATTCATGACTACTGGCAAAACTTCCATAAATTAACTAATACTCTACTTGTTTGAACAATAAGGATATATTTAGAATCAATGTTGCTAAGACAAAGCTATAAAAAAATCAAAAGCAGCTAAAAACATATAAAGCTATATACCCAAATAGAAACAAAATACTCTAACATCCACATACCATCATTATCATGAAGATACATAAAATCTAATAATAAACCATAATTAATACTATTTTTACTACAAAGTTGCACATGTAAAAAGTCAATCTTGCTTAGTCAGCATCTAATAAACAGATCCATAAAAGAAAAAAACTAATCTCATAAGAAATAATAGAATGCATTCATTAATCTATAAATGGAGAGTTTCTACAGTTAATAACAAGTAAAAATATAAAGACACAAAAATAGAGATAAAAACAAAGAGATGGAGAGAAAAATACAAAAAATGGAGAGATAAATTATAAAAATAGGAGGAAAACACAAAAATGGAGAAAGCTTAACGCAAAATTTTGAAGAAAAAACAGAAATTTGACAAATGAAGAAAGAGGAAGAACTGGAGAGTTGCAGCGTATTTTGCAAAGCTGAAGAGAAGTGAGGAGGAACATATGTTTTAGGGCAAAAACAAAGGTAATTTTGGGATATTTGGAGATTATAAGGGACATAATTGCAATTCATGGTCAAACTAGAATGACTTATAAGCTAACAATAAAAAAGTAGGGGGTTACCTACTTTTAGCTTTTGGTTTTCTAAAAGTAATTTTTAATTTTTTAAAGTAATTTTTGGAGTTGTCAATTACTCCTTAAATTTAAAAATAGCTTAAAAGCAGTTTGACCAACTTTTAAGCCAATCCAAACACCTTTTAGAATTTTATATTTTAAAATACTTTAATAATTATTTTTCTAACAATCCCCCACATATCTCAAAAAATATTTAAAAATACAAAATTTTGTTGGATTTTCACAATAAAAATAATGCTCAAACCGGTGTCTCTTGGATTATTAACTAGATCTAGAAAAAAAAAGATTAAACTTACAGAACAATTGGTAAAATTTAGAACTTCTATGAACCAATTTTTTTTTGTAAGTTTAATATCTTATCTATCACATCATGTCTCCACACACTTTGTTGTTTACTACTGTTTTACACTAATAGGACATGCATGTGTCTGGTACTTATGAGTGCTCTAGAAATTTATCACAATTTCATAGGAGCGGCTCCACTTCACACTCATATAAGTACACTCATCAAGGTATTCTACAGAGCAATATACTACCTATAAATGATATGAATTTTATTAAGAACTAATCAATCTCACACTGTGTTGCTCTAACTATCCTTTCCATCATTACGATATAGATTAGCATGACAAAATTTGAGTTAAGATCCTCCCCGGATGAAGTGTTAGAAATTTTTGGCTACGCTAGTATTAGATGAATTCCAAGTGTATTGTTGTCTTGGTAAATTTGGTAATGGATAGGTGGATAATTATGTGATTTGAGATCATAATGTGATAGTTAAGGGGTTAAGGAGTTCGTAGAAACTTTCGAAATCGAATTTGGGTTAGTAGAACTCCAGATATAGCGTTTGACGTAAAGAGGTTAGTTTGGGATATCAAAATTTGAGAGTGTATTGTAAAATTGGCCAAAAGTTGGGACTGCCAGACATTCTGCCTCGCCTAGGCCGCTATAGCGGGAGGCAAGCTGCTACCATGGGACCACTATAATAGGAATATTCTTGCTATAGCCGGAGTAAACTTCAGTCAGTCCTACTACAACGGGCAGATCCCGCTATAGTGAGGCCGCTACAGTGAGAATTGGGCCTCTATAATGGGCTACGCACAGTAAAATACAATTTTTGGACTTAAAACATATTTTTCATCCCAAACTCGTTCAAGACCAGGAGAGGGCGATTTAGGAAAAATTTCACCAATTTCCATCTAATTTTCATTGTTCAGGTAAGTTAATCCACCTATTTAATTAGTTTTTCATTAATTAATCCCTATAATCCCTAGGTTTTGATCATGGTGGAAGAATTAACTTAACCTAGGTTAATTTTCTGGTATTAAATAGTGAAAATAATGTATTATCCTTCAGTTTTGGTCAAGGATGGATGGGTTTTGGTTACATGGTCAGAATTCGTTCTTGTAAATATGAATTGTGATAGAATTTAAAGTGGAATAAAGGTAGAAAAACCCTAGAATAGGGGATGATTATGATTTTGACCTTGGGGTTTATGAGATTAGGTTGTAATCCTTGAAATTGTTAGAGTATAATTTGTGTAATGACCTATTCCGCTGTTACTAAAGGCACCTCATCCAAGGGCATGTGGTACAAGGATTCCTGGAAAATATGGTCTCAAACTAGTACAGATAGACTTAGTTAAAAAAAATTTAGAATTTGAAATTTTGGGGGGTTGAGCTGATGTCATCCCGCTATAGCGGGAATATTTCCACTATAGCGGTGCTGTGGTAGCAGCGTACCAACCGCTATAGTGAGACGCTGAGACCGGAAATCAGTCCTTATTTTATTATTTTCCCTTCTCCTTTTCAATTGCAAATAGGATGAGGTTTGCTTCTAAAACCCCCCTAGGGTTGCCTCATGGCCTTGGAGCAATGAAGAGGGAGAAATATGCTTGAACGGGGTAAAATTCATGGTCTTCTCTCAAATTTCACGCCAAAAATCACTAGCATAGAGTCATAAGTTCGTGTTCATGCCTCTATAGTATCTTCTTGGTGTCAAGGTAGGCTAGGTTTAATTAAGTAGTATAGTCCTAGGTTAGAAAATATATGCATGATATAGATTGATGGGAGATTCCATCTTAGGCCTGGTGTTGGGGTGGATAAAAATGGTAATTCTTAGTTATTTGAATGAAAATTGATGTTGCGTGTGGTATTGAGTTTGTGATATGAACTAGTGTGTATTGTTGTTGATGTTAACCAATTATGAATGATGGTAATGGTATTATACCAAAAATTCATGTTAGAATCTAATAAAAGCTAAAATTTAAGGTGCTTGGTGTTGGTGGATTCCGAAGAATCTATGGTGGTAACCAGACGAATGGCAGCCATCAACAAAGTATTAGTGTTAAGGTAGAAAGTTGGATGTATTAGGGTGTGAACCATATGTGTGGATGTGTACCTTAGCGCAAATCCTAGCTAAGCCATCAATTGATATATGGATTGTAGGTGATGGGTTAATGTAGTTGAAACCCAACTTGATTTATGCGTGCATGTTAACTGTTTCTTCCTATACTTGTTACAATGCATGTTCAAAGAAAGTAAATCATTGAATGCTATTCTAAGTATTAATCACATATAATGAGGTTATATTGAAAGCTTATTGATTGTGCACATGTGGTTGTTTATTCTCATTGTGGTTGTGATTGCTGTGATATCTGTGGATTGTTATGGGATGGACTGGTATTTGAACATATTTATAGGATTTATATTTATTATTGTGGGAGGTACCGGTATTTGCAAATCTTCACGAGATTGGTTGATATAACGTTGGCAAGCGCTAGATTTCTGGAATTTTTGATACATGGACAAGAGCTCATCCCCTGCAGGTCTTGGTATGTGTGTACAAGGTATTGATGAGTGTGACGGTTCCTTGAGCGGACTGGGTTTATCTGTCGACATGTTTATATTTGGTTCCTTGAATGGATAGGGTTTATGATTATTGTATTTATTATGGTTGTTGTGGTTGTTAAATTAGATCCTTGAGGGGTATGGGCTAAAAACATAAAGGAAAGGCTTATCATCTATTGATATTTGTGTATTTGAGGCAAAGTGTAACTTATTATTGTGGAATCATGATTTGTTGACTTGGTTAATGCTGGTGGTCATGGTCTTGACTTGGTATATTGTCTATGTTGACTTGCACTTGACAAAATTCTTTGTTTTTTTTTAAATAAGGCTAAATGGTATGTATACATATACTAGAGGTAAAGGTAGCTGTTAAAGTGTATGTGGTGATACTTTCATACAAATAATTGGTCATGTGTTTATATTACGTGGGTGTTGCCCCTATATGGTGAATAGTTCTAAAGTACGATTATTTGAAAGTCTGAACTGATTAGTTACTAAGGGTTGGAATTCATTGCCGTTATGTCTGGTTGAGTCAGTAATTAAAAGGGTGTTAAATGCATAACTAGAGGTAATAAACTATCGTAAGGTAGAGCACTAAAGTTGAAAGTAGTGTGGAAGTTGACTTACGAATTAGTGAGAGTGGCAAAAGATAAGGAAGGTGAAGAACTAGGGAAACAACGGTTGTTTGACTAATAAAACTCTTAAGGAGCATGTTTTCCTTTTGAATATTTATCTGATTTAATTTGGGTCGATCAATGATGCTTATCAGTACGTGTTGTTTGTACTGATACTACTCTATTTATACCCTTTTCTAGGGTATTGTCTGGTTGCAGGATCAGTAGATATTTTATACTCGATGTGGTAGAGATCTCCAACAGCTTCTATAATTGTCTCTTATGGTGGAAGCTGGGTCATGTGTATTTTCTAAATTCTCTTATAGTAGCTCTTGTACCGGTTTAGACTAGATCTTCAAAGGAAAGTATTTCCTTTTGTATTCATGAAATTGTAACCAGGTTGTAATAAATTGAAGGATTTATTGGTTTCTTTTATGAATTTCGTATATTTTCAAATTGGGTGGTGATAACTCTCAAATACACCCTAGAAATGAATGTACGCTATCGTTAGAAATACTTTTACCCAACTTAGGAGTCGGAGTCGAATCCACAGGGAATGAGAGCGATAGCTTCACTCTCAAGTGTCACAAGTGACTATGAGTTGGCACATAATGCTTTAGATATTTCAATAAAGCAAAATGGGGGGTTTTGTTTAAAAAGGTTTTTTTTCTTCAAATTATCAGTTTCGATGTTGGTTTGTCAAAATGAATGCTAACAAATGTAATCAATAAGTAGAGGTACTTGGGGTTATGCCTTCTTAAGTGTGATTATAAGTGTGGGTAAGTGAAAGTTCACCTAAAAGTCATGTGATAGTCATGACTAGTCTTCGTCTTAGGTATTGGAGGCAATCTTTCAATCTACCACCAAATTTTGTAAGGGTTTCTTTCAAACACCCATACGTACACAATACCAAGCAACCAATAGCTTCAAATTAGTTAGTCTATTTCTAGCACTAGCTATTAAATGAGAACTTCTCAAATCTTTGTCAACTAAATCTCTCAACCCTTGTCTTCTCTTTCAAGCAAAATAAGGGATCTAAGCACATGAATGGAGTTTGAAACCTCAATTCTTAAGTTGAAACATAGAGATTTAGCTAAAATCATAACATTTAATCGAATATAAAGGTAAATAGTCACTACCCACACAATAATCAACACTCAATAATGCATAACCTATGCTTGGGAAATTATCTACTTATAACAAGAGAAGAAGAAAATATACATATATTCTCATTCAAAGCTGCCATGGAATCCAAATGTTTCCGAAGAAAAATCCAAATCCACAAGCAAGAATTTAGTAATCAGCAACTAAAAATCCCATCAGTGTTCAATTACAAGCTTTACCTTCAAACAAAGATAAAATATAGGGTTCAAATTGGCCAAAAAAGCTTAAATAGCTTTAGCCAAAATGGGCCTCAAAATTACCAAAATTCCACCGCATCCAATTCGGCTGCACATTTTTCTATCGTCGAAGGGATCGGCACTGTGTAGAATTGTCCAAGGCTCACTAATTTGAATCTGAATTTAAGTCCCAGTGGTTGGCATCTGGTGAAATTGGCGATGGATCATAACCTCACCGATTGGTTCGGCGATGCGCTGAAGCGTATCTTGCATCACCATTTTGTCAAAAGTTAATCTGGCCCGGATTATTGGAATTAGCGATAGACTGTCAGTTTGACGATGCGCCAATTTTCCCCTGAGATGCTCTTGTGCATTTTTAGCTCCAATCTTCTATCTTTTTGCCATTTCAACCACTTCTTGGCCTTCACCCTGAAATTAAACTAAAGTAATATTAAAATGCATTAAAATTAGCATTGATGACATGATTTCTTACCATTTTTAGGCTAAATTAGTTGTAATTTGCTGACTCATCAATACCCCCATCTTAAATTTTTGCTCGTCCTCGAGTAAATCAATGCACACACAATAAAATCAACAATACCTACAAATGGTACTACTTGGGAGCTTAGACACATGCTTCTTTTGTGAAAACACTTTACCCTCTTAATGAATACAATGACACATGTTTCACCTATCAAATGTTCATATTGTGAACAACGAGCCTCATAATTTTATTAAATGTTACCATATCTCGCACATGCTCATAGACTCCAAGCAAGATCAAAAAATGCTCAAATATTACAATCAATTGCCCTCTCCCAAAGAAGTCCTTTCTCTTAAAAGCAAATCAACATTAGGATGAAGGACTATCATGAATCACTCACACTCCAAAAGATGATCACGCACACGAGAACCACACCATAGGCTTGCCCATAAGATCCACTTCACCAAATTCAAGCGTGATACTTTGGAGATCACTAAGGTATTACTTTGGCTTGTAACGTAGGCATCATGTAAGGTAGGGAAGGTTAAGATTATAGTGATTCTACCTTCTCGAAGTATCTAAGGATACCTCAATTACACTTATTTTCCAAAGCTTAGTCCTCAAATCACTCCAAGAACCAATTCTCAAAGGTTTGCAAGCTATTTTCCCCTCCTATCCTTTCAACACAACAACTTATTATTAATAAGCTAACACCATTACAACTCTCTTTGAATCTTTTTCATGCTTTTTCTTCTTTTTTTTCTCTTTGTTTTACTATTCACAAAGAATACTAGGATAATTAGGAGGGATAGAAGTGATTGGTCCTCAAATTCATGAACTTCTTATTACAATTCCCACCCAGAATCTCTACTACAAAAGCCTAAGTTGGTTTTAAGTCTAACCTAAACACTTCAAGAATAGTTAGGTTAAAAAAAAGGGCTTTGAAAAATGGGTTTCGACTTGTAATGAGTTTATCCAAGAAAAAGGGTTTCAAGGCTCAAATTTGGGACAAAATTGGTCACTCAACTCATAATGGGGTAGCTGTTTTGGTCAAATTGGAGGTTCGCTCTCGATTAATAGACTAAGATCACTTCTCCAACGTTGCACATTCTATGCTTTAGGTATAGAGAAACCAAGCAAGTTCTAGGTGGACTCAATGAGCAGGATCAAGATGAATTCTTACCCACACATGACACTCAATCGCATACTTAATGCACCCTGTCTTGATTGATGTACCACATTCATAGCACATATCAAGAAAGGTACTCAATTAGTCAAAATAAGATGCGGGTATCACAAATCACACCTTGAATAGCCTAGTGCATTGTGACTATTGGCGATATAGGGAGCACTTCGGTGATACGCCACAGTATTCGGCGCATCGCCGAAGTTCTCAACCCATCACTGAAAGTCGTCTTCCCCAAGATGAACTTGGAAATTTTCAAGCCTTCAATAGAAATTTCAATTCCCAACACCATGGTTACTCAGACTTCCCCAGGTTTCAATCATTCAAACCACAATACGACGATTTTGCCCTTAAGAATGTCGTCACTCAATCTATCATTAGGGAAAATTATTCGTTTTCAAATTCGATCAACTAAACTCAACTTGTTCAACACCCATTTTATTTACAATCAATTCCACAAAGCAAGCATGACTAACAATTACACATTTAAGGACCAAAAGTCTACAAGTAAATTTCAATTTAACAAGAATACTATTTCAAAGTTACATTTCCATACAAATTCCAATAATTGACACTGTAAACTTCACCCATAACAAACCCAACACAAAAATTTAATTATAAACATGGGAAACAATAGCTATAAACAGACATAAATGAAACTTTAATCTAACCTTGAAATCTTAAGGAGACAATTTACGGGAAAGAGTGGTAGGAGTGCAACTCCAATGACCTTGGGCTCGTATGGCGGTGGTGACTTGTGAGAAAAAAATGAGTGCATGTGTGTGAGTTTGTGTGAGTGTGTGTTGATTA
Source organism: Capsicum rhomboideum (assembly GCA_031232105.1). Taxonomy (NCBI): domain Eukaryota; kingdom Viridiplantae; phylum Streptophyta; class Magnoliopsida; order Solanales; family Solanaceae; genus Capsicum; species Capsicum rhomboideum. The sequence goes on along the minus strand of CP124711.1, from coordinate 34,947,305 downwards.
GAGAGAGTGAAAGAGAAGAGGGAAAGGGGGAATATAATTGATTTGAAATAATATCAAGAGTCAAAAGACAATGGAAGGTCAAGGTTCAAAAAAGTCAAACCGTCACACTTTAAAAACTCGACCCTTTTCGGCGATTTAATTCCATTGTGAAACTTATCGAAGATGCGCCGATTTGTAGATCTTTCACCGAATCTAACAGTTACCAATACTTATGGCCTTCTCATTTGTGAAGAAAATCGGCGATAGTCAGCCCTTCGCCGAAGTATTCAGCGAGTCACCGATGGGAAGGTTCCACTGCTGAACCTAATAGTTCATCTGAGTTTGGGAGACCTTGTTCGGCGAGGGACTTCGGTGATGTACGATGGGGTTGGTGTATCACCAAAGCCTTCTCATTGGAGCTTTGTGCATGGTTTCCCAAATTTTTCTCTTCTCCGACTTATGTTATGCCATGTTGCCCACATTCCAAATCCATCACATACCTACACAAATCAATACACATTATTCAAAACAATAAAAATAAACTTGGGTTTCCTTCTTAAAAGAACCTTAGTTATTATCATGGCACGACGTTGTTCTTCATCAAACACTTATCATCGAGGTACATCACCTCCAAGAAATCTGGTTCCAGTGATATCCCATGATAATGTTTAACTCATTGACCATTCACCATAAACCAGAATCCTGTGCCATCTTTATAATTCTATAGCTCCACTAGGAAAACATTGAACCACCTTGAAGGAAAATAATTTGAACCTAGAGTTAAACACTAAGACATCATCACCACTCTTGAACTCCCTTTTTAGAATTTTGGCATCATGCCATCTCTTCATACGCTCCTTGTAAAGAGTAGAACTCTCATTAGCTCTCAAGCGGAATTCATCAATCTCTTGAAGTTGTTCCACTCTTGATTTTGAAGTATCCTCCCAATTTATATTCAACTTGTACAAGGCCCACAATGCCTTGTGTTCTAATTAAATGGGGAGGTGATAATATTTGCCAAACACCAATTGATATGGTGACATGCCGGTAGGAGTTTTGAATGCGGTTCTCTATGCCCACAAAGAATCATCAAGTTTTCAGGCCCAATCCGTCCTACTGACATTCGCGGGTTTAGCCAAAATATTTTTTATATCACGGGTGGACACTTCCGCTAGTCTATTGGCTTGAGGGTGGTATATAAAAGCCACCTTATGCTTTACTCCATATTTAGCAAGTAAAGAACCAAAAGATCGATTACAAAAATGAGAACTCCCATCACTTATGATAGCACGGGGTGTCCCAAATCGGATGAAAATATACCTCTTCAAGAATTGAGTAACACTCTTATCTTTATTATTTTTCAAGGAGAATGCCTCGAGCTATTTGGAAATATAATCAACCACTACCAAGATGTAGAGGTTCGCATACACAAAGGGTTCCATGAAGTCCAATCCTCATACATCGAATAACTCCACATCCACACTCGGCTTCAGGGTCATTTTGTGTCTTCTTGAGATCCCACCTTGCCTTTGGCATTGCTCACATGCATGCACCAATTCATGGGCATCACGATACAAAATTGGCCAATAAAATCCACTTTGGAGAACCTTTGCAGCTGTATGCACACCGCCATGATGACCACCAATTGGTGATGAATGACATGCTTCAAGAATAGGCCTCATATCATTCTCCATAACACAACAATGGATCACTCCATCCGCATACTCCCTAAAGAGATAAAGTTCATTCCAATAATACATTTTCACATGATGGAGGAAACGTTTTCTTTGATAATTGTTCAAATTATCAGGGAGCAACCCACTCACCACATAGTTTGCAAAGTATGCATACCATGGTAACATACTCTAGTTTAGTGCCATCACAAGCTCATCGAGAAACTTATCATCAATCTCAATTTCACCCTACTTTTCTTTGTTAGACTCAAGGCGGGATAGGTGATCTGCTACTTGGTTTTCACATCCTTTCCTATCCTTAACTTTAAAATCAAACTCTTGAAGTAGCAAGATCCACCTAATCAATCGAGTCTTGACTTTCTATTTAGCCATCAAGTACCTAAGGGCTGTATGATTGGTGATACAATCCAAATCCCTTCTAAGCCATTCACTAGGAGTCAAGCACGAGAGCTCCAAGCGCTCCAAGGATTGTTCATGAAACGAGAGGTACTATACGACATCCTAATACCGTCCAAGGGGTGCTATGTGTTGGTGATTACATCTAAGGAGGATGGAGGGACATTGGAGGGATCAAACAGATGCAAAAAGGAGCAAAACGGCATGCGGGCTGCACTGGAAAGCTCACCTGTGCGCGCAGGTGAGCCATCTGCGGGTGCAGATGCTAGTCAGTGGCATCTGCAACCCTGACCTGCGGGCGCAGATGCCCACCTGCGTGGGCAGGTGGCCTATCTCGGCTGCCATGCTGAAATTGATGGAATGGGTCACCTTTTTGGGCCCAATTTTGTATTAAATGACCCAATGGTATAAATACCAACCGATGTATTAATTTTCTTCAGTTTTTTTCTTGAATATTGATGAACATTGCTTTTGAGAGAGAGTGTGGTGAGCTTTGTTGAATCTTGGCTTAGAAACGCGTGGTTTCGAGGGCGCCTCGATTCCCTCTTGGTCACCGTAGAATTTAGGTGCTTGTTGGTGAATGTAATTAGGGGTTTAGGATTTAATATATCCTAATGTTCTTGATTATTTTCTCTTCTTGCGTCTAGTTCAATTTATCTATCTTTTGAATATCCGTAGTTTTCGTAGTTATCTCTAGTTTTTGTAGCTTGTACGCTATCATTTGGTATCAGAGCCGAGCTTGGATTCGTTTCCACGGATTCAATCTTGGGTGTGTTGTCCAAAGGGAAAGTCGAAAATAAAAAAAAATAAAAATCTGGAATTTTCATTTTTTTCAAAATAAATAAATAAAATTTCCCAAAATATATGTTTATGTGTTTGAGTTTTATTGTTGTTTCAACACTAGATTTGTTTATCTAGTGTTTGCTTGAGTCGGAATCTTGAGTTTGGATGTGTTGTGAGTGAAGGTTTGAAGAAACCCATTGTTGTTGTTCTTGTGGTTGAAGAAAAATAGAAAGGGTGGATTTTACGTCTTGCTTTATCGGTGTGGAATTGAGGGTTGAATTTGTTGTAAAAATGTTCCTCACGACCAAGAGAACATAGATCTGAAAGTTCGTTGAATTCCAAGGTCGTTTGATTGAGTTTCAAATCTGTTGTTCTTGGTGTTCTTGAAGAACGTTCATACCTTCAAGTGAAAAGGGTATCAAAAAGGTGTTGATTGATCTTGCAAGACCAATAATTCCAAGAGAGAGAGTGAAAAGGGGCCCACAGAACAAGAAAAATCAGAGTTTCCAGCGACCCGGGCAGAAGCATCTGCGCCACCACCTGCGTGCGCAGGTGGGCATATGCGGCCGCAGGCAACCAACGCAGGTCACCTGCCAAGTTTATGTTTTTCACCTGCGATCAACCGTCTGCTTGGGCATGTTGTGACCTGCGTCCGCAGGTCACCCAATGCACCTCACAGGTTCTAAAATCCAGTTGCTCAAGTTCCAATTATCTTAGTTTCCATTCTTGATTCTTAACTTCGTCTCTCGATCCTAAAACTAATTAACGACTAGTAATTCACCTACTTAGTAGTTAATTAATGCTTGAGTCCGTTTCATTTCTTTGTCCTACTTCTCGTGTGCTTTTTCTAGCTTTCATTTTCATCGATAAATTCTTGATTCAAGTCCGTAAATTATTTCTTTGCGTCTTTCTAACAAGAATCTAATCCGATTAAGAGTAGCAATTGACACCTCGATTACCATCGGAGTATAAGCCATCCTTCAACATTTGCGGGGCCAAGTGTGAGGAATACAAAGGTGTGTAGAGTTGTGAGGCTATATCTTTAACACTAACTTGTTTGTTGTTTGTGTTTAGTGTTGTTCCAGCAGGTACAATGACTTCGGAGGATGAAACACCCTTAATTAGGGATGTCGACACTTCGAGTGCAATTTTGGCGGCCATTGAATCGTTAAACCAAAAATTGGACTCTATGGAGGGTAGGATAGTGAACATGGAAGGACATTTAAACTCCCCACAATCCACTCCCCAAAATTCCCATGCCTCGTCTAGCGGACAAGCTCAAGACATACCGGCTGCCATCACTCCAGAAACACTTCACCAAATGTTCAATCCCCCAAGACAAACACAAGACCAAATGCTCCCTAACCAAAGAATACCCCAAGCACCCCAAAACCAAAACCCACCACCTCAAGCTCCACCAAACCGAAATCCCCCACTCCAAATACCCCGCAACCAAAACCAACCCATCCGAGTTGAGGGAGTAGGAGAAGAGGAACCCCAAGTAGAGTTTGAAGGGTATGATGAAGAGGTTGTGCATGCGGAGTATTGGAGGAATAGACCATTGCCTCCACAAGGATTCCGAGGTTGAGGAGGAAGATTTGGACCGGCGCCTTATGGTAGAGGGAATTTAGGGAATCGTCACCAAGGCGAGAACCAATGGAACTACAATGATAACCAAGGTGGTCAAGGAGGTCGGGATAATAGGATCAATTCAATCAAGATTACTCTCCCAACTTTCAAAGGAGAGAGTGATCCCGAAGCTTATTTGAATTGGGAGTCTACTTGTGAAAGAGTCTTTCAAGTCAATGATCTCACGGATGACAAGAAGAGTTGCTATGCCATAGCCCAATTTGACGGGTTTGCCAACATGTGGTGGGAATATGCCAAGCGATTTGAGAATGTCTTAAATGAGGGACGACCACCACCATGGGATGCTTTGAAGGCCATCATGAGAAGGAAGTATGTGCCAGAAAGGTATAGGAATGAGTTACTTGCCAAGTTGTACAATCTAAGGCAAGGGAACAAGAATGTCTTAACCTACTTTGATGAGTTTCAACAATTGATCTAGAAACTTGAGTATCAAGAGAATGCGGAACATGCCATCATCCATTTCAAAGTTGGCTTGAACAAAGAGCTCTCCTCATCCATGACTTGCCACAAGTTTCCTACCTTAGATGAGGTCTTTCAAGCGGCCTTAGAAGTTGAGAGAGACCTCAAGGAACGGACATCTTTCAAGCCCAAGGGGTACTCATCCGCTAATCCGTGGAGTAAGAGCAAAGAGGTAGCCCAACCTTCTTCGGGATGGAACAAGAACAAGGACATCAACAAAGTCAATGACAAGAAGCCCGTTGAGAAGGCTAACCTAAAGTACCCACCAAGGAATGAAGGTAACAAATATCCAACTCCTATTTCTAAAGGGTTTCAATGTTTTAAATGTCAAGGTTGGGGACACAAGGCAAGTGAATGTCCTAATCGGAGGAATGTGATCCTTCGAGAAGGGAGGATATTTTACCTTGGGAAAGAGGGTGGGCACGAAGATGAAAGTGAAAGAGATGTCCAAGAAGGGGACAAGTTAGAAGAAGATGAGCAAGTAGAGGAAGAAAATGAGGACGCTTGGCCTCAAGATAGAGAGTTTGAAGTCCCAAATTTTATGGTAAGACGAGCGATGGTTAGTAAGGCCATAGATGACCCTAGTCAAAGGGAAAATCTATTCCATACTAAATGCCTTATCAAGGAGAATATATTCTCATTGGTCATTGATAGTGGAAGTTGTGCAAATGTAGCTAGTGCCACCATGGTCGATTTCTTGAAGTTACCCACCAGCAAGCATGCCGCACCCTACAAGCTCCAATGGTTAAATGAGTGTGGAGAATTAAAGGTGACTAGACAAGTTGTGATCTGGTTCAAGATCGAATTACCATGATGAAATACTTTGTGATGTTATCCCCATGCAAGCTTGTCATATTTTGCTCGGAAGGCCATGGCAATACGATCGTTCAACCAAGCATGATGGAAAAACCAATCAATATTCTCTTGAGGTGAATGGTCAAAAGTTTACCCTTCATCCTCTCTCACCATCACAAGTGAATGAGGTACATCAAAGAATGAGAGAGTTGAAGGAAAAAGGTGGTAAAAAGGGAAAGGAGGAGTCCCATGAAGAGGAAGGCGGTGAAGCAAAAGAGAGGGGGAAGTTGAAAAGAAAGACCCAAATGGTGATGTTGGCAAGAAACAAAGATTTGTTTGAGGAGGCTAATGATGAGGAACCTATACACTTTTAGCCCATGCTTTTCATGCTAACCACTCTACTTCTCCTCTTCCCCATTCTATTTCTCTTGTGTTGCAGGAATTTAGAGACATATTTCCTGAGGAGCTACCGAAAGGGTTACCCCCACTTCGGGGAATTGAGCATCAAATAGACTTCGTGCCGGGCTCATAATTGCCTAACAAATCGGCTTATAGAAGTAACCCCACGAAAACCAAAGAACTCCAAAGGCAAGTTGAGGAACTTCTCAACAAAGGATATATCAAGGAAAGCATGAGCCCATGTGTGGTCCCGGTATTGTTGGTGCCAAAGAAAGATGGGACTTGGCGCATGTGTGTCGATTGCCGGGCCATCAACAAGATAACGGTAAAGTATCGCCACCCTATCCCTAGATTAGACGATATGATAGATGAATTAAATGGTTCTTGTGTGTTTTCAAAGATTGATCTTAGGAGTGGGTACCATCAAATCCGGATGAGTCCCGGAGATGAATGGAAAACCGCCTTCAAGACCAAGTTTGGTCTCTATGAATGGATGGTTATGCCGTTTGGACTCACCAATGCTCCTAGTACCTTTATGCGGTTAATGAACCATGTGATGAAACCGTTTATAGGGAAGTTTGTTGTGGTATACTTTGATGATATTTTAGTTTATAGCAAGTCCGTAGATGACCATGCCGAACATTTGAGATATGTTTTTGATAAGCTTAGAAAGGAACAATTGTTTGCTAACCTTGAGAAATGCTCTTTTTGTGTTGATGAGGTTGTCTTTTTGGGATTTGTTGTAAGCTCCCGGGGAGTGGAAGTGGATGAATCCAAGGTAGACGCTATAAGAAATTGGCCAACTCCACAATCCACTGGTGATGTGAGAAGCTTTCATGGATTGGCTAGTTTCTATAGAAGGTTTGTCAAAGGGTTTGGCACCATAGCTGCCCCGTTGACCGAGGTAATCCGAAAGGATAAGCCCTTTAAGTGGGGTGATGAGCAAGAAAGGTCGTTTGAAACCTTGAAAACAATGCTTAGCTCCGCTCCTTTGTTATAATTGCCCGACTTCGGAAAAATGTTTGAAGTCGAATATGATGCTAGCAAGGTAGGCATTGGGGCCGACTTAATGCAAGACCAAAAACCCATTGCATACTTTAGCGAAAAGCTAAAAGGGGCAACCTTGAACTACTCTACATATGATCTTGAGTTGTACGCCTTGATTAGAGCTTTGGGCAAATGGCAACACTACTTGTGGCCTAAGGAATTTGTGATTCGTACCGACCATGAGTCTTTGAAACACCTTAGGGCCCAAGACAAATTGAACAAACGGCATGCCAAGTGGATTGAATTCTTAGAAACTTTCCCTTATGTGATCCAATACAAAAAGGGGAAGGAGAACGTTGTGGCCGATGCCTTGTCCCGAAAACATGTGTTGCTTAGTACCTTGTCTTCTAAATTGATTGGATTTGAATACTTGAAGACATTGTACCCCGAGGACCCCAAGTTTGCTCAAATCTTTAAAGATTGTGAGGAATGGGAAAGGGGAAAATGGCTTAGGAATAGAACTTCTATACCCTACTCAAAATTTAATGGATTCCTATTCAAAGGAAAAAGGTTATGTGTGCCCTTTAGCTCTTGGAGAGAGTTATTTGTGAGAGAGGCACACAATGGTGGTATGATGGGTCACTTTGGAGTTCATAAGACCCTTGGAATCTTAGAGGAACAATTCTATTGGCCTAAAATGCGTCATGATGTCGCCCGAATTTGTGGTCAATGTATGGATTGTAGAAGTACAAAATCCCGCCTTCTCCCTCAAGGGTTGTATACCCCACTTCCCACTCCCCTACGCCCATGGCTAGACATCTCTATGGATTTTGTGTTAGGTTTGCCTAGGACAAGGAGGGGAAGAGATAGTATTTTTGTTGTAGTTGATCGTTTTTCTAAAATGGCTCATTTCATTCTGTGTCATAAGTGTGATGATGCCCCTAACGTGGCATCCTTGTTTGTAGAACATGTTGTCACGATCCACAAAATTCCTTGGACCATTGTTAGTGATAGGGACTCTAAGTTCCTTAGTCACTTTTGGAGAACGTTGTGGGGTAGGCTTGGCACCAAATTGCTCTTCTCTACGTCTTGCCACCCACAAACCGATGGTCAAATCGAGTTTTGTGAATAGGACCTTGGGTTCTATGTTACGCACCATGGTTAAAGGGAAAATGACCTCTTGGGAGGATCACTTACCTCTAGTCGAATTTGCCTACAATCGTGTTATTCACTCGACTATTGGTATGACCCCTTTTGAATGTGTTTATGGTTTTAACCCCCTAACCCCTTTAGGTCTCACTCCGTTGTCTAGTGATGTTTTGATTAGCTTAGATGGGAGACAAAGGGCAGACGCAATAAAAAAGATGCATGAAAAGGTGAGGCTTCAACCTAAGAAAAGGAATCAAGCAATCGCCAAGAGAGTGAACAAGGGTAGGAGAAGACTTGTACTTGAACCGGGCGATTGGGTATGGATACATCTCTGGAAGGACCGGTTCCCAACCCAAAGGAAAGCTAAATTGATGCCTCGTGTTGATGGCCCATTTCAAGTGCTTGAGCGAATAAATGACAATGCCTACAAAATTGACCTTCCACCGGAGTATCAAGTGCACATCACATTTAACGTGTGTGATCTCTCACCTTTCGACATGATGGAGGATGAGAATTTGAGGTCAAATTCTTCTCAAGATGGAGAGGATGATACAATCCAAATCCCTTCTAAGCCATTCACTAGGAGTCAAACACGAGAGCTCCAAGCGCTCCAAGGATTGTTCATGAAACGAGAGGTACTAGACGACATCCTAATACCATCCAAGGGGTGCTATGTGTTGGTGATTACATCTAAGGAGGATGGAGGGACATTGGAGGGATCAAACAGATGCAAAAAGGAGCAAAACGTCACGCGGGCTTCACTGGAAAGCTCACCTGCGCGCACAGGTGAGCCATCTGCGGGCGCAGATGCTAGTCAGTGGCATCTGCGACCCTGACCTGCGGGCGCAGATGCCCACCTGCGTGGGCAGGTTGCCTATCTCGGCTGCCATGCTGAAATTGATGGAATGGGTCACCTTTTTGGGCCCAATGTGTTATTAAATGATCCAATGGTATAAATACCAATCGATGTATTAATTTTCTTCAGTTTTTTTCTTGAATATTGATGAACATTGCTCTTGAGAGAGAGTGTGGTGAGCTTTGTTAAATCTTGGCTTAGAAACGCGTGGTTTCGAGGGCGCCTTGATTCCCTCTTGGTCATCGTAGAATTTAGGTGCTTGGTGGTGAATGTAATTAGGGGTTTAGGATTTAATATATCCTAATGTTCTTGATTATTTTCTCTTCTTGCATCTAGTTCAATTTATCTATCTTTCGAATATCCGTAGTTTTCGTAGTTATCTCTAGTTTTTGTAGCTCGTAAGCTATCAATTGGTGTGCACAATGACTTTTGTGCCCAACAAGTAGGCACAAAATTTCTCAAAAGCATAGACTACGGCAAGCAACTCTTGCTTTGTAACCTTATAATTTCATTGTGCATCATTCAAGAACTTGCTAGCATAGTGTATGGGATGAAAAAGCTTATCCTTTCTTTGTCCTAACATCGTTCCTAAGGCAAGGCTTCTTGCTTCACACATCAATTCAAAGGGTTGTGACCGATTCGGGGCTACAATTATAGGAGTCAACACAAAACTCTTCTAACACAAAACTTTTCTTGAGGCAATTGAATACCTTCTCACAATCACCATCAAACTCAAATTTTGAGTCTTTTTCAAGAAGTTTACACATTGGATGTGCAATCTTGGAGAAATTAAGATTGATTATCTCCTTTTTCACTACTTTTTGCATCGGAGTATTAAGCTCCCATTGATGCTCAACACACAATACACAATTGGGCTCTAACTTTATCTTATGAGTATAAATGCTGGGAGAATCTCCGATAATATCTATAATAGGCCACTCGACGGCCCGAATGAATTTTCTCACAATCGACTTCAATTCTTCCACTTGCCATGTTAAAAAATCCCCCATAATAATAATGGGTAGGCTATTACCTTCCCCCTAAAAGACATAGCAAACGTGTGGTGGCAATGGTTTGAGCTCAAGTTGTGGTGGGTCCACAATAGAAGGCTTTGCGGGATGAGTCTCCTGATTCTTCAAATCAAGATCTAATTTGCATGGGTTCTTGGTGTAAGATCCAGGACCCATCAATGAAGCTACAACTTCATCGTACTCTTCAACCTCTTCACTTCCATAATTCCACAACACTCCTACTAGTGGCTCATTAATGAAATCCGCTTCCATAGCATCAACCACTTCATCATCAATCATGTCGATCATGGAGATCACTTGTAAATCATTTGGTTGCTTCATGGACTTATACATATTGAAAGTTACCTCTTTATAATTCACTTTAAATTTCATCTCTCCACATTACACATCAACTAATAGCCTCCCAGTAGTAAGGAAAGGTCTACCAAGGATAATGGGAACTTCATAGTCTATTTCACAATCTAGGATCACAAAGTCAGAAATATGAATTTGTCAACCCAAACAAGCACATCATATAATATTCCCACCGATTTTTTGATGGACCGATCCTCTATTAAGAGCCTCATAGTTATGGGACTCAGAGCACCCAACCCCAACTTCTTGAATATAGATAGAGGCATCAAGTTTACACTTGCCCTTATATCACACAACGCTTTGCCAAATTAATACACCCCAATGGTGCAAGGAATAGTGATTGCACCGGGGTGTTCTTTCTTAACCACCATGTGATTAGACATGATATCGCTATAACTATGGGAGATATCCACTAGTCCATTATTCTTTTCTTTGTCACTAAGTCCTTCATGAACTTGGCATACCCGAGCAACTCTTGCAAGGCTTCCAACAAAGGAATGTTCACTAATAAGTTGCTAAATTTTGAGAAGAGCTTCTTTTATTTTGTATCGTACTCCTTCTTCTTCTTGAGCCTTTGAGGGAATGGTGGAGGGATCTTGATTTTTGGCTTTGAAACAACCGGACTTTCCTCTGGTTTCAAGACATTATCATCAACCATTTGAGGTATCTCCTCACTTTCAACCTTCTCTTCCCCTTCATCCAACTTCTCAATAATTGGCTCATTTGGAATAGGGACTTTATCATTTGACTTGTCAAGCCACTTTCTCTTTCCACTTACTTAATCTTCAACTCCCTTTATATTAGGGTCATCATCAAGATTCACAACATTATTACTGAGAGTCCTACCACTCCTAGTGACAATAGCCATGATATGAACATCAATTTTTTGATTTGCAATGGTGTTACTAGGTAAACCACTTTTTTGCCTTGTGTTAAGATGAGCCGAGATTTGACCCAATTGCATTTCAAGTTGCTTAATAGATATTGAATGTGAAGTGACCATTTGGTTTAGTTGCAAAAAGTTGCTCTTTATCCCCATTAACATTTTTTCACTCTCCTTGTGTTACGACCCGAATCCCATAGGGATGGATTGGCACTCGTAGCCGACAAGGCCCGAGAGAACCAAGTTTTGCCTCTATTCAATCATATGCATGCCATAAGAAACCCATAAGCACATAATATCTATATTTACCAACAATGGAATTCATGGAACATGATATATATATACATATGCGAAACTGGTCCGTTGAGGCCACCAAGTCAAGTGCGACATATCCCTTTTACATTCATACACCCACACCCGTCTACAAAAGCCTCTAACAAGTGCATTGACCAAAATGAACTAAAAGTCGGGACAAGTCCCCGCTTTATATAACATGTACAACTGTGACTCGGAGTAGCCCCGAACTAACTGGAGCTCACCAAAGATCTACAACAACTGGCAACCTACTGTGGAGGCCTACTAGTACCTGCGCCTGTAGCAAGTAAGGTAAATTCCCCAAGAGGGGTCAGTACGAAGAATGTACTGAGTATGTAAGGCCATATGAAACTTGTAAGATATGAAAATATGTCAAGAACTCATGTTCGAATGCATAACCAATATAGATAAGTCACAATGTAGATGAGTCACTTATGCTGTACTTTGGAAACCATGTATGTTGCTTTCATTACATTCTTTGTATCTTTACTTCCATGATTATTTACCTTTGTCCTTGACCTGTGATACCCGGGCCCCGACTAACAGTGGGTTTTAAACATAACATAGTGTTATGTTGGGATCGGCTCGAGCTAGGCTTATGGACCTAGAGCTGCTACCCTACGAATCAATGTATATATCGGGATCGGCTCGAGCTAGGTTAGTACCCCTAGAGCTGCCACCCATACAACATTTCAGGTTCGGCTCAAGCTAGGTTATTACCCCTAGAGCTGCCCCCTGTCAGGATCGGTCCGAGCTAGGCTTATTCCTCCAGGACTGCCCCCTGATCCAAAAACCTCAGGATCGGCTTGAGCTAGGCATTTTTGCCCCCAAAGCTGCCACCCATACTTGATCATTGACCACATATGCATTACTTTGATCTTTACTTTGAGATTGATACTTTGATAGTCATAACATCACTTTGAACTTTGGAACATAACATTGTTGGAAGCTTTGGATCAGTAACCAATGAGTGAGAAACATGTGAATAACTTGGCAACATAACATTATTAGAACCATAACACCATGGGAACCATTGGACAATAATCCATGAACAAGAGACATAAGTATAATCACTATTGGAACATTGGATTTGAGCTTTTGGAACATTAACCATGAATATAAGACATGAGGTTCACAATTGATCAATGAGTAGGAAATATATGACAATGACCATGGATAACCGGATATAGAATACCTTAGCACATTTTGGAATAGGACAAGCGTAAAGTCAATATGAATACTATTTGCCGCAGAATGATACGGACAGAGTAACCTTACATACCTTGGATTCGCAATACGAATATATAATTCTAGAGGTGCATATAATAGTCCCGCTCCTTCTTTATGTGTCACTCTACAACACAAATATATAACGGGATTCACATTAACCATCCATTCCTTTACAAATGCATATAACATCAATGAGTTACATGTTTGCCTTTAAACATGCCATTTCCCTTGACAAAACCATTGATGAAATTATTATTCCAAAAATCCCCCAATATTTCATACATTGACCAATACATGAGAATCAATACATTTCACCACAATACTTCTCCTTTACACTTTCTTATCCATATCATATCACAAATAATCCATCAAATTACCTTAATACACCTCATAGCACATATCGGCCAAAATCCCACAATTTACACTTTTAGAAAAATAACAAGTTGAATAACAAAATCACACCATACATGTTCATATTTTATCCATACCATGCTCTTTTATTAAGACATCAAATCTCTTTTCAAGTTCAAATCACCAAGATAGCACATCTTTCACCAAAAGCAAAAATACACTATTCACCACCTTGCCAACACAACTATCATAATATACATAATCTCCCATGCATATAATATGTTAATCCATGAGAATAAATACTTACCAAGGCTTGGAATAGGATGATCTTGTCCAAAGAGTCCAAAGGAATTATTTGCTTTAGGGTTTGGAACTTAGAGAAATGTTTGAGAAAATATCTTAAGAGGCATGAGAGTTTTGGATGAATAAAATCTGATTTTGGGGCCTTTATATAGACCCCAAGTCATTCTTAGCCATTCCTTTGGCATTAAATGTGGTCAAAGTGGAAGAATGGGTCATTTTGCCCTTTGGGCCATGTCTTTAATCCCATTTTGGGCCTAAATTTGGGCCCATTAACACATATCCATTTAACCCATCAAATTTCATGTATAATTCACCATATATCTCATGTTTAAATAATTCCATAATGTCACGACAATATTTTCTTACGAAATTCTCATTCGTCGTCTCGATCGCAAAAATAGGAATTCTAGTCGCCCATGGCTTCATTAGACATTTTGGATAACTATTTATGTTTCATGATTTGATCATGTAGGAGTATGTAGGAGTGTATTGAAGTGTTTGAAGCTTTAACAATGCTCAAAGAACTCCGAAGAACCAAAAGAAACCATCCAAGAATTGTCGTAGAATTGCGTTACAAAACGAGTCCGGAAAGGCACAATATTTGTGGCTTGCGCCACTGCTGCAAAGTAAGGCAGTGGCGCAAGAATTGCACCCTCTCTGAATCAGTGGCTTGCGCCACACCCCCTGAAACAGGGTAGTGGTGCAAGTTTCAGCACCTTGCTGAATCTTTCAGCCACTTCTTCAATACTTGCATATCGTCCAATACCTTATCAAAACACTACAAAATACTTACTTAGTGATCTTAATCATCAAGTAAACATGACTTCAAGTCACCAAATGAGGTTATAATGTGTACGGGGTATTACCCAAATGCTCTACGTAATCACAAAACACCTCCTACGAAAGTCTAATCGCCTATATTAGGTCTGATGTCAAATGTTTCACCAATGACACTATAAAACACATACTCATGGCATCTCAACACCTAGGTAGATATGAACCCAAGGTATCAGGTGAGGTTAGAAAAGTACGGGGTGTTACACCTTGACTCCCATAATGATGCGCACAAAAAATATCTTCTTCTTTGTAACTTTTTGGATCTATGGTGGTAGACTCTTTACCTTTTTACCTATCATGAGGAGATATGTATCTATCATGGTCTTGATATTTGTCTCTCCAATCACAATCCTGATCTCTCTCCTTGTCCTTCTAATATCTATCATGATCTCGATCCCTCCAATTATGGTCTTTCCAATCCTGGTCCCTCTCCTTCCAACCTTGATTCCCGCCTTGCCTTTAATAGGTAGGCCGGGAACCCTCCGTTTGGTTCAACAAGTACCATATTTCTTTATTAAGAGACTTCACATGATCATCATCATATGCTTTAGTACCCTTTGTAACTATGGCATTGACCGCCTTTGGAGTTGCACTCATTACATGTTTTGTGAGGAGATTCAATTGTGTAATTACTTTAGCCATATTCTCATCTTTCTCCTCATCCTTCTTCCTTTGGTATTGGCTTACATAAGATATGGAAGGAGCCCCCATGGACACCTCAGTAGCTTGTGTGTGCCATACTCTACTTTGCTTTGTCACTTGGCATAATAACTATGAAGCAACTCTGAAGATTTCTTTAATCAAAGATGCTCCTGCCGTATTATTGGCTACCATTTTGTTCAATTGGTCCAATGCTCTATAAAAATTTTGTAGAAGTATCTTATATGGAATTTCATGGTTTGGGCATTGTATCAACTTTTTATTGAACCTAAACCATGCTTCATGCAATAGTTCACCACTCAATTGTCAAAAGTTTATGATCTCATCCCTCAATTGGAGCATGCGGGATGGTGGAAAGAATCGGTCTAGAAAAGCTTCCGTTAACTCTGCCCAAGATGTTATACATCTTGCGGGTAACTCTCACAACCACAATACTACATCACCCATTGATGAGAATGGAAAGAACCTCAACTGGATGGATTCTTGTGAGATATGAGCAATGTCGAATGGAGTACAAACATATATGAAGTTCTTCAAGTGGAGGTTTACGTCTTCATGAGCTTGAACACCAAATAAACCTTTTATCTGGAGTAAGTGGAGCATCACACTTGTGACATAAAACAATCCATTACCCTCCGTGGGTGGGATGCAAATTGCACTTACCCTTCCGACATCCCCTAGTTGATCCTCATCATCAAGATATCCATCAAAGGAAGCGGCATCGCTACCATATGTAGACTCATGGAGTCGTGAAGGCTTAGATTATCCTTTGAACAAGACAAAAATAACAAATAAAGTAAATTTTACACTATGGATAACAAAAGTAACTTATAACACTACAAAGAATGAGTGCTATGTTTTATTCCCCGGCAATGGTGCCATTTTTGATAATGCTCAAATACACCCTAGAAATGATTGTACGCGGTTGTTAGCAATACTTTAACCCAACTTAGGAGTTGGGGTTGAATCCATAGGGAATGAAAGTAATATCTTCACTCTCAAATGTCACAAGTGACTATGAGTTGGCACATAATGCTCAAGATAGTGCAATAAAGTAAAATGGGGGGTTTTTTTTAAAAATATTTTTGTCTTCAAATTGTCAGTTTTGATATTGGTTTGTCAAAATGAATGCTAAAGAATTTAATCAATAAGTGGAGGTACTTGGGGTTATGCCTTCTTAAGAGTGATTATAAGTATGGGTAAGTAAAAGTTCATCTAAAACTCAATTGATAGTCATGACTAGGATTGGTCTTAGGTATTGGAGGAAATCTTTCAATCTACTGCCAAATTTCGTAAGGGTTTCTTTCAAATAACCATACGTACACAATACCAAGCAAACAATAAGCTCAAATTAGTTAGTCTATTTCTAGCACTAGTTAATAAATGAGAACTTCTCAAGTCTTCATCAACTAAATCTTCCCATCCTTGTCTTCTCTTTCAAGCAAAACAAGGGATCTAAGCATGAATGGAGTTTGAAACCTCAATTCTTAAGTTAAAACATAGAGATTTAGCTAAAATCATAACATTCAATTGTATATAAAGGTAAATAGTCACTAGCCACACAATAATCAACAATCAATAATGCATAACCCCAAGCTTTGAAAATTAGCTATTCATAACAGCAGAAGAAGAAAATATTCCTATATTCTTATTCAAAGCTGCCATGGAATCCAAATATTTTTGAAGAAAAATCCAAATTCAGAAGCAAGAATTTAGTAATCAGCAACTAAAATGTCACGACCCAAATCCCATCGGGACGGATTGGCACCCGTAGCCGATAAGGCCTGAGAGAACCAAACTGTACTTATGTTCATTCATATGCACGTCATCAGAAACACCCTTATCACGTAAGAGCTTAAAATTCTAACAACGGAATTCATAGAACATGTGATATATTCATATATATGAAACTTGGCCATCGAGGCCATCAAGTCAAAAACGACATGTATCTTTTACATTTACACACCCACATCCATCTACAAAAGCCTCTAACAGATACATTTACCAACACTAACTGAAAATCAGAACAAGTCCCCGCTTTATACATCATGTACAATACCAAAAGACATATACAAATGTGACTCGGAGAAGCCCCAAACTAACTGGAGCTTAACAATGATCTGCAAATGACTAGTAACCTACTGTGGAGGCCTAATAGCACCTGTGCCTGCAGCAAGTAAGGTAAGTCCCTCAAGGGACGTCAGTACGAAGAATGTACTGAGTATGTAAGGCTCATAAGAAACTGTATGATATGTAGATATGTCAATGAACTCAAATACAAAGAATAATCAATATAGATAAGTCACCATTTTGTACTTTGGTACCATGTGTATTTCATTAATTTCTTTGCTTCTTTACTTCTATGATTATTTATCTTTGCCTGTGACTTGTGATACCCGGGCCCCGACTGAACAGTGGGTTTTAACATAACATAACGTTATGTTGGGATCGGTTCGAGCTAGGCTTATGCCCCTAGAGATGCCACCCTATGAATCAATATAGATCGAGATCGGCTCAAGCTAGGTTATTACCTCTAGAGCTGCCACCCATACCAATATATCAGGTTCGGCTCGAGCTAGGTTATTACCTCTAGAGCTACCCCCTGTCAGGATCTGTCCGAGCTAGGCTTATGCCTCTAGGACTGCCCCCTGATCCAACAATCTCGGGATCGGCTTGAGCTAGGCGTTTTGCCCCCAAAGCTACCACCCATACTTGATCATTAACCACATATGCATTACTTCATTCATTACTTTGAGATTGATACAATGATAGTCATAACTTTAATGGAAGCTTGGGATCAATAATCATTGAACAAGATACATGAGTATAACCACTATTGGAACTTTGGAACACAACCTTATTCAGCTTTTGGAACATTATCAATGAATATGAGACATGTGATAATAACCATTGGTAATCGGGAATAGGATACCTTAGCACATTTCGGAATAGGACAAGTGTAACGTCAATGTGAATTCTATATGCTGCAGAACGATGCGGACAAAGTAACCTTACATACCTTCACTTCCAAGTATGAATACACAAGCCTATGTATGAACACAATAGTCTAGCTTCTTCCTTAAGTCTTAATCTACAATACAAGTACATATCGAAGCTTACATTAGCAACTAGTCACTATACAGGCGTACAAGACGACAATGAACTATATGAATGTCGTATGAAGTCATTTCACCCCTTACAACATGATCCACTGCATCATCATATCAACAACACCATAACATTACACACATTGACCAAGAGATCATACATCAATAGCATTTCACACCACACTTACCCTTTACACTTTTCTCTTTATCATTCCGTCACAATTACTCCTTCATGACGACATATGAACAACAATACATACTTATAATAGTACAACATACCTCCATACGATACTTTAAAGTCATTAAAACGACATCACAAGTTGATAATTACATCCAAAGAGGGTATAGGGGCCGTCGGGGACCAAGACGATGCGAAAACATGCAAAACCGCACCTGGGGCTGACTTACGAAGCCTCCTGCACCCGCAGGTGTCTGGTGTCAGATGGCAGTGGCACCTGCGTTGGCATCTGCGCCCGCAGGTGCCCTTGTCTGCGGGGGCGGATGCCCGTTTTGGTCTGAAATAGTCTCTTTTGGGTCTTTTAATGCCATGAATGGTCCTTAATCATAACCAAACTTATTTTGAAATATTTTTTATCACCTTGAACACCAACAATAATCCATGGTCTCACAACACACATAACAACACCCAAAACTACACTTCACTGTCAACACGTCACCAAAACCATAACCAATTTCACAATAACAATTCCAAACATTAGACACAAGGATAAAACAAGATAAGACTATAATAACATATCACATGTGAATATTTACTCCATCAAGTTCACTTCCTTCAAGACCACAAGTACGTATTCAAGTTTACAAGACAAAACCATTCTCCGATTTAGCAACATGTAACATTTCACACATTGTGAACTTCTCAATACTCTACCAACATAACCAACATAATATAAACCATCTATAATTCATAAAATATATTAAACCATCATAATAAACACTTACCAAGTCTTACAAGTTGATGATCTTGGCCAAAGGAATAACTTAGGGTTCTTGAGAGACAAAAAGAAAATTTTGGAAAAGTCTAGAAAATGGCATGAATGTTCAAATGGAATAAAAATTTGATTTCTTTGGCTTATATAGTACCTTTATAATGATCCTCATCCACACACTTGGTGTGTTTACTTGGTCAATGGAAGACTAGGCAAGAATGGGTCAAATCCCCTTTTTGGGCCATGTCTTTCTATGGTTTTTGGGCCTCATGTAGGGCCCAATGATACAAGACTTATTAATGCCCACAATTTAATGCATAATTCATCAAATCTCTCATGTTTCCATATTTCCATAAATGTTACGGTAGTCAGCTAGACTCCGAAACATCCTCATCGACACACTTGGTGTGTTTACTTGGTCAATGGAAGACTAGGCAAGAATGGGTCAAATCCCCTTTTTCGGTTATGTCTTTCTATGGTTTTTGGGCCTCATTTAGGGCTCAATGATACAAGACTTATTAATTCCCATAATTTAATGCATAATTCATCAAATCTCTCATGTTTCCATATTTTTATAAATGTTACGGTAGTCAGCTAGACTCCGGAACGTACGGGGTGTTACATTCTACCCCCCTTAGAAACATTCTTCCTCGAATGTTAGTGTTATTATTCACAGTAAACAATTACAAGTCTAGGAGGCTTCTTCATGTCATCATATAAAGATATACTTAAAGCTTATAAATACTTATTTGTCATTCTTTCTTTTGAAACAAATGAGGGTACTTGGATTTCATCATTTCTTCAGCTTCCCATGTGACCTCTTCTATTTGTTGATTTCTCCAAAGTACCTTTACGGATGCTATATCTTTATTCCTCAATCTCTTCACTTGTCTATCCAGAATGGCAATAGGTATCTCCTCATAGGTAAGATCCTCTGTAACCTGTACATCATCAATAGGAGTAAAACGAGATGGATCCCCTATGCACTTTCGAAGCATCGAAACATGAAATACTGGATGAACTGTGGAGAGTTCTTGGGGTAGTGCCAACTCATAAGCAACCTGCCCAAATGTTCTAATAATTTCATATGGGCCTATATAACGTGGACTCAATTTCCCTTTCTTTCCGAATCGCATTACCCCTTTCATTGGTGACACCTTCAAAAATACCCAATCACCTATGGCAAATTCAAGTCCTCTTCTTCTAACATCGGCATATGACTTGTGTCGACTCTGGGCCGTTTGTAATCATTGTTGAATCACTTTAACTTTCTCCATCGCCTGATGAACAAGATCTGGCCCAAGTATAGCAGTTTCACCCACTTCAAACCATCCAATTGGTGATCTACATTTCCTTCCGTACAAAGCTTCATAAGGTGCCATTTTAATACTTGAATGATAGCTATTGTTGTAAGCAAATTCAATAAGAGGCAAATGGTTATCCCAATTGCCTTGAAAATCTAACGTACAAGCTCGTAGCATATCTTCAAGTGTCTGAATAGTACGTTCTGCTTGTCCATCAGTTTGAGGATGGAAAGCCGTACTCAAATTCACCTGTGTGCCCAAACTCTGCTGAAAAGATCTCCAAAAGTGCGCTGTAAACTGTGCTCCTCTGTCTGATATAATGGAGATCGGAATCCCATGTAACCGCAGTATTTCTTTAACATATAACCTTGCATACTCCTCAGCTATATAAGTGGTCTTGACTAGTAGGAAATACGCTGACTTGGTAAGCCTGTCCACTATAACCCATATAGAATCAAATTTCCACAGTGTACGAGGCAAATCTGTAATAAAATCCATGTTAATCATATCCTATTTCCAGACTGAAAGATTGATACATTGCATGTAACCTCCCGATTTCTGATGCTCTACTTTCACTTGTTGATAATTCGGGCATTGAGCGACAAATTCTGTAATATTCTTCTTCATATTTCCCCACCAGTATACTTCTTTTAAATCATGGTACATTTTAGTAGCACCCGGATGAATGGAATAGCGCGAATGATGCGCCTCTGTCATAATTCATTTCCGCAGCTCATCTATATCTGGAACGCATACTCTACCTTGGCATTGGAGCACCCCTTCTTGTGTATGATCAAATGCCTTTGTCAAATTCTATTCTACATTCTCCTTTAACTGCAATAACCTAGGATCTGCAAACTGCTTCTCTTTCACTTCAGCTATTAGTAAGGATTCAACCGCATTTTATACAATAACTCCTTCATCTGAGGATTCAAGAAGACAAACCCCCAAGCTGGCTAATTGATGTATATCTTTGATTATCTCCTTCCTTTCCATCAATTAGCCACTAGTACTTTCTACTACCTTTCGGCTCAATGCATCCGCTACTACATTTGCTTTGCCTGTATGATAAAGAATGTCAATATCATAGTCTTTCAATAGCTCAAGCCACCTTCTTTGCCTCAAAGTGAGTTCCTTCTGCTTGAAGATATATTGCAAACTTTTGTGATCAGTATAGATATCAACATGAACTCCATACAAATAATGACGCCATATCTTTAAAGCAAAAATCACCGCTGCTAATTCAAGGTCATGTGTGGGGTAATTTTTCTCATGTGGCCGCAACTGTCGTGAGGCATATGCTATGACATTACCGTGTTGCATCAATACATATCCGAGGCCAACCCCGAAAGCATCACAATACACTGTATAACCCTCGGTGCCTTCATGAAGTACTAAAACTGGTGTGGAGGTTAATTTATCTTTCAACTTTTGGAAGCTTTTCTCACATGCATCATTCCACTGAAATTTAACTACCTTATGCGTAAGCTTTGTTAACGGTGCAGCAATAGAGGAAAAACCTTCCACAAATCTACGGTAATAATCTGTCAGTCCAAGAAAACTATGAATTTCTGCGGGTGTCGTAGGCCTTGGCCAATTTTTCATTGCTTCAATCTTTTGTGTATCAACCTGTACCCCTTCATCTGATACAATGTGACCCAAGAATACAACTGATTTTAACCAAAACTCACACTTGGAGAACTTTGCATACAATCTACGCTCACGGAGTATTTGCATCACCTGCCGTAAGTGATTAGCATGGTCCTCTGGTGATCTTGAATAAACCAGGATGTCATCTATAAATACCATGACGAACACATCCAGAAATGGCTTAAACACCCTATTCATCAAATCCATGAACACAGCTGGTGCATTTGTTAGTCCAAATGACATAACTAAAAATTCATAATGGCTATACCGTGTTCGGAAAGCTGTCTTGGGTACATCTTCTTCTCTAACTCTGACTTGATGGTAACCCGACCTCAAGTTGATCTTTGAAAAACACTTGGCACCCTGTAACTGATCAAACAAATCATCAATTCGAGGGAGGGTATATTTGTTCTTGATCGTTACCTTATTCAATTACCGATAGTCAATGTACATTCTCAACGTGCCATATTTATTCCGTACAAATAATATCGGTGCACCCCACGGAGATATACTAGGCCTGATGAAGCCTTTATCCAACAAATCTTTCAATTGCTCCTTCAATTCACACAATTCTGCTGGAGTCATTCTATATGGAGGAATAGAGATGGGCTGAGTGCCTGGAATCACATCAAGGCCAAACTCTACTTCCCGTTCTGGGGGTAAGCCTGGAAGATCCTCTGGAAATACGTCCAAAAATTCATTGACCACTGGAACCGACTCTGGAGTTAGTGGTTCCACTGGAGTATTTTTTTGACCCATACTAAATGACATATGTAACCCTTAGCAACCATTTTCCTGGCTTTCAGATAGGAAGTAAATTTTCCTTGTGGTGCCCCTACATTACCCTGCCATTCAAGAACATTCTCTTGCGGAAAACAAAAATGCACCTTCTTGGCCCGGTAATCTACCGTGGTATAATAAGAGGCCAACCAATCCATTCCCATTATCACATAAAAATCCACCATGTCTAGTTCAATGAGATCGGCCAATGTATCATGACCACACATAGTTACCACACAATTTTGATATACTCTTTTTGCAACAATACATTCACCAACTGGTGTAGACACTTCAATTGATTTAATTAATAATTCTGGTTCCTTTACAAATTTTGCAGCAATCAATGGAGTAACTTAGGACAATGTAGAACCGGGGTCAATCAATGCATATACATTATATGAGAATATGGATAATGTACCTGTGACAACATCAGGAGAAACCTCTGAATTCTGTCGGTCCACTAAAGCATAAGTGCGATTTTGGACCCCACTAGTACTGGCTGCTCCTCTGGCACCTCTACCCCAACCAACAGACTGCACACCTCGGCCCAAAGAAGGAACCGATGCTGATGACGCAACGTCCAATCCTGTCGATCGTGCTATACCACCCATGCTCCTCTGGGGACACTCTTTCATCATGTGCCCCATCATACCGCACCAAAAACAAGCATTTGTTCCCAATCGGCATGTACCTGCATGAATACGACCGCAGTCCTGACACTGCTGATGAGGAAAACGTGCTGCCTGTGATCCGTGAACTCCACTACTCTGCCCAGATGAACCACCTCTAAACCCTCGAAACTGAGAGTGGTCACCTGCTGTGGAATGAGAGAACGATGGTCTAGGTGGTCTAGGAAACATACGAGGCCTAGATCCTCCTTGCGACATCATAGATGGTCCCATAGATCTAGCCCTTTTGAACTGTCCCCTGTAAGAGTCATGTGCCCTTCTTCTCTGTCTTTGATCTTCCATTTCCTGGGCGAAGGCCTGAATTCTCGCTATATCCATATCCTTGTTCAATGCAGCAATGGTGCAATCCCTTACCAAATATGGCTCTAATCTGTCCACATATCGATGGACTCTGTCTATCATTGTAGCCACCACATTTAGAGAATATCGAGCCAAGAAATTAAATTACAAGCTGTATTCTCTATCACTCAAATTCCCTTGACAGAGATTTAAAAACTGATCCGCACGAGCCTCACGGATCTCATAGGAAAGGTAATGATCAAGGAAAGTCGTTTTAAATTCTTCCCATGTAGGTGGATTTGCAACAATATCACGAGATTTCTTCCAATCCTCATACCATAATATCGCCTCTCCTTTCAAACTATACGCAGCAAGCTCGACTATTTCAACCCCAGTTATATGCATAACTTCCAGATCTCTCTGAATTTGATCCACGAAGTCCTATGGATCTGCTTTTGGATCTGACCCAGTGAATATAGGAGGGTCCAATTTCAGAAAATCCTATGTTCTGCGACTCGCCACTCTAGCCACATCATCTTCATGTGTCATTGGACCAGTTCGTCCTTGACTTTGGGCTGCCACTAACTGTGTTAACATATGCACTGCATTTCTAAGATCCTGATCTGTGGCGTTCATTGGTGGTTCTGCGGGTACTTCTCTACCAACTGGCTCTTCCAGAGCTGGAAAAGTAGAAGAAGACTGCGATGAAATTTCAACATTTGCTCCACCTTGACTAGCTTGGTCAGGTGGTAATCTACTCATTCCTTCTTCCACAGGCATGTCTACCTGCTTGCCTTTACCTCTACCTCTCCTTGTGATCAACATTGCTACTATATCACAGAAAATAAATTTCAATGGTTAGGTACGATTCCACTTTGGCTCTATTGCACGATCTAGAAGTAAAGAATAGAAACAACACCCTAAATGTCCCGTAGCCTCCTACTTGTAAATGTGGTGCACAACACATCGATAAGTAAGACTCTACTCAGACATGGCTTTGTAGACACCCTTAGAACGACCTGCTCTGATACCACTTTTGTCACGCCCCGAATCCTATTGGGACGGATTGGCACCCATAGCCGATAAGGCCCGAGAGAACCAAACTGTACTTATGTTCATTCATATGCACGTCATCAAAAACACCCTTATCACGTAAGAGCTTAAAATGCTAACAATGGAATTCATGGAACATGTGATATCTTTATATATATGAAACTTGGCCGTCGAGGCCATCAAGTCAAAAACGACATGTATCTTTTACATTTAAACACCCACATCCATCTACAAAAGCCTCTAACAGATACATTTACCAATACTAACTGAAAATTAGGACAAGTCCCCGCTTTATACATCATGTACAATACCAAAATACATATACAAATGTGACTCGGAGAAGATTCAAACTAACTGGAGCTCACCAATGATCTGCAAACGACTGACAACCTACTGTGGAGGCCTACTAGCACCTGTGCCTGCAGTAAGTAAGGTAATTCCCTCAAGGGACGTTAGTACGAAGAATGTACTGAGTATGTAAGGCTCATAAGAAACTGTATGATATGTAGATATGTCAATGAACTCAAATACAAAGAATACTCAATATAGATAAGTCACCATTCTGTACTTTGGTACCATGTGTATTTCATTAATTTCTTTGCTTCTTTACTTCTATGATTATTTATCTTTGCCTGTGACTTGTGATACCCGAGCCCTGACTGAACAGTGGGTTTTAACATAACATAACGTTATGTTGGGATAGGCTCGAGCTAGGCTTATGCCCCTAGAGCTGCCACCCTATGAATCAATATAGATCGGGATCGGCTCGAGCTAGGTTATTACCTCTAGAGTTGCCACCCATACCAACATATCAGGTTCAGCTCGAGCTAGGTTATTACCTCTAGAGCTACCCCTTGTCAGGATCGGTCCGAGCTAGGATTATGCCTCTAGGACTGCCCCCTGATCCAACAATCTCGGGATCGGCTTGAGCTAGGCGTTTTGCCCCCAAAGCTACCACCCATACTTGATCATTAACCACATATGCATTACTTTATTCATTACTTTGAGATTGATACAATGATAGTCATAACTTTAATGGAAGCTTTGGATCAATAATCAATGAACACGATACATGAGTATAACCACTATTGGAACTTTGGAACACAACCTTATTCAGCTTTTGGAACATTATCAATGAATATGATACATGTGATAATAACCATTGGTAACCGGGAATAGGATACCTTAGCACATTTCGGAATAGGACAAGTGTAACGTCAATGTGAATTCTATATGCTACAGAAAGATACGGACAAAGTAACCTTACATACCTTCACTTCCAAGTATGAATACACAAGCCTATGTATGAACACAATAGTCTAGCTTCTTCCTTACGTCTTAATCTATAATACAAGTACATATCGAAGCTTACATTAGCAACTAGTCACTATACAGACGTACAAGATGACAATGAACTATATGACTGCCGTATGACATCATTTCACCCCTTACAACATGATCCACTGCATCATCATATCAACAACACCATAACATTACACACATTGACCAAGAGATAATACATCAATAGCATTTCACACCACACTTACCCTTTACACTTTTCTCTTTATCATTCTGTCACAATTACTCCTTCATGACAACATATGAAAAACAATCCATACTTAGCATAGTCCAACATACCTCCATACGACACTTTAAAGTCATTAAAACGACATCACAAGTTGATAATTACATCCAAAAAGGGTATAGGGGCCTTCGGGGACCAAGACGATGTGAAAACATACAAAACCGCACCTGGGGCTGACCTGCGAAGCCACCTGCACCCGCAGGTGGATGAGGTGAGCCCGCATGTGGATGGTGGCAGATGGTAGTGGCACCTGCATTGGCATCTGCGCCCGCAAGTACCCTCGTCTGCGGGGGCGGATGCCCGTTTTGGTCCGAAATGGTCTCTTTTGGGTCTTTTAATGCCATGAATGGTACTTAATCATAACCAAACTTATTTTGACATATTTTTGATCACCTTGAATACCAAAAATCAGCCATGGTCTCACAACACACATAACAACACCCAAAACTACACTTCACGGTCAATACGTCACCAAAACCATAACCAATTTCGTAATAACAATTCCAAACATTAGACACAAGGATAAAACAAGATAAGACTATAATCACATATCAAAAGTCAATATTTACTCCATCAAGTTCACTTCCTTCAAGACCACAAGTACGTATTCAAGTTTACAAGACAAAACCATCCTCCGATTTAGCAACCTGTAACATTTCACACATTGTGAACTTCTCAATACTCCACCAACATAACCAACATAATATAAACCATCTCTCATGCATAAAATATATTAAAACATCATAAGAAACACTTACCAAGTCTTACAAGTTGATGATCTTGGCTAAAGGAATAACTTAGGGTTCTTGAGAGAAAAAGAAAATTTTGGAAAAGTCTAGAAAATGGCATGAGAGTTCAAATGGAATAAAAATCTGATTTATTTGGCTTATATACTCCCTTTATAATGATCCTCATCCACACACTTGGTGTGTTTACTTGGTCAATGGAAGACTAGGCAAGAATGGGTCAAATTCCCTTTTTGGCCATGTCTTTCTATGGTTTTTGGGCCTCATTTAGGGCCCAATGATACAAGACTTATTAATGCCCACAATTTAATGCATAATTCATCAAATCTCTCATGTTTCCATATTTCCATAAATGTTACGGTAGTCAGCTAGACTCCGAAACGTATGGGGTGTTACATAAAAATCTACTAGGATTCAATTACAAGCTTTAGCTTTAAATAATGACAAAAATATAGGATTTCAATTGGCCAAAAAGGCTTAAATAGCTTCAGCAAAAATGGGCCTCAAAATTATGGAAATGCCACCGCATCCAATTCAGATGATCACTTTTCCATCTCTGAAAGGATCGAAGGTGTGCCAATTATCCAAGGCTCATCGATTTGACTCTAAATTTAAGTCCCAGTAGTTGGCATCTGATGAAATTGGCGATGGATCATAACCTCACCGACTGGTTCGGTGATACGCCAAATCGTATCTTGCATCACTGTTTTGTCAAAAGTTGATCTGACCAAGACTGTTGGAATTAGCAATGGACTGTCAGTTTAGCGATACGCAGAAGGTTTGGAGATGTGCCAATTTTCCCCCGATATGCTCTTATGCATTTTTAGCTCCAATCTTTCATATTTTTACTCCTTTTTGCCATTTCAACCACTTCTTGGCCTTAACCCTGAAATTAAACCAAAACAACATTAAAATGCATTCAAATTAGCATAAAGAACATGATTTCTTACCATTTTTAGGCCAAATGAGTCACAATTTGTTGACTCATCTGGTGGTACAAGTTCTCCTATCTAGGTGGATTAGAGTAGGTGTCTGCACGATCCGAGTAGTTGGGTCATGACAGTTGGTATCAGTGCCTACATTACTAATCTCCCAGTATAAAAGCAAATGTCAAATAGAGTCCTGCATATTGGTATGTTGTCATCCACATCCAATCTTTGAGAGGCTATGAGGCATTCTAGGAAATTGTTTGACTTCTTTCTTTCCTCTCGTCCGGTCTGTATAATTATTTGTATGGGTTGAGTCCAATTGGTATCTATCAATTCCAATTGGTATCTCAGTAAGACAAATAGATGTCATTTGACTATGTTTAGAATGACACGGGTAATAGAATTAGAACTAGAAAGGTTCCAATTGGTATCTGGTCGTAAGGGCTGCATAAAAGTTTTGGATAATCAATTTGTGGTTGTCCATGAAGCGAGTAAAGGAATAATGAAACATCTTATTTGGTGAATGAAATCTTTTGCATTGATACTTATGTGAATTGTGATTGCTTGAATGACTGTGAATTTTGTGATTTGTAAAGTGGCCATAATTTGTTTATATATTGTTGGTTAAGGAATTATTTGCTACATGGTTTAAGAGGAAAACTGGATGCTAAATGCTAAGCATGGTGTTATTACTGATAAAGTGGTAGAGGAAATGGTATGTGATTATGAATTTCTTGGTTTGAATGGTTAGTATATGATTTTGAAATTCGTGCTTCGAGCGGTTGGTATGTGAGTAAGACTATTAAATGGGAAATTGTTACATGATAATAGGAATTGTTATAGGAGGAATCCTTGTAGTGGTTCATAATTGTGACTTAAAGTGGTGTTATGTTAAATTGTTATTTTTGTGAATTGTTGGGTTCGATCTTGGGAAAGTAATCTAGATCGAGGTGCAATTTTTATTTTTAAAGTTGTGAAGGGGAATGAGAGGAAAGGAAATTGCCGAAAAACTAGAAAAAATTCAAGGCTACTATTACAGGGCTACCATAGCAGGCAATGTCCCACTAAGCGAGACTGGTATAGCAGGAATTTTCCCGCTATAGCGGCACCATGGTAGCGACGTACAGGCCGCTATAGTGGGATGGGCTGGACAAGTTCTTTGCCCTATTTTCCCCTAATATGCACTTCATTCCTAACCTATATAATTCATTATTTTAAGCTACAAGCTACCACGTAATCAATAGAAATTGCATATAATAAGGTAAGAAGCATGCATTCACTACTAGTTATTAAAAATAGCATACATATGCGAATTAAAATAAAGAAAAGGGAAAAGAAAGATTGTTTGTTATATGCCCCAAACGAGGGCAACCCAAATCTAGTATAATAAATAACAAAAGGGTGGGGGGTGGGGGGCGGGGGAGGGATAAGCTGACATGCACTAGGGACCTAGCTAGATGCCCCATCATTATCATGGGCTGTGGGGTTGGGGCCTTCTCCTTCCTATTCACTCAGGAAGAAGAACTCTTGCACGTCCTCTAGCTCCAGCTTGGGAAGCTCCTACTCACTTGAACATGACCTTGATAGTCTTCCACATTCGTGTGAGCATGCGGTCCTAGGGGTACCTCCTACTCTTTTTTTCATCAAGCTCTCTACAAGTGTTACATAATCTTGGGAAGTGAGAGGTGGAGCTAGAAGGGGATGTACCTTGGGGAGGAAATTAAGCATGCTCTATGAATCTCCTCACGGTAGCCAGGTCCACCTCTAAGTGACTGCTACAAATTTGGCACTGGGAGGGAGGGGAATCATCATCATCGTCATCCTCCTCCCTTACGGCCCAACTACTCTCGGCCTGGCCCACCTTTCTCTTTTTCTGGTTCTTGGATGTCACAATCTTTACCTTGAGGGGATGGAAGGGTATGTCCATCTCCACATCATCATCAACATCCGCCTTTGGCACCCATACACGCCTGTACAACTCAAAAACTAGTTCGAGAAGGTAGGAGCCCTTTTTGTTGCCCCGATAGAAGACCTTCTACTCCATCACAATATATACCTCCACATTCAATTATATCCCCCATATGGAACATGCCACCACCAGAGCCCGAGGGCAAGTTCACATCAAAAGTATTGCCCGATGGACGAATCCTCCGGGTCACCAGGTTCAGCCACCTTTGAACATCGATCGTGAAGTAGGTGCTCTTTACCCCTTTAGTAGTAGGCCAATAGACCTAGTCTCTATCTTCTTAGGCTATCTGCATGTACCTGACACTGGAGATGTTCAGCACCCTAAGCACATTTTTAATAGTAGCAGCGTCCATAGGGACATACAGTCCCTAAATCCAGATGGTGGGGTTGGGGTCATCACAAAGCATGGTAAGAAGTATGGCTTAAAACTCCTTGACCCAGCCCGAGACCCTAATTGGAGAAGCCTCTACAAGTGGCATCCAACCGAACTCTTGGAGCCAGTTGTAGAAGGCCGATGCTTTGGCTGCCAAACCCTTCATCAAGAACCCCCTCTCATAACAAAACCCCATCCTCTGCTAGTCCAAATATCTTTCCCGACAGTTCTCATCAGGAAATCTCTTAAAGTCGGAGAGAGCATCTTATAGGTTTTCAGACATTAAAGTAGTAAATTTGTGAAAATCATAAGAAAGTAAGTTAGAACTCATAGGAGTATCAAGGAATCAAATTTTAGAAAAAGTCCAAGCCTAGAAATTAGCTGGGAGGCTACTGCCTATAGCCTCCCGCTATAGCGGGCTGCATCCCGCTACCACGGGACCAATATAACAGGAATATTCCTACTATAGCGGGGATGCCATAGCGGGATGAGGCCGCTATAGCGGACTTCATCATCCCCAAGCTTCAAGGGGTACCTCAACGGTGACCCTTGAGGAATAGTCTCATTTTTGGCATTCTAACCACAGATTAGTGTAGGGGAAGTGTCCTACGACTAATATATGCAAAAATTTGGTCATTTTAACTTCTAAAACATGCCCAAATCATCAAAACAAAATCAAGAACAACCTTTCACATTCCTCAATATTTCAAGCCCCATTTGGCCATGAATCCCGCAATTATTATGCATAAAATGCCATAAAAGTGTTGTAAACATAAGAGAAGTAATCATTCTTCAATCAATTCATTCAAATCAAGCCATAATTTCAAATTTAATAACCAACCCCAAACCTACTCTATTTCTATGAATTCAAGCATAATTCATGAGATAATGAGAGTAATAAAGTAAAGATAAAGATGTTTAATGATAGTTACCTTATTTCTGACGACGGGAGAAAAATGATCGAGGAGGGGAGGGGAGTTTTGGAGTGAAAAGAATTAGAAATATGTGTGAAACCCATTTCTCATCCTTTTGAACTGTTCCCTCCCGCTATAGAGACCTTCATCCCTCTATAGTGGTGCTGCTATAGCTGGAATATTTCCTATATAGCAGGATCCAATCTCTTGGGGTATGGGAAATTTTTTTTGTTTGTTGTGTTTTTGAATTCTCGTCCTTTAAGGAATATTGTCGAGGCTATGGTTACCTTGGGTACTCAAAAAACTTTTTTCTCCAAGTAATCTCGTGTGATTCGTGCATGTAAAAATTTCTTGAGAGAGAGGGCAGAGTAGTAATAAGTGCGGCTTGAAAATTTAGTACGCCAGTGGTAAGAAATTCAGTGATCCAAGTAAGTGTTATATTTACTTAATCATTAAGGGGGGACATTAATTTTCAAGTGAGTTTCATCCCATCCTCTTTCTATCATGATCATTCTGGGAAGAATAATTGGTAAATTAGTATCTGTTGTGATGACCTATTCCGTCGTTACTAAAGGCACCACATCCAAGGGCATAGGGTACGTGGATTCTTGGAAAATATGGTCTAGAACTAGCACAGATAGACTTAGTTGAAAATTATCAGAATTTGAAATTTTGGACGGGTCAGGTTGATGTCATCCCACTTTAACGGTAATATTCCCGCTATAGTGGCTCCATGGTAGCGGCCTACCAGCTACTATAGTGGGATTCCGAGACCATAAATTGGCTTTTATTTTATTATTTTCCCTTCTCCTCTTCAGTTGCAAATAGGATGAGGTTTGCTTTTAAAAAACCCCTGGGGTTGTCTCCTGGCCTTGCAGCAATGGAGAGAGAGAAATACTCCTGAATGGGGTAAAACCCATGATTTTCTCTTGGATTTCACATCGAAAATCACTAGCGCAGAGTTAGAAGTTTGTCTTCATGCCTCCGTAGTAGCTGCTTGGCATTCAGGTAGGCTAGGTTTAATTGAGTAGTATAGACCAGGGTTAGAAAACATATGCATGACATAGATTGATAAAAAATTATATGCTTAGGCCTGCGGGCACGGTGTTAGGGTGGATAAAAATGGTAATTCCCGATTATTTGAATAAAAATTGATATTGCATGTGGTATTGAGTTTGTGATATGAACTAGTGTATATTGTTGTTGATATTAACCAATTATGAATAATGGTAATGTTATTATACCCAAAAATTATATTAGAATCTAATGAAAGCTAAAATTAGAGGTGCTTGGTGTTGGTGGATTCCAAAGAATCTATGGTGGTAACCAGAGGAATGACAACCATTAACAAGGTATTAGTATTAAGATAGAAGTTTGGATGTATTAGGGTGTGAACCATATGTGTGGATGTGTACCTTAGCCAGTGCAAATCCTAGCGAAGCCCTCAATTAATATACGAATTGTAGGTGATGGTTTAATTTAGTTGAAATCCAACTTGATTTATGTGTGCATGTTAATTGTTTCTTTGTATACTTGTTACAATGTATGTTCAAAGGAAATAAATCGTTGGATGTTATTCTAAGTGTTAATCACATATAATGAGGTTATATTGAAAGCTTATTGATTGTACAAGTGTGGTTGTTTATTCTCATTGTGGTTGTGATGACTGTGATATCTGTGGATTATTGTGGGATATACCAGTATTTGGACATATTTACAGGATTTATATTAATTATTATAGGATGTACTGGTATTTGAACATCTTCACGAGATTGCTTGATATAAGGTTGGCAGGCACTAGATGACTGGTATTTTTGGTACATGGACAAGAGCTCGTCCTCTGTAGGTCATGACTAGTGGGCGACCATAAGATCCTTAGAATGTGTGTACAAGGTATTGGTGAGTGAGACGGTTCCTTGAGTGGATTGGGTTTATCTGTTGACTTTTTTATATTTAGTTCCTTAAGTGGACTGGGTTTATGATTATTGTATTTATTATGGTTGGTGTGATTGTTAAATTGGATCCTTAAGGGTTTCGGGCTAAAAATGTAAAGGAAAGGCTTATCATCCATTGATGTTTAAGTACTTGTATATTTAAGGCAAGGTGTAACTTATTGTTGTGGAATATGATTTTTTGACTTGGTTAATGCTGGTGGTCATGGTCTTGACTTGGTATATTGTATA
This sequence comes from Capsicum rhomboideum, assembly GCA_031232105.1. Lineage (NCBI taxonomy): Eukaryota > Viridiplantae > Streptophyta > Magnoliopsida > Solanales > Solanaceae > Capsicum > Capsicum rhomboideum. The sequence continues at coordinate 34,913,684 of CP124711.1, read as the reverse complement.
TGTTGACTTGCAATTGACTGAATTCTTTAGTGTTTTTTGGAAAAGGCTAAATGGTATGTATCATATACTAGAGGTAAATATAGCTGTTAAAGTATACGTGGTGATACTTGCTTACAAATAATTGGTCATGTGTTTATATGTGGGTGCTTCCCCTAAATGGTGAATATTCCTAAAGCACGACTATTTAAAAGTCTAAACTGATTGGTTACTAAGGGTTGGAATTCATTGAAGTTATATATGGTTGAGTCAGTAGTTAAGAGAGTGTTAAATGCATAACTAGAGGTGATAAACTGTCAGAAGGTAGTGCATTAGAGTTTAATGTGGTATGGAAGTTGACTTACAGATTAATAAAAATGGCAAAAGATAAGAGGGGTGAAGAATTAGGGGAAAGGTTGTTTGACTAATAAAACTTTTAAAGATCATGTTTTCCTTTCGAATATTTATGTGATTTAATTTGGGTCAATCGAGGATGCTTACCAGTACGTGTTATTTGTACTAATACTACCTTTGCTGTACCCTTTTCTAGGGTATAGTCTGGTTGCAAGGTCAGTAGATGTTTCATACTTGATGCGGTAGAGATCTCCATCAACTTCTATCATTGTCTCTTACGGTGGAAGCTGGGTTATATTTTTTTTTCTAAATTGTCTTGTTGTAGCTCTTGTACCAGTTTATACTAGATATTCGAGGGAAAGTATTTCCTTTTGTATTCATGAAATTGTAAACAGGTTGTAATAAAGTAAAGGATTTGTTAGTTTCTTTTATGACTTTTGCATGTTTTCAAATTGGGTGGTAATGGTTCTTTTATCTAAGTGGATTAGAGTTAGAGCCTGCACGATTCGGGTAGTTGGGTTTTGATAATTTGATTAGTGATTATATTGTCATTTTTAGAACACAATCAAGTCGAAGTTATAAGAAAAGGCAAGACTCAAGTTTGTTAGAGCATTACGTGGCTTGGATTAAGGTAGGTGATGGTTGAATTGGAGTTAAAAAAATCAATTTGGTTTATGTGCATATGTTAACAACCTATTTATCTACTTGTTGCAATGCAAGCGACTGAATGTTGACTTGTTGGATAATTTTACAAGTTGTTTGATTACCTAAAATGAGATTATGTAAAAAAAGGCTCATTTTAAAGTGCAAGTGTGGTTGAATTATCTCATTATGTGATTGTACATATTATGACATGGTTTGATATTGTGAGATGAACTGGCAAAGGTTGATCGTCATGAAATTGGCAGATTTTAGGGAGTATAAGGGTAGGGACGTTGGAATAAGGGTGGTATAACACTTGATTTGGGATAAGAGTGGCAGCCACTAGTTGTCTGGGTTATTTGATACATGGATTGAGTTCGTCCCCTGCAGGTCATGGCTAGTGGGCATTTATAAGAACCTTCGCATGTGTTTTAATGGTATTGGAGAGTTTGACGATTTCATGAGTGAATCGGGTTATATTATTGTTGTAATTTTGATTCCATGAGTGAATTGGGTTATATTGTTGTTGAAATTTTGGTTCTATGAGTGAAACGGGTTATATTATTGTTGTTATTTGGATCCATGCATGGTCCAGGCTATTGATATACTTGAACTGAGTTAATATTATTGAATTTCAATAGAGTGGTAATTGTGACAAGGTTGAGCTATCTTTTTATGATTCACGGTAATTGACTTGGTTGAATATTTATACTCGTAATATGATTTCCTTGTTTACTTGATTAATTGTTATGGAAGACTATAAGGCAAAACTAAGTGATGCTAGTGTTACATGGTTGCTCTTGTTTACAAATTGTTGGTTATGTGTTCACATTTATTAATTTGAGTTGGCCTATGACCCTACCAGTACATAGTGGTTTTGCAATAATACTATCCTGTGCTCTTGTTTTTGTTGAGTGTAGAGCATATTCCAGTGGCTCAGACGATACCTCATCTATAGACAATGACCGATTTCTAATCCAAGGGTGAGCTTCATCTTTCGAGAAGCCATGGGTCTTCTTGCACTATATTTTTGTCCACTTGCTTTAGACACAGACAATTAGTTATTGCTAGTGTTACTCACAGATTGTTTTGTTTAGTTGTTTTGGTATGATGACCTTCAGTTTTTGGGGGCATTTTGGATGTTTTGATATTATTCCACATTGTTCATTTTAGAATAACTTTGAATGTTTTTATTAATATAGAATTACTTTCTTTTGCAATTAAAAATGACTAAGTGTTGGTAATGGTTATTCGAGTTAGATGGTTCTCCCACCGGAGGATTAGTCTGAGTGCCACTCGCGACGGGGTTTGGGTCGTGACAGTTGCAGTTTTGTAATATATTCACACACCATAGAAAGAGACATATTTTATAGTACACTTTTTAATCAACTAATGACTTATTACTTCGCATAAAAACCTAATTCATGGGATCTTTCAGTCACATAGGTTGGGTTACCATTATTGTCAATTTTTTCAAATTGACAAAAGTCTCATTTCCCTCGATATTTCAGATATCAATCTCCTTTACAAAGGTTTAGTTAGAGGATCGGCCAAATTCATTTCTGACTTCACATAATCTATGGAAATTGTTCCATCTCTTAGCATATGCTTTATCACAGTTGTCTCAAACATATATATTTATTTTTTCCATTGAAAGATTTATTTTTTGCAACATATATGTATATATACAGAAGGTTTTGGTTTTATTCCAATTGGAATACTCGCTAAGAATTTTCTCAACCACTCAGCCTTATTAACACCCAACACTAATGCAACAAATTTAGATTTCGTGGTTGATCTAGCAATTGTGATATGCTTGGCTGATTTTCATGTTATGGCGCCCCCATCAAGGGTAAACACATAACCACTGCTGGATTTTGTCTCATATGAATCAGAGATCCACTTAGCATCACTGTATCCTTCTAGTACATCAGAATATCTACTATATTTAATACCATAGTTCACGATACCTGTCAAGTATTTCAAAAGTCTTAAAAATGTATTCCAATGATCATTATTAGAATTATGAATATATCTACTCAATTTACACACATCATAAGCCATATTAGGTCTGTTAAAATTCATCAAATGCATTAGACTATCAATTATTTGAGCATATTTATTTTGAGAAACAACTTCTTGTAATGACATATTCTGTCGTTATTAAAACATCCATGAAAAAGGCATAAGAATTTAAAATTTTTACCAAATTAAATTTGAGTTTGGGATAACCATGTGCTGTTGTTTAATAAATGTTGAATAAATATAGTTTATAAGTGGGCCCAACCTAACGAGGTCCACTGTAGTGGTCCATATCCCTCTACAGTGAGCCTGCTGTAGTAAGATTTTGGTCGTTGCAGCGAGTGACGCGAACCAAAAATCTAGATTTTAGTGGTATTTTAATTTTAGTTCTTATTCAATTTCTCTTAAGTAAGGCCCTAAGTTTTTTCCTACTATAGAACACCAAGAACAGAAGAGGAAAAGCTCTCAAGGAACTCGATCTCATTATCATCCTTGTGGATTCTCTGTCAAAAATTTTGAATCGAGAACATGGAGCAAGGCTGCAAGCATCTTATGACAACAGCTTGGCATTGAGGTAAATTATAGTTTATGAGTAGTAGACTTTGATTAGTGAATCATATATACTGTATATAATTGATGAGAGAAAGCATGATTAGGCCTTTTGGGCATGGTGTTTGGATGGGTAATACATAGAATGGTGTAAAAAGATCTAAAACATATAATAATATGTTGATGTATGAGTTGTAATATGTTTATGTAAGATTTCCATGATGTGTGGCAATGTGAATAAGGTTAATATGGGTGACAGTAGATAGATTATGTACCAATGTAAGCTATAAACCTAGATATTAATAACATTATGGGTTGATGAAAATTGTGAAATTGTTGAATCTTGTTATGTGTGCGTTCTTGATAGTTTGTTCACTTCTGTGAGGATTGATTCTTGTGGTTTGAATGGAGAGTGAAAAATAATGTCTTAACATAAATTTCTGGGGGTGAAACATATCTAATGATAAATTGGAACCCTTAGTAAAAGTGAGTGAATTAGGGTTGGTGCTATATGTTGAATGTTAAAAAATTATCTGAATAACGGATAATAAAGTTGTATTCATAAATGTGATAAATGTAGTTAATGATGCGTCCTAATACTTAAAAATAGGATATAACGGTCCCTGGCATAATAGTTATTTTTGGTAAATGAAAGGATGCTTGAAAGTGTTTATGTGGAGTTAGACTTAATTTTGTCTCTTATATATTTCTAAATTAAATGGCATAATATTGGTCTTCAAACATAACCTGTGATTGATTGGTTGGTGGCTTGATAATACTTATATTCACAACTTGTATATTTCTAATACCTGTTGGAATGATTATTGACTATTGAAGTGCACATGTAAGATTTTATGTACTTGTACTATTCTGAGAGATAGCGGAGTGTGAGTTCACATTGTGATAAGTTGAGAGGGATAAGGTTATAGATACATACCTTTCTATTGATGAGTGGCTCGTGTCCGATGTGAGTTTATGGGAAAATAGTTTTATTATGGATTGAGTACCACGTCGGTATGATATTATTATTATGGATCGGGTACCACGTCAGTATGATATTATTATTATGGATTGGGTACCATACTGGTACAATATTTTTATGATGAATTAGGTACCACACTGGTACGATATTGGACCCTAACATATCCCATGCAGGTCATGACTATTGGACAGAAATAAGATCCTTTAGCATGTGTGTACAGATTGAGTTGCTATTGCATGTTCTGGTATGGTTAGAGTGAGGCTGATGAGGTATAGAGGTTATACAACTATGAGTTCAATGTGGAAAAAATCTAGGTTTTGTAATGACTTATATGTCGTATCACTGCTTATAACATATGGTTCTGTGATGACTTGATGTGTCTACTTGATGACTAATATGTCCTTGATTCTTGGCTTGATATGCCTAGATATTTCGTTATTACCTGTTGTGTAGACTATTGATTTTTTGTGCTGCAAGAAATCTTGATTTATGTGAATACGATCTCAATTGGTTGATCAGTTTAGTAATTTTTTCTTATTTTCTAAGATTAAATGTATGTATTATTATGCCTTGTTGCTGGGTTGACTTGGGTCGTGGGTGAAGAAACTGTAATAGGTGATGCTTGATGTGAGAGTAACAATTTTTAATAGTAAACTTTGATAGTAGTTGATAGACTTATTATAAGTGAAATAGAATGTCTAGTAACATTACTAGAGTCTAAACAAAATGAGAAATATAAGTGAATCTTCAGACTTGTTAAGAAAGCATTGTGCGGGTATGGAACTAGAATGTAAATTGGGTGCATGAGATTGCTTGCTGACTTTTGTTCATTTATATATGGTGTTGCGCGAACTAATCTTAGTCTGTGGATGATGCCTACCAGTGCGTATGGTGTACTGATACTACACTTGATACAACTTTTTTGGTGTGTAGGTATGTTTGCAGGTTGATTGAAGTTTCTTAGTTGATATGGTGAGTATCTAGCATCAACTTCTACATATCTCTTTCCTCAGGAGGAAGTTCTATTTTTTATTTCTTGTTCTTACTCTGTATTAGAATCTCTTGTACATGTCTAAACTAGGTCCATGGGAGTTGTTGTAAATCCATTAAGTTAAATGCTTGTAAAGGTATTGAGGCTATTATTATGAGTATGCATTTCAACTAAATTGCTTATTATATAAATATTGCTTCAAAAATTTCCACATAATAAATGATTAGATGGTAAAGGGTTCTCCTATCTAGTTAAAATAAAATAGGTGCATGCATGACCTGATAATTTGGATCGTGACAATTGGTATCAGAGTGTTAGATTACCGATATCACAAGTACAAGAGCAATGTCGAGTAGAGTCCTACGGATTGGTGTGTAGACATCCACATCAAATCCTCGGGAAAATATAAGGCATCTGGAGTCATTCCTTTTTTTCTTTCCAGTCGTGATGTCTCAGTTTATCATCTACTTGGATCGAGTTCACTTGGTATCTTATTTATTCCAATTAGTATCTTAACGAATTCAAATTTGGAATCTAGTAGATCTCAATTGGTATCTTGATAAATTCAAATTGGAATCTAGTCGATTCCAACTGGTATCTTGACGAGTTTAAATTAGAATCTGATCGATTCCAATTGGTATCTGATGATAAAAGTCATAAATTACATGTTGATTGTATGATTGTGTGACAATGAAATGATTAATTATTGTCTATTGAAACAATATAAGGTCTACATGTGCTAAGACTGTGATAAATAGTGACGTGTTGAATAATGTTGAAACTACTCTACGCGTTGACTAACTGATTGTGTGACAACATAATATTAAGTGTTTTTTGTTGAGACGATAGTAAAAAAATCAGCGTGTGCTGAGGTTATAATGCACAGTGTTATGTTTTTGGGTTTTGTTTTCCGTTGGGGAGTGACCTAGCAATCTAGATCTCCATAGGAGAATTTTGAGACTTAAAATAATGTCGTAGCATGTGATTTGAGGGGCTTCCATGTTGGGGTTGCTTCATGAAGTCTAAAATCCATATTTTGTGTTGTGAAATAGGGTTGGGAAGAAACTCTCCCAAGCCACTATTTAGGAACCGCTACAGCTGTGGGAATTCCACTGCAGCAAAACCGTCATGGCAGTCAAAGTATCGCCGTAGTGGGGTTGAGTGGTTTGTCAGGGCTGCCACAGCGATCCCTGGCTCTCTATAGCAAAGCCGTTGTGGCAAAAAATGAGTCCGCTGCTGTGGAAAGCACAAAGTAGAAGGCCTATTTAAGTGTCATATTTCGAGTTTCAACTTATAAACTCAAAAACTCCATTCCAAATCTCCAGAAAGGCAATTTTCATAAGACTAGGGTGGATTTTCTCATTGAGATAAGTTATTCAATCACTCTTTTTGCCTAGTAATCTACTGCTACCTTAGAATTAGTAGGAAGATATAACAGACGGGGATTTTGAGGTTAGAATCCTAGGTCCATGAAAAGTATGGGGAAGCTTATGGATAAATGTTCTAATCACCTAGAATGACCATGTGTAGTATGTCCCTCTCCAAGAAATTTCATTCAACAACAAAATATCATAAAATTCAATCCATTAATTTAGCTGGGGACACCGGTGATCTAGATGGTTTATCCAGGGTGTAAAGGGATGCGTTGTAATCCCCATAAAATTAGACAGGGTCTATTAATCAGAGGATCTATTACTTTTATCTCACGACCCAAATTACAAGATCATGTGGGCACCTACTCTATTCTAACTAGATAAGAGAACCCTCACCACCAAATCAGTTATCATTTGGAATCCAATTAACAACATTTAAATAATAGTAGTTAAATCTCAATATCAATATTATTATCAACACCTGAAACCCTTACAAAAAAAATCTTAATAAAATGAAACAAACTCCCGAAATCTGGTCTAGACATGTACACGAGCTTTTATAAAGAACAAGAACAAGAAAAAGGAAAAGACACAACTTCCACTGCGAAAGAGAGGTGTAGATGTTGATGATGTATAACCACCACTCCACATAAGAGACTCCTAATCAACCAACAACACACCTACATCCCAAAAAGGATGTAGCAAGAGTAGAATCAGTACATCACACATACTGGTAAGCATCATAGGTCGACCAGGGTTAGATCACGTAACATCATATAGAAATTACAAGAAGGAAATATAACAACTCCAATAGTAGCTTAACACCAAAGTTCACATTCCACACTACAACTCTTCAATGTTATACAAGCTTCCAATTATGCTTTATTAGCTCAGTTAACCAATTCAGTTACAAGCGAATAGTCCAATTTATGTTAGGTAATTCTACTGACCGCTAACTCTGTGAATATTATCTAACAGGCCAGCTTCTCTTAATTTCAATTCAAGGATTAACCAATAGTTCTCAATTTCCACACCATGTATATACAACAAAAACTAACACCAAGGCAACCCAACAAGCAAACAATAGATACGAGTCACCATGCACTCAACAACAGTCCTCTTATACTCTCAATAATAGAGCAACAATTTCACAATAATAATCAAGTTGTATAGGTCACACAACTCAAAGATATTCCAATTAACATATAAGAAATTCAATTATCAAACAACAAGCACCATGATAGATACAAAACCCATAATCACGATATCAATTGGGAAATATTTCAGTCATATCTCACTTAATATATGTCATACAAGACCCTACAACCATAGTCACCCATCATAATGTGGACACAAGTTCATATAAAATAATATATATATATATATATGTATGTATAGTATTCATCTCTGTATATCACTCTCTCATTTGTACACACACGCTAAGGGACTTATTTCTGCCCAATAGTCATGACCTATAGAGGATAACCTAAGTCCATGTATCGTACCGACGTGGAACTCGATTCCCCATAATTATAATAATAATATTAATAATGGTAGTAATATAACTACCCATACTGGCGTGGTACCCGATCCTCCATAATAATAATAATATAAGTATCCATTCCGTACATGTGTTGTACCTGATCCTCCATAACTATATTGTATGTATTTTATCAATTATATTATCTCTTAGGATACAACACAATGTATTATATTTATATGTACTCTTACAATCATAACATTCCAATCACATTGGATAATCAACAATTTATTCAAACAATTATCAATAACCCAACTATCATCAAATTACACGCATGTCCAAAGAACAATCAACAAGCATCTAATTCAGGTACAACAGTCAAATTGAGCCTAACTCCAATTATACCCCAAGCTACATTCATTCACTCAACAACACCCTCTTCTACTCACATCAAGACTGGTGGGTTATGTTTGTTAACTAATATTCTTACGCTCAATAAGCTGTTAGGTTTTGAAAATGCTACCTTATTAAATGATTGTTTAACCATTCTATCCTATTCAGTCTTTACGGCTCTAACTCTAGTTATGCGACCTTACACTTTCTATCATTTACACTTAGCCACACCATTCTTAGACTTCTTAAGTTACAACACTGCAATCTTCTATCGTAATCACCTCTCATAAACATTACAGCCGAACCTTTAGATTACAAACTCACATGATCTCATTATCTTTGCTTACAATCATATAATACATTTCAATTAAGTATAGATATCATACAAACACATAAAACCCATCAAGGAATTTACATACATTATTCATATCAACACATAATAACTCTTTTCATGCAGTTTTTGTATTTTACCTATCCAAACACCATACCTGCAGGCCTAAACATAATTTCTTTCATCAAATCTATATCATGAATATGTTTTCTAATCGCAGTCTACTTGTCACGATCTAAAAATAGAGATGTAATGGCTTTTGTCGCACCCTCCAATACAGATAAGCCTATCCCAATCCAAACACAATAATCAAAGTAAAACAAAAGCAGAAGAAGTAAGAATGGAAATAATTCCCAAATGATATAAAAAGAAATATAACCTCAACACAACATCTCAGGTTTGGTTATCACTAGTACAAGCCTCTAATATCAAATATAGTGAAATAATCTAAAATATCTCAAATATGAATAAGCATGAGCTAGAAGAAGAAAAGATCTGGATAAGATCTAAGATCCGACGGTCACTACCTCAATCTCAGGAAAAGCCGACATTGGGGTCACAATCAATGCTTAGCTACTCGCTAAATATCTGCACGTAGGTGCAGAAAAAAAAAGTAAGGGTGAGTACAAAACACATGTACTCAGCAAGAATCATCGAGACCCGACCCTAATCCAAATTGATAACGAGAACCAATACACCAACCATCCAAGATTACCCCAAATAAACCTACACTTAAAAAAGTTCCAGCCTATTCTAGCAGATAACAATAATTAATAAGGTAGCCAAATCAATTCAATTAAGGAAAACACGTATAGGTATAATATCAATAGAAATAGTAATAAGTCACATCAGGAGAGAAATTAACCAATACATTATATTATATCCACTCACCACGCCAAACCAACAATCTAGGATAAGATAGAGAAAATACATATCATGCAGCCAACAGATGTGATGCAACAGTCTCAACAGATCAAGCTGTAACCAATATACAATATATAATAATATGTCAACCACAATATCACCCAAGATAAAGTACAATGTAGTGCAATACAATGTAGTGATATGAGATGAAATGCAATGACCAAAGTATAACCTATATACACCTACTGAGCCTAAGCTCCAGGAGAGGATCTGTGTAGGGTTTGCAACTCGTATACTAATCACAATCTTAATATTCAATTTTGTCGGCACTTCTCTTGATCAAGTAATTTTATAGTATCACATCAATCAACCTTGCCGGCACTTCCCTCAACTAAGGCATTTTATAAAATAGTTCATTTTTTTTGCAAAGAATCCAAATTCCGTAGTAGTATCAATTCCATAAAAATGAGTATGCATGATCATGGAAAAATCAACAATACATACTAATCATCTCAATAATGGTATAAATGAACCCAATGCACCCAAATCTCAGTAAATCACGATACAAGCCCCCAACATGGGCACCACAATAGTAAAATAACCAAATAAGACATCAATAAGGTCAACACAAGCCCCCACTTGGGAATTACAATGATAATAATCTCTCTAATCAATAATAAAATCACACAAGCCCCCACTCGGGCATCACAATAATAATAATTTGCCATATCGATGATAAGGTTCACACAAGCCCCACACGGGCATCACAATAATGATTTTCAATCCAAATAACGTACATATTAGTAATTCACTCAACTGATAACATGATTTACATAATAGGTTTCCTACCTTTTCTCAACTATAACACAATTAAACTCAAATGCTCAAAAGGGAAATATACTATAACAATTTTCATTGTGATTTTTAGATTTTTTTGTATTTTGACCATTTTACCCTTCTCAGTTATTGCTTTATATCATTTATGAGTTGTAGGAATGGTTTGCATGGTCGTCGAAGCATTCGAAAGTGATTTATATAAGTTTGTGATTTTGAGTAGCATTTAAAGTGATATAGTTGACTTTAGTCAATATTCTAAAATCCATGCATCGGATGGTAATTATTCAATTTTATTAGATCCAAAATATCTAATTTAGCCTATTAACATAGTTGGGTTGTGTTCGGAAAGTCTTATATGAGTTTTGGGTACTTATTCGGAGTTTGGAGTTTTACGTTGTTGAGTTTTAATAGTATCACCTATATTAAATGAGCTATTTTGGGTATGTGTATGGTACCATTAGATATGTATCAAAATTTAGGAACAACCGCAAAAAGAATCATCGTATTTGGAGTCCGTATGAGGGAGTTATGTCCTTTTTAGTGAAAAGTTGTTGCCGAAGGGTCTTTTCTCGTGAATTTTGGTCACTACTAAAGATACCAGAATTTTTTATAAAAAAGACAATTTCGGGGATTTCATATTTTGAACATTTTGGGAGCTAGGAAGCTCTGATTGAGGTGATTTTTGATGGATTTTCCTCCTACAATCATTGGGTATGTGTTTCTAACTTCATTTTACTCATTTTCCCATAATACTCATTCCGTTTTTCATGATTTTGATTCATAAAGTTGAGTTTTGAAATTCAAAGTTATGAAAAAGAAAATTCTTGATTTGAAGGTCGATTTGAAATGGGTTTTCATTATTTTTTGGGATTTAAGGTCCTTGTATTGTGGATAAACTTATTTTGACAAAAAAAATCAAATTTTCTAGTTTTAAACAACGTTTGATAATGGAATTTTGGAATTTACCTGGTAAAGTAAAAAATGAGTATTTTGATGTTTTCAAACTCGATTTCTACTCGGTTTTCGATGGGATTTTAGATTTAGTACCCTTAAACTATGGGTAAAGTGATTCTTTAATAAAATTCTAATTTTACCCTTTTATTTACAGAGTCAATTTTTAAAGTGATTTTGGACCCCAAACCAAAGTATATCAATATAAATATCATTGGTTTTGTACTGTGTTTTGGCTTTGCGGATCTTCTTTAAGGCAAGTTGATAAATACCTTGACTCTTTTTTGAGGTGTTTATGTGCTTATTTTCTTGTGTTTAGTGAATCACTAAGGGTTTAGGGATCTCGCTTAGATGAAATGGAAAGCATCTCCATGGGTACCAAAGTCTATTAATGGATTGTAGTAATATAATTGTTTATCTCATTTATTCTTGCTATTTGCAAATACGCTTAAAGTAGTTTGTATATAGGTAACTTATTGATCTTGAGTAATTTGATAGTGGGTATCTATTTAAGAGCTTGAATTATGTTTAATGGATTTTGATGTGATGATCGGGGTTTATTAACCATTTAGGGGATAATTATGTTATTTGATGGAAATGTAACAACCCAAATAGCCGTTACGTGTAAAAATGCCCCAAAAATAATTTACAATAAAGAATAGGTTCGAAATGAACCGGGAAAAAAATTAAAATCAGGGAGAAAAATCGGGGCCTAGGAAATTTGGGCCAAGGGACCCAATAAGGAGCTGGGCTGGACTGCAAGCAACCGCTGCAGCGGTAACGGACAGTATGCCAGTCGAGTGATTTTTAAAATTCCTCTTTCTTTTTATTTCCCTAGGTCGCCCCCTTCCTCCAAAAATACTCTGAAAAACCCTAACTCCCAAACCATGAGGTTTCAAAGGCCAAGGTTTATGAGAGCGATTTTGAGACACACCTGGAGGAAACCCAACATGGGAATGCAGTTAGCACGCGCAGGACAACTCAGTATGTTTCATCTAAGAGGTAAGCTAAGGTTTAATTTGAAGCTACTAGACATGGGCTAGATTCATTTAATATTAATAGTAATGTCGAGAGTATCATGCATTAGGCCTACAGAGTTGATTGGATAGACATGTTAAATATGGATAGGCTTAAATATATTGATTTTATTGTATCTTTTGTTAATGTTGGTTGGGATAAGGGATGGTTAGGATATGGGCAGGAAGTCCGTGGCTTATTGTTAACTGGAGTCAAGTACATTGGAAGTTGAATGATATAATTTGAAATGGTAAAATGGAAAGTATAAGGAGACTCGACTAGTGCATAAATGCTTAAATGGTTGAATTGCGTTAGGGAAACTTGTTTGGTCCTAATGCCTTGGTGGTCATGATTGATGCTTTCTAGAGTTTAGAAGATGAGATAGTGAGTAAAAAGGTAATGTTAGAAGATAAGATAGTGAATAAAAAGGGTATTGTTAGAAGATGAGATAGTGAGTAAAAAAGTATTGTTAGAAGACGAGATAGTGAGTTAAAAGGTATTGTTAAAAGACGAGATAGTGAGTAGAAAAGTATTGTTAGAAGATGAGATAGTGAGTAAAAAGTTATTGAGGTTAACTGGGTCGCAGTGTTTGCATTGCTTGTCATGCTATCGCAAATAGCGTTTGCCATAATTAAAAGGTAATGTGATTTCGAGTGATGAAAACCCAATGAGGGTGCTTGGTGAGTCGTGATGGTTATATTATGTGAGACCTAAGGTAACCAAATAAATGAATTAGATGGTTTTCGTATCAATAGACTGTATTGAACCGCAATGCATTTTGGGCTGACACGTGTGATTATATTTTGCATGAATTATGATTTTTGATTTCTTGCACTCATTCATATGCATTGTGATAAGGTGTTGAGTTGATGGGTCGGGTACCACACCGGTATAATACGATATATTATTATATTGGGTCGGGTACCACGTCGGAATAATATAATATTTGGTCTGATACCACACGGGTACGTGATGATGAGGAGGGATAAGAAGAGATGATACGCACATCTTGTATACATGCATTCATTCATTTATTTTTACGTGAGTTTAATTGATGTGTATATATATGTATATATATGTTCTACTACGTGTTGCACTATTATGGTGAATTATGGTAAATGGTTGTGAAGGTAAATGGGGTTCCTTATGCGGACCGAGTTAGAGGTAAAAATACTATGGTAATGATGCTATTTCGAGTACCGAGAGGACTGGAAGGATTATAGTTTAAGGAATTGCAAGTATAATGAAAATGGTTGGAGTGGTTAGTCAAAGGACAAAGAGATACGAAATATAATCAAAGGACAAAGATATACAAAAACGTTAAATGATAGGTAGATGACAGAGATGCAAAGTGTAGGTCACAGAGATGTTAAAGGTGGGTTAATAAGAGCTAACAAATTGGGATATCGAACCAGAACTTTACTTGATATTGTGATTTTCCCATATTTATTATTGATTTTATTTGTTTCTAACCCTGGTCGGTCGATGATGCTTACCAGTATGTATGGTTGTACTGATACTACACTTACTATACCTCTAATTAAAGGTATAGCCATGGTGCATGTCAGTTGGAGTTTCTATAGCAGTGATGTCGATCATTCAGCAGCAGTTCCTACCATTTCTATCCTGCATGGATGCTGCATCATGGATGTCCCTACTTCTTATTTAGGCTCTCGTACATCTTTAGACTAGGTTCTAGGGAGTCTCTTGTAGTTATTTTCCGCATTTACTTTTCATACTCGATGTATTAAAAATAGGTTTTGGGAAGAATTAAGTGAACAATTATATTTTAGATCGATTAGACATTCGGTTGGTGGATATAAAATTAACAAAGTGTTTATCATTTTAACTCCCGCATTTGGTTGAATCATGGGATTATTAGGGTTCTCCTATCTGGAGTATGTATAGGTAGGCGCCCGATATGACTCGGTGGGTTGGGTCGTGACAAAGATGGTATCAGAGCTCAGGTTATCGGTCTCTCAGTACAAGAGAAAATGGTGAGTAAAGTCCTACGGATTGGTGTGTTGGCATCCACATCAAAATCTGTAGGAAGCTACAAGGTATCTAGGAATTTATCTCACTTTCTTTCTATCTATGGTACCATCTCAATGTCGTATCCCCGAGTTTAGTCCAATTGGTTTATGGTCGATTCCAATTGGTATCTCAATCGTCACAATTAGAAATAATTGGTCCCAATTGATATCTTTTAAAGTGGAAATATTAGGATAAAATGCTCAACGAATAGAACCGGTAAGGACCTAGGAAATATATTGTGATGTGTATTTGATATGGTGTTAATTACTTGTGATGAACCAATGATGTGTTAAATATATGCTATATGTATGGTTGTTGATGGTGCTATATGTTAACTTGTTGCGATGTTTAACTCTCGAATATGATTGTTGAGTGTGTGTGTGGTTGGATGGTGTGTAGATAAGCGGACCGGTGGGTGTAAGGATCAGGTGCGATCCTGAGAGTGTTTCCATTTCTATGACTTGAGCCACGACTAATCTTTACATGATTTGGAGTACTAATTGTCTTCTATCCAATCCTGTATGAACCACCCTGATGCATGGCTGTTGTTAGAGTATTTAAGGAGGGGGGGGGGTCACAAATTGAGTGAGTAAGTAGATTGACGGAAGTGTAGCACTAATTGATTTGGTGGACGAAAAGTTATATTGGTTATGGTTCGGAGTTAATATGATTGCGAATTTGATTTACATTAAATATAATGAGAGATTATTACGCTACTTGAAGAGGCATAAAAAGAGTTTCATGCAGAAAGGACCTAGACTGGGTAAACAAAAACCAAGGCAAAGCTACTGTAGGCTACCGCTGCAGTGGCTCAAAGCAGAATCATGCCAGGCGCATCCCCTATTTTTGCAATGTTCAGTTGTTGCGTAGAAACTTTATTTTTGAGATATAAAATGATAGAAAGGCATCCAACACACATTATAAGCAAGTACGACTATTATTAAAAAGGGGGCGGGAAGTAAAATATCTAAAAGGTGCAGAAAATAAAAAGAGATTGTTTGTTACATGCCCCAAACGGGGTTAACCCAAATCCAGAATTAAAATAACATAAAGAGGGAGGGGGGAGCATTTAGCTGGTGGCATCATCCCCAAGGCTGGCGCTATTCGGATCCTCCTCATCTACGCCATTGAGGAATGAGAACTCCTCGGCATCCTCCGCACTCAGATTTGGGACCTCCTTATCAGGGAAGGTGCACGCGAACTAACCCATACGGCCTTCCACATCCTCGCCAGTATGCGGCCCCAAGAGTGGCATTTCTTCTTCTTTTCATTAAACTCCCTTCAGAGCTCAGCATAAGCTCGGGCAGAATCCACTGGGGCAGTGGAGCTTGAAGGGGCCAACCCCAATTGCGACACCTAGGCCCTCTCCATATAGCCATACATAGCAGCAAGGCTAGCCACCCAGTAGCTAGGAGGAGCGGGTGTCTGAGAATAGGGAGTACCGCCACTACCACTGGCTCTGCTGCTCTCACCCTCTTCTCCCGTCTTCTTCTTCTTCTTGCCTCCATCTTGGGTACTCCTTCCTATAAGGGAGTGGTATGGTACATCGCATTCCTTCCAGATATCATGGTCATCTTGGGGAACAATAACCCAGTTGTATAGATCCGTGATCAGGGATGGTAAAATTAGGTCCCTTGGCTACCTCTCCCGATCATAAAAGTACTGCCACTCATCCATGATCTGAGCCCCCACATTCATCTCGACCCTAGCAACAACACACGCCACCACCATATCCCGATAGAACACCACATCCGTAACATATCACAAAGGACGAATCCTCTGGGACACCAGCTGTACCAAATCTTAGCCTCAGGTGAAAAGTATGCACTCTTAGTCCCCTTCTAATTGGACCACTTCACCTCGTCAGCCTTACACTCGGGTGCCACATACTGGGCCATCCACCTCAAATCCAACTCCCAAATCTTAACCTTAAAGTCTGCATTAGAGGGGTTGGGAACCCCTAGGACCTCATTAATAGTAGTAGCATCCATGGGCACGTTCTTTTCTGGGATCAGGATGGTGGGGAGAGGTAATGCACACTCCACCATAGGAAGTATGTCATAAATTCCCGAACCCAGGCCAGATTACACTTCAGGACCGGCTCGGCTAACATGAAATTTTTATTGTGCCATCCCTCCTCATATCGGGTGCAGCAAGCGACATCGGGAAATTTGCAGTACGTAGGATGTTGGGCCATTGTGATCCTACAAATACCACAAAAATAGTTAGAACCATATCAAAACATTAGGGGAGGGAAAGGGAATTCAAATTTCAGAAAATACAGAAAAATTAGGGACACAATGCCCAGTACCACTGCAACGGATAATTAACCGCTACAGCGGTACCGCAGTAGCGGTAAATTATCGTTATAGTGATACCACTGGAGTGGTAAAATTATTGTGGCAGCGGTTCATCATCTTCATTTTGCCAACCTCCCCTCCCATGGTGGATTTTTGACTTTTCTCCATATTTTCTAAAATTAAGCATAGATCAGGCTTGGGAAAGTGCGTGTGAACTTTTTACACAAAAATAGAAGTGTGAAACACCCAAAATCAAGCCCAAATTGAAGAAAATTCATTGAAGAAGATGACCTTTCATCTTCAACACTCCCACAGCTAAAAACCACCATGAACTACGGCAATCTTACATCCTGAAAGCTTTAGGAGCATTGAAAATGTAAGGAAACTACGCATGCCAACTACTACCTTCAAAAACACCACCAAGAAAACCAAGTTCATCAAGTTACACCCAACCCACTCGAATACCTCCCTATTTTAATGTAATTCTACTATTCTATGATGGAATATAAGTAAAGTAAGTAGCAAGGATGAAGAAATTACATCAAATTCATCGATAGGGGGGAGGGGGGAGATTTCACAGAGAGAGTTGAGAGGATTTTGAGAGAGAGTAGAGTGAAATGGGGGAAAATGAAAATTTCCCCTTGTAAAACTGTCGCAAACTGCTGGTACGGTTAAATTATCGTTGTAGTGGCAAATTAACCACTGCAGCGATAAAATTTCTCTGAAATCAATGTAGTCCCGATTCTTCGTACGTTGTGGTGTCATATCGTGTTGAGGGAATCATAAATGAGAATTATCCCACAAATTAATTACATTCATCAATTCGAGGAAAAACATTGGAATAATCGTCAGGCCTAAATTAGGCTATGTTACAACGGGTGCTTATTAAGAAACATGGTTATATAATGAGCTATCATACGTCGAGTGACTCTCCTAATGGCTAATTATGGTTAATACCCGTCGAGCATTCATTCAAATATTCTGATCTCACCCTTAGGGTCATTCGAAGATGAACGATGGGTAAATTGATATCTAAAGTAACGACCCAAATCGTCGTTACATGTGAAAATGCCTCGAAAATAATTTATAATAAAGAATAGGCTCTAAATGAACCGGGAAAGGATTTAAATAGGGGCCTAGGCAATTTGGGCCAAGAGGCCTAATAAAGGATAAGGCTGGACTGTCGGCAATCGCTGCAGTGGTCGAATAACCGCTGCAGCGGTAATGGAAATTATGTTAGCCGAGGGATTTTTTTTAATCCCTCTTTCTTTTTATTTTCCTATGTCACCCCTTTTCTCTAAAAATACTCTGAAAGACCCTAACTCCCAAACTATAAGGTTTCAAAGGCTAAGTTTCATAAGAGTGGTTTCGAAACACACCTGGAGGGAACCCTACATGGAAATACGATTAGCACGCACGGAATAACTCACTCTTCTTCGTAGCAGTATGTTTTGTCTAAGAGGTAAGCTAAGGTTTAATTTGTAGCAACTAGACTTGGGCTAGATGCATTTAATAGTAATAATAATATTGAGAGTATCATGCATTAGGCCTGTGGGCATGGAGTTGGTTGGATGGACATGTTAAAATTTAGATAGGATTGAATATATTCATTTTATTGTATCTTATGTTAATGTTGGTTGGGATAAGGGATGGTTAGGATATAGGGAAGAAGTGCGTAGCTTATCGTTAACCGAAGTCGAGTACGGTGGAAGTTGAATGATATAATTTGAAATGGTAAAACGAAAAGTATAAAGCAACTCGACAAGTGCATAAATACTTAAATGGTTGAATTGCGTTAGGGGAACTTGTTTGGTCCTAATGCCTTGGTGGTCATGATTGATGCTTTCCAGTGTTTAAAAGATGAGATAGTGAGTAAAAAGGTATTGTTAGAAGATAAGATAGTGAGTAAAAAGGGTATTGTTAGAAGATGAGATAGTGAGTAAAAAATATTGTTAGAAGATGAGATAGTGAGTTAAAAGGTATTGTTAAAAGACGAGATAGTGAGTAGAAAAGTATTGTTAGAAGATGAGATAGTGAGTAAAAAGTTATTGAGGTTAACTGGGTCACAGTGTTGGCTTTGTTTGTCATGTTGTCGCAAATAGCATTTACCATAATTAAAAAGTAATGTGAGTTCGAGTGATGACAGCCCTATGGGGGTGCTTGTGAGTCGTGATGGCGATATTATATGAGAGCTAAGGTCACGAAATAAATGAATTAGATGGTTATCGTATCAGTAGACTGTATTGAACTACGGTGTATTTTGGGCTGACATGTGTGATTATATTTTACATGAATTATGATTGTTGATTTCTTACACTCATCCATATGCATTGTGATGAGGTGTTGAGTTGATGGGTCGGGTACTACGCCGGTACAATACGGTATGTTATGATATTAAGTCGGGTACCACGCCGGTATGATATGATATTGGGTCGGGTACCACACCGGTATGTGATGATGAGGAGCGATACAGAGAGATGATGTGTACATCTTACATGCATGCAATTATTTATATTTTTTACGTGATTTTAATTGATGTATATATATATGTATATATATGTTCTACTACGTGTTGCACTATTGTGGTGAATTATGGTAAATGGTTGTGAAGGTAAATGGGGTCCCTTGTGCGGACCGAGTTAGAGGTGAAAATACTATAGTAATGCAAAGATAGACGAAATATAATTAAAGGACAAAGATATACGAAAATGTTAAATGACAGGTAGATCATTGAGATGCTAAGTGTAGGTCACAGAGATGTTAAAGGTGGGTTAATAAGAGTTGACAAATTGGAAAATTAAACTAGAACTTTACTTGATGTTGTGATTTTCCCATATTTATTATTGATGTTCTTTGTTTCTAACCCTGGTCGGCAGATGACGCTTATCAGTACGTGTGGCTGTACTTATGCTACACTTACTATACCTCCAATTAGGGGTATAGCCATGGTGCAGGTCAGTTGGAGTTTCTATAGCAGTGATTTCGATCATTCAGCAGCAGTTCCTACCATTTCTATCCTGCATGGATGCTGCATCATGGATGTCCCTATTACATGTTTAGTACTCTTGTACCAGTTTAGACTAGGTTCTAGGAAGTCATCTGTAGTTATTTTTCGCATTTACTTTTCATACTCGATGTATTAAAAACAGGTTTTGGTAAGAATTAAGTGAACAATTGTATTTTAACTTAATTAGACATTCGATTGGTGGATTTAAAATTAACAAAGTGTTTATTGTTTTAACTTCTGCATCTGGTTAAATCATGGCATTATTAGGGTTCTCCTATCTGAAGTATGTGTATGTAGGTGTCCGACTTGACTCGGTGGGTTGGGTCGTGACAGGAATGATTGGGATTTAGTAAACATTTAGAGTATGAATAGGTTATAGTAGTTGTTGTAATTACTGGAGTTAGTAATCTCTTAGGATATAACCGAAGATAGTATAGTTAAATAGTTAAGAAAGGAATCTTGGCTTAGTCATAAGTAAGTGAATGAAGATGAATCCTGGGGTATATTGTTAACTAGTGTTGTTCTTCTTTTAGTGATTTAGTCTAATGATGTCATCCTTGTGAAATATGAGACTTATTATATGAAACAAGCTGGGTTTTGGGTAAGTTTACTATATTTGCATTATTTGGATTGTTCACTATTTTTGTGCTGCCCGTGTGGGGGCTTATGTGAATATTATTATTGACTTGAGAGATTATTATATTGCGATGCCCATGTGGGGGTTATTATTGGACTTATTTACACATTATTTGGCCTATAATTATTTTGATGCCCGAGTGGGGGCTTGAATTGATATTGTTGGCCTTATTTGTGCGTTATTTGCCTTACTATCGTGATGCCCGAATGGGGGCTTGAGTAGATATTATTGGCCTTATTTAAGCATTATTTGCCTTTATCATTATCGTGACGCCAGAGAAAGGGGCTTGAATTGATATTATTGATGTCTTACATGACTTTTATTCTAGTGGTGTCATGCGATTGCTTATATCATGAGATTTTTGACATACTGAGTAGATTTTGAGCTCATATATACCATTATTGAATTGATTCATTATCTTCAAATTGATTTGGTTATGAGCATACATCCTTATTTTATTCATTCATACTCATGAGATTGGTACTACTGAGAAACTCTGACTTTGAAAGAAAGGTAAACACTTTGTAAAATATTTGACCGAGGTCTTTGCCTGCAAGGTTGATTGAAACACCTTATAAAACCCTTGATCAAGGTTTTTGCCAGCAAGGTTGACTAAGATATGAGATTTTGCTAGTACATGGGTCGCTCCCCTCATGGTTTTTTGTCATGGAAGCTTTCGCTCGAAAGGTGTATGTGGTATATGGGTCTCTCCCTTTCAAGGGTCCTATCCAGGAAGATTTATCTTAGAAGGTGTGTACGATGCCATGCGATAGCTACCATGTGATGGCTGCTATATAATGGTTGTCATGCGATGGCTTATATTATTATCATCCCATCATCATCACTATATTGCATTGTATCACTTGCATTTTATTGTATTCCTTTGTATGATTGATATTACATCTGATTCTCTCTTTTCATAGTGTATTACCAAGATAGAACCTTGTTTGTGATATTGTGTATTCTGCATTCATTTTACTATATTACATTATATCGTACCATTTCTTGGGTGATTTGGAGGTTGAGATATTATGAGACGTGGAGTATGGCTATGACTTGATCAATGACACTATTGTGTCGCACCTATTGGTCGCATGATAAACACATAATTATACACTCTCAATATTTTATCCTAGATTATTGGTTGAACATGATAATTGAGCATAATATATTGTATTAGCAAGTCTCCCTCTTCAATGACTTTCCTTACTTGTTGATCATAAAAGGACTAGTGTTGACTCACCTAGACTAATTTGACTGTCCTGTTTATTGATATTTCTATAACTGTTTGTGTAGGGTTACCCTGTTAGGACAAGGTGGTGTACTTACCAATTGTAGGTTGTTAGGGAAAATTAGGCAGTTAGGGTGGTGGTTCTTGCTATCACTTTGGATTAGAAACGGTTATCGATGATGTTTGCTGAGTATACGTGTTTCATACTCATCCTTGATTTTTCTTTCTTTTCCCATTTTCTGCACCTCGTGCAAGTATTGATTCGAGTAGTGGGGCGTAGATCGTATTCTTTCATTGTTGGCATTGCAGAGATTGAGGTAGTGACTGATGAATCGCAGAGCTTACTCGGATCTCTCCTTTTTTGTCTTATGCTTTATCCGTATTTAAGATATTTTAGACTATTTGGTATTACTATATATTAGAGGCTTGTACTAGTGACAACGTACCTGGGATATATCATTGTGATTGTACTACTTTCTATGTCATTTGGGATTATTATTTTTCTTCTTTTTCTGCTTCTGATTTACTTGATTATTAAGTTTGGGTTGGGATAGGCTTACCTATACTGAAGGGTGTGACAAATGTCATCACGAACTCTATTTTGGGTCAGGAAAAATTAGTATAAAAGCCCCAGGTTCATTGGTCTTATTAGTACAAGTCGAGTCTAATATAGTCTTGCGGATCAATTCGGAGACGTCCGTTATCTATCTTCAAAAGGCTACAGGACTTTAGGGGAAATTTATTCCTTCATTCTATATTATGCATTCTTAGCTTTTAGTAACTCAAAAACCTCTCATTCACTCTCTCATAGATGGTGAGAATATGTTATTTTTTTTAGAGTTTTAAAGCCCATGCCACCGGTATGCTGTAGGGGCAAAGGTCAGATTGGGACATACAAACCAGCTAGAGGTCATTAGGCTTACAACCTTAGATTCAGGAGTTTCTCATTATATGATGGGTTTATTGAGATAGAGGGATTGAGGCTAGTGCAGACACCACCTATGATCATGTCCATATCTATGCTCGAGGATTATTTGGTATGGGTATTGGGTTTCCTTGAGAGGATGACTCCTACTTTCATTCGGCATACTACTTCGGGGATTTAGGCTTCAAGTTCACTTTTGGCTACAATAGATTCTCCTAGAGTTGATGAAATATTACCAGGTATTGCTCCTTATCCAGTGACCTTACACTTTATGTCCATGGAGGGACAAAGTAGGTTTGTAGAGTTGATGAGGACAGATCCTCCTCGATTTGATGGAGATCCTAGGATTGATGCTTATAGGTTTTTGATTGTTATCGTGAGAGATTGCACAGGTTGGGCTTGGTAGACTCTAATGGAGTAGATTTTATTGCCTTTTAATTATTTAGACCAGCCAGACAGTGGTGGGACTTTTATTATGATTAGACCAGATGGGTCACCTCCTCTCTTATGGGATTAGTTTGCTCGAGAGTTTCTAGAGGAGTTTGTGTAGAGACATGAGAGACTTGCGGGCAAGAGGCCCCATGGACTTGACAACGGTGACGATATGTATGTTAGAGGCTAGACTTTTCATGGTTATCTTCAAAGGTGGTTAGGATGTGGTAACCATTTGGGTTTTTCAGGTCAAGTTCAGCAGACTCCTACTCCTTCGGGTTGCTTTATATATGGAGATTTTAGGCACTATAGGAGGTATTTTCCACATCGCAAGCAGAGAGATATTTTATCAGTTGCTTAAAGAGATGACAGGTCTTAATATCATGTTCCTCGAGGTGGAATCGAGGCAGGAGCTTCTGGTACAGTGGCCACAAGTATGGTTTTAGTATGCCTTTGATTTGTCTTTGTAGTGTTCGACTGTGGTTCTTCATCCTCCTATGTGTTTACTCATTCGACATTGGCTCTTGATATTATTCGTAAGTTCCTTACTATGTCTATTTATATTGCTACCCTGTAGATGATTCTCTAGTGATGGATCGAGTGTGCCGATCCTATATTGTGACTCATTTAGAGTATGTCACTATCCTAGATTTGATTTCTTTAAGTATTGTAAAGTTCGGTATGTTTTGGGTGTGATTTTCTTGATGGTTATATTATGGAATAGTAATGGATCGATTGTAGATTTTTGTATATTCAAACTGTGGGATGTTTAGTGATACTTATTTATTTGGGTAAGAAGACCTTATGATGGATTAGACTCGTGGTATGACTGACTCAAAAATATTTCAAGTAAAAAATTCTAGTTGGATAATGGAAGATTTGCAGGAGTTCATGCCTTGCGATTTGTTACTTCCTTTGTGATTAGCTTTGCTTGCATGAAAAGAGTTATGGTGTTGAAACAATCCTCGGTTAGGATTGAAGGAATTCAGCTTATAAGGATTCTTGCTTTTGATTTGGAAGGATTTTCGAATGAAAAGGCACCTAGTTTGTAGCACTTATTACTTTGTAAGTTAAAGGGGCTTAATGAAATATCTTTCTCATGAGTTTTGATTTAGAGTATGTGTTATTATTCTATGATTCTTGTGTTAAAGAATATTGAATGGGGATTGAGTTGGGAAAGAGATAAGGAACTTGCACATAAGAAATTTTGATATATTCAGAATTTAGTTATGGGTATGAGTTGGAAATTCAAATTCTTGACAATATGGTTCGTCAGTGAATTATGAAGAGATCAGTGGTGACTTTCCCGTGATTTGATTTGTGTTTTTGGCGTCCATCAGTGAGATATAATGATTGTTGCACTTCCTTTATAGGTTGCATGAGAATTTGGGTGCCTTTTAGAGTGTTCTTGTCTATGGTATGTAGAGTTTATGATGATTCTCGATTTACTCAAAGGGTTGAGTATGAGGATATGACTATTTGAATAGTAATCAAACTGTGCTAAGTGTGACTTTTGAGGTTTTGTATGAAATTGATATCGATTTCTAGCCTAGTTGCTTCAGCTTGAGGAAATAGTGTTTTCTGATTTGATAGTCATAGTATCAATCTTGAGTAGGTTGATTCAGTACTGTGGAGAGTTGCTATGCAGCTCCATGGATTCCTTGGCATTTTGTAGGTTTGGGTCTGATATTGGTTTTATAGTGCAGTCATTAACTTGTAGTGTCTTCGATAGATTCAGGTAATTCGGGTATGTTCAGAACTTCTATTATGCTCTATCAGTTTCTGGGTATAGGGAAAGTTTAAAAATAAAGGAACTCGGCTTCATTTAGAGGTTTGGCTTCGGATACTAGAGTTGTGACCTTGAGGGTCATAATAGGAAGAATTTAGGATTACTATAGTGAGACCAGTAGTTCTATAGATGTAACACTTCTTAAGAGTGATTGCATGAGGGTTACGAAGGTATTTTCGGTCCCTTGTCTATTTTTGGTACTTTCCTTACTTTTACGTTAGAAGGCGAACATGAGTCATAGTGGTGGATAATGTAACAATCCTCATTGTGATTTTTAGAGTCTTCTATATTTTGACCATTTTGCTCTTCCCCATTGTTGCTTATGTCATTTTATGAGTTGTGGGAATGGTTTGCATGGTCGTCGAAGCGTTCGGAAGTGATTTATATGAGTTTGTGATTTTGAGTAGCCTTTAAAGTGATATAGTTGGCTTTGATCAACATTCTATAATTCAAGCATCGTATATTAATTTTTTCAATTTCATTAGATCCAGGATATTGAATTTAATCTAGTAGCATAGTTGGGTTGCGTTCGGGAGGTCTCAGATGAGTTTTGGGTACTTGTTCGGAGTTTGGAGTTTGGAGTTTTACGTTATTGAGTTTTAATAGTATCAACTGAATTAAATGAGCTATTTTGGGTATGTATATGATACCATTAGATCCGTATTGAAATTTAGGAACCAACGCAAAAAGAATCATCGCATTTGGAGTTCGTATGAGGGAGTTATGTCCTTTGTAGTGAAAAGTTGTTGCTGAAGGGTTTTTTTGTCGCGAAATCTGGTCGCCACTAAAGGTATCAGATTTTTTTATAAAAGGGGCAATTTTGGGGATTTTGTATTTTGAACATTTTGGGAGCTAGGAAGCTCTGATTAATACGATTTTTGATAGGGTTTTCTCCTACAATCATAGTATAACTTCATTTTACTCATTTTTCAATAATTCTCATTCCGTTTTTCACGATTTTAATCCATAAAGTTGAGTTTTGAAATTCAAAGTTATGAAATCAAAAATTCTTGATTTGGATATCGATTTGGAATGGGTTTTCATTGATTTTTGGGATTTAATATCCTTGTATAGTGGGTTAACTGATTTTGATAAAAAATTTCCAAAATTTCTAGTTTTAAACTGCGTTTGATAATGAAATTTTGGAATTTATCCGGTAAAGTAAAAAATGAGTATTTTGATGATTTCAAACCCGATTTCTACTCCATTTTTGATGGAATTTCAAATTTATTATTCTTAAACAATGGGAAAAGTGATTCTTTAATAAAATTTCAGTTTTACTCTTTTATTCTTAGAGTCGATTTTTTGGTGGTGATTTGAGGGAGTAGAGCTTTTGATTGATACTTTGGACTGTGTTTTGGCTTTGCAGATCTTCTTTAAGGCAAGTTGAGATGCAATTTGACTCTTTTCTGAGGTATTTATGTGTTATGTGCTTATTTTCTTTTGTTTTGTGAATCGCTAAGGGTTTGGGGGTCCACTTAGATGAAATGACGAGCTCTCTGCAGGTACCAAAGTCTATTGATGGGTTGTAGTAATATAATTATTTATCTAATTTATTCTTGCTACTTGTGAATACGCTTAGAGTAATTTGTAGATAGGTAAATTATTTATCTTGAGTAATTTGATAGTGGGTATCTATTTAAGAGCTTGAATTATGTTTAGTAGATTTTGATGTGATGATCGGGATTTAGCAATCATTTAGGAGATAATTATGCTATTATGTTATTTGATGGAATGATTGGGATTTAGTGAACTCTTAGAGTATGAATAGGTTGTAGTAATTGTTGTAATTACTGGAGTTAGTAATCTCTTAGGATATAATCAAAGATAGTATAACTAAGCAGTTAAGAAAGAATTCTTGGCTTAGTCATAGGTAAGCAAATGAAGATGAAACTTGTTGTATATTTTTAACTAGTGTAGTTCTCCTTTTAATAATTTAGTCTATTAATGTCATCTTTGGGAAAGATGGGACTTATTGTATGAAACAAGATAGGATTTTTGTAAGTTCACTGTATTTGTGTCATTTGGATTGTTTACTATTCTTGTATTGCCCGTGTGGGAGCTTATGTGAATATTATTATTGACTTGAGAGATTATTATATTGCGATGCCCGTATGGGGGCTATTTTTTGACTTATTTGTGCATTATTTGCCTTATTATTATTGTGATGCCAGAGAGGGTGCTTGAATTGATATTGGCCTTATTTGTGTAGTATTTTCCTTATTATTATTATGATGCCCGAGTGGGGGCTTGAGTAGATATTATAGGCCTTATTTGAGTATTATTTGCCTCCATCATTATAGTGACGCCCGAGAGAGGGGCTTGGATTGATATTATTAATGTCTTACATGACTTTTATTCTAGTGATGCCATGTGATGGCTTATATCTTGAAATTTTTGTCATATTGAGTAGATTTCGAGCTCATTTATACCATTATTGAATTGATTCATTATCTTCATATTGATTTGGTTATGATCATATATCCTCATTTCATTCATTCATACTCATGAGATTGGTACCACCGAGAAACTCTGATTTTGAAAAAAAAAGGAAATACTTTGTAAAACTCTTGACCGAGGTCTTTGCTAACAAGGTTGATTGAAACAACTTATAAAACCCTTGATCGAGGTTTCTGCTGGCAAGGTTGATTGAGATATGAGATTGTGTTAGTATCTGGGTCGCTTCTCCCATGGTGTCCTCTCCTGTAATTTGCTCGAAAAGTGTAAGTGGTATATGGGTTGCTCCCCTCCATAGGTTTTGTCTTGGAAGCTTTAGCTTGGAAGGTGTATATGATGCCATATGATGGCTGAGACGCGATGACTTATATCATTATCATCCCATCATCATCACTCCATTAAATTGCATTGCATCACTTGCATTGCATTGTATTCCTTTGTATGAGTGATATTACATCTGATTCTCTCCTTTCTTATTGTATTACCACAATTGAACCTTGTTTCTGATATTGTGTATTTTGCATTCATTTCACTACATTACATCATATTGTACCATCTCTTGAGTGATTTGGAGGTTGATATATTATGAAATATAGGGTATGGCTATGGCTTGAACAGTGAGACTGTTGTGTCGCACCTATTGGTCGCATGATAAACACATAATTACATACTCTCACTCTTTTATCCCAGATTATTAGTTGAATATGATGATTGAGCATGATATACCGTGTTAGTGAGTCTTCCTCTTAAATGACATCCTTACTTGTTGATCATAAAAGGACTAACGTTGACTCACCTAGACTAATTTTCCCGCCCTGTTTAATGATATTCCTATAACTGGTTGTGTTGGGTTACCCTATTAGGACAAGGTGGTGTACTTACCAGTTGTAGGTTGTTAGGGTAAATTAGGCAATTGGGGTGGTGGTTCCCTCCATCACTTTGGATTAGAGTCGGTTATTGATAATGTTTGCTGAGTAATGTATTTCATACTCACCCTTACTTTTTCTTTCTTTTCCCTTTTTTATGCATCCCATGCAGGTATTGATTCGAGTAGTGGAGCGTAGATCATATTCCTTCAGTGTTGGCATTGCAGAGATCAAGGTAGTGACTGATGAATCCCAGAGCTTACTCGGGTCTCTCCTTTTTTGTCTTATGCTTTATCCGTATTTAAGATATTTTAGGCTATTCGGTATTATTATATATTAGAGGCTTGTACTAGTGGCAACCTACCTGGGATGTATTATTGTGATTGTACTACTTTCTATATCATTTGGGATTCTTCCTTTTCTTCTTCTGCTTCTGATATACTTGATTATTAAGTTTGGGTTTGGATAAGCTTACCTATACCGGAGGTTGTGACAGGTGCCATCACAGACTCAATTTTGGATCGTGACATATCATCATTATCAAGCATGTTCAGAAGTTCACTTTTACTCACATTACATAGCGATTATGCTAGAATTCCTCTTTTTAACTTTCTCATTTATAGCCACAATCTCTTTATACCTAAGTAGTTACTAAACCTCAACTATTCCATCAAATTCCACTTAACATGATTCAAACCCTCAAGTAGATACTCACTATCAATTTATTCATGATCAATAAGTCATTTATCAGCACCATTTACCTTAAACATGTCAACAAGTAGAAACAACAGTCAATATGTTCAATTCATCACTTTTAACTATAAACACTGGTACTCATATAGATACTCGTCATCTCATCTATAAAGGACCCTTAAATACCTAGTTATTCACAATATACAAGCAACTAGCACATAGTACATAAACACCTTAGAAAAAAGTCAAGATAAATCTCAACTTACCTTAAAGAAGACCCGCAAAGCCAAACCACAACATGAAGAATCAAATGGAAGACTTACTCTCCCTAAACGCCTCTGAGCAAGCCCAATTTATTCAAATATGATATCTATACGTAAATACGAGACCAACAATACCCATATTGACATACTTTTATTTTGGGTCCAAATCACCTCGAAAAACAACCCCAAAAATAAAAGGATAAAATAAAATTTTTAGTAGAAAATCACTTTACCCATGGTTTAAATGTTTCAAATCTAAAATCCCGTCGAAAATGGAGTAGAAATCGAGTTAAAAATCATCAAAATATCACTATTTCAATTTACCGATAAAACCCCAAAATCTCCATTATCAAAAATGGTTTAAAGTGAGAAAGTTCGATAAATATTTATCAAAATCAGTTCACTCACAAAACAAGAACCTTAAATCCCAAAAATAAATGAAAACCCATCCCAAATTGGTCCTAAAATAAAGAATTTTTGATTTTACAACTTTGGATTTCAAATCTCAACTTTATGAATCAAAATTATGAAAAACAAAATGGATATTCTTGAAAAATGAGCAATGAAGGTAGAATCACATACCTAATAATTATACGAGCAAAACACATTGAGAATTGCCTCAAATGGAGCTTCCTAACTCCCAAAATTATGAAAATAAGGTTTTGGATCGAAATAGGAATTTTATTATATCCAGGGGTCGTTTACTCTATGCGCACACACCCATAGGGCTGTGCACGCGGTGACCAAAATCGGTTAGTCAGTGAGCACGCGGTGGTGCCTCTGCTCGCACGTTGAGAATGCACCAACTGACTGCAAAACTGAAACTCCCTAAATCATCAAATGGATCCTCGAAATGCATTCGAAATCCTATGAACACATTTCAACTATGCTACTAGTCTAATTTCAATGTTTCAGACTCAAAACAACTATCAGAATGACCAACCAAGGTCATTATTAATAAGTTATATACGAAAGTAACTCTAGACAACTTAAAACCAACTTCTTGTCTAAAGACTCAAAATCAAATCGAAAGCCTCAAAACCCGAACCAACCATGCTAATAATCTAAAATTGATATTATGGAGTTAATAAAACTGACAAAATTCCCAGTGATGCTCGAATCACTGAATACTGACCAAAGTCAACTATAGCAACTTAAAAGCTTTAAGAAACAAAAAACTCACATAAAACTCTCCCGCATACTTCGGGGACTGAGCCACCCACTCCAGCAACTCACAAATGCTATAAGGCAACCAAGGGAAGGAGTAAAATAGTCAAAACATAGAAAACTCTAGAAATCACTATGAGGGTTGTTACACTACTACTCATAAACCATAGACTACCTGGATGCTAAGTTGTTCTTTCAGAGCACTTGACTCCTTGCTCTTTGCTTCTGTTCTAGAAATTTGATGGAAAATCTATGAGAAAACAATAGGAAATCATTCTTCTAAAGCTATGCCTCTTTGTTCTAGCAATTTTTAGTATAGAATAGTACTAGGGGAATTTTTAGGAAAAGACAACTCAGTTTAGGACAAAAACTAAACAAAAGAGGGTTTAATATGCGGGTGCACTGCCTCGTCACCGTTGCAGCAGCCAGGCCATCACTACAGTAGGCTCACTATGGCAATCAAGGGCACGTTATAGTGGCCCTAAGGCAGTCGGGTCCCGCTTATTAATTTTGTTCCCAAATATTATTATTAATCGAGTAGTGGCTAATCCCCACTTAAATTTAACTAGGTATACAAATTTTAAATTCAGGCATTTTATCACGGGTATTTCCAACAACAATGGAATAGGTTGTTATATTATAATTGATCCCAAGGAGTTTTTTTGCACTCGATTGTGTTGAACCCATACTAGGGACTAAATGAAATGATAAAGATAAGTGAATCTTCAAACTTGTTAAGAAAGCACTGTACGGGTGTGGAACCAGAATGTAAATTAGTTGCATAAGATTGCTTGCTGACTTTTATTAATTTATATATGGTGCTGCATGAATTAATCTTAGTCGACCAATGATTCCTACCAGTATGTGTGGTTCACTGATACTACTCTTGCTACACCTTTTTTTAGTATAAGTATGTTTGCAGGTTGATTGAAGTTTCTTAGTTGACATGGCAAGTATCCAGCATCAACTTGTGCATATTTCTTTTCTCAAGCGGAAGTTGTGTCTTTTATTTTTTTCCTTACTCTATATTAGAAGTTCTTGTATATGTCTAGACTATGTCCTTAGGCATTATTGTAAACCTGTTAAGTTAAACGCTTGTAAATGTATTGACGCTATTATTATGAGTATGCATTTAAACTAAATTTCTTATTATATAAATGTTGTTTCAAAAATTTCTGTATAATAAATGATTGAGTGGTAAAGGGTTCTCCTATCTAGTTAGAACAGAATAGGTGCCCGCACGACCTTGTAATTTGGATTGTGACACTTCTCCATTATTCTCCTTCAATTAACTAGTAACATCAAAAGGAGTGCTCACAGGTATCACATTAAAATTTTCAAACTTTTTAAGCTTTTTATCTACATAATGTCCTTGAGATAAAATCAAATCATCATTGTCTCGGATTATTTTCATGTCTAAAATAACAGTTGCTTCTCCCATGTCTTTCATGCCAAAACTATAAGACAAAAATTTTGGTCTTATGTATTAAATTAAGACTAGAACAAAAAATAAGCATGTCGTCCACATAAAGGCATACAATAACACAATGACCATCAACACGTTTGGTATAAGCAGATTTATCAACTTCAACAGATGCAAAATAATTACTTAACAAAACTAGATCAAACCTCTCATTCCATTGCTTAGGATCTTGTTTTAGACCATACAAAGACTTAATCAATTTACATACTTTATTTTCTTGATCTATCACTACACAATCTTCAGGTTGCTTCATATAAATTTTCTCCTCTAAATCACCATTTAAAAATGCAGTTTTAACACTTATTTGGTGAATAAAAAATTTATGAATGGATGTCAAAGCAAATAAAACTCAAATAGAAAAATTCTAGTCACCGGGGCATAAGTATCAAAATAATCAATATTTTATTTTTGAGCAAATCCTTTAACAACAAGTCTAACTTTATATTTATCAATAGAATCATCAGGATAATTTTTTCTTCTAAAAATTCATGTACAATCAATGGATTTAGTTCCTCGAGATAAATCAACTAACTTTCAAGTATTATTTTGTAAAATTAAATTTATTTCAGATTTTATGAATTCTTTCCAATGAGGTGCATGAGGAGAAAAAAATGCTTTAGAAAAAAGTTAAAAGGATCATTATCAACAATATAAGTGTGAAAATCTTCACTACATTTTTTTTCTATCTTTGACATTTTACTTCTCCTCAATTCCTCACTTCAAAAATATTTTGAAAAATAGTAATACTAGAAGCACTTTCTTTTTCAAAAGTAGGAGTATGAGAAATATTATCATACTTTAAAGGAAAAATATTCTTAAAAAAATTAGCATTTTGTTTCAACTATAGTATTGTGTTCAGTCACATCACTATTGATTACAAGAAATCTATATGCAACACTATTCTTAGCATAGCCAATAAACATATAATTAGAAGTCGGACCTAATTGTTTTTTCTTAGGGTCAGCCAACATAATCTTGGCAAGGCACCCCCACACTTTCAAATATTTCAAGTGACAAAATCTCAATTGGGGAAACCAATTGAAAATCAATAACAATGCAAAAATTAAGATAGAGAGAGAAATTGGAGATGAGAAGTGAAGAAAAAAAGGGATAAATTCAACTATGAAATGTAAATGGGCGACATAGGAATGGTTATCAACACCTCCCAAATAACAATACAAAGATGAATTCAAACCAAGGAATAAAATACTTGAATCCACAAGAAAGAGAAACTCAATTTGAGTCCACAAATGAGTAACTCAAGTAAAATCAAGAGCAAGAGTTCTAAATCAACCATGAGAATCCACTCATCTACACTACACTAAGCTAACTAAGGGAATCAACCCTCTAAAGTTAAATTACAAGAGTCATTCTCATCATTATTCAATCTACCTTATTCTTGCAAGAGAAACCCTTATTTAAGGTTTGGAGAGAATTACATCTAAGGCCCAAAAGTGGCCTTGAAAGATAACCCAGAACGCCCTACTAGTTGGTAATGTGGCCTCAAACGCTGAAGGCATTTAGTAAAACACGGAGGGTGTTTCGATCATATTTTCTCACTACCCTTGAATGATTTTCAAAAGTTAAGGACGTTTGGGCAAACAATGAGGGAATTTCCAGCTTTATTGTCATGCACTCTTCTTGATCTTATTTGATCGTCCATATGTTATATATCTTCTTTTGATGCTCTTCAAGGATCTCCAAGGCCTCTTTATTCACGAACGTAGCTTTTATTTTACTCCAAGCAATCATCCAAATGTGAAAGTTTTTCAATTGGAACCCAACTAAACTCTTCCAAGCTTCACTTTGTGTCCTTATAATGAGTATGGCTGAGGTCCTCTTAGGTAGACCTTGAAGTATAGGTCTAGCATGAATTGTGTCAGGTGATATCATATCATCTTCCCCTTCTTGAAAATGATTTATCTTCAAATTCAAACCTTACAAAAACATAGGAGAGACAAACAACTACAAGTTTTTCAAAATTTGAGGGTTAGTACATGGGTTAGCACATATATCACCTCGCCAAGGAGGTACAACTTTGTGAAATAATCGTACAACTTTG
The DNA here is from genome assembly GCA_031232105.1 of Capsicum rhomboideum. Lineage (NCBI taxonomy): Eukaryota > Viridiplantae > Streptophyta > Magnoliopsida > Solanales > Solanaceae > Capsicum > Capsicum rhomboideum. The sequence goes on along the minus strand of CP124711.1, from coordinate 34,879,576 downwards.
TGAAATAATCAAGTATTCATTAATATCATGAAGAATAAATCATTGCATAGAGTACAAAGGACTTGTCTATGAAACATATCAACATGATAAGACCACCCCAAAAATGGTACCACTACTACCTCGCATATGCCTAAAATATCACCAGAGTCAAATTGGTAGAAGGTCCACATAATTTGGTCATACAAACAAGTATAGGCCCCAGTGAAACTTCCATCTACATATAATGCACATCCAATACAAGTATGAGAGTCATCATATGCAAAGAGATAGTAGAGAAAGGTGTCATGCAAAATGGCATCATCTAAGGTGTTCTTATATACAAGATCATAACTAGGTTCAACAATCTTACCAAGCATTTCATCACAAGGGGGAACACACAAAGACAACATGAAGAATTTCAGGTAAACTTTACTTTCTCTTGTCAAGCAAATCCTACCCACATAAGATGAATATTCAACATTATCATGAATATCATCATACTCAAAGAGATAGTAAAAAAAAGTGCTAAGAAAACTAATCTTACCCAAGGTTCCCTTATATGCAATATCACAAATAGATTCACGAACCTTATCAAGCACATAAATACAAGTTGGGATACATGAAGGAGACAAGATACTTTATGGTAAAATACCACCTTCCTTCCTCAAACAATTCTTCCAAAGAAATGCGTTATCAAATGGATTCATACTACTAGAGGGGTGGAGAAATCCACTAGACACAAGTTCATTTAGAAATAAGAGGTCCTTCCAAGAAATTGTTTTTCCTCCAATCAAGAGCTTAAGCATGCTCCCTAGAATCCAATCTAATACTTCAATTTGTCCATTCCCACAAAGGTGATAAAAAGTATTGGATATGTTCTTGGTACCAAGTGTGCCCCATGGACTCTTCCAATTCAAACCATTACACTTTATACCATCATCAAGGTCAAATGGAAGGATTATCCATAAATTTGGATCAAGGAGATACCAATTTTCCCTATTGGTACTTCTCTCAACATACGACATACTCTTTACACAAGCACAAGTTTCATCATATGCAAATAAATAGTAAAGAAAAGTGTCACACAAACTAACTTCATACAAGATATTCTTATATGTAGTCTCACTTTTAGATTCAAGATCATCAAAGCATTTATCAGGAATTGGAATACACAACAAAGAAGTAGCAATTGGAAAACACACATCACCTTCCTTTTTAACACAATCCATTCCAATAAACGTACTATCATCTTTCAAGAAGGGATTTCCATCTTTGAAAAGAACGGCATCATTCCATAGTGGGTTACCATACAAATTCTAGCCCTCAAAAAGGCTATATTTCTGTCATTCTTAACACCACTAGGAACTATACCATCACTAGTCTGCCATCATTAAATAAGATATTTTCCTTATAAACACATTCCATCACATGAATCCTTTGAGATAAATAATAAATGATATTACTAATCAAGGAATCATTATCTAAAGGCAAGGATTCGACATGACTATCCACATGACCGACTATATCAACATCATCACTAAATTAATTGTTCATTTAGCACATCATAAAATTCCTCATTTAGTAGACTAGTATCACAATTAAGTTGGACAATACAAACATAAATTCTAGTTAGACTCAAAGTGATATTGCAAGAAGATTCAACTTGGTCGTCAAAAGAATCAACTAGTACATGCACATTTTTATCACATGACAGTGTCCTAACATTTTTATCTAAAGTGCCAGCACTAGGTGGACACAAATATATTTTGCAAGAAGAACCAATTTGGTTATCAATAATATCAACTAGTGTATGAACACCTTTAAAATGACATTATCAACACATAAGAAAGAGCAACTAAGCTCATCACAAGGTAAAGGCTCATTAAGCTTGCACAAAGAAAGGATATTACTCACACTCAATTGGCTACTAGCCACACAATGATCTTCTAAGTTCAATAAAGTGTAAGGATTAGCTTTGTTACGTTGTAGATCATAGGAAGAATTTCCTTTTCCTTGGTTATCAACATTGGAGCACATTTAATCCCCCAAGAAGCTTTCAACTACGTCATGACATTTTACATTTTGAGGTTCTTCATTAGGTTTGCTTCTAATAATACCTACACAAATAACAGGACAACTAGAGAAACAAGAAAAGTTTCATGAGTTAGGATAAATTGTGACAACCTTCTCACATCACTCCAAGCAACCTCTCCTTTTTTCCACTCTAGAGTTGTCATTTTTCACACCCTTACTCCTTTCAATCTTTTCTCTCTCAATTTCATGGGAATTGGGACAAGTGCCAAGGATTTCTTGAGAAGGATTAGGTGAAGCCTTCACTTCTAGCTTCAATTTTAGTTCACAAGGAATAGCTTTCCTTTATTCCATTGGCTTCTTCTTAGATACAACTTCACAAGGAGTAGATTTCTTCTCGTTAATTTTTAACTCCTTAGATTCAACTTCATAAGGAATGGCTTTCTTCTCTTTCATTTGCAACTCCTTAGATTTAAGATACCTTTGAACCCTCTTTGTAAATTTTTCCCACTATATAGGATCAAGAATTTCCAACTTCTAAAGTGTTCCACTTAAATTTACTTCATTAGGGGATTTTGGTGGAAAGAGAAGTTTCTCATTTGTGTTCATGACATAATTGTACCGTTCTTGCTTATATGAAATCCTATGCCTTTGGAACCAAGGACTCCCCAAATACTTGTGACAAGTATCCATGGGAACTACATCACACCAAACCTCCTCGTAATATTCACCAAGTGAAAATAATACTTTTACACACCTATCAATATAATACCCTTTTTGAACAAAATAAGGGTTTTGTCTCATCTCATTAGGTACTACCAGTTCAACCATATAAGGAGTGATGAAATTGGTAAAGCTATGATCATCAAGTAAAATAATGCATATTAGATCACCACAAACACTCACTATTGTTTCAAGAAATTGCCTCTCCTAGTCATTCCTATCTTGAAACATTGGATTTCCTCTACTTCCACAACTTAATGGTTCTTCCATCCTACCTCTATTACCATTTTCATAGTATGAACAATACATAATGACATTAGGATAGGAAGCACGAGACATAGTATTTTTAGAAGTATGAAATGCACATCCTTTACTATCCATATGACAACTCTGACTTGTTTCAACACATACACTTATGTCCCTTTGCTTAGGATAGAAAGTAGCACAAGACGAAGCATAAATTCAACCTCACAACTTCCATTTCTATGGGAATATTTGTCAAACGATTCATAAGGTTTGTTTAAAAAAGGATGGTACCTAAAGTTGCCCCCATATCCATGGTGTGTAGTATAAGAACCTTCATACCCTTCATCCTTACTATAGGATTCATCACAAGGTTCTTTTATTCCTTCACTATTTGTCTCATATTTACTTTCGAACTAGTAGTTCTCATCACCACTCTAATTTTCTCATGATGTCAATTATCAACATAGCCTTCGTAGGCTCCATCATCGACTCCATAAGCTCTTTCATGATACTCATAGCCTTCATCGCTACAAGCATAGCCTCCAATGTCATCACTATGGTCATACCCTTCATCAATAAATACATAAACTTTTACATCATCATCATAAGAATCCTAAGCTTTGGATGGCATTCTTTATTATATCTTTTATGTACCTACCAACAATACTCAACAAACAAGTTAGTAGCAAAATTCATCACGCCTCTTGTATTTGAAATCCCTCTTTACCTTCCTAGAGTGTCATTCCCGAGGTTGAAAGAGAACTACCTTTGCCCAATCAATTCACAAGGTCACTTATTCTTTATGAAAGAATAAATTCTTATTGACCGAACAAAGGATGACTCAAAAGTAAATGGAAGGATCTAAAAAGTGTTCAACAAGTTCTTAAAACAAGAAAATCTAGAAGGAATTTGCATGAAAGAAATACATACTCAAGAACTAATCAACAACAACGTAAGACCAAGTACTAGTTGAAAAATAGTTTTAAAAACCAAAGAAGTGTATTAGGATTAAAGAATTGAAACTATGAAATTAGAACCTGAGATTTGTTGAAGAATTTGGAAGTCTCACTATCCTGAAGTACTTTGCAGCCGCGGAGGGCATTTGGGTAAATGCAGACACATTTCTAAGGGCGTTTGCCACTGGTTTGAAAAGCTAAGAAAATACTGAGGGTGGATGGGCATCCGTTGTAGCGTTTGCAGCCATGGATGGCCCAAGATAGAACATCTGGAAACTCAAATTTTATGCACTTTTTGACCTTTTGTACTTTATTCCCACCTAGAAATTGTACTTTAAGGGAATATTCCTTTGTACTGGCATTTGTACACTCTTTGTTTCTTCTCTTTTTTGGTTCTAACAACACTTTTCAATATTCTTCTTCAACAATATATGAAGATCATGAAGAACACCATGAACTCAAAATTTGAACTATTCCATTTCTACTCCAATTGACTTCAAATTATAGATCTAGCTTCTCCTCACGTTAAGGAATAAATCTCAGTACAAATTAGACCCGATCAAACACAAAATCTAGGAGATCCAGTTTCTTATTCTTCAAACCTTCAAACTCTAAAAATAATAGAACCTTCAAATCAACTCCGAATTTCATCAAATTTGAGATTTGTGCTCCTTATGATAGGGAGAACAAACCCCAATTAATTTTCAAAATTTTTAGATCTTCAAACCCACTTATTTTTTATTCAAACTTTTCCATCCAACAATGGTAAAATCTTCAATTCAACTCCAAAAAAGGTGAATTCTTAAATGTAACGACCTATTCCGTCGTTACTAAAACTATTTATGGTAAAGGTGTATGAATCTCATTCATCATAAGTGTTAGGATTAATTCCTTGGTATGTAAGTGCATTAGTTATGAATTAAGGTCATACAACAACCCCTAGCACAAAGTTAAGTTGAAAGTGTCCTTACCGATTTAGTTTCGGGGCTAAGTTTAAACTAGGATAAACTTCAAATTAGCACTCCTCCTAGAATATAAAGAGTTATGGATCTAAATATCTACCAAATCAAAGATCTTTGAGTCTTCTTTCAACCACCATTGATCGTTCATTAATCCAGCATCGAAGTAAAAAGTTATGACCATTTTACTAAAGACTGTACGTACTGAAAAGCTGAGGCAGCTGTAGCTATAGCGAGGCCGCTATAGCGAGAATTTTGCCGCTATAGGGGGATGACAGTACTTTATAATCTTATTTTTGATGGGTTTCAATTCCAAAACTCAAAATATTCATTCCTTAATGCTAGAGAGGTGTTTCTTCAGTTTTCAATCAATTTCCTCCTTCAAGGTATCTTTTTCCATCAATCTGACACTCATATGATTCTAAAATCCTTAGGATAACATTAGATTGATCATGGTGGTGGTAGAAAGTTAACCAAGGTGGAATTATCTAGTTTAAAGTGAATTAATAGGTTGAAATCCCTTGAATTTGAGTTAATATTGATAGATTATGTCCTTGGGACTAGAAATTGATCTAACCATTCCAAAATATAGAGATTTTTTAGTAGATTGAAGGGTAAAAAACCCTAAAATAATGAGTTTATGCATAAACTTGGGTTAAAATCAATGAAAGTTAGTTTATATGACTAGAAATTGCATAACAATGGTTGAATTATTGTTTGATTGTTATTGTTAGGCCGAGATCTTATTGAGTGGCAAGAAAAGGCAAGCCAACCTCGAAATCGTGTATTCCAAGCAGCAGCTTGGCGCCCAGGTAAGCTAAGTTTACTATGTAGTAGATCTTGGTTAAATTGCATGACTATAATGTAGTTTGATAGAAGATTTCATGCTTAGGCCTGCGGGCACGGTGAATGGTTGAAAATAATCAAAATGTGAACATGGATGGAATCTAATTTGGTTTAATTATTATTTTGGAGAAAATCTTGATGATTTTGCTGATTATGTGTTAATTATGATAATTCATGAGAATATATGTACGTTGGTGTCCGGTTATGGGACTATGGGTTGTGAAAACTAGTAACTAGTAATTATGGTGTTTTCCAGAATTGAAAGGTTTTGATGTAAACTGATTATAGTGAAGCAGGAATGGAAGTGAATGGGTTGGAAAGTTTGGTTGAATTGGTGGATTGTCATCATAGTTGAGCCATTGGGTGATGAGTTAGTATATGCTAAAGCCTTGTCATAATTTTATGGTTATTAAGAATCTAATTAAGGCTAATTGGCTATAAATGAGCAGATTTAACTAAAGGCTTGGTCATTTGTTCCACTGCATGCTAGTAAATATGAGCACTTGATTTTGCTTGGGAAGCTAATGAACAAGCTAAATGATTTGTCACAAATGTTGTTGAATAATGAAATCATTGTATTTCAAGATAAGGACTGTGTTGTGGTGCAAGTGGTGATATTTGTAAACTTACTTGATGATTGCACTTGAACCAGAAGGTGATGGGTTAAGGTAGTTGAAACCCAACTTTTTTTATGTGTGCATGATAATTGTTCCTTTGTATTGCTCGTTTCAATGCATGTTCAAGGAAAGTGAATGACTATTTATGTCACGACCTAACCGGTCATGATTGGTACCCACCCTAACCTATGGCGGGAGAACCATGCTAATCTCACCCTTACTATCTTGAGTGTTACTCCTGTATTCACTTATATCAATCTTGAGTTTTTAATCAAGCGCAAAAAAAAGTTTGTTCAATAAATTTAAACAACTCGTCAACCAATATCAATATTTAACAATAAAGTGCGGAAACCTCTACTTATTACATCCTGAAGTCACCGTACAAGAACATCTAAGAATAACTAAGTCTGAACCTACAAGAATATCTAGAATAATAAATAACATGAAATCGTCTTAGTTTTGAACAAAGGACGTCAACATCAACAAGAAGATTCGAAAGTTGCCCGGTCATGGTACTCACCCTCAAAATCAAGTCTGAACCATTATCTAGAGCCGAGTCATGTGTCAGCCGCTGGAAAATATTCTGCACTCAACAAAAAAAAGAGTACAGGTAGCATAAGTACATCAACAAGTACTGGTAAGCATCATAGGCCGACTAACTCAACAATGTACAATTAAGCAAGCCAGGAAAGTATAAAAGCGATCATAACAACTCATAATCAAAGACATAAACAATAATGCAGTCCATAAATCACAAGTCATGCTAGAAGGCAATCAGAGATGTTTAGTTTACAAAAAATCAAAAAGCCAAGAAAGTCTAAGTGCTACAACAAAACCATAGCCTACCGCAATTCCTTGCTCAAGTCACCTTTAAGCCACACTTTTACCCTTTCGTTCTTGTACAATCCATTCTTGATCTAAATCAACTAGAATATGTACCCATTTTAATAATTCATCTCCTTTTTAACTACTAAGGATCAAAACCATTGATTTTAGTCATAAACTCAAACTCTTTCATCTTATTAGGATTTTCTATCTCTTAAACCACATGAATTCTACTCGAATTAGCATGAACAACCATAATTCTACCCTCATAAATATTTTATAGCACCCTAGAATCATTCTTTATTGAATTTATACACATTCCCACCACTTTTCATCAATTTCAATGATTTAGGACTAAACCGCAATTTCTACCATGAATTTGTTTCTAAGGATTTTCTAAGGTTATAGGAAGTAAATTCAAGTCTAGAATGTAATTACTTACCTCCAAAGATGAAAAACTCCAAAAACCCTTTGAAAATTGCCTTCCTCAAAGATCCCTTGCATCTTTTAGAAAGTGAGGAATGAAAAATGTTTTTTGGATTTTAAAACTATCAACACTACGTGTTACCGCTACAGCGGTACCACTACAGCAGTTAAAGTTCTGCTGTAGTGGTTTGCGCCTTTAAATGAAGGTTTGTCGCTGCGGTACCTATTACTACTACATCGGTTATTTTTTCCATTGCAGTGGTCTGAGGCAGAAACTCAAGAACTCTCCTTAGTTTTTCTCATTTTACAACACACTACAATTCTTAACATTGCAAATCAACCGCTTCATGGTAAATTCTATAATCGGAGTTCTATAATTCCGTTTCAGGTATCGGAAGTTGCTACGGCTCCTAAAAATCTTTGTCTATCTAAACATCCTGTCAAACATCACTACCAACCCTCACATTAGCACCAGATTTCGTTTGACTATCATACCTTCAAAAATTATCCATTCCTAGACTAGCCCTAAATTTCTCAAAAATCGGCCAAGGGAAGCCTAAGTGCGATTTTTACCCACTCTTTCTTCATAACGATGATTTGGATCATTACATTAGATACAAATGTACCACTCGTTCATCTTTGAATGACAATCGTCCCCCAAAAGACATAGCAAGGTAAAGGAAAGTTCCTTTATTGATGAATAAGTGTGGATATCGCTTGCATATGTCCGCCTCCATCTCCCAAGTAGCTTCTTCAATAGTACGGTTCCTCCATTGAATCTTTGCACAAGGAATGACTTGGGTCCTCAACTTCCTCACATCTTTAGCTAATATAGCAATTGGTTCCTCTTCATAAGACAACTCCTTATCAAATAATTTGGGGTCCCAACGAATGATGTAATCACCATTCCCATGATACTTATTTAGCATAGACACATGGAATACTGGGTGAACCCTGGACATACTAGGGAGTAAGTCCAGTCTGTACGCCACTGACCCCACTCCCTTCAAAATTTCAAAGGTTCCAATGTATCTTAGGCTCAGCTTGCCCTTCTTGCCAAACTGCATTACACCCTTCATGGGCGATACCTTTAGAAGTAGCTTTTTCCCTACTGCAAACTTCATGTCTCTCACTTTATTGTCTACATATTCTTTCTGCCAACTCTGGGTGGCTATGAGCTTTTCCTGAACAAACCTCACTTTCTCCATTGAATCCTTAAGCATATCGGTACCCAAAGGCCTCACCTCAAATGCATCAAACCACCCAATTAGAGACCTACACCTCCGACCATATAAGACCTTAAAAGGGGCTATATCAATACTAGAGTGGTAGCTATTGTTGTAGGCAAATTCACACAATGGTAATTATTGGTCTCACTGACCTCCGAAGTCCATAACACATTCTCAAAGAAGGTCCTCAATCACTTGAATAGTTCGCTCCGATTGAACGTTGATTTGTGAATGGAAGGTTGTACTTAGGTCCAATCTAGACCCCAACTCCGACTGGAATTTCTCCTAAAAATTTGAGGTGAACTGAGCACCTTTATCTGACACTGTAGACACGTGATTTTTGACCCTCTCCAAACTTTTACCTATTTTTAACATTAAATATTTATTTTAGTTTAATCTTCATTTTTCAGTAGATTTTATTTGAAAAATTGTGAAAAAAAAAAAGGATTCAAAAAATAGTCACATTTTAGGGTAACTTTTGTTTTAACTTTTCGTAAAAAAACAAAATTTTCAAAAAATATATTTTCTTTTAATTTAGGTTTTAATAAATAAGATAGTAATTTGAGTATTTTCATAGTTACATCTTTTTTAGTATAAATATTTAAATTTTCTTATATTTGCTAGTCTAAAAATAGTTGGATTAATAGTTTTATAAGTGTATTTTATTCTTTATTAGTCTTTAAGAAGAAAAAGAAAAAAAGAGTGAAATTAGAAAAAAGAAAATTGAATTCCCTAAAATAATTAAACCTACAGTTACTAATCCTAATCCCCTAATCTGCCCTCTTCCCCACTAATCTACCCCATTCTCCTCCATGCCCACAACACATGCACATAACTCCCTCATGTCCCATTTCTTCAGAGAACACACACCCCCACGTACACTCCAACCAACACTCATATACACAGCACATGCACACAAACATATATCTATATATACACCATATCACGGACAGAGAGAGGAGGACGGAGAAAAAAAATGGGAGGAGGGGGAGACAACACTTACAAAAATTGGAGATAGAGATGAAAGTAACCTAGAGATATAAAGGGAGGATAGAAGCAGCAACACAAAGGGAGAGAAAAAAAAAGAATAGAGAAGAGGAGCGTAGGAGAGGGGATAGAAATATAAGCACATAATAGAGAAAGGCAGAGAGAATCTTCGAAACAACCACGAACCACCCTTGTTCTGTCTGAAACTCTATCGGATTCTACAACCTCCATCTTCACTAGTTAAAACATCTAAATCGAAATCCAATCATGATGCGCTGAAATAGGTCAGTTTTTCGTTTGAGGCCGTCTATCGAGGTTATCGGTCGTGGTTCATGTTTTTCGCTGAAAAGGTCCATAGACAATCTGTAATTTTCAGTTTGAATAACTAATTTGAGGGTTCAGAGATATATTAAAGGAATATTTCTTCGTTTGAGGTTCAATTTTGCTCTTCTCTTTCAATACTTTTAACCACGTACTAGTGCTATCTGTGGAATGTTCTTATTGCTCTTCTCTTTCAATACTTTTAATCACGTACTAGTGCTATCTGTGGAATGTTCTCATTATTAAGTTCATCGTATTTGTTTGAATTTATTTCATGATTATTTGTTGGCTTATTTGATAGTTGAACAGAGTATAAGCTTAAGTAATTGATTTTATCAAACAAGGTCTTACAGTGCTTTGGGTTTGTATTAATTTAAAGAGAATAGATTTAGGGGTCATAATAAAAATTAGCACAATGCGTAGCTTGTGTATTTTCATCCACTGTCGTCATAAAGTTTGATAATTACATTGTTAAATTAATTGATTGTCTTATTTCAAATGAATATTACTCAAGGTTACTGTTTCAGTTAAGTAGCACATCGGGTAGACAAATATCAAAGCTTTTAAATGTTAGACGAGTATAAAAAGATTTCACTATTTAATCCACTCCGCCATTTTAAATAAGTTCTCTTGTTACACAATAGTCAATCATTTGGTACATTAAAAATGAGTGAATTAGGGCCTACAACAAAATTTATCCAAAATAGTTTAAGCTAAGTATAAGTTGATAAAAGCGACCGTGCTAGAACCACGGGACTCAAGCGTTGCCTCATACCTTCCACTCGGTCAACAGAATTCCTTACCCGATCTTCTGTTTTCACAGACCAATAATAAAAGAGTCAACTTTCTTTTGATTAGGGATTCATAAAGGTGACTTGAAACACCATGACTCAATTCCAAGTGGCGACTTTGTTAAATAAAAATAATTCCTATTCAATACTGTCACTTCAATTGGAAAAACCCTTCGACCCAAAAAAGGACAGACACAATCAAAACCGGTACCCCATGTAACCTTGAAATCTCCTTCACATAAATCTTGTCCAACTTAGCTGCATTATAGTCTACCCTTACTGGGATAAAATGAGCCGACTTGGTCAACCGACCTACGATGACCCATATAGAGTCGCACTTCCTCAATGTCTTCGGAAGACCAATTACAAAATCCATCATTATCCTTTCCCACTTCCACTTCGAAATGGGCATTCTCTTAAATGTACCACTAGGCTTCTGGTGTTCATACTTCACCTGTTGGCAATTTTGACACTTGGTTACAAAATCCTCAATGTCTCATTTTATTCTTCACCACTAATAGTGTTTCCTCAAGCATCTTGTTGACACCCGGATGTATAGAGTATTTAGAATTGTGAGCCTCCACCAGAGTAGTTGGAATCAAATTGCCTACCCGAGGTATGTATAAGAGCCCTCGAATCCTCAATTCTCCCTCATCATCTAGAATGGTTTCTCTTGCCTCACCGTGTAACACCTTTTCCTTGAGGTTGCTTAATTTCTTGTCCTCGAACTGCCTGCTTTTGATTTGGTCATAAAATGTGGACCTATCCTAGACATGTGCTAACACCCTTCCTTCACTAGTCTATTACAATCTCAAAAAATTGTTAGTCAAAGACCGTACCTCTCTTGCCAATGGTCACCTGGAAACCTCCAATAATGCTAAAATTCCCATGCTCACTGGTTTCTGGCTTAGTGCATCCGCCATCATATTAGCTTTACCTGGGTGATATAGGATTAAGATGTCAAAGTCTTTAATCATCTCCATCCATCTTCTCTGTCTTAGATATAGATCTTTCTGGGTGAACACATGCTACGGTGGTCCGTGAATACCTCACACTTCACCCCATAGAGATAGTGCCTCTAAATTTTCAAAGCAAAAACCACATTTGCCAATTCTAAATCATGTGTGGGATAGTTTTTCTCATAAGGCTTTAGTTGCCTTAAAGCATAAGCAAACACATTCTGATCCTGCATCAAAACAGCACCTAAACCCAATCTTGAGGCACCACAATATACAATTAAATCCTTACCCTTAATGGATAACGTGAGAATCAGGGCTGAGGTTAACAAGGTTTTGAGCTTTTGGAAGCTCTCTTCACACTTGTTATCCCACATAAATAGGACTTCCTTCTGAGCAACACGGGTCATGTGTGAAGCAATAGCAAAAAATCCCTTCAAAAATCAATGGTAATAACTGGCCAAACCCACAAAACTCTGTATTTCGGTCACATTTGTCGGTCTAGCCCAATTCTTAACGGCTTCAACTTTCTGCGGGTCTACCATAACTCCTTCCTTAGAAACCATATGTCCTAAGAAGGACACTGTGGAAACCCATAATTCACACTTAGAGAATTTTCCATATAGTCGCTTCTCCTTGAGCAACCCCAACACCGTACATAAATGAGCTTTATGCTCTTCTTCACCTTTTGAGTAGACCAATTTGTCATCAATAAAAACAATAACAAATGAATCCAGAAATGACTTTAAAATTCTATTTATTAGGCTTATTAAAGTAGCTGGGGCATTGGTCAAACCAAGTCTAGAAAGCAGTCTTGGGGATATCCTCTTCTCTAATCTTGAGTTGATGAAAACCTGACCTCAAGTCAATTTTGGAGAATACGACAACCCCTTGCAATTGGTCAAACAAATCATCTATCCTAGGCAAAGGATATTCATTGTGAATGGTTTCCTTATTCAACTGGCGGTAGTCTATGCACATCCTCATGCTACCATCCTTCTTTTTCACAAACAAAACTGGTGCGCCCCAAGAAGAAACACGTGGACAAATGAAACCCTTTTCTAACACCTCTTGCAACTGAGACTTCAACTCTGTTGGTGCCATGCAATAAGGGGGAATATAAATAGGGGCAGGTCTCTGGCTCTAAATCTATAAAAAGAATCAACCTCTTGGTCTGGAGGTATACCCGAAATATCATCCGAAAATACTTCTAAAAACTCACATACTACTGGGACTGATGCTATAGGAGGAACAGGGACCACAGATTTATCTAACTAAAGATTGGCCAAAAATGCCCTACACCCCTTCTTCACTAGCTTTTAGGCATAAATTTCTAAGACAACCCTCACAGGATTAGGCTTAAAAGTACCCTCCCACTCTAACTTATCCATCCCAGGCATCACTACAGAAATAGTTTTGGCATAACAATCAAGGATGACATGATAAGGAGACAACCAACTCATCTCTAATATAACATCAAACTCCTTCATATCAAGAATAACTAGGTCTGTAAGGGTCTTAAACCCCATAAACATCACAGGACATGCACGATACACCTAATCAACACATAAAAACACCCCAACTACCATAGACATATATATAAGAGTATCAAGATACTCACAGTCTAAGTCCCATCCCAAAACAAATTTCACAGACATATAAGAGAAAGTGGAATCGGGGTCAAGAAATACAGAAGACATATCATCACAGACAAGAATGGTACCATTGATCACAGCATCAGAAGCTTCTACTTTAGGAAGAGCCAGAATAGCATAAAGATGAGCCTTATCACCACCCTGACCGCCACATCTATCAGTCTGAGCACCATTCCTACCAACTTGTCCTCCACCTTGGTTGGTTTAGTTTCCACCCCTATCTTAGCCACCATACCCACCCTATGGATGACCCCTACCATTTTCTCTACCACTACGACCTGTCGGAACTAGAGCAGTTGAAACTGGTTGCTGAGTCAACTGACCTACAAATAAGAAATTAGGACAATACCTTCTGATGTGACCCAAACCTCCATACTCGTGGTACCTTATGCCTAAAGGAGGCCTCTGAACTGAGAAGGATAAAGGTGTATAGCTGCTAGTTTGAGAAGGCTGATGACTAACCCCATATGGGTTCCCTATAGATACTGGTATAGCTGAAAGGTAAGGCTTAGAAGAACCACTCCCCTTTGAAAAAGTACCACTGAATTGGCTCGCGGTCTGGGCCTTCTTCTCTTCTGCATTTACTTCTCCCTATTTTTTAAGTGCTTCAGCCTTCTTTGCAAACTCAATTACCTTTTGAAAGGACTTTCCAGACACGGCCACAGATAAGGTAGCCAACTGAATCCCAGAGTTCAAACCCTTCACAAAGTACCTAATTTTCTCCTCTTCTGAGGTAATTGACTATAGTTCATAGTGGGACAAGGCATGAAACTTGGCCTCATAGGCTGCCACAGACATGTTTCCTTATTCCAGTATCAAAAACTCATCTTTCTTCGGATCACGATAAGTGCAGGGAACATATTTCTCAAGGAATATATTCTGAAATTTGTCCCAAGTAAGTAGAGGTAAAGCAACCCTGTACTCTATAAATGACCTCCACCATTGCTTGGTTTCGGCCTGCAGCTGAAAAGAAACCTGAAAAGAAACTAACTCCTTACCATACTTCTTCACAATGCCCATCTTGTACAGATGTTCATGATAATTTATCAGAAATTCAAAAGCATCCTTTGATTTTGTACCTTGAAATATCAGGGAATTCATCTTCATGAACTTACAGAATAGCTTATGTTAATTATTAGTCATCACTGGTCCAAGTACCTTTTGGGGATATACCTCTGTTTCAGATCCTGCATCTATCATTGGTGCTACAGTAGCGGCATGTTGCAAGACTGTGGCCGGAATAATTAGACTGTAGCCAGTACCAACCAAGGTACCCAAGAACCCCAATACTTGTTACATCACTTCCGCAGATAAAAGAACCATAGCTGCACCATTTGGTGCTGACACCATATTTTCTGGAGCTACCGTCTCCTCTTCCTCAACTACCTCCTCTTTGTGTTGAGCATGGTCTAGGGTGTCCTACTGTAGAGGAGGGGATGGTGATCTCGATCTTTCCAGTCTCCCATCTTTTCGGGCTCTACCCCTAACAAGTACTACATTTCGTCCTCCCCATCTATCTCTACCCCTAACTCGAGGCCTGCCCCAAACTGCGATCACAGTGGCCTATACGGGTACTACTGTTGGTGTTGCCATGGGTCTGGCTACTGCTACTCTGTTAGAATAAGTATTCACCATCTGTGAACAAGAGTTAAAGGATTAGATACCAATTTGTATCGCCAAATACTAATTGGAATCAAGTCATAGCTTGAAAGAAACAAGGAAAGAAATTCATTCCTAAAGTCCTATAACCTCCCAAAGAAAAGTACAGACGTCTCTGTACCATTTCACAGGACTCTACTAGACATGTTCTTGTATGATGAGCTCTACGAATCCAGAGCTCTAATACCATCTCTGTCATGACCCAACCGATCATGATTGGCACCCATCCTAACCTATGGAAGCAGAACCATGTTAATCTTGCCCTTACCATCTCGAGTGATACTCTTGTATTCACTTATATCAATTTTGAGTTTTAATTCAAGTGCAAAAGGAAATTTGTTCAATAAATTCAAACCACTCATCAACCAACATCAATATTTAACAATAAAGTGCGGAAACCTTTACTTATTACATTCCCAGGACCTGAAGTCACCATATAAGAACATCTAAGAATAACTAAATCTAAACTAATAAGAAATCCAGAATAACAAATGATAGGAAATCGTCTTAGTCCCGAACAAAGGACGTCAACATCAACGAGAAGATCCAAAGGTTTCCCGATCATGGTGCTTACCCTCAAAATCAAGTCTGAACCACTATCTAGAGCCGAGGTCACGTGTCAGCTGCTGGAAGATGTTCTGCACTCAATAAAAAGAAGAGTATAGGTAGGATCAGTACATCAACAAGTATTGGTAAGCATCATAGGCCGACTAACTCAACAATGTACAAGTAAGCAAGCTAGACAAGTATAAAAGCAATCATAAGAAAATTCATAATCAAAGACATCAACAACAATGCAATCCATAAATCACAAGTCATGTTAGAAGGCAATCAAAGATGTTTAGTTTACAAACAATCACAAACCCAAGAAAGTCTAAGTGCTACAACAAAACCATAGCCTACCTCAATTCCTTGTTCAAGTCACCTTTAAGCCAGACTTTTGCCCTTTCATTCTCATACAATCCTTTCTTGATCTAAAACAATAGGAATATATACCCATTTCAATAAGCGGTTGCACCAGCTGAAGCAGTATCAGCACTTGGCAATATTTTGCCAAGTTTCCAATAGGTCCTCGGGATTCATTCGGAACCCCGCAAACGCAAACGAACTATGCTAACCTATCAAATTTGACATTTCAGACTCAACGATGCAATCAAAATTTCTATCCCAGGTTGTTTCGATGAAATATGGTCCCACACCCAAATGGCCATTTTCATCACTTTCCACCCAATGGCCCAAAACGAGTATGGAAGCCTCGAGACCTGGACCAAGGGTCCCCCTAGTCTAAAATAAACATTCCAGAGCTGACGGTATTATCAGAATTGGCATACAAGGTTGTTTACCTGGAGTTTTGGCTCGGTAGCCAAATTTGAAAAACGACGATTTCAAAACCGGGAAATGACTCTAAAAATCATACAAACTGCCCGATAAATGAACTGTCATTTCCAGCAAGTCATAAATGACTTGGGGATGCTATAGGAAAGCTCTAAACATCGAAATAATGTGAAAATATAGAAAATAACCTGGAGGGTCATTTTGCGGTGGATGCAAACAAGGAAGATGTACCAGTAGACATAACTTAAATTAACCGCCCAGTGAAACCATACCTGAGAGTTCCTTCAAATCGTAACACCAGACTTGAACTGGAATTGAAGAAGAGTATCAACATAATAGTGTCATAAATCGATCATACATGCTGGACTTGAACCAAAATTAGTAAGTAAACCTCAAAGTAAAGGGCATCCGAAGCCATAACCCACTTTAATCCTAATTGTTATTAAATTACCAAATTCAATGATAAATCTACAAGAGTAGCGAGATCGAATCAATAAGTCTAAGAAGGAAGCTTAAAGGTCACCCGTATACTAATTCTTGTATTACAACTAGCCGGGAACCAATAAAAGGCCTGAGTCATCCTAAGGTTCTAGATTATGTCTAAAATAATGAAGAAGGTCTCCTAAGTCTACAAGGAGCAAATTTAGGTAATTAACCTAAGAAGAGGGCCGACGGAGTCCGCTACTAGTCCCGAAAAGCCACACTAAGCAAGCACCTACCAAACTTAGACTAACGTTCCACCATCTTATCCCAAGGTCTTAGATAAGCTACAACTAACCCTAAGGGGGTTATTACAATTATTATTAGGGTTGGCAAGGTTGAATTCTACTAAAAAGGCTAAAATAAATTCTACCCTAAAATGGCTAACTTTAACCCATAAATTACTAAAATAACAACCAAGTCATAAAACCCTAACCATCGCTGGCATAATACTAAACAAATACCATAATAAAGCTCAATCTAAGAGGAAAGTAAGACTAGCCTACCTGGATGCTGCCGAAAGCTTGATAAAGTCCACCAGATCGGAGCTTTTCCCTTTCGAGAAGCCTCTGCATGATGCCACGCTATCAAAATAATAATCTACGCATAAATACAAGAATAACAATATACATATTGCATATAAATGCTCTGGGTTCAAAATTGAGCTAAAAATCCATGTGGGGCCCACTTACAAAATCATAACTTTGAAATCTCAACACATCCCTCTAAGCTCAAGGATCATTTACCCTCAAAAATAGGTGGAATTCGAGCACAAATGAACCCTAAATTAGTCCACCAAGTAATTAGGGATTTGAATTTAAATCAGAGAATTAACTAAGAAATTAAAGGAAACTTACGAAATAAACGGTGGGGAAATGACTACAATGAGGTCTCCAACTCACTCCCGACACCCAATGATCAGTCTTCTCTTTCTCTAAGCTCTCTAGGGTATTTAATGGGGTTTTGGAACTTAAAAAATGACTAAAGACGAGAAGGCCAAGTCTTAAATGCACCAGCATTTTTGCTAAGGCGGTACAAGGCTCGCCCAGGCTGCCAAGGCACCGCTCAGATGATGGTATACCAAAGGCACCATTGTCGCCAAGGCAGCACAAGGCTCGCTCAGGTGGCTTCGCCTAGGCGGCCAAGGCAGCGCTAAGGCGATGGCCTTGCCAAGGCAGCTATGCCGCTTAGGCGCTCCAAGGCATGCCAAGGCGACATCGCCTAGGCGACCAAGGAGCCGCTAAGGCGATGGCACCAGCACTGAAGGCACCAGCAGACTTGGCTAGAGGCCAAGTCTTCGATCGACCCCTCGGGATAAGTTCAGAATCTCGTGAGCATAAATAAACTATGCTACCACACTAAATTTGACATTTTGGAATCAACGACGCCATTGAAATTTCTTTTCGGGGTTGTTTTGACCAAATGTGGGTCCCATATCCAAAGGGCCATTTTAATCAAATTCTAACAATAGCCCAAATCGAGTCTGAAAGCCTCGTGACCCAAACCAAGGATTCCCCTAGCCTAAAATTGACATTCTAGAGCTAATGGAACTGTCAGAATTGGCATACAAGGCTGTTTACATAAAGTTTTTGCCCAATACCCATTCCTTAACAGCAAGAACTTCAAAATAGGGAATTGACTCTAAAAATCAAACGAACAGCCTATTAACCGAACTGTCAGCTCCAGCAAGTCATAAATGACTTGGGACAGCCATGGGAAAGTTGTAAACAGCAAGATAGTGTGGAAATGCAGAAAATGACCTGGAGGGTCATTACATACAGCACTTCTATTCTTAGTTACTTGTAGATGGTTTATCTATACTTCTATAACATCCTTATTGTGTTTTATTTCTTTGTTAGTTTTATGTAATGTATATCCTTGCCTTACGTATTATTTATACTTGCATTTATCTTTGGAGTTCAAGTACCGCGTGTTTGGTACTCATACTACACTTTTGCACCCTGCAGATCATAGTATGGGTTTTCGCCGCTGAAATATGTATCATGCGGAGCTGCCATGGATCAGAGATTTGGGTTGAGCTCCTGGTGTCCGAAGTTATTCCTTCTCTCTCTTTTTTGCTGGACTGGTCTTTATTTTGTATTTAAGAGACGATTCTGTATATATATATATATACATATTACATTTACTTAGTACTCCTGTTATGCTAGTGGCTCCTGTATCGACTGACACCAGGTCTTGGGGGGTATTTGCTTTCTTCTGGTTCTCTTTTTTCTTTTATTCAGTTTTGGTTATCCTTTTCTATTATTATCCTGTTACTCGTCATTTTGGTCTATGGATTGGCTTACCTACTGGTGGGTTATAGTAGGTAATTGGGTCGTGACAATTTACACCAAATGGACCTTTGCCTCAAATAATTTACCTGAGATAAGTTAAATTGCACGAAAATTGGTGGCGTTTTTCTTAATTTTTTGATCAAATGAGGAGCAGCCTTTTTTTTGCTTTTTAGTTTGGCAAGAGTTGGAACTTTTTTTGTCTTTTGGCCGGAGTTGGAATCTTTTTTTCCTTTTAATTTGGCAAGAGCTTAAACCTTTTTTTACTTTTAATTTGGCAACCTTTCTATATATTTTATAAAATATATTTTTATAAAAAAATTACTATTTCTTGTTGATTCCTTTTTTTTGTTTTGTTTTATCTTAGTAAGTGTCTAGTCATGAAAACAAAAAAAATCATTTTATTTAGAATTTTCAAAGTTGGAGTTGGAGTTGGAATTGCGTTAGACCATAACTTTTTTTAATAAAAATTTAAAATTTAAATGTACTTAATAAAAAACAAAAAATATGATTTAAAATGAAATATAATTTAAAATGGAGTTATTTTATGAAAAATAAAAAATCAGAATTTTTTAAAAAAAAAAGTGAAAACAAGTATTTGGCTATTTTCTAAATTCCAAATACAACTTCAAGTTGTATTTGGTATTTTTATGGCTAAACAAAAAAATTTGAATAAAGTGAAATAATTTTTAAAAATAAAGTGAAAACAATCCATAGCCGAAAGGCTCCTAATTTTTTAAATTTTTGGTTAGATTATTTTTTAAATATATTTCTTGTTAAAGATAAAATAAAATATAACACTAAAAGATAATATCTAATTATTTTAGACTAATAAAAATATAAGAAAATTAATAAATAAATCAAAACTATAAATAATTAAGAATGACTAAGGAGTGTCTCGATGAAGGACTGAACTATGCCAATATATAGATTTATTATGATGGTTTCAGGGAGGACAGAGAAGTATCTTACTGAAGGACTAAAGTAGCCTTCCTTGATACCATGTCAGTATATAAATATGTTCTGATAGTATACTAAGGAGTGTCTAGTTGAAGGATGATGTTATGTCAGTATATAGATATATTGTGGTAGTATATTAATGAGTGTCTCATTGAAGGATGATGTCATGACAGTATATAAATATACTGTGGTGGTATATTAAAGAGTGTCTCATTGGACTAAAGCAGTCCTCCATGATACCATACTAGTATATAGATATATTGTGATAGTATTAGGAAGGACTGAGGAGTGTCTCGTCAAAAGATGATATCATACTAGTATATAGAGATTTTGTGATAGCATCATGGAGGATTGAAGAGTGTCTTATTAAAGGGCTGAAGTAGTCCTCCATGATACTATGTTAGTATATAGATATACTATAGTGGTATACTAAGGAGTATCTCATTGAAGGACTGAAGCAGTTTTTCATGATATCAGCACAATATATCAGTACATTATGATGGTATCATGAAGAATTGAAGAGTATCTAATTGAAGGATGATACCATACAAATAATATACTATGATGGTATCATGGAGGATTGAAGAATGTCTCAATGAGGATTGAAGTTGTTCTCCATAATATCATGTTAGTATAGATATTTTGCAATAGTATGCTGAGGAATGTTTCATTGAAGGACTAAAGCAGTCCTCTATGATACTATGCTAGTATATAAATATGTTGTAATGGTATATTGAGTAGTGTCTCATTAGACTGAAGCAATCCTCCATAATATCATGCAAGTATATAGGTATACTGTGATAGTATCATGAAGGACTGAGGAGTGTCTCACTTTGAGGATGATACCATATCGATATATAGACATACTGTGATAGTATCATGGAGGTTTCATTGAACGACTAAAGCAGACATCAATGGTAAGATGACAGTATATAGATTTACTGTGATGGTATCACAGAGGACTGGGGAGTGTCTCATTTGAAAGACTGAAGCAGTCTTTCATGGTACCATGCAAGTATATAGATATGAAGAGCTAAGGAGTGTTTTACTTGAAGAATGATACCATGCTTGTAGATAGATATACTATGATGGTATATTAAAGAGTGTCTCATAAAAGGGTGGAAGGAGTCCTTTATGATACCATGCAAGTATATAAATATATTGTGTTTGTATCATAAAGTCTCATTGAAGGATGATACCACGCAAATATATAGATATATTGTGATGGTATACTATTGAGTGTCTCATTAAGGACTAAGGTTGTTCTGGTATCATGGAGGACTGAACAGTGTCTTATTGAAGGAAGATACCATACCAGTATATTAATATATTGTACCATAGAAAAATGAGGAGTGTCTCGTTAAAAGACTGAAACAGTCCTTTGTGATAACATGTCAGTATGTAGCTACATTATGATGGTATAATGGAGGACTGGAGATTGTCAAACTGAAGAACTGAAGCATACCTTAATGAAAAGAGCAAAAAAGGTGAATGATATTAGATTATGGAGAAAAAAATAAAAAAGAATTAATGAAATTAGAAAAAAAGTAAGAAATAAATAAAATAAAAAATGAAAATAAAAAAGAAACCAAAATTGAGCATAAAATTAGACTATGGTGCAAAAAAAATTTTAAAAAAAGTATGATTTGAGAAAAAATGAATGAAAAAAAGGGAAAAAATAAAGAAATAAACGAGAGAAAAAAAAGAAGAAAAGGAGTAATAAAATTTAAAAAAATGAAGAAATGTTTACTATATCAATTATATTTTTTTTAATTATATAGAAAAAATAATAAAAAGAACAAACAAAATCATGAATAAAATTAGATTATGGAGGAAAAAATAAAAATTAAAAAAGGAACAAGAAATAAAGAAGTTGAAAAAACAAAGAGAAAACAGAAAACTAAAAAACACAAAATAAAGGAACTAAATTGATTATGGTGAAAGAAGAAAATAAAAAATAACATAATTTGGGAAAAAAATAAATGAACAATAAAGGAGAAAAAAAAAATGCAAAAACAAAAGCAGAAAAAAAGAAATAGAGAAATAAAAAATAAATAAACAAAAAAAGGAGAAAAAAGAGAGCCAAAATTGAGTATGAATCAGATTATGGTATAAAAAAAATAAAGAATAAAATAATTTGATAAAAAAATAAATGAATAAAGAAGCATAAAAGAAAAAAAAATAGAGAAATAAAAGGAAAAAGGCATAAGTACCCCCTTGAACTATACTCATATTTTCAACTATACACTTTATCTTTGAAGTGGCCCTATTACATCCCTAAACTATTTAAAAATGAAATAAAAACACCCTTTAAAAATCACAATCACATTTGTCTTGGGTTGTGCAACTCATGCTCTTAACATTTCATTAAAAAAAATTCTATTTTTCTCCCTAGCAGCAACAACAGCCATTCTTCTTTTCATTTTATGGTCATGTACACTCATCTAACAAATAAGATAATGTCATCTATTTGTTATTGAAATTGCAAATGAAGTAAATAGTAGAAGTAGTAAACTACAATAATAGTAAAGGATGATATTTTCATATTAAAAAACTTGCAAATTCATGTTCTTGAATAAGAAAGTGCCCAGATTGTTAACGCAATTTTGATCAAGTGATGATTTACTACTGCAACTTCTATGGAGGGAGGGGGGAGGGAATTTCTTGTCGTGTGAGTGATTCTTGCAGGTAACTGTGAATAATTGTCACTACAATTCTGGTGAAAATTTTTATTTGGGGCTATGGATGGTTTATCCCTATTACTGTGGAATTTCTGAAAAAGAAAGAAAAATAAATCAAAAAAAAAAAAAGGAAAAAGATGGAGGGCAGTTTAAGTTTAAGTGATTATTAATTAAATGTGATCAATTGTAAGATCTAATTAAAAGTGAAAATTTTACATATTAATCAGATTTAGTTTTTTTTTTTTTTTTTTGGCTTTCACACACTTTTAAGAAAGTGAGCACACTCTCTATGCCACATCATCATATAAGGGTGTTTTTATTCCATGTTTAAATAGTTTAGGGGGGTAATAGGACCCCCTTCAAAGATAAAGTGTGTAACTGAAAATATGAGTATACTTTAAGGTGGTACTTATGCATTTTCCCGAAATAAAGGAAAAGAATTAAAAAAAGAAATAAATAACTAAAGCTACAAGCTTAGGGGATATTTTTTGTAATTAGTTAGGGGGTATTTTCTGTAAAAAGGTATTTAGCTGTAAATAATTTGCTCCTATGGGGTATGCATGTACTTTTAGCTAAAATTAATGATGATACAATATTCTTTGCCCACAAAAATAATTATTTTTGTTAAAAAACTTTATTAGACTCAATAAAATCTTCACTCCAGCTTTTCTTAAGAAACACACAGAGACCAAATTGACTCGAATATTAGGAATATACAACACTTCAGTTAAGATCAAAGTTTTTTTAGATGTGAGTTTGAGAAGAAATTTTTCTTTTCCAAGAACTTTAGTGGTTCTTGAATCATCAAGATATACAAATTTTTCTCCTCTATTGGGTGTAAGACACAAAATTATTTTTGTTGGCACAAATATACCTAGTAGCACCACAGTCTATCACTTTGTCACTCACATAATCCACAATATTCACTTTGAAAATGACATCAACAAAAATATCATTTCCTTTTGTACAAATTAAATTTTGATTTTTTAGCAAGATTGTCAATTTTTCCAACTCTTTTGATGAAGTTTATTAAATATTTCGGACTTGTAACCATGTTTCTTTTCATCAAAAAGAGTAGAGATTATAGTATAATAATCAATACCTTATTAGCATAATTCCAAAGGTTGAGTAGTTTGCCCGAATATAATTATAGTTGAAAATATAGCAAGAGAAGAACCCCCAATACCAAAAAATTTACCAAACAATCAAGATTTTTAGTCAAAGTAATTAGCATATGTCCATCCAATCACGTCACTAATCTTGTATACTACACTCTTTGATACACCATCAAAAACAAAATCATGATTTTTTTTTATAAAATAAGGTTGGGCTTTCCGTGAACCATGGCAACAAAATAAAAATATCCTTAATATTATTGGAAAAAACTTATTGTACAATCACAAAAAAAATAGAATATTTCCATAAGCTTGAGGCGTGTATAACACTGTCATGCAATATCAAAATGAGAATCAAAGAAAATGCAAAAATTAAAGACAATAAACTAAAAGGATAGATAGATAGACACAAGAGCCGAAAACGATAATAACCAAAGGGTACATTAAACCCTAAGGCCTCAATTGAATTAATCCTAACAAGCACCAATCTCTTACGATGACCAAAAAGGGAAATTGATTCACCTTGCAACCCTCGTTTCTAAGCAAGTGTCAGTAAAAACTTCACCGAGTTCTCAACTCTTAACAATGAGAAGTGTTCAATATTCACCAAAACTAAGGAATGAAAGACCTAAGCTAGATATTTATAGTCTTGCCTACTTATTATATAAATGGCCCAAAAGTGGCCCTTAAATAAAATTAAGAAAATAGCTAAAGTTGCAATATGTCCATGAATCATGGCCTAAAGAACAGACCATAGGATAGGCGACGATTCGTCACCCAAGCCGTTACAACTAGGAAGAAGTTCAACTCTACGTACAAAATGATGGACCGTGAGATAGGCGAAGCTCTGTCACTTTATCCATCGAACCTAGGTAGAATGTTCATTTTTCCTCCTTTCGGCCTCTAACACGATCATCATGACATATAACCCTTTGGATGGTATCAAGGTGTGCTCAAGTACATTCATCTTCACGAACATGTGGTGCTTGGCTCTGTAATGACCCTTCAGGTTATTTTCTCAATTTCCATGCATTTTTTATGTATTGTACCTTTCCATAGTAGCTACAGTTCATTTATGACTTGCCGAAACTATCGGTTTGGTTTTCGGGTAGTTCGTTTGGGTTTTAAGCCCATTTCTCTGTTTTGGAGCTTTTGAAGTTGAGAAATTAGTCTCGGGCAAAAAATCCTAGTGAACGACCTCGAATGAGAATTCCAATAGCGCAGTTAGCTCCAGAACGTAAATTTTAGGCTAGGGGGATCCTTGGTCGGGTCCCAAAGCTTCTGGACTCATTTTGGGCTATTGATCAGAAATTGGTAAAAATGGCTCATTAGATGTGGGGTCCAATTTTTGTCAAAACAACCTCGGATAGAAATTTTGATGGTGCCATTGAGTTTGAAATGTCAATTTTGTGTTAGTAGCATAGTTTGTTTGGGTCCTGAGCCTTTATATTTTATTTTGAGTGTTTAGACAAAAATTAGTTAAATTGTCTAAAAGGGGTCTCGGGGGTTAATTTATAGTAAACAACCTTTTTTCATAAATTCGATGATTCCATTGGATCCGTAACGTATTTTATGATCAATTTGCATTATTGTTTCATGTTCATATGCTTTTGAATGAGTTTCGAGGGTCAAAAACAAGTTTTAGAAGTTGTTGGTGCTGGTGTGGCTAATTTTTTAACGACCCTCTTTGTTTTTACATGTAAGTCCTACATTTAAAATCTCGTGTCTAAATTCCTTCCGATTTGGAAGTTACAAAATTCAGGCTAGGCTAATTTTGCCCTGTTCCGGAGCAAGGGGTAGTCTAGGGAAATCTGGGAATGATTTAGACTAGTTCAATGGGAATGATATTAATTACTAGGTAGCTAAGGTGATAAGAAACCCATAAGATTTTACAAAACTGAATTTGGATTAGTAGAACTCCCGAAATTGACTTGGCGTAAAGGGCATTGTTTGGATTGTCCTACGATCAAAGTGTGTTGTAAAAAGTGGGAATTTTGGGTGAAGACAGACTTACTGTCTAGTCGACACCTCTATAGCAGTTGGCACATCGCTATAGCGGTGGTCAAGGGCGGTCAACACGGCTATAGAGGTTGGCTACCGCTATAGTGGTCTGGTACCGCTATAGCGGTAGAAACCGCAGTTTAATGGGATTTTCCCCCCAAAACATTTATATTTTCTAAACTCATTTTTGGGATAAAAAAAAAGGCGATTTAAAGAGAAAATCATCAGTTTTCCTCCGTTTAACTTCGCTAAGGTAAGGATTTTTTTCCCTTTAACTTGTGATTACTTACTAATCCTTAGAATCCTTAAATTACGAAGTTCGGGGAGGGTTTTAGGGTGGAATTTTGAATGATTGCTGGTGCAAGGGATGAAACTAAGCATTAAGTTAATGGGTTTTGTTCATTAACCATGAAATTGGCCTTGCATTCCATTAATTCACTAAACACTTCATGAAATTGGTAGTTTTAGGTGAATTACATGGAAAATAGCCCTAGAACAATAAGGGAACGATCATGAACTAACCTTAGGGGGTTGGAGGTGAGTTATAAATCCTTCCATGTTCAGTTATTTCATTAATATGGTATTTGTATGTATGTTTTAGACCACGAACAAGCGGAAAAGGCATGGAAAGGCAAAGCTCCAGTTTATAATTATGCAAGCTTGGTTCGAGGTAGGTGATGGTCGTCTAATTAATCCAACTTGTATTATATGTACCTATTAACTACCTTGTAGTGTGATTGGTTAATGTATGCTTATGGGTGTAGTCCATGCATTGTTTACTTGCTTAATGACTTGGCCTGCCTTATATTGTGAATTGTGGAATGTTTTGGTATTTGGGAAATTCTCACAGATTATGGTTGGAATAAAGATTACAAACATTCATGTCTGGAGTTTTAGTACATGGACGGTAATTGTCCCCTGCAGGTCATAGCTAGAGAGTGGGTATATAACCCTTAGCATGTATGTACGGGTTACAAGGTATGTAATGGTGCGACGGTTCCTTGAGTGGACCGAGGAAACTGTAATTGTTTTGTTTGATATTAGCTTATTTAACATGACTTGAATGGACTATCTTTTGACTTAGTGATATTTGTTGACTTGTTGGTGTTGCCTCTTAAATGTCATTTGTACTTATGTGCTGAATGTATAATGTAGGAGCATGTGTTAGCTATTTATAATATATTTTGGTTAAGTGCCCATATTTTCATCTTGGGCTAGTCAATGACCCTACCAGTACACTGTGTTTTATTGTGTGATGATACTACACCTACATTTACTTCTGTGAGTGCAGCATATATTCCAGTGGATTCTTTAAGACCTCACTTGTGACTTCAGCAGCTGATATACGGATTTCAGGGTGAGCAGCATATCCAGGCTACCATGAAATCTATCTTCCTAGGACATTGTCCTTTGTTTGGACTTGTAACTTTCCTTTAGTTTTGGGGGTTGCATCCCTTCTTGACATTCGTAATATGTTTTGGTATATCAATTTTCGAGTTTTAGGGGATTTCAGTTTGGTTTTTTGTTTCCACATTTCTTATGTTGTTGGATTGGCTACTTATTAAACTATTTATGGGATAGTTTTCTTATTCTACCTAAGTATTGTTTAATGCTTCCGGAGTTATTGGTTCTCCCACCGGGTGAGTAGTGTGGGTGCCACTCACGATGGATTTGGGTCGTGCCAAACTTGGTATCAGAGCCTAGATTTCATCAATCACATTGTACCATAATGGGTCCAGTAGAGTCTCGCAGAATAGTACGGAGACATCTGTACTTTTCTTCGGGAGGCTATAGGATTTTATGAAACCTGTCTTTCTTGCTTCTTTCGTGCTAGGACTTGATTCTAATTGGTATCTGGTGATCCAAATTAGTATTTGATCTCTTCACTGTTTTGTCAATAGATGGTGAATACTAGGTCTAATGGAACCTGAGAAAAGGCCCCCACACCGACTGTTCCAGTTGAGGAGCCAGCCTTAAGGGAAAGGGGACGAGTGAGGGGGAGAGAAAAGAGAAGATGGGGCCGAGCCACACCCGCCAGGGGTGGAGCTCACACAGCTGCTGGTCAGGGTAATAAGAGGGTAGCATACCCTCCCCCACCTCAGGATCATTTTGAGGAGAAAGAAGCAGTGGAGGAGTAGGAGATGGAGCCCAAGGTGGGGGCACCAGTTGGGGTTGCAGCTCTATCTCCCATGTCTGTTGAGGTCATCCAGCAAGTGTTAGCTTTTCTGAGCGGGTTGGCTGGGACTGGATCCACCCCTACTATTTCTTCTTATTAGGCTCCAGTTGTGCACCCTACTGTTGTTGTGGCTCCTAGGCTGGATGAAACTTTGAGCCCAGATATCTTTCCTCGCCCGGTTTTGGGTTCTGTGATGACTGGTACTGAACATAATTTGCTGACTAAGTTCTTGAAGATGAAACCTTCTACATTTTAGGGTACAAAATCTGAGGATGTTCTTGAGTTTATTATTGATTGCTATGAGAGGTTGCACAAGATGGGTATTGTGAAGCAACATGGGGTTGGGTTTGTGACTTTTCTATTGGAGAAGGATGCTAAGCAGTGGTAAAGGGTATATGTTGAATGTCAATCACCTGTTTTGCCTCCTTTGACTTGGGAGCAATTTCATACTCTATTTTTGGATAAGTATATACCCCGTGCCCTCCGTGATCGTAAGAAGGATGAGTTTTTGGCTTTGGAATAGGGTGATATGACTGTTGCAGCTTATGAAGTAAAGTTTCATGTTTTATCTCGCTATACTACTCCGCTGTTGACTACTGAGAAAGAGAGGATTTGTCTTTTTATTAAGGGATTGAATTATGATCTCCAGGTTTTGAATGTGTAGATGACTTCTACTGGAAAGGGGTTTAATGATGCGTCAGACTATGTGAAGAAGTTGAAAGGTGTGGCACAGGCGGTATAGGCTAAGATATTAGCCAAGAAGTCTCAAAATGTTGGGAATTTCAGTGGATCCTATTCTAAGGGCAAGCAGGCCTTTTCATCTTGCCCTATTCAGTCAGTTATGCCAGCTTCTACTGTGGTACCGGCTAAAGGACCTTCTCAGACTCAGGTTGTTAGAGGCCAAGGGGCTTCTTATTCTTTTACCAGTCGGCCTTCTCTAGAGTGTGGGTGTTATCATTGTGGTGTTATTGGTTATTTTAAGATGGAGTGTCCAGTGAGACAGGCGAATGGACAGACTCAGCAGCAGGCTCGGGTAGTGGTTCAGGCAGGTAGAGGAGGGGTAATGGCAAGGGTAGTCCATGGGGTGGGCGGGGATATCAGGCAGGTGGTCTTGGTAACGGTGGCGAAGGGGTGCAGCCGGGTAGAGAGTTAGCTCAGACTGATGACCGGGCCTATTGTTATGTATTTTTGGGAAAGACTGATTTCGAGACTTCTGACGTAATGATCACAGGTACTATTTTTATCTGTGACCAGATGGCTTCTGTCTTATTTGATCTGGGGTCCACTTATTCTTATATGTCTATTCAATTTGCTATGGGTCTGAGTCTGGTTTGTGATATTCTGGACTATTCTGTGCATGTGTCGATTTCGGTTGGGAAGTTTATGGTAATTACCCATGTTTATCGATCTTGTCCTATTTTGTTTGTGGGTTTTCAGACTTGGGTAGACTTAATTATCTTGGATATGTTGGACTTTGATGTAATCTGGGGTATGACCTGGTTTTCTTTGTATCATGCTATTTTAATTTATAATGCCAAAACAGTTACTCTAGCTATGCCTAGGATAAAGGAACTAGAATGGGAGGGAGTGTATAAGGACAAACCGACAAGGATTATATCATATGTCTGGGCTAGGAGGCTAGTGGGAAGGGTTGTTCAGCATTTCTTGCTCATCTTTGGGATGTGGGTACAGGGTCCCCTTCTATTGAGTCAGTTCCGGTAGTTTCCAATTTCCAGGATGTGTTTCTTTTAGATTTACCGGGTATGCCTCCGAATAGGGATATTAACTTCTATATTGACTTAGAGCCGGGCACTCACCTTATATCTATTCGACCTTATCGAATGGCTCCTGCAGAGTTGAGGGGACTCAAAACTCAGTTGCAGGAACTGCTTGACAAGGGTTTCATTCATCCAAGTACTTCACCTTAGGGTGCTCCAATTCTTTTTGTCACAAAGAAGGATGGTAGTATGAGGATGTGTATCGATTACAGGCAGTTGAATAAGGTCACCATCCAAAATAAATATCCTTTGCCTCGCATAGATGACTTGTTTTATCAGCTACAGGGTGCAACAGTTTTCTCAAAGATTGATTTACGGTCATGTTATCATCAGTTAAAAATTAGATCAGAGGATATTCCAAAGACATCTTTTAGAACTCGGTATGGTCATTACGAGTTTCTAGTAATGTCTTTTGGATTGACTAATGCACTTGCAGCTTTCATGAGTTTAATGAATGACATATTTAAATCCTTTCTGAATTCTTTCGTGATTGTGTCTATTAATGATATTCTTATGTACTCCAAAACTAAGGAAGAGCATGCAGTCCATCTCCATATAGTTTTGGGACTTCTAAGGGAAAGACGGTTGTTTGCTAAGTTCTCCAAATGTGAATTTTGGTTGTCTTTAGTTGCCTTCTTGGGGCACGTGGTTTCGAAGAAGGGAGTGCTGGTAGACCCTCAAAAAATTAAAGCAGTTAAGAGTTGGATTCAGCCTAATTTAGTGATCGAGGTGAGAAGCTTTATGGGTCTTACCAGTTATTACCGTAGGTTTGTCAAAAACTTTATAGCTATTACAACTCACTTGACAAGGTTGACTCAAAAGGAGGTGTCGTTTTTTTGGTCAGACCAGTGTGAGGAGAGTTTTTAAAAGCTCAAGAAACTCTTAACTACAGCGCCTATTCTTTTGCTGTCGGTTGAAGGTAAGGGTTTCATTGTATTTTGTGATGCTTCACTTTTGGGTTTGGGTGATGTGTTGATGCAGGATAAGAATGTGATTGTATATGCTTCGAGGCAGTTGAAGCCTCATGTGAGGAATTACCCAACCCATGATTTAGAGTTGGCAGCGATAGTTTTTGCTTTGAAGATTTAGAGACACTATCCTTATGGTGTCAAGTGTGAGGTCTTCACGGACCATCGTAGTCTGCAACATGTGTTTACCCAAAGGGATTTGAACTTAAGGCAGAGACGGTGGATGGAATTGTTAAAGGTCTATGATGTGACTATTCAGTATCATTCGAGTAAGGCCAACGTGGTGGCCGACGCATTCTGTAAGTATGTGCAGCTTGTCATTCTTGAGAGTGTCCAGGAGACCATTAGCTAGAGAGCTTTAGACTCTATCATCTTTGAGTCTCGAATAGGGGTGGAATATTGTCTAGTGTGGAGGTAAAATCAGCATTTGTGGCGCAACTTTAGGCCAAACAATTTGAGGATAAGAAGTTGGATGCACTCCGGAATAAGGTAGTGAGCGGGGAGGGGGCGGACGCCACTCTTGATGCTAGAGGGGTATTGTGGTTTAAAAGAAGGTTATGTGTTCCTCGGGTTGGTGACTTGATCAGTGATATACTTTTAAAGGCCCATGGCTCGCATTATTCTATTCATTCAGGCACAACCAAGATGTACCACGACTTGAGACAGCTTTATTGGTGGCCGGGGATAAAGAGGGACATAGTGGATTACTTGTCCAAGTGTCATAACTGTCAGTAGGTAAAGTATGAACATCAAAAGCATGCGATATTACTGCAGAGGATGCCCATACCTATATGAAAGTGGGAGCATATTGCTATGGACTTTGTGGTGGGGCTCCCTAGTACATTGGGAAAGTATGACACTATTGGGGTGATAGTTGATCGACTGATGAAATCAGCTCATTTCTTGCCAGTTTGAGTAGATTACAACTCTCAGCCGTTGGCAAAAATATATATCAAGGAGATCATCAGACTTCATAGGGTTCCATTTTCTATTCATTTCAGATAGGGATGCGAAGTATACTTCCAAATTTTGGGATAGGTTGCATGAAGAATTGGGCACCAAGCTTGCTTTTAGCACTGCCTTCTATCCTCAGACTGATGGTCAGTCAGAGTGGACAATTCAAGTGCTAGAGGATATGTTAAGAGCCTGTGTGCTTGATTTTAGTGGTCATTGGGACCAGTTCCTTCCATTGTATGAGTTTTCATACAACAACAGTTAGCACTCTAGTATTGATATGGCCCCATTTGAGGTACTCTATGGGAGGAAGTGCAGGTCATCTATTGGGTGGTTTGAGGTGGGTGATGTCAAACCTTTGGGCACTGACTTAGTGAAGGAGGATCAAGAAAAGGTGAAGTTTATTCAAACTAAGATGTTGGCTACCCAAAGTAGACAGAAAGATTATACGAACCGAAAGGTAAGGGATATGTACTTCAAGGCTGGGGAGAAAGTGTTGCTCAAGGTGTCTCCCATGAAGGGAGTCATGAGGTTTGGTAAAAAGGGCAAGCTCAGCCCACGATATATTGGTACCTTCGAGGTTCTTAAGGAAGTGGGTCTAGTTGAGTACATGATAGCTCTATCGTCGGGTTTGTCGGGGGTTCATCTAGTATTTCATATT
The DNA here is from genome assembly GCA_031232105.1 of Capsicum rhomboideum. Classification (NCBI taxonomy): domain Eukaryota; kingdom Viridiplantae; phylum Streptophyta; class Magnoliopsida; order Solanales; family Solanaceae; genus Capsicum; species Capsicum rhomboideum. Next base: position 34,846,970 of record CP124711.1, on the reverse strand, counting down.
TCTATGTTGAAACGGTACCATAGAGATGGGTACTACATTATTAAATGGGATTCAGCGCTTTTGGATAAGGATTTGACTTATGAGGAGGAGCCTGTAGTGATTCTAGATCATGACGTTCGTAAGTTGAGGATGAAAGAAATTTGTTCAGTGAAGGCTCAATAGAAGCATCATCCTGTAAAAGAATCCACTTGGGAAATCGAGAAGGGCATGCGGGACAAGTACCCTCAACTGTTTGAGGGCACAGGTACACTTCTCATTTATCATTTTGGCCTAATTTTTCTCATTTGATCATTCAGGGATGAACGATGGGTAAATTGGTATCTGTTATAATGACCCTCTTCGTCGTTACGTGTAAGTCCTACTTTTAAAATCTCGTGTCCAAATTCCTTATGGTTTGGAAGTTACAAAATTCAGGATAGGCCAGTTTTGCCTCGTTCTGGAGTGAGGGGTAGTCTAGCAAAAATTTTTAAATGATTTAGACTAGTTCAATGGGAATGGTGTTAGTTACTAGTTAGCTAAGGTGAAAATAAACTCATAGGATTTATGAAACTGAATTTGAGTTAGTAGAACTCCCGGAATTGACCTTAGCATAAAGGGCATCACTTGGAATGTCCCAGGATCAAAGTGTGTTGTAAAAAATGGGAATTTTGGGTGAAGACAGACTTACTGTCTCGTCGACACCGCTATAGCAGTTCGCACACCGCTATAGCGGTGGTCAAGGGTGGTCAATACCGCTATAGTGGTCGGCTACCTCTATAGCAGTCTAGTACCGCTATAGTGGTATAAACCACAGTTTAATGGGATTTTTCCCCCAAAACTGTTTATATATTCAAAATTCATTTTGGGACAAGAAAAGGGTAATTTAGAGCAAAAATCATCAGTTTTCCTTTGTTAATCTTCGTTAAGGTAAGGATTTCATTCCCTTTGACTTGTAATTACTTACTAATCCTTAGAATCCTTAAATTATGGAGTTCGAAAAGGGTTTTAGGGCGGATTTTTAGATGATTGCTGGTGCAATGGGTGAAAATAAGCATTAGGTTAATGGGTTTTGTTCATTAACCATGAAATTGGCCTTGCATTCCGTTAATTCACTAAACACTTCATGAAATTGGTAATTTTAGCTGAATTCTAGGGAAAATAGCCCTAGAACGATCATGAAATGACCTTAGGGGGCTGGGGGTAAGTTATAAATCCTGCCATGTTTGGTCATTTCATTAACATGGCATTTGTATGTATATTTTAGACCACGAACAAGCGGAAAGGGCACGAAAAGGCAAAGCTCCGGCTTAGAGTTGTGCAAGCTTGGTTCGAGGTAGGTGATGGTGGTGTAATTAATCTAACTTGTATTATATATACATATTAACTACCTTGTAATGTAATTGGTTAATGTATGATTATGGGTGTGGTCCATGCATTGTTTACTTGCTTTATGACTTGGCCTACCTTATATTATGAATTATGGAATGTTTCGGTATTTGGGACGTTCTCACTGGTTATGGTTGCATTAAGGATTACAGACATTCATGTCTGGGGTTTTAGTACATGAACGGTAATTATCCCCTGCAGGTCATAGCTAGAGGGTGGATATATAACTCTTAGCATGTATGTACGGGTTACAAGGTATGTAATGGTGTGACGGGTCCTTGAGTTGACCGAGGAAACTGTAATTGCTATGTTTGATATTAGCTTATTTATCTTGACTTGAATTGTCTATATTTGACTTAGTGATATTTGTTGACTAGTTGGTGTTGCCTTTTAAATGCCATTTGTACTTATGTGTTGAATGTATAATGTGGGAGCATGTGTTAGCTAGTTGCACTATATTTTGGTTAAGTGTTCATCTTTTCATCTTGGTTTAGCCCATGACCCTACCAGTACACTGTGTTTTATTGTGTGCTGATATTATGCATGTATTTACTTCTGTAAGTGCAGCATATATTTTAGCGGATTCTTCGAGACCTCACTTGTGACTTCAGCAGCTGATTTTCGGATTTCAGGGTGAGTAGCATATCCGGGCTACCATGAAATCTATCTTCCTTAGACATTATCCTTTTTTTAGACTTGTTACTTTCCTTTAGTTTGGAGGGTTGCATCCCCTCTTGACATTCATAGTATGTTTTGGTTCATCTACTTTCGGGTTCTAGGGGATTTCAATTTGGTATTTTGTTCCCTCATTTATTAAATTGTTGGATTGGCTACTTATTAAACTATTTATGGGATAGTTTTTGTATTCTACCTAAGTGTTGTTCAATGCTTTTGGGGTTATTGGTTCTCCCACCGGGTGAGTAGTGTAGGTACCACTCACGACGGGTTTGGGTCGTGACAGCTTTAGCGGTCATTGACCATCTGACCGAGCCGCTAAAGTGACCATTTGACTTCTTTAGCGGTACTTTGACCCTTTGACCAGGCTGCTTTAGCGAACAAAGTGTCGCTTTAGCGGCCTTCGCTGAGTATAAGACCAAATCGAACCCATTTCATATTTTTGAAATTTTGGGAGCTAGGAAGCTCCAATTTTGACGATTCTCAATGCGTTTTTCTCATATAATCATTGTCTATGTGACTATAACTTCATATTGCTCATTTTCCAAGAATACCCATTTTGTTTTTCATGATTTCCGACTAAAATTCTAATTCAAAACCCTTTTTCCGCCATTGTTGGAGCTTGGAGTGTGAGAAATCGTCCATTGTGGCTAAGGTAAGCTAATTCAACACCTCTTGATCATTTACCATTGTTTTCCCCAATCAAATTTTTCTCTTTTCCTTGTAAATTCCTAGAAATTGAATTTCTTAACTTTGTGGGCTGATTTGGACCTCGATTCGAGCTCCATTTGTGCTCAAATTTTGAGGATACATTCCTTGTACTTTGAGGGACCTCGTGATGGATTCAATTTTGGAATCCCATTTGTGAATCCCACGGACACGTTCTTGACCCAAATTTCAGTCCGGAGTATTATATAGCAATATAGGTATCGTTTTACTTATATTAATGTGTAGATTATGATTTTGATAGAGCGATATCATTTTTGATATCATGGGATAAAGATAAGCGATTCATGGACGGTTTGAGAGTGCGGTTCGGCTTTGAGGTAGGCTTTGGTCTACTTTTCTCTCTGAGATTGTGTATTGTATAGATTGCATGGTAGGTGGGGATTATAGGATAGGTTTATATCTATTAATATCATGACTTGACCTATTTAGGGGATTAAGAATAGAAAAGTGATCCTAACTTTAGCCTAGAATACTCATTACAGTTGTAGCATACTATTACACTGGATTATGGACTTGTTTGACCATAGATTGTCATGAAGGACCCTTTACTATAAGAATTACCACATTACTTAGTAAATTGGATGGTATTCCCTGATTAGATCCTCCTAGTATCTTTATGCCCTTGTATTCCTTAGTTTTCTGGTTTATGACACTAATACCTTGTTAAATTATATATTGTTGGGCCTGAGGTCGTGGTTACGATACCAGTTGGACACTAGGTTAGTACTCTATATTTAGAATGAACGTGATTATAGTTATGGATGCGTAGATGCTTACGGTTGTATTGCTTGGATACTGGTGATGGCATGCATAAATTTAGGTGCATTTACAGTTATTTAGTGGTACGATTTCGGTTAAAATCGTAATTTTACTATTGTTACCTAAAAAGGGATTTATTTTTTCTTTTCTTAACTTTGAAATGGATTCTTTGAAAATGGAAGTCATACCACCCTTATTATGGAATTATGACATTTTAAACCAAATATATTACTTTGGAAATTAGACCGAGGCTAATTTTGGTCCATTATTGATCCACTCATTTACTACTACTTACTTGTTTCAATCGAGGGAGATTCTGACCTTTTCTACATTACCATACTATCTTAGACCTAGTTTCGATCTTGGGTAATGAATTTACAAATATACACTCATTCAGTTTTGGTTCAAATTCGGCATTCCTTATGATACTAAATATATATATATATATATATATATATATATCTTTGGTACTGGATGGAGTAGATTTATGATGATGGTTATTGGAAATCCTGATTCGGGACCAAGCAGTGTATACAGATATCCCGAGTCCCCAATGGGCCTCTTCATTCGATGAGCCACAGTATAGAAGAAGGATGGTTGTCGTAGGTCCTACTTTTGCGAGCTACTGAGCTGGAGGAGGTGTATACACTTGGTACATTATGGCACTTGGTTGATATATGGTACTGGATTATCCTTGCATTCATTCATTATTTGTATTACCTATCACCAGTATAATTGTTTGGCACTTGTATCTATCGGTCTTATGGGCAGCTTTATAGATACAAGTTATGGTTGTTGTTTGTTGATTGCTTGCTTGTGCCTCTTCGGGCTTATGGGGGCCCAGTTGGGGCTATTGGTTGTCTGGGCTATCCGATTACTTATTGTTCGATTATTATTGCATAGCTCGTGGCAGGTTGGTTATGGATTGGTACCCAAGATTGTTGGTATATTTTTTATTCTTCTTCTCCTTACTATGGTAAGATTTATTATTGATAGGTTATCTTGTTATTCTTCATATTTTGATTAGAGACCCTGATTAGGCTAGAGATAGCCCCCATATTATTTGTGATCCTTAAAATGCTAGACTGGCTCCCTCAGAGTAGAATCTCCGGATTGGTTGTCGGTATAGTGCTATTATATATATATTCTTCTCTAGCCATGATTTGTATATTATTTTCTTCTTTCCTACTACTATCATACATTGTATATACATTTTTTCACTCTACTATTGTATATGGTATATCCTTTCTTCACTTTACTACCGTACAATGGCTAGTTACTTATGGTTTTGCATTTTGTCCCTGATTATTGGTAGTTCATGATAAGTTATCCTTATCATTTTATTAGTTTTATTATGCTTAGTTTGGTAGATAGTTGTCTATAGTATGTATTCCTGCTTACATGTTATTTATACTTGCATTATCTTTGGAGCTTAGTCAGTCGATGCCTACTCAGTACCACGTGTTTGGTGCTCATACTACACTTCTGTAGCCTGCAGTTCATAGTATGAGTTCTCTCTGTTGATGTGAGCATTATGCGGAGAAGCCATGGATCGGAGACTTGGGGTGAGCTCCTGACGTTTGGAGTGTTCATGTTCTCCCTCTTATTGTTAGACTGATCTCTACCTTTGTATTTCAGAGACGGCTTTGTATATATTTACTTTGTATTCCACTTGTACTCATGTTGTATTAGAAGCTCTTGTACTGATTTTCACTGGGTTTTGGGGATGTATTTACTTCCTTCTTTTCTTCGTTCTCCTTTGTTTATATTTTGCCTCCGCTTCTCTCAATAGTCTGCTACTAGCTATTTTGGACTACGGGTTGGCTTACCTACTGGTGGGTTATAGTAGGTGTCATCATGACCTGAGAAATCGGATCGTGATAGGCTCTTTGTAAATGGCTTGGAGGTGACTTGAGTCACATCATTCTCCCTTTCTCGAAGAGAATTTATCCTCAAATTAGACTCATCATCATTATGAACATAAAAAAAAAAGAGGTCACACACATTAAATGCATGTCGGACTTGATATTCTGGAGGTAGATCAATCTTGTAAGCATTATCATTAAGTCTCTCAAGTACTTGAAATGGACCATCTCCTCTCGGCATCAACTTTCTTTTTCTTTTGTTTGGGAACCTCTCCTTGTAAAAGTGAATCCACACCCAATCTTTTGGTTCAGGAACAACTCTTTTTCTCCCTTTATTTGCCTTCTTAGCAGTCTCTTGGTTATTTTTCTCAAGTTGGAGCCTCACTTTTTTCATGCAATTTCTTCATGGATTCGGCTCTTTTTTCACCATCTAAATTCACAACAACATCTTGAGACAAAATGGTGAGATCTAAAGGGGTTAGTGGATTAAAACCATAGACAACTTCAAAAGGAGGCATGCCAATAGGACTATGAATAACTCTATTATATGCAAATTCAACCTAAGGCAAATATTCCTCCCACGTTTCCCTTTTAACATGGCCTTAAGCATAGAACCCACAGTTTTATTCACCACTTTGGTTTGGCCATCGATTTGTGGATGAAAAGAGGTAGAAAACAATAACCTCGTCCCAAGATGGCCCCACAAAGTTTTCCAAAAGTGGCTAAGAAATTTGGACTCCCTATCACTTATAATGGTCTTGGGAATACCATGTATTTTGACCATATTCTCAACAAATAAAGATGCAACATGAGATGCTTTATCACATTTGTTACATGCAAAATGAGTCATTTTAGAGAATCGATCATCCACAACAAAAATACTATCTGTCCCTCAATTAGTCATTAGTAAGTCCAATACAAAGTCCATAGAAGTGTCAAACTAAGTTCTATGAGGGGTGGAGAGAGGGGTATACAAGCCTTAGGTAAAAAACCTAGATTTGACACTTTTGCACTCAACACATTGGCCATAAATTTTAGCAACATTGGATCACAATTTAGGCCAATAAAATTGCTCTTCAAGAACTCCCATGGTCTTATCAATACCAAAGTGACCCATCAATCCCGCATCATGCTCCTCCCTCATAGGAAGTTCTCTCTATGAGCTCATGTGTACACAAAGTCTCTTTCCTTTGAACAAGAAACCATTAAATTTTGAAAGGTAAGAAGACCTATCGCTTGACCACCTTTTCCTTTCCCATTCTTCGCAATCTAGAAAGATTTTTGCAAAGTAGGGGTCCTTGGGATACAATGTCTTTAAGCACTCAAAAACCATTAATTTAGAATATAAAGTATTAACCAATACATGTTTTCTTGATAAGGCATCAGCCACCACATTTTCCTTTCCCTTCTTGTATTAGATTACATAAGGGAAAGTTTCAGTCAACTCAGTACATGTGGCATGCCTTTTGTTCAACTTCCCATGGGCTCGAAGATATTTCAAAGACTCATGATTGGTTCAAATGACAAATTCTTTGGGCCACAGTAATGTTGCCAATTGGCTAATGCTCTAATTAAAGCATACAATTCAAGATCATAAGTAGAATAGTTCAAACTTGCACCTTTAAGCTTTTCACTAAAATAAGCAATAGGTACGACAGCTCCAATGCCTACTTTACTAGAATTATGTTCTACTTCAAACATATTCTCAAAATCAGGAAATTATATCAAAACAGAGGAGCTAAGTATTTATTTCAAGGTCTCAAAGGCCTTTGCTTGCTCATCACCCCACTTAAAAGGCTTATCCTTTCAGATCACCTCGGTCAAAGGAGGCTATATACTAAATCCTTTGACAAACTGCCTATAAAAATTAGCCAATCCATAAAAGCTTCTAACATCACTTATGGATTTTATAATTGGCCAATTTTTAATAGTGTTGGATTCATTGACCTCAACATCCCTTGAGCTTACAACAAATTCCAAGAAAACAACTTCATCAACATAAAAATGAACACTTTTAAAGTTTAGCATAAAGTTGTTCTTGCATAAGCACATCAAAGACACAACTCAAATGCTCAACATGCTTATTTATGGTTTAGCTATATACCAAGATATCATCAAAATAAACAACCATAAATTTTCCTATGAAAGGCTTTATCACATGGTTCATTAGATGCATAAAAATGCTAGGAACGTTGATGAGACTGAAAGGCATCACTATTTATTCGTAGAGACCAAACTTGGTCATGAATGCGATTTTCCATACATCCTCGGGGTCCATCCAAATTTGATGGTACCCACTTCTAAGATTAATTTTTGAGAAAACACATAAACCATTTAGCTCATCTAGCCTACGGATAAGGTGGCAATATATTATCGTAATCTTATTGATTGCCCAAAAATTAATGTACATACGCCATGTTCCATTCTTTCTCTAAACCAATATGAACAGAACGGCATACAGACCCATGCTTTCTCTCACATAGCCTTTATTGAGAAGTTCCTCAACTTGCCTTTGAAGTTCCTTTTTATCCTCTTGTTGCTCATATCTAGTTGCTCATATAAGCTGCTTTGTTTGGTAATTAGGAACCCAACACAAAGTAAATTTGATGTTCAATACCCCAAAGAGGGAGCAATCTAAATGGGAGATCCTTGGGAAAGACATCCTCAAAATTTTGCAAAAGACAAGAAATTGCACTTGGCAAAGAAGAATTAAAGTGGTTAGTTTGTAAAACATGATCCCTATGTGTGATAAGGATCAAAGGACTTTTTTCCTCGACCTCCTCTCTAATCTCTTTGTAATTAGCTAACATCACCATTTTTTTCTTTTCCCTTTAGCTCCCTCATCTTTTTTCCTTTATCGGCCTTTATATCATTATGTTCATCATCCTCACCCTAGCCCTTCCCTTTCAATTCTATCATCTTTTCATACACTTCACTAACTTATGAAGGTGACATGTGATGAAGAACGTATTTACGCCCATTCAACACAAGTGAATATCTATTGGTCGTCCCATCATACTTTGTTAAATTGTTATATTGCCAAGGGCTTTCGAGTAATACATGGAAAGCTTGCATAGGAACTACATCACATAGTATCTCATCTTGATAGTTTCCAATTTTAAACTTGGTCAACACTTGTCGGTGCACTTTTAATTTTCCACACTCACTTAACCATTGGAGATTGTATGGTGTGGCATGCTTGGATATGGGAAGTTTCAAGAATTCTACCAAAGTGATACAAGCAACATTGGCACAACTCCCGCTATCTACAATCAATGAATAAACATTATCCATGATGATACATTTGGAATGGAAGAGATTCTCTCTTTGACTTGGATCATTCATGGATTTATTAATCATAACTCTCATCACCACATAATTTGGCACGGTAAGCTCCCCATCTTGAGGTAAAGCCTCTTCCATAAGGACCCTTCTTATTAATCCATTGGGAACAGTGATATCCCCCTCATAAGGATCTTGTTCACCCTTATTATCATTCCCAAAGTCATCATCTTCTTAGACTTCCTCTTCATGTTCCTCTTCTTGCCCCTCCTCATCTTTATAATGAGATTCCTCTCATCAAAGAACAATTACTCTCTGGTTAGGACATTCACTCATCTTATGACCCCTCATTAACATCTAAAACATTGAAAACCTTTAGGCCCATTGGTTGAGTTTTTGTTACCTCCATCCTTCGATACATTCTTTGGAGCATTCTTCTTAAAGGCTTCTTAAAGTCTTTGTTTTTGTACCAAGTCGAGGACAAGTGAACCCCTTCTTTATTATGTCCCCAAGAATTTGAAGATGAATAGCCTTTAGGCTTGGACAACCTTTGCTCTTTGATATTCCTCTCAACTTCAATAGCCACCTCTAAGACATCATCCATAGCATCAAACTTGTGTATTTCCATTCTAGAGAAAATCTCTTTGTTCAACCCACCCTTAAAATAGATCTTAGTATGCTCTTCATTCTCTTCATACTCAACCCTTATGAGCAAGTTTTGGAACTCATCATAGTATTCCTCCATGCTTTTGTTCCCTTGCCTCAAACTATATAACCTAGCAAGTTGTTCTTGCTTTTACCTTTTCGGCAAATACTTGAGCCTCATAAGCCCCTTAAATGTATTCCATATGGGAAGATTCCCATCATTATAAGCCCTTTGAAACCTTCTCATGGATTCCCACTAAGTCAAAGCATACCTTTCAAATTGTGCAATAGCATATGTAGCCTTCTAGACATCGATCAAATCATTGGTTTGGAAAATCCTATCACATTGTGATTCACAATTAAGATAACCCTCTGAATCATCACTACCCCCATTAAGAGTCGAAAGAGTGACCTTGATAGAGTTGAGACCCATATCTCATCCCCCATATCTGCCTCAGTCCCCATAATAGTATCCTTGGGGCCCGCCTTGATCTTGATTCACATAATCATCTCTTTGGCCCCAACCTTGATCTTGTTTCCCCACTTTTTTTCCCTTTGAGTAATTGGTCCATGCCTTCCTCCCCGTCCTTGATATCCATATTTTCCTCATGGCTTATTGTCTTGAGCATCATAGCCATAATCTTCTTCTTCAATAGGCTCCTCAAACTTCTTTTGTTGTTCGTTCCTCCCAACGTCTACTCTTTGGTTGGGTGGATTTTGGTTTGGTGGATCTTGGTTATATAGGACTCGACATGGTTGAAGGTTTTTTGGTGGAGCTTGGTTGGTAGTGTTTTGGGGATCATATCCTTGAATTGTTGGATTACACATTTGGCGGAATGTTTTATATGAAATGGTCGTAGAGGTGGTTTGAACCTACCAACTCATGGATGCTTGGAAATTGGCTTGAGGGGAAGGAGTTGGAGTGTTAAAATCCTCCTTCACATTCCCATTCTATCATTCAAGGTAGACATACTTCCATCCATCGAGTCCATTCTATGAGTTAGGCCCAAAATTTACTCCATTAGAGCCTCATTGGTAACCCCTCAACAAATTCGAGCCTCATATGTCACAACTCAAATCACGGATCATGCGGGCACATACCCAAATCTATCCTAGATAGGAGAACCCTTACCACCCACCCTTTAATCATTGCAGAAAACATTGCTAAAATCTTAAGGATTAGTAATGTCACGACCCAATTTACCAAGTCGTGAGGGCACCTATTGTAATCCACCTAGCTAGGAGAACCCCTTACCATCCCTTAAGAAAAATATATGGAATTCTTTGTTATAACATTAACCTAACCTTATTACATGATTACATAATCAACTGCAAAAAAATAATAATCTACCCTAGGATCTAGTCTAAACAGGTACAAGAGCTGTTAAAAAAAAGAGAATGTCCGAGACACAGCTTCCACCATGAATGAGAGAGTGGAGCTGCTGAATAATCACTACCGCAACAATCAAGAAACCAATATTGAATCCTGCAAAAGACTATACCCCAAAGTGGGTATAGCAAGAGTAGCGTCAGTACAAACCACACGTACCAGTAAGCCACATCGGTCGACCCGAATTGGATTACACGAATATAACATAAACAATCAGTAGAAAACACGCATAATTATATAACTTATTATCCCGCACCCTTAGGACTACCCCATTCCCGCTACTAGACTCTAGTCACAAATCCCGAAGCACAACACCTACACCAAACCACTAAGCCAGATATCACGCCTGGGATTACCCTAACTTTGAAAGACAACTATGACAAGGAAAATACTAAGTCTGACTCCTTAATTTAGTAAGTAGCATAGCATGCCTAGAGAAGACTTGCCCGGACATGTAACCTATCCTTTTCTGCCCCAACACTAGATCTTTATTAATCCTTAACCCACACCCGGTCTTCTCCCCATCCTGCTAGCATAAGACTTCTTACCCAACCCCCACTTCCTTGGTCATTTCACCACCTGATGCAATCTAATGAGCCAAGAAAATATAGGAGATAAGTATTAAACTATAGACCGACCACCCTTAACCATGTGATAGAATGGCAGAATAATCCAACTCAAAACTAACACCCATTTGGAATAACACACCATAAGGCATTTAGGAGAGCACACCAATAAGCCAACAATTAGCACCAAGTCAAATACAGGCGGACTACACAAGCAATTTCAAGAGACGGTAAATTGACCCATACCAGCTCAAGTATGGATACATACAACATCCAGGACGTTCCAATACAACATAGAAATTCATTCCATAAATACCAGTTGAAGGATCATACTTAATTCTAAGATCAATGTACCTTAACATCTAATAATAAGGCATCCAAGGATATTACAAGTACCTGAACCACACAAGGGCCCCAATAAACATATATCTAACATGTAAAAATAATCCCCGGTACACTCATGAAACCATCAAACTTATACATACCTTCGTACATACACGTTATGGGTGATGCATCCACCCTCTAGACATGACCTACAGGGGACAATTACCGTCCATGTACTAAAAACCCCAGATATGAATGTCTATAATCCTTAATCCAACAATCTTGTGAGAACATCTCAAATGCTGAAACATTCCACAATTTATAGTATAAAGAGGCCAAGTCATAAAAAAGGTAGACAATACAATGACCAAGCACACCACACAGATTAACCAATCATACTACAAAGTAGTTATTACGCACCTATAACATAAATTGGATTAAAATACACCTAACTCTACCAATTAGTAGCTTAATATTTTATTCCCACGATGATGGATTCTGGGGTCAGCAATGAGGATTTCTATCTTAACAAGGGGTTAGGGACCCAACCCTTTCTCACCTAAGTTATAACTTCTCTTAAGGGTCTTGCAATTAACCAGCAGTCCACCCTCACCTTAATCTATGACACAAATTATGGATGAGGAGCATCAATGTATGACATGCAAACATCCAGCATAATAATAGTACACAATAGCCCCTAAACGTACACTACTTGGACCCTAGCTGATTTTACCCAACTTAACTCCGTTCCTGAAAACCTAAACATGCATTCTCTGGTCCATCTACGTTATAATCATGCTTTCAAATTCAAGTCTAAGCTACTCAATAAACCTTAGCTTATCTGGATGTCTACCAGCCGAAGGATGAATGAACCAATGAAATCCCAGCCTGAAGTTGATACCGCAAACTCGTAATTCTCTGGAAATCCATGGGTTTGTACCCATCCGCACCCCTTTCTCCTCCTTTCTATGGTTTGAAGCTTAGGAGGTAATGATTAGGGTTTTTGGGAAGCCTCCCACGCTTATATGTCAGTTAATGAGGAGAAGCAAAATAAAACTTGACTTTACACTATACTGGTTGCGTCACACCACTATAGAGGCCGGTCTACTGCTAAATTGGTACCGCTATGGCGAAATAATTACTGCTATAGTGGAATGGCATCAGCCTGACCCCCAAAAGATTTAAGTCCTCTATTTTAAAAGTCGTGGTCCCACGTACATTTATGAATATTAGTCCGATAATTCTTGGACTCTGCACTAACCCCGAGGTGATTTCCAATAACGACAGATTAGGTCATTACAACAAATACTAATTTGTCCATCATTCGTGCCCAAACGATCAAAGAAGTATGAGTCGAGTCTAGATTATTGAAATTAAGACACACCCTTGCGGGGTCGTGAAATGCTACAACTACCTTCTGGATCCTAGTTCAAATTTTTAACTAACGCGTGAACTTACCAGACCACAACTGCTTAGACCTTTGTTCTACTAATTACATGAATCCTGAAACCGGGCACCGATCGCCCCAAAAAGGATTTTTATGCCCTAATGGATACAACGCAACTATGAAATCTCCCTCTCCGAAGGCCAAGAGAGATACTTGGACTAATTTGAACTACGTACCTTGTATAGAGTGTTAATGGATTGGAACTTTAAATTTTATGGAATTCAACAGGTCACCGCTATAGCGGTCACCACACCACTATAACGATACCGCCATAGTGGTCGTCACTCTTCTATAGCAGTCTTGAATAGCATATAGAGAGGGAAATTGGTTTTATTTTCCATTTTCCCCTCTACACACTTGAAAATACTCCTCACCTCCCCAATCACTTCATCGCCATCACCGAAAATAGGTAACACTCAACTTTCTCACTCCTTAATAATTTACTACATGCGAAAATGCATGTCATAGGCTAGAATTTACGTTTAAAATAGAAGGTTATAGGTTTTTTTGAATTTTTGAAAATTTTGGCTTTATAATGTTGAATTTCTGAAGCATGGATGCTTCCCTTACGTTCACAACATTCCCATTGCATTGGGCATAAGGAACTCAAAGTTCATGGCCTTAATGGGCCTAAAAATGGTAGAGAATTCGAAGGGTCTCTTTCATTTTTGAATTGGTGATTTGGGAATGATTTAGGAGTTATCATGCCCAAATTTTGATAAAGATTAGTTTTTGATCGTTGTTGGACTACTGATCTGAGCTAAAAAGTGAAAATCAGAGAAATTGGGTCAAGGGTACCATTGTTGCACCCCTTGCCCGCTGAAGGAGATGAAGACCGCTACAGCGGTATTTACCGATGTAGTAGCACCGCTATAGCAGTGAAATTACCATTATAGCAGCGCCGTTATAGTGGTAAGCCTACTGCTATAGCAGCATCGCTATAGCGGGAAGCCGTAGGCAGTGGCCTTCCATCTCAGCTGAAAATTTTTACTTTTGAAATTTTTCGATCCCAAACAGACATATAATCATTTCTAACTATTTTCCTCGATCAAATGCAGGTTTATACGAATCATGGACGATAACCAAGCCAACACCCCTGCCTACGCGAAGTTCCCTGACGCGACTTATTGGGAGCGATTCTGGTAGTACAGGAGGATGGGGCTTTGCTTTGAGTGGGACTTCGACATAAAGAATGTAGAGCAGAAGGCGCCGGAGTCTTACAATCGGCTGTAGCATTTTTGGTGGGTCCTATTAGTGGAGGCTCCCCTCGATGGGGTTGCGACTTAGACACGGGCAGTTCTTTGTCATCCTCTCCACCATGCTTTGGGATTCCCCCAGCCCCACTATCTGTATTTAGGGAGTGGACGTCCCCATAGATTCCCGCACCATCAATGAGGTGCTCGGTGTCCCCCATGTCTCCAATGTTGACTATATGGCCAAGGCCCAAAAGATAGTCATGGGATGGCTGAGGGACAAGTTGATCCTGGAGGAGTTTTGGGATAGGGTATACTGGCCTACTACTGAGGGTGTCACCGGCACCTACTTTTCGACTGACGCTAGGACATGGCTGAACCTGATGACCCGAAGGATTCGTCTGTCCAACAACACCATGGATGTGACTTATCCTTGGAACTTGGTGGTGGCCTGCGCTATTAGGGGGATCCAGCTAAACGTGTGTGAGCAGATATTGATGGAGTGGAAGGACTTATATCGGGGTTCTAAGAAGGATCCTTTTCTGTTGGGTTTGGTGTCGGAGCTATGATGACAGGCAGGGGTCCCGGGGGAGCCCAATGATATAGTGGTGGAGATGGACATCCCCTTTCACCCTCTCTTAGTGAGAGCGCCCTCATCCCAGAAAAGAAAAAATATAAAGGTCGGCGAGGCGGGGAGTAGAAGGGCCACGGAGGAGGCCCTTGGAGCAGACGATGATGATAGTGATGATGCTCCTCCCTCCCAGTCCTAGCCTATGATCCCTAGCAGCCAGTTGGAGGTAGACCTGGCCGCTATTAGGAGGTATATGGAGCAGCACCCCTTCATTTCTGTAGCCCCTTCCACTACCCAGGATGCCACAGTGCTCAGCCGAGAGCTTGACTAGAAGAGGCAGAAGAGACGCTCCCGGGATCGCCTACTCTCTCGAATGTGGAAGACCATAAAGGTCATGTTCAGGTGCGTAGCACCCAACCAGGAGCTCCTCGAGCTGGAGCCATAGGATTGAGGGAGTTTTCTTTCCTGAGTGATACAGAAGGAGATGATCCTGCCCCAGCAACCCGTGACTGACAGGGCATCCAGCTTGGTCCCCTTTCCCCCCCCCCCTTCTTTGAATATGATATTTGGGTTGCCCCCGTTTGGGGTATATACTAGATATTTTACTATTCCTGCCTTTATTTTCCCACACATGGATGCTATTTTATTTCCACATTAATAATATAACTGCTTATCTGGTAAATTGAGGCAATTTTTATCTTAATGTAATACCCGCCCCCTAAAGGTCGCAATTAATCAAGCACGCACAAAAGTCAAAAATGAGGAAAAACTAGGCAGGCTTACTGCCTCGACCTCACCGCTATAGCGGTGTACTGCTATAGCGGTACTCACACCGCTGTGGCAGCCGAATCAGACGCTGCCCAATAATTTTTAAACTTTTCCCTATGCTTCTTTCCCTAATAACGTAGTGGCCTTAATATAACCCAAAAAATATCAAAACCTTGCTAAGTTACTCGGAATGAGTTTTTAACTAATTACAGTCAACTGCAACCTTACATCACAACACATAATGCATTTATGAAACCATAATCCACAAGACAACCCCCCCCCCCCATTAAACTAACCCCATTATTGTGAATCCCAACCTTGTTTTCATATCATGAAACTCAGCCTTGTCAACAACGACAACCATGCAATTTCTATGCATTTTAACTAGACTTAGCACAGGTTTTCCAGTGTTCCACATCAACCACAAGTTGGATTTCAAATCCCTAAGCACCAGCTTAAACCCTTATACACTATAGCACAATAGTACAAACGTAGTGTAAAGTTTATCTACCACCACACAACACAGCACACGACAATTTACAACATGCACATGGCATAAATTCAAACCAATCAATAAACCACACAACATAGATTCAAATCAATCAAAACAACCATGATTACTACACATGAAGGAAAAGGAAGTCAAAATCGACGTCATTTTTCCATGCCTTAATAACACCATACCTAACTATGCAGGTGACGACCCCAAGTGGGTTGTCTAATATGTTTACATGGCCCAGAGGGCCAGATACCAATTGGAACCTTCCCATTTCCAATTCGCGTCGCTTATATCCATTCCAATAGAGTCAAATGACATTTATTTGCTTAGTTGAGATACCAATTGTGATCGAGGGATACCAATTGGACTCAACCCATACACCAACTAAACGAGTGCACGAGAGAAAAGAAAAAAGTGAAACCATTTTCTAAAATGCCTCATAGCTTCCCGAAGATTAGATGTGGATGTCAATACACCAATTTATGAGGCTCTACTCGACATTTGCTCTTATACTGGGAGACCAGTAACCTAGACTCTGATACTAAATTGTCATGACCCAATTCACCAAGTCGTGAGGGCACCTATTCTAATCAACCAAGATGGGAGTACCCCTTACCATCCCTTAAGGAAAATATGCGGAAGTCTTTGTTATAATATTAACCCAACCTTATTCCATGATTACATAATCAACTATAAAAAAAAAAATCTACCCTAGGATCAAGTCTAAACAGGCACAAGAGCTGCTAAAGAAAAAGGGAATATCCGAGACACAGCTTCGACCATGAATGAAAGAAAGAAGATGTCGAATGTTCACTACCACAACAAGCAAGAAACCAATACTGAATCTTGCAAAAGGCTATACCCTAAAAAGGGTATAGAAAGAGTAGCTTTAGTACAAACCACAAGTACTAATAAGCCTCATCGGTCGATCCAAATTGGATTACACGAATATAACATAAATAATGAGTAGAAAACACGCATACTTATATAACTTATTATCCCGTACCCTTAGGACTACCCCATTCCCTCTACTAGACTCTAGTCACAAACCCCAAAGCACAACACCTCCCCCAAACCACTAAGCCAGATATCACTCGGGGATTACCCTAACTTCAAAAGACAACTATGACAAGGAAATCCTAAGTTTGACTCCTTAATTTAGTAAGTTGCATAGCATGCCTGGAGAAGACTCGCCTGAACATGTAACCTATCTTTTTCTGCCTGAACACTAGATCTTTATTAATCCTTAACCTGCACCCGGTCTTCTTCCCATCCTGCTAGCATAAGACTTCTTACCCAACCCCTACTTCCTTGGTCATTTCACCACCCGATGCACTATAATGAGCCAAGAAAATATAGGAGATAAGCATTAAATTATAGATCGACCCCCCTTAACCATGTGACAGAACGGTAAAATAATCTAACTCAAAACCAACACCCACTTGGAATAACACACCACAAGGAATTTAGGAGAGTATACCAACAAGCCAACAATTAGTACCAATTCAAATACAGACGGATTACACAAGCAATTTCAAGAGATGATTAATTGACTCAAAACAACTCAAGTATGGATACATACAACACCTAGGGCATTCCAATACAACATAGAAATTCATTCCATAAATTCCAGTTGAAGGATCATACTTAATTCCAAGATCAATGTACCCTAACATCTAACAACAAGGCATCCAAGGGTATTACAAGTACCTGAACCACACAAGGGTCCCAATAAACATATATCCAATATGTAAGTCCCCGATTCACTCATGGCACCATCAAACTTATACATACCTTCATACATATATGATATGAGTGATACATCCACCCTCTAGACATAACCTGCAGGGGACAATTACCGTCCATGTACTAAAAACCCAAGACATGAAGTCTATAATCCTTAATCTAATAATCCTATGAGAACACCTCAAATGCTGAAACATTCCATAATTTACAGTATAAAGAGGGCAAGTCATAAAATAGGTAGACATTGCACTGTCCAAGCACACCACATGGATTAATCAATCACACTACAAAGTAGTTAATATGCACCTATAACATAAGTTGGATTAAAATACACCCCATCACCTAACTCTACCGATTAGTAGCTATTTTATGCCCACAATGATGGATTCTTGGATAGGTAAGGAGAAATGCTACCATAACAAGGGGTTAGGGACCCACCCCTTTCTCACCTAATTTACGACTTCTCTTAAGGGTCTTGTAGTTAATCGGCAGTCCACCCTCACCTTAATCTAAGACATAAGTTAAGGATGAGTAGCATCAATATATGACATGCAAATATCTAACATAATAATGGTATACATCAGCCCCTGATAACAATCAAATAGGGAAGAACAAGAATAAAAGAAAACAAAAGAAGGATATGTGGATTAATATCTAAGTATTGAAATTATGGGCTACAAGGGGCTTGATACCCTCACCTCCCAATTGATTCCAACACCCAAACACAAACCCTAGCTTGAATAAATTAAAGGAAACCAAATACCACAAATGGGTAATCCTCAAATTAATCCAAACCAAAGAAGTTCATCACCAATCTCAAGATTCCACCAACTAAACACTCACTAATTAACCACTAATTCCTTAAGGGAATATGCTAAGAGGAAGACTAAAATTTAACAATAATGTTCAATATTCATCAAAATCTCCCATGCCAAATAAGGAATTACCCTATTTATACTAAAGAAATAAAGACAACTAGTTATTACAAATATGCCCTTAATGAGAGACAAGGGCCTTGTTTGGGTCATCTTATTGTGAATTCTTGAATTTAAAATCTAGCCACTTGCACCAATGACCCCCTTTTCTTCATCCGCTTCACCCCTTTGATTCTTCCACACGTTGTAGATTCTCCATTGACAATCTTCGGGCTTCTCCCAAGTCCCCTTTTGCATAATCATCATTTGTAGACCTTGGAGTTCCTTACTTGACTCCGTGTGAAAGGACGTGTGCCCTCCATGCTAGCATCATTCTCCCCTTCTTGAAAAGGATTCGTCCTCGAATCCAAAGGTTCACCTACAACACAAGGAGATAGATCACTAACATTAAACACATTATGAACATTGTACTCACCCGGTAAGTCAACCATGTACGCATTATCATTGATCCGCTTGAGCACTTTGAAAGGGCCATCTCCCCTTGGACTTAGCTTCCCTCTTCGAACTTGTGGGAACCTTTCCTTTCGGAAATGGACCCATACCCAATCATCCGGGTTGAAGATCACCTCTTTTCTCCCGTGATTCTTCCTCATGGCCACTTTGGAATTGTTCTTTTCGATGGCCTCTCATACCTTGGAATGAATTTTCATCATCTCTCTTGCCCTTTGTTTGGCATCTAGGCTTACAACAACATGACTAGACAAAGGATTCATGATTAATGGAAACAAAGGATTAAAACCATAATAAGCTTCAAATGGGGACATACCAATAGAGCAATGGAAAGACCGGTTATAGGCAAATTCAATCAAGGGTAAACGGTTTTCCCAAGTAGTTGGGGTTCCTTTAATCATACACCTAAGCATGTTACCAAGAGTCCGGTTGACTACCTCGGTTTGCCCATCCGTTTGGGGGTGGCATGAAGTAGAAAACATAAGTTTGGTACCAAGTGTACCACAAAGACTCTTCCAAAAATGGCTAAGAAATTTGGAATCCCTATCACTCACAATGGTTTGAGGGACTCCATACAATTTAAGTACATGAATGACAAACAAGGAGGCAACATGAGATGCATCATCACACTTATGGCATGGAATAAAATGAGTCATTTTAGAAAATCTATCCACTACCATGAATATGCTATCATGTCCTCTCTTAGTCCTAGGAAGTCCTAATACAAAATCCATAGAAATGTCCATCCATGGACCACTAGGAGTAGGAAGAGGAGTGTACTTACCTTGAGGCCGAGTTGTGGATTTGGCTTGCTTGCAATCTAGACATTGTCCACAAATCCGCTCCACATCATGCTATTGTCTTGGGTATCCTAAAGTGTCCCATCAAACCACCACTATGTGCCTCTTTGACGAACAACTCTCTCCATGAACTCATGGGTA
Source organism: Capsicum rhomboideum (assembly GCA_031232105.1). Classification (NCBI taxonomy): domain Eukaryota; kingdom Viridiplantae; phylum Streptophyta; class Magnoliopsida; order Solanales; family Solanaceae; genus Capsicum; species Capsicum rhomboideum. The sequence continues at coordinate 34,826,820 of CP124711.1, read as the reverse complement.
CACAAACCCGCCCATCTTTGAACAAAAAACCATCAACCAATTGAAACCTATCAACCCGCTTTCCTTGATGAAGACTTTCAAAAGTATCCTTGAAGTCGGAATCCATAGCATAGAATCCCTTCAAGCTTTCAAATCCTATCATCTTAGAAGCTAAATAATTGACCAAAACATACCTTCTTGATAGAGAATCCACCACCACATTCTCCTTTCGTTGCTTGTAGTTGATCACATATGGGAAGGTTTCAATAAACTCAACCCATTTAGCATGCCGCTTATTCAACTTGGATTGCCCCTTAAGGTGTTTTAAGGACTCATGATCGGTCCTTATTACGAATTCTTTGTACCACAAGTAGTGTTGCCAATGAGCCAACACCCGCACAAGGGCATATAACTCCTTGTCATAAGTTGAGTACCTAAGAGAAGCCCCCTTTAGTTTTTCGCTAAAGTAAGCTAATGGTTTCCCTTCTTGCATCAATACACCACCTATACCAACACCCGAAGCATCACATTCAATCTCAAAAGCTTTATCAAAGTTGGGTAGTTGAAGTAATGGTGAGGAACTCAACATCAATTTCAAGGCTTGAAAGGACTTCTCTTGCTCATCCCCCTACACAAAAGGTACATCTTTTTTGATCAATTCGATCAAAGGAGAAGCAATTGAACTAAATCCCTTTACAAATCATCGGTAAAAGCTTGCCAACCCATGAAAACTTCTTACCTCGGTTGCATTAGTTGGAGTTGGCCATGACTTGATGGATTCTACCTTTTCTTCATCAAATTCAATACCATTTGTACTAACCACAAAACCTAAAAAGACGACTTTCTCAACACAAAATGAGCACTTATTGAGATTAGCAAAGAGCCTTTCTTGTAGCAAAACATCAAACACTTGCCTCAAATGGATCACATGCTCTTCCATTATCTTACTATACACAAGGATGTCATCAAAATATACCACCACAAACTTGTTGATGAAAGGTTTGAGAACATGGTTCATCAACCTCATGAAAGTGCTTGGAGCATTTGTCAACCCAAATGGCTTGACAAGCCATTCATACAAACCAAACTTCATCTTGAAAGCCGTTTTCCATTCATCACCCGATTTCATGCGAATTTAATGATAGCCACTTCGAAGATCAATATTTGAGAAGACACTTGAGCCACACAATTCATCTAACATGTCATCTAGTCTAGGAATTGGATGCCTATACTTGATTGTAATCTTGTTCACGGCTCTACAATCAATACACATCCTCCAAGTGCCATCCTTTTTGGGAACAAGGATTACCAGTATGGCACAAGGACTTAGGCTTTCTTTGATCAACCCCTTCTCAAGAAGTTCTTCCACTTGCCTTTGTAGTTCCTTGGTTTCTTCCTGATTGCTTCTATAGGCCGGCCGGTTTGGAATTTGTGATCCCGGTATAAAATCAATTTGGTGCTCAATTCCCCTCAAGGGTGGTAATCCCTTAGGCATCTCCTCCGGAAATAGATCATTATAGTCCTGCAAAAGAGAAGAAACAATACTAGGCAAAGTGCTAGTATCTTGATTAGCATGCAACAAAAGATTGGTGTTGACAAGGCACACTAGAAAATGTTCCTCATCCACACCCTTGAGACACTTGCTTGGCTTGGCTATCATACACATGTTCTTCTTGTTCTTAGCCAAGTCACTTCCTTCCTTTGGAACATTGGTGGAGCTTTTACCCTCACTCCTCGCCTCATCCAACCTTATCCTCTCCCGAAGTTCCTTCATAGCCCTATATTCCTCACTCACTTGAAATGGAGTGAGAGGTACGAGCACATACTTCTTACCTTCAATCACAAAAGCATACTTGTTGGATATTTTGTGGTGCACAACATCTCTATCAAATTGCCACGGTCGTCCCAACAATATATGACAAGCCAACATAGGCACAACATCACAAATCAACTCCTCATTGTACTTGCCCACACTAAATCGGATACTTGCTTGTTTGAGGACTTTCATCTCACCACTCTCATTGAGCCATTGTAGCTTGTAAGGGTTGCAGTGTTTTCTTGTTGGAATTTGCATATGCTCCACCAAAGAACTACTTACTACATTGGTGCAACTCCCACTATCAATAATCAAAGAACACACCTTGTCTTGGATTTTGCACCTAGCATGGAATAAATTCTCCCATTGATCAAGTTCTTCTTTGGCAAGGGCTCCCATGATGCGCCTCACAATGCAAGAAAGATTGGTATTCACCTTCAATTCTTCATCACTATCAATTAAAGGTCTTCCCTTTTCAAGGAAGCAAACAAAATTCACCCACTCATCCAACCTTTCTTCTTCATCCCCCGAAGCATCTCCTTCTTATTCACTTTTGTCTCCCTTCTTCTCACTCTTTTCAACACCCTCTTCCTTATCCTTGGCTATATACCCATCCCGAAGTGCAATAATTGTTCTTCTATTGGGGCACTCACTAGCAACGTGTCCCCTTCCTTGGCATCTAAAGCATTGAATGGTAGAAGGTCGAGGAAAGTTAGGTTTGACATAGTTACCTTCTTGTGGCTTCTCATTTGTCTTGGACTTGTAATCAAACTTGACTTGAGTATCTTGACCAACACCCTTAAATTGCCCTTTAGAAGATGTCGCCGTCCAATTATCTCTACTCTTGTCCCATGTGGATGTGGAAGTATTCTTGGCCTTGTAGGACTTTTCTTCTTTCAAATCCGTCTCAACCTTTGAGGCATCATGAAAGGCCGCTTCAAGAGTATCATAGTGTTTAAGTTTCAAAGGCTTTAGAATATCATACCTCAAATTGGCCACGAATCGAATCACCGTACATTCCAAGCTTCTTCAAGTTTAGACTTCATTCTCAAGTTTTCAAACTCATCATAATACTCCTCCACACTTTTGGAACCTTGCCTCAACATGTACACCTTCTTGAGCACTTCTTGGTAGTAGTTAGGAGTCAAGTACCTCATCTCCATAAATGTAATCAATTCTAGCCACGTAGGCAAGTCATAGTTGTGATGGCTCTCCCTTTCCCGCCTCTTGGACTCCCACCAAGTTGAGGCATACCCTTCGAATTGTGTGAGAGCATAATTTGCCTTCAAAGTTTCGAAAATATTATTTGTGAGAAAGATCCGCTCACTTTGAATTTTCCATTCCAAGAACTCATCGGGGTCACTACTTCCTTTGAACCTTGGAAGTGTGACCTTGATAGTGTTCAAGCCTCGATCTTGATCATTCCTCTCCCCAAACTTATCTCATCTAACTCCCATCCTATCACCTCTATATCCCATCCTATCTCCTTTATTTCCCATTCTATCTCCTTTATTCTCGTATTCTTGACCTCCCATGCCTTGGGCCCACCTCAATTCCCCCGGCTGGAACCCTTCCCTTGGTACTCCATAACCACCCCTTCCTCCATGCTCCCAAAATTCATCGTTATTGAGCTCATCATTCATTTCATCATAGAGAGGGTTTTGGTATTGGTAGTCTTGGTATGGCATTTGTGGTGCATTTTGTGGAGGTGATATGTGGGAATCATGTATGGATGCATTTGATGTGTTTTGGATTGGAGTTTGGTTTCGAACTTGGTCGTCCACAAGAAATCGATTCTCTTGTGGAGGATGATAGGGTTGTGGATAAGGGTATGGTGTAGGTTATCTTGGAAAATTTGGAGTGTTGTTCGTTTGGAAGGTGGGTTGTTGGAAGTTTTGGGTTTGATGTGGTGGAGGGTAACATAATTCATGAGCTTGCCCCGGAGTAATGGTGGTGGATTGCACTGACGCCCTCCTCATCTCCTCATTTTTGATTTGAAGTGACTTCCCTCTCTCAACCCGTACCAACCTTTCCTCCATACCTCTCATTTTTCCACTCATTTTTGCAATTTGTTTGGTGAGGTGGGTGAGAGCCTCCATGATGGGGTTTGAGGCTTCACCACTTGGACTCGCATTTGACATGGTACCTACAAAAATCAACAAACAATATTAGTAGAAAAAGCCTCACATCACTCGTATGTAAACTCTCAACTCACCTCCTAAAGTGTCGTCTCAAAATTGGTAGTGAACTCTAGCTTTGCTTGATCAATTCAAGATCACCTATCCTTTGTGGTAGAATGGATTCTTGTGACTCTTGAAAGAAGGACGACTCGATTGAAGGTAAAAGGACTTGAATCAAGAAGTTTATCAATGAATTAAGATGAGAAAAGTTGAAGAAAAGAAGCACGAAAGAAAACGGACTCAAAAAAACTAAGTAACAAAAGTAGAAAAATTACTTGTGTTGCTTAATTTGATGAATCAAGGAGATGATTTGATGTTTTAAAACTAGTTAACAAGTGATTAAAGATGTTAATTACTTGTTAAATAGTTGAGAAATCGAAAGAAGAAAGCGTAGGAAAAAGAATCACGGAGTTTGGACACTTAGAAAAAAATTTGGGTCCAAAGTTTAACAAAAACTAAGTGCTGAAAATTCAGCTCTCTGAATCTGGCTTACACGCGCCTGCAGGGTTGTGTGGGCTTGATTCTAATGAGTCAGCTGCTGGCGTGGCTGGCTGGTGGCTGCCGCATCAGCGTTGACCGTTGACTTGCTGACGTGGCTGCTGACGTGGCAGTCCACGTGGAAAATATAATTTATTTATTTTTTATTTTTTTCAGAATTTCCACAAGTGGAACCACAAACACTTTTGACCAAATTTGACTTGAAATTTTTGGATCAAAGTGTACTTCTTCTCTCTTCTTCTCCAAGAACAATATGAAGGTGTTCAAGAACACCAAAAACACACACCAACCCTAGCACACCCAAATCAACTCGGAATTGACTCAAAATTTAGGAGTAGCTTCCCCACGACTTAGAGAACAAACCCCAATGAATTTTAAGCCTCAATTTCTCCTCAATCAACAAACCCACTTTTCAAGTTTTGAAACTTCAAAAGCTTGAAAACCCTTTAATGGCAACTTCACTTTCCCAACTCCGATTTGAACGAAATTTGAGATTTAGACTCAAAAAACACTAGAGAATCAAGATCTAGTGTCAAAAACAACAAATCAAAACAAAAATATTTTCGGATTTTTTTTTTTGAATTTTTGAAGAAATCAAAATCCCAAGATTAAGATTTGTGAAAACAAACCTTATCCTAGGCTCTTGATACCAAAATGATAACAATCAAATAGGGAAGAACAAGAATAAAAGAAAACAAAAGAAAGATATGTGGATTAATATCTAAGTATTGAAATTATGGGCAACAAGGGGCTTGATACCCTCACCTCCCAATTGATTCCAACACCCAAACACAAACCCTAGTTTGAATAAATTAAAGGAAACCAAATACCACAAATGGGTAATCCTCAAATTAATCCAAACCAAAGAAGTTCAACACCAATCTCAAGATTTCACCAACTAAACACTCATTAATTAATCACTAATTCCTTAAGGGAATATGCTAAGAGGAAGACTAAAATTTAACAATAATGTTCAAGACTAAAATTTAACAATAATGTTCAATATTCATCAAAATCTCCCATGCCAAATAAGGAATTACCCTATTTATACTAAAGAAATAAAGACAACTAGTTATTACAAATATGCCCTTAATGAGAGACAAGGGCCTTGTTTGGGTCATCTTGTTGTGAATTCTTGAATTTAAATCCTAGCCACTTGCACCAATGACCCCATTTTCTTCATCCGCTTCACCCCTTTGATTCTTCCACATGTTGTAGATTCTCCATTGACAATCTTCGGGATTCTCCCAAGCCCCCTTTTGCATAATCATCATTTGTAGACCTTGGAGTTCCCTTGCTTGACTCCGTGTGAAAGGACGTGTGCCCTCCATGCTAGCATCAGCCCCTAAACGTACACTACTTGGATCCTAGATGATTTTACTCAACTTAACTCCGTGCCCGAAGACCTAAACATGCATTCTCTGGTCCATCTACGTTATAATCGTGCTTTCAAATTCAAGTCTAAGCTACTCAATAAACCTTAGCTTACCTAGATGTCAACCAGCCGAAGGACGAATGAACCAATGAAATCCCAGTCGAAAGTTGATACCGCAAATGCATAATTCTTTGGAAATCCATGGGTTTGCACCCATCCACACCCCTTTCTCCTCCTTTCTATGGTTGGAAGCTTGGGAGGAAATGATTAGGGTTTTTGGGAAGCCTCTCTTCCTTCTATGTTAGTTAATAAGGAGAAGGAAAATAAAACTGGACTTTACCCTATGCTAGTCGCATCACTCCGCTATAGCGGTCAGTCTACCGCTATAGTGGTACCGCTATAGTGGAATAATTACCGCTATAACGGAATGACGTCAGCCCGACCGCCAAAAGTTTTAAGTCCCCAATTTTAAAAGTCGTGGTCCCCCATATGTTTTCAAATACTATTCTAATAATTCTCAGACTCCACACTAACCCCGAGGTGATTTCCAATAACAACGAATTAGGCGTTATAAGTAAATAATAAACTTGTTTTTTAAAACAAAACTTATTACAAAGTACATTGGAAAATTTAATTACACCTTCCCAGAACCTCGTCTAACAGGTACAAGAGCACTAATAAAATGAAGGATGACTCAAGACACACCATCCATGTAAAAATAGAACGACAGAAGCTATTGAAGAATAATCACCACTGCGCTAATAGAAATTCCAACTGACCTGCAACATGGCTATATCCCCAAAAGAAGATATAATAAGTGTAGTATCAGTACAACCACATGTACTGGTATGTATCATCGGCCGACCAAGGTTAGAAACATATAACAACATATAGCAAACAAGATCATGACAAGCATACATGTTTAATAACTAAACATACTTAACATACTTCAACTTCCAATCTTACCGCCTTTTCTTTATTATAGCATTATTAATTTAACCTTAGAGCATGACTATCTGACACAATCCCATGAATCAACATAACCCATATCTCTTACGCATTCACCTTGTTACAACAACTCTATACCTCTCTCTCTCTCTTATTAATTCTCTTTTGTGGCAACCCTTGCTCTCTATTCTACTATTATTAACGATCAAAATTGCAACATCCAAGACAATTAATAAAACATCAATAACTTTGCAAGAAGGAACACTATAATATACATCACGTATATAACTATACAAACATGAGAATAATATTTATACATAATTCAGGACATACCTTATATTCACACTTTGTTGTAATGCACAATCACAACCATTAACATAACTAGTCCACAAGGAACCATAATATATCATCAACATAACTCGGTCCTCACAAAGAACCGCCAAACTCTCTAAATTATGGTGTACACACATACTAGGGTCAGCAAGGAACCTCAATTATGACCTACAGGGGACGAGCTCGGTCTATGTACCAATACCGGCGTGGTACCCAATCCAAATATCAGAGTCAGCATGACACCCAATCCTAGATAACTACTGCATGCTACCCTTATCCAAAACCAAGTGTTATACCACCATTATTCCAATGTCCCTACCCTTATCCTCCCTAAAATCCACCAATTCTGTGAGGATCAAATTTTACTGATTCATCTCAAATTAAAAAATAGCACCACAATAGTACAATCACATAATGAGATAAATCAACCACACTTGTATATCAAACAAAGTCCTTTTTACCAACCTCAATATATGTTATCAATTTACAAACTTGCATTCAATAATTAACAAATTCATCATTCCAGGTAAATAATGAATATCCACTAACACATGAAATCACAAGTATGCCTGAAGGCCAATTCACCACTTATTCAAACAAGAATTATCATACCTAATCATCAATCACGAACACGTCCAAAGATTAATCAATCAAGTATCTATGTTAGGAGTGCACTCCACCAAAATCGATATCTACACTTTAATTCAACATCCTATTTCATTCACCAATCTAACCCTCTTTTATTCCTACCAAAACAGGTAGCTTTAGTTACTAACTAGTAACCCTTACACCCAAGACATTATTAAGTTCATGACACTACTCTATTAGTTGATTATTCAACCACTAGGTTGTATTCAACTTAAATTCTAGCTTGAGTCATACACCTTAACATCTCCTACTTCCTAGAACTTAGCGAACTTTGACTTCAGGTTCTTAAGTTATGACACCACATCCTCTTATCATGATCAATTCTCCTAACTATCTTTCAGTAAAAATATCTCATACTCCAAACACACACAACATCTGTTTTACTCTTTTTAAGGTATTAAAGATTAGTTGTATAGATTACAAGCTCACCTAATTTCTCTATTGCTATCCATATTCACATATTAAACTTGTAACCCATCAAGTAACTCATACAAATACAAACACCCATCAAGAGATCCATAAAAAACACAACAACACGCAATTATATCTTTATTACATTAATTTCATGTTTTCTCCATCCAAACTTTGTTCCTGTAGGCATAGACATGAAGTATCCCATCAAACTATAGTAATTACACGTATCTAACCCAAGTCTACTACAAATTATACCCTAACCTACCTCGACCAAAGATCTTAGAACAAGAAAGCCACATCAAGGTTGCTCTTTCCTTTCCTTCATTCCTTCATTAGTCCAACAACCATAACAACAACATACCCAGTATATTCCCACCAAGTGGGGTCTGTGGAGGGTCCTTCCGTAGTCCAGTTATCTAGAAATCAAACAATTAGTATTAATCAACTACTCTTTGAATAACTACTTTGGAAATTTGACCCACTAATTCTATCCTTACTTGTGGTCTAAAACATTACCCAAGATTTAATTAACCATTAACTAGTTCTATCATATTCAATCCATCTCCATTAATGGAGTTTCAAAGATAAGATTCCATTTTTATTGAATTCAAGGTCCCTAACCATCAATCTCATAATTTAGAATCACTAATTCATGATAGGAATCGTTAATTAACAATCTAGAAATAATTTTATATGACATTACCCCAACCCATGGGTTTTCTCCAAAATCTCATGAACTTAGGGTTCTAATCCCTAAGAATTTCACCATTAAAGATCGGTCTAATGATTCTAAGATGTTATTGGATTGAAGGACAAAGAAGATGACGAAAGAACTTACCTCAATAAAAAATTTCCAACAAAGGACTTAGAAAATCACCCCCCCTAGGGATTTAGGATAAAGTTTTTGAGTTAAAAACCCCAAGAATGTCAAAAATAAGCTTAAGTACTGCCCAATTATCACTGGAGTGACTCGATTGTCGCTGCAGCAGCCAACTTTTCAACCTGGATAGTCTTTAGTAATATGGTCATAAATTTTTATTTCAGAAGCAGATTAACGAAGGTCGAAGGAGTTGGAAAAAATACTCAGTGATCTTTCATTGGTGGGTATTAGGCTCCATAAATCTCTATATTCTAAGAGTAGTGCTCATTTGAAGTTGACCCTAGTTTAAACTTAGCTCGAAACTCAATTGGTAAGAACACTCCCAACTTAAGTTTCTGTTAGGGGTATTGTATGACCTTAGTTCATGTGTAATGCACTCCCATACTAAAGGATTGATCCTATAACCTATGAAGAATTAGGTTCTTATGCCTTTACCACATATCTTTTCAGTAATGATGAAATAATTTGTTACATCATAGGGTTTTGAGTTTCATCTCCTAGTGCCATAGTACCTATTTTAAAATCACTCAAAAAAAAAACAACAATGTTAGCATTAGCAAATTAAAACCTCAAGTCGCTTGTGTTTTCACACCTTTGATTGCCTCACAAATTGGCTCAGCTAATATTGAAGCTTACTTAAATACAGTGGTACACAAAATGTCAATTAATGGTCTTGGTCAGAGTGGATATTTGTTCACTAGAAAGATGAATGACTCTATTAAAACTAATGGACTTGGATCAAAAAACTACCAATAAAGTTAAAACGAGAAAAGCATAAAAGAATTAGCAAAAAAGGAAAATGGACACAAGAACTAGCATCCACAAGTATGGAACAAGTACTAAATGCGCACTAGTTATGGAAATTTTAAGAACGAAACACAAAAAATAGGTGGAAATGAGAAATTTCGGGGTCAATTTGGGTGATCACATGGAACACACTCTAAACGTCCCAAATAATCCATGGCATCAACACGAAATAATGAAATTTTAAAAAAATTGTACTCTATTTTTACTCCCTATGGTATCTCAAGTGACGGACCGTGAACAGGATGATGGTCTATGAGATGAACCTTGAAATCAAGGCAGAAATATCACCTTTGCTGAACTTTGATGACGATTAATCTGATAGTCCATCATTTAAGGGACGACTCGTCATTCAATTTGATGGCCCATTGTACAAATAACAATCGTCTGCTCCGTGGAAAATTAAATATGAAAACTGAGATTCTGCCTCAAAATGATGACTGAGATAACAATTCATTAGGCAAGTGACAGTTCGTCAAATGATCCGTGACTTCACTCGAGTAACTATGCGATTTGGACCCCAAAAATTATGCTGAAATTTCTGAAATTTTGACTTCTTGGGACCCACCTCACCTAGTATTTACTCTTTATGGACACAAAAACACTTTTCTCCAAACTTGTACCAGGGATTTTGGATCAAACTTGTACCTTTTGCCTCTTCTTCAACAAGAAAAATATGAAGATCACTAAGAACACTTTGAATATTCAAATTTGGAACTTCTTTGAATCAACTCGAAATGGCCCCAAATTTCATATCTAGCTCCTCCTCCACGTAGAGAACAAAGACCAGTGCAAATTGGAACCAAACGAACACCAAATAGAGTAGACCCAGTTCAAGTTTTTTAGGTGCTTCAAGTCAACAATGGTGAAATACTCAAATCATTCTAAAATGACTCGAAACTTGAGATTTAGACCTAGAAACACTAGGAAATGTGAGTCTAGTGCTCAAACTATAAGGAATCAAAAACTTTTTGGGATTTGTTGATTTTCTTATTGGATTTTCAAAATTAATACCACAACCTAAGATAGATTCATGAAAATAAATCTAAACTCGACTTTGATACTAATTTGATGTAGTATCAAAAGGAGAATCAAAAAAATGTGGAAATTAAAAACAATAAACTAAAAGGATAGATAGATAGATAGACACAAGAGAGGAAACCAATAGCAACCAAAGGGTATATTAAACCCTAAGACCTCAATCGAATTAATCCTAACAAGCACCAATCTCTTACGAAGACCAACAAGGGAAATTGATTCACCTTGCAACCCCCGTTTCTAAGCAAGTGTCAATAGAATCTTCACCAAGCCCTCAACTCTCAATAATGACAAGTATTCAATATTCATAAAAACTAATGAATGAAAGACCTAAGCTAGCTATTTATAATCTTGGCTACTTATTACATAAATGGATCAAAAGTGGCACTTATATGAAATTACAAAACTATCCAAAAGTTGTAATATGTCCACGGATCATGGCCTAAAAAATGGACCATAGAATAGGTGATGATACGTCACTCAAGCTGTAACAAATAAGAAGAAGTTCAACACTACTTCCAAAATGATGGACCATGAGAGAGGCGACGGTCCGTCACTTCATTCGTCGAAACTAAGAAGAATGGTCATTTGTCTTTCCTTCGACCTCTAACCCGATCATCATGACATGGAACCCTTTGGATGGTATCAAGGTGTTCTCAAGTACATCCATCTTCATGAACACGCCTTGAAGAACTTGTAATTCCCATACAACTAGGAGCGGGAACAACAAAGCTTAAATAGTTTAAACTAACAAAACAAAGAAGAAAGGAGGAAAAAATGTTCTTATTTTTCACTTTTGCAAACAAATGCACAAACATATTTATAGTCCAAAAACAACTGTCAACATTCACTATGTAAAATTCCTTAAAGGTAATTTGAAGGAACTGAAGACAAGGAGCCGCATTTGCCAACAACTAAATGAATTAAGAAGCAAAATTTTACATTTTTTAGATACTTTAATAATATTTTTTTCTAAAAATTCCTCACATATCTCAAAAAAAAATAAAAAGAGAAATTTTGTTGGTGTTTCACAAGACAAATATGTGTCGAACTGATTTTTCTTCTCATGAAACAATAAAACTAATAGAAAATACTTTTCCAAAAAGGACATACTTTTGAATATACGTTCTAAAGAAAATACTTTTTGTGTTCCGTGAAAAGTGGAAAATAATTTTGCAAAAAATATAAAATAAATTATAATAATGGTAGCAAATCGAATAGTAGTTCTATGAAACTTTAAAAATAAAAGTTTGCCAGTGATGTTTAAGCTTTAATGAAAACAATGATAAAAAGTTAAGAGTTAAATATAATTGTGAAGAGTCAATTTCTCATATTTTTGTTGAAAATTTATTCCAATGGAATACTTTCTGACAATGAACAGAAGAAGAAGATTTATTTTTCCAAAAAATAGTTTTTAAAAATCTTTTGTCATACTAGACACACTAGAGATCATAATCATAACTGCACTTATCATGAATTTAAATTCGATAAGTGCTTTGTTAAGCATTCTTGGCTCCTCGATGATCTATGTGAATCAAACCCTTCATAAATTTTTATTTTCATGACATCAAAAGGTGATCCAATAAAACTATTTAGGGCGATATTTTCACATGGAGTTTCTGCTTCGTAAATTGTCACTAATTTATTTGAACTGAGCTAACAAACATGTAAATTAACTAACAAATGTAAAATTAGGTTCACCTAAGATTGGTATATTTTGTCTTAAAATAAAATGTGACGACCCTTTTGGTCATTGCAGTAGAGTCAATCGTGTAAAAATTTGGGTTAAGTTTTTCTCCGAATTGAAAGTTAAAAACTTTAGGCTAGACTAGTCTTGGATGAAATCCGAGCGATATATGGTATAGGGCAATCTGTGAATGGATTGGGTAAATGTAATAAAGTTTAGCTTGATTTTATGTTAGCTAAGACGATAAGGAACTTGTAGGACTTTTCGGAAGTGAATTCGGGTGAATAGAACTATAGTTATGCCGCTATAGTGGGTCGGGCCGCTATAACAAGGTAAATTGTTGTATATGCAGAAATTTTTCCAAAATGATTTATTATTTCTAAACACATTTTGGGGAGGACTCAGGTGATTTGGGGAGATTTTCACCTATTTTCCACCAGAATTCTTCGTAAAGGTAAGTTATTCATCCCTATTAACTAGTTTTTCGACTCCTTGACCTTAGAATCACTAGCTGTATTTTCTTATGCAAGGAGGTAAATTTGATGTAAAACCTTCGAATTTTATTTAAAGGTTGATTAATTATTCCTGCATGACTATAATTCACTAATGTAACCATAAATTTGGTAGTTTTATGGTGAATAAATGATGAGAAAACCCTAGAATGGGTGGGAGGATTATGAAATTGTCCTTGGGGTAGGTTGTAATCCTCGATAGGTCATTTGATTGGTTATGTGTTTATATTCCTGTTTTTAGACCACAATCAAGCTAAGGTTGTAAGAAAAAGGAAAGCTCCGGTTCAGTAGAGCATTTCAGGCTTGGATTGAGGTAGGTGATGGTTTAAATGTGGTTAAAACCCAACTTGTGTTATGTGTGCATGTGAACTATTCCTTGGTATTGCTTGTACAATGCATGTTCAAGGAAAGTGAATGACTTTTTAATATCCTAAGTGTTAATCACATGCAATGAATGTAAGTGAAACCTTGTTGGTTTTATAAGTGTTGTTTCTATTGTCATTGTGGTTGTGATTGGGTGATGTCTATCATTATTATGGAATGTACCGATATTTGGACATCTCCACGGGATTAGTTGATATAAGGTTGGAAGACACTTGAGTTCTGGGATTTGGTACATGGACAAGAGCTCGTCCTTTGCAGGTCATAGCTAGTGGGCGGCCATAAGACCTTTAGTGAGTGTGTACAGGCAATTGGTGAGTGTGATGGTTCCTTGAGTAAATCGAGGATTATCTGTTTTATTGATCATATTGGTTCCTTGAGTGAACCGGCTTATGTTTTTCATTATTATGTTAGTTCCTTATGTGAACTGGGTATATGTGCTTAATTTCTAAAGGTGGGTTCTTCATGTAAATCGGGATGCATGTTAATTGTTATAGTTGTTGAATTACGGATCCTTGAATGGTTCGGGTTAATTGCAAGTTGTGACCTAACTCTGTGTTATCTATTACTTGTGTAATTGGGACATGCTTCATATGATTGTTGAGTCATGGTTGTTGAATTGGAGTCTTGTTGGTGGTCATAGTTTGACTTGACTTGTTATCCTTGTTGACTCATACTAGCTGAACTTCATGTTGTACTTTATTACAAGGTTAAGCGTTATAAACTTGGAGTAGAGTTGCATGATAGGGTTCACGGTTGTTTTGTTGTACTATGTTATAGTTATGTTTTCATATTTCTCATTTGGGTTGGTCGATAACCTTACCAGTACATTGTTGTTTCTTGTGTGCTGATACTACACGTGCTCTTCTTTTTATTGAGTGCAGATCATATTCCGGCGACTATTTTGAGACCTCAGCGGTGAGACAGATCATATTCGAACTCAAGGGTGAGCTGCATCTTCCGGGCTTCCATGAGTTCTTCACTTGTTTCTGGTCCATTGTTTCAGACTTAGACATTACTTTGGTTTCAGGGTTACATCCCCTTTTTGACAACATTAGAGTTTTGGTACAATGACTTTCAAGTTTTATGGATGGTTTGTTTCCACAAATGATATTTACTCTTTGTTTAAGATATTAATTATTGATTTATTAAATGAGATTGGTTTAGTTGCCTATCTTTGGCTAAGTGATGATTGGCTTATGGGGATAGTTGGTTCTCCTATTGGAGGGTTAGCATGGGTGCCACTCACGGAGGGTTTGGGTCATGATAAAGTTGGTATCAGAGCCCTAGGTTCATTGATCTCGTCGTACCAAAAAGGGTCTAATAGAGTCTTGCGGAAAGGTACGGAGACATCTGTAATTTTCTTTGAGAGGTTATAGGACTTTAGAAAACTATCATTTCTTTCTTCTTTCGTGCTATAACTTGATTCCAATTGGTATCTGGTGATCCGAATTGGTATCTTACCCTCTTCATTCTTTTATCGGCAGATGGTGAATACTAGATCTAATGGAACACGAGCAGCAGCTCCAGCTGCGGAATCAGCTATTTTAGGGTAAGGACGAGGCAGGGGTAGGGGAAGAGGGAGAGCAACACCTGCCAGGGGTGGAGCTCAGGCAGTAAGCTGACCAGGCCCATCAGAGGTCAGTATCACCTACCCTACCCCAGGATCACTTTGAGGAGATTGAGGCAGTGGATGAGGATGGTTTAGAACCAGAGGTGGTGGCACCGACTTGAGGTACAGTCCTTTCTACAATGTCTTCTGAGGTTATTCAGTAGGTTCTGGCTTTTCTAAGCAGGCTGGCTGGTACTGGAGCCACCCCCGCTGTGCTGACTTTCCAAGTTTTGGGTGCTCATCCCACTACCACTTTAGCTCCCAGGATGGATGAGGCGTGCTTCCCCATCCTGTGTTAGGCCACGTCATGACTGGAACCAAACATGAGTTGTTGACTAAGTTTCTGAAAATGAAACCTCTTTCATTTTATGGTGTTGAGACTGAGAATGTGTTTGAGTTCATCATTGATTGCTATGAGAGGCTACACAAGTTGGGGATTGTGCAACAACGTGTATTTGAGTTTGTGACTTTCCAACTGCAAGGGGATACCAAGTAGTGGTGGAGGCCTACATTGAGTGTCGGTTACCGGAGCTACCTCCATTTACTTGGGCTCAGTTTCATGCCCTATTTTTTGAGAAGTATGTGCCCCGAACCCTTCGTGACCGCAAGAAATATGAGTTTATGGTTCTTGAGCAGGGAAATATGTCAGTTGCAACCTATGAGGCTAAGTTCCACATTTTGTCTCGCTATGCTACCCAACTGTTGAGCACTGAGGAGGAGAGGATCCAATTATTAGTTAAGGATTTGAACACTGATCCTCAGGTGTTGACTGCTCACATAACTTCTGCGGGAAAGGGTTTCAATGATGTGGCAGATTATGTGAAGAAGCTTGAGAGATTTCAACAGGTTGGTCAGGCTAAGGCATTAGCTAAGAAGTCTCGAAATGCGGGTAGTGTCACGACCTAAAATAGACACGTGATGGCACTTGTCATACCCTCCAGACAAGTAAGCCTAACCCAACCCAAAGAACACTAATTTAAAGAAGACAAAAGAGGAAGTCAAAGAAAATATGAACAATCCCAAATATATATATCCCAGGTCTGGTTGTCATTAATACGAGCCTCTAATACAGATTAATAGTATAAGTAATAATCTAAGGTATCTTAAATGCGATAAATGCATAAGACAAAATTACAAAGATATGAGAAGTCCTGAAGGTCCGTCAGTCACTACCTCGATCTCTACAACACCAATACAAAAGAAGTGTGATCTACAATCTACCACTCAAACCAATACCTACACGGGGTACAGAAAACAAAAAAAGGAAAGAAACGCAAGGGTGAGTAAGAAACCATGTGTACTCAGTAAGCATCATCGATAACCGACCCTAATTCAAAGTGATGGCGAGAACTACCAGCCCAACTAACCAAGGTTTTCCTAAAGGTTCTATAACCAGCAAAAATAGTATTTCATTCTATCAGGGTAACCCAACATATCAGGCCATAAATTAACTATTTATAGGGTAGGCACATTAATCTAGGTAAGTCAACGCTAGTCATTCCATGATCAATAACTAAGGGAACCCATTTATGAAGAAGACTCACTAATGCGATGTGTCAGGCTTAATCAATTATAATCAACCAATAATATGGGATAAAAATAGGGAAAGCGTATATAAAAATATATAACATGCTACTGAATGGTGCAGTGCAATAGCCTCTCAGATTAAGTCATAGTCATACCCCAAGTCTCATAATATCTCTACCTCTCATTCAATATAAGAAGATTTAAGATATTGTAATAAAGTGAAATAAATGCTCAAACACAATATCACAAACAAAGTTCTAATACGATAATATAGTACAAGAGTAAACAGTAACACAGTTTCGAACAATACCAAGGAAGGTAATGCAATGCAAATGATGCAATGCAATGAAGTTATGATGATGGGATGAAGATGAATGTTTTAAAAGTTATCGCATAACTCCTACAAAGCCTCAATACTCCCAAAGTAGGACCCATGGGGGTTCCCAACCCATATACTTTCCATAATGTCAATCCACCTCTCTGACTAATGTTCACGGATCAAGGTTACTACAATATCTCATTAAATATCTCAATCAACCTTGTCGGCACATGATCTCGGTCAAGGGTTTTATAAAAATCATCATTTTCTTTCGAATGGGGAAAATCTCAGTGGTATCAATCTCATGAACATGTATTAATGATATGAGGATATATGCTCACAACCAAATCAGTATGAAGATATGAGTCAATTAAATACAAGTATAAGTGAGCTCAGAATCAACTTCATATGACAATGTTCCTTGATGTAAGCCATCGTAGGGCACCACTGGCATAAATATTCATGCATTACAATCAATAAATCATTTAAAGTCCCTCATTTGAGTATCATCAATATGATAAAGGCAATTTAACGTACAGTAACAAATATGGAAATTTAATGCACTATCACGGTCTATGATTACAAGTCAAGCCCTTACTCGGCGACACATAATAAATATGGCAATTAAATGCACAATCATAGCCAACAATATCAACTCAATCCCCCACTCAGGCATCACCATAATATATACTCCAATTAGTAATAATATACACATAAGTCCCCACTCGGGCACACGATAATAAATAACAAATCTCAATAACAATATATCGCGAAATACCCAAACCTAGCTTATTCCATACTATAAGTCTCATCCACTATTACAAGTCCAGTCATACTCTAAATATTCTCTAAATCATTCCAAAACTAGAAATATTAACCTAATCATATTCTACAGGTCACTAAGCCCCAATCATCACAAAAAAGTCCGCTAAATAAGATTCAAACTCTAAAGTAAGCATCCAATATCAATTATTCGAGAAACCCAGATATCTATCTTTATTTCTATTCTAAGAATATTTATAAGAAGCAACACTAGCTAGGATAGGTAATTATCTAACTACAATCCATCAACAGACTCTGGCACCTGCGGAGATGCTGGCCATATCATCTAAAAGGGACCTCCAATCCTAAACGATTCACAGAAACACAAGAAAACAAGCATTCAACACATAAACACTTTTGGAAAAAGTCAGGGTACAAGTCAAACTCGATCTTGCAGCACGCGGGCACGAGTCTCCATTTTTCGATGTAGTTGGCGACAAGAGCTTCTTATGAGCCTGAGAGCCAGAAGTATTAAAGGAATGGCCATAGGAATGGGCGCATCATGACATCGTAAGATGTCTCGCCCGAATGAATTAGTTGGTACTAGAACTATTAAGCTCAGCCTTAGTAGAAGTGGGTAGCGGCACTGGGTGCCCCGGTAGACGCGCAGACCGAGTGAGTTTCCACCGATCCAGATGTGCCAAAGATTGAGGACTATGAGGGTACGGTGCTATCCTTGTACTTTGTTTGTTGCACATCTCAACTTGTCTTGAAAGAAGATCTGCAAGCTCAAACATCACCCAAAGCCTCAACCGAAAGCTCAAATCCCTCGAATCAACACCTAACGCATCCATCTAATCAAATATGACATCGACAAGTCAAAAGGAGTCCAACGATACTTATATTAACTATATTTATTCCGGGTCCAAAATGGACTCAAAAAACAAGTTCAAAAATGAAAGGGGTAAAACTAGAATTTTATTTTAGAAACACATTCCCCAAGGTATCAGGAGTCTACAGTTGAAAACCCATGCAAAAAACGAGGAAAAAATAAAGTCCAAATCAAAGAAAAATCATTTTTTGGCTTTACTGGCAAAAACCCCAAAAACCCATTATCAACGCGGTTTAAAACGGGAAATTTTGGGAAACTTTTTGTCAAAATCAGTCAACCCATGATACAAGGACCTTAAATATAAAAAATGA
Organism: Capsicum rhomboideum; assembly: GCA_031232105.1. Lineage (NCBI taxonomy): Eukaryota > Viridiplantae > Streptophyta > Magnoliopsida > Solanales > Solanaceae > Capsicum > Capsicum rhomboideum. The sequence goes on along the minus strand of CP124711.1, from coordinate 34,807,904 downwards.
ATGAAAACCCGTTCCAAATCAACCTTCAAATCAAGATTTTTTTATTTATAACTTTGGGGTTCCAAATCTCAACTTTATCAACGAAAATCATGTAAAATGAAGTGGGTAATCTTAGAAAATGAGTAAAATGAAGTTAGAAACACATACCCAATGATTGAAGGAGAAAAATCCATCAAAATTCACCTCAATCGGAGCTTCTTAGCTCCCAAAATGTTCAAAATACGAAATGCCCGAAATTGTCCTTTTTATAAAAATTTGATACCTTTAGTGGCGACCAGAAGCTGCAACAAAAGACCCTTCAGCAATAATTTTTCACTAAAAAGGACATAACTCCCTCATACGGACATGAAATTTGTCAATTTGTTTTGTGATGGTTCCAAAATTTCGATACGAATCTAATGGTACCATACACATGCACAAAATAGCTCATTAACTATAGGTGATACTATTAAAACCCAAGGACGTAAAACTCCAAACTCTGAACAACTATCAAAAACTCATCTGAGACCTCCCAAACATAATCCAACTATGCTACTAGGCTAATTTCAACGTTCTAGACTCAATGGTAATATCAAATTTTTAAAAAGGATCGTTTACAATAAATTAACCCCTGGGACCCCTAAAGGCTTAATTAAACTAGTCTTCAAATGGACAGTCTAAATGTAAAATAAAGGCTCGGGACCTGAACTAACCATGCTACTAACCCAAAATCGATGTTCTGGATCTAATAGAACTATAAAAATCCTTATCCGAGGCTCGAATCACAAAACATTGACCAAAGTCAAACTAATCCCTTTAAAGATATCCAAAACCACAAACTCATTTAAAATAATTTTGGATTCATCAGGGACCGTGCCAACCATTCCTGCAACTCATAAATGAGACAAAGCAACTATGGGGTAGGGAAAAATGGTCAAAACATAGAAATTTCTAAATTTCAATATTAGGGTCATTACAGGTAACTTCAGTAGTTCTTATTCTAGGGATCACATCCAGCAGGGTTACCCGACTTGCCCCATTCAATCAATTTTACCAGCCTCTATGGGTGGTCATTCAGGGTCTATTCAGTAGCCTTCAGTTGCTATATGCCAAGAGGCTTCTTATTCTTCGGCCAACAGGCCTTCTCTTGAGTGAGGTTGTTATTATTGTGGTGATGTAGGGTACTTTAAGAGAGAGTGTCCTCTGAGGCAGATAGATAATCAGGCACAGTAGCATACTAAGGCTGTAGTTCCAGCAGGAAGAGGTGAAGGTGGTAACGATAAGGGTCATCTTCAGGGTGGATGGGGTAATAATCAGAGAGGTCGTGGTAGAAACAAAAGTAATGGTGATACAGGAAAGGGAGGGGCATATCCTCCTAGAGAGGTTGCCCATCTTGATAATAGAGCTCATTGTTATGCCTTTCCAGGCAATACTGAGGCCGAGCCTTTCTATTCGTATAGGTACTATTCTCGTTTGTGACCGAATGGCTTCTATTTTGTTTGATCCGGGTTCCACTTACTCTTATGTATCTATTAGATTTTCTTTAGGTCTAGATTTGTTTTATGATGTACTTGATTCTCTTATATATGTTTCTACTCCTGTTGGAGATTCTGTGGTGGTGACCCATGTATATCATGCATATTCTATTTTGTTCATGGGTTTTCAGACTAGGGTAGACTTTATCATTTTGGACATGCTTGATTTCAAAATTATTTTGGGTATGACTTGGTTGTCTCTATATCATGTTGTCTTGAATTGTAACACTAAGACAGTGACTCTAAAAATATCAGGTATAGTAAACTAGAGTGGGAGGGTGTGTATAAGTCTAGACCGGTGAAAATCATATCTTTTGTTCGGGCTAGAAAGCTAGTGGGGAGGGGTGTTCAGCCTTCCTGGCTCATCTTTGGGATATTAGTGCGGAGTCCCCTTCTATTGAGTTTGTTCCTGTGGTTTTTGAGTTTCAGGAGGTATTTTCTACGGATTTTCCCGACATGCCTCCAGATAGGGATCTTGATTTTTGTATTGATTAGGACCCAGGCGCTCTACTAATTTCTATTCCTCCTTATCGAATGGCTTCGACAGAGTTTAGGGAACTCAAAACTCAGTTGCAGGAACTACTTAATAAGGGATTTATTCATCCCAGTGCTTCACCTTGCGGTGCTCCTATTTTATTCGTTAAAAAGAAGGTTGGTAGCATGAGGATGTATATTGATTACAAGTAGTTGAACAAGGTTACCATCAAAAATAAGTATTCCTTGCCCTGCATAGATGATCTCTTTGACCAGTTGTAGGGTTCTTCAGTACTCTCCAAGATTGACTTGAGGTCGGGTTACCATCAGCTGAAAATTTGGCCCGAGGATATACCTAAGACAACTTTCAGGACTCAGTTTAGGTATTACGAGTTCCTAGTGATGTCTTTTGGGTTGACCAATACGTCGGCAGCCTTCATGATCTTGATGAATGGTATTTTCAAGTCCTTCTCAGATTCTTTTATGATAGTGTTTATTGATGACATTTTGGTTTACTCTAAGAGCAAGGAGGAACATGCAGGTCATCTTCATATTGTTTTGGGAATTTTGAAGGAAAAACAATTGTATGCAAAGTTCTCAAAATGCGAGTTCAGGTTGTCTTTGATTGCCTTCTTAGGGCATGTGGTCTCAAAAAAGAGGGTGATGGTAGATCCCCAGAAGATTGAGGTGATTAAGAGTTGGGTTTGGCTTAGCTCTATGGCTGAGGTTAGGAGCTTTGTGGGTCTTGCTAGTTACTGATGTCACCCAAAATATACCTCCAGAAAAGTATAATGCGATCGATGTATCAAATAAAAAACCCAACTAGGTTGGGGTCAATCCCACAAGGAATAGGATAAAAGTTTGTCGAATGCTAGTCTGAGTAATTGGCAAGTAAGTAAAACTGGGGGGGTTTCTAAGCAAGTAGTAACAGTTACGATTGTTAATTTTCAGATTTGTAATCACTATGAGAAATACACTAGGACTGTGATCCCCAATGATTTCTTAACTCCACCGGTTACTTGTCTGGAAAAATTGTCCCACTGCGTTGCATGAAAAATCTAACAAGATATGTTCATCTAAACGTCTCTCGACCATGGTTAGATAAATTTCACTCTTCTCCTCTCAGTTTCCGAGTGTCGCACTACTAACCCTTGTCCTGGATCTCAGATAACTATCCCTGTTACGGCTCAAGTTATAAGATGAAGGTTGATAGCTTCAAATCTCTAGTGCTATTCCCTTTTCCCAATCTCTACCTCTCTCTCTCAAGCAAGTCTAGAATACAGGTCAGTTTCTAACATTTGTAACCATTAGAAGATCAATTATAATAAAGGTAATAACAATACATGCATTCACAATGGTTCAGAATTGCTTTGCACTTAACCCATTTTGTTAGTTCCTCATGGTTCACACAACCCTAGTTGATGGGTTTAGCAACTCATGATTGCAAGAACACAAGAAGAACTCAATGATGAAAGCGTAATTGTAAACTCACAATAAGAAAAAAACTTTGAAATCTCAATATGAATAAAAACTCGAATCTAGGGTTTATGATTACAAAACCATTAATGTATTTATGAACTCAAAATAATTAAAATATATCTCAAAACAATGTAATGACCAACCCCTAAACATAGGACAATATAGGCGTATTTATAGATACAAGATAAATCAGATCCTAAACAAAACAGGAAAACAGAGTTGGCACTTTTCCACGGTACCGTGACTTGGTATCGTGGAACCAAGTCACGCCACATGGGTTCTGTCATGGAAATTAGGCTGCTTCAACTAACTGCAGGAGTCGACCTACGTCACAGACCCATGCCACGTAGGTCGACTCACGTGTTGTGGGTCCTACTGTGAGTCACTCCTCTGGTGCAGGACTTGGCTTTTTCATTTTCAGATACTTCATTCTAGAGCACGATTCTTCCTTTTTGTCTATTTTTCCTACAAAAACCTATTCTCCTGCAATATAGAACAAAAAACACATCATACCAACCAAACATACCCAAGTTATTGCATATTTTCTTTGTTTTAAGCATGGAAAGTGCCATGAAACCATGGCACATCAACACCCTCAACTTAGAACGTTTGCATGTCCTCAGGTAGACAAAATAAAATAAACACAATCGATGCTTAACTATGAGAAACCTAAGAGACCCACAGCAGTCCACTTATCACTTTTGGCACCAAAAACTTCTTTAACCCCTCCTATTTGTAAATCAAAACCACGATGTGTATACGTGCAGCATATTATCATGACACAGCAGGGATCAAATGATGGCATCATATTATGAACAAAAAACTAAGCATATATGCAAATGACATTATCCGAACAAATAGCAGCTAACAATACAACCCATGTACTTTTACAACAAAGTCGTCCCATACACTCACAGTACACCAATGAATATCAAAGTAGGGACTGGGTCAAACACTCTCTCTCAAAAAAAGTTCAAACAATGTGCGTGAAATACCATAGGCTTGCCCTTATTTTCTATGCCTTAGTTTTTAAGGCAGTTGGACTAAGATCACTATAGGACTTTCATAGTTTTGTAATGTAGGCTTGGGGACAGGTGTGGTACATATGGATATGGTGACTCAACCCTCCTTGACACTACACTATTTTTGGCTCCACTTTCCAACCATTCTCATTTTATTCTCCCTTAATTTCCTTCATTTATTTTTCAGATTTTGGTGTAATTTTATTCATACTTTCAAAACACACTTTTTTTTTCTCTTTTTCTCTTCTTTTTTTTTTCTCTTTTTGTAATTTCTATTTATTTTACTCAGTTTTTTTTCTTCACACCCAACTCTGTTCTCTTTTTCTTTTACTAACCCCTTCTTCATACCCAAGTTAAACTTCGCACCCCTATAATAGCCACCCTCAACTTAGGCGATTTGCCTGAGTTGAGGTACACAATGTCCAGGAATGGACCAGGGCCAAGATTGGTTCATTGTAAGTCAAAATGGGAAGGTGAATGGGATAATGAAAGAAATAGGTCAATTAAGGCTCAAACTCGGGATCAAGGGATACTTAATTTATTTGGTCGGGCATTTAGGCTAAAAGTGGACTTATTCAAGAACGGCCTATGATCATTTCCTAACCACTATCCTATAACCTAGGCAAGACTAGCCGGGCAAGTTCTGGATCGCATACAGAAAGTGAACTAGGTAATGACCTCACACACACATAGCATAGGGTTACACTATCAACTACTACCTATCCAGTTCATGCATTGCTAGCTACCATCATGTTTCCTATAATACTAATGTCATAACAAGATCCAACAGCTATCACAAATTATCATAACTACACACAGAGTTCAAAACCAAATTTTCAGGAGGGGTGTCCTTTAAACAATCAAAAAGCATCATTATCAAAAACTTGTTCAAAACTGGACTGCACTAAGGTTCCCCTATTTTTCTCCTAATTAAACATGAAAACACATAAATAATCTAACTAACAACCTAAACATGCCAGTTCTACTATGACAGCACACTTGGGAGGAAAGAAAACACGGCAACAAAAAACCCCAAGTGATGGTATACCTCCACCCCCAACTAAATAATGGTACATTTCCCTGAGTGTACAGCTATCAATATGATAAGTGTAAGGAAGTGAAGACATACCTACAGCATGTTAGGCACCATATGTAGGCCCGTCCACAGCAAAATCATCTGTATGCTCTCTGGGCTACATGCTAGGTGTGTTCGGTAGAGGGGGAAGCTGACTAAAGGATTCACCCCGTGCTCTCTGCTCATGGTCAATCTGACTGATATGGTACTCTGCCCGGGAGGCCTTAGTCTCTCTCCGGAGATCACTCTCAAACTCATCTCCACTATCAGTCTGACCCTCAGGACTCCGTGGCCTCTTGCCTAGCAACAGAAGTCTCCTCATCAGTAAACAAATCCACCTCAAAAACTGGTGTTGAGGGTACCGGTGTAGGTATGGGTGGAATTATAGGAGTATGGCTAACTAATAAATCTCAAACCTCTGCCCTCAATGCAGCCACCTCCTTAGTCAACCCCGTCAAATCCAAGATATATGCCTCTCTCAACCGGCTATCCATCTAGTACTTAAAACTGTTAATCCGCCCATGCAGCTCACGCATAAACTTCTCCATAGTATAAGTCATACGAGCCTCAATTTCACCTCAGATGCCTCGATCTATGTCCTAACCCATGGCTTAAGGTGAGATACCAATTTAGCCATCTGGGCCTCTGTGTGAGCCTGTCGCTCAATAACCTGCGTCTTTCTATCCACTAACTGCTTCAAAAACTCTCATAAAATTGTAACCATGCCAGACGAGGGTGATGGTGCAGTGGTACCAGCTGCCCCCTCATCAGTCAAAGAGCTTGTGCCCTCGGTAGGCAACCTCCGAGCCTCAAGGTCACTAACAGGTGCTAAAGTGCTAATCGATTCCTCACGATCCACTTGCCCTTCAAAAAGGGCGGTGCCTGACCCCCTCTGGGAAACCAGAATAGCACCTCGCTACCGCATCAGTCCTATATCAGCTATGCGGGTCACCTCAATGGCATGATCTTTTGTAGGCATCGTAACTACACCAGCACTATTACATAGGCCCTGAATCAGACATGGGAAAGGGATGTTGGTATAGTCTCTAAAGGCGCATTCATGAATCTCCCTAATAATGTAGCGGGCGATGTTAATTTCATATCCGGCAATGCTACTCGCTACCAGAACAGCTCGATCAAGAATAAAAGAACTATCTGCACCTGTGGGACTGAGACGGTATCGTACAACTGACCACCAAAACCCGCCCGTAAAGTGAAGCAAGGATTTCTTAATATCCAACTTCTCAGCTACCCATTTCGCATCTACGCCATCCTTCCCGATATACTGTGCAACCCATCATAGTAGCTCTAAACGCTAATCAGTATCCTTTATTTTGTTTCTATTTTTCACCATCTCCATGCGGTGATCAAACTCAGCAGTACTAGATGGAAGTGGAAGTTCAGAACCAAACAAGAATCGGTGGATAGTCTGCTCAGAAATGTCTACTCTAGTTTCACGAACCAAAGTGTGAGTCAATGGTGGTTGGTCCCGAAACAGCTGCTTAATTGGTATGATTAATTCAATAGATGCAGCATATGAAGTATAAAACACACGGACCAACTCTGGGCTATAGCTACCAGAAGGCTCCGTCATCCACCTGAATCCATAGCGATCAAACACTGCCTTAATCTCGGGTAGTGCCTTTAACTCATCTAACCGAGATCGAGGCTCCTCAGTGATACTGCATTCACATACCTCCCACTCTGTCGAATCTGTATCCCTATCATAAATGGCCTTCATACCCTGAACACACCACCTCTTATTTTTCCCTTCGTACTACAGTTGCAGCCCGCTGTACAGCCTCCTGTCTCTGTGAGGAAGTCGTGAAATCCTGAACACCAATGCCTAAAATAGAAGTTGTCTCGTTAGCCTCACCACTACCCGCAGACTCAGAATCATTTGAACCCTCGACAATCTCATCGATCCCAGGTGCATCAGCCTCATCTTCAGTATCACCGGTTACAGAAGCATACACCCCCTCTCAGACTGGGGGACGATTCTGAAGACTGAATAGGAGTCACCACTATAGGATGAGTGATGGACTGGGTTGCCGTCTGTGCCCTAGTTTGTTTTCTTATGGTACAAGGCACAAGATAAAAATCATCCTGAGCAATCTCATAAACCTCTTCGGACCCATTTTTCTCCGACTCCGAAGACTCATCTCACAGCCTTGTTGTGACTTCCGGGTTCTTGGTGCGAATTCTCGAAGAGGAAACCAAATCTTTATGTTTGGGGTTTTCTTTAGGTGGCATGGTCGGGTATTTTGTGGGGTTTGGTAGGCTCGGGTATGGGTTTTGGGTTAGGGTTCGATGGTGTAGGGTCGGGTCGATTTTAGGGATTTTGGGGTGATGGGACACAAAATTTCTTACAATATGAGTGGTGGGGGTACGAATTAGAGTTGTTGGTACTTGGGAATTATAGTGATTATAGGATTGAAGGTGTTAATTTGGGTGAATTGGGGAAAGAAATCCGGTATTTGAAGGCTTGAAAAATTGGGTTATTAGGTTTTCAAATGGGCAATGTTGGGTTTTATTTAGAGTAGGCCGAAAGTAGGGTTAGGTCGGGTTAAATTTTAAGTTTTATTTGCGGGTCTGAGTTTCATGGTATCGACCCACGCCATATGGGTTGACCCGAGTCGCATGGGTCCCTATCGTGGATTAGATTCTGCAACCAAAAATACCCTCTGATTCCCACGATACACACCCACGTGACCTACGTCATGTGGGTTCCCTATCGTGGGTTAGATTCCACAACCAAAAAATTTTCTCTGATTCCCACGATACCAACCCACGCCACGTAGGTTGACCTACATCACATGGGTCACCACTATGGTTAAGCTGCATACTTTTCAGTTCACATCTTTATTTTTAACTCACGACTAGTAATAATCCTTGGGTTACCTCCCAAGCAGCGCTTGATTTAATGTCAAGGCATGACATAGCTAGGTTGGTTAGTCAGACATCACCAACCAACCCATGGGTTGCCTCCCATGAAGCGCCTGATTTAAAGTCGCGGCACAACCCAACTTACTTAACTACTCAGACTTTGTTAAGACTAAGCTCTTCACATGTACTTATTTCTTCCGTGATTCCCACATAGTGCTTTACACGCTATCCATTGACCTTGAATAGAAAATTATCATCACCTTTCAGCTCAATTTCTCCATGCGGAAATACCCTAACCACCGTGAATTCTCCAGACCATTTGGACTTTAACTTTCCAGGAAACAAGAGAAGCCTGGAGTTATAAAGTAGTACCAAATCTCCCAGGTGAAACTCTCATCATTCAATATTCCAATCATGATATAATTTCATATTCTCTTTATATAGTGATGAACTTTCATAATCTCAGAGATGAAATTCATCCATCTGCTCTAGTCTCAATTTAGCCACATCACTCCATTCCAGATTCAACCTTTTTAGCGCCCATAATGCCTTGTGTTCAAGTTCGACAGGCAAAAGGAATGATTTACCAAACACCAGCTGATATGAAGATGCACCAATCGGTGTCTTGAATGCAGTTCGATATGCCCATAATGCATCATCCAATCTTCTTGCCCAATCAGTCCTGTTGGCATTTACCGTCTTTGCCAAAATAGACGTTATCTCACGATTTGAAACCTCAACTTGCCTGCTTGTCTGAGGATGGTAAGGGGTTTCCACCTTATTTTTGACACCATATTTTTCAAGCAGGGCTTTGAACAGCCGATTATAGAAATGGGATCCTCCGTCACTAATGATAACTTGGGGTGTACCGAATCGTGAAAAGATGTTCCTTTTTAAAAATGTCGTGACACTTCTTCCTTCATTATTGAAAAGCGATATTGCCTCCACCCACTTAGAAACATAGTCAATAGCTACCAGAATGTATTTCACCCATGTGACAAATGGGCCCATAAAATCAATTCCCCATACATCAAACAATTTGAGCTTGAGAATAGTAGTCATAGGAAGTTCGTGTCTGCGGGAGATATTCCCTTGTCCTTGACATTGGTCACAAGATCGAGCATATTCATGAGCATCATTATAGATGGTGGGCCAGTAGTACCCACATTGTAAAATCTTATGAGCAATCCGCGCACCTCCATGATGACCTTCAACTGGAGATGAATGACCTGCTTCCAAAATACTCATCATCTCGACTTTCAGAATACACCTACAAATTATGCCATTTGCACACACCCTAAATAAATAAGGCTCATATCAGAAGAATTTTCTCACTTCATGCATGAATCTCCTCCTTTGCTGATACGACATATCTTTCGGGACTAGGTCACTCGCCAAAAAGTTGGCAAAATCTATAAACCAAGGGATTAATTCTTGTGATGCTGCCAACACTTGTTCGTCTGGAAAAGTATCAACAATATCAAGATCATCCATCAATCTAAGCATGGCCTCATCCTCAAGGAGTGAAAGGTGGTTTGCAACCTAATTCTCAGTCCCCTTTCGGTCCTTGACCTCAAAATCAAATTCTTGCAACAGAAGTACCTACCAAATCAGTCTTGGCTTGGCGTCCTTCTTTGACATAAGATATCTAAGTGGTGCGTGGTCTCTGTGTGTAATCGATTTCGTACAAATCAAGTACGATCAAAATTTCTTAAAAGCAAAGACTACTGCCAACAATTCTTCCTCGGTTACAATATTATTTTTCTGAGTTGGATTAAGCTCTTTGCTAGCGTAATAAATTGGATGTAGAATCTTCTCACGTCTTGGGCCAAGGACTTCACCCAAATCCAAACCGCTAGCATCACACATAACCTCAAATGGCATCGTCCAATCTGGTGAAACAATGATAGGGGCTGAAATCAACTTCTCTTTCAGAAACTCAAATGTTTTTCGACACACCTCATCAAATACAAACTTCACCTCCTTCTCTAAAATCCTGCATAATGGATGTGCAATCTTAGAGAAATCCTTGATGAATCTTCTATAGAAACCTGCATGTCCCAAGAAACTTCAAATTCCTTTAACTGAAATAGGTGGAGGTAACTTTTCCATCACCTCTATCTTGTCTTTGTCAACTTCAATACCTTTCTTTGAGATTTGATGCCCCAATACGATACCCTCATTAACCATAAAGTGACATTTTTCCCAATTTAGAACTAAGTTGCACTCCTCGCATCTTTTCAACACATTAGAAAGGTGGGACAAGCAATCATCAAATGAGTCTCCCACAATAGAGAAATTATCCATAAAAACCTCAATAGTGTCTTCCACCATGTCGGAGAAAATGGACATCATGTAATGCTGGAAACTGGTCAGTGCATTACATAAACCGAAGGGCATATTTTTGAACGCGAACATCCCATATGGACAACTGAAAGTGGTCTTCTATTGGTCCTCGGGAGTAATAAAAATCTAATTATATCCCGAATAGCCATCAAGAAAGCAATACTATCCTCTACCAGCAAGACGGTCTAACATCTGATCCATGTAGGGCATAGGAAAGTGATCTTTTTTTATCCAAGAATTTAGCTTTCGATAGTCCATACAAACTCTCCATCCAGTAACCGACCTCATTGGGACTAACTCATTCTTGTGTCGTTTGAAACCACTGTGATTCCTCCCTTCTTTGGCATACACTGAACTGGGCTCACCCACTTGTTATCAGCAATGGGGTAAACCACACCCGCATCTAACCACTTGATGATTTCTTTCTTCACAACCTATTGCATAGGTAGGTTCATATGACGTTGGTGCTCGATGCTTGGTATGCACTAAGGATTAAGCTGGATTTTGTGAGTGCAAATACCGGGTGAAATCCTGATAATGTTAGTGATGGACAAACCACTAGCCCTTTTAAACCTTTACAACACTGAAACAAGAGCCTCTACTTGCCATTCTACCAACTTAGCAGAGATAATAATGGGTAAGGTGTTGTTGGCTCCCAAGAATGCATAGCAAAGGTGAGACAGGAGGGCCTTAAGATCCGAAACTGGAGGTTCCTCAATAAAAGGTTGAGCAGGTGGGGTCACCCTATTCTTTAAATAGAGATCAAGTTTCTTAGGAGCACAAGTGTATGATCCCCTACCAATGAGTGCACGAACTATCTCATCATATTCCTCAATACCATCGCTATCAAAATTCATAATCACGGTTGCAAGACCTTCTACCCCCAACCTTTCTTCAATAGGCATGATAATACCACTCTCATCAACTGTATCTATTACAGAAATCACCCATATATCTTTCGGTTGCTTCATGGAACGGGAAACATTAAAAGTGACATGTTCATCATTCAACCTGAATTTTATCTGCCCAGTTTCTATGTCAACTAATGCACGACCAGTGGCAAGGAATGATCTTTCCAAGATGATGGGAACCTCAAGATCAACTTCACAATCTAGAATCACAAAGTCAGTCGAGAAAATAAAAGATGCAACCTTCACCAAAACATCATACAAAATGCCCACCATCTTTTTCAAAGTTCTATCGGCCATAAGAAGTCTCATAGAAGTCGGTTTCGGTGCTTCCAATCCTAACTGCTTGAAAATGGCTAGCGGCATCAAGTTAATCCTAGCACCCAAGTCACACAGAGCTTTTGCAAAGTTATAGGACCCAATAGTACAAGGAATTGTGAAGGCTCTCGGATCTTCCCTTTTCTCGACAAGTGAGTGAGAAGCAATTGCGCTACAATGGTGTAAATTATCTGCTGGCTCAAAACTGATAGTTCTCTTCTTCGTCACCAAATCTTTCATGAATTTTGCGTAACCTGGCATCTATTATAAAGCCTCAATAAGAGGAATATTTATTGATAAGTCCTTTAACATTGAGATAAATTTCTAATATTTATGCTATTTAGCTTTCTTTTTCAACCTTTGAGGAAAGGGAGGAGGAGGTCAAGGAATTTGTTTGTATACTTGAGGGACCTATTTTTCCTTCCCGTTATCAGATTTTACCTTTTTGTCACCATCCTGAGGCTTTTGAACTGCATCAACCTTTGAATTCTCTGGCTCTGCCTCAGTTTCTACATCAACTACCACCAGCTCATCCTTCTTACCACTATCCACAGGTATGGATGGGTCAGTCGTGCACTTCCCGCTTCTAGTAGTAATGGCAAAATAATTCCTATCATTCTTCAGATTCTAGATGGTGTTGCTTAAAAGGGTACCTGGTTGACGCTGGTTCAATGCCACCGATATCTACCCGAACTATTGCTCCAACTATTTAATGGCAGTCGAATGGGATTCTACTTTCTGAATTATTCCTGAAATGTCTGATCTAATCTTCTTCAAGTAACTCTCCTGACTCTCTGACCTTTTAACTAGTTTATTGAGAAGGGCTTCCATTCTTGAATTTCCATAGTCAGCATCGCGGTTCCCCGGTGGAACATATGGGCCACTATTCTCCTTATAATCATCCTTTCGCCTCCAATCACCGTCACGATCTCTTTCTATGTCTCTATATCCTGGCTTGTTATAACTATCTTCGCAGTAGTTTCGACCTTGATTCCCTTGCCTTGAGTTCCAAGAGTCTTGATTAGACCCTTGCCCCTTGGCTCGAAAACCTGTCACCTCTTGATACAAGTACTTATCTTCCACATCAGACTCATAATTGTCATGCCTAGGTGTTTTGCCTTGTGCACCTACGGCATGCACCTTTTCAGCACCTCCAGCCACAATCTGTTTGGCTAGCAAGCCAATTTTTGTCCTCAACTGTGTGACCTCTTGAGCTACAGATTCATCCAAAGCCCATTGTGCCGCGAGGCTCCAATAGCATACGTCCCAACAGGTGTCTTTGCCTCCCGAGTATGCCATCCTCAGTTGGTCTTAGTGATACGATCTAAAATCTATGAAACTTGTTCCCACCTCAGACTCATAAATGCTCCGCCAGTGATAGTATCTGCTGCAACCTTTATATTGGCGTTCAAAGCCCTGTAGAAGATTTCAAGTAAACTCCTACCACTCATCCTATGATTTGGCACATTCTACAGCTTCTTCTTAAACCTTAGTCATGTCTCGTAAAGTGCTTCAGAATGTAGTTGTCTGAAGTTATAAATCCCATCCTTCAACTATAGCATCTTGGAGAGTGGGAAAAATCTCTCCAAAAATTGATTTCTCAACTCTTGCCAAGTAGTGATGGATCCTCGTGGTAACTCGCCCAACCACAAAATTTCTTCTCCTGTTAGAAAGAATGGAAAAAATCTCAAACGAATAGCCTCTTGGTCAACTCTAGGTAAATTGTATGAAGTGTAGACCCCCAAGAAATTCATCACGTGCATGTTTGAATCATCTGAAGGAAGACCGGCGAACACACCTTTCAAGTTTAGCAGGTGGATTATGGCACTTGTAATGTCAGACATAGTGCCCTGAGGTAATTCTGGTGGAATAATAGCACCAGTCTCAATCGGCTCAAAATAAGCCACATCCTCTTCTTTGGGATAATCATAAACTGACACATATGGTCTTTGAGGGAGTTGTTGCGCCCTCAATCTTCTTTGTCTCTCTTCAAGTGCAGCGAGACGGTGTGTTTCCTCTTGTATTCCTTGATAATACTTATCCACTTGTCTAGGAGCTGCTTGCCTCGCATTTTTCTCAGCCGTCAATAAAGTAGTGATTTGTTCTGCAGTTTCATGACCAATTGGCTGAATTGGCTGGTTATGAATATCTCACGTGGCTACAAGATTTTGAGCTCCATCGGTATTCACCATTCTTCGATTTGCTCTCAGTGTTTGTTCTATCTCAGGATCAAGTGGAATTAGGGGATTACCTTGAATCCTAGTGTTGGGCATACACCGGTGTGTGCCCTCCAGAAAAGTATAAAAAAATAAAACCAATCAACTCCAACAAGCAAACTAATCAACTACATCATCGTATCCCCCGGCAACGGCGTCAAAATTTGATGTCGCCCAAAATATACCTCCAGAAAAGTATAATGCAATCGATGTATCAATAATAGAATCTAACTAGGTTAGGGTCGATTCCACAGGGAATAGGATAATAGTTTGTCGAATGCTAGTCTGAGTAATTGGCAAGTAAGTAAAACTGGGGGGGTTTTATAAGCAAGTAGTAACAGTAAGGATTGTTGATTTTCGAATTTGTAATCAATATGAGAAATACACTAGGACTGTGATCCCCAATGATTCCTTAACTCCACTGATTACTTTTGCTGGCAAAACAGTCCCGCTGCGTTGCATGTAAAATCTAACAAGATATGTTCATCTAAACATCTCTCGACCTTGGTTAGATGAATTTCACTTTTCTCCTCTCGATCTCAAAGTATCGCACTACTAACCCTTATCCTGGATCTCAGATAACTATCCCTGTTATGGCTCAAGTTATTAGATAAAGATTGATAGCTTCAAATCTCTATTGTTATTCCCTTTTCCCAATATATACCTCTCTTTCTTGCAAGTCTAGAATACAGGCGAGTTTCTAACATTTTTACCCATTAGAAGATCAATTATAATGAAGGTAATAACAATACATGCATTCACAACGGTTCAGAATTGCTTTGCACTTAACCCATTTCATTAGTTTATCATGGTTCACACAACCCTAGTTGATGGGTTTAGCTACTCATGATTGCAAGAACACAAGAAGAATTCAATGATGAAAACATAATTGCAAACTCACAATAAGAAGAAAACTCTAAAATCTCAATATGAATAAAAACTCAAATCTAGGGTTTTTTATTACAAAACCACTAATATATTTATGAACTCAAAATAATGAAAATATATCTCAAAACAATGTAATGACCAACCTCTAAACATAGGAAAATATAGGTGTATTTATAGATATAAGATGAATCCTATCCTAAACAAAACAGGAAAACAGAGTCGGCACTTTTCCACGGTACCATGACTTGGTGTCGTGCAACCAAGTCCTACCACGTGGGTCCTGTCGTGGAAATTAGGCTAATTCAACTAACTATAGGAGTTTACCTACAGCATAGACCCACACCACGTAGGTCGACTCCCCAGACCCGAATTTGACCCGTACTTGACCCCACCCGACCCAAAATTCCCAAAACCCGACCCAAATACCCATTCCACACTCATCACAATGCTGCCAAAATTGAACCCCAAACATGGAGACATGGGTTCTTCATTGAGAATCCGAACCAAAAATCTCGAATTTCCAACAAAGTTGCGTGATGAACCATCCGGGTCAGACCCAAGTGGGTTCAAGGAGGTGTTTCAGATTACAGCTGATGATACTGCACTGGTAACTTGTACCATGAGGTTACAAACTCAGGCACAAGCTGCTGCCCGGGCTGCACTTCAGCCTATTCCGCAGCCTGTCAAGCCGGTTGTTCCTGATCAGTCTTCTGAGTCCACCCCCCAGTCTGAAGAGGGGGAGGATGATTCGGTATCTAGATCTTTGGATAGTACTACAGGGCAGGGTGATTCTGCGGCAGAGGCTACAGCATTTTTTTCAGGCATTGGTGACCAGAGTGCCCCGACTTCCTCACAGAGAAGGGAAAACCAACGATGGTGTGTTCAGGGCATACAGGACTTTTATGACAAGGCTACCGAGCTTACTGAGCGGGGCATGTGTAGAAGAAGTATTATGGATGAGCCCCGATATCAGATAGAGGAGTCAAAGGCATTGACCGATATTTGAACTGTGTTTGATCAGTATGGATTTGGATGGATGACGGAGCCTCCTGGCCACTATAGCCTAGAATTGGTCCGAGAGTTTTATGCATCTTACGCTGCATCAATTGAGTTGATCACACCTGCTGAGCAGCAACTCCGGGATCAGCCACCATTGACTCACACTTTAGTTTGACAGACCAGAGTCGATATATCTAAGCAGACCATCCACAGATTCTTATTTGGTCCTGACCGTCCATTGCCAGCTACGACTGCTGAGTTTGATCACCGTATGGGGACTGTCAGAAATAGGATTAAAATGAGGGATGTTGATTAGAGGTTGGAGTTCCTAAGGTAGATTGTTGGTTATATAGCGGAAGAGGGTGTTGATGCTAGTTGGGTGACTAGGAAGCTGGATATAAAGAAGTCCACACTCTATTTTGTTGGCAGGTTTTGGTGGTCGGTTGTTAGGCATCGTTTGGGACCCACTAACACTGATAATTCCATCACCTTGGACCGGGCTGTTGTGGTAGCTAGCATCATTATCGGTTATGAGATAAATATCGCCTGGTACATTATTAGGGAGATCCATGAGTGTGCCTTTCAAAACTTTACTAGTATTCCTTTCCCTTGTTTGATTCAGAGCCTGTGTGATAGGGCTGGTGTGGTTCAGCTACCTATCATAGATCACTATATCGAGGTGACCCGCATAGATAATATTGGGTTGATGCAGCAACGGGGAGATAACCCCATTATTCCATAAAGGTCTCAACCTTTCGGGTCATTAGGAGCAGCCCTTTTTGAAGGGCCTGGATATAGGGACGAGCCGATTAGCACACCTATGCCTATTCCAGTACCAATGAGTGTACCTGATATTGTTCCTGCACCTACTGAGGGAACAGGCCCGGTGATTGATGATGCAGCTGCAGGCACTACCATACCACCGCTCCCCTCTAGTATGGTTTCAGTTTCGAGAGACTTCCTACAGCAGCTGGTTGATAAGCAGACGCAGATATTTGAGCGGTAGGCCCACACAGAGGCCGAGATGGCTAAGTTGGTATCCTAGCTTAAGCTATGGGTTAGGACCACGGTAGAGAATGTTGAGGCTAGAGTGGAGGCCCGTATGTCTGTATTTATGGATAAGTTTATGTGAGAGCTGCATGGACGAATAGATAGCTTTGAAGTGCGGATGGCTACCTGGTTGAGTTCGGCTCAGAGTCCTGACATGGCAGGATTGACACAGGAGGTGGCTGCTTTGAGAGAGGAGATTAGAGCTTTAGCATCGAGCAGCACTCCTGTCATTCCACCAATGCCCGTTCCAGCTCTGATGCGACCAGTTTTTGAGGTAGATTTATTTGCAGATGAGGAGCCTCTTGTTGATAGAGGCAAAAGACCATGCAGTCTGGAGGAGCAGGTTGATAGTGGTGATGAGTATGAGGGTGATCTCCAGAGAGCGGTTAAGGCCTCGAGGTTAGAGTACCATACTAGTTAGATCGCTCAGGAGCAAAGGGCACGAGGTGCATCCTCTAGTCAGGCACCTCTTCCACCGGATGCTGATGAGCCTGCTACGGGCGGGCCTACTTCCGGTGCCTAGGGTGCCACAGGTATGTCTTCACTCCCTACTATTTATTATATTGATAGTTATGCACTAGGGGAAGTGCACCATTGTTTAGTTGGGGTGGGGGTATACCACCACTTGGGGGGTTTTGTTGCCGTGTTTATTTTCCCCCAAGTGTGCTATCGTAGTAGAACAGGCATGTTTAGGTTGTTATTTTTATGTGTTTTCTTATTTAATTGGGAGAAAAATAGGGGAACCTAAGTGCAGTCCAGTTTTGAACAAGTTATGCTATTTGATTATTTAAAGGATACCCCTCCTGAAGATTTTGTTTTAAAATGTGTGTGTAGCATGTTAGTTTGTGACAGCTGTTGGATCTTGCTATGGCATTAGTATTATAGACAACCTACTGTAGCTAGCATTGCATGAATCGGATAGGTAGTAGTTGATAATGTAACCTTGTGCTATGTGTGTGTGAGGTCATTACCTAGTTCACTCTGTGTGTGAAATCCAGAACTTACCTGGTTAGTCTTACCTAGGTTAGAGGATAGTGGTTAGGAAAGGATCATAGGCCATTTTTGAATAAGTCCACTTTTGGCCTAAATGCCCGACCAAATGAAATAAATATCCCTTGATCTCGATTTTGAGCCTTAATCTTCCTATGTCTTTCATTAGCCTATTGACTTTCCCATTTTGACTTATAATGAACTTGTCTTGGCCCTGGTCTCTCCTTGGACATTGTGTACCTCAACTCAGGCAAATCGCCTAAGTTGAGGGTGGCTATTATAGGGGTGCGTAGATTGATTTGAGTATGAAGAAGGGGTTAGTAAAAGAGAAAGAGAATAGATTTGGGTGGAAGAAAAAAAAAGAAAAAAAGAAGAAGAAAAAAATTGTTTGTGTTTTGTAAGTATGAAGAAAATCACATCCAAAATCTGGAAATAAATAAAGGAGAATAAGGGAAAATAAAAAGGAGAAGGGTTGGAAAATGGAGCCAAAAATAGTGTAGTGTCAAGGAGGGTTGAGTCACCATATCCATATGTACCATACCCGTCCCCAAGCCTACATTACAAGCCGATGAAAGTCCTATAGTGATCCTAGTCCAACTGTCCGAAAAACTAAGGCATAGAAAATAAGGGTAAGCCTATGGTATTTCATGCACACCATTTGAACTTCTTTGTGACAGAGAGTGTTTTGACCAAGTCCCTACTTTGAGATTCATTAGCATACTGTGAGTGTATGGGACGTCTTTATTGTGAGAGTACATGGGTTGCATTGTTAGCTGCTATCTGTTCGGATAATGTCATTTGCATATTTGCTTAGTTGTTTGTTCATAATCTCATGCCATCACTTGATCCCTTCTAAGTCATGATAATATGTTGCATGTATGCACACTGAGTTTTTAATTTGTAAATAGGAGGGGTCAGAAACATTTTGAGGTCAAAAGCAAACGAGTTGCCTGTCGTAGGTCCTTTAGGTTTCTTTTAGTTAAGCATCATTGTGTTTATTTTGTTTTGGTCGCCTGAGGACATGCAAACGTTTTAAGTTGAGGGTGTTGATGTTTCATGGTTTCATGACACTTTTGATGTCTAAAACATTGAAAATATCCAGTAACTTGGGTGAGTCTGGTTGGTATGACGTGTTTTCTGTGCAGGAGAATAGGTTTTGGAGGCAAAATGGACAAAAAGGAAGAATCATGCCCGAGAATGAAGTATCTGAAGACGAAAGAACTAGGGTCTGCACCAGAAGGTGACTCACGATAGGACTCACGTGACGTGAGTGGCTGCCGTGAGTCCACTTCCAAAAAAATTTAAAGTGTTTGATTTCCACTACTGGACCCATGTGACGTGGCTTGGTTCCACGACACCAAGTCACGATACCGTGGAAGGTTGCCGACTCTGTTTTCCTGTTTTGACTAGGATAGGATTCGTCTTGTATCTATAAATACCCCTTTATTGTCCTATGTTCAGGAGTTAGTCATTACATTGTTTTGAGATAGTTTTTCATTGTTTTGAGTTTATAAACACATGGTTGGATTTTGTAATCTTGGAACATCAATTCCATGGTTTTATTCATTATTGAGATTTCAGAGTTTCTTCTTTATTGTGAGTTTACAACTATGTTTTCGTCTTCGAATTCTTCTTGTGTTCTTGCAATCATGAACAGCTAAACCCATCAACTAGGATTGTGTGAACCATGCGGAATTAATGAAACGGGTTAGGTGCAAAGCAATTCTGAACCGGTGTTATACATATATTGTTATTGCCTTCGTTATAATTGATCTTCTAATGGTTGCAAACGTTAGAAACTCGCCTGTATTCTAAACTTGCTCGAGAGAGAGGTAGAAATTAGGAAAAGGAAATAACAATAGAGATTTGAAGCTATCAACCTTCATCTTATAACTTGAACCGTAACAGGGATAGTTAATCTGAGATCAAGAAAAAGGGTTAGTAGTGCGACATTCGGAGATCGAGAGGAGAAGAGTGAAATTCGTCTAACCCAGGTTGAGAGACGTTTAGATGAACATATCTTGTTAGATCTTGCATGCAACACAGCGGGACAGTTTTGCCAAGCACAAGTAACCGGTAGAGTTAAGGACTCATTGGGGATCACAGTCCTAGTGTAGTTCTCATATTGAAAAAAAATCCAAAGAATCAACACTTGTTACTATTACTACTTGCTTACAAATACTTTCCCCTTTTTACTTATTTGCCAATTACTCGGATAAGAACTTAACCTAATTTTGTCTTATTCCCTGTGGGATCGACCCCAACCTAGTTGGGTTTTATATTTGATATAGCGACCGCTTTATACTTCTTAGGAGGCATATTTTGGGCTACATCACATACCCAAGTTATTGCATATTTTCTTTGTTTTAAGCATCCAAAGTGCCATGAAACCACGGCACATCAGTTACTATCGCAGGTTTGTCAAGAATTTTGCTTCTATTGCTACGTACTTGATAAAGTTGACTCAGAAGGAGGTGTTATTTGTATGGTCGAATAAGTGTAAGGAGAGCTTCCAAAAGCTCAATACACTATTGACTATAGCTCTTATTCTTTCATTGCCGGTTGAAGGTAAGGATTTTGTTGTATTTTATGATGCTTCACCCTTGAGTTTGGGTGTTGTGTTAATCCAGGACAGGAATGTCATTGCTTATGCTTCGAGGCAGTTGAAGCCTCAAGAAAATAACTACCCAACTCATGACTTAGAGTTGGTAGCGGTGGTATTTGCACGTAAGATTTGGATACACTATCTTTATGGTGTCAAGTGTGAGTTATTCACAGACCATCATAGCCAGCAGTATGTGTTCACACAAAGGGATTTGAACTTGAGACAGAGGAGATAAATGGAATTATTAAAAGACTATGATGTGACCATCCAGTATCATCCGGGAAGGCCAATATGATGGCAGACGCATTGAGCAGGAAAGCGGTAAGTATGGACAGTTTAGCCAGTTTGAGGGTGTCAAGGCGACCTTTGTCTAGGGATTTTCAAGCTCTAGCATCTTAGTTCATGCAGTTTAGTTATTCAGAAAGGGGTGGAGTGTTGGCTAGTGTTGAGGTAAAGTCAACATTCTTTGATGAAATCAAGGTCAAACCATTTGACGATGGGAATTTTAATAAACTCTGGAACAAGGTGGTGTCTGGTGAGGCTTCAGACGCCACACTTAATACATGTGGAGTATTGTGGTGTAGAGTGAGAGTATGTGTTCCTTGGGTTGGTGATTTGATTCAAAATGTACTTGCTGAAGCTCATGGTTCACGATATTTTATTCATCCAGGTACAACCAAGATGTATCGTGACTTGAGGCAGCTTTACTGGTGGATTGGGATGAAGAAGGACAAAGTGGAGTATGTATCCAAATGTCATAACTTTCAGCAGGTAAAGTACGAGTATCAAAGGCCTGCGGGTTTGCTCAAAAGGATACCCATTCCTGAGTGGAAGTGGGAGAGGATAGCTTTAGATTTTGTGGTAGATCTTCCTAAGACCTTGGGAAAGCATGGCTCGATTTGGGTTATAGTGGATAGGCTAACTAAATCAGCCCATTTTATTCCAGTTAGAGTGGACTACAGCTCTAAGAAGTTGGACAAGATCTACGTCAAGGAAATAGTAAGGCTACATGGGTTGCCACTTTCCATTATTTCAGATAGAGGTACGCAACCCACTTCTAAGTTTTGGGACAGACTACATGAAGAACTGGGCACCCAACTCACTTTTAGCACAGCCTTTCATCCTTAGACTGATGGACACTCGGAGAGGATGATTCAGGTGCTTGAGGACATGTTGAGGGCATGTGTGATCGACTTCAGTGGCCATTGGGACCAGTTCTTACCATTGTGTGAGTTTTCACACAACAACAGTTATCACTTTATTATTGATATGGCTCCGTTCGAGGCACTCTCTGGGAGGAGGTATAGATCATCCATAGAATGGTTCAAGGCGGGTGATGTGAAACCTTTGGGCACTGATTTGGTGAAGGAAGCTCAGGAAAAGGTGAGATTTATACAAACCAAGTTGTTGGCCGCCTAGAGTAGACAAAAGGAGTATGCAGATCGTAAGGTAAGGGATATGTCATTCAAGGTTGGGGAACAAGTGTTGCTGAAGGTGTCACTTATGAAGGGAGTCATGAGGTTTGGCAAGAAAGGCAAGCTTAGCCCTCGGTATATCGGTCCATTCGAGTTCTTTGATGATTTGGGTTTGGTTGCGTATAGGTTGACATTGCTGCCAAGCTTGTCGAGAGTCCGTCCGGTGTTTCATGTATCCATGCTTAAGAGATACCATGGGGATGGGGATTACATTATCAAGTGGGATTCAATTTTGCTAGATAAGGATCTTACTTATGAGGAGGAGTCAGTTGCCATTCTTAATTAGGATGTCCGAAAGTTAAGGACAAAGGAGATTCAATCAGTGAAGGTCCAATGGAAGCATCATCTGATTGAACAAGCCACTTGGGAAATCGAGAAGGACATGCAAGACAAGTACCCTCACTTGTTTGAGGATACAGGTACTTTTTCTTTTCTTGACTTGCCCTATTTTCCTTGTTTGATCGTTCGGAGATGAACGATGGGTAAATTGGTATCTATTGTAATGACCCTTTTTATTGTTATGAATGATACAATCATACAAAAAAATTGGGTTAAGTTTTTCTCCTAATTGAAAGTTAAAAATTTCAGGCTAGGCTAGTCTTGGACGAAATTTGAGCGAGGTTTGGTCTAGGGTAATTCGAGAATGGATTGGGTAAATGTAATAACGTTTAGCTTGATTTATGTTAGCTAATATGATAAATAACCCATAGGACTTTTCGAAAGTGAATTTAGTTGAGTAGAACTCCCGATATCGAACTTGACGCAAAGGAGTTAGTCTAGGATGTCATGATTTGAGGGTGTATTGCATAAAAGGCAAAACTGGGAGTTTTTCCAAGTTTTTGTCTTTCCATACCCGTTATAGAGGATGGAAGGCTGCTATGTGGCTACCGCTATAGCGGGAGTCAAAGAAGGTCAATCCCGCTATAGCGGGATCGGCCGCTATAGCGGGGTAAATCGTTGTATATGCAAAAATTTCTCCAAAAATGATTTATTATTTCTAAATACGTTTTGGGTGGGCTCAGGCGATTTAGGGTAATTTTCAATTATTTTCCACCAGAATTCTTCGTAAAGGTAAATTATTTATCCCCATTAACTAGTTTTTCAATTCCTTGACCTTAGTATCACTAGTTTACGGGTCTTGGGGAGGGTTTAACTTGACCTAGCTGTATTTTCTGGTGCAATGGGGTAAATTTGATGTAAAACCTTTGGGTTTTATCTAAAGGTTGATTAATTACTCTTGCATGACTATAATTCACTAATGTAACCATGAATTTGGTAGTTTTACGATGAATTTATGGTGGGAAAACCCTAGAATGTGTGGGAGGATCATGAAATTGGACTTGGGGTTTGGGATTAGGTTGTAATCCTCGATATTATAGGTCACTTGATTGATTATGTGTTTATATTCTTATTTTTAGACCACAATCAAGCCGAGGTTGCAAGAAAAAGGAAAGCTCAGGTTCAGTAGAGCATTTCAGGCTTGGACTGAGGTAGGTGATGGTTTAAATGTAGTTAAAACCCAATTTGTGCTATGTGTGCATGTTAACTATTCCTTAGTATTGCTTGTACAATGCATGTTCAAGAAAAGTGAATGATTGTTTGATATCCTAAGTGTTAATCACATTCAATGAATGTAAATAAAAGCTTGTTGGTTTTTACAAGTGTTATTATGTTGTCATTGTGGTTGTTATTGTGTGATATCTGTCATTATTATGAAATGTACCGGTATTTGGACATCTCCACGGGATTGGTTGATATAAGGTTGGCAGACACTTGATGTCTGGGATTTGATACATGGACAATTGCTCGTCCTCTGCAGGTCTTAGATAGTGGGTAACCATAAGACCCTTAGCATGTGTGTACAGGTATTTGGTGAGTGTGACGGTTCCTTAAGTGAACCAGGGATTATGTATTTTCTTGATCATATTGGTTCCTTGAGTGAATCGGGCTTAAGTGTTGTCATTATTATGTTGGTTCCTTGCGTGAACTGGGTTTATGTGCTTAATTGTTAAAGGTGCTTTCTTCATGTAAAGCGGGATGTATGTTAATTGCCATAGTTGTTGTCTTAAGGATCCTTAAATGGTCCGGGTTAACTGCAAGTTGTGACCTAACTCTGTGTTATCTATTACTTGTGTAATTGGGACATGCTTCATATGATTGTTGAGTCATGGTTGTTGAATTGGAGTCTTGTTGGTGGTCATAGTTTGACTTGACTTGTTATCCTTGTTTACTCATATTGACTGAACTTCATGTTGTACTTTGTTACAAGGTTAAGTGTTATGAACTTGGAGTAGAGTTGCAAGATAGGGTTCATGGTTGTCTTGTTGTACTACGTTATGGTTATGTGTTCATATTTCTCATTTTGGATTAGCCGATGACCCTACCAGTACATTGTTGCTTCTTGTGTGCTGATACTACAGGTGCTCTTCTTTTTGTTGAGTGCAGAGCATATTCCAGCGACTGTTTCGAGACCTCAGCTGTGAGACAAACCGTATTCGAACTCAAGGGTGAGCTGCATCTTCCGGGCTACCATGACTTCTTCATTTGTTTTCTAGTCCATTGTTTCAGACTTAGATATTACTTTGGTTTAGGGGTTGCATCCCCTTTTTGACAATTATTAGAATTTTGGTATGATGATTTTCAGGTTCTAGGGATGGTTTATTTTCGTATATGATATTCTTACTCTTCGTTTAAGATATTGATTATTGATTTATTTAATGAGATTGGTTTAGTTGCCTATCTTTGGCTAAGTGATGATTCGCTTATGGGGATAGTTGGTTCTCCCACCGGAGGGTTAGCGTGGATGCCACTCATGGCGGGCTTGAGTCGTGACAGAAAACTACCCAAAAATTAAAAGACACTAGTATAGTACCCGTGCGATGCGCGGTCAAAGAAGCAGGGGTGGATCCAGAGTATTGGGTGGGGGTTCATGGGAACTTAGTAACTTTTACCCAAACCCTATATTTATATTTAGAATTTGTTCAATATATAAGAAAAAGTTAGTTGGGAACCCATGACTAAAGGAAGTTGTTGGTTCAGTGGTGAGGAAGGAACCCATTGAAGCTCTCTTGTCCTTATGCAGGTTCGATTCCCTATCTGTTCTTTTTAGTTTCTATAGACTTCTTTTACAATTTTTATGCTCAAACTCCCTCCACGCATATATGTACTTTTATCTTTCAATTTAACATATAAATCCATTGAAAATCGTTAAATTCATGCTAAACTAATCGATATCTTATTGGTCCGGTTAGCAGTTTAGTACAATTAAAAATTGATAATCAATGAGCTGAATTTTAAGCACAAATATTCAATCGAACCGCCCGATAAGCATTCCTACCGGAACCCACAAGCTTAAAATCCTAGATCCGCCTCTGAAGATGTACCAAATTATGTTCAATATATAAAAAATTAGCCATATCCAAATTGATCTTTTTTGTATAATTGTAAAAGTCCGAAGTCCTTTTTCATCATTTTTCATTATGGCCTTAATATACGTCGGCACTGTCAAAGCTTAACCATAGAAAAACATCAAATATAATACTCTCACCCAATTAAAAAGTTAATCATTAACGGTGTTACTTTTTCAATATGAATGATAGAACTCTATATGCATTTCAACACAACTAAATTCTACTATATGCATTTTAAAAATCCCACATTTGTTTGATATGTATAGGCTTCTAAAAGCCACATGCACTTTACTTTTTTTCTTTTTAACAATTTATACTGAATCAAATTGAATCTACACTTAATTGTATTCGTGATCTATATATCATTTAAGACCACGTTACATTGCACTCAATTAAGTTTCATTATTGGATTTAGATCTCCTTTAATGGAGATGTTTTGTGATTCCTTTACTATTGACTTTAAATTACAATAATTAGTGTACTTTAAGTTTCTGTATGACAAATTCGCACTATGACTTAAAGAGCGGTTACATAAATATGTTAGAAATTGCTTTAGCTAGGAGCAAGTGTATATATTGGTAGCATTTGCCCATTTGACAATATGCTATGTTTATATGCAACAGAGTAATTTGAGTTACAATAGTTGAAAAATTGCTTAAGAATCAATGAGTTCCGACCCATTCAAAACGTAGCAAAGTATATTTTCCATACATCAAGCTTCTTATTCCGGGTGAACCTTTCCGCACCCTCAGCTGAAACCATATTTCAGATACCTTTACCAATATGAAATATTTAAATCCACTTATTGACCAAATCGACTCTATCTATGCAGTCCTTTGTAGAATAAAAAAAGAACACTATAAAAAAAAAATGTCTCCACGTACAAAAGGGTAAACAATGAAGGTGGATTATGGTTTGCTACAACCTTACAGACGACAACCACATATAGTCTTGGTCATCTGGTTACACAGATCGTATTGTCCAAATAATCTTGCGTGCACATAATTGTCCTTAGTACAATGTTACAATAGACAGCCACAGTCTCATATAGTCATCATTTTGTCACCCAATAAATTTATATTATTTATTTTTATTTATTACATTAGTTACTTTTAATTTGCGATAAATTTAAAATTTAAATTTTATGTGTTTAAATTTGGAGTTCTTACTACAACTACAAATACATACATAATCATATCTTTGATTAGAATATTGTTCAATTATCATAAGTAAAATTAACAAAATAAAGTATTGCAAGCGATCAAATCACGTAAAAATATTTATTTTTCTTTACGAATTTAGGATTTCCTTAATTTATGGATTCATCAATGTACTCCGAATCTTAATTGCATATAATAAAGGTTCTTATGGCTATTTAAGATGAATGAATTGATTTTCCTTCCCTGCAAGTCTTATAAACAACGGTGTGGAACAAATGATTTAAATTACACAATTGATAAAATAAACTTAAAAAATATGATAAAACAAATAAGATAATAGGAGTAAATTTTTCTGCTCTAAACATGTAATGTGGCAAATTTATTCAAATTACTTTTTTTAATACCCACTTTATTATTATTTTTTTCCTTTTGGCCCATGTTCCTTTTAGTGTCGATTGTATCAGATGAGGTTAAATTTAATAAAAGAAACTTAGACTTTATCAAAGACAAATATTTTTTAAAATCTGCTTATTAATTAGCCATATATATTTTGCATATAACACCGCGCATAGCGATAGCTTTAGTGCACCGAGCTGCCCTTTTTTTTTTATATGTTCTGCATATAGCAAAAGTTTCTCTTCTTCCCTCATTGCAGAAAATGACTGCTAGCGTATGCAAT
Source organism: Capsicum rhomboideum (assembly GCA_031232105.1). Taxonomy (NCBI): domain Eukaryota; kingdom Viridiplantae; phylum Streptophyta; class Magnoliopsida; order Solanales; family Solanaceae; genus Capsicum; species Capsicum rhomboideum. The sequence goes on along the minus strand of CP124711.1, from coordinate 34,780,410 downwards.
TTCATCTCATCCTCACTCAACGGACTGCATATTTAAAAACCATCACAATGATTCCATCAAATACAATCAATTCAATTAAGCAACATAAACCAGCAGAAGTTACACTTTACACTAAAGATCCATGATTCTACTAACCTGCCACACACAATAACCTGGACATTGGGACCTGTATTTTGTCATGCTTTATACTCAATGATTTGTTGAAGTCTAACACTAATTCTCGTTCTTGATCCTCATAACCATTTCTCCAAGAAAAGAATTTAATGCATGATATAGAGTATGTATCTAACTTGTTATATATACTTGTGGAAGAACAAACTGCCTGCATATGCCATTGATGATACACAACTGTTCTAGTTTCTGTGGAGCTAGTCATCCATGGGTGCCCTGTTAGTCAACATCACACCAACACAATTTAGTGCCCATTAAACCCAAAAAAAAAAAAAAAAAAAAAAATCAGTAGATAAAGTATAAATATCACTCTTTATAAGAAGATTAAATCAGATTCATATAAAATAATAATAATCAAAAATATTTTACTATATAGTTAAATTGACAGTTAATACATAGTAGATAAGAAATCTACAAATTCAAAGAGAAAAAATCCTAAAAGATAGATCAAATGGAATTTGCTACTTGAAACTTCAAAGTCTCAAATAATGTCAAGTTGTGTGTGATCATGGATGAGTGAAATGAGGGAAATGGGAGTTTAAGGATTTTCTTAGTTACAACAGTTTTGAATTTAAATTCAAATTGATTGTCTGCTCTTTTGGCACTGCAAACGTGGGAGGGAGTTTTAGTTTGCTTGAAATGGCTGACAATAATGATAATGATAATGATGAATGCTAAAACTGTAGCGGTTATAAATCAGATCTTAAAAAATCCTAAAAAATGATGGATTCATTTTTTAAAATCAGTTTTTGAATTTTAAAATAATACTCTAACTAATAACTAATCTAACTAATTCTAGTCCTAACATACCAAGTGGCTTATTCATAGGATGCCACTTGACTTAATGTTGAGGCTTTATCCTCTCCTATTAATAAGATTACTCTATATAATAAGTGGGAATAGAAGAGGAGCTTAGGGTCAGTCAAGGGCATTTTCGTGATTTTCAAGGGTCAGTCAAGGGCGTTTTCGTAATTTTGTAGAAATAAATTGAGGACCTTCGCATAAATTTACAGAAAGGCCCTGACATATTAGCCTTAAGGAGTTAAGAGTTGCCTACTTAGAAGGGTAAAAGAGTCATTATAGTTTGTTAGTAATATGGGTCCCTATTGAGTTAGCAATTGACACCTGTGCATGAGCAGCCTTTTGAGAATTGCATCATGATTATGTGAAAAAAAAAAAAAAAAGAGGCTGTCACCCACTATATCAATTCTTTTAAATTGTTTTTAAGCATGAATTAGTAGTTATATACTTATATTTACTAATTAGAAATTAAAGGATTATGTCATCTAGCTAATTAAAGAAAGAAAAAAAAAAAAAAAAAGAGGTTGTCACCCACTATATCAATTCTTTTAAATTGCTTTTAAGCATGAATTAGTAGTTATATACTTATATTTAGTAATTAGAAATTAAAGGATTATGTCATCTAGCTAATTAAATTGTCCATACCTTATATATATATATATTATATTATATTATTTTTTATTATTACTAGAGCGAATGGGAGGTGCTTTGAGGAGCTTAGGGTCAAGTTTCAATAATGACAACTAAGCTCCTAAAAGTCTCACTTATTACATAGTCGTCAAGTTTAAAAAATGACAAGTTAACTCCTCAAAATTCTTCTTATTACTATTTAAGGAGTTTCAAAAATGACAACTAAGCTCCTCAAAGTCCCAATTATTACTACCTGAGGAGTTTTAAAAATGACGATTAAGCTCCTCAAAGTCCCACTTATTACTATTTGAGGAGTTTCAAAAATGACAACTAAGCTCCTCAAAGTTTCACTTATTACTATTTGAGGAGCTTAGGGTCAGTATGCAAAATAACTATTTCGCCCTTCTACTTCTTTAGAATTACTTATATTTATTTGAAATTTACGTGAAAAAAACTATGAATCACAATAATTAATTTTAAAATATTTAAAAGACATAATAAAAAAAAAGACTGATTCCTGAAATTCTATCGATGTCGTATAAATTGAGACAATTATTTGAAAGTGATATAAAAAGTGTTATAAATTACAATAATTAACAATTCAAAATATTTAAAAGACATAAAATGTTTGATTGACGGTCAAGTAGTTACATAGATTGAGACATAAAAAGTAACATATATTAGTTAAAAATTACTTTAAAAGTTCTATAAATAACAATATTTAACAACATAAAATATTTAATACGTGAGAACATAAAGTAGCTTAGGATCGAAAAGCAAATTGACTCATTCACCCTTCTATTTTTATTTTGTGGCTATATTGAAATCTAATTCATGTAATTTGACCAAAGAAACCGATAATTTTTCTCTTCATTATTAATTGCACCTACTTTATGAGATTGTGTCTTTCAAAAATGTAAAGAGGGAATTAAATTATTTTCATTCAACGTGGTGTTTCTCTTTTACACGTAAAAAAAATTCAAGTTTTTCCACAAAAATTAAATATTTCTATTAAATAAAAAAAAAAATTAAGTAAAAAGTAATATAAATTACGATACTAAACAAATCAAATATGTAAAAGGCATAAAACAATTTGATTGACTCTTAAAATTCTATCAGTGCCACATGTAAAAGTACTACAAATCACAATAATTTGGTTGATTCTCCAAATCCAATCAATGCCAGATAAATTGGAGTAGATGAAGTAACATATATTATCTGAAAATTATGCAGAAAGTACAATAAATCATAATAATTAACAACTTAAATATCGAAAAACTATATTAAAATTTAGTTGACTCTCCGAATTCTATCAATGCCACATAAACTGGGACAGAGAGAGTATCATATATTATCTGAAAATTATGTAAAAAAAAAATACTATAAATCATAATAATTAACAACTTAAAATACTTAAAAATTATACAAATAATTTTGATCGACTCTTAAAATTTCATCTATGTAGCATAAATTGGGACATAATAGAAATTATGTAAGAAATACAATAAATCATAATACTAATTAACAATTTAAAATCATACAAAAAATTGATGGACCATCTAAATTTCATTTGCGTTGCATAAATTGGGACCAAGAAAGTAACATATATTGGGCCCGTGCTGGCACGGGCTCTCCATATCTAGTATAGATATAGATATAGATGTTATATGATCATCCACCGAAAACTTTTTTGAAAACCAACGAGGAAACAAAGAAAGAGTAGGCAAGGAGAACTTGTCCAGTTAGTGAGCAAGTACCCCTCAGTTTGTAGGTCGAGAATTGAACGCATACAACAGTTATGACTCAATCTCAAGCAAGATGAATATAAGTGAAAAACAAAAGGAATGTAAGTGAAAAAAAGAGCACAGAAAGACTAATAACTACTAGTTCGATCCAATATTGGACTAAAGAAAAGTTAATTTGACAACATATACAAGAAGGAGTATCTTGTTTATCTTTCCTGTCTGTACTAAAATGAATGTAAGATAACCAAAATTAGAAGGCTTCGTCCACTCTCCCCATGGGGATATAGCAGCAATATCAAACTTCCTAATCTACACCGGAGAACCGTCTTTTTTTTCCAAATAGCAACGGCCTTCGGCACTGTACATTTGACAAAAACACTCTAAAAAGAAGCATCATAATTGGTGCCTTCCTTCCAAGCATGTCTTGGGAGAAGTGCACCATGTTCACTCATACTGCCCCTTAGCCTATAGAGGGCTGGTTTACTCCTTACAGTCCTCAAAGGACCTGATCTGTTGCCGTGGCTTATTGTTAAGCCAGCCCCTCCACCTAGATTAAAGCTTGAAGCTGAAAACGGTCTGTTTTCAAACTCTTCAAGTGGACCAGAACTGTAATCCATTGTCATGAAAGTGGAGGCTTGTCCATATGTTAATCTTGGTGTAACCCCACCAGCATTCCACCAACTGCTATCAGAAGGGACGCCTTTAAAATCTGAATCTGGCAAAGAAGACTCTTTCTGGCTACATCCATCAGCACAAGTTTCATCATTGTCATTATAGATGAGTTTGAGAGCTTGCACAACTTCTCCCATAAATGGCCTTTGAGTTACCTCTGGGTGCACGCACATTGAAGCAATGGCAGCCACCTTCGCCATATCATCAAAGTCATAGCTTCCAGCCAAAGAAGGATCCACCAGTTGCTCCAAACCTTCTCTAGTGGTCAGAAGAGGTCGTGCCCAAGTTACCAGGTTTTCTTGTCCAGGAGGTTGAGACATGTCCACAGGTTTTCTTCCGGAGAGAAGCTCCAATAACACAACCCCGTAACTATACACATCACTTTTAACAAGTAGGTGTCCCGTCATTGCATATTCAGGAGCAACATACCTGCAAACCCAGTAAATAGGAAATGTTAGCAACTGCTCTATAGCACAAATGCAGGTGCAAATGCACGTTTGCAGCACATATTAGAGTTGCAAATAATGCAGAGTATAATGTTAGCTTATGTACAAAAGAACCAAAAATAATCAAAGAAAAAAAAAAGAAACAGAATATCTGTTAGGATAATTAGAGGCGAATAAAACATGAGGTCAAGAAACTAATAAAAAAAAATGTAACAACATGATTTCACAATATATAGGAGAATTGACCACAGCCTGATGCATTAGAGAACAACTGCCTTGGGCAGATACAGTCATCCTCTTAGTAGGGTGACAGAATTTCAGGACAACATTGGTAGTGGATAGATATCCTAATCCTCATGGTTTATCTTTTTCCCTTTTGTTGTCGGAACTCAATTCAGACAATGTGTAGGAAGTCTCACACTATCTAATTGTTTTCTGAAACATCAACATCTTTATATCAGCACAAACACAGACAAGCATCACTTTGACAAAGGATTTAACAAGTTTTTGTTGGTACTCATAAAAACTTCGTATAGATGATCCAATGGAACCAACCAGAGCTTATAATACTGATTCTTTAGAGCCTGTTTGGATTGGCTTATAAGTCAAAATCCACAAGTTAGAATTTCTAACTTATGGCTTTTGGCTTATTTTTGTTATTTTGGCTTAAAAACAATTGCTTAAAAGCACTTTTATATTTTATCCAAACGCTACAAGATTACTTAGAAGCACCTAAAATAAGCCAATCCAAACAGGCGCTTAGTATCATACTTCTGTTCATTCTTTCTTCATTTTTTTTCTCTAATTAGTTTGCTTCACTAGCATACAACACATTCATTATACTCTTATTGAGTGAATTGAGACCACTTTAAGATTAGTCATGATTAAGAGATATATACCCAAAAGTTCCCATGACTCGAGTAGATATGTGGTGACTTCCTTCGGTTGCTTCCCTTGCTAACCCAAAATCTGAAACCTTAGGGGTGAAGTCCTCTTCTAACAAAACATTGCTGGCTTTAAAATCACGATGAATTACACGAGGATTAGAATCTTCATGAAGGTAAGCAAGTCCTCTTGCAGCACCAAGAGCAATTTTCAACCTCACATCCCAATCAAGTGGCCCTTTTCTCCTGTCTTTTCCTGAAATATAGCAGTAGAGTTCTGTTAAGGAGAATCACATGATAGTATGTTTTAGTTGCACCAAGGCACAAAGACATTTTACGCTTCTAATTGGTAGAATGGTGAAGCTTTTTGGAACAATTTTACAGTCGATTGAAAATAAGACCAATTAACTTGTTCACGTTGGCAATTGCTCCCTGTACCTATTCTGGTAGTGACAATCAACAGCGAAGAACGAGAGGAAACAAAGTCCTAGCAGCTTTAGGTGAAGTTCTTCGCCATTGTCAAAGCAAAAGAAAAGAAGGAATAGAAATGCAAAAAACGAAAGAAAAAGGTAGCTAGGACCACAGCAGAAACACAGGTGCATCTAGACCACGATCACAACCCACGATCGTAGGTAGAACCCACGATCGTGGGAAGGTCACGTGGGTTTAAGCTCATAACTTTTCACTCTGAACTCCGATTTAATCTCATAAAACAGTTCAATTCATCACTTTCTCATAAAACACCTTATTATTGTACAACAACCACCATTAACTCATCCTTTTTGCGATCATGCAGGGCACGAGGTATATACTGTTCCCAAGTCAAAGGAGGCAAAATAGGTGACCGACTCCCTCAACCCAAACAAAAGAAACAAGAAAAAAAGGAAGAAAAGAAAGCTAAGGAAACTGGTCCTGGGCAGGGGGAAGGAGCTGCTGGCTTAAAACTAATAACAACAACAACAACAACATACCCAGTGTATTCCCACAAAGTGGGGTCTGGGGAAGGTAGAGTGTACGCAGACCATACCACTACCTCAGATGAAGTAGAGAGGTTGTTTCCGATAGACCCCCGGCTCAGGACAAAATAGTAAAAAGACGACAAGAAAACAAAAACATCAATAGAGAAAAAAACAAGATGGGATAACACATCAATAGACGTAATGAAAACAAAAACAAGATGGAATATCACATCAATAGAGGGAAACAGAAACAAGACACCCACCGAGTAATACTATAAACTATCTATCCGAAAAAGAAACAACAAGACACGCGCATAGCACTACGACTACTGGCACGACTGCAACAAAAACAACCCTAACCACTAACAAGGACTCCCTCCAACCTATTAACCATCTACCCTAATCTGCGACCTCCACACCTTCCTATCCAAGGTCAAGTCCTCAGTAAGCTACAATTGCTCCATGTCGTGTCTAATCACCTCCCTCCAGTACTTCTTCGGCCTACTTCTGCCCCGCCTGAAACCATCCATAACCAACCTCTCACACCTCCAAACTGGGGCATCCGTGCCCCTCCTCATCATATGCCCAAACCATCTCAACCTCACTTCTCGCATCTTGTCTTCCACCGAAGCCACTCCCACCTTCGAGCGCATAATATCATTTCTAACCCTATCTCCCCTAGTAAGGAAAAACAAGGATAAGGTGCATACAATGCCTTCCCAGAAGTCAAAAAATTTGCCACAGAATGAAGTTCAAAGAGCAGAGTTATGTCCTTGGCAGACCTCCTATAGAGAATTCGCTTAATATATTGACTGAAAATGTCTCAAGAAACATGGCACTGGTATTAGCAATAGAAAGGAAATGAGTAGTCAAAGAAGTACAAATGGACTGCCATAATTCTTGCACATAGGATGACTAAGTTATAAATGTGCTCTGAAATGCAAGATTATTACTAGTGATATAGAAGAACTTTGAGCCTGAAAGGAATTTCAGTAAAACTTCTAGTAGAAACGAAGGTAGGGGATATAAAGAGTATACCATGCAAATGAGATTCCACACTACCGTTCCGAACAATTTCATATACCAAGCTGCGAGTCCGCTCTTCACTACATATACCAATTAATTTCACCAGATTACGGTGATGCAACCGGCTTAGCATCTCGACTTCAGCAATGAATTCACGATCTCCATTCTGGTTATTATCCCTAGTAAGTACTTTCACAGCAACTTCTGTTCTGTCTTCTAAGATACCATGATAAACACGTCCAAATCCTCCTTCACCTAAAACCCTATTTAAACTAAACTTGTCAGTTGCCTTCTCGAGCTCTGCAAGTGTAAATGTTTTGACAGAAAGGATAGAAGCGGGCATAGCAGAAATGAGGGAAACCGATGTTGAGCTAGCTGGGCTACTTGATATTGTTGACCCGATTCCTGCAAACCAAATATGTGTGTTCATTTGATCTTCATGATATACAGACTTGAGAAGCTTAGAGACATCAAAAGTCTTTAATACTACAGATCAGTGAATTATTAACAGCAATGATGATAAAATGGAATGTTTTTTTCTTTTACACATACATTAAAGAAAAAGTGATGTGGATAAATTAGACATATATTTCAAAAGTTACATCTCTCCTTCTTCACAGTAATATCCCACCTTCAAAGGTCATTTAAAACAAGGAAACAAGTACCTACCCTTGCCAGATCTCTTGTGCATAGATGATGTAAACACTGGACCAACAGCATTTGTTGGTCGGCTAGTCCTCCTGCACTTTAAGAGGACAACCAGTGCACCACAGCATACCACCAACAGTACTAATGCTGATGAAGCAATGAGAAAAATGACTCGGGGATTCATTTTCTGGCCCTTGTTTACAAAGTCAGCAGTAATAGGGAATTGTTGATTGACAGCACTTCCAGTTGGACCATTATCAGAATCGATGCCAGATGGTGGAGAAGAAGGCAGCCCTGGAATAACTTGTTCAGATTTATATTGCACCATAACTCCATTAAGTTAAAAGGAAAATAACAATAAACAGTTTACATATACCTGGATAAATAATGTGCATCACTTCATAATCCCCAAACATCGTTCTATTGAGAGGCACCTTCTTTTTCCAGAATCTTTCATAGGTCAGCATAGCTGTGGTGTTATCAAACTTCTCCCCCAGGGGAACCAAGTTAATATCAACAATGGTTCTTTCTTGATTTTGATTATCAGCACTAGCTCCAACTACAACAACTTGACTTGGATCTAGATAGGTGCCTTCTGCAACCTCAATCCCCAGATCTCTAACCACAGGAAATATAGAATAAAGAGACTTGTCTAAGAGAAGTCTGACTTTCATTGGAAACACACAAGCACAAGGTATAACAAAAGGAACAGAAGCAAATGGCTCTGCACAAATCTGGCCACAACCTGCAAATTCGTTAAGAATATTCAACATTGGATATCGTGTATGAGGAACATAACTCTAGGATAAATGATCCAGAGGATTTAGATGAGCATTTTTTTTTTGACAAGGTAACGAAGATTTAGATTAGCATATTAAGTGTGTCAATGATGATTTGAATTAATATCCTATATAAAAAGGGAAGGGAGGGGGGAAATTATAAGCAAATAAAGCTGTTCTATCCTTTGGGCTATATTATGTTGTTAAGGAACTTGCCGACAGTTAATATTGTAGCAAACAAACATAAATAGAGCATTCCTTTCACAACCAATACATAAAACTCAAACGGAATCTAAATATTTTTCTGTTTAGCTATTTAGCAAACTCAATCATATGATTATTGCTAATTAATTTTTTAGTTGTCTCTATCATACTTAGTATGCAACTAATGCTACCTTTCTTTCAACTGTTGTATAACTAATTAAATATTGACAGTTTTCTACACCAAACTCAGAAAAGATACTGAAGGATACAGGAAAGCATAATAAAGAAAAGAAAACACGACATAAAAGCACGAACATTTCTTTTTTCTTCATCATCAAGACTTGTTTTCTTCCTGTTTTTACAATGGTATTGTCCTTGCACGCACCTCCACTATTTCACCAAGTACCCATTAGCTCCTACCAACATGGGTACATGATAACCTGCCCCCAAGGTTTAGGCAGATGGAAAAACTTCTTTGTTGGATTTCAACCTGATCTCCTATCACTTTCACCCACTTCATTGACCGCTATAAGCCACACCCTTGGGTATCCAAGAATCTTTTTCTTTAACAAACATGCACTCTGTGTAAATCGCGTTCAGGTTAGGTTTTGCGGCAACTTTTTTCTAGCACTTGAAACCAACACACTCCAAATATTTTAAAATTACTATCCATACCTTATCCGTTACTTTCAAGTTTTGCATGAATCTCTCATTTGTAATGGACAAGTGACAGAAGACTCCAATTTCAAGAAGTACTAAAAGTTGGATATGGTTTGACATGCATTGAATAACATCTTGTTCATTGAAGGATGCACACAATATATATAGCAGTGTTATCAAAGGCGCGCTTTAAGCGCGCTTAAGCGCTTCACCGCGCTTTATGTGCGCTTCACTGTCGTCATCAAGTTTTTAAGACATACTCCTCCTTTCCAATGAGTCTCTTCTGAAGAGGCAACACTAAACAATTGATACTTCAAGCTATCGACATTGTTTTTCAATTTCTTTGTTCAGCTATTTGTCATTCATGCTTATAATTATTAGTCTTGAACTAAATATAAATATTTATATTTTTTCTCCCTTTGCGCCTTTTTCATTGAAGCCCACGCTTTTATTTGCGCTTTGCGCTTTAAGCCCCAACAGACCTTAGAGCTTTTTTGCGCTTTTCGCTTTTGATAACACTGATATATAGTTGGGCCTTTGGAAGCAGAACGAGAGGATGTTGAGCATGGAATGTTGCCCCTCTAGCCATCATGCTAGTCCTGTTGAAGGAGAGGAATATGACAGCTTTTGAGGGGATAGAATGGCCTTGTATATTAAAGGAGTAGCATGTTATTCTTAGTTAACTTTTGATGATCCCATTACGTTCTTATTTATGTAGAAGCTTGGCAGTGATTTGTCGAGAACCATATTTTGGTATAGACTCTCTTCTTTATTTGGAGTATTGTTTGTACACGGAAGTTTCCAAATAAATAAATTTATTTACCTTATAAATAAGAAAAAGTTTCAAATTTTGGATGGAAGATTTAACGGCTATCACCTCCTAATTGTTACAATTACAATACATTTTTTCCCTCTCCGTAATATGAGAACAATTAAATGTGAAATATTCTCCTCACAATGAAAGCATTCCCACCGCTTAGTTTGCCTCAATTCTTATTGTTCCCATGTCATCTAAAAAGCAAGGAACCTTAGGCAAAAGAAATTGGACAGGTCCTAACACAAACCCAAATATGTGCTAGATTTTTGTTTAATTTCACAAGACCTCCATGTTACTAGTTGGGACACCAGAGGGAGATTTTTCCTATATTCCACATTTTTTAAGTACTTTTCTTACTTGACCACCCAAGTCAAATAGATGTATAACAATTGTCCATAGAATTGGATGCTTAGTATTGTTTCTTCTCTTCTTTTGCTTTTCAGTTATGCAAATTACTTCTATACTTTCTCAATATCATTGTTGCAATGTTGGATGACTTGATTATTATTCTTTAAGGTAGAAGTTATGAACAACAAAGCATGTCCTTATATTTTAATGTCTTCCTTCCATTGATAAATCTATAATTCAAGATAAAATTTGAATATCCCACCTGTAGTGTTTTCCTCTAATACTCACAATCTTTTGTATCTTAGCATACGTGCTCTTATCTAACCTGATGTTATGAGAAGAATATTTGTCTCCTAGCTACAAGGTTCTCATTCATCCCCAGTACCCAACTGAATCAGTCATCCATGTCTCTCCTTATCTTTTGTTCATTTTGGCTGTGATTAGCTGCCCAATTGGAAGATTGATAATTCTAATGTGCACAATTACATATTGATGGTCATATACCTACCACCTAAATCTAACTTCAGCTTATTGCCTAAGAAATACCCAAAAGGAAATCTGACAAGAGCTTAAGTTTGCAAGAATTTACAATAGTTAGGATATTATGTGCAACATCCTAGTGAATGGGACAATACTTCCATAGTGTAGTAGATCAAAATCACGAAGCCCAAAGAAATCCCTTTGTAGCCTCCTATAAATTTATGATATCTAGATTCTCTATCTTATATTGAATATCCTAGTTCAGTGTAATACATTATCAGCAGTAAAAAGTATATGTTGCTCAGTGTTAAATGGGACTGATATATTGATCATATAACGTTTTTCCTTTTAGGAATCGAAAAATCTGTATCAAGAGAATAACAGTGAATCTCATGTAGCTCCTTTCCTATGCATATTGCATTAACTACCCATTTTAATAAGGTGGATAAAAATTTAGGATCATTGGAAAGAGAATCATAGGAGATCGATTTAAGTAAAGTGCAATACATTTAGGAACAAGAGTAGTACATCAAGAGCATCTGGTTTGAGGTACAGGAGAAAATAGCCTCCGCATAAAACAGTGCATTATCAATACGGTGCTTGGCTACCGTATTTGTTTCGTGTAGAGATAATGCATGCATAACTTCTGCATTAATGTCTGAATTCAATTCGGAATAACATTAAACATAATAGAAATATAGTGAGAGTACCACAGTTAGTCTCAAGTATCACACTTTTTACATAAATGACAAAAAATACACTTTAAACTATTTCTTGTTTAGTTAACCATCTCTCACTTATTAATCCCTCTTTTATTTCCAAACTGCTTGTAGTGTTGATTTTAAAATATAAGAATTTTTTTTGCTATAATACCTTTCCGCATCAAAAAAAGTTCAAGATTTCATATTTCTTTATTTATCTCATATTTTCGTAGGTCTTTCGGAAAGAGCCTCTCTACCTCCCCGAGGTAGTGGTAAGGTCTGCGTAAACTTCACCCTCCTTAGACCTCACTTGTGTGATTTTCCTGGGTATGTTGTTGTTGTTGTTGTATCTAATATTTTCGTACAGGCCACTATTTATTTCTTCATAAAAATAGTTATTTATTTGAGGTAATTGAAAATTAGTTTTAAAAAAAAAAAAAAAAAAAGGGCAGCCCGGTGCACTAAAGCTACCGCTATGCGTGGTGTCCAGGGAAGGGCTCCACCACAAGGGTGTATTGTACGCAGCCTTACCTTGCATTTCTGCCAGAGGCTGTTTCCAAGGCTTAAACCTGTGACCTCTTGGTCACATGGCAGCAACTTTACCAGTTACTGCAAGGCTCCCCTTCTAATTGAAAATTAGTAATTATATATATTTTATTTGACATTTTACTGCATTACACTAAATATTTCTAATCACAAATATAGTTTTTCTCAATTACTTATGATAGTAAACTGGTACTAGATTGGATAAGGTTTTATCATCCGCCAAGAGTCATCATCATCATCATACCCAGTGTATTCCCACCAGGTGGGGTCTGGGGGGGTAAAGTGTACGCAGTCCATACCACTACCTCAGAAGAAGTAGAGAGGCTGTTTCCGATAGACCCCCGGTTCAGAACCGATAACAATAACAATCGAAAATCATTAAAAATAAAACAAAAATCAGAAATCATGAGAATCATAACACAATCATAAAAATCATAAATCAAACTCATAAGAATCATACAAATCCTAAGAATTGTAAAAATCATAAACAAAAATCATAAATCACAAATCATAAATCGTAAATCGTAAATCATACATCATAAATCATAATTCATAAATCATTATTCATAAATCATAGATCTCGAATATACAAGCCAACACTCTTCCCTACTAAAAACGGCCACCTTCCTACCCACTACCCCTCTACCCTAATCCGCGTCCTCCACATCTTCCTATCAAGGGTCATGTCCTCTGTAAGCTGTAATTGCTCCATGTCATGCCTAATCACCTCTGTCCAATATTTCTTCGGCCTACCTCTACCCCGCCTAACACCATCCCCAGCCAGCCTCTCACACCTCCGTACCGGGGCGTCCGTGCACCTCCTCTTCACATGTCCGAACCATCGCAACCTCACTTCCCGCATCTTATCCACCACCGACGCCACTCCCAACTTCTCTTGAATAATCTCATTTCTAACTCTATCACTCCTGGTAAGTCCACACATCCCTCGCAACATCCTCATCTCCGCTACCTTCAACTTTTGGGTGTGGGAGTTTTTAACTGGCCAACACTCGGCTCCATATAACATGGCCGGGCGGACGGCCACTCTGTAAAACTTACCTTTAAGCTTCAGGGGCACCTTCTTATCGCACAAAACTCCCGAAGCGAGCCTCCATTTCCTCCACCCTGCACCAATACGCTGCGTGACATCCTCGTCAATCTCGTCGTTCCCCTGAATCATAGACCCCAGATACTTGAAACTCTCCCTCTTTTGAATGGCCTGGGAGTCCAGCTTCACTACCGCGTCAGCTTTATGCCTCGAATCGCTAAACTTACACTCCAGTATCTTTATCCAATCCACACATACATTTTAGACCATTCACGTTATATATTTGACCAGAACTGAACATCCAATAATGGCAGTAATTAAGTCTATTAATCACCATATTACAGTCTCCCTACCTTAAAACACTGTGTAACTTATCAGAGAACCAAACAACCCCTTGAGGTTCTGCGCTTTGGTACCAAAGGTTAGAGAAATTATGGAGCTACAATGTCAATGAGGATGAGGGGGTTCGTGAGGCAATTCTAGACATCTATGAAACAAGTTCAACATTATAACATATAAACTGACAATTGTAACCAGATTTACATGCAAGACACATGCTTTATATATACATTATGCATTAAATACACAAAAGGTGGAACATATGGTACGCTTTATTGTTTGTGCCACCAACAAGCAACCTTGGCCTTCATCCTATTCCCGTTTCATTTTTTGCCTTTGGTCCACATTTTGTCCTAAAGTTGAAGGCTTCAAGTAATGAAAGAGAGGGAAACGAGCATAGGATTGACAGGATATTATCAACTACAACAGAAATAATACCAGATCCCACTGCAGGAGATGGGGAAGCACGAGCTCTCGGCCGATGATGATGATGACCGTGATGTCTTGGCACTCGACTGGCAATAGGAGCTGGAGCAAGACCTAAAGATTAGAGTTCCACATCAGTAAAGACCCACAAAGTCCAAAAAGATGGTGTTGAAAGAGCAATTCTTAATACCTTGAGATGCAGGGGAAGGAGCAGGCGCCCTAGAGGGAATCGGATGTGGTTTAAAATGGTGTCTATGCGGTGCTGACATTGGTGCAAATGAGGCACGAGTTGACACTAATCTTGCTGCAAAACAATGTAAGACACTAAGTATGTTCCATATCCACATTTATCACTAAATTGGTATAACAAGCGGCTTCTCTAATCAGTCAACAAATAACAGCACAGAGCCAAAAGAAACAGAACTTGAAGTACAAATCTTACCATCCTCCAAAAAATGTTTGCTTGCAAAGTAAGGCTTGTTTGGCGGTAGAGTAGGAGACAGGTAAATATGCGGCAATGTTATCCCTGAAGTTGAAAGTTTTAGAAGCAAATAAGTAACCGAACTTCACATACAGAAAAAAAAGACAATCGTGCATGCACAAATTTTCAAAAGGGGAAAATATATAGTAGAAATCTTAAAACAGGATAACTCAAAAGGAAATACTTCTGACTTACAGACCGTAAGCATCAGTTAACTAATGCCTGTCTACCTCTTTCCTTCAAAAAGGAAGGGGCTTTCTCTACATATCAACTATGTTGCAATAACAATGCGAGTTGGCGACAACTATATGAGCTCTCTATATTAGTGCTGCTCTGTTCTAGGCCATTTTGTTTCTTTTCAAACAGGAATGGGTTTCAGTTGATTCTTGAAATACAAAATGTCTTTCTCTTGGCTAAATCCCACCCTTCCACACCTCCCAAGCTATGCTAAAATTTCAGAATAACCCACAAACATATGAAAGGGTTATAAGAGAAAGAAACAAAAATGTCCTAATCGCAGCTACAACCGACACCTATGCTTGTGTGCAGACTACCCAAACTGACCCGGCCGCCACAAGCATCTCAACAGAAAAAAAAATACTAGTAAAGAAGAAATTACCGAGAGGAACAGGAAGCAGAGTGAGGAAAGAAAGAAGAAAGAGAAGCATCAGAGGTAGCATCTTCTCTCTCTACAACACAATGCCCAAACACCATCCTCAGTATCAAACCCCTCCAAACTGGAACAGCATTCTCCCAGCTTCTCTAGGGTTCTACTCAAGCTGAAAATTCCCAAAATACCCTCCATGAGCTTCCTTCACTCAAATCCGAAGATTGCATGTCTAAAAACCCTAGCTAGCTCCACTGGACAATGTAGGTCCCCCAATCAATGCTCTACTTTACAGATCCAAGAAATACGGCAAATGCTTCAAAAAAGTACCACCACTGATGCACAAAGATTACTCGGAAAAACGACAAATGATGGATCTCCGGCAACAATTCAGCTCGGCTACAGAAAGTGTAAGAGAGAGAGAGAGAGTGGAAGGTGAAGGAGTGAGTGAGTGGGTGGCTTTCTTTTATTGCCGGTGTAGCCAACAGCACACTTGCTTTCGGTAATTCATGATTGTCTCCTACACGCCCCACCTCTGCGCGTGCTCAACACGATTTTACTAGAAAAATCTTTCTTCTATTCTTCATCCTCCCGCGTAAATTACGATTTTTCTTTCAAGACCCTTTTTGAGTCAAATATTATCGTACCTCTGACGTATATATGGACTACTGGAGCTAAAATCTGTCTTTTTTGCCCTTTAAAATCCACATTGCTCTTGACTCAATCACGAGGGTGTCTCTCACATTATCACCGTTTAGGAAGCATTTTATGTAGGATTTTTTTAGTATGCATTTGGACGTTCGATTTCATATTTGTGATATAAAATTATGAGATGAAATCAGTATTTAGTCATGTAATTTTACATGATGATATGAAATTCCAAATTCTCCAAAAAAAATATGATTTGGAAATTTCAAATCATGATTTATGATTTTTCAAACACAAAAATTAATCCACAAATTTATATTTCGTAAAAAGAATCTCACCATTTATATTTACCAACCATTTATTTCATATGTAAAAAAAATTTATAGTTCATATTATTACTTTTACTAATTTTAAACTATTTATATCTCAGTTAACTATTACTTTTACCAACATATAGCCCGTTTGGTCATGAAAAATATTCACTTTTGTTCGGAAAATCTTTTCATTTTATTAAAAAATGATGTTTGGCCATAAAAACTCCAAATACAACTTGAAGTTCTATTTGAAGAGTCAACTTCACCTTTATAGTTAAAAAAATCTCTCAAAAAAAATATGACCAAACACAACTCCGACTCCAATTTTTATTTTATTTTCATGGCCAAAAGCCTCCAAAATTTATTATTACTTCAAATCAACTCCCACTTTATCATTTATTATTCACCAAATTTATCATTTGATCAATATATATTGTATTTTTTTAGAATAGTTTTGTGATAGTGTATTATATTTTTGTTATGAACTTTTGCTTATTTGGTAAGATTGTATAAAGAATTAGGCAATTTTAATAGTTTTCACAACTTATGAGGTTTTTTTGTTTATAAGAAAAAAGTAGAACTTAAAATTTCAAATTACATGTCCAAACAAAATTTCAACTTCATCTCATATAATTTTGTATCATGATTTCATCTTACATGGTCAAATGGGCCCTTAATATAAATTTGTATTTAGCCGAACCTCAACTTTAATGTGGATTTTTTAATATTGAATAGAAAATTTTAAAAAAAGAATATTATTACCGTTTTTGTGGTTATATGCTTGCTGGAATAACTAGTAAATTTTAAATAGGAAAATTACAAAAAAAAAATACAGAAACAAATATACATTATAATTTCGTGTCCAAAAAATACATTATATTTTATAGCCCAAATCTGAATTTGGCTCATAAGTGTAAAGTAATTTTTTTTTGTATAACAGTGCATACACTTATACAGTGTATTGTAAACAATACAATACAGTCTTTTTATTTCGGTGATTTTCTTCTTCCTCTTCATTTTATACACACTTATACAATGTGGATACATTGTTTAAATAGTATATATACATATGTACATATTTGTGAAATTATATATATTATTGTATAGTTATATGGAGTATTAGCACTAATGTGAATTACTAGATCTCTATTAGAACAACTTGTAACCTTGTTGAAACTTGCATTACATACAACTTTTCGTCATATATATCAAGATGCATAATTGCAGTTTTTTATGCCTTGTCAAGCAACCAAAAACTATTACCTACTTAGGGAAACAGAAAAATACCAATTTTTTCATCTGTTTTACAACACGCAACCAAATTATAACCTCCCACAGACTTGCAATTTGGTGAGCTTTTTAAAATGATCTTTTTCAATTTCTCTCAATCTTGAAGTAAGACTAGAGTTTCATCCCATAATAGGGAAATCAATTGCATTCTTATAATGAATGAGTAAGCTAGATAAAGTAAATGGATTACCTCAAGAGCCGTTCTCCCATCGAACACGTATTCTTCGTCAACTCCCCAATTGAGGCACTCTTGATTTCTTCTTCCATCTTTGTCCGTAAAAAATATGTTGAAATTTTGGTTCCCAATTGCTATAACCCATTGAAGAATAGGAATGTGGATATCATCTCCAACATTTCTTTCACATTCGTGGAAGGACATCACGACCTGTATACTTTCTTAAAAAGTAAGATCACTAAAAAAATATTCTTGTTTAATATGAAAATGCAATATCATACCAAAAAAAGAACTAAAAAATCTAATCTGGAGCTTGAGATTTAAGCCTCGAACCATGTCTAATAGTTGTATGTATCCCCTCTAATTATATTGTCTTGGAGCAGCTTTCACGATGCCCCACCAACAATCCACCATAACCCCATCAATATTCGTAGACTTCAACGTCTTTAGATGGTTTTGAAGGATGTTTAGGTCCACAATATCACCCTCTAAGCTAATGACACTCAACTATCAAAATCAAAATAATTAGATGTATACAAATTGGTAGATAAATAATAAGATGAAAGGATGGTGAGAATTCATAGGAAGCATAACATAAACAGAGATATAAGGATCAACTACATCTGGATTAACATTATCAATCTGTGGATCAATAGTTAAGCAAAATGAAGTTTTTTTCTCTATTAGCTCACAGAATTATTACAGGAGTTTGCAAGCATTGAACAAGTAAGGAAGCAAAAGAAAAAAAAAAGAAAAAATAAGAAGCTAATGACAGAAGTTCAAAGAAGTAGAAAAGAGAGCTCCTTCTTTCTAAAGACTAAGGGTGTGTTCAGTACGAAGGAAAATAATTTTCAGAAAATGTTTTTCAATTTTTTCATGTTCGGTTGGTCAAATATTTTGAAAAATATTTTTTCTTGAAAAATAAGCCCCTTAAAATATGAGTTCCACATTGACCCTCCAACACAACTTATCTTCACCCTCACCAACTATAGCCCTCATTGCCACTATTCCACACCTCTATATCCCCACCCCACCTTTCATAATATTTGTCTAAATTATACACAAATGCTTTTAGGACCCATTTGGCCAAGAATATTATTCACTTTTTTCTGAAGTTCAACTTCGGAAACATTTTTGAGCATTAAATTTGAGAAAATTTTGTTTTCACTTTTTTCAAAAAAAATCAAAATTTCTAAAAACAACAAAAAGAGTGTTTTCACTTCAATTTACTCACAAAGATTCAAAAACAACTTTACTTTATTTCATGGCCAAACACAACTTCAGTTTCCACATATCATTTTTCATTTGAAAAATAAAAATTATTTTATTCTATTTTCACAATGAAACATGACCAAACGCCTACTTAGGACAACATTTTTTACTTAACTACCTAACACAAGAAAATAAGTAGTAAACTAACTAATTTCTAGAAAACATTTTCTTCTTACCAAACACACCTTAAGGAAAAAAAATAGATAAATTATCCTTAAAATACATAGCATCTGACTGTCTCTAAACGAAAAGGAAATACTCATTTTTAAGCTTTAAGCTAGTAAGAAAAAAAAAAAAGAACAAATAAAGAAACAGATAAATTAGCGCACATGAAGAATCCGACTATGTAACTACACACATGAGAAGCAGAAAAATAAAAAGAACTATCTGAGGATACTCTTGTTTGTTAGCTGCGGTTAGTTGGCTGGATGGAGATTTTTGAAGGTGGACACTCGAGTACCCAAATTCATCACTTTATTGTATGGCCATGCATGGCATGTCTTTGGTCTTCACTCTCTACAATGAACAAATGAAAGGTCATATTTGTAACACAAAAAGTTAGATCCACATGATTGAATTTTAAGGTCCACTTTTTTCTTTTTCTCTTGTTGAGAGGTGGATTCATAGCACCACAACAAATAATTCTGTAAACTCAATTTTTTTCATATTTTTGTTCCACTATATTCAATCACATTTTTAGCTCACAAAATTATTACAGGAATAAAAAGCAGATAAGTTAACCTTACAATACGAAGCATCCGACTATGTAACTACACACATGAGAAGCATTGAAATACAGAAGACTACCTAAGATACTCTTTTTTGCTAGTTGCGGCTATTTGACTGGAAATAAATTGTTGAAGGTACTCGAGTACTGAAATCGATCACTCTCCTTTTGAATGGTCATGCATGGCATAACTTTGGTCTTCACTCTCTACTATCGTTACATTTTTAACGTAAATAACAGTAATATGCAACTAAAGGTAACATTTTTACAACACAAAAAATAGTAATAAAGGTTACATTTTTACAACACAAGAAATAGTAATAAAAATTATATTTTTGACAAAAGAAATACAAAATTTTCTTACCAGAAGAGGGTTAGAAACAACGACATGAGTGATGAAGTACTTACTTATAGATCTCAAAGTGGAAAGCAGGATCATGGAGGCCATGGAAGAGATTATGAATGTAAGAAGAAGGAGCTAGAGGGTACTGCTTGCTAGTTGCTAGGAAGGGGATAAATATAATGGAGTGAGATTACTGTATAGAGTATAATAAAATTGACGAGCTAGATGTGCCACTGTTGTGCTTGTACCTCTATTTTCTTACTTTTTGTCTGTTCTATCTCATTAAATTTAAACGGGCTAAGGATCATATGCTACACGGTCTAAATAATTATCTAGGATAATTAAGCATGGGATAAGATTTATACTTTACTTCGTAGACGGTAAAAATTTATTAAATTTTGATATATTTTACCTTATTTCGCGTACCAAACAAACCTAGTAGTATGTTTTAATAAATTTATGTTACATACTTATTCTTCAATTGTTTCAAATTCAAAAGACACGATTGTACAACAATTAAGAAGGACGTGTTATGTCTGATGTTTGCCTACTTGTTAAATAATTAAAATAAATTAAACACAAAAAAATAAATAGTAAACCCATTATTTTCTAGAAGATAATTTTCTTCTTACCAAACACACATTAAGAAAGAATAAAAAAGGCAGATAAGTTAACCTTAAAATACTGAGCATCCGATTGTCTCTACATGAAAAGACTATAAGTTAAGTTTTCTATAGAGTATTAGCACTAACATGAATTACTAGATATCTCTTAAAACAACTTGTAACCTTGTTGGAAGTTGCATTATACATAACTTTCTGCCATATATATCAAGATACATAACTACAACTTTTTATTTGTTGTCAAGCAACAAAAAATTATCACCTACTTAAGAAAACAGAAATATATCAAAATTTTCATCTGTTTTGTGACACGCAGCTAAATTTTAACCTCCCACAGACTTAAAATTTGATGAGCTTTTTAAAATGATCTTTTTCAATTTTCCTCAATATTGAAGTAGGACTAGAGTTTCCTCCCATAACAGAAAATTCAATTGCATTTTTATAATGAACAAGTAAGCTAGATAAAGTAAATGGATTACTTCAAGAGTCTTTCTTTCATCCAACACGTATTTTTCGTCAACTCCACAATTGAGGCACTTTTGATTCCTTCTTTCACTATGTCTTTAAAGAATATATCAGGATTTTAGTTTTCAATTGCTATAATCCATTGAGGAATGAAAATGTGGATATTATCTCCAACTCCACATTCGTGGAAGGACATCACGACATGTATACTTTCTTAAAAAGTAAGACCACTAAAAAAATATTTTTGTTTAACATGAAAATGCAATATCATAAAAAAAAAAAAACTAAAAAATCTAATATGGAGCTTGAGATTTAAGCCTCGAACCATGTCAAATAGTTGTCTGTATCCACTCCAATTAGATTATCTTGGAGCAGCTTTCACGATGCTCCACCAACAATCCACCATAACCCCATCAATATCTGTACACTTCAACATCTTTAGGTGGTTTTGGAGGACGTCCGGGTCCATAATATCACCCTTTAAGCTGATGAAACACATCTATCAAAATCAAAATAATTAGATATATACAAATGATTTGGTAGATAAATAATAAGATTTTGGATGGTGAGAACTCACCGGAAGCATAACATAAACAGGGATATAAGGATCAACCACCTCTGGATTAACATTATCAACCGGTGGATCGATAATTAAACAAAATGAAGTTTTTTCCTCTGTTAACTCACAAAATTATTACAGGAGTTTTCGAGCTTTAAACAAGTAAGTAAGCAAAAAAAAAAAAAAAAAAAAGAAGCTAATGACAGAAGTTCAAAGAAGTGAAAAAGAGAGCTCCTTCTTTCTAAGACTGAGAGTGTGTTCAGTACAAAGGAAAACAATTTTCAGAAAATATTTTTCAATTTTTCCATGTTCGATTGGTCAAATATTTTGAAAAATATTTTTTCTAGAAAAATAAATCCCTTAAAACAGGAGTTCCACATGACCCTCCAACACAACTCATCTTCACCCTCACCAACTATAGCCTTCATCGCCACCATGTCACACCCCTATCTCCCCACCCCACCTCCCATAATATTTGTCTAAATTATACACAAATGCTTTTAGGACCCATTTGACCAGGAATATTATCCAATTTTTTTCGGAGTTCAACTCCGAAAACATGTTCGAGCAAGAAATTTGAGAAAATTTTGTTTCATTTTTTTCAAAAAAAAGTCAAAATTTCTAAAAGCAACAAAAAGGGTGTTTTCATTCCAATTTACTCACAAAGATTCAAAAACAACTGTGCTTTCTTTCATGGCCAAACACAACTTCAATTTCCAAATATCATTTTTCACTTTAAAAATAAAAATTATTTTATTCTATTTTCACAATGAAATATGATCAAACGCCTACTTAGGTCAACATTTTTTACTTAACTACCGAACACAAGAAAATAAGTAGTAAACCCATTGTTGATACCCAATTTTGGCCTGATATTTTTAAAATAAACACTTTTGTGCTTCTTATTTGTTAAGAAGCACACAATTCAATTTTTACATGTTTTGTTCACTTTTAAACAAGTTGTTGATAATTATCCTTGTTTTTAAGAATGTTAGGATATTTATCAATTTATTATTATTTTTAAATAATTTTGATTTATTACTGATTTTTGCACAGTCTTTCTATAAACAAATGTTGTTTTAATTTTGTTAAATTGTTATTTAGATTTCAATTGAGATCATATTTTTAGTTGGTATTAAATATTTTTTTAAATTTATGTTAATCACAGTCCGCTAATTCATAAAAGACGGAAAATATATTTTTTACACAGATAAGGTTAAATATCCATAGTTTTGGATAACTCATGATTTTGGATAGTCCATGATTTTTCAAAACCATGGTATTGAGCGCACAATTTTGAATTAAATGGTATTGTGTTGCCTATAAAACTAATTTAATCCCTTCACAATTAATGGTGGTGGAAATTTCCAAATTTGGCAAAACCTAAAATTTCTTTCCTCTTTCCATTTTTGTCCAACAACCGCCTCTTCATTGTTTATCGGAGCTCCGGCCATGAGCTCCACCACCACCAGTGAGATAACACAACCCATGAACCACCGTCCCTTTCTTTTCACCTTTCACCATTTTTTTCGACTACTAAATCGTCAACCCCCATTGTCCTTTCTTCTCCGATGACCACATCACCGGCAAACAACCATTAACAGCGCCCACCCTGCCGTTCACCAAACCAGATCCCAAATGCCGCTCTTTTACCTTTTTCGGCGAAATCGCGAGCTCCAGCTCCGACTACCACCTATTCGTCACCTCCCTCTCTTCTCCGTTTTTACCGAACACACCACTATAAACACCTCAACACTTTGGAACACCACCTACAACCAAAAACCCACCATCGAGACCACCACAACTTTGACGAACTTGAAACCAGTGGCGACGAACCACCACGAACCATTGTTGCAGCTCCTTTTTCTGTTGAGCTCACTGCTCCGATGACCTTCGGTGAGAACCAATAACCTGAATTTTCAGATCTGACCGACTTTCTTATTTTTCGGTGATTAGTTTGATATTTTCGATAAAATTATCTTCTCCGACACCTCCCTTAGATTGTCTCTATTGGTCTTGGATTATTTTGATTGTTTCTTTACTTGTTTATCAATTTTTTCCACAAAATTTTACTCCGACAACTTTCTTTTCCTCTGCTTAATTTCACATGCATTTGTTTTTATAAATTTGAAAGAAAACAGTAATAGGACTTATCTCATGGTTTTTACTTTATGTGTTTTGCATCATTTGTTTATGAATGTTTATTCCTTTTGTTGGTTCATTATTATTGCAAACATAGACGTTGCATTTGTTTCCTTTACATGTGTTATTGTTATTACTTTTGTTGTTACCCTTTTTAAAAATTTGATGGAGCTACATCGTTATTATTTGATTGTTATCTTTTTATTTTTGATTTTGTTTTCATAATAGTTTGGTTGTTCAATTGTTGCTCTATCTTTACCATTGGTTGATGCAATTTTGGACTGTTTTGACATTAAATGTTGATTTAACTAGTACAAAACATACTTGGCCAAGGAAAGAATCTCTCCGTCGGATTTTCGAGGCCTCCCCATTATAAAATACTGACGTTATTTTTAAGCGCAATTATTTTTCTAGTTCAATTATGTTTCAAGTTCAATTAATTTTTGAGTTCAATTATTTATCAAGTTCGATTAGTTTTCAAGTTCAATTATTTGTCAAGTTCAATTATGTTTCAAGTTTAATTATTTTTATAAGTTATAATTATTTAATATCAATTATTAGTTTACTTGGCTGATGATGAAATTTCAATCAATTTCCAAAGCTTCTCATGTATATAAGATGGGTTTTACTTTTCATTTATTATTTTACTTTATTCTTTGTGTGCAAATGATTTTATCTTTTCCTCAGTTGAAAAAAATTTGAATTCAACCGGGACCCACCATTGTGGATTCTGAAGGATGCCTAACACCTTTCCTTCAGAATAACCTGAACCCTTACCTAGAATCTAATTGGTTTCGTAGACTAAAAGTTTTCTTTAATTAAATGGTTTCCTAGTTTTTCTAAAATTGGTGGCGACTCTCATAAATTTTTTATAAATAATTATTAGTTAATTTTTGAATTTCAAAGTTGCGCCTTATGAAAATAGGGATGCAACAGAATGGCGACTCCGCTGGGGATTAATGGTTTGAGCCATTATGAGTTCAATTTTTCAATTGCAGTTTTTTTATTTTTTACAATTTTTATATTGTCTTGTATATTTTTTTGATTATTTGTATCGTGTATATTGTTTACATTACTTAACCATTTATTCATTATTTGTTTAACTTCCACAATATTTAACTGTTGTATAATAATGGCATATTCTGCCTCCCTGACAAAGCATTAGATATTAGGAAAAAAGGCGATTATGTGAGTATTCACAATCGTCCTTCACTATAAAACCCTATTTTCCTTGAACATCCAAGTGAAGTAGTTGATTTGAGTCGGTCAACAATCACTTGGTATGTTAGCCCAAAAAAATTCTTTTCGGGTTCCCTGTCAATTGAACAAATCACTCTAGTCAACTAGTTTAGAGCGAAGCCAAATTCTGTGAATAGGCATGTTGACCTAAGTGACCCGATACCCAAGGTGTATTGGGCCCATTAGTGAGACCTTCTTGAGTCCAAAGAGGCCCACGATCTAAACGGACGATTATCCCTTATGTGATTAATTGAAGGATATGATGTCAATTGATACAGATCATTGTCCCTCGGGGTTGAGAATTTATTATTATTTTTAGATTAGTTTCTTTTATTGTAATTAAATGAAGATCTTTTGTTGTAATTCTCAAAATTCTTGGACTTCTTGAAATTATTAGTTTAACCTTAAAATGCAGAGCATCCACCAATCTCTAAATGAAAAGAAAATAATCATTTTTAAGCTTTAAGCTAGTAAGAAAGCAAGAAAGAACAAACAAAAAAATAGATAAATTAACACACATGAAGAGTCCGACTATGTAACTACGCAAAAAAATAGATAAATTTAACACACATGAAGAATCAGACTATGTAACTACGCATGAGAAGCAGAAAACTAAAAAGGACTACCTGAGGATACTCTTGTTTGCTACCTGCAGTTAGTTGATTGGATGGAGATTTTTTGAGGTGGGCACTCTGGTATCCAAATCCATCACTTTTTGGTATGGCCATGCATAGCATGGCTTTGATCTTCACTATGTACAATGAACAAATTAAAGGTCATATTTTTAAAACAAAAAGTTAAATACACATGATTAAATTTTAAGGTCCATATTTTTCATTTTTCTCTTGTTGAGAGGTTCGATTCATAATACCACAACAAATAATTCTGTAAACTTAATTTTTTGTTCTTTTTGTCCCACTATATTCAATCACAATTTTAGCTCACAAAATTATTATAGGAAAAAAAAGTTGTTAAGTTAACCTTACAATACGAAGCATCCGACTATGTAACTACACACATGAGAAGCATTAAAATATAGAAGACTACCTCAGGATACTCTTTTTTGCTAGCTGAAGTTATGTCACGACCCAATTTCTCAGGTCATTCTGACACCTACTATAACCCACCAGTAGGTAAGCCAACCCGTAGTCCGAAACAACTAGTAATGGACTACTGACAGAAATAAAGAAAACAGCTGAATAAATGCAATAACAAGGCTATTATAACCCCAAAACCTGGTGGAACCAGTACAAGAGCTTCTAATACAACAAGAGTACAAGTGAAATACAGGAAAATGTATATATACAAGCCGTCTCTGACACAACATAAAGAACAATCTAACAATAAGAGGGAGAGTAAGGATACTCCAAAACGTCGAGAGCTCACCCCAAATCTCCAATCCATAGCTGCTCCGCACGATACATACATCAACGGCGATAACTCGCACTATAACCTGCAGGCTGTAGAAGTGTAGTATGAGTACCAAACACGTGGTACTCAGTAGGCAACGACCGACTGAGCTCCAGAAATAATGCAAGCATAAATAACACGTAAGGCATGAATATAAACAACGGGAAACTATCCAAGAACTAAGCATAATAATGCTAATGGAGCAATAAAGATCAACTATCCTATTCTGACAACACCCAGGGCCTAAGGTGAAATACCGTATATCACTAGACAATATACAAATGAAGAGTGGAAGAAAGATATATTGTAGTATACAATGCCAAAGAATACATATACGATAGGAATAGGCAAAGAAAAGAGGGATATATGGTTATATATATATATATACATACATACATATAGGGCTAGCTTAGTGGTAACAACCTGGGGGAATCACCCTAACATCTCAAGGCCCATAATCAAGTAGGGAAGTTAACTCTAGCATAACCAGGACCCCTAACCAGGCATGACTAAATGTGAGATAACCAAACCATAATGTAACTCACTGCAAGAGTAAAGGAATCAGAAACGTACCTTCAACTCGGGTACCAATCCACAACTACCCTGCCAAGAACTAATCATAATAACCAACAATAAAGTAACCGTCTAGTCTGGGCAAACAAGTACCTAACCGGACCACCATAAGCCCGGAAGGTTCACAGAAACACTCAGCAAACAACAACCAAAACTCGTACCTATACAGCCCCCCATAAGACCTATAGATATGGGCGCCAAACAACTATACTGGTGATAAGCAATGCATATGAATGGATGAATGCAACATAAACCGAAATGCCATAACCATATCGGGGACACCAGACTCGAATGGGTTCCGCAATCTCAAACCATACTGTACCAAGTGTATACACCTCATCTAACTCACCTAGCTCTCAAAGGTAGGACCTACGGCGACCAAGCTTCTCTGGTTCGATGGCTCTCGGACGAAGGGCCCCCCTAGGGGATTCAAAAAATCCATATACACTGCCTGGTCCCGATCCAGAACTTCCAATAACTATCATAATCCATCTACTCCGTCCAGTATCGGAGAGAGATAAATATATAATCAGTGCACGGACTCGAACTGTGACTAAAAGGATGTAAGTCCATAAATCCATTGCCCGATAGCATGCTCGGGACTAAATCATGTACAAAGGGTCGGAATATCCCTCGACCGAAGTAAATAGTAGTGGTAAAATTAGTGGATAAATAATGGACTGGAATCATCCTCGGTCGAAGTTCTAAAACATCATTTTTGGTTCCAAAAGCTCATAATCCAGTAAATAAGGTGGTACGATTCCCGTTATAAAATAACCCTTTTTAAAGTGAAAAGTTGGAATAAATCCCTTTTTGGAAATAGTAGTAAAATCAAGGTTTTGGTCGGGATCGTACCACTAAATGAGCATGAATGCTCCAGATAGTATGCATGCCATCACTAGTATCCAAACAATATAACCATAAGCGCCTAAGCGTCTATAAATGATAATCATACCCTTGCTAAGGGTAGAATACTCACTTAGAGTCCAACTAGTCTCATAATCACGGTCTCGGGTCCAATAACATATACCCAATATAGCAAGGTCTCATAACCCGGGCAACCATAATAATCAAGGGCATAAAGCCACCACAAGGATCTAATCGGGGAAAAACCTCCCGAATTGCTAAGTCAAATGGTAAGTCTCATACCTAAAGGATCCTTAATCATCAATTGTGGTTAACATGCTTATATTCAAGGTAATAGGACTCTATGGACATAACAAGTATTTATACTAGGGTTCGGGTCACATCTCTACCCCAAATTCCATACAATAGGCTAAGTCATGCTACACTAGCCATACTCACATCCTATAGTCCCTTCCTAGCATGCAATCAATACTATACACAATCTCATAGAGAAAAGTAGACCTAAGCCTACCTCGATGTCGAACCGCAATTCTTGAAGTGTACACAAATCGCTCGACCTTGCTCCAGGATCCCGAATCGACGTCACACTATCAAAATAGTAACCTATACGTCAACACGAGTAAAACAATACCCATATTGCAATATAATACTCCGAGCCCAAAATAGGGTCAATAATGGGCCCGTGGGGCCCGCTAATGGAATCTCAAAATTGAATCCATCACGAGGTCCCTCGAATGATAAGGAATGTGTGTTCAAAAGTTGAGCAAAAATGGAGCGTAAATCGGGGCTCAAATCAGTCCCCAAAGATTAGGATTTCAAAGACCTAATTTCTAACAATTTACAATGAAATGGGACGAAATTCAATGGGTAAAATGATGAATAAGGATCAAAGAGCATAGAGCCAACTTACCTTAGCTTCAATGGACGTTTTCCCCCATTTTCACACGTCCCATGCTCTCAAAAATTAAGGGAAAGCGTTGAGAAAAGAGGGAGAAAACGGGTGAAGAAGGGGATTTATCAGCCCTTAGGTATCGCTAAAGCGGACACCTGTCCACTTAACCGGCTACTGCTAAAGCGGACTTTGACCCCTTAAGCGGTCACCTATAAAAGGGCTGAGGCTGCTGATGATGCACCGCGTCGCTTAAGCGACGCCCGCTTAAGCGGACAAGGGAGCGCATAAGCGGTCCTTGCCAAAATAGCCAAGGCCGCAGCGGTCACCAGATATCAGCTACCAAATTTTGGCTAGGTCCAAAATGGACTCCGATCGAGTGCTCAGGATTTGTTTGGAACCCCGTGCGCGCAAACGAACTATTCTACCATAACAAATTTGACATTCCAGACTCAACGAAACCATCAAATTTCCATCCGAGGTCGTTTTGATTAAATGTGGGTCCCACACCTATAGTTTGCTTTTTCACCAAATCTACCCAATAGCCCAAAATGAGTCTGAAAGCCTCGGGACCCGAACCAAGGGTCCCCCTATTCTAAACTCAATGTTTTGGAGTTGATGGCGCTGTCAGAATTTCCATCTGAGATCGTCTACTAGAAGTTTTGGTCAGAGACCAAATCCTTAACAACGAAAGCTCCAAAATAGGGAAATGAGTCAAAAACCCAAACGGACTGTTCGATAACCCAACCGACAGTTCCAGCAAGTCACAAATGACCTGTATCCACTGTGGGAAGGCTCAAAATACTGGAATGTGCTGAAATTGAGAAAATCTCGAGGGTCATTACAAGTTATTTGGCTGGATAGAGATTGTTGAAGGTGGCCACTCGATTACTGAAATAGATCACCCTCCTTTGAATGGCCATACATGACATGACTTTGGTGTTTACTCTCTACAATGAACAAAGGTTACATTTTTAAAACAAAGAACATTAATATGCAACTAAAGGTTACATTTCTACAACATAAAAAGTTGTAATAAAGGTTACATTTTTGCAACACAAAGAGTAGTAACAAAAGTTAAATTTTTGACAAAAGAAATACAAAATCTTCTTACCATAGAAGGGTTAGAAACAACAACTTGAGTGATGGGGTTCTTATTTATAGAGCTCGAAGTTGAAAGCAGGAACATGGAGGCCATGTAAGAGATTATGAATGTAAGAAGAATGAGGTAGAGGTACTGCTTGCTAGTTGCTAGGAAGGGGATGAATATAATGGAGTGAGATTACTGATATAGAGTCTAACAAAATGGATGAGCTAGCTGTGCCACTGCCCTGCTTGTATATCCATTTCCTTACTTTTTTGTCTTTTCTATCTCATTAAATTTAAATGAGCTAAGGATCGTTTGCTACGCAGTTTAAATTATTATCTAGGATAATTGAGCATGGGATAAGATTTATACTTTAGGATAATTGAGCATAGGATAAGATTTATACTTTACTTCGTAGGCAGTAAAAACTTATGAAATCCTGATATATTTCACCTTATCCGGTGTACCAAACGAACCTAGTGTTATGTATCAATAAATTTATGTGACAAACTTATACTTCAATTTTTACAGATTCGAAAGATGCGATTGTACAACAATTAAGAAGGACGTGTTATGTCTGATGTTTGCCTACTTGTTAAATAATTAAAATAAATTAAACACAAGAAAATAAGTAGTAAACCCACTATTTTCTAGAAAACTATTTTCTTCTTGCCAAACACACCTTAAGAGAGAGAGAGAAAAAAAAACATATGAGTTAACCTTAAAATACAGAGCATCAAATTGTCTCTACATGAAAAGGATATAAGTTAAGCTTTCTATGGAGTATTAGCACTAACGTGAATTACTAAATATCTATTAGAACAACTGGTAACCTTGTTGGAACTTGCATTACACACAACTTTCTGCCATATATATCAAGATGCATAATTGCAGCTTCTTATGCCTTGTCAAGCAATCAAAAACTATCACCTACTTAGGGAAACAGAAAAATACTAAATTTTTCATGTTTTGCGACACACAATCAAATTATAACCTCCCATAGACTTGCAATCTGGTGAGCTTTTTAAAATGATCTTTTTCAATTTTCCGCAATCTTGAAGTAAGACTAGAGTTTCATCCCATAACAGGGAATTCAATTGCATTCTCATAATGAATGAGTCAGCTAGATAAATAAATGGATTACCTCAAGAGCCATTCTCCCATCCAATATGTATTCTTCATCAACTCCCCAACTGAGGCACTCTTGGTTACTTCTTCCATCTCTGTCTGTAAAGAATATGTTGGGATTTTGGTTTCCAATTGCTATAACCCATTGGGGAATAGGTATGTGGACATCATCTCCGACATTTCCTCCACATTCATGGAAGGATATCATGACCTGTATACTTTCTTAAAAATTAAGACCACTAAAAAAATATTTTTATTTAATATTAAAATTCAATACCATTCAAAAAAAAAAGAACTAAAAAACCTAACCTGGAGCTTGAGATTTTAGCCTTGAACCATGTCAAATAGCTTTTTGTATCCCCTCCAATTGTATTGTCTTGGAGCAGCTTCCACGACTTGTATAACAAATATATATTATAATTTCGTGGCCAAAAAGTTACATTATATTTTATAGCCCAAACCTGAATTTGGCCTATAAGTGTAAAGTAACTTTTTTTTTGTATAATGGTGTATATATTTATTTACTATATTTTATATTATTATATATACAATACAGTCTTTTTATTTTGGTGATTTTCTTCTTCCTCTCCATTTTATACACACTTACACAATGTGAATTATTATATATATATATATATATATATATATATATATATATATATATATATATATATGTATGTATGTATGTATATATATATATATGTATGTATGTATGTATATGTATAAGAGGTGTATAATACACTGATATATAATACTATACAATATTATACAATAGTATACACAAAATCGACGTCGTCTTCTTCCTTGATTCCAAGCATCTTATCCATTCAAAAGTATCCCAGAAACTGAACAAATTGTCCAAAACTTCAGATTAAATTTCTTCAATACGTTCCCATTCATTTGTAGCAATACCCACTTGAAGGGAAGCTTATTACAAAATCAATAGAACTTTACTCGTTCTTCTTCTTCCTTGAGTTTTTTTTTCTGAAATTTAACTCAAAAATCTTCTAAATTACTTCAAATTTTAAGTTTTGAGGTACCTGTTGAGTTCAATAAGAGTTGAAACCGTTTTCTTTGTAATTTTTATGTGAAATCAGGTGAATTGAGAAATGGGTGTTGCTGAAAAATTGATTATGGAATGTGTAGTGCAAAGATGAAATTTTGCAAGTCTGGATCGTTGAGATTGTTGATGAATTCAAACTTAGAAGAAGAAAAAAATAAAATTAGAAATGGTGGTTTATTGGAATTGGATGATGAAAACGAGGAATATGACGAAGGCAAAGTGTTTGATGTTTTGTCATTGAGAAAAATGATAGAATGGCAACAGCTACAGTAGCTGAGGAAACAATTGTAATTGGGTCATTTTTGATAAAAACTTAAAAAGTGGATTATGTTTTGTAATGTAACATTGTTAGATGCACTTTTATGTAATTTTTTCTTTTAAATATTTGTATTAAATATGAAAGCTATTTTGTTTGTTATAACGAAATTAAACTTTTAACATCATATTCGTTTGTACAACTAGTTATAACATGCTTAACTAGATAGTTTTTCTTTTCTAAAAAATGAGTAATATTATAACATTAATTTTATATAAGAACAATTAAATAAACTTTAGCAACTCTAAAACATGTGTATCTAGAAAATATTAAATGACAGTATTTACTACTCCCTACTAAATATTTTGAATACAAAAGTTTAGTTTGAAAATACTAAATATTATTAATGGATAACTTTTTTC